>OY998106.1:4800000-6099166 GCA_963921955.1 Aleiodes alternator
AAAATTCTGACACCAATTATGTATAGGTCACCACAAGAAATATATTGCACAATTTATCAACTTTTATATCCCGGGAAAAACAGATTCAGATCTACCTAGATCTAATTTTGGGTTAGATCTAAGGAGATCTAGGGAGATATAGATAGATCTAAGGAGATTTAGGGAGATATAGATAGATCTAAGGAGATCTACGGAGATATACAGAGATCTAAGAAGATCTACGGAGATATAGATAGATCACTTCAGATCTCCTCTGATACCGGAGAAAAAATTATGTATAATATTTTTCTGAAAATTGCCTCATTTAAGTTCAATTGATTATACAGGGCCATATTCTATACATAATTGAAATTTTGAGAGGGAAAAAAATCGAAAAAAGGTGGCATTCAGGTGGGATCCAACCCGGGACCTTTCAGATGCTATTACTCGAACTCTTGTATCTGAGCCATCGGCCTATTTTATATTCGTTACCAATTTTCAATCCTCATAATTTCATCTTCGCCTATTTTTCTAGGACTAATCGGAGTGAACTTAAAGTGGTTTGATCGTAAGTTTTCGGAGTCGTTGAGTATATGAGAAGGAACGTACTATATTATTTAACCTCTCATAGAATATGTACATGTTAACCTATGAAAAATATTATTACAAAAATTGAACATGTTTCATGTAGATCTTTGGAGAGCTGTTTAGATTTAATAGAATCTCAGTAGATCTAACTAAAGAGATACCATCTGACCTGTTTAGATCTACGTAGATTTACGTAGATCGACGAGATCTGAATAGATCTAATTTGTTAGATCTCAGTAATTTCTAATAAATCCTACTAGATCTAAGTAGATCAATAGAGATCTGAGGAGATCTAAGTAGATCCATGTAGATCTCCGTTGATATCCGTAGATGTATTGGAATTCACTTATCCATTTTTGTCACGCTGAGTTGCGTCTTCATGGATCTATGGACATCTAAAGAGATATAACAAGTAAGATCAGCTTAGATTTCCGTAGATCTCAGTAGATCTCAATAGATCTCATAGGCAAGATCTCCACCGAGTTGTTGAGATCTCCAGAGATCTCAGTAGATCTAGATGGATCTCCGGTTTCTCTTTTTTTAGATCTACTTATATCTAGGTAGATCTAATTCCGTTTTTCACGGGATACTATGAGGACTTCACATGTTTACGTCTACACTCAAGCACGACTGACTGTCAACCCCTCATGTATATATTGTATGATGTATGATGTATGATTTGATTGTGGTGGCAGAAGAGGCATAATGAGTGTAACTATTTTATGCCCGCCTAATGGCGACCACCTTGGTTCCAAAGTTCAAGAAGGTTGGTAAGCCTAGCAAAAAGCAGGCGTCCCACCTCACCCCCTGTAACCGTTAGGTTCGAGATGGCAGTTGTTGCGATCCCCAACAAAATCGCAGGGATGTTAGAGAAAAATGCATGGGAAATACAAATATCCTGCCCGATAAACTCAGTGTAAATTATATTTCTAAATAGATTTTAATTATTCTACCTGGGCCGAGGAAAAGAACGGAAATGATAAATTGCATTGCCATTCTCATCATTCTTTGTGCTTGGCAACGAATAAGAAAGAAAAAATGATAAAAGGAGGAAACAAATGAAGCGATCTCGAGCGGACAATAGAGCCCACGGATATCACTTCATAGGAAATTATAATTTTATTACCCCCAAGATCAAAGACAAGCCGACAACCAAAAACGTGAATGTTGACACAACCAAACCAAGATGATTGAGTGGAGAGCGAAAGGTACGGAGCGGTCGCCTTACCATAGGGAAATTTACAACCCTCATTTACGACCTCTCCCTCTACGAAACGGCAGTACCAAAAAGAACTGGAAATTTGGAATCAAACTAAGTTTTGGAACCAAATAGAGTTTCGTGGATACGCCCAGCTCATTTTTACTATAAAAGGTGATTAACCCACAACTCTTCACCCTCAGTATCAAGTTCGACCTAGAACGTGACTCTACTCTCCAGCGTCTCCAAGAGCCATCACCAGAACGTCACTCTGTTCCACTGCATATCTCTTGCAGTCATTTTTTTACCAAGTCAATCCATTGAAACTCTGTTTCAATTAGATTTGACCACCCAGTTGTCGAGACTCGAGTTGCATTTAACCACCTTAGTTAAATTCGCGGGCTGTTTTGCATATTCCCTTGTTCTATTATTTCATCAACGAGACATCCAACTGCGAAACTGACAACCCTTACCACCGACTACATAAGAGTGACACATCAAGTATCTCTAGGAGAGGATTCAGGAGAACCAGAGGTCCAGACTAGCTGACAACTAGAGCATTCATCTAACAACATACCTTCTCATTTTACTGTAAGTCGATTGTACTCATGTACAGAGCATTTTTTCCATAAATAGACCGGTATCGAAAGACCAAGCCTTTAAATTTTGCCTTTTTTTTACTGTAAAATGATAATTGAATAAATCAATTTGTTCGAATATATTAAATAAACAAAAGGTGTGTGAATTATCATTTAAAAGCAATCGATTCTCCTTTCCCTGAGACAATGGTACACTTCAGTGTTTTGCCACGGTAAGACGAATCCCCAATTATTATTTTTATTTGTTTTCACAAATCAAATCGCGACTAAAGACGATTTTGCCCAATTAAAATTCAATTAAATTTCAATAAGTCAATCTCAAATAAACGATTTGTGACCGCAACACAGTGATATCGAGTCTACTGTATCTCTTCAATAAGTGGTGGACGTTGCCCGCCACCATCCCACATTCATCCGCAGTACTTCTTGGTGCCGTCAGTGTACAAAACTGGGCCCTTCGGCTGAAGGAAGTGTCTATTCCCAGAACCCATTCCTCGCTCCTCGGTTTTACAACTTCAAAACTCCTGGTGAAAACCCTCGATCCCCCACACACATTGCCGTTCAGCCAGAGTAACTTTTTCATTCCTCCGTCCGAGTCAGTGACGCGTGCATGAAGGTCGAGTTCCTCTAGAATCTTATCGGAAAGCCCTTAACCTCTCCCTTGGCTGCCTTCATTGCCACTAGATGTGGCGACTTCAAATCCAAGAAGGCCATCAAAGCAAGTATAGGTGTGGTTCTCAGAGCCCCATCACAGGAGTGTGGTTCTCAGAGTCCCACTCACCCTACATTTGTCCATCCTGCCATCTTGCTTCGGGTGTCCGGGGAAAGAGGTCCACTCCCACAAGCCCGGTTTGTGAGAGTATGGTCTGGAATACAATGGGGTGCGACCTGGTGCCTCAAGGACATCGTTCGGACACATTGACCCAGAGTGTCATCCACCCTGTGTCACCCCTGTGTCATTCAGCCTTCGGCACGATGGTTTAAATCTTTACTTTGGGGGAGCTGTCCGCGGTCACGGCCTTCGTTCGACTGCCCGGGCTTTTACCTCCGTCGTCTCCCTTATTGTACCGTCACTTTGCCAGCATTTCCGGAGATTCCTTGGCGGGGCGCTGCTGGTGACTGGGGACTGTTCCCAGCTGGTTCCCTCCCGGCTCCTCCTACTAGTGTTGGCTACTTTCCCCTATCCGCCACCTGGGGACGCGCCTCGATCGATAGCTCAACCGCCAGAACTGGACCCCCATTTCCAGGGTCCAGACCGGTTTCGAAGCATATATATATTATCACGTATTTTTTTAATCCACGGTAATTAAATAAACTCGTGAAATTTTAAATAAATCAAAATATTCGAAACCAGAATAAATTCAAAACAACGTCAATTGTTGAGCGCCAGGATGACCTTTCGTCCGAAATCAAAAAAATCAAAAGAACGACGACAAAAAATATAATGAATCAAAATTAATTCCCAGGTGAATATCTGACTAGTCAGCAACAGAAGGATTCCCAAATCCTAATGACAGTGGAGGTGGATGGGTTCACTACTTCACCTGTAATTCATCGGACCAGGAATGCAGATTTCGAAATAAAATAAAAATCAATTTTAGTTTTGTAATTATAATTAGAACGATATCTCTTTTAACTTTTGCTCTTTGAAGCAGGATAGAATCACAATAATAATGAAAAAAAAAGTATTTCGTCACTGAATTTTAATTTTTTTAAACAATTATAAATATTGCCGTTATTATCGGAAAAGTTTCACACAATTAATTTATCATGATTCGATACATTCAAATCTGTTAATAATAAAAAGAAATAAAAAAAGATTAAAGGATCAGAACTAATTCAAAAGTCCCGACAAAATTCTCACTAACACGGTAAAACAAAAATTGACAGCACAATTCAAAATGTCGTTAATAAAAATAGTCAAGAAATTTTAAAATAAAAATTTGAATGAATTCTGATTTCTCGTGAAAAGCGCCTTAACGCTTCACAGTCGCGTGGATGATCAGCCTCCAAATAAAACACGCCTTCATGATTTTCAGCAATGAAGAAATTTAAAAGAAAATAATAAAATAAAATGATAGAAAAAATGATTCGACAACAAATTGTCGTTAATGAAAATGAAAAAAAGTGATAATAAATATTCATCGTCAAAATAAAATAAAAAATTTACTGCTGAAAATTTTTCTGAAACGCTGATCTTTAAAAAAAATATAATTAAATCACAACAGAAAATCCAATGAATTCCCCGACAATATTTTCGGGTCGAGAGACTCATCCTTAAACATCCGCGATTATCTATCAGATACATGATGTTCGGTACCCTTCCGATGAACAATACCGTAATTTCGCTACCCCAATGCCCACCTGCTTAAACGACCAGCTGGATTTTTGAGATTGTGTAACCAACGTAAACTACTGTGATCTGTAACCATGGTGGAGGGATAACCCTCAAGATAGCGGTAAAAATGTTCAACGGCCCAAATTATCGCAAGGCATTCTATCTCTGTTACCGAGTAATTTACCTTTCAGCGGAATTCATCGTTGAACTAGCAAATCCAACGACATAATCAGCACCCCCGATCTTTTGATACGAAACTGCACCGAGACCATACGCACCTGCATCCCTATATAATTCGAATGGTGCGTTAAAATCTGGACACGATAACACTGGAGCGGCAGTTAACGCCATTTTTAAAGTGTCAAAAGCACGCTGTTGATCATAACCGCACTGCGAACGAATCGATTTTCTCTGAACTAGATGCAGTGGCTCTGCGATTGTGGAAAAATCTTCAATGGTTCGATGATACCAAGCCGACCTTCCAAGAAAACGCCGTAACTACGGCAAATTCCGAGGAGTCGGATGATCCAAAACTGCAGAAACTTTACTAGGATCGACATGTAATCCATCTGCATCAACCATGAATCCGAGAAATTGAAAAGACTGACTACAAAATACACATTCATCGGGAGTAATCTCTAATTTCACGTCTTGTAATATAATTAGAACCTCTTCAGTACTTCCATATTTTTTTTCGGGAGTTTTCGTAACGATAATAATGTCATCGAGATACGCTAACGAGAACGGATCTAGATCAGATGTAGTAACCTGATCCATCATTCTTGGGAATGTCGACGGAGCGTTAGTTAACCCGAACAGCATACCCACGTATTGGAATAAGCCTTTTCCCTCAACCGAAAATGCTGTATATTCACGGTACCGTTGGCTTAACGCGACTTGATGATAAGCCTTTCTCAAATCGAGTGGTGTAATATACTTCGCGGAACTTAATTCATCCAAAATACTCATTAAATTCGGAACTGGATAAGCATTTTTCTTCGTTATTTTATTCAATTTTCGAAAATCGATACACATTCGATACTTATCTTTCTGACGAACCATTACCACTGGATTACTCCATGGACTATTAGACGGTTCAATAACTCTCATCTCAATAAATTCGTCACATTGTTCCCTCATTGCCGATAAAAATGAGCGGCGACATTGAATGAGCTCGCTGCCATATGGGCGGATGATCACGTGGAATAATAACATCATGTTCCGTAAGGGACGTAAGAGCATTTTCTTTAATACGCCGATAATGATATTTCTTAACAAGAGTTTCAATTCTCTGACGCTCTTTGTCGGAAGTCTCTTCTAAACCCACGAGCTTTACCAATAAATTATTATTCTCATATCATATTGCAGAAGCAAAGAGGTAACACAAGGAATCCTAATTTTTTTCATTCGTTTTTTCAGAATATCTCGGAAATCAATTGAGATACGTCATTTTTGCTCTGGTAGTCTTTTGTCGCTCCTAAGATTCCCTTAGGAATCAGTTTCTTCAATCAGTTTCCAAGATATTCAGCAAAAACCAGTGATAGAAAAATAGCGTTACCCTAAATAGAATTTTCATTTTAATCATTTTTGGATAATATCTTCGCAATCGAGCAATCTACTACGACGATTCTATTAGAACCCTTCTTTATAAAGAAGGATAGAGAATTTTAAGAATTACAAGAGGATATAAAGGTCACATTGCACTAACTCGCTTAGCTTTCGAGGTATTCCCAAATAGTAATGAGAAGAAAATGAACCCTCTCTATTTACTTTGTACTTTCACTGAGTTATTGAGAGGAATTTTTCGGGGTTGAGGGAAAAATCGTTCCACATTGCCCCGCCATGCCACATTGCTCTGCCGTTCCATTTCACCCCACCCTTCCTTATAAGAAAATAAAATAAATTAATAATATTTTTTTCGATTTCTTTAAACTAAAACTAGTAATTTTCTCAAAACTCCGTTTAACCCTTTAACGCTAATGGGCGTTTCCCCCACTCTGTGGCCTAATAAACAGGCAGCCCATATCTGCGTTAGTGTGTATCCGTGAGTTTTGGCGAGCAATATCATACATACTATGAGGTTACTGTTCGTTTTAAAATTTTATCGGGTATGTTATTATTAGTCAATAATTTTAAGTTTTTACATCGCATTTTTTGTAATTCTCTATTTTACATATTAAGGAATAATGTCGAAGAAAGATCATTTAGGACAATTTACAGAACAAAGGACGGGGCACCGAGGGAACCCATCAAACGTGTGTATCCCGGTAATGACCGAGCCTGAGCCTCGTTAACTGTAGTGGGGACCAAGAGGGCACCCGATTGGCTGTCCCCACTCTAGTGCTGCCGGTACGAGTTTGTCCAAATGCCGCGTCAGAGGATTAATGATAGAAATTAATTCAAAATTACTTAAAAAAGAGTGAACAATAGCAACAAACAGTTTTAATAAAGTATAAGACCGAAAAATTCTTTTTCCAAATTTCCAAAAATCGTAAAAAAATGTAATTTCCCGAAGCCCACTATCGGCCGGGGCTCAAAATTTTGAGAATTAATGGAAGTTTAACGGAAGAATTTTCAAAGGAATGGAAGGATACTTACTGTTTCAAAATCACAATTCAAATCTTAAATTTCGAAAATCATACAGAAAAACGCTTGGCGTGATTTTGTCGTATTTTTTTCGAAAGGTAACTGGGAAAAACATGAATTTTGAAGAAAAAAACGCTGAATTTGGACCATTCTTATGCAAGTTATGAGTAAAAACGCGTAAGGACAGCTGTTTTTTCCAAAATGTGATATCTTTCGAACCGATGATCAAAAAAATCCCGAAATTTAGGAGAGAGAGTTTTTCGATGCCCTAGCGGTTCCGAAAACGTAGTATAAACATCGTGTAAACATCGTGTAAACACCGTGTAAACACCGTGTAGACACTGTGTAAGCACTGTGTTCACACCGTTTATTTGTGCAGTTTTTCCACAGTTTTTACACGGGATATACACAGTTTTTCAACGGAATTCACACAGTTGTTACACCCCTAGCGAATTCGTTCCAACCTGAAAAATACCTAAATTATCCTCCGAATTCAGGTATATTTCTAGTGATTTTCCTGTATAATGCTGAAAAAAGTAACATTTATCATAAAGTAACATTTATAGAAGGACATAACTCAAAAAAAATAGAGCAAGTTGCGGGGATCGAACCCAGGACCCTCAGATTCGTAGTCTGCTGATCTGCAACTGAGCTGCCGAGTATTTCGATATTCTCTGATCGAATTTCAATCGTCACAATTTTATCGCCACTTAGAGACTCAGATATAAGAAAAATGGACCATGGGGTATATCGTCGCTTTTGGAACAAAAGGGCCTAAATCCTATGTATAAGTATAGCACTTGCACCTCTTTGTTTTTATGGCAACGATATTCATACAGATTAATTGAACGACCAATTCATATTCATTCATTTTTTTGATCACTCATTGTTTTCAATCCAAGAATTTCGCAATTGTGAAAATAACACAATGGTGTTTCGCTGGGATAATTTGGGTATAAAAATTTCAGGAATGTACTGAAAATATTCGTATTATTTGAGTATGATTTGGGTATAATCTGAAAATTATACCGAAATCCTACACAATGTCTACTATACTGAAATTATACCCAAAAGATACTCAAAAAATCGGTATAAATTAATTTGCTAGGGACGGTGTTTATACGATGTTTATACAGTGTTTACACAGTGTTTACACCGCATAAATCTTGCACAAAAAAACGGTATATATTCCGTGTAAATTCTGTGTAAACACCGTTTTTACACGCCAACGGTGTATACACGGTGTTTACACCGGATTTTCAGAACCGCTAAGGTGTGCACTAAAAGATATCAGAAATTGGCGGGAATCAAAAATAAAAATTCTAAAACTGTCCGCTTTGGCATGGGATGCCCCATGTATATGGGGTATTCCATACCAAAACGAGCACTTCTGACCCTGACCCTTTCCAATTTGGCTGGAAATTTTTTATCTGTTTCTACCCTATAAAAAACAGTTCTCAGAATTTCTCAAATTTTTTCACCCAACCCAAAAAAAGTTATGAATTTTTCAAAAAAAATGGCTTTTTTCTTTTCGGATAGCTATAACTTCCTTAAAAATCAACTTATTGGGAGGTTTTTTTTTCAAAATTCGTGTTTTGAAATGGACTTTTCAAAAAAAAATGCAAAAAAAAAGAACAATGATAAACTTAATTAAACTTTGGCCCTTTCTGAGGAAAACCGTTATTTCCTCCAAGTTCGACATTAATGAATTTTTTTTTATTTTCTCAGGAAAAACTCCAATTAATCCTACGATTATTCTTACAATCTCAGAATGGGCTGATGTTTCTTTCTATTTCTTTTATTGGATTGAAAAAAAAATTCATTAAGATTTTTTTTCCTTTTATTTTTTCAAAAGTTTTGTTTATACAATGAAATGAATGCAATGAAACGATTTCACAGGATTATAGACTCAATATATAGTTTCATTCTACAACTATAATGGCTAGGATTCAAATTTAATACTGTGACGTGGTTTTTTTCCACGCCACCTGTATTTTAACCGAGAAAAATATTCGTGAGTAGAGAGAGAGAGAAATACGTAAAATACTCCAGGTCATGAGGATAAACTGACTATGGTTCTCTTAAAATCCTCCAGGTCATGAGGATAAACGGACTATGGTTCTCTCAAATATCTCAAAGGCAAAGAACTCCCCTGTTGAGGGTTGAGCTCTTTTTACCAGTAAAAATCCCATATTAATTAAATTAAGTAAATTCTCACGAAAACATAAACTATCGTCATAATTACCGCCATTCCACTTTCGTCTGATTTTGCCGTTATGGATATCCACTCTGGCAGATCTCGAGTGGAAGAGAGGGCTCAGGAGCACCCAAGGTTTATTGACCGAGATACTGTGTTTCCTAGAGCTTCTGGACCACCCTCTTGGTCGTCTTTGGAGGTGAGTGCAGAGGACGGTTGGAAGAGAGCCGCGCTCCAATTTTGCGGGAATATTCGGGCCCTCGGACTGGAAGGCCCTGAGGCAGGAAATAAGCCACCCTGTCGAAGGGATTGCCAAAACCCGGCTTTATCGTATCGACGAGGTGAGTCCGAGTATTCCCCCGGAGACGTGCCCCTTCAAATGACGACTATCCACTCGAGAGAGAGGAAAACATCCCCTCGAGGGCCCCAAACCTTAGCCAGAGGGAAAACCCTACATCTTATTCAAAACTCCTCTCCCAGTTCAGTCATAACTCCGTTATATTGTGCAATAAATCCCCGAAAACCAATCTCACAATATCCCTGAATTACCCTTTCCGATCCTCAATTCATTACCGCATATATCCCGATTTTATTGAATAAATTAAAGTAGCTTATTTTCCGGAGAATTCAAATATTCCGAATTTCACGGATTTGAATTACTCCCGCCGAAGCCCAAGCTTCGGCCCTTTTCTCGCTACTGTCTAGTACTGAAATTAGACGCGAGAGCGCAGCCCGAGTGGCTGGCCCCCACCGCTCTACGCATGACGACCGACTCGAGAACGGCATCGGTTCGCCGAGAGTCGTTAAAACGTGCACATCGTCTGGCACATTAAAATCGTGAAATCGCGGTAAAACAAGTCTCCCATACCCCCAGTCGTCCCGAAAAATTATCCCAAAGGGCGGAGGACAAAATGGTGAGTCTATTGAGATATTAATTATCGCGATTTTCCGGGTTTTAAGTGTTTTTTTCAGCCAATGAAAAGATCGAGTGGAAATGACGCGCCACGTGGCTGTAGCGTCACCTCACTCTCTCGGTTCTCTCAATTTCCTCGTGGCCGGCTATCTTAATCAATTCTAAAGGCCAACGAGGGAAAATAAATGAGGAGAAAGATATGCAACGATGCATTTGAGGACTTTTTCGCGATTTCAGGGGAAAATGGCCAATTTTACGAGTGCAAAAGTGGGACACGAGAACGGACGCCACACGAGGCATTGGACTTTCCCGGATCTCTTCTGGCTCTCTTACTCTCTCCTGGCTGGTTCCCTTAATTTCAATTAATGGCCAGGATGAGGAGAAATGAGTGGAAATGCACTCTAGAATGTTTCCCGATGATTTCAGGAATTTTAATGCATCTTCGCAGCATTTTTTGGCCATCGCATCATCGGCTGATGCGATGACGCTCAAGACACGTGCTCCCCACGCTTGGGTAGAGCTGGCTTTCTCTATCTCTCTCGCACTCATGGTACCTATCGCTTGTCTCCTTTTCTCGGAAAGGAATAAAAGGCTGAATTGGTTGTCGAACGTCAATTCCCCCGAATATTTGGGAACTCAACGACTCCAACCCAAATTCTCCGTATTTCCCGGTTACCCCTGAGACAAAGCATTTCTTTTCCTCTACCTTTAACTACTGCATCCATGGGAAGGTAGCAGAGCACGAGGCTCTCCCTCACTGTTGCCAGGCAAGCTAGCGAAATCCCTAGCCTAATGGAAAGTATCTGGAGGTTATCTAAGACATATTCCTGGCGCGTATTTACGACTACGGTTACCTATTGTATCCTCGCGACAGAATATGATCTTTTAACTTTTTTGCTTCCGAATGGAAGCTTTGTAATCGTAATTTTTTTCGATTTTGAGATTTCATCATAATATGACTGCAAATGACCCAAAACGTCGAGATCCGTCGTTTTTAAAAAATGTCTGTGTGTATGTGTGTGTGTGTGTGTGTGTGTGTGATGACGCATTTTCCGCTTTACTCTGAAGTGGGGTTAGCTAGCGATCTGAAAATTTTACCATAAGTTCGCCATGCGTGCCCCAAGCTCTCACAAAAATTTCAGCTAAATCGGCCGGATAGTTTTTGAGAAAATGAAAATGTTGAAATATCGTTTTTTCGACTTTTCTCGATGAAAAATGGAATCACAGCGTCCAGTCTCCGCGAGGAGATGCGCGTCCAAGAGCCACATCTTTGACCCCCGGGGTGGTGGGAGCTCAGATTTTTATTTTAGCCAGTAGAAAACTTTTGATAAATTTTTCGTGAAAATCTTGATTCCACGATAACTTAATAAATAATTGAGCTAGAGATCTCAAATTTTGTGAGGTTATACATCTGATGAGCACAAAGGTTGGTTTCGAAACTGCGCGGAATCGGTCCAGTAGTTTTTTAGATATTAGCATAGAAACATCAGAAAAAGCAAGCTATATCTTCAACCTTGAATTATCTGCAACCTTGAATTAGGCTGAGTTTGGGCAAGGCTAAACTCGGTGAGCTAACTTGACTATGAAGTTGAATCTCAAGATTTCAATGGAATATGACTGTGACGGTTTTTACCGTCACAGGATCAATGAAAATTAGAACAATAAAGAAATTTCACGAAAATCACGGTTTTGGTCGCGATTCGCGGTACCCGGTGAGGATAGGGCTCATTTAGAGTCAGAACCGCAAATGTCCAGAGTGAGGTCAACCAATTTTTGTGACCTCACTAATTATTTTTGTTTATTTTTGCTTGAAATTACTCCGGAAATATGGAGAGAAAGTCAGGAGTCAGGACTGGTGAGAAATTTCCCCAGTCCCAAAGATAAAAGTAGCGGAACCAAGGACACGGAAGAGGAACTTGGGAAGAAACAGCATCCGCTCGTTTGATCCAGCATCAGCCAACTAGGGGGAATACTGGCCAACAGCAAGAGAAACTGGAGATCACCAGGATCAGCATTGGAGTCAGTGAAAGAAAAGACTCAAATTAAAAGTGTGAAAATAAAGACTAAAGTTACGTGTGTGGAAAGAAAAGACTAAAGTTTTGCGTTTGTAATTGTCGGGAAAATATTGTCCGAGTTATTATGATTATTTTTGTACATTATTTGGAATTAGTTAGTTCAAGAGAAATTCAAGTAAAGCCAGTGACGTTAGGGTAAAGTAGTGGGGGAGTCGCGGGACAATTGGTTGGGTTGGGCCTCGGCTCTACCGAAATTGAGCGGAAACAGCCGAGGGAACCCAATGCCAAGTCGTGGGAGAGAAGACTCGTTCTTCTTCTCCCGGGACACCGTGGCGATCACATCGTGTAAAGAAACGTAAAGAAAATTGTAAAGAATTACGTAAGGAAAATTGAAGTAAAGAAAAATAAAGAGAGTTCAACACGGAGGAAAGACAGCACAGATAACGTAAGGTACGCGAGTCCCCGTACAATTAACATTTTGAGTTTAGAGTAAAGAATTTTGAGTAAAGATTAATAGTGAAGAATTTTGAGTAAAGAATTTAAAGTAAAAAAAATATCGAGTTAGCGTCTGTTCCGGGTGAGGCCACCCGGCTAATGTGGGATTTATTGTTGGTGATTCTGAGTTGGATTTTGAGTTAACAATTAGTGTGAAATAATTATAAAATTAATCACGAAAAGTTACTTTGAATATTTCATGTTTTTTTTGCAATTTACGTGTATATAATTAATTCTTCTGAATATACTTGATTTTTATTGTTTAAACCGAAAATTCGTCATGAGTTTTGTGTAAAGTTTTTGTCGTCACGAATACCCAAATAGAGGGTATCGTCCCCTCTCCCCCTCGGGATAAATTGAGAGTTTCATATAAAAAAGCGGGTAAAATTAGAGTCTTTTTGGGGTTTTGTATTATCGTTGATTTAGAATAAAACTTGGGGATTTGTCGTTTTCCCCCAAGCTCTTAAAGTTTCGAAAAACGACTGGCGCCCAGTTTAAATAAAGGGAAATTAATCGGGAGTAATTTGGGGATTAATTTCGGAGCATAAATTTGGGTCAGTTTTTGAGGAATTTCAGTGCATTTAACGCGTTGGCTCAAGGTCAGTCAAGCCAACCGTTACAATGGCGCCCAACGCGTGGGGCTTACGTTTGGGTATTCGCGACAAAACAAACAGAGCACAGCAGTGGTGCTCAATCAATTAAGATTGAAATTAATAAAGTAAAGGTAGAGGGTTCTCAGTCGCACGGTTGTGGTGAGAGTGAGAGGTAAAGAAAATTCTCGGAAGTAAGGCGAGAAATAAGTAAAGAAAATTCTCGGAAATGAGGCGAGAAAAAGTAATTAGAATTTTTGGAATTAAATTGAGAAAAAAATTAAAGTGTAGTCTTTAGATTAAATTGAGTTAAAGGTAAAGAATTGTGTTGAGTAAAATGAGAAAAAATTGAAGTCTTTGAATTAAATTGAGTCAAGTGTAAAGAATAATGATAAATAGTAGAAATGATTCTCACGCAAAAAATTTTGGACGAAATTAATGAGATTACAGAAGATGAAAAATTAAGAAAAAAATTAGTAGAAGAGTGGCAGACATTTTGTCATGAAAAAATTAAAGAGTATCGTCAGGAAAAAGAGAATCAATTTTTTCCTCATGAGAATTATGGTTGGGGGTATCCCCCAATGCCATCAAGAACACCAGTAAGGTCAAGTCAGTGGGCAATGTACCCACCAATACAAATAGATTATGTTCAGGATGTTGAATATCAATCAGCATTGAGTCGAGCAGTGGAGGAAGCTTGTGAGTGGGGAATTAAATTCTCCGGAAAACCTTTCGAAGATGCAGGACAATTTTTCGTAGATTTTATCACAGAGTGTGATGATAGAGGTATTAAAGATGAAGACAGATTTCAAATATTGTCTGAGGTCTTGCAAGGTGCAGCGTTGAGTTGGTACAGGTGTGAGGATATCTCCAATATGAGTTGGAGAGATTTCGAGTGTCAGTTCCTGGCTATATTCGTAGGCGGGAGAGCTGGTGTTGCTCTCCAACAGAAAATCAGGTGGAGACAACAAAAAATAAAAGAACCAGCATTTGAGTATACTGCAGGAGTGAGAGACAAGTCCAGGTGTCTTCCAATCAGGAGACCTGAAGAGGCCCACTTGAGGAAAACTTCCACGGCCGAGCCGAGTTTAAATAAGGGGCTCGTAAGTCCAGGTGTTGGTGCAGGTCACGATGATAGTCATGGTAAAGTTAATGTCAGTCGAGGTAATGATGGTGGAGGTCATGTTTGTCCAGGTAAAGATGATGTCAGTCAAACTAGAGGTAATGTTAGTGAAGTTTCAGTTAGTCAAAGTCAAGTTAATCCCACTCGAGGTAATATTAATGAAGTTTCTGTTAGTCATGGTAAAATTAATGTCAGTCAAAGTAATGTTAGTGGAGGTTATGTCAGTTAAGGTAAAGTCGATGTTAGTCATGTCAGTCAAAGTAAAGTCGATAATGGTGAAGGTAAAGTTGATGTCAGTGGAGGTCTTGGTGATGTTGGTGGAGGTTATGAGTCTTTTAGTCAAGATGTTGGTGAAGTAAGTCAAGATGTTGGTAAAGTCAGCCAAGGTGTTGGTAAAGACAGTCAAGGTAATGATGAAGTCGGTTGGGGTTCTGGTAACGTAGGTAAAGGTCAGTTTAGTCAAGGTAAAGGTATCGTTACTCAGAACTCTGTTGATATTCGTCAAGGTACAGTTAGTCGAGTCCAGTCAGGTGAAGATGGTGATGGTTGTCAAGGTAGAGTCAGTCAAGGTGAAGATGATGGAATTTGTATTGGTTATAGTAATCTTGGTCGGAGTCTTGATGATGTTGGTAACGGTAAAGGCAACGCTAGTTACGGTCATAGTAATGTTGTTCAGGTTTCTGGTGATGTTTGTCAAGGTATAGCTGGTAAAGTTAGTCAAGGTCAAGCCAGTCTGGGTGAAGGTGCTGGAATTTGTGGAGACAATGGTCAGAGTTCCATTGTTTGCAGTAGTCAGGATGATCGGTGGTTGGTTGATGATAATCAAGAAAATTCAATTCAAGAAATTAAGAATAATCTGAAAATACCAGCCAGACCAGAGAATCCAAGTTGTCAAGTAAAGAATGAGGGAAAATTCAGCAATGTGGGGGAATCTTCACCTCAACAATTGGAAGAAATAATTCTTCCAATTCCACAATCTGTGAATTCAAGTCAGAGAATGATGATTCATTCTCAAGAGGAAAATTCTTCTTCCTCTAAGGCTCAACATTCAGGTTTAGCAAAAGTGCCGAAAATGGCTGGTACTGGTGATAGAGAACAGTGGAGTCTAGATGGTAGCTCCAATGTTTATTCATTTTCTGATGATGGTCCAGGGCCAAATGACCCTGAAGAGTGTGAGATGATCACCGAATCAGTTTCAAGTCAAGTAATGCCGAATAAAATTCAGTTCAGGGAAGCTTCGCCTGAAAAAGCTCAATTCGAGGAAAACCAGCTCGAAAAAGCTCAGCTTGTGCAAGCTCAGTCTAGGGAAATCTCGTTAAGTGAAGCTCAGTCTAGTGACTTCCAGTTAAAGAAAGCTCTATCTAGTGACTTTTGCTCAAGAAAAGCTCAATCTGGTAACTTTCAGTCGGGAAAAGCTCAGCTTGCAAGAGCTCGGTCAGCGAAAGCACAGTTGAGTCAAGCACCAGATAAGTCGTCAAGAATAAACTGGGAAAATGTAAATTTTCCCAGAGGTAGAGAAGATCAAGACGAAGATCTTGAATTAATTGTGAGGGTATTGGAAGAAAAAATGGACAGTAATGATTATGATGTGAGGGTAAAGAACGTAAGGCGAAATCTGCAGGATTTCATCAATTTAAGGCATGAGGAGCATCGACTCTTCATCTTTAAGCCGAGACCACCGTAAAGAAAAATTAGGGACGCACGTGAATGTGGCTGAGGCACATCACCGTTCACGTCAGACTCGAGAGAGCATCTCCGAGAATTTTGTTGAAAAAATTATAAATAAAGATCATAGAAAGTTAGTTAAGGTTCACTCTCAACCGAGAAAATAAGTTGAGAAAGTATAAAAACTCTCCATCACAGCTGATGCGGTTGGAGACCCAGTAGAGGACACCTGGACAATCAGAAAAGTACCAGGTGTCCAAGTATATAAGAAGTATATAGGTAGTATATAAGTAAAGTATATAGGGTTGGTGTGATTGGAGATGCTGGTACAGCAACGACAATCAGACCAACCCCAATCAGAAAATTAGCAAGGGTCATTGACCCCAGCTAGAAATTAAAGATTGAAGAGTTAAGTTTAAAGGAATTTTAGGGATTAGGGTGTGGGTTCGAGCCCTCTGAAAAGTAACAAGATAAAACTCAGAGGGAACAACAATAATTATTGGAAATTTTGTGTTGAATATTTATTTTTGGATAATTACTTTTTTTTCAGAAACACTTTATTTGTTTTATTGTTTAAATGAAGATGATGACTACTCTGGACAGTTGCTGACTCGGGGGAAATTTTGATTTTGTTTTGGTAAATTCTCAAGGAAAATTTTGTTTTGGTTTTTTGTTATTGGGACTCGTTAGCCTTTTTGTGTGGTATCCACTTACTTGAGTTACACGCCCAGGAGGGCTAATTCAAATAAGGGGCGTTGTGACGGTTTTTACCGTCACAGGATCAATGAAAATTAGAACAATAAAGAAATTTCACGAAAATCACGGTTTTGGTCGCGATTCGCGGTACCCGGTGAGGATAGGGCTCATTTAGAGTCAGAACCGCAAATGTCCAGAGTGAGGTCAACCAATTTTTGTGACCTCACTAATTATTTTTGTTTATTTTTGCTTGAAATTACTCCGGAAATATGGAGAGAAAGTCAGGAGTCAGGACTGGTGAGAAATTCCCCCAGTCCCAAAGATAAAAGTAGCGGAACCAAGGACACCGAAGAGGAACTTGGGAAGAAACAGCATCCGCTCGTTTGATCCAGCATCAGCCAACTAGGGGGAATACTGGCCAACAGCAAGAGAAACTGGAGATCACCAGGATCAGCATTGGAGTCAGTGAAAGAAAAGACTCAAATTAAAAGTGTGAAAATAAAGACTAAAGTTACGTGTGTGGAAAGAAAAGACTAAAGTTTTGCGTTTGTAATTGTCGGGAAAATATTGTCCGAGTTATTATGATTATTTTTGTACATTATTTGGAATTAGTTAGTTCAAGAGAAATTCAAGTAAAGCCAGTGACGTTAGGGTAAAGTAGTGGGGGACTCGCGGGACAATTGGTTGGGTTGGGCCTCGGCTCTACCGAAATTGAGCGGAAACAGCCGAGGGAACCCAATGCCAAGTCGTGGGAGAGAAGACTCGTTCTTCTTCTCCCGGGACACCGTGGCGATCACATCGTGTAAAGAAACGTAAAGAAAATTGTAAAGAATTACGTAAGGAAAATTGAAGTAAAGAAAAATAAAGAGAGGTCAACACGGAGGAAAGACAGCACAGATAACGTAAGGTACGCGAGTCCCCGTACAATTAACATTTTGAGTTTAGAGTAAAGAATTTAAAGTAAAGAAAATATCGAGTTAGCGTCTGTTCCGGGTGAGGCCACCCGGCTAATGTGGGATTTATTGTTGGTGATTCTGAGTTGGATTTTGAGTTAACAATTAGTGTGAAATAATTATAAAATTAATCACGAAAAGTTACTTTGAATATTTCATGTTTTTTCTGCAATTTACGTGTATATAATTAATTCTTCTGAATATACTTGATTTTTATTGTTTAAACCGAAAATTCGTCATGAGTTTTGTGTAAAGTTTTTGTCGTCACGAATACCCAAATAGAGGGTATCGTCCCCTCTCCCCCTCGGGATAAATTGAGAGTTTCATATAAAAAAGCGGGTAAAATTAGAGTCTTTTTGGGGTTTTGTATTATCGTTGATTTAGAATAAAACTTGGGGATTTGTCGTTTTCCCCCAAGCTCTTAAAGTTTCGAAAAACGACTGGCGCCCAGTTTAAATAAAGGGAAATTAATCGGGAGTAACTGGGGAAAATTTCGGAGCATAAATTTGGGTCAGTTTTTGAGGAATTTCAGTGCATTTAACGCGTTGGCTCAAGGTCAGTCAAGCCAACCGTTACATGACTCAAGATGTTCCAAAAAGTAGAAATATGACAATAAAAAAGAATTTTGTTACTCATAGCAAACGAGGGGATTCTCATCATCTTCAGAACATTCAAAGAGATATCATATTTAACAAAAAGAACATGAATTGACGTGATTGATATGAATAAGATCAGTGATGGTAGATTTGAAATTAAAAAATTCATTCGGAAGCTTTCTGCGAATTGCATTGGCAGAATATTAGATGTAAGATTCTCAAATTACGCACTATAATGGGGCTCCTGCTTGCTACTTTGAATGACCACCAAGAATTGAGAAATAGGAAAAAAATCATCAGAGATCATTGAGGAAAGGATTTAATGATACTTCGACTAAATTTCAATGGATTTTTATTTCTGATAATTTCCCGCTGAAATACAGTGATCACTGCAAATCGTCTATTTCCAAAGACGTTCGTGGAAAAGCTCCGTTACCGGCTTGTTTGTAGATATTTTCGTATAAAAATGTTACTTCATGTTGTTGAATCCATACTCAATAATGTTCAAAAGGTTCCAATCAATTTGCTTAATCCATACGCCTAAAAGAAATTCGTAAGAGAAGCGTTTCTTTCCAGGCGTAAACCCTTACCCCCTCCCCCCAAGTGTTCATGAGAAAGTGTCCTTTTGATAGATTCACCGAGTGAACTTCGCCCCAGATCTGTGGTTAAAGGTGAGCCACGTACTAAAGAAATAGCTGTATAATTTTCCATTTATTCTCACGTTTCCAGTACTGCACATAGATTTCTCTTTGTGTACGCCTCTTCTCATCACCTCATCCCAGTTTCCAGTACTGTACCGCATTCGCACTTGAGACCTCAAAAAAACTGTATGAGGAAAAAAAAAAAAAATTCAGTTACATCCCAATGTGGGACTCTTCTCCAGCACCAGAGCTGTGTGACAAGAACTCGATTTCGTCACAAACTAGTCCCGGGGCCAGTCCTGGGACCGTTCCGGAGACCAGAGCCAGCACTGTTGCCAGAACCACCTCCAGCAACCTTCATTTGCCATCATTTCTGAAAATTCAGTTACATCCCAATGTGGGACTCTTCTCCAGCACCAGAGCTGTG
The DNA here is from genome assembly GCA_963921955.1 of Aleiodes alternator. Taxonomy (NCBI): domain Eukaryota; kingdom Metazoa; phylum Arthropoda; class Insecta; order Hymenoptera; family Braconidae; genus Aleiodes; species Aleiodes alternator. The sequence goes on from OY998106.1 coordinate 4,819,600, forward strand.
TGACAAGAACTCGATTTCGTCACAAACTAGTCCCGGGGCCAGTCCAGGGGTCTCCTAATTTTTCCGGGAGACTCCCCCTGGTTGTGACAAATCAAAGCGTGCGAATTAATTCAGTATTGTTCTCCACATCTGGGATTGAACCCGGGACCGTCACGTTACTATCGCGACGCGTAGACCATTCGGCCACACCGTCGGTTTCCTGTATACATTATAACCATCATATTTTACATTCAGCAGTGCTGCTTCACTGGTTAGTTAATATCCTATGATATGTTAATTAATGAGAATAATCTCCCTGTTAGTTGACTATATTGATGACTATTACATGACCCAATCCTTAAATTATTTGAAATTTTATCTCTTTTTTCTTTGTAGGATGATGGTAGATATATATTTAGGTTGTACGCTTTGTCGAGTACTGAGCCTCCCGGGTGCATCAGGGATGCATGCGTTTCAGGTAGTGGAACAGAGCCACCAGCTCTCTTTGCAAGATCAATGGAGTAGCCACATCCACCGGTGTGATGCTGATTTTCGTCAACCCGGAGACTCCATAGACGTCAATTTTGATATCGGTTAGCCCCCAGCAGCTGGTGATCGAATGATGTGAAGTTTTGTCTATTCATAGGGATCTTGGGCCATGGTCCATGTTCCTCAGCTTCAAATTTTTCAGTACGTGTTTGAAAGCCCTGTGATGAGTTCTCCTACACATCTTAATCGGCTGATGTTTCAGTTCATCAACTAGGACGCCAGTTCCATTGAGGAACCGGCAAGCATCGATTTTGGACATCTCATTCCTCCGGCTGTATTTCAGGCAGAAGAGACACAGCTCCTACTGGCTAGAGATTTTTCATTCCTAGGAATGCCTTGTTGTCCTAATACTTAGAGAATTTTGAGCATGCCATTCACAGCTTTCTGCACTCTTCTGTTAGCACTAAGTGCTGCTTGAATGCGCAAGTGGGGTGTGAACTCACAGACTTTGAATTACCAGTCTCATACTTAAACAATTGAGCTATTGCAAGTTCTGGGGAGTTTCAATCGGTTTCTCACTTAGATACTTTATTGTGAAGGTGCCTCGAATCCTTCCTGAGGCGTCTTAGTTGATCGCTCCATGGAGATCCTTTCTCCCCCTTGCGCATTGATTCGACTGGATAAGAGACTTCATCGATCAAAGCTCTGTCCGGCTTCGTTTTGTGAACGTTCCAGCTGGTGGTCCTGGAGTTTCTGAGCGTCATTTTCCCTCTTGGTGGAGACTCACGTAAATCTAATCGTTCGGTGGTCTGATAAGGAGTTCTCGCGATAGAACTTCCAATTTTTGCAGAGCCGTGCCATGGTCATGCTGCTCAGTGAAATATCGATCGCTTCCGGGTATCCTGAAGTGATAAATATAGGTCCGAAGCCCCTGTTGCGAAGCTTCAGGACTGTTAATACCACATATTCCAGAAACGCTGCTGCTCTGGTGGCAATATCAGTGCTCTCCGTCGAAGGCGTGTGAATTCGCGTGACACTTCATCAGCAGGTCCAATCGTTAGTTTTTATAGCAGCCGACTACATCTTGAAAGTTAATGGACTCCTCCATTAGGTTCCACCGAATCGCAAGGTAGATAGGTAGAGGCAATAACCATGTTATCTTATACGCTCGCTCTGTTCATTTTGATGATTGCCCCTACCATATCTTATGAGTAGAATCTCCTTAACTTTATAATATTTCGATTTGAGGCCCTGTTGGGGTCTCCGGTAAGCCAAGGGAATTGAGTGTGCTCAGAGTGAGTGTTACAAGAGCATTTTAGAACTAAGCAGGATACGGGCAATACACTCCCAGGAAAAAATGTTAAGATCTGATCAGATCAAATCAGATTTGATCAGATCAAATTAGATCTGATCAGATCTGAGAATTGGCACGCTCTGATCAGATCTAATTTGATCTAATTAGATCTGAGTTCCTCAGATCTGATCAGATCCAATTGGATCTGCACAAAATCCGAAATGAAAAATTTCGAATCTTTAGAGAAAATGAAAAATAGATAAAAATCTGAATTCTTTACTCAACAAATAAATAAAAATTGAAATTTTGGAAGAAAAAAATCGAAAAAAATGGGCTTCAGTGGGATCGAGCCCAGGACCATAGGATTGCCCGTCTGCTATTCTAGCCACTCAGCTATCATACGATTTCTTGATACCAATTGAAATTCGAATCGTGATAACTGAAGAAGATTAGAAAAATTAGAGGGAATAACTTCGGAGAAGAGTTGAGAATGCCCAAATGGAATGCAAAATCATGCATGAAGATGAATATAATATTTTATGATAATGAAATGAGCAAAGATCTGACACATTGCGAATTTTTTCAACAGATAAATTTTTATTTGAAGAAAATCTTAAAAGAAACCATATTCATAGTTCTATGACTGTCCTCATAATATGACAATTCAATTCTGCCAGGTCATGTTCGTCTATTCACCTAATTTTGATTTTCATATCTGATCAGATCTGATCAGACTTAGATCTGATTGCATCTAATCAGATTTAATCAGATCTAATTGTATCTGATCAGATCTATTCAGATCTATTCATGTTAAGAATTTCCATTTTGTCAGATCTGATTGGATGTAATTGGATCTGATCGGATCTAATTCGATCTGATCAGATCTGAACATTTTTTCCTGGGCTGGTAAGAGTGGAGGTGAACAGGATTGATTTGGTAGCTAGAGTCCGGAATTTGATCTGGGGCTGGTTGTTGAGGGTGTTAGCGATGGACAGGCAGAGACTACCATTTCTATACCTTCAGGCTCAATTACTAAGACACATGAAAGGTTAAACAATTGCACAGTATAACTAGGCAATAAGAATTCGTGCACTCATTCAGTCCGTTGACTCATCTCTTGCTTGCCTCACCAATACTTTCAGCCTTGAGACTTGGCAAAAATGATGCAGACATCATCATGACTAAACCTACGGAAAAATTGAGGGGAGAGATCAGCTTGCAGGTGAAAATTTCGAATTATTTACAGTTGGAAGATACGAGCTTGCTATTTCATCAGGGTAACTTCAATCAGCAGGTGCTTCTGCAGATGATAAAACTTGTAGCACAAGTGAAAATGGCGAGTTGAGCTCGTGTCTCCTTGTATGTGAACGGACATGCATGTGTATTCGATCCTGAGCGCTTCTGTCCGTGCTGCGATAGCAAATCAACCTTTGAATACTTTGCCTTAAAGTGCCCCTTCCTTGTTGTAGAAAGACATTCGCTACTTCTAACAGTATTCGATCAAAACGATGACCATGCCGAAGTATCGATGCAACAAATAATCGAGAGTGAGATGAAAACACGTATGAAGGCGATATTATTATTTTTGATTAGCAGTCTGAAGTGAGAGCAAGTCTTATGGAAAATGTAGATAACACGTATTCAAATAATATCAATACTACACCAAATTAAAAATATGATTCCCCTATTGTAACAAAGATTTGTTTGTATCTTCATAAACTGTAAACTACTACTACTCCTATTTCAATCCCCTCTCACAAAGATGAAGACCCTAGGCCCTAGTTCACCACGGATATACAGCAGATGTCCGCTCACGGTGTTTATACCTTCATCAGTTCCCTGTGAGCCCGGGGCTTCTGCATTAGCGATATATCCCAATGCCTCATTGCTTACTGCAATGCTGCAAGTTAATTTAAGAGAACTTAACCTGTAGGCAAACCTGCCTACACTTCTCTATCGGCTGACTATGAGCGTAAGGCCTATGCAATGCCTTCGTCGGCGTTATTCTAGGGTCTATCGGAACGCATTCTTGAAATATGGTTCAATTGTTACGGTATTTACTTTTCTTATAGAGAGTTTCTTTTCACTGTACGAGTCATCAGACATACTGATAATGATTGATTTCCAAGCAGAATTGCTTATTTCACCATCACATCGAAGTATTCCATATCACTTTCTAACCATGTCCTTCTCTGAAATATTATTGGTGAGGTACTCTGAAATTTTGATTATAACATTTGAAGGTAATAATCTGTAAATGAAATGATTTTGATCAATCAATTTGAGAATTGTTACTATACTCATACATTCTTAAGAAGAGCAGTGAGGTTCGAGCGGACTGCACTTTAGGAGGGAATTTCAAAGATTGCGATCCCCGGTACTAATCTTTAACAAAAAATATGATCTCATATGAAAATCAAATAAAAAACAAATTCATGGAGAATTATACCCGTAAGAGGTATAACCATCATTACTTATTATCCTGAGGACTTGAACTATTCATTCAATTATTACCAAAGAGTGCGTAAAATGAGGCAGCTTTGATTTCTGGAGTGATGACTTCGTTGAAGTAGCTAAAATATCCATCGACTGAACATATTATCGATCTTCCATTCATAATCTCGAATTAACGTGATTCGTGTTACTGGCAAAGGACACAAAAATATTTTTTCTTTATTGTACATAATATATATATATTTATGTGATGAAAATCATATAAAATCCCACACCGACCTTCCTTCGGCAAATTATTTTATTGGAAAAAAAAATATTTTTTCTTTATTGTACATAATATATATATATTTATGTGATGAAAATCATATAAAATCCCACACCGACCTTCCTTCGGCAAATTATTTTATTGGAAAAAAAATATTTTTTCTTTATTGTACATAATATATATATATTTATGTGATGAAAATCATATAAAATCCCACACCGACCTTCCTTCGGCAAATTATTTTATTGGAAAAAAAAATATTTTTTCTTTTTTTCAATTTTGTTGAAAAAAAAGTGAATTGCGAAATGTAAAATTTTTCTAATGCTGCGATCATTATTAAATTTGTTGTTCATTCCATTATCATTCGAATGAATAGAAGAGAATTACGTATGAACGTAGTTTCGAGAATACGAGCACTATGATGTCATAGTGTCACACTGTGATGTTTCTGTACATGGCTTTTGTTCCAGTCACAATCGTCGAATTTTAGAAGTGAAACTTCTTTAGGCATGGGAGGGCTCTGACTTCGTTTGGTCCATGATACGAAAAATATGTGACGCCGTGAAGGGAAGTGCTTTCTCTCTGACAAGCAGCTGAGACGGAAGAGTGGGAGAGCTGCTCTGAGTGGTGGGGAAAGCCTATCTTTCGTAGTTAGCGTGGGGGAGCTAGTGGAGTCGGGGCGAGGGGAGTAGGTAGATACTGTGACGTAATTCCTGAGCCTAACGGTAAGCTCAGCAATTAAGCACGCTTGAAAAGCACCCAATAGCCAAAAACAAAATTCAAAACAAAACCAAAAATCCAAATGGGCGCCAGGATGTATCTCAACATCCGATCAATCTTAAATTGATCTAAACAATAACAACAAAATCAAAAATTCAAATAAAATAACCACAAACTCAAATACTCCCTTATTCAGCACGAACTAGTTCAGTCTCCCCCTCAGGGTCGCTGTTGTGGGTTTGAATAAGGAGTGTAAATAATTCCAAACAAAACAATTTAGGGGATAAAATAAAAATTTTATATAAAAAAAATTAATTATAAATTATTAAGCCCCTGTGTTACATCGGCGAGTGCGCAGCACAATAAATAAAATATTATAAATTTCTAAACAAATAAAACAATTCAAAATAAATAAACAATTAATTACAAACAAATTCTTTGAAACCAAATTTAAAATAGAGTTAATCAAATAAAAGAATTTAATTAATTAACAAATTGATTAATTCATTAATTAATCGTCAGCACATAATAAAGTTATCAAATAAAAGAAATATTCAAAGAATAACATTCAAATTCAAATTCATAAGAAATTAATGTTGCTGCCACCTACAGTCATCTTTCGCAACGAAACGAAAGTAACTAGTGTCCCTAGTCTAGTGCCCCTAGTGACAATTCCCCTAGATGTAACTATCATATCAACGATATGTCAACAATGAAATTAATTAAATTAATTTAATGAAAAATTAATTTAACAAAGAAAATTGCTCAAAATAATGAATAATAAAAAAATAATTACAAACAAAATTCAATATGTTTTAGAAAAAGTCGCGAGACTAAAATTCCAAAATAAATTCCAATTAATTATCTTTGGCCATGACGCCAAAATATTTCCGTTAATTGAAAATTTTCAATTTGCGACATTTTATCCAAACAAAAAAAAAACATTTTATAAAAAAAATATTTTTTTCGAGAAACGAGCACGAGAGTTCCAAAAATTATTTTAACAAAATCAATGTTTCCAAAAGAATAAAAATTATCAAATTAATTCGCCGATAAATGGTAATTAATCTCATGGCGTCGTTTCTACTTGGCGTCATTACGCTAAAAAAAAAATAAAATTCCACGACCACGAAATCAATCACCGTACAAAATTTAATTAAACAGAATTTTGCTCACCAGATTATGCCAATTAATTTCAACGTGAACAATATTTTCAACTTAATTACACGACAATTAATACAATTAATTCCAATGAATTAATTTATTCCAAACGTGAAAATGGCAATTATACAAAATTTGTGCAGAAACACGACAAAACACGTGTTTACTCTACGGCACACCAAACGAGAATCCTGCCGACAGCAAACGCTGTACTCGGCTAAGGCGTCTTTTCCGGGAAGAACTCTTCTCATTGGTCAATCCCAGACTACGTCAGTTAACCCTGTATAACCTGACGACAATAATTTCTTCTTTTCAATGACAATAAATTCCAACGAAGACAATTGAGAAACTCCAAGTCGATGACATTAGAGTTGGGACAATTTTATCAAGTCCAAGGATGCAACCAAAGTTCATCTAAACGTCTCAATTAATTCTTCCGATGAATCTTGTCATTGGCGCCAAAACTTTCGTCCAATTAACCGACTCCTTTGGTAATGTCGATTCCCTTCATCATCGTCCATCTGGTGTCTCCCTCTTCCAGTCGTGAGACATCAACTCAATTGACGACAATCCAATGAGCGTTAACATACAAAATTAACCAATCGGCATTAGTTTTACATAATTTATACAAAAATTGAACTCTCGTGATTCGTTTGTTTTGATTCTCAGTTGGTGGTGCCAAAACTATTAAAAATTCAAAATTAATTACCCGCCCAGACGACAAAAAGTAACGTAATCCAAATATCACGTTACAATACATAGCATATAGTCGTACTAAGGAAAGAATCAACAGCGGGAGTGTATCGAAGCCGAAATTTATATGGTGGGGCATGGGAGCCAAAAAAAGCCGATGTCTATTCATTCGCTAGTCCTCCTGTAGCATGCTACATGCTAGTGTAATGGTCAGAAACGCTGACAATTCTCTTGAAATATCTTGGATTCTAAGGGAGATAGAGCGATTTCATCTCTATCCATTCACGCAGCTCTCCAAGTTCTGTGCTAAAAAGAATGCAAGTGAATTCCCTGGATCTCACTTAATTTCCGAGATATTCCTTGAAAAACAATTCAATACGAAGAGATGAAATTGGATATTAATTTTCATCATCCATAATTCGAAAATATCTCGGAAAGTAAGCGAGATAGCCTAATCCTGCCACAATCTCTTTCTACAGAGTGTCTTAAAGGGGGGGTAAGGGTTGACGCGTAGAAAAAAAAACACTTTTCTTAGGATTTTTTTTTAAACATATGGATTAAGCAGATTTATTGAAACCTTCCGAGCATTATTATGCATAGATTCAACAACATTGAGTAATTTTTTTATGCGAAAATATTCACAAACAAGCCAGTGATGGAGCTCTTCCAAAAATGAAATAGACGATTTGTGGTGATCACTGTATCTCAGCTGGAAACTATCAGGAATAGAAAAACCATTGAAATTTAGTCAAAGTATCATTAATCTGCCCCCCAACGTTTTCTGATTATTTTTTTTCACATTAGGGGGGTTTTCTACCTACAAAATAGCACATTTTTTCATAAAAAATTGCAGTTTTCACATCAAATGACCACCAAAAACTGAAAAATGAAAAAAAAATAATCAGTGAACGTTGGGGGGAGGATTTAATGATACTTTGACTAAATTTCAATGGTTTTTTTATTTCTGATGTTTTTCAGCTGAGATACAGTGATCACCGCAAATCGTCTATTTCAAAAGCACCATCACCGGCTTGTTTGTGGATATTTTCCTATAAAAAAATTACTGAATGTTGTTGAATCCATACTCAATAAAGTTCAAAAGGTTTCAATAAATTTGCTCAATCCATATGTCGAAAAAAAAATCGTAAGAAAAACTTTTTTTCTCACGCGTAAACCCTCACCCCCCTCCCCCTTAAGAGTTACACAAAAAGATTAGGATGAATTCACTCTATTTCGCTTAGTTTTCAAGAGTTTCTCCGAAAATATTTATGAAAAGTTATTGGAAAAGAAATTCCAGCTGTAGTCTATTCTTTGATGAATTTCTTCATAAATATCATCAGAAACTAAGAGAGATAGCCTTAATTTTCCCGAATCCCTTTTTGTAGAAATTTTCGAGAGTTTGGAAACAGAATAAGGGGAATGAGCATATATATATCTTCATTAAATTCTGATACATTCTTCCAAAGAACCATTGCAACGGAGACCCTATCTGTAAGTCTATGCTTTGTCATAGGCTTTTGATGAATATCTCAGAAACTGAGCGAAATGAGCCAATTGTTGTAGAAACCCTTTTCGCAGTTTTTCAAATTGTTCACAAAAAAGATCTTCAAAAAAATTTCGCTATTTCGCTCAATTTCAGAACTATTCTTAAAAACCGGAAGCCGGAAGAATATATACAATGAAATTTTCAGACGGATCAATTTCATTTTATCAGCGATTCTCTTTGAATATCTCGAAATTTGAGCAGGATAGGACGATTCTGTACTAATCCTTGTCTGTAGAAAATTCCGAGAGCTAAACAAAAGGATTGTGGCAAAATCGCTCTATAACGATCAATTCCCGACATATACACAAACACAATGAATTGAAAAAATTTATTGGTCTAAGTACTTGTCGTGGAAAAAACTATGATTCGTTAACGAAGGAGAATTTATGCCTTTTTTCGTTCAATAAAGAAAGACTAATAATTCATATATATCTATACTTTATAGGCAAGGAGTTTCACTTGCTGCGCGGGGGTTCCACGCACCCTCTTTTTTCATAGTGTTCTTCATTTGCTTTCAGGAGAGTGTAAAAGTTTTCAAACGAGTTTTTGACTCGAAAGGTTATTCGAGCCATCAAAAGGTCGGATAATAAATTTCAATTCTTCGTTGAAGCATAAATTGTTATTCTCCATTCTCGATTGACGTAAGGAAGCTGTTCTTGGAGGTACCAGTAATTTACAGTATTTTATTAATGTTTATTCTGATTTTAAGTAGCATTTGCCCCAATGTAGGAATCGAGTCCTGAGAAATAGAAGAATAGTGAAGTACAATCATTAATCCAATGTATAACCCGATACGCTATCGTATATTTAGATCAGTATTCTGATATAAACATTCCCGTAGGTAATGATAACGATGGAAAGCAATTGTATGATCTGATCAATTAGTCATCATCGGTCTTTGCATCTTCTCTTAGGACCGTCAAACTTAAATCTAATATTGATTTTTTGTCATCTGCTAGAGAAATGTCGACGAACATCCCAGGGCCAGCTTTTTCTCCAAACGAATAATCTTCGTTGAATGTCTGAGGTGGCTTGTTGACGGTTTGCTGTAGGAAATAAATTGACGATAATAATGGATACTGTCGAATGAACTAATAATTATGAAATATCCTATAGATACCTCTAGTACGGGACAAGGTATAGTCTTCCATAGGCCCAAAGATTTTTCTAGCAAGTGAATTACAAATCTTTCGGCTTCATTTGGATTGTCATGACAGAGAGGTATCTCACCATCCTTTAGTAATGCTTCATTCTCATCTTTCATTTTATACTTTATCTTTGGGAAAAAAAATAGAAAATTCGTGTCAAGTGGACTGGATGCGGACGAGTAGGTTTTAGAAAAATGAGATCTCCTATGAAACTTCGAAAGATAATGAAGAAAATCGGGTGGTAGGCTCTAGTTTGAGTTGTCAGGAGCCTACATGTATTTCAATAATAGCGATAGCTACAGTTTCTGCAAATCAATTTAATTTGCCGACAATCATTTTTCCATATCATCTTTCTACTTTATCCATTTACACACACAGAAAGAGCGGAACATAGAAAATGGACTTTCTGTTCATATTGGATGCACAATGAAGTGCATGAAATATGAACCCTTGTTTTACGTAGAAAACATACACTATATTTTTATGTTAAATTTTTAGCACATAAAATATGGTGATAATGTGCATATTTTATGTTTTCTACAAATGCATAGAATACGAAATGATGAAACATACAGAATATGATCAAGGTGAACATGAATTATGCAAAAAAATTAATCATATTATACGCTCAATGCTTTGATTCTTCTGTCAGCATTTCATTCACAAATTAATGAATTTTATACGGTAAACAAACGAGAGAGAGCCAAATAGACATTAAAATGGAATCAGGAGTGATTTTTTTCAATCTTTCGCGATTATCTCAGTGAATAAGCAAGATGGAGCGGAATGGACGTCAATTTGGGATCACCAGGGAGTTTTTCCAAATTCGCGCGATTATTTCGGTAAATAGGCGAGATGGAGTGAAATGGTCATTAATTTGGAATGATCAGAGAGTTTTCCTCAGTTCTTCGCGATTATCTCGCTGAATAAGCAGAATAGAGCGAAATAGCCCTCAAAATGCGATCACCCTTCCACTTTGACGACGCCAATTTCCAATCAAATTGGCATTCACAATGTTAATCAATGAGAGTCTAAGACAAACTTTCGATAAAATTGACTTAGATCTTCGTAGGGATATTTCCGAGTATCGATTTTACCGACCGTGTATAGATTACTTTTATTCTTCGTGACATCACTTTTTGATATTTCCATTTATGGATAACTGTCCGCTGCTGTTTCGAGAGTTTGTTCATTTGAATCTTTGAAAATTTCCATGGGAAAACAGAAAGAATCTAATTCAATTGGAAATTCAGTTCATATATGATTATACGCTTAATAAAGGTCTAAAATCCTTCGCTTGGATCATGGCTTTCTAGAAAAAATTCCGTTCTGAAATTTTCCTTCGCATCCATATTCCTTCGGAGATTTGAAATTTTGTGATGAAGGCATCATCTCGCATTCAAATTTCTCATTAATACATATAGGCAAATATGCTTTTGGCTCAGTGTGCTTTTTTGAGAAATATCGTTACGGTCGTTGTGTAAAAATTCCAAATGGAAGGGAATGGTGGGATCGTTTGTCATCGATTTATGGAGTTTTCATTAGAAAAATATGAATTTCGAAGATTTATCTTCCCGGAAGCGTTCATAAATGTTTGAAAAGTCTCTATTTTCCAATGGAAACCCCACGAAACGATGGCAAATGATCTCATCTTCCATCTCCAATTGGAATTTTCACGCCATGACCACTAAAACCGGAAATATTTTAAAACAGTCAAACTTTCCTAAAAATTTTCCTCAGTTTCACAATGGAATCATTAGGAAAGAATTGATCTCCAATCATTTTACTCTAATGTCCATTCATCCCCACTTTCCCCTACATTATTATTACAACGGGTAATGCAGAATCATTAATATTCATTGATTGTGGTTATTTCCGTTGCAATTATCTGAGCTATCAATCTCAAAATGTCTTATTGATCATTAATAACTGAGAAAATGACGGAGAATTTATTATTCTTTTTCAATAAAATTTGGAGACAATTTCAGCGTATTGTATCCAATCAACCACTTTTCAACTAATATTCATTTGTTCTTAGATTAAATCGAGGTGATTTGACAATTGAAGAATTCGCATTCATTGAGTTCTCTATAAACTATTCTGGGTCGATTCCTGATACTCCATTCAATAGAAATTCGTAGCTGTGACTCTTTAAAAATTGATAGAGAAATATGCGTGTCATTTTAGAGCCCAATTGTAATAAAATAAAGTACATGTTCCAAATTAGCAGCGGACAACAGGAAAATTTCAGGTGGTCACCAGAGTTAACCTACGTCCTTGTACTTTAGGTTAGATATTCTCATATTTGTTCAGAAAAAAATGTCATAATTCGACAAATTATCGAAGAATCTGCCATGATTCGGGTGTGAATAGGGATGGCAAATTTGTCAACAAATGTAATGATGTGGAATATTTTTACAGAATTTGTCATAAAATGTCATGCTCTGATGTTTTTTGTAGGCGCCTCAAGGGTATATATTGTAACTATGCAAAAGAGGGGCCTTCTATAAAATTTAAATAATTATCAAAGTCAAATCTTCGGAAAAAAATATGGAATGCGCAAGCAGGATTTGAACCCACGACCCTCTGATTATATGTCAGGTGCTTTACCGCGGAGCTATTGCGAGTTACTATATTTTTCATCAAATTTTTGACCAAGATATATTACATCATTTTCGCGACCTCCCTTCCTGAGGTAATTTAAATTAATTTTGAATTAATTTTATTTCACAGATCCCTATTCTGCATATTTACCCAGGATTTGTCATAAAATGTCATGCTCTGATGTTTTTTTTGTATATTAAGGCGCCTCGAGGGTATATATTGTAACGCCATATTTTTGGCCGTTACAAATGTTGGTTTTTTTATTAGACCAGTATCGCGGTGAATGTTTATTTTCTTTTTAAATCACCAAGACGGAAGGTCCCGAGAAACGAGAAAGGATATTTTATTTAATTAATTCGTTTATTCTGAATTTCCTACCTTGAATTGCCGCGTTTGCCGGAGTTCTCTCTCAAAGCTGGAAGGAGGCGCTAGCAGACGGACAAGGACAACAGGGGACTGCTGAGATGGATTATCGACGTAGATAGCGGAAATCAATGGAAGGAGCTTTCCATTGGATTCTCCCACATGATTGGCGGAAAATGGAAATCAAGGATGTCTGGACTATCGCAATTAATTCGTTGATAATTAATTGCGATAAAGATTAATGATGAAATGATTGTAAAAATTTATTACGGAATTGTTGACGTTAGATTTTGAGACTTATTCTTTTATCGTGAATTTAATTACCGGTTTTAAAGTAAAATAATACCGGCGATAAAAAAATAGAATTAACGTCATTGGTCAATTAATTTGGGAAGAGCCATCTGTGGTCTAGTTTTCGCCACACGCCAGCGTCTTCCCTCACTTTCCGTTCTGGTGACAAATTGTACAGACGGGATTTTCGCTGTAAGAAAAATTATATTAAATACCGTTGCAACTAGCAATAATTATCGTTGCAATTGGAAATTTGAGGAGTTGAATTTATCGAGGATTTTTGGAGATTTACCAGAGATTGGAAGGAAGTTGAGAGCTACGACATTTTGAGGCTAAAATCAACAACACTCCGGTGAGCGTGTGTTATTCTCGGCAAATTTAATTTGACATTTTTTTTCTTTTCTTTCGTAAGCGTCGTTACGACGCCTGTAGCCGCCATTGTTAGATTTTCCGTGGCGTGATAGTTTTTTTTCATTCGCGAAATTAAATAAATGTGAATAGTTGAATGTTTCTCGTTTCTCGTCAACTTAATTTTTTTTATTTTGTTTTTTTCGGAAAAATATTGTGGGGAAATTTATTGGATAATTTTGTGATTTAATTAATTTAAAAAAAAAAAAAAAAACGATCGGCTTTTGAAGTTTCAGTGATAATTTTTTTTGTAGTGACGATAATTTTTTTATTATTATCATTAATTTTTGTTTTATTTCATTAACGACGATTGATGTCGTCTAATTTATTTATTTCAATTTTTTCTATTTCTTTATTCATTTAACAATTTTATCGCTGGAAATAATAAAGGTGCATTTTAAGGGACGCCGATTGTCCATGCGACTGTAAAGCCTTGAGGTACTTGTCGCGGGAATCAGAATTAATTCAAATTTTGACTTTTGAATTTTCTTGGCTTTTTTTTTAACGACAATTTAAATTGTGTTGTCAATTACTGTTGTGTCGTGTTCGTGAAAATTTGTCGGGACATTTGAATTGGTTCTGATTATTATTTTTTTTTGTGTTTGGATAAATAAAATTGTATCGAATCATGAACGCTTAAATTGTGTTAATTTTCCGACAGTAAAAACAAACATAAAATTGTTTAACGAAATTTAAATTCAGTAACGAAATATTTATTTTTTTATTATTATTGCAATATTATTTTTAGAAAAGAGCAAAATTAAAAGAGATATCGCTTTCAATTATAATTACAAAACAAAATTTGGTTTTATTTTATTCAGAAATGTGTATTCCTTTTCAATACATTATAGGTGAGTTATTGAACCCAGCCGCCTCCGCGGTCATTAGGATTTTGGAATCCTTTTGTCACTGGCTAGTCGGATATTCACCTAGGATTGAATTTTGATAAGTTCTTTGCTTGTTTTTCTCGGACGAAAAGGTCGTCCTGGCGCCCAATAATTAACGTTGTTTTGAATTTATTTGGTTTTGGATATTCTGAGTTATTTTTGAGTTTCATGAGATTGTTTAATTACCGTAGATTAAAAAATACGTGACAATATATAGATATACAAATGCGCGGGAATCTTTGCGCCATTCCCATTTCGTAATAAATTATTGAAAGAATATGAAACTTACATGGAAATTATTCTCATTTTTCTCTGAACCGGCTAATACACATTTCTCGCGAAAAAACGTCCGTAGTCGAGAGCAATAATAATTTGAACTTATGAAGCGTGGTGACAGCTGGCGGCCATGATGTTTTTCATTTTTTTTTGATGATTCGGTATGCAGAACAATCGATAAATGAGACATCGTCGGTTCATATTCGTACAAAAAAGCGCAAAAGTTCAAAAAACAGGTAGGTAAGTTTATGAAATAAAATGAAAAATTTCCTCATATCTTTCATTCATAATTTCATCCATTTATTATATGAGAGAATGAAATGTTTTCATTTCAGATGAATCATTTTTGAAAAATTCAATAGTGGCGCCAACAAAAACTGAATGGGAGCATTTTTTAAAATTGATAATCTAGGATTTGGACGGATAATTTTCTCAAATAAGGAAGAATGACAGAATAGCCCGACCTTTTTTATTATTTTCGTCATTTTGTTTTTCAGTTATTCCCTTGCTTCGATGCACTCTCTTCTTTTTGGCAATGATGAAAATCATTGCTGAGGAGAAGGGAACGGCTGAACTAAGGGGAAAAATTATATGAAAAGATAAGTGAAAAGAGCAGGGCAGCCCGGCTTTTTCTATTTTTTTTTTTCAATCATTTCCTTGCCTTGACGCATTTCCTTCTTTTCGACAACGATGAAAAGCAGTGTTGAAAAGCGGAAAACGGTGAAGTTGAGGGAATAAGTTGAAATTTTTTTTTAAAAGAATGCCTAAGGGTCCAGGCCTCTTTCCCATTTTCAAGCAAAAATTTTCAACTGTTCCCTTGCCTCCTCCTCTCTCCGGCAACGATGGAAGTCATTGCTGATGAGAGGGGAATGCGTCAGATCAAGGAAAAAATTGAAAAAGATATGAAGAAAATAGTGGAAAAAACTGGGCTATTCTGCCGTTCATCCTTATTTGAGAAAATATTCCGTCCAAATCCTAGATTATTAATTTAGAAAAATGCTCCCATTCAATTGCTGTTGGCTGTACCATTGAATTTTTAAAAAATGATTCATCTGAAGTGAAAAAATTTCATTCACTCATGTAATAAATGGATGAAATTATGAATGGAAGATATGAGAAAATTTTTCATTTTATTTCATAAATTGACCTACCTGTTTTTCGAACTTTTGAGCTTTTTTGCACGAATATGAACTGACGATGTCTCATTTATCGAGTGTTCTGCATACAAAATCCTAAAAAAAAATGAAAAACATCATGGCCTCCAGCAGTCACCGCGCTTCATAAGTTTGAATTATTATTACTTTCGACTACGCACGTTTTTTCTCGAGAAATACACTCAGCAAAAAAATTAAGGGAACGGTAAATTTTGTCAGTTTTTTGCTTGATTTTCAAATGGCTGTAACTTCGCCAAAAATGATCGTATCAGAATTTTAAAAAAATCGTTGGAAAGCTTGAAGTCTTTACTCTTGAAATCTTGAGATGAAAATTTTTTATGACCATTTGTTATAACGAGATAGGAGAGTTGAAAGTGGAAAATTTTTTTTTCTTTTTCTTTCATTTTTTCAACTTGTTCCACGGACTTCAAAAAAATTTTCTCGACTTAACCCTTATGAGGATCGTGTAGCCTGGTCTTTCAGCTCCAATTTTTTTTTTCCCTACGACACTTTGTTGCTGAGATATTGTCGATTGAATCAAAAAACACCCTTTTGTCTTTAATCGTCGATATCTCAGGAACTACTGATCGCACAGCGAGCGGATGATGAGATTCGTAAACTTGAATGGATTTCCTGTGAGATTCTTGCACTGTTTGATTGAAAAAAAATTTTCTTCCAATTTTAAAATTGGTTCGAAAAAGTACCAAAAAATTGCGTTTTTTTCCTTTTTTGAAAATTGCCCTGCATTTTGCGAATTTTGCGAAAATTGAAAATGTTTCAACGTTTTTCTTTAGTTTAATATAGGCTGGAACACCCCCTAAATTTTTAAGCCAATCGGTTCGACCGTTTTTTTTCCCGAACGAACAAAGTTTCAGCAAAAATTAGAGGAACACTTTTTGTGCATAAACACCAATTAATGATGATTAGGGCCGAAAATGTTTTTTCTCCATTATTTTTCCTTGATTCTTTGTGCAAAATTTGTTGAATTTCATCGAAAAATGAGAACAATGAAAACAACAAAAAAACAATAAAAAAATTGAAATTTTGTTTTTCATTAATCAATAAAAAATTCAATTTTTGGTTTTTAATCAATGAAAAATTAGGAATTTTCTCTTCTTTTGAAAATCAATGGAAAAATCAATTTTTGTTCTCAAAAAACCAGTAGAAAACTTGGAAAAAAATTTGAAAAATGAAAAAAAACACCGGAATCGCATTTGATTTGGAGAGATAGTGACTCAGCAGATTTCTTCAAACAATTTTTTTTTCGATTTTTTTTCGTTTAAAAAAATTATTTTTTTGATTTTTCCATTGATTTTTCTTCATTTTTCATTGTTCTCATTTTTCAATGGAATTCAACAAATTTTGCACGAAAAATCACGGAAAAATAACGGAGAAAAAACATTTTCGGCCCTACTCATCATTAATTGGTGTTTAGGGCACCAAAAAGTGTTCCTTTAATTTTTGCTGAAACTTTGTTCGTTCGGGAAAAAAAACGGTCGAACCGATTGGCTTGAAAATTTAGGAGGTGTTCCAGCATACATTAAACTAAAGAAAAACGTTGAAACATTTTCAATTTTCACAAAATTCGCAAAATGCAGAGCAATTTTCAAAAAAGGAAAAAAACGCAATTTTTTGGTACTTTTTCGAACCAATTTTAAAATTGGGAGAAAATTTTTTTTCATTCAAACAGTGCAAGAATCTCACAGGAAATTTATTCAAGTTCACGAATCTCATCATCCGCTCGCTGTGCGATCAGCAGTTCCTGAGATATCGACTATTAAAGACAAAAGGGTGTTTTTTGATTCAATCGACAATATCTCAGCAACAAAGGGTCGTAGGGAAAAAAAAAGAAATTGAAGCTGAAAGACCAGGCTACACGATCCTTATAAGGGTTAAGTGGAGGAAATCTTTTTGAAGTCCGTGGAACAAGTTGAAAAAATGAAAAAAAAAGAAAAAAAAAATTTCCACTTTCAACTCTCCTATCTCGTTATAACAAATGGTCATAAACAATTTTCATCTCAAGATTTCAAGAGTAGAGACTTCAAGCTTTCCAACGATTTTTTTTTATTCTGATACGATCATTTTTGGCGAAGTTACAGCCATTTGAAAATCAAGCAAAAAACTGACAAAATTTACCGTTCCCTTAATTTTTTTGCTGGGTGTATGTATTAGCCGGTTCAGAAAAAAATAAGAATAATTTCCATGTAAGTTTTATATTTTTTCATTAATTTATTACATGAGAATGGCGCAAAGTTTCCCATGCATTTGTATATCTTGTAACGTAATATTTCGATTACGTTACTTTTTGTCGTCTGGGCGCGTAATTAATTTTGAATTCTCATTAGTTTTGGCACCACCAACCAAGAATCAAAGCAAGCGAATCACGAGAGTTCAATTTTGGTATAAATTATGTAAAACTAATGCCGATTGGTTAATTTTGTATGTTAACGCTCATTGGATTGTCGTCAATTGAGTTGATGTCTCAAGAATGGAAGAGGGAGACACCAGATGGACGATGATGAAGGAAATCGACATTACCGAAGGAGTCGGTTAATTGGACGAAAGTTTTGGCGCAAATGACAAGATTTATCGGAAGCATGAATTGAGACGTTTAGATGAACTTTGGTTACATCCTTGGACTAGGTAAAATTGTCCCAACTCTAATGTCATCGACTTGGAGTTTCTCAATTTTCTTCGTTGGAATTTATTATCATTGAAAAAGGAAAATACTTAACGTCAGGTTAAGCTGTGTTGAATGACGTATTTCGGGATTGACCAATGAAGAACGTCCTTCCCGGAAAAGACGCCTTAGCCGGTGTACAGTGCTTGCTGTCGGCTGATTCTCGTTTGGTGTGCCGTAGAGTAGATACATGTTCTGTCGTGTCTCTTTGCACAATTTTGTATAATCGCCATTTTCACGTTTGGAAAAATTAATTCATTGGAATTAATTGTATCAATTGCCGTTTAATTAAGTTGAATAAAATATATTGTTCACGTTGAAGTAAATTTGGCATAATCTGGTGAGCAAAAATTTTAGTTAATTAAATTTTGTACGGTGATTGATTTCGTGGTCGTGGAAATTAAATTTTTTTTTAGCGTAATGACGCCAAGTAGAAAGTGACGCCATGAAGTTAATTACCTTTTATCGGCGAATTAATTTGATAATTTTTTTTTTTTGGAAACATTAATTTTGTTAAAAATAATTTTTGAACTCTCGTTTTCGTTACTCGAAAAAAAAATATTTTTTTCAGAAAATATTTTTTTTTGTTTGGGATAAAATGTCGCGAATTGAAAAAATTCAATTAACGGAAATATTTGGCGTTATGGCCAAAGCTGATTAATTGAAATTTATTGTTGAATTTTAGTCTCGCGACTTTGTAAAATATATTGAATTTTGTTTTTAAATTTTTTTTCATTATTCAATATTTTTGAGGAATTTTGTCGGTTGAATTATTTTTTTTATTTCATGTAATTAATTTAATTAATTTTATTGTTGACATATTATTGTGGCGACAGTTACATCTAGGGAAATTGTCACTAGGGGCACTAGACTAGGGACACTAGTTACTTTCGTTTCGTTGCGAAAGATGACTGTAAGTGGCAGCACCACTGATTTCTTGAGAGTTTGAATTTGAATGTAATTCTTTGAATATTTTTTTTATTGATGACTTTATTATGCGTGGACGATTAATTAATAAACTAATCAATTTGTTGATTAATTAAATTCTTTTATTTGATTAATTTGATTTTAAATTCGGTTTCAAAGAATTTGTTTGTAATTAATTGTTTATTTATTTTGAATTGTTTCATTTATTTAGAAATTTATAATATTTTATTTATTGTGCTGCGCACTCGCCGATGTAACGCAGGGGTTTAATAATTTATAATTAATTTTTTTTTATATAAAACTTTTTATTTTATCCCCTAAATTGTTTTGTTTGGAATTATTTACACTCCTTATTCAAACCCACAACAGCGACCTTGAGGGGGAGACTGAACTAGTTCGTGCTGAATAAGGGAGTATTTGAGTTTGTGGTTATTTTATTTGAATTTTTGATTTTGTTGTTGTTGTTTAGATCAATTTAAGATTGATCGGATGTTGAGATACATCCTGGCGCCCATTTTGAGTTTGGTTTTGTTTTGAATTTTGTATTTGGCTATTGGGTGCTTTTCAAGCGTGCTTAATTGTTGAGCTTACCGTTAGGCTCAGGAATTACGTCACAATCTATACAGGGTGTCACTGAATAAGTTTGAATTCAGTGAGCTCCTGGTGCGGAAATGTATCTCGAACACTAGAAAAATATTGCAAACAATCATTTTTCAATAAATTTTGAATAATTAATTGTGTAAGTAGACCACTGAAACTTCGTGTTAGTGGAAAACCGTGTGGACGGGATACGCAGAGTGGATGCCATGATGTGAGTGACAAGAATATATCATTTGGGTTCACGTCTGTCATTCATGTTCAGTCGAGATAATTTCGCGCGTAATTTTTTGAAATTCAATCAAAAACTAGGCTCTGTACTCCAAGATGACTCAAACTTGCCCGGACTGATCATGGCTAACGTAATTGATCAATGTCCATTCAATTTCATTTTCGTGCTGGAAATTTGATTTCTGTAGTACGAAAATTTGGTTTGGTGGTCATTAGGAGATGATTTTTCCTCTAATTAGACAGAGCAAGTCCTGGAAACCCTGAAGTGCAAGTTAAGACCTGATCTCGAGCGTGATCGTTTGCACTTCTAGTGCATAGCATGTGCATCTCCCGTTCATAGGGACGGCACTTCCGATGCACAGAGCATGCATTCCTGCTGCCTTTCCAGTGCACAAAACGAGCATTTCTGCTGCATTTCCAGTGCACAGAACGTGCATTCCCGCTGCACAGAGAGTGTATTTCCCAGTCACTTTTGGTACACAAAGTGTGCAGCTCCAGCGCACACAGTATGCCCGTCTAGTCCACTGTGTACTTTCCGGTACGCAGCGTGAACTCGTGGTGCACGCAAAGTGTGTATTTACGGCGCATAGAGTCTGCACTTTTGGTGCACAGAGTATACACTTCTGGTACACGGAGTGTGCACTTCGGGTACAGAGAGTGTGCACTTCTGCTACCGAGAGTTTGCACTTCCAGTGCATTTCTGATGCAAAAAGTGTCTATTCCGGTGCACTTCTGGTATGCAAAATGTGCACTTCCGGTGCACTTCTGGTATGAAAAATGTGCATTTCTGGTACATTTTCAGTACACTTCTGGTGCGCTTCCAGTGCACTTCCAGCACAATTCTGGTGCGCTTCCAGTGCACTCATGTTTTACATATTGTGTACTACCGCATCCTTTGCAAAATGCATCCTTCGCGTACCTGATGTGCACCAGGAGTTCACGCTGTGTACTGGAAAGTACACAGTGGACTAGACGTGCACACGGCGTGCGCCGGAGCTGCACACTTTGTGTACCAAAAGTGGCTGGGTAATACACTCTCTGTGCAGCGGAAATGCACGTTCTGTGCAGCAGAAATGCATGTTCTGTGCAGCAGAAATGCATGTTCTGTGCACTGGAAATGCAGCAGAAATGCACGCTCTGTGCATCGGAAGTGCCTTCCCTATGAACGGGAAGTGCACATGCTATGCACTAGAAGTGCAAACGATCACGCTCGAGCTCAGGTCTCTACTTGCACTTCAGGGTTTCCAGGACTCGCCCTGTCTAATTAGAGGAAAAATCATCTTCGAATGACCACCAAACCAAATTTACGTGCTACAAAAATCAAATTTCCAGCACGAAAATGAAATTAAATGGAAATTAATCAATTACGTTAGCCGTGATTAGTCAGGGCAAGTTTGAGTCATCTTGGAGCGCAGTGCCTAGCTTTGAATTGAGTTTGAAAAAATTACAAGCGAAATTACCTCGACTAAATATGAATGACAGACGTGAACTCAGATGCTATGTTCACGTCATATGATCGCGCGCATTCTGTGTATCCTCTCTACACGGTTATCTACTCGATGAAACACGAAGTTTCATTGGTGTACTTAAAAAATTAATTATTCAAAATCTATTGAAGAATGATTTTTTTCAATATTTTTCTAGTGTTCTATGTACATTTCTACACCAGTAGCTCACCAGATTTAAACTTATTCAGTGACACCCTGTATATATACCCTCGAGACGCCTTAATTGGTGAACTAATTTGACTGTGGTGTATTGACTTGTGTTGTCAAAATACGGAAATGTTTCACCATCATTTGGGACATCATCATATTTTTAAAAAAATTTCTCACAGAAAATTGTATCAGAACACTCCACTGAGGAGGCTATCAGACGGGTATTATTCTGTTGAGCCGTATGGGAAGCACCCACACAGATAATATCGGGAATGCCGTGATTTTGTTGCCCACTGCGATCCTAGCACGATCGAATTGTCACAGAAAACTTGCTCGCTGGTTTGAATTTATGACTTCTGAAATGATTGTGGCCTTCAGGGGCTAGTTTTCTACGATGTGCGCTCTAGCAGCACGTTCAGAACTACCAATTTTGCTCATACACAAAGCATTATATGACATATTATGATGCTTAGAAGATGACATAATCTGTCATCATTTGACATTATATATTCCATCCTATCGCATTTCATCATGATTCCACATTTCCCAACATGCCTTCGAGAATTACTGTTTCTCCGAATATGAAATTATATGACGTATTATGATAGAAAATACTTAACGAAATTCGAAGAATGCTGACATTATTCTTAATATTTTCTCATTAATCGTCCAATTCTGACGGTTTATGAAACACTATGAACTTGTGAAAAATCACAGAGGCAGAGAGGTTACATCATGGTAAAGATTGTATTTTTTCGACATATTTGGGCATTATATGATATGACAGAAAATGTCATAGAGTGACAATAAAAGTTCATAATTTTATGTGGATAAATGACATTTTCAGCCATGATGATGACATGAAGGATCAAATAATGACAATATATGTCATTCAATCGATTTCTCAGGTTCCACGTCAATAGATCCTCGGAAAAAAGATCCTGTCTCCTTTTATCAAAACTATTGATCTTCCAGGGATTCTTTTGGACATGTTTTTAACAGCCGATGAAATTCTCTACAAAAAAGCTTCATCAGGATCTTTTTTACGAGGATCATTTGACCGGTTACCGATTTCTCATGATACGACATTTTCCCCAGGAAAAAATGTTCAGATCTGATCAGATCCTGTCAGATCTGATTAGATATGGAAATGAAAATTAGGTGAATAGACAAACATGACCAGGCAGAATTGGATTGTCATATTATTAGGACAGTCATAAAACTATAATGATGGTTTCTTTTAAGATCTTTTTCAAATAAAGATTTATCTGTTAAAAAAAATTTGCAATGTGTCAGATCTGTGCACATTTCTTTATCATAGAATGTTATATTCATTTTCATGCATGATTCTGCATTCCATTTGAGCATTCTCAACTTTTATCCGAAGTTATTTTCTCTAATCTTCTTCCTTTATGACGATTTAAATTTCAATCGGTATCAAGAAATCGTGTGATAGCTGAGTGGCTAGAGTAGCAGACTGGTAATCCTAAGTCCGAGGGTTCAATCCCGCTGCAGCCCATTTTTTTCGATTTTTTTTCTATGAAAATTTCAATTTTCATCCATTTGTTTGATGAAGAATTCAGATTTTTATTTATTTTTCATTATCTCTAAAGATTTTCAATTTTTCATTTCTGATTTTGTGCAGATTCAATTGGATCTGATCAGATCTGAGGGACTCAGATCTAATTTGATCTGATCAGATCAAATTAGATCTGATCAGTGCGTGCCAATTTTCAGATCTGATCAGATCTCATTTGATCTGATCAGATCTGAACATTTTTTCCTGGGCTCCGTCAAAATTCGTCGTAAAAATTTTGACGAAACTTGAAGAATTATGTCGAATTACATACTATTCTCTCATGATCGGTAATATTTCTCATTTTATGACATTTTCTGACATTGTTCGACATTACTTGTCAAAATCTGCCGGAGCGATTTCCACGAGGGCTATCAAGGGTGTGACGGTTTTTACCGTCACAGAACAAAGATACTTCAGAATAATATATTTTTTTTTAGCCAGCACTGAGGAACGTTGGCCAAGAACCAGGGAACTTGGAGATCATCCGAAATCAACGTTGGGAACAGTGAAAATAGAAGACTAAATTGAAAACAGACAGAACTTTTCCGTTTATGATGGTCGGGAAAATATTGTCTGAATAGCTGTGATCATTTTTGGTATACTATTTGAAATTATTTGAGTGGAAAAATTCGTAGGGAATTCTTAGAATTCAAGTAAACTCAGTAACGTCAAGGAAGGTAGAGGGGGACTCGCGCAGGATTGGTTCAGGTGAACCTTGGCTCTACCGAAAGTGACCAGAAACAGCTGAGGGACCCCAACGCCAACTCGTGGGAGAGAAGGCTCGTTCTTCTTCTCCCGGGACACCGTAGCAGTCGGATCGTAGAGAGGAAATTTAGAGAAACGTAACGAAAAGTCAACAAAATTGTAGAAAATGAAGGAAAGTGAAGGAAATTGAAAGAAGCCAAGAGTATAAGAGGAGCGAACATGAAGTCAGGTACGCGAGTGTTCAAAGAATTAAAATTCTGAGTCAGAATCATTAAATTGGAGTAAAGAATAAAATCGAGAACCGCCGAGTGAGCGTCTGTGTCGGGTGGCATCGCCCACGTTAAATTAAACTTATTATTGTTCATTCTGAGTCACGTTCTGAGATGATCATTAAGGCAAAATAATCATCATATTATTCACGAAAAATTTCTAATTCCTTTAATTCACATGCACATTGTGACGTCACATTTTTCTCTTCGGCAGAAAAATGCCAACACCTTCGTCCCTTCCCCACCCTCTTTGAACCTAAAACTGTACCTCCCCCGCAGAGGCTAAAAATTGGGCGCCAGTTGGTCTAATTCGGCGGGAGCAACAGCGCAAATACTCCAGCCAACAATTTAAAAAACCTTAACCCAATCCTCCCCTAAACGTAACTGGAAACCTAAACGTAACGATAGGCCAAAACCTAAACTAAAGAGGGTGGAAGGGTACGGGACAGCATCTCGTTAGCTCAGCACTCGATTATGGAGAGACCGGTGGATTCGGAGGGGAAGATGGGACACTAAGGTAAACTCGAAAGAAAACACAAAGAATTATCCTTACTTGTTCCACTATTGAATTCAAAAGATACAAAACGATAAATAATAATAATGATGCATATAGTAATGATCATAATAATAGAGGGGAAGGGCACAAGTCCATTGGTCCACGTCGTTGATGCTCCGTGCGCTGAGGGATGGTCTTCCGACCGTGGTGTGTGAATGAAGGCCACTCCAGGGGTGGTTTCTTCACCTGACTCCTCAATAAAGTCCTCCAGTCCATCGAACCACCCCAACTCATGCGAGACTCCGGAGAAGTCCGTAAATAGAGGTGGGGGTGGATTTTGGCGAAAGGCCTCGGGAAGAGTCGTGACTAGCCGACCTCCATCCCTGAACCGAGCGAACAATTCAGAGGATTGGCTTGACTGATATTTGTGGTGGTTTTGGGCAAAGGACTCAATCGAGCCCATCGAAGAATCCGTTACCGCCCCAAATCCGGTGAAGATCCCAGAGGGATCGGCCAGTTTAGATTAGGGGTGGTTTTGGGGAAAAGCTACCCAAGACTTCCTTAACCGAGGCGATTTCTCCCCAAATCACTCGAGAAATCAATGGGATTGTCCGACTGCGATCTGGAGGTGGTTTTATGCAAAAGGATTCTCTGAATGGGGGTTGGGGGTGGTTTTTGGGTGAAAAATACCCAAGCGCCACTCGACAATTAGTCTTTCTCCCCAATCCCGCGGAAAATCCAACGGATTCTCCGAATGAGGTTGGGGGTGGTTTTTGGGCAAAAGATACACAAGCACCACTCGATAATTAGTGGTTTTCCCCAGATCCCGCGAAAAATCCAACGGATTCTCCGAAAGGAGTTTGGGGGTAGTTTTTGGATAAGAGATGTCCAAGCACCACTCGACAATTAGTTTCCACCCCTGAAGTGGGCTCAGCGAGGAGTTTCGTAAGCCAGGCACGCCAGGGTGTAAAGTTGGACCGACGCTTAATATCTCACACCCCTACGCGACAATGGGCTCGTCCATTCTCGACGCCAAGCTGAAAATTCGCGGAAAACGAGAAAATGCCGAAAGATACGCCGAGCTCAGCACAACCCTTTCGGAGGGTTGCTTTTAGAGAACGAAGCTAATCACGCGATTAATTAATCAATTATCCCGCGTGAAACCAGTCATTTTTCCCAAATAAGAGAATTTATTTTCTCGACCGCGTGGTAGAAAAAAACGACTCACTTTTAGGGTTCTTCCCCTGGCGTTGATGAATTGGGTTCAACTTCCTTCGGCCTTTGCTCCTCCTCGTCTCAGCTGCAGTGGTTGTCCTTGTGGTGATGCTGGGGCTGCTCTGAGGTTGTGGGAGAACGCTTCGGGTAACTCCAACAACACTGCACAAATGTCACTTCACAACTTTTTTTTTCGAAGCACGTGTTTTTCCCGAAAATTCTGCACTCGTTGTGTTCTACTCGGTAGCCCGGACGCAACTGGTTTCACGTCGTCATGTACGAGAACATGGCGGCGTGTCCGGTTGAGGCGATGCATGCGCGCTCTGCTGCTGTCGCTCAATAACAGAGCGGCACGAGAATCGGCCTCAGTTTGCCCGCGAGTCTTTTAATCGGAGAAAGACTTGAAATTCTTTCCCCATACAAATAATTTGGGTTTTTGCCCGACGGAATTGTTGGATTCCGGCGCAATATATATTATGTAGCGGCACGGGAAAGCCCGGTAAAGAAAGCCTCAAAGTTCCCCGTGCTGCCACCTATATGCTAGGGGGCAAGGTCAATAGAGTGGAGCCCGCATAGTGGGAGATGAATATGGTGCTGCCCCCTAAATGCAAAGGAGGAAGATTTCCTTAAATCTATTCAGGGGGAATTGATTAAAAAATTGAATTAATCAAAGAAGGAAGATAAATAACCGAAAAATAAGATACGTTTAATCAGGATAACGTGAAGATTAAGGCAAACCAGGATTTGAAGGTTTAGGCCTATAATCACACGTTCTCCGTCAATTATGAACCCAGTCAAGAGAATGAGGTATAAAGTTAATCAAAATGAAACAGGGATTACGTTAATTATACTTTTTTAATGATATAATGAAAACCTTGGGAAATAGGTAGGAATAGGGTTTAGCTCTCTTTAAGGTACATCAAAGTAATCCCAGGACGGTAGGGATTACGAAAATATACAATTAATACATAAAATAATTAAAGCTAAGAAATTAGATAAGAACAATAGACCGGCGGAATATAAAAGGAGCACGCGGGCCGTAGGAGAGTTAGTCGAACTCAAACTTTCAAACGCGACGGAACTCCCTCCGAGTAGTATAAACGAACTTAGTCGGTAAAACAGTTTCCTATAGCGCATAAGATTAAATATAAGTATTTGAAAAGAAGTTAGTGAACGTTTAAATAATTAGTTAATAATTAGTTAAATCAGTAATCGGAAAAATGAATCGATTGAATATTTTTAATAATAAATATAATGAGTGTATGTAAATTATTATCGCATTAATCAATAATAATTCAGGGATAATTTAATATGCATAGTTAAACGAAGTTAATTTGAATAAGTAATAATAAGATTAAGTTGATTAAGTGTTTTTTTTTATAACAAATAAAAGAAAAGGATTATGTGTGTAAGTTCATAAATGTGTTTATTGAATAAAAATCGTTCAGTTTTAGTGATTATCATAGTTTTGGTGTTTTTCATCATTATAAAAAACACGTGGCGACCGGACCTGCAGATAACCAGGGTGACTGGATCGATTGAATTAAGATTGATTCAAAAGATCGAGTCAGCCACGGAACCGAATATTAAATAATTAATTAATATTCATCCGTACGGTTACAATTATTTCCTATAAATTGTCACGTATTTTTTAATCCACGGTAATTAAACAATCTCGTGAAACTCAAAAATAACTCAGAATATCCAAAACCAAATAAATTCAAAACAACGTTAATTGTTGGGCGCCAGGAAGACCTATTCGTCCGAGAAAAACAAACAAAGAAATTATCAAAATTTAATCCTAGGAGAATATCCGACTAGTCAGTAACAAAAGGATTCCAAAATCCTAATGACCGCGGAGGCGGCTGGGTTCAATAACTCACCTATAATGTATTGAAAAGGAATATAGATTTCTGAATAAAATAAAACCAAATTTTGTTTTGTAATTATAATTGAGAGCGATATCTCTTTTAACTTTCCTCTCTTCTAAAAATAAGATTACAATAATAATAAAAAAATTAATATTTCGTTACTGAATTTAAATTCCGTTAAACAATTTTATGTGCGTTTTTACTGTCGGAAAATTAACACAATTTAATCGTTCATGATTCGATACAATTTTATTTATCAAAACACAAAAAAAAAAAATAATCAGAACTAATTCAAAAGTCCTGACAAATTATCACTAACACGACAAAACACTAATTAACAACACAATTTAAATTGTCGTAAAAAAAATAGTCAAGAAAGTAAAAGTCAAAATCTGAATTGATTCTGATTCTCAACGATAAGCACCTTAAGGCTTAGCAACCACGTGGACAATCGGCGTTTCATAAAATACACCTCTATTGATTTCAGTGATAAAATTTTTAAATGAAAAAAAAATAAAAAAAATGAAATAAATAAATTAGACGACAATCAATCGTCGTTAATGAAATAAAACAAAAATTAATGATAATAATAAAAAAAATTATCGTCACTACATAAACAATTATCACTGAAACTTCAAATTCCGACCTTTTTTTTTTCAAAAAAAAAAATTAACTAAATCACAAAAGTATCCAACAAATTTCCCAGTATTTTTCCGAAAAACAAAATAAAAAAAATTTAAGTTGACGAGAAACGAGAAACATTAAACTATTCACGTTTATTTAATTTCGCGAATAAAAAAAAACTATCACGCCACGGAAAATCCAACAATGGCGGCTACCGGCGTCGTAACGACGCTTACGAAAGAAAAGAAGAAAAATGTCAAATTAAATTTGCCGAGAATAACACACGCTCACCGGAGTGCTGTTAATTTTAGCCTCAAAATGTCGTAGCTCTCAACTTTCTTCCAATCTCCAGTAAATCTGCAAAAATCCTCGATAAATTCAACTCCTCAAAATTCCGATTGCAACGATAATTATTGCTAGTTGCAACGGTATTTAATATAATTTTCCTTACAGTGAAAATCACGTCTGTACAATTTGCCACCAAAACGGAAAGTGAGGGAAGACGTGCCTTGCCTCGCCGGCGTGCGTCGAAAATTAGACCACAGGTAGATCTTCCCAAATTAACTGACCAATGACGTTAATTCTATTCTTTCATCGCCGGTATTATTTCGCTTTAAAACCGGTAATTAAATTCATGATAAAAGAATATGTCTCAAAATCTAACGTCGAAAATTCCGTAATAAATTTTTACAATCATTTCATCATTAATTTTTATCGTAATTAATTATCAACGAATTAATTGCGATAGTCCAGACATCCTTGATTTCCATTTTCCGTCAATCATGTGGGAGAATCCAATGGAAAACTCCTTCCATTGATTTCCGCTATCTGCGTCGATAATCCATCTCAGCAGTTCCCTGTTGTCCTTGTCCGTCTGCTAGTGCCTCCTTCCCACTTGGAGAGAAAACTCCGGCAAACGCGGCAATTCAAGGCGGAAAATTCAAAATAAACGAATTAATTGAATAAAATATCCTTTCTCGTTTCTCGGGACCTTCCGTCTTGGTGATTTAAATAGAAAATAAACATTCACCGCGATACCGGTCTAATAAAAAAACAAACATTTGTAACGGCCAGAAATATGGCGTTACAACTACTCCCCCCAGACCGGAAGCGGTGACAATCCTCGGTAATTCAGCCACTAAACCACCATTATCGGATTTCCCGAAAAACTCGAAATTTCCAATAAATAATAAACTAAAACAACACAAAACCATAACCAACATAACCAATATGGCAGAGGAACAAGAACCAGACACACAGACGTAATTCGCAATCAAAACATTGCCGGAAAATCATCAGCAAACCTAATCAACTGGTGCGAGACCTCTTGTCAAAGACTATGACGATAAATCGTAATCTGTGCGTAACTAAACACACCCGGAAAACCCGAAATTTCCGAAATCATTTCCATTAAACTGATCAACGAATGAACCCCGGTCTAAGACAACTCGTTCCGATTCATGTGTCATCATCAATCCGTCAAGTTTCTAGCAGTTGACAACATATGATTCACCGCGATAATTGTCCCACGTGTCGATATCATCTGCCACGGTACCATTCATTATAATCGCCCAGTGAAATTCGACAGCAATATAACTGACCGCAATCGAGTCGTCAGACCACCACTTGTCCAAATTCAATCATCAGCAAAACCTGCTAAGATCTCAAAATATCTGACGTATCCTGATCTAACAAACAACATACCAACTCACCAATCCGATCGCTATCAGCAAGTCAATGCGCGAATGTAACGAGTTGCGAATTGAAAATTGTTTCATTTCAGCTCTTGACTCAATCAGGACGTAAAACATTTTTCGATCCGTTAAACCAAAATTTAGGATCAAAAACCAAAAAAAAAAATTTTATTCATTCTGTGCAATCACCGAAAACCAAAAAAACTAAAAATCAAATCAAATCGTGACGTCAAACTATCCCATCCCTCGAAAATTTGATCCCCAAGGATAACAAATCAGTATGGGATCAGTTACTGACTTTCTGGAAGCTACCCATACCTCTACGACGAGCTATGCACGCGGAGCAGGCGGTTATTTGACCGTTCCAGGACGTCTACAATTACGATAACGCCGCGAAATATATACAGTGCACTTGAATTTCGAGAAATCCCCATTCATTGGTGAATTTCTTCATCAACCGCGTTAATCGTCCACTCACAGAATGAAATTTTTATTCTAAGCACCGTTAAGACCAGTAATCTTCCTGGCCAACTTTCCGTTTCTTCTCTAATGTGGTGGTCGGTGCGTTAGAATCCTCAGAATCGTCCGAATCACCGGCATAATCAGCTGAAACGTCGACCGCATCGACGCTATAACCCATTGACTCGCTATTTGGATAGTTGTGCCCAATATTTGGAGGAACATAAGGACACTGTCCGTAAATAGACTCAGTAGCCTTAGGAGGTACTGCGAGTTTCGGTAAATTACGTCTTCGATCGAAATCTCGAACCAATTCACCAAGCTCATCAAAACTTCTGAAATCATGCCGAGAAATTACCTCAATGTATTCGCGACGTGAATTAAAATACGCGATATCTAAACGTGCTGCTTCCGAAAATTTCTCGTCGCCAGAAAGACTCCACATAAGTCTCACATTATCGACGTAATCTAAACCCCTCTCTTAATCGCCCTAAGTACGCACGACGATATCTCTAACTCGTTATTTATCCATTTCTGGATCCGAAAACCGATGAATTAGTGCTTGACAAAACTCTTCATAAGAACGAAACGTGTTCTGATGCTCAAGCCACCAATTCATAGCGATGCCTCTCAATAAAACTGGCATAACCCGAAAAAGATCGTCGTTCCCCATGTTACAAACATCTTTATGAATCTTAACCTCTTTTAAAAATATTTTCACATCTTCATCTCTATTCCCTGAAAACGTCAAATTCCATGCCTTCACATGATCATACGCCGCAAAATTTAAATGCGAATGACCTTGTCGTCCAGATTGATTTTCTGGAACTAAAAGAACCGGTGCCGAAACAGGTACTGTGGCGTGACATTTTCCTCCTCATCGGAAAAATGCCGACACCTTCGTCCCTTCCCTACCCCCTTCGAACCTAAAACTAAAACTCCCCCGAAGGGGCTAAAATGGGGGCCAGTTGGTCTAATTTGGCGGGACCAACACCGCAATTTACTCCAGCCAACAATTAAAATACCTTAACCTAAATAACCCTTACACGTAACTAAGACCCCAAAACGTAACGCGAAACCAAAAACCTAAACGGAAGAGGGTGGAAGGGTACGGAACAGCCTCTCGGCAGCTCAGCACTCGGTTATGGAGAGAGGGGTGGACTCGGTGGTGAAGATGGGATCTTAGGGTAAACTCAAAATAAAACGCAAACGTCATCCTTACGTGTTCCACTATTGAGCCAAAACAAGTATATACAAAAGAAATATTGATAATAAGGGTGATAATAAAATACAAGAAATATCATGGGGAGGGCGCAAGTCCATTGGTCTGCGTCCTGCATCCTTCGTGCGCTTGGGGTGGTTTCCTGACCACTGTATTTGAGGGCACCACTCTAGGGGTGGTTGCGTCGGCAGACGCTTCCATCACGTCCTTCGGTCATCGTGAACATCCCCAACTCCTACGAGACTACGGAAGAGTCCCGTATTTGAGTTGGGGGTATGTTTGAGCAAAAGATACTCTCAAGGCTCTTGGCCAAAGCAGTTCCGCCCCAATCACCTAAGAAATCACTCAGATTCTTCGATGGTGACTTAGGGGTGGGTTTTGGGCAAAAGATACCCAAGGATCTCCTAGTGGTCAAACTTGCCCCTCAAATCCCGCGGAGAACCCCACGGATTTTCCGAATAGGGTTAGGGGTGGTTTCGGGCAAAAGATACCCAAGAGTTCCTTATTCGAGACGAGTTCTCCCCAGATCACTCGAGAAATCAATGGGATTTCCCGATTGTGAGTTGGGGGTGGTTTCGGGCAAAAGATACCCAAACGCCACCTGAAAAGTCGCCCCTTTTCCCAAATCCCACGAAAAATCCAATGGATTCCTCGAAAGGGGTTAGGGGTGGTTTTGGGCAAAAGATACCCAAGCACCACGTGACAACTAGGGATTTTCCCCAAGTCCCGCGGAAAATCCAACGGATTCCCCGAGAGGGGTTTGGGGGGTAGTTTTTGGACAACAGATATCCGAGTCCCCTGCGACAATTGATATCGCCCCAAACCCGGGAAAGAATCCAAGGGATTCCGTCCTGATTGGGTTGGGGTGGTTTTCGGACAATAGATATCCGAGCCCCACTTCGACAAGTAATATCTTTCCCCAAATCACGAAGAAAATCCAAGGGATTCGACCCTATGTGATTTGGGGGTGGTTTTCGGAAGAAATATCCGATCCCCATGTGACAATGAATATCTGCCCCAAACCACGGGGAAAATCCAAGGGACTCGGCCCTATGTGATTTGGGGGTGGTTTTTCGAACAAAAGATACCCGAGCCCCACTCGACAATTAATTATACCCCTGAGTTAGGCCCAGGGGGAGTTGCGAGGAGTCAAGTACGTTGGGGTGCAAAGTTGGACTGACGCCAACTGCCTAACACCCCCACGCAATAGTGGACTCGTCCATTCTCGACGCTAGCTGAAAATCCGCGGAAAACGAGAAAAAACCGGGAAAATTACGCGCGAGCACAGCACAACCCCGCAGAGGGTTGATTTTAGAGACGTGAGGCTAATCATTCAATTAATTCCATAATTCTCCCGTGAGAATGAATAATTTTTCCCGAGACAAAAGAATTAACTTATTGGACCACGCGGCCCAAGAAAAGAAAACGACTCACTTTGGGTTTTTCCCCCGAAGTTGGTGAATTGGGGGTTCACCTCCCTTTCCCACGTCTCTCTTCGTCTCTGTCTCCCCGGGTGATCCTCTAGGGTGGTTGGAGTGGCTCAGGGGTTGTGAGAGAACTCCTGGGGTCGTTCCAATCACTTTCAACTCACTTCGTTTTCTTCTTCACTAATCTGCACGTGTTTTCCGCGGCAATTAGGCACTCGTTGTGCTTCGTACGAAGTCCCGGACGCAACTGGTTTCACGTCGCCATGTGTGAGAACATGGCGGCGTGTCCGGTTGAGGCGATGCATGCGCGCTCTGCTGCTATCGCTCAGTAACAGAGCGGCACGAGAATCGGCCCAACTGTAGCCCGCGAATATTTGAATGGGAGGAAGAATTGAATTCTTTCCCCATTCAAATAAAATTGGGATTTCCGCCGACGGAATTATTGGATTCCGTCGCAGTACGAAACACTGCACACCATTGATCGAGCGCAATTCGCAAGATGAAACTGGAACCATTGCTTGATACCCTGCTGCACATCATCAGAATGCACTTCTCGTTCTAATGGCGGCAATGATGCTTGTTGATTATTTGAAAATGCATCGATATGCAATTGTCGAACACCGTCAAAATTATTGCCACGGGGAAAACTTGATGTCAGTGTACTTTGCATCGATAAATTAACATTTGTCACATTCCCGAAACTTGTGACCGGAATTGTATGAGATTGATTTGGATTTTCAGCAACACCAGCCCATAAACGTCTCGCATCCGTTCTCGCTTCCTCGACCATATTCAAATAAATGAATTATTCACAAACACAAAACAAAACAATTTGCGAAATAACAAAAAAAAATTCAGTAACAATATTCTCTGTATTCCTGTTTCAAACAAAATTAATCAACCGAAACACCGTGATTTTATTTGAAATTCATCAGCCCAAATCAACAATGGCCGATAATTCAAAACATGCCCCACGTTGGGCGCCAAAAAGTTGTCACGTATTTTTTAATCCACGGTCATTAAACCATCTCGTGAAACTCAAAAATAACTCAGAATATCCAAAACCAAATACATTCAAAACAACGTTAATTGTTGGGCGCCAGGACGACCTTTTCGTCCGAGAAGAACAAACAAAGAAATTATCAAAATTCAATCCTAGGTGAATATCCGACTAGTCAGTAAGGAAAGGATTACAAAATCCTAATTACCGCGCAGGCGGCTGGATTCAATAACTCACCTATAATGTATTGAAAAGGAATAGACATTTCTGAATAAAATAAAACCAAATTTTGTTTTGTAATTATAATTGAGAGCGATATCTCTTTTAACTTTGCTCTTTTCTAAAAATAATATTACAATAATAATAAAAAAATAAATATTTCGTTACTGAATTTAAATTTCGCTAAACAATTTTATATTTGTTTTTACTGTCGGAAAATTAGCACAATTTAATCGTTCATGATTCGATACAATTTTATTTATCAAAACCCAAAAAAAATATAATCAGAACTAATTCAAAAGTCCCGACAAATTATCACTAACACGACAAAACAGTAATTAACAACACAATTTAAATTGTCGTAAAAAAAATAGTCAAGAAAGTAAAAGTCAAAATCTGAATTAATTCTGATTCTCCACGATAAACACCTTAAGGCTTAGCAACCGCGTGGACAATCGGCATTTCATAAAATGCACCTTTATTAATTTCAGTGATAAAATTTTTAAATGAATAAAAAATAAAAAAAATGAAATGAATAAATTAGACAATAATCAATCGTCGTTAATGAAATAAAACAAAAAGTAATGATAATAATAAAAAAAATCATCGTCACTACAAAAAAAATTATCACTGGAACTTCAAATGTCGACCGTTTTTTTTTTCAAAAAAAAAAAATTAATTAAATCACTAAATTATCCAATAAATTTCCCGACAATATTTTTCCGAAAACAAAATAAAAAAAATTTAAGTTGACGAGAAACGAGAAACATTAAACTATTCACGTTTATTCAATTTCGCGAATAAAAAAAAACTATCACGCCACGGAAAATCTGACAATGGCGGCTACCGGTGTCGTAACGACGCTTACGAAAGAAAAGAAAGAAAATGTCAAATTAAATTTGCCGAGAATAACACACGCTCACCGGAGTGTTGTTGATTTTAGCCTCAAAATGTCGTAGCTCTCAACTTCCTTCCAATCTCCGGTAAATCTCCAAAAATCCTCGATAAATTCAATTCCTCAAAACTCCAATTGCAACGATAATTATTGCTAGTTGCAACGGTATTTAATATAATTTTTCTTCCAGCGAAAATCACGTCTGTACAATTTGCCACCAAAACGGAAAGTGAGGGAAGACACCGGCGTGCGTCGAAAATTAGACCACAGGTAGCTCTTCCCAAATTAACTGACCAATGACGTTAATTCTATTCTTTCATCGCCGGTATTATTTCGCTTTAAAACCGGTAATTAAATTCATGATAAAAGAATACGTCTCAAAATCTAACGTCGAAAATTCCGTAATAAATTTTTACAATCATTTCATCATTAATTTTTATCGTAATTAATTATCAACGAATTAATTGCGATAGTCCAGACATCCTTGATTTCCATTTTCCGTCAATCATGTGGGAGAATCCAATGGAAAACTCCTTCCATTGATTTCCGCTATCTGCGTCGATAATCCATCTCAGCAGTTCCCTGTTGTCCTTGTCCGTCTGCTAGTGCCTCCTTCCCACTTGGAGAGAAAACTCCGGCAAACGCGGCAATTCAAGGCGGAAAATTCAAAATAAACGAATTAATTGAATAAAATATCCTTTCTCGTTTCTCGGGACCTTCTGTCTTGGTGATTTAAAAAGAAAATAAACATTCACCGCGATACCGGTCTAATAAAAAAACAGTCATTTGTAACGGCCAGAAATATGGCGTTACAAAATATATCCAATTCTCATTGTTTAAATTGGAAATTTCTGGAGTTTTGTGTACATCTTTTGTTTTGCTACGAATATCCAAAGAGAGGATATCGTCCCTTCTCCCCCTTGAGGTAAGATGAGGGTGTCACATAAGAAAGCGGGTACAATCGAAGTCTTTTTTGGGTTTCTGTTATTTTATTGGAATGAAGATAAGACTTGAGGATTTGTCGTTTACCCCCAAATTCGTCAAATTCTGCTAGAACGACTGGCGTCTATTTCTAACAAGGCAAATTAATTGGGAGTAAATCGAATAAAATTTTAAAGCATGAATTTGAGTAAAATAAAGAATTAATTTTCGTGCATTTAACGTTCGGCTCAAGGTCAACCGAGCCAGACGTTACAGCAATGTATCATTGTACCAGTCACCTTGGAGACTGGTACCTGTTATCTTTATATTCTTTTATACATAATGGATATTAATTAGTCATTCAAAATAGAAGAATATTGATTCCTTTTTTAATAAACCACCGAGTTGAAGTATCTATTCGCTATACAGTGTTTCTCTACAGATAAACCCAAAGAACCTACTCTCAGGCCAATTCCAGTCCTAACAACTGCAAATGACCCAAAATGTCAAGAACTGCCGTTTTTAAAAAATGTCTGTGTGTATGTATCTGTGCGTATGTATGTGTGCGTGTGTGTGTGATGACGCATTTTCCGCTTTACTCTGAAATGGGGCTAGCTAGCGATCTGAAAATGCCACCATCTGCTTGCCAGACGTGCCCCAAGCTCTCACGAAAATTTCAGTTAAATCGGCCGGATAGTTCTTTGGAAAAATGAAAACGTCGAAATATTGTTTTTTTGACTCTTCCCGATGAAAAATGGAATCACAGCGTCCACTCACAGAGAGGAGATGCGCGTCCAAAAGCTGCATCTTTGACCCCCGGGATGGTGAGAGTTCAGATTTTTAGTTTATCCAGAATAAAACTTCTGAAAAAATTTTCGTAAACATCTTGATTCCACGATAACTTCATAGATAATTAAGCTAGAAACCTCAAATTATTCAACCAATTGGAATCATCGACATTGTCGTGATCATTGAAGAGTCACTTGAAGATGGAATACTTTTCAAAACACGCACGCTCCAGCACGCGATTGTTTTCGTGAAGAATAAAAGATTGAACATAATTTTATTTGTTACTGAATTTTATAAGTTTTTTTTTTTTGTTCCAATTTTTGCCAAGCACTGCGCCTCACGGGTCCTTGGAGTGAAGCTCTATTAGTGATGAACTGTGCGAAAGATGTAGGAGAAAGGCATCTAAATCAAGTATTTTCAAAATGTTTTGAATTTTTTTTATTTTTCGATTGAAAACAAGAAATACATGAGTAAATAGATCCGGTTTATAGGAATGTTCACGTATTATATCGATGTCACATTGTTACTACTTCTTGCGACCCCAGGGATTCCAATTGCTGCAATAAAAATTTTCAATGATTTCAATTCCACAATTGCGGTTTTCTAATACATATTCTAAGCATATCACAAAATCTTATGAGATCCGGGAACAAATCATATACGTCCATATATAAACAGACAGTATAATATGTCATGAATCGGGTATATGTCTATTCAACACAAAACACATTCAACGCAGACAAATTCAACATACAAATTTATCACAGACAAATTCAACACTCACGTATCAAATGATGTTGAAAAAAAAAGTTGAGTTACAGTTGTAATGACCGAATGTCAATATGTGCAAACGTTGAATAGATCGACTTCCTCATGGATTCTTGGATATGCCCAGTAATATCGGAGGAATATTATCAAAAATTTTTGCATTACATGATGGGTAGTGGAGGCTTTTCAGGTCCTGATTGAACTTTATTCAATGAGAGCCCGGAAGCTTTGAAAAATGCTTTTGAAATGAAAAGCTACATGACGGGTAGTTGTGGTTTTCCCGTTCCTGATTGAACTTTATTCAATCAGAACCTGGAAACTATGGAAACTGTTTTTTTTCTCCTGTATGTGTATTACCTCGGGGCTGGGATTGCCTTAAATCCAGCATCCGCCAT
This sequence comes from Aleiodes alternator, assembly GCA_963921955.1. Lineage (NCBI taxonomy): Eukaryota > Metazoa > Arthropoda > Insecta > Hymenoptera > Braconidae > Aleiodes > Aleiodes alternator. Next base: position 4,857,973 of record OY998106.1, read on the forward strand.
CTTCTTCGCGGCGTCAACAGCTACGGTGACTACCTCTTGCAATAAATTGGGGGTCGTTGTAGATGTTTCCTCTTGTCCATAACTATGGCCCACTATTGAAAAACTTGGTTTTTACATCAGAATAAAAACGATAGCATGTATTACTGATGGTATGAAGAAATTATTGATACAAGGATAGTTTGATACGGAGAACGAACAGTTTGAGATCATAATAAGTTGATAAAGTTTCTCTCGGATATAGCTTTTTTCTAAAGCACTGACGAAAGAAAGTCTTATTTGATGATTAAGAAATTTTAATTAGTCGGATATTCTAAAAAAAGTATTGAATGATTGTGAGTACGAATATGTTGTGGTCGAAATTGAAGAAAAAATTTTTTTTGATGTTCCATGAGAAAAACTTCGATGAGAATAACTTCAACTAACCATGATCCAAAAAATTTCTTCTTTTACTATGTTTCGGTACGCGTATAAATTTCAATCACAACTGATTGTACAACAATTTCAAGTAAGTTGATCGAATCGAACAATAAGACGTGCGTTGTGCATTACAGTGCTTCAAAACAGATTTATTTAATTAAAAAAAACTGATCTATGGCATTTTCAAGTTCGATCAATGGACACAGACCATGAAAGAAGAAGTTAAAACAATATTTTTCAATTTTCAAGAGTATCGAGCTATGAATAATTCAAACAGCTTACCCATAACAGCGATCACTAAGACAATAAGTAGCAGCTTCATTTTATGATGAGGGTTTTCTTCTCGTTGAGGATAATTTGCTCCAAGCAAGACTTTGAAGGAACCGATGCTTTTTTCGAAAAGCGACGGCTATTTATACTCAAAAATTCCCCTCTGTTCTCAATTGAACCAATCAGAAAATAGTACGTAGTGCGACAGAAATGAACAGTTACCCAATCTTTGGAACTTCATTAGCACTAGAAATGGGAGGGGTACCTCGCGCATACCTGGTGGTTACGTTTGGTGATAAGTGAATTACGTATATATTTCCTCGCATACGGAGAAGAAAGAATGAGCCACAGCTAGAATAATTCAGAAGTGAAGACGTAAAACAGGATAAATACATTTTTCAAATGATATTTTGAGAATATACCAAGGAATGAACGAGATAGAGTGACTTCATCCTAATACTTTATTGTAGAACATTCGGGGAGCTGCAGAAAGAATATCTGAGTAAAATTGCCCTATCAAGCTAAAATTCCGAGATATTCCCAAAACAACTCATAATTACAAGTTTATTGACCACGAATTCTTCTCTTTTCTGATCTTTTTCTGATCAATATGTCGGAAACGTAGCTAACTAGGACGATTTTGTTCGAATCTCGATCAGTAGAGGATTTCAAGATCTATGAAAAAGGATGGGGGCGAAATTGAACGAAACAGCTAATTATCCAAGATATCTAAAAAAAATCGGCAAAATTATCATGACTCATCTTCTCACTACTGCATTCAGCAGTGAAGAGATCAAACAATAATAATTTCATAGAAAAAAATGGAAGCCATGAAAAAACTATGGATGAAAACTCTCAGATTTAATGACTGATGATTATTGAATTTGAGAAATTCTAATTTGGAAATGAAATGTATTCAAATTGTCAGAAACATAATTCTGCCCTGAAAAAAAATTAATCCCCAAAATTTTGTATGGAAAATAACTTCACATTACAAGTGAATCAAATATTTGTTTTGATAGTGCGTCACTCAGCAAGCAGAAATACATTCCCACTCTAAGAAAATGTTGGCAAAAGTAGAATTATGCTGAAAAGTGATAGACCACATGTATATGTGCGTGCTCACGTCCGCACTCAACCATCCCGGGATTGGATGCAGACCTTGAGTCCAGCTAAGGCCCTCTCGGTCCACCCGACGCCCAGGCACGAGATTATGACGATATCTGACCTGCTTGTTCCAATTTACGGATAGAAGTCATCAATATTTGATCGAAAGTGTCAAATATGATCAATATATGTCCGATTCTGACCGGATTTTGACGAAATCTGACATGAATTGTTAGCCAGTGTTGATGTATTTCTACAGAATTCTGCAGCTTCTGTCATTTTTCTACAGAATCTGATGACTTGATTTCTGTGAGGGATTAGTCTCTATAAGTCGTCAGCATTTGTTCATGGAATTCAAACACTCGTGACGTCAAACATTTATTCAGTAGAAAACGAAAACAACTGATTATGTAAAAGAGTCTCTGATAGAGAAACTGAATTTCTTCAGTTTTTGCTTTCGAATGGAAGCATTGTAAACGCGATTTTTTTCGATTTCGAGATTTCATCGGAATATGACTCAGAATGATCCAAAATTTCGAGAAATTACATTTTCAAAAAATGTCTGTATGTATGTGTGTGTGTGTGTGTCTGTGTGTGTATGTGTGACAGATATGAGCTCCTTGCTCCGCAACGATCATACTTGGTGAGCTGAAAATTCAACAGTACTTTCCTTTCCCATGCAAATTGCTGCCGGTGAAATTTGAGCGAAATCGGTTGAGTACTTTTCGAGAAAACTCAAATTTTCGAAAAATCGTTTTTTCGATTTTTCTCCGCAAAGAATTGATTCACAGCCCTTACTCTCAGGAATGAAATACTTCTCATTGGAACTCACAATTTTCATTCGGGGTAGATTTTGCTGAGATTTTTCGTTTGCAGATAATTTCAATTACAATGTTTTTTATCCTGAATTTACTATACACGATAGCTCAAAAACTATCTGAGTTAGAGACTTCAAATTTCATCAGTTTGTGCATCTAATGAATGAAAGGTTTGGTATCGAAATTGGGCGAAATTGCTCCAGTAGTTTCTGAGATATGGGCCTGAAACCATTTTATGAAAAGAGGTTATACCTCGAAAACTGTCCAAGCGATTACATCCAAGTTCAGCTTAAAAGATTCATCTCAATGAGCCCAACAAATGGTGAGAATTTCAGATTTCTTAGAAGAAGTCTCTTGTAAAGGTGTTCGATGAATTAGTTTTTTCAAAAATCACGATTTTTCTTAGCTTTCTCCCTAGGAACACTACTATTTTCTACTTCACCGTTCGAAAGTAGACAATTTTTTTTACAGAATGAGTACCTTTTCATTCTGATGGCAATCGGAAAAAATAAAAATTCCATTTGGAACCCGAACGTCAATTTTTGTGTTCCATCGTAGGATCTGAATTTTCATCTAATCTTGAATTTTCATGTACCATGTGATATTATTGCAATTCAATCGATTATTCTCAGTTGAGATTTCAAGTTCCAAATAGATTCCAAGTATTGCAGATGGAATCCTGAACAGATCGATACAGTCTGGCGGAATATCCATATGAATATATGAGTGCGTCTCTGTTGTGAAAATAATGTTATTTTTTGAGTAATGAGATACATGAATAGCGATTCGATTGACCATAGATGAATTTCATTCGGAAGTATTTTGCCAATCGAATTGGCAAAATATTAAATGTCGCACAAGGAGTGTGGTTTGCAAATAACGCACCGACAGTGAGGTTTCTGCTTGTTCTAAATCCAACTACAACTTTCAGACTTTTATTCGTCGGGAAGATTTTCGAATCTAATTTTCACAATTTTTCCTTCTTCCAATATCCATTATTGTTCCATGCAGAAATTCAAGGCCATTGTCCTGATTGAAACCCATCATGGCAACATCAAATTTCAACCAAATTTCACCGATTACGCCCACAGGAGGAATATATTTTATTTTTTTCTAGCCATGCATAACCTTTCGGTTTGTTACAATTTTTCTTCTTCCTTTCCCCACCCCCATGCGACACCATGGATCGACTTCTTGCCATACTGCCCGCATTTGCCGTGGACAAAGGGAAACCATGGAAAACCCCGATCAGTGCAGTCGGATTCATACAGAGCCTTAATGTGCCCTTCTGTCTCGCTGACGAGAAAGGCACACTAATTCTCTATAGTCACATCTACCGTATCGTTCAGTTTGTCAGTCGAATCTGTGTATGGCAAGCGATCACCCATCCAAGTAGTAACCAGACGCGCAAAGCTGCTTAACCCGGTAGATCCGCCCAGCCGTACACAGACCGAACAGCCAAACTGTCGGCTTCCGGAGGAATATATATATCTTATTATTTTTATTTGCATATTTTCCAGCAACAGGTGTCAATCATTGCACGAAGAAACAATTATCATTCATTCAATTGTTCCGTTTAATTTTTTCCTCCTTTCAGATTCATTTCCATGTTCATAGCATGTTTCTAAAATTTTCCACTACTGGATTTTTTAACATCGTAAAACACGTGAAGAAAATAAAAAGACGATCTAGAAATTTGAGGCACTTTAGACGTTCAAGGTTATCGTAAAATTACTCCAGTTTTTTCCATGGAATTTAAAATTTTAAAATTTTAAATTTTAAATTGTTAATTTTTAATTTTACATTTATCCTCAGAATTGATAGTCACCTGAGTCAAGATATTTTGATTGATAAGCCGTCAGTTTGCCAAATGCAAACAATCGTCACTTCAAACACTTTCGAATTTACTTATGAGATTACACAACGGGGAAAAACAAGTTTCTCGTTATTTTTTTCTAATTTGACATATTGTATGCTTCATAAGTTTTGTATGAGGAATAATGATCTTAAATTGTTGTATGTGAAAAGTGTGTAGAAAAATCCCCATCAAAAAAAATATATGAATTTATATAGGTAATCATATATGCCGGGACACAAGACATATTTTTTATACTCCCAGCAAAAAAATTAAGGGAACGGTGAATTTTGTCAGTTTTTTGCTTGATTTTCAAATGGCTGTAACTTCGCCAAAAATGATCAGATCAGAATTTAAAAAAAAATCGTTGGAAAGCTTGAAGTCTCTACTCTTGAAATCTTCAGATGAAAATTCTTCATGACCATTTGTTATAACGAGATAGGAGAGTTGAAAGTGGAAAAAAATTTTTTCTTTTTTTTTTCATTTTTTCAACTTGTTCCACGGACTTTAAAAAAAATTTCTCGACTTAACCCTTATCAAGATCGTGTAGCCTGGTCTTTCAGCTTCAATTTCTTTTTTTTTTCCCCTACGACCCTTTGTTGCTGAGATATTGTCAATTGAATCAAAAAACACCCTTTTGTCTTTAATCGTCGATATCTCAGGAACTACTGATCGCACAGCGAGCGGATAATGAGATTCGTGAACTTGATTAAATATCCTGTGAGATTCTTGCACTGCTTGATTGAAAAAAATTTTCTTCCAATTTTAAAATTGGTTCGGAAAAGTACCAAAAAATTGCGTTTTTTTCCTTTTCTGAAAATTGCCCTGCATTTTGCGAATTTTGCGAAAATTGAAAATGTTTCAACGTTTTTCTTTAGTTGAATGTGTGCTGGAACACCCCCTAAATTTTCAAGCCAATCGGTTCGACCGTTTTTTTTTCCCGAACGAACAAAGTTTCAGCAAAAATTAAAGGAACACTTTTTTGTGCCCTAAACACCAATTAATGATGATTAGGGCCGAAAATGTTTTTTCTCCGTTATTTTTCCGTGATTTTTTGTGCAAAAATTGTTGAATTTCATCGAAAAATGAGAACAATGAAAAAAACAAAAAACAATAAAAAAATTGAAATTTTGTTTTTCATTAATCAATAAAAAATTCGAATTTTTTTTTCAATCAATAAAAAATTTATTTTTTTTTAATCAATGGAAAATTAGAAATTTTCTCTTCTTTTGAAAATCAATGAAAAAATCAATTTTTGTTCCCAAAAAACCAGTAGAAAACTTGGAAAAAAAAATTTGAAAAAAAAAAGAAAACACCGGAATCGCATTTGATTTGCTTGAAAATTGGTACCGATTGGCTTGAAAATTTAGGGGGGGGGGGAAGGGGGGGGGGGTTCCAGCACACATCAAACTAAAGAAAAACTTTGAAACATTTTCAATTTTCGCAAAATTCGCAAAATGCAGGGCAATTTTCAAAAAAGGAAAAAAACGCAATTTTTTGGTACTTTTTCGAACCAATTTTAAAATTGGAAGAAAATTTTTTTTCAATCAAGCAGTGCAACAATCTCACAGGAAATTTATTCAAGTTTACGAATCTCATCATTCGCTTGCTGTGCGATCAGTAGTTCCTGAGATATCGACGATTAAAGACAAAAGGGTGTTTTTTGATTCAATCGACAATATCTCAGCAACAAAGGGTCGTAGGGAAAAAAAAAGAAATTGAAGCTGAAAGACCAGGCTACACGATCCTTATAAGGGTTAAGTCGAGAAAATTTTTTTGAAGTCCGTGGAATAAGTTAAAAGGGGAAAAAAAAAGAAAAAAATTTTTTCCACTTTCAACTCTCCTATCTCGTTATAACAAATGGTCGTAAAAAATTTTCATCTCAAGATTTCAAGAGTTGAGACTTCAAGCTTTCTAACGATTTTTTTTTTATTCTGATACGATCATTTTTGGTGAAGTTACAGCCATTTGAAAATCAAGCAAAAAACTGACAAAATTTACCGTTCCCTTAATTTTTTTGCTGGGTGTATTAGAAGCATAATAACTATATAAAAATGTTATCTATAGTTGTTATATTCACAAATTTCATAAATTCGAATATATTGTTAATTTGTAACAATATAAACATAATATAAAAGTAATATGTAATTTTTTTATGACTATCATCTATTCTACATTATATATTTATGTCATTACTATGCATTTGTGTGTATATATTTGAATAAATAATGATATGAATATTAGATATATTTGAAAAGAGCATGGGATGGAGTAGTTTCACGTATGAAAAAAGTGTATAGGAAGTTCCTATAGGACATTCCTATAGGAAAATTGTGTGGCGAAGGGTATACATCTGCGTATATGGAATCCGGATATTTCCTATACGAATGGAATTTGTTGTGTTTCTATAAGCAAATTAGATTTCATTCCTATAGAAATAAATCGTATCAACTCTAATTTGCATATAGAAACACAACAAATTCCAATCGTATAGAAAATATCTGAATTTCATATACGCAGATGTATACGCTTCGCTATAGGATTTTCCTATAGGAATGTCCTATTGGAACTCTCTATACACTTTTTTCATACGTGTTTATATCTGTGAATGTATGTTCCCTCCACGCTACATGTGGGGCATTCCACGCCAAATCGGGCAGTTTTCCAGCTTGCATTTTTAATTTCCCCTATTTTCTGACATTTTCTTGTATCTGTTACAACACACTTATCGGCCAAGTTCGAGATTTTTTTGATCATCGGCTCAAGAGATATAGAATTTTGAAAAAACAGCGGTTCTCACGGTTTTTTGCTCATAACTCTCATGAAATTGGTCCGATTTCAGCGTTTTATTTTCAAAATTCTTGTATTTTCATGTACTTTTTGAAAAAAATACAAAAAAATTATGTCAAGTGTTTTTCTGTATAATTTTTGAAATTTAACATTTTAAACGTGATTTTAAAACGGTTTGTGTCCTCTAATTTTTTTGAAATTTTTTTATCTCAAACTCTCATCAATTCTAAAAATTTGAAGCCCCAGTTGATCGTGGGGTTCGGACAATTACTACTTTTTCTCGATTTTTGAAAATTTGAAAAAAACATTTTCGGTCTTGTTCATCATTAAAACTATTTTTCGCTGTTGTCTACTCTCTTTCGAGTAATTTTGAATAAATTCCTATCATTCAACGGAGTTTCAAAGAAATTACCAGTTTCATTTCGAAAATCACAAAAAAATATTATTTATTTGTTTATTTTATTTTATTATAGGGGAGAGCAGGGCAAAGTGGAATGGCAGGGCAATGTGGAACGATGTGATAATATATCGAGATATTATGATATATCAAGGGTTACGTATAAAAAATATATCGAGGATCGAAAAGCAGAAAATCGTATTCGCCAAAATGAACATTCCTATGGTAAAAAGTCGTATGTATAGGACATACGACCTTCTGCTTTCAATGCGAAATCGAATAATATTTTTCATATTCGTTTTTGAGAATATTTTGGAAATTAATGGAGATACGCCATTCTTGCTCTCTTACTTTTCTGTAGCTCTCGAAATTTTCTACAGGAAAGGATAGAAAGGGATATTGTGCTATCTCAATCAGTTTTCAAAATATTCAGCAACACAGGGGATAGAAAAATAGCGTTAATGATAGTGAAGGTATCAGTGAATAAGTGAAGGTACAGAGTAAATAGAAAAGGCTTATTTTCTATCATTAACGCTATTTTCCTATCCCTTGTGTTGCTGAATATCTTGGAAACTGATTGAGATAGCGCAATTCCCTTTCTATCTTTTCCTGGAGAAAATTCCGAGAGCTACAAAAGAGTAAGAGAGCAAGAATGGCGAATCTCCATTAATTTCCAAAATATTCTCAAAAACGAATATAAAAAAGATTATAGAAATGTTCATTTTGGCGCATACGATTTTCTGCTTTTCGACCCTCGATATATTTTCTATATGCAACCCTTGATATATTATAATATCTTGATATATTATAATATCGTTCCACATTGCCCCAACGTTCCACTCTGCCCCACTCTCGCCTATAATAAAATAAAATAAATGAATAATTTTTTTTTGTGATTTTTAAAATAAGACTGGTAATTTCTTTAAAACTCCGTTGAATGATATAAATTGATTCAAAATTACTCGAAAGAGAGTAGACCACAGCAAAAAATAGTTTTAAGAATGAATGAGACAGAAATTTTTTTTTCAAATTTTCAAAAATCGAGCAAAAATAGTAATTTTCCGAACCCCACGATCAACTAGGGCTTAAAATTTTCAGAAGTGATGCCAGTTCGAGGTGAAGAATTTACAAAAAAATTAAAGGACACAAACAGTTTTACAATCACGATTGAAATCTTAAATTTCAAAAATCATACAATACAAGCAGGCTTCCGCCCCTTGTGCGTTACTTGAATGTCTGAAAACTACACGGAGAGAAAAATTCATGAAAAATTACTGGACCAGTCCGGTAATCGTGGGCATAGAGGTTCGTGAGTGAAAACGTCTTCCTACAGGAATGAAAAAGTGAGAAACGTCTCATAATATGTACCAAATGAGTGAGTGCATTTTACTGGACTGGTCGGTAATTTTTCCATAACTGTGCCTACATTCATGAAAATTCTTCTTGTATCCCACGAAATTTGTTGTTAAAAACGTATAAATTGCGGAACTAGGACGTTAATTTTCTCGTCCTTGGAATACTTTGTCAATCGATTCAGTTCGGGTCTTTTCAGATTCGATTGTGTATCGCAAGGACTTATGGAAAATTTGAAAGAATCACCATATTGGATCTGTCATCGTGATAGTCATGGACCAGAGTTCTATGAAATCAAGTTTTTAAATGTATCAAGCAGCGAAATCATTGTTATTGCAAAAAATTTAATTCTCTTATACTAGATCAGCACACAGGATATTATGAAATTTATGATTTGAATAACTGTTCTTGGGAATTTTTGGGAGGACTCCGAACTTCTGTCGACCATTGTAACTCATAAGACAATGATCTCTGCTAGAGTCTTTATTGCTGAAAAATAGATGTAAAATAAATTTATTTTCAGGACAAAGAATAAATAAGAATAATAAAAAACTCATAATAATTAGGATGATCAATATAATAAAAATGGTGTAGTATACACGAATTTCATCGTTTCATCATTGAATTTTTATTTTGTGACATTGAATTTTCACTGCTAGTGTGATGAAATTTTCATTCACTGAACTTGAATTTTCATTGAATGGAACATAATTTTTACCAATTGGAATGGAATTTCCACTCTCGGAATTTGAATTATTACTGTGACGTAGGTGAACGGTGACTCGTTCGGTAGAGTGTCGGATTGCCAACTTGAAGGCCCGGATTCAAATCCTAGTCTGTGCCGAATGACACAAGCACCACTGTCAAATTATTTACAAGTGCTTTGTCCACAGACACACCATGAACCTCCGTCGTTGATTGGCATAATCTTAGCAAAAAGGTGACGACGTTGAATAAGTATGAAGAAAAAAAAATTACTGTGACGTCTCAATACATTTTCATTCAGAAGAACTGAATTCTTATTCACTGAAACTGAAATTTTTACCAGAACCCATCAGTGTCAAATTTTACCGGACTGGCTTTGCATTTTTTCATAGTAAGGCCACTATGTCCCACGGTTACTGCTCAGTCCGGTAATTCTTCTGGAACTTTCACCATAAATTTGCATGGATTTTTCTCTGCGTGTATGCTTAAATTTAATATTCTGCCAATGCAATTGGCAGAAAGCTTCCGAATGGAATTCTACTTCACTTTCCTCCCTCTCTTCACTCGGTTGGACTTAATTCCTTACTCTCTTCATTGAAAAAAATAGCATATACACACCAGATGTATTCTTGCCTCCCTAGGTGTGTAATGTCGTATTAGAACATTGTTTTTATATTTAAATTATACTTCTAAATCAAAATAGATGCCTGAATATAATCTGTTACCCTTAAATAATGACATTCCATTAAAAAAAATTAATATTATACCAAAATTTAGATCATGCAATAAAATTGAAAAATTGTAAAATTGAATATCAGGTCTTAATTAGTCTTTCTCGTTGTCATAGTAGAATGATAATAGGGTCATTTGTTAGGGAAAATTGTCTATTTTTCAATTATTAAATAAAATATACTAGCGTTCCTAGGCAAAAAATGGAGAAAAATTGAAATTTGTAGAAAAACTATTTATTTAAGCACTCGTATGAGAGAATTCGAAGGAAAAATCTGAAATTATCAGCATTTGTTGAGCTCGTCTGAGCGAATATTTTAAGATGAACTTGGGCGAAATCGGTCCAGTAGTTCCAGAGATAGAGTGTCTATTCATTTAATGGTTTATGGAGGATACCTCAGGAACTACTGGACCGATTTCGCCCAGATTTAATCCCAAAGGTCTCACTCATACGATATACAAACCCACGAAATTCGAAGTTTCTCACTCAAATATCTTTTTAACTTCCCGATAAGGAAGTTATTGTATTTGCCCCGAAAATCAATTTTCGATTTTTCATCAGATCTCGACGTTTCAAGATGCTGACATGACTTTCTGAGAGTTTTTACGGAACTGTGTGTGTGTGTGTGTGTGTGTGTGTGTGTGTGTGTGTGTGTGTGTATGTATGTATGTATGTGCGTATGTGAGGAAATTTTGAAAAACGATTCCACTGCCATTACTTATCCGATCAAAATTTTTTTTAATGGAATGGAATCATCTTTATGTAACTTAGCCCTGATTAGATTATGAGCCATGTCAGCTCATTAGTTTCTGACTTTTTTACGGAAAAGTGATGAAAAAAATACGAAATTTGTGAAAAATTCCCCAATTTCAATCAAAAATACGTCACTAGTAGAGGATGATGGGGCAAAAGGGACCACCCTGTGGTAAAATGAAACCGGGAGGGGAGGGGTTGGCCTTATGTTAAAACGAACAGCCCTTTCACATTAAAAAGAAAATCTGTAGCCAGACAATGAATGAATCGGGAAGTTTTTTTCGTGATCTCTGAAAGGTCAAACACATTCTGAAACCAACACGACAACACTCCTCCATTCACGAACGAGCGTAGCGAACAAGCCGGAACGTACCCCAACTTGCGAGCGAGCGTAGCGAGCGAGCAACAACGCACCCCAGCTCGCGAGCGAGCGTAGCGAGCGAGCAACAACGCACCCCTCGTTAGTTATTGTGTTGCCCAGGATTTTCAAAGAAATACATGTTTGTTCAAATACCGGATGAACCAAAAATTTGAGCGCTCGCCACATGCAGGGTTTGATGTGCGCCTTATCAATACGCATCTCCTCGCTGAGGATGGATGCTGTGACATAATTTTCCGCAGAGAAAACTCGAAAAAACGATTCTTCAATCATTTGCTTCTTCTCGGGAACCATTCGGTCGATTAAGCTGAAATTTCTGTGAGCACATGGCGCACACGTGGTAAATATGTCTTGAAATTTTCAGGTCGATACATATAGTTATTCAGAAAAGCGATGGAATGTGTCATCACACACACACACACACACACACACACACACACACACACACACACGCACACACACACACACACACACGCATACAGACGACCCTAAGAAAATATCATTTTTCGACATTTCTCACCATTCGGAGTCATATTCCGATGAAATCTCAAATTCGAAAAAAATCACGATTACAATGCTTCCATCCGGAAGCAAAAACTCTCGGCATAATTTTTTTGTATTTTTTCTTCGGAAAGTACATAAAAAACCAAAAAATTTTGAGAAAAAACGCTGAATTCGGATCATTTCTATAGAAGTTATGAGCAAAAAACCGTAAGAACAGCGGTTTTTCTTCAAAATTCGGTATCTTTTGAATCGATGATCAAAAAAATCTCAAACTAGGCTGAAAAGTGTGTTTCAATAGATACAAGAAAATGTCAAAAAATAGAGGAAATCAAAAATGCAAAGTTAGAAAACTGTCCGACTTAGCGTCGAATGCCCCATATATTGTTAAGTATATGAATATTTCATGAAAAGTGTACATATAGGTGATCATCAGGGCTCGGAACTTCGTACATCTGAAAATATTGCCAGCCGTAGCTGATACCTTGGTTACGAGAGTAAACAAACTTCGAAAAATGTCAATCTCAGTACGAATTTCATTCAAGTTTGTATTGCATGATACGGGATTTTTGAATTGATAAGACTAGCGATATGTGTGTATATATGACTTGGTACTTGTGAGGGAAATGATGCAGTGAGTAGCAGAGAAGAATAAATTCGAGGAAGCTCCATAAATCATCAAGAAAATATAGCCAAGACACTGAAGAGGAAAAAAAATTTTAATGAAGACCCAAGATAGAAAAAAATTCCTTCTCCATTACGTTTTCTTTTAATCGTCCTCAAGTGCTTTTTCACTCTCTCTCAGTTCCCTTCAAATGTTGAATCATAGAGGTTAATCTTGGCATCGGAATAGTCTTATTCAAGTTTATATTAATTGAAAAACTGGAGTAGTGAATGACATCGTATATGGATTAAGGATGAATTCAATAAAACATTAAATACTCAATATCCAATGATTTCATCCGATTCTCACACTTCAGTATGTTTTCTTACATTTTCTTTTATTCCAGGTTTTTCCATTTTTCTTTCTTCTCGAGTCTATCTTCAATTGTCATCCTTCTCTTCCACGCCTTACGTTAATCACAAGCACAGCTCCACTACGCATATCCGAGCTGATGACCAAGTGTGGACGGCTGGAGATTTGAAAACGACTCGAGGAATATTCAAAGAAGACTTGGAGAAAATTCGAAAAACAAGCGTAGAAAATTCTGTAAAGACATGGGGAAGATTTAGAAGATATGTAAGGAAGATTCAAAAAACACTTGGAGAAGATTTCAAAGAGACATGGGGAAGATTGAAAGAGACGTAATGGAAGAGACATTTTTTTTCTACCTCAGTTCTTCATTATTATTCTTATATGCTTCCGAATGGAAGCATTGTAAAGGCGATTTCTTTCGATTTCGAGATTTCATCGGAATATGGCTCAGAATGATCCAAAACGTCGAGAAATGACATTTTCTAAAAATGTCTGCATGTATGTGTGTGTGTTTGTAGACAGATATCAGCTCATTGCTCAGCAACGGTAATACTTGGTGAGCTGAAAATTCAACAGTACTTTCCCTCCCCATGCAAAATTGCTGTCAGTGAAATTTGAGCGAAATCGGTTAAGTATTTTTCGAGAAAACTCAAATTTTCGAAAAATCGTTTTTCCGACTTTTCTCCGCGAAAAATTGATTCACAACCCCCACTCTCGGCGATGAAATACATCTCATTTGAACTGACAATTTTCAATCGGGGTAAATTTTGCTAAGATTTTTCGTTTGCCGATAATTTCAGTTACAGTGTTTTTTATTCCGAATTTACTATACACGATAGCTCAAAAACTGTTTGAGTTAGAGACTTCAAATTTCGCCAGTTTGTGCATCTAATGAGCGAGAAGTTTGGTACTGAAATTGGGCGAAATCGCTCCAGTAGTTTCTGAGATATTGGCCAAAAAACATTTTATGAAAAGAGGTTATATCTCGAAAACTATCCAAGCGATTACATCCAAATTCAGCTTAAAAGATTTATTTCAATAAGCCCCACAAATGGTGATAATTTCAGATTTTTCAGAAGAAGTCTCTTGTAAGGATTTTCGATAAATTAGTTATTTTCAGAAATCACGGTTTTTCTTAGCTTTCTCCCTAGGAACACTACTATTTTTTATTTCACCATTCGAAAGTAGACAATTTTTTCTACAAAATGAGTACCTTTTCATTCTGACGACAATCAGAAAGAATAGAAATCCTATTTGGAACCCAAACGTCAATTTTTGTGTTCCATCATAGGATCTGAATTTTCATCTAATATTGAATTTTTATGTACCATGTGATATTATTGCAATTTAATCGATTATTCTGAGCTGAGATTTCGAATTCCAAGTTGATTCTAAGTATCGTAGATGGAATACTAAATAGATGGATACAGTCTCAAGCAATATTTGTAGGGATCTATCAGTGCGTATTTCTTGCGAGAATAATGTTATTTTTTGAGCGATTGAAAAGATACTCATTTTTATAGACATTCGATTGATTATGGGTAAAATCCCATTCGGAAGCATTTTGCCAATCGAATTGGCAAAATATTGAATGTCACACAAAGAGTGGGGCTTGCAAATAACGCACAAAGGATGGAACTCCTGCTTGTTCTTCTCTTCATGTGCCTTGGTTACATTTTCTCAATAACTTATAGAGCTTCCTCGAATTTATTCTTCTCTGCCACTCACTGCATTATTTTACTCACAAGTACCAAGTCATATATACACACATATCACCAGTCTTATCAATCAAGGATCCTGTATCACGCAATACAAATTTGAATGAAATTCGCAATGAAATTCACATTTTTGCAAGGTTTGTTTACTCTCATAACCAAGGTATCAGCTGGGGCTGGCAATACTTTCAGATGTACGAAGTTCCGGGCCCTGGGGGCCAATTCTCGACGCATGGGAACAGGATTCGTCAACGAACATAGTATCTTCGTTCACGACCATTTCGTTCACGGGAGATATTCCCAGACGAAAAAGTTTCATTGACGAAACGATTTTCCGATTCATTTACGGATGTCACTTTCTTATCAGACGTGGTAGATGATCCTTTTCACCGAGGAGCTACACATTTTCCATAAGTTCGAGATTCATTAGATGACAAACCTCATTCATTTTTCACTCATGAATGTTCTAATGACACTCTGCCGCGATTGATATTTCTACTTTCAAGAAAGAGAAAATAGGTTATGTGAGCACTTCGTATGAGAACGTTCATTTCGTGAGGGAATCGTAAATCCGTGAACGAAATAGATGGACGAATTGTCTGATTCGTTCACGAATGTTATTTCGTCAACGGAAACTGTTTCCCATTCGTCGAGAATAGACCCCCTGGTGATCATACACTCAGCCAAAAAATTGAGGGAACAGTAAATTTGGTCAGTCTTTTGGTTGATTCTCAAATGCCTGTAACTTTGTCAAAAATCGTTGTATCAGGATTTTAAAAAAACGGTTGGAAAGCTTGGAGCTTCTACTCTTGAAATCTTGAAATGTGTATTCCTTATGACCATCCGTTATAACGAGATAAGAGGGTTCAAAGCAGATACAGCACATGTAATTGTTGGCCGAGGTGAAGCCGAGGTCAACAAACATGTGCTCTGAGACTTTCTTACTTACTGCCCAAGGTCTGAATACTATTTGTCTGCACACTGGGACGGAAGTGAGCTTACGCCCGAGCGCAGCGAGGGCCGAAAGTCTCACTTCCGTCCCAGTGTACAGAAAATTTTTTTTCGCCTCAACCCTTATCAAGATCGTGAACTAGCCTGAACTTTCAGCTTCAATTTTTTTTTCTCCTTACGACCATTTGTTGCTGAGATATCGTCGATTGAATGGAAAAACACCCTTTTGTCTTCAATCATCGATATCTCAGAAACTACTGATTGTACAGCGAGCGAATGATGAGATTCGTGAAATCGAATGAATTTCCTGTAGGATTTTTGCAATGGGCAATTGAAAAAAAATTTCTTCCACTTTTAAAATTCGTTTGAAAAAATACCAAAAAATGAAGTTTTTTTTCTTCTTTGAAAATGCCCTGAAATGCCCTGTTTTTCTTTAGTTTACTGTGTGCTGGAACACCGTCTAAATTCTCAAGCCAATCGGCGGGACCGTTTTTTTCCCCGAATGAACAAAGTTTCAGTCGAAATTCAAGGAACACTTTTTTGTTCCTTGAACACCAGTTAATGATGATTAAGGCCGAAAATGTGTTTTTTCCGTTATTTCTTCGTGATTCTTTGTTCAAAATTCGTTCAATCTTATCGAAAAAATTGCGAACATCAACAAAAAATTGAATTTTTTTTCTTTGATCAATAAAAAAAATCGAAAGGTTTCCTTTAGAAAAAACTCATGAAAAAATGGAAAAAAAAATTCTAAAAAACGCCAGAATCGCATTTGACTTGGAGAGATAGCGACGTTAGTAACAAAAAATTTTTTTTCCAGATTTTGTCGATTAAAATTACATTTCTTTTTCGACTTCCTTCGATTGAAAAATAAATAAAAAAAGAAATCTTCAATCGAAAAAAAAAACATTTTTTTGTTTAAAAAGAATTTCTGAGTCACTATCTCTCTGAGTCAAATGTGATTCTAGCGTTTTTCTATTAATTTTGTTTTTTTTATTTTTCGATTTTTTCATGGGTTTTTTCAAAGAAAATCTTTCAATTTTTTTGTTGATAAATGAGGAAAAAATCGAATTTTTTGTTGATATTTGCAAAAAAAATCAATTTTTCATCGTTTTTTTTCGATGAGATTGGACAAATTTTGCACAAAAAATCATGAAGAAATAACGGAAAAAACAGATTTTCGGCTTTAATCATCATTAATTGGTGTTTAAGAAACAAGAAAGTGTTCCTTTAATTTTTGCTGAAATTTTGTTCATTCGGGAAAAGAAACGATCCAGCCGATTGGCTTGAAAATTTAGGCGGTGTTTCAACACACAATAAACTAAAGAAAAACGTTCAAACATTCGTAATTTTCACAAAATTCGCGAAATTCTGGGCAAGTTTCAAAAAAGAAAAAAAAATTGATTTTTCGGTACTTTTTGAAACGAATTTTAAAAGTAGAAGAAATTTTCTTTTCAATCGAACAGTGCCAAAATCTTACAGGAAATTCATTCAAGTTCATGAATCTCATCATCCGCTCGCTGTGCGATTAGTAGTTCCTGAGATATCGACGATTAAAGACAAAAGGGTGTTTTTTGATTCAATCGACGATATCTCAGTAACAAATGGTCGTAGGGAAGAAAAAAGAAAATCGGTGCTGAACGGTCAGGCTACACAATTCCGATAATGGTTAAGGCAAATAGTATATTACAACCCTAGGCCAGAAAGTTGGATTTCCTGGCCTACGCGATATAAAGGCCGAGGCGAAGCCGAGGCCTTATATCGCGTAGGCCAGGGCATCCAACTTTGTGGCCGTGGGTCGTATACTATTTTTCTTCGCTCCGGACCGAAAGCACGGTCAACCCGTTAGTGGGAGGGGGGGGGGGGGCGCCCGCCCGACTTTTGTAAAACCGAGGCGAAGCCGAGGTTTTACTGGTCGGGGCGGGCATCAAAAGTATGCAAAAAAAATGTAAAAAAAGTAATTAACTATGGATAAATAATACTTAGAAATGAAAAATTGTTTGAAATTCATACATAGAACTGAAACTTTATTAACTCAATCATCGCAAAATGCACAATAAATGATTTCAGTATTACATTTATTTTATCTTCGTCTCTTCACTTAGTTGACAAGGATTTTCACTGAGTTGGACAAGAATTTTTTATTTCTTTCTCACCATTTTTTGTATGTGTCATACACAAGTAAATACCGCTCGGACGATTTGTTTGGTAAGCTTTCACATTGCACGAAAATCAGTCATCGTTAAGGTTATGTGTCTCTCAATTCACCAGCGTTGTTTATATATATAATTATATACAAGGTATAAGGAGAAAAATCTCAGCTGTATAATGATGGCAACACGAGTAATACACTATTAAAAATTTCTGTCTGAATTTTCCGTGCAAAATCATAGAAATTTTAAACAAGTTTTATCTCTACTAAAATTTCAGATAATTACCTCATTGAAAAATGAACAAATCATCGATTTTCAAATAATTTCACGCCTGAATATCAATGAAATTTGTATATTTCAGCTCAATTGTTTCTTGAAAATTTAAAAAAAATAGAAAAAATTCAACAAAAAATTGAAAATTCTAGTCATTGTAATTCTGAATATTCATGTTCAGTTGAAAATTCAAGTGAGTTGTAGAATTTTCGTCTCAATTCTACATAAAACTCATAAATTCCTCTGAATTTTTTCGGAAACTGACTGATTTTATAAGTATTTTCCCATTAAAAAACATTCAGTATCACGTTTATTAAAATTTTCATCGAATTTTCTATGAAATTTCATTTTTTTCCTAACAGTGTACTGTAGCGCTGCCGGGCTAGCGAGCCACAAAAGTTGCGCAACCCATCGGCGCGCGCATTCACTCGAGCAGGCCACAAAAACCGCTCTTCCCGGAGTGAAATGCGGCCGGGAAGTCCGTGCTTTCGGGCCGGAGCGCAGAAAAAAAAATTTTTCTGTACACTCGGACGCAAGTGAGACTTTCGGCCCTCGCTGCGCTCGGCAAGCTCACTTCCGCCCCAGTATGCAGAAAAATATTATACACACCTTGGGCAGTAAGCCAGAAAGCCTCAGAGCACATGTTTGTTGACCTCGGCTTAACCTCGGCCAACAATTAGATGTGCTCTGAGACATTTTTTACATTACTGCCCTAGGCATGTAATATACTATTTGAAGTTCGTGGAACAATTTGAAAAATGAATTAAAAAAAAAATTTCTGCTTTGAATCTTCTTATCTCGTTACAATGGATAGTCATAAAAAATTTCCATCTCAAGATTTCAAGAGTAAAAACTTCAAGCTTTCCAACAGTTTCTTTTCATCCTGATCGAATGATTTTTAACAAAGTTACAGCCATTTGAAAATCACCCAAAAAACTGACAAAATTTACTGTTCCCTTAATTTTTTTTCTAAGTGTTTATATCAACACATGGGATATATTACATATATTGGGAATATATAGACTACATGAAAATTTTATTCTTGGCTGCTGTATTCATAAATTCTATAAAACACCAGATATAAAAGTTACAGAACTTCTATAAAAGGAACTTGATATAAAGGCAATAGGTAATTTTTATATGATCATCGTGTGACTGCCCCCATGGTGAGAAAATATGGATAACTTATGTATTGGGATGTAAAAAATATATTTCCAATATACAACTTTTGTGCAATTTTCGCATATATTTCAAATTCTCAAAATATACGTAGAATATATTTATTGAAAATCGTATGGATATAAAGAGAATATATTTTCAATACCCTCATCAAAAAGTCAGAGACGATGAATTTTTCCAGATTTCTTTCCACTGATTTTTGAAAGGCTGTAACTCTGCGGGAAAAGGTCAGATCAGGCTGCAAAAAAATTTTCAGCATATATTATATATATATATATATATATATATATATATATATATATATATATATATATATATATATATATATATATATATATATATATATATATATATATATATATATATATATATATATATATATATATAGGGGAGGGTGGGGCAATGTGGAAAGGTGGGGCAAAGTGGAAAGGCGGGGCAATGTGGAACGGCGGGGCAATGTGGAACGCGGGGGCAATGTGGAACGGGGGCTATTTGGAACGCGGGGTGCAAAGTAGAATAATTTTCTTATATGTAATATTATATAAAAATGAATGAAAAGGATATCTTGGCGATTTTCAGAATTTTCATGCGATTGTGTGAATATATGTCTATATTATATACAATGGGGGAGAGTGGGATAAAATAGACACTGTAATGAAACGGTTGGAGAGGGATTTTTTTTGATGATTCTATTGAAAAGCTGAAGAAATTTTAGCCGGAAAACAAGTGGTAGATGTTTTTTTTCGATTTTTTGGAAATTCGAGATTTTCCGGCATTTTCGAAGGGTACAAGCCTTTCCTTTTTTGAAAATTTTCAGTTTTTTGCAAATATCTCTGGTTCTATTCGTTGTAGCAATTGGGGGTTGGTCTCAAATGAAAGGTGAGCTCATTTCCCATCGATTTATGGGGTTTTCAATTCAAAAATATCAATTTTTGGAAGAGTTATTGACCAAGAACGGTTCTACGAAACTGTTTCACGAAAATGCCCATAAACACCTCGAAAATCGATATTTTTCAATTGAAAATCCTATGAATCGATGGCAAATGATCTCACCTTTCACCTCCCGTCAAAATTTCTACGCTACGACAAATAGAATCGAAAATATTCCCAAAATACTGAAAATTTTCAAAAAATGTAGGGTTTTACCCCTCTAAAATGCTCAAAAAAGTCAAAATCGCGAAAAATTCAAAAAAATTAATTCCAACACTTATTTCCGCTTGAAATTTTTTCAGCTTCCTAATGGATTCATCAAAAACAATCTGCCGGCAATATTCCTATTAATTTCAAGAGTTTTCCATAATTTTTGCCTAAAAATTTTGATGTGGTAATTTTGATTGTTACAGGATTTTTCAGGATAACGTATACACTGATAGTGCATACACTGATATAGGGGAAGGTGGGGCAAAATGCACATCAGGGGTAAAATGGACGCATCAAAATTTTTGGGCAAATATTATGGAAAACTCTTGTAATTCATCGAAATATTGACGGCAGATTGTTTTTGATGACTCCATTGAAAAGCTGAGGAAATTTTAGACGGGAATCCAGTTTCAGAATTAATTTTTTTGAATTTTCAGAGATTTTGACTTTTTTGAGCATTTTAGAGGGAAAACCCTTCCTTTTTTTGGTAATTTTCAATTTTTTCGGGATATTTCCGATTCTATTTGTCGTAGCATAAAAACTCCGACAGGAGGTGAAAGGAGAGATCATTTGCCATCGATTCATAGGATTTTCAATTCAGAAATATCGATTTTCGAGGTGTTTATGGGCATTTTCGTGAAACAGTTTCGTAAAACCGTTCTTGGCCAATAACTCTTCCAAAAATTGATATTTTTTAATTAAAAACCCCATAAGTCGATGGGAAATGAGCCCACCTTTCATTTGAGACCAACCCCGAATTGCTACGACCAATAGAACCAAAGATATTTGCAAAAAACTGAAAATTTTCAAAAAAGAAAAGCTTGTACCCCTCAAAAATGCCAAAAAATATCAAATTTCCAAAAAATCAAAAAAAATACATCTACCACTTGTTTTCCGGCTAAAATTTCCTCAGCTTTTCAATAGAATCATCAGAAAAAATCCCTCTCTAACCGTTTCATTACAGTGTCTATTTTGTCCCACTCTCCCCCATTGTATATAATATAGACATATATTCACACAATCGCATGAAAATTTTGAAAATCCCCAAGATATCCTTTTCATTCATTTTTATATAATATTACATATAAGAAAATTATTCTACTTTGCACCCCGCGTTCCAAATAGCCCCCGTTCCACATTGCCCCCGCGTTCCACATTGCCCCGCCTTTCCACTTTGCCCCACCTTTCCACATTGCCCCACTCTCCCCTATATATATATATATAGGGGAGAGCGGGGCAAAATGGACCCCTGGGGTAAAATGGACCCCGGGGCAAAATGGACCCCCGGGGCAAAATGGACCCCTCTTTTTTTTGCATAATTTTTTTTTTTCGTTGAGTGTACATTGCGTCATATCGAATACATTCAAATTTTTGTATTCAGGAGAAGGGGGGTAAGATGAACATCGAAATGAAACTTTCAATTTTTCTATTATTTTTAATTAAGTTATGGGCACTTTTTTTCAAATTATTTTTTGCGTCATAACTAAGGCGTGGATAAGAGTTCATGATAAATATACAGGGTGATGTCGGCATCCACCTTACAAACTTTAGGGGTTTGAAGAATCGCTCATTACAATTCCAATACTGTAAGAATCAATGGGATAGAAATTTTTTAATGGATGATCCCGAACCATAAGATTTTTTGGTATAAGATACTTCCAGGATTCACAATTGAATAAAATGAAACGTTCCTAAGCAAGAGAATATCCTCTTGTGATTGGCGAATATTAATAGTTAATTAAATCAAACTCTCTTTCTTTTTCAAGGAAAAATATAGCGATTTGTTCAAGTACTATATCCATCATGAACCCTCATCTGGTCTTAGTTATGGGGCAAAAAAAGTGCCAACACTAAGAGGATTTTTTCCCACTACCATGACTATTTCTTAAAAGTAAAAACGAACTATTCTAGATCAATGATCGCACCTAGAATTATAACTAAAAAAGCTAAATTATACTTAGGGGAAAATGGGGTAAAATGGACACCAGGGTTAAAACGGACACGGGTTGGTTTTGGCATTTTATACGATGAAATTTACTGGAAATGGATGGAAATATTGGAGATAGATTTTTTCTGATGATTCCATTGGAAAGATGAGGAAATTTTCCATGAAAGTTATATGTCAGAAGTTATTTTTTGGAATTTTTCAAAAATTTCATTTTTTCTGCAAGATTTGAAGGTGAAAGTCTTCTATTTTTAGGAAAATTTCAGTTTTTTGGGAATATCTCTGGTTCTCTTGATCGTAGCGACTTGAGGTTGATCTTAAATGAAAGGTGAGCTCATTCCCCATGGATTAGTGGGGTTAAAAAAGGGATAATATCAATTTTTCAAGTATTTATAGGGCAAAAACTGAGTTTCAAAAAATGATTCATAAATATTCGAAAAATTGATAATATTGTTCTTAAAACCCCATAAATTCATGGGAAATGAGCTCACCTTTCATTTGAGATCAACCCCAGGTCGCTACGATCAACAGAACCGGAGATATCGCCGAAAAAGTGAATTTTTCCGATGTTCAAGAGGAAAGCCTCTTCAAAACTTGGCCAAAAAAGTAAATTTTTCGAAAAATGGGGAAAAAAATTTTGACACATATTTTCCGCCTAAAATTTTTTTAGTTTTTCAATGGAATCATCAGAAAATTTCTATCTCAAACCGTTCAATTGGAGCGTCCATTTTACCCAACCTTCCCCTATGTTTACTATCTGATAGTTGTACTTGATAAAAATTTGATCGCTGTTAACATATTAATTAATATATTTCATAGTCAAGGTCTTTCCTGCTATATTTTTAGTTACACAGTTCGACAAATTCTCTTAGTGCATAACTCAAAATTTTACTATTTTGATTTTTACTTTTAAAAATAGTAAAAAATTTCCGTTTTTCCCGCTTTCCTCTTGATACAAGGATGTGAATGTGTTCTATCTGACTCAATGCTCACACAAATAAAAAAAAAACGAAGAAAAAAAGGGGTCCATTTTGCCCCGGGGTCCATTTTGCCCCTGGGGTCCATTTTGCCCCGGGGTCCATTTTACCCCGGGGGTCCATTTTGCCCCACCCTCCCCTATATATATATATATATATATATATATATATATATATATATATATATAATTATTTACTATATATAATATATTAAATATATATATATATATTTATTATATTTACATATAATTTATATAAATAATAAATTATATATATTATATTATATATATAAATATATTATATTATATTTTATTATATTATAATTTATTATAATATATATATTATCATATTATATATTTATATAATATTAATTAAGCATATATTATGAATATTATTGTAATTGTACACAGCTCTGGTGCTGGAGAAGAGTCCCACATTGGGATCTAACTGAATTTTCAGAAATGATGGCAAATGAAAGTTGCTGGAGGTGGTTCTGGCAACAGTGCTGGCTCTGGTCTCCGGAACGGTCCCAGTACTGGCCCCGGGACTAGAATGTGACGGAATCGAGTTCTTGTCACACAGCTCTGGTGCTGGAGAAGAGTCCCACATTGAGATCTAACTGAATTTTTTTTTTTTTTTTTTTTTATAATATTATATATATTATAGTGTATTATATTATATATATATATATATATATATATATATATATATATATATATATATATATATATATATATATATATATATATATATATATATATATGTTTGTATAAAGTACATTTTGAGGACCTATTTGCGGATATAAGGTATACTTTGAGGACATCTGGCTGTTTTGAGGACGGTCCTCGAAGTTTTTTCTGTGTAATGCTGACTTTGAGGACCGTCCTCAAATTACATATTTTGTCTAAAGTGCATTTCGAGAACCTATAGCTTCTATAAAATAAATGGGGACGGGGTCCTCGAAATATCATTCTGTCTTTTGTATGATTTGAGGACGGTATATGTTTCCACGATTTGTAATATTTGAGGACTTGGGCCTTAATTATACTCATCTGTACAAGACAGTATTCCGTATCCTGGCGTCGAATTTTTCGATCAACAACAATCGATTGTTAATAAAACGAACTCAGAGGAAAGAAAGAAGAAAAAGAAGGAACTCGAATACAGATTTTTCATTTTTTCCACGATTAAAGTTTCTTCATTTTTCTATAACGCATTATTAATTCTCCATACGAGAGAATTGAAATAGAGAAAAATGGAAAATGGCATTCTCCGCCTCTCGGAAAATGGAAAAATTTAAGATTTCTTTCATTCAGATTTGTTGAGTCATTCTTGAAAAATCTTCCATAGAACCTCGAAAATCAACAAATTCCTATGTTTCATCAAATTGAAAGATTTAACCGGAAGCGACGTTGCAGCTCCTTACATCCGCGAGATCTTTACAATCAGCGGCGAAATGTTTTTCCTTCTCCCGTTTTTTTTCGAAACCTAAAAAATTGTCAAAACTCCTGTAATTGACGCTTCCATGCATTATTTCCAATTTAAAAAAAAGGAATTTAATTCCTTGAAATTCTTTCCTCATCTCTAAATTTATCTTCTAGATTGACTCTATTTCCTTGCGAAGAAGAAGAAAAAGGTGCAGGAGGTTTTCCACCCACTGCCTTTATGCGTCCTCAAAAGTGACTTTACACAAACATATATATAGGTATATATACCTATGTGTTTGTGTAAAGTATAGTTTGAGGACCCATTTGTTGATGTAAGGTAATGTTCGGGGACATCTGGATTTTTTGAGGACGGTCCTCATAACAGCCGTCAATGCAAATCCCATATCTCTGCTGTCCTCTAATTGTTTTTGCACGATAAGTATCCCTGCAGAATCGACCTATTTCGCTTAGTTGGCATGGATATCTTCGAGAGAGGAATGAAATTGATTAAAAAACATGAAACAGAAAAAGTCAATTTTTTCGGGTTTTTTGAGAATATCTCAGTAAATAATGCGAAATGTTTTTCTCTCTCCTCCTTCCTTTTCAAATGGTGAAAATTTGAGAAAATTACTGTGATTGACACTTTCCTCCATTGATTTGAAGAAAAACGAGCATTTAATTTCTTGCAATTTGTTTTTGTCTCCAGATTCAATTCCTAGAATGACTCCATTTTCTCCCGGAAAAGAAAAAAAAAGGTGCAGCAATTTGCCCCTTCTCCCCCACCCGAAATTTTAATTAGATTTACAAAACGGAATGTGATCAAATGAGAAAAAAGGGAGGAAGATCCAAAAGTACCATGTCCTCATAGTTACCATTAATCGAATTAGCTTGTCCTCAAAACGATCATTGCACGAAAATCTCTATATTCCATATGTCCTCGTAACAGCCGTAAATACAATAAAATCTACAAGTCCTCGAAACTATCGTTATATACTTGTAGATACAAGTCCTCAAAAAGAACGTTATATGGAAGTCCCCATAGTTTTTTCCATATCTGCATATACATATATATATGTCCTCATATGTGACAATAACGGGAAATTTATAGCAGTCCTCAAACTAATCGCTACATGAAAAGTCTCATATCATACATTACATAGAAATTCATTAAAAAAAAATAGAAAAAAAATAGTTAAAAAAAAAATATCTATTTTCTATAACATATAATGGATATTCCAAGGTTTTCCACTCATCCCCATCACATGTCCCCAAAATGTACTTTACACAAACATATATATATATATATATATATATATGTATGTAGAACGATGACTTCGGAGACTCATAACGCAAACTGCTTAAAACAGCGGAGAAATCAATTATAGCCTATATAAAACCAAAATTATTTTTTTTTTTGCATTTTTTCTATGTTTTTTTTGGGAAATACTATCTAAAGTATACTATGAGCCTCCTCATAGTAACGATTACTTTGAGGACCTATATATATTTCCATTGGACGACTGCTATGGGGACGTATATATATTCCATTCAGGTAACATCATGTAGTGTTGACTTTGAGGACTCATATATAAATTGATCAATCGTAGATTTTGAGGACTCATATATAAATTGATCAATCGTATATTTTGAGGACATGTGCTATAAATATGTACCATATGAAGACTCTCATGTAGTGTTGATTTTGAGGACTCATATATAAGTTGATCAATTATCAATATATCGTCACCTTAAAGTTAAAGGGGCGTAAGTGCTATGTGTAAGAATAGCACTCACGCCCCTTTATTTCTAAGCCGACGATATATCACAAATATAAATTCCATAGAGACTTTCTTCATTGAGCACCCTATCCTTGGAAGATTTAAAAAAAAATTGAATGACGAGAAGTTCAATCAGTTTCAATACCGTGAAATGGATTTTCTATTCCTCAGAATTCTCGTTTTCAGTGGCTCCAAACAATACTCTGCATCTACAATTGAGACCCTGTAATAAACATCATATAGACATCTGTACAAGAACTCGAAGTTATCATTATACATATGGAACTTCGGGCACTGTCTTCAGAATAACTGAATGTCCTCAAAGAAATCCTTACATTTAAAATTCGGACCTCATAATGAACATAACATAGAAGTTCCTCCTAGAATATATATCAATCAAATAACTCTTAATTGATTTTGCGTACAAATAGCTGTATCTTGAGGAATGAACCATTGTTATTGGTTGCATTTCCTTCTATTCGTTATGCACTTTACAGTGAATATCAAACGATTTTTCTTTTAATTCTTCCACAACAAATTGTCATTATAGTGAATATATAATTTCGGAAAATATATATGAAAAAAGATATTAAATGTTAGAATTCCTCCGTATTGCGCTGAGCTCTCTATAGTTGGAACATCTAGAGAAAAAACTAATTCATCGACAAGAGTTCCAATCAGTCTCAATTGCGCGGGAGGAATCTTCTATAATTTTTTTTTATTATTTTCAATGTCCCCAAAGAATACTTTACATCTACCGGTAAGACCTCATAATAAACATCATATAGACATGTACAGGAACTGGAAGTCATCATTATACATATAAAACTTTGGGGACTGCCTCCAGAATAACTGAATGTCCTCAAAGAAATCTTTACATTCAAAATTGAGACCTCAAAATAAACGTACGATGAAGATTCATCCCAGTATATATATCAATGTCCGACTCAAATAACTCTAAATTAATTTTGGGGACTAATAGTTGTATGTTGATGGATGAGCAATTGTTTTTGGGTGTATTTTCTTCCATTCGTTATGTAATTTACAGTATACGATTTTTTCTTCAATTTTTTCTCCAAATATATATGAAAGTGGGACGTTGGAGTTAGAATTCCTCCGTTTCATTTCAACGAAAGAGTGATAAAGGAATAATAGTAATTATCATAAGAACAATACAATCAAACTAGATGATATAGACAAGAATAATAGAAAAATATGAGGAAATGATCAAAGCGTTGATGAAATTTTTTCATCATGACCTTGACATAGCACCTATACATAACAATGATATCCATTTTTACAGGTCCTCAAAATGACCACTGCGTAGACAATCTGTACCTACAGAAAAATCATCGATTGTATGTTTCGGGGACATAGGCAGAATTTTTTTATGCAATGTGAATTTTGAGGACCTATATTAATGCATATAATGATTATTGTGAGGACACTCATTTCAGGTCACCACATAACGCTGACATAAAGAGATCCTACAGATGCATTATAATATTGTGACAATTATAATATTGTGAAAATTAGTCACTTTAGGGAACTGAAATGATTAGACATCCAACTCTTTTTGTGTTTTCAGAAGTTCTCGTGAAAACACAAAAAGAGTCGGATGTTTGATAATTTCAATTCCGTAAAGTGATTAATTTTCGTAATTGTTACAATATTATAATGCATCTTAACAATTTCTTTATGCCAGCGTTATGTGGTGACCTCGAATGAGTGTCCTCACAATAACCATTATATGCATTAATATAGGTCCTCAAAATGCACATTGCATGAAAAAATTCTGCGTATGTCCCCGAAACATACAATCGATGAATTTTCTGTAGGTACAGATTGTCTACTCAATGATGATTTTGAGGACCTGTAAAAATGGATGTAGAAAATCATGATTATGTATGAGCGCTATGTCGAGGTCATGATATGAGGGGGCAGCTCTCTAACTATTGCACAACTCTTTATTCTTGGAACATTTTGAAGAAAAATTATCGAATGACAATAGTTTCAATTGGTCTTAATTCCGTGAAAGGGATTTTCACATTCTTTATGAGTTTCGTTTTCAATTTCCCCAATTTTCTCTCTAATTTTTCTTTTATAACAAATTTTCATATTTGTCAATATATAATCTTGAAACAGTATATATGAAAAGGACATTGAACGTTAGAATTCCTTCGTCTTTTCCTAAGAAATGAGTATAAATAAATAATAGTAACTATCATAAGACAAAATCAATGAAACTTCGCGATATTTCAGGAACGATAGAAAAATATGAAAGAAATTGATTATGATTCGATGAAACTTTTTCTCAATACACGAAATTATTCTAGGGGAAAAACTCCCAAAAATTCTTATCAGTCTCAATCCCATTGGAGGGATTTTTTATTTCTTATCATTTTCGTTTTCAATGTCCCCAAAAAATACTTTGGATCTACAATTGAGACCTCATAATCAACATCATATAGACATGTTTACAATATATCAAGGTCAACTCAAAGTCCTCAAAATATACAAATGGTCGGATATTATTTTGAGGACAGGGTTCCCGTATGTCATAATATCATTCAGAGTCCCCGAAGCATTCGTTCTGCAGACTGTGTATACTTCAAGGACCGTCCTCAAAATCATCAATACACTCAGAAAACTTTGAGGACAGTCTCCAAAGTAACCAAATGTCCCCAAAAGATACATTTCAGTAGTGAAATTGGTCTCATAATATACTTTCTATATACATATATATATATATATATATATATATATATATATATATATATATATATATATATATATATGTTTATGAAATGCCAACTTTGGCACCCTTTTTTTTTTTTTTATTCTGAACGATGTATTTGCACTAGAATTGCATGCTCTCAAAAGGATTCTTTTGTATTCTGATTATTCCCAAAGATATTTCATTTTTAATAACAATCGGGGAAAATGGTAACGTTCAATATATGACAAATGGTCATATTGGTAACCATACATATCAGTTTTTGATGTTACCGAAGGAACCAATTCCCCTAAATCTCTTAATATATATAGTTACCGTAGTGACCAGTAACTAGTAATTATATGTATATACAGGAGAAGTAAACACACTGGTTCTTTTGGTAACCGTACATGTATATACAAGTGAAGTAAATACATTGGTTCTTTTGGTAACCGTACATGTAACTATATTTTTTGAAAACTATAACAGATTGATTCCTGAGCGTCAGATACAAAGTTCTACATAAGATTATCAGTATTTTTGTCTCTTCACATGTCTCATTATATGTTTATAGAAAAGAATGGATCATCGATATCTAATCATTGAAGAACCAATTCGGCCATGTGTCATCACTTTTTTGAATTACATTTCCTTATTTATGATGTTGAACTTAGGGTGAATAATGCAGTGGGGTAAAGGAAGAAAGAACTGGTTGCATTCCCTAATAGCTCTTATGACATATCGGCAAAAAACAAAACTGTACAAGAAACCGTTGTAGCTCCTCTTCCGATTTTCAGTCAATTCGGGGAAAAGAAAAAAGTTATATTGATCATTTGTTGACTTTTGATGTTACCGAAGGAACCAATTCCCCTAAATCTTCTAATATATATAGTTACCATAGTCACCAGTTACTAGAAATTATATATATATATATACAAGTGGAGTAAATACATTGGTTCTTTTGGTAACCGTGCATGTAACTATATTTTTTGAAAACTATAACAGATTGATTCCTGAGCGTCAGATACAAAGTTCTACATAAGATTATCAGTATTTTTGTCTCTTCACATGTCTCATTATATGTTTATAGAAAAGAATGGATCATCGATATCTAATCATTGAAGAACCAATTCGGCTATGTGTCATCACTTTCTTGAATTAAACTTCCTTATTTATGATGTTGAATTCAGGGTGAATAATGCAGTGGGGTAAAAGAAGAAAGAACTGGTTGCATTCCCCAATAGGTCTTATGACAGATCGGCAGAAAATAAAACTGTACAAGAAACAGTTGTAGCTCCTCTTCCGATTTTCAGTCAATTCCGGGAAAAAAAAGTTATATTGATCATTTGTTGATTTTTGATGTTACCGAAAGAATCAATTCCCCTAAATGTTTGAATATATATAGTTACCATAGTGACCAGTTACTAGAAATTATATATATGTATTGTAACGTGATATTTCATCTCGTTACATTGTTGTCGTCTGGGCGCGTTAATTATGATTCAAAAGTGTCCAGGATGAGAGTCAACACCTTTTTGTCAATGGGAGATCATAATTAATTTTTAAACATAATCTAATGAATTTGTATTTTCTTTATTTTTTTTGAATTTGTACCGCTCATCGGCGATATTTCGTATTGAGCGGAAGAGGGCAGCACCTTATGGACGAAAATACCACACAAGGAAAAGGCTAGAATTTGGAGTTTTGGAGAAAAGAAAGACCATAGAATTTTCCCTTCATCGGATGAGGACAAGAGGGAAGTCTGGAGAAGGTTCCAGCATCAGTCAATATCTTGAGCAATTGACAAGACTCCGCAAATTATTATTTTGGGAGTTTCTTGTTTCTCATCGTTGGAAGCTGGAAATTCAAATTTGTGACAACTAGTGGTTACTTGTTGAACTCATGACAGTTGGATTTAACCAACCAATGGGAGCCCTCCACGTTGGAATTTTCGTACCGGCCGGCGTCTTGTCCCTAACGAGAGCAACATGGCGTCACTCTCGTTCTGGACGCGTGCTCGTATTGTGGTGTAAAACTTTTTCCAAAATTATTTCTTCTAAAATATTAGAGAAATTAATAAAGAAATTATAAAAGAATTTCAGTTGAAAAGTTTGCCATATTGTTGGAAAATTAATTAACATTGGAGTTAGTGAAATATTCGTCTGGTGAGCGAAATAATCAATTAATTAATTTTTGTGTGATAGAGAATTTTATCGAGCCATTTTTTTTTATGTCGTATTGTAACGACTTTAATTATCTTTGTTTTTCCGAGATCATACTCTCGTGTGAAAATTCTCTTTCATTAATTAATTTGTCGTTATTTCTTGTTGGAAATCTCTCGTTGACAATTAAATAATTTAGTTTATTTTTTTTTTAATTATAAAACGTCGTTATCAAACATAACCAATATTATTTTTTTTTATTAATTATTATAATTTCTTCTTATTCCTGGGAAAGAAAAGGAAAAGGATTTTTTTTTTATTTTATTCTTTTGTAAATTCATTTTATTTTTTTTCATATTTAAAAAATTTTCGTTGTGAAAATTTATTTTTGGTCAAGGTCGTTGGGGAAATCAGGGACATTGTAGTAGCGTCCCCTAGGGAATTTTCTAGTGACTTTTCTAGTGACTTTATTTGGCGGGAAATCCCTAGAATTTATTCAAATTTAAATTTTGTATTACTGATTGAAATTTTAATTTTGTTACGATAAATTAATTAATAACTTTTCAATTATTAATTAATTTTTGAAATTTTATAAAATAACTAAAGTCTATTAAAACGTCTTGTGACGTATAAATAATTAATATTGTGCTGTGCACGATTAAATTGTTTATTTAATTATTTTCATTATTATTCATATTTTTTTTTTAAACAATTTTATTAAATTAAATTTACATTTTTGATTTCCCTAAATATTTTGTGTTTGAATTATTTATTTTTTTTATTTTTGCTACTCCTTATTCTCACCCACAACAAACGACCTTGGAGAGATCGCTGAGACAGTCGAGCAGAGTAAGGGAGTATTTCGGGTTTGAATTTTATGTTATTTTGTTTATTGATTTGGATAATTTTAGATTATCCTGGCGCCCATATGGTATTTGATTATTTTGAATTTTGAAGTTGGTTTTATTTTCAGGCGTGCTTAATTGTGAGGTTTACCGTTAGACCTCAGAATTACGTCACAGTATATACAAGTGGAGTAAACACATTGGTTCTTTTGGTAACCGTACATGTAACTATATTTTTTGAAAACTGTAACAGATTGATTCCTGAGCGTCAGATACAAAGTTCTACATAAGATTATCAGTATTTTTGTGTCTTCACATGTCTCATTATATATTTATAGAAAAGAATGGATCATCGATATCTAATCATTGAAGAACCAATTCGGCCATGTGTCATCACTTTTTTGAATTAAACTTCCTCATTGATGATGTTGAATTCAGGGTGAATAATGCAGTGGGGTAAAAAAAGAAAGAACTGGTTGCATTCCCCAATAGGTCTTATGACAGATCGGCAGAAAATAAAACTGTACAAGAAACAGTTGTAGCTCCTCTTCCGATTTTCAGTCAATTCCGGGAAAAAAAAAGTTATATTGATCATTTGTTGATTTTTGATGTTACCGAAAGAATCAATTCCCCTAAATGTTTTAATATATATAGTTACCATAGTGACCAGTTACTAGAAATTATATATATGTATATACAAGTGGAGTAAGTACATTGGTTCTTTTGGTAACCGTACATGTAACTATATTTTTTGAAAACTGTAACAGATTGATTCCTGAGCGTCAGATGCAAAGTTCTACATAAGATTATCAGTATTTTTGTCTCTTCACATGTCTCATTATATATTTATAGAAAAGAATGGATCATCGATATCTAATCATTGAAGAACCAATTCGGCCATGTGTCATGACTTTTTTGAATTAAACTCCCTCATTTATGATGTTGAATTCAGGGTGAATAATGCAGTGGGGTAAAAGAAGAAAGAACTGGTTGCATTCCCCAATAGGTCTTATGACAGATCGGCAGAAAATAAAACTGTACAAGAAACAGTTGTAGCTCCTCTTCCGATTTTCAGTCAATTCCGGGAAAAAAAAAGTTATATTGATCATTTGTTGACTTTTGATGTTACCGAAGGAACCAATTCCCCTAAATCTTTTAATATATATAGTTACCATAGTCACCAGTTACTAGAAATTATATATATATATATATATACAAGTGGAGTAAATACATTGGTTCTTTTGGTAACCGTGCATGTAACTATATTTTTTGAAAACTATAACAGATTGATTCCTGAGCGTCAGATACAAAGTTCTACATAAGATTATCAGTATTTTTGTCTCTTCACATGTCTCATTATATGTTTATAGAAAAGAATGGATCATCGATATCTAATCATTGAAGAACCAATTCGGCTATGTGTCATCACTTTTTTGAATTAAACTTCCTTATTTATGATGTTGAATTCAGGGTGAATAATGCAGTGGGGTAAAAGAAGAAAGAACTGGTTGCATTCCCCAATAGGTCTTATGACAGATCGGCAGAAAATAAAACTGTACAAGAAACAGTTGTAGCTCCTCTTCCGATTTTCAGTCAATTCCGGGAAAAAAAAAGTTATATTGATCATTTGTTGATTTTTGATGTTACCGAAAAAATCAATTCTCCTAAATGTTTTAATATATATAGTTACCATAGTGACCAGTTACTAGAAATTATATATATGTATATACAAGTGGAGTAAACACATTGGTTCTTTTGGTAACCGTACATGTAACTATATTTTTTGAAAACTGTAACAGATTGATTCCTGAGCGTCAGATGCAAAGTTCTACATAAGATTATCAGTGTTTTGTCTCTTCACATGTCTCATGATATATTTATAGAAAAGAATGGATCATCGATATCTAATCATTGAAGAACCAATTCGGCCATGTGTCATCACTTTTTTGAATTAAACTTCCTCATTGATGATGTTGAATTCAGGGTGAATAATGCAGTGGGGTAAAAAAAGAAAGAACTGGTTGCATTCCCCAATAGGTCTTATGACAGATCGGCAGAAAATAAAACTGTACAAGAAACAGTTGTAGCTCCTCTTCCGATTTTCAGTCAATTCCGGGAAAAAAAAAGTTATATTGATCATTTGTTGATTTTTGATGTTACCGAAAGAATCAATTCCCCTAAATGTTTTAATATATATAGTTACCATAGTGACCAGTTACTAGAAATTATATATATGTATATACAAGTGGAGTAAGTACATTGGTTCTTTTGGTAACCGTACATGTAACTATATTTTTTGAAAACTGTAACAGATTGATTCCTGAGCGTCAGATGCAAAGTTCTACATAAGATTATCAGTATTTTTGTCTCTTCACATGTCTCATTATATATTTATAGAAAAGAATGGATCATCGATATCTAATCATTGAAGAACCAATTCGGCCATGTGTCATGACTTTTTTGAATTAAACTCCCTCATTTATGATGTTGAATTCAGGGTGAATAATGCAGTGGGGTAAAAGAAGAAAGAACTGGTTGCATTCCCCAATAGGTCTTATGACAGATCGGCAGAAAATAAAACTGTACAAGAAACAGTTGT
Source organism: Aleiodes alternator (assembly GCA_963921955.1). Lineage (NCBI taxonomy): Eukaryota > Metazoa > Arthropoda > Insecta > Hymenoptera > Braconidae > Aleiodes > Aleiodes alternator. The sequence goes on from OY998106.1 coordinate 4,892,881, forward strand.
AGCTCCTCTTCCGATTTTCAGTCAATTCCGGGAAAAAAAAAGTTATATTGATCATTTGTTGACTTTTGATGTTACCGAAGGAACCAATTCCCCTAAATCTTTTAATATATATAGTTACCATAGTCACCAGTTACTAGAAATTATATATATATATATATACAAGTGGAGTAAATACATTGGTTCTTTTGGTAACCGTGCATGTAACTATATTTTTTGAAAACTATAACAGATTGATTCCTGAGCGTCAGATACAAAGTTCTACATAAGATTATCAGTATTTTTGTCTCTTCACATGTCTCATTATATGTTTATAGAAAAGAATGGATCATCGATATCTAATCATTGAAGAACCAATTCGGCTATGTGTCATCACTTTTTTGAATTAAACTTCCTTATTTATGATGTTGAATTCAGGGTGAATAATGCAGTGGGGTAAAAGAAGAAAGAACTGGTTGCATTCCCCAATAGGTCTTATGACAGATCGGCAGAAAATAAAACTGTACAAGAAACAGTTGTAGCTCCTCTTCCGATTTTCAGTCAATTCCGGGAAAAAAAAGTTATATTGATCATTTGTTGATTTTTGATGTTACCGAAAGAATCAATTCCCCTAAATGTTTGAATATATATAGTTACCATAGTGACCAGTTACTAGAAATTATATATATGTATATACAAGTGGAGTAAACACATTGGTTCTTTTGGTAACCGTACATGTAACTATATTTTTTGAAAACTGTAACAGATTGATTCCTGAGCGTCAGATGCAAAGTTCTACATAAGATTATCAGTATTTTTGTCTCTTCACATGTCTCATGATATATTTATAGAAAAGAATGGATCATCGATATCTAATCATTGAAGAACCAATTCGGCTATGTGTCATCACTTTTTTGAATTAAACTTCCTTATTTATGATGTTGAATTCAGGGTGAATAATGCAGTGGGGTAAAAGAAGAAAGAACTGGTTGCATTCCCCAATAGGTCTTATGACAGATCGGCAGAAAATAAAACTGTACAAGAAACAGTTGTAGCTCCTCTTCCGATTTTCAGTCAATTCCGGGAAAAAAAAAGTTATATTGATCATTTGTTGATTTTTGATGTTACCGAAAGAATCAATTCTCCTAAATGTTTTAATATATATAGTTACCATAGTGACCAGTTACTAGAAATTATATATATGTATATACAAGTGGAGTAAACACATTGGTTCTTTTGGTAACCGTACATGTAACTATATTTTTTGAAAACTGTAACAGATTGATTCCTGAGCGTCAGATGCAAAGTTCTACATAAGATTATCAGTGTTTTGTCTCTTCACATGTCTCATGATATATTTATAGAAAAGAATGGATCATCGATATCTAATCATTGAAGAACCAATTCGGCTATGTGTCATCACTTTTTTGAATTAAACTTCCTTATTTATGATGTTGAATTCAGGGTGAATAATGCAGTGGAGTAAACGAAGAAAGAACTGGTTGCATTCCCTAATAGGTCTTATGACAGATCGGCAGAAAATAAAACTGTACAAGAAATAGTTGTAGCTCCTCTTCCGATTTTCAGTCAATTCCGGGAAAAAAAAGTTATATTGATCATTTGTTGATTTTTGATGTTACCGAAGGAACCAATCCCCCTGAATCTTTTGATATATATAGTTACCGTAGTGATCAGTTACTAGAAATTCTATATATATATATGGATGAGAAACGGTTATATTAGTAACTATACATATAGGCTTCCGAGGTTACCAAAGGAATTTATTCCCCTAAATCTTTCGATATGTATAGTTACCGTAGTGACCCGTAATGAGCAATTACGCGCATTCATGAGTAATGTACATATATCGGTTCCTTTGGTGACCATGCATGAAACCATACTTTTCTGAGAGTTGAAAAAAGAATGACGGTTCCTGTCGACAAAAAATAATAATGATCCTCCATTATGACCACAACTCCAGTGTTGCAGTCTTTCTTCTCTCATTTGTAATTTTTGTAGAGAAAATAAGAGTCATGAACTATTATTACTATGGCAAGATAGAATCATGTGTAGGCAACCCGTCAATTTATCATGATATTCCCTGCGTTTATCATTCACTATAACATCTCTCATTTTGTAGTATATCGATGAGCTCGCATGAAATAAAAGTTTTACCAAAATGATCGATGTATATAATATTAACTATTTTGTCTACCATCATCGGAACTACCAATTTATACAGAGTGATGATTTCCGTAACCTCCTCAGCTTCCTACAGATGTGTATATTTGTCTGAATTTATATAAAACTGATCAAATATACAACAAGTGAACAGCTCATGTTTAGTGACTAATTATTTCCGAGTTTTACCATTTTGGAGAAGACGCGGAGCAATGAGTTTCATGTCCTCTAAGATATCTATCAACTCCTGAATTATATGTTTGAAAGAAAAATTTGAGTAGAACAAGCACATTATATACAGGAAATGGTCACCTTTGAGCTTTCTCCAGATGGTTCGGGAGTGGGGCGAACTTTCCATGCGTGGGAATGATTGTCTGTTATCTCATTGTAGTTGTCAATTTTAGTGACGGTTACCGAAGTCGCCACATTACATGCTTAACTTTGGTAACCATCACCAAGCAGCCAATGGTTACCAGAATGAACGTTTATCATTAACGAATGTTACTCAATACTATTTTTCTCTATTATGGTGACAGTTAATGGATTTAGTTATATAGGTCATGAATGTCACAAGGTGTGAGGGACACGCTGCATCATTATATATGAATATGAACTCTACAGCATTAATTATATGGAGGAGTAATGACAAGTTCGGTAACCCCTCTTAAGACGTACGCATTAGATCAGTAACTTATCCTCCATTACAGTTGTAGCTCGAGTGTATTCGTTCCATTGGAGCTCAGATTCTATCTAGAGAAAATTAAAACAGCTGAAAATCATCATTCTGGCATGTTGAAATTATCATTCGTTCATGCGTCAGTTACTATGAAATTCCTTTCGATGTCCTTCAATAAACTCACAAGTACTGATGAGTCCACAACGAAAAATGGATGAGAAATCATAATCATAAGAATATCATCGATGAATAAATAGGAGTGTTACCAAAATAATCGATATATATTATATGGAATATTTTGGTTACTATTATCTTCCATGAGAGGCTCTACTACACTGTACTCTTTCTACAAACCTCAGATTTGTGTAGACAAAATGAGACTCGTTCAATTATCATCACTATAAAACAGTGAAATATTTTTGGGACAATACGTCAGTGGTGATATCGGCGTTAATGTTCTTTATTTATTATGTGCAATAGTGTTAGATGTGACACATGAATACCAGTACGTTCTCAATGGGAGATCGATAGAGAATCACGATGACGAAAATATCAATTTGCTTAAAATGAAAGTGTTACTGAAACAGCCAATGTATGTTATATCGGCGATTTTGGCTACCGTTACCGAAATCGCCAATTTATACATCATGATGATTTTGGTAACTTCCTCAATTTTCCCAAGAATATTCATATATTTCGGGCATATATGGCACTATTGGAATATATAAAAGGTGAATGATACCTGTTCAATGGCTAGCTTGTCTTAAATTGCAAAATCTTGCAAAAAAAACCGCAAAAAATGAGATTCATGATCTTGAAGGGAAAACACCTGTATAATATTTCTCAGGAACAGAATTGAGTAGAACAGTGATATAAAATGAATGAGGTAGCTATCTGGAAGCATTTCCCATCCTTACATGCCAGTAGAAATGAGTTCTCATGCATCAGTACGATTCAATGTTATTATATAAGAATCGTTGATTTCAGCTACGGTTACCGAAGTTGGCATACTACATATTGTCACTTTGGTAACCGTTACCGAAACAACAAAAGGTTACCGAAATCAGCAATTCTCATCAATAAAAGTTACCGAACTTCACAGTTAACAAACATATATATATATATATATATATATATATATATATATATATATATATATATATATATATATATATATATATATATATATATATATATATATATATATATATATATATATATATATATATATATATATATATATATATATATATATATATGTTTGTATAAAGTACATTTTGAGGACCTATTTGCGGATATAATGTATTCTTTGGGGACATCTGGCTGTTTTGAGGACGGTCCCCAAAGTTTTTTCTGTGTAATGCTGACTTTGAGGACCGTCCTCAAAATTACATATTTTGCCTAAAGTGGACTCCGAGGACGGAGGGTTTCTATAAAATAAATGAGGACTTCGTCCCCGAATTTACATTTGGTTTTTTGTATGATTTGAGGACGGTCCCCAAAGTATATGTTTCCACGATTTGTAATATTTGAGGATATGAGACTTAATTATACTATTCTGTACAAGACAGTATTCCGTATCCTGGCGTCAAATTTTTCGATAAACAACAATTGATTATTAATAAAATAAACTCAGAAGAAAAAAAGAAGAAAAAGAAGAAACTGGAATACAGATTTTCCATTTTTTTTATGATTTGAGTTTCTTTATTTTTCTCTAGCGCATTATTAATTTTCCGTACGAGAGAATTGAAATAGAGAAAAATGGAAAATGGCAATTCTCCTCCTCTCGGAAAATGGAAAAATTTGAGATTTCTATCATTCAGATTTGTTTAGTCATTCTTCAGAAATCTTCCATAGAATCACGAAAATTAACAAATTCTTATTTTTCATCAAATTGAAAAATTTCACCGGAAGTGACGTCGCAGCTCCTTACATCCGCGAGATCTTTACAATCAGCGGCGAAGTGTTTTTCCTTCTCCCTTTTCTCCTCGAAACCTAAAAATTTGTCAAAACTCCTGTAATTGACGCTTCCGTACTTTACTTTCAATTAAAAAAAAAGGAATTTAATTTTTTGAAATTCTTTTTTCATCTCTAGATTCATCTTCTAGATTGATTCTATTTCCTCTCAAAAAAGAGGAGGAAGGTGCAAAAGGTTTTCCACCCGCTCCCTTCATGCGTCCTCAAAAGTGACTTTACACAAACAGATATATAGGTATATGTTTGTGTTAAGTATAGTTTGAGGACCCATTTATTGATGTAAGGTAATGTTCGGGGACATCTGGATTTTTTGAGGACGGTCCTCATAACAGCCGTTAATTCCAAAACCAAATCCCACATCTCTGTTGTACTATATTTCTTTTTGCACGACAAGGATCCCTGCAGAATCGACCTATCTCGCTTAGTTGCCATGGATATCTTCGAGAAAAGAATGAAATTAATTAAAAAACATGAAACAGAAAATGTCAATTTTTTGGGGTTTTTTGAGAATATCTCAGTAAATAATGCAAAATGTTTTTCTTTCTCCTCCTTCCTTTTCAAAAAGTAAAAATTTGTAAAAACTATAAAAAAAAAAGAGCATTTAATTTCTTGCAATTTGTTTTTCGTCTCCAGATTCCATTCCTAAAATGACTCCATTTTTTCGCGGAAAAGAAAAAAAGGAGGTGCAGTAATTCGCCCCTTCTCCCCCACCCGCGATATATATATATATATATATATATATATATATATATATATACATATGTGAGATGAACAGTTTGGTGACTCGCGATTTTTAAAACGTGGAAAGTGTTAACTTTATGAAAAAAGTGCAAAAGAGGCAACATTACTGTTTTTCAGTAAAAATAAGACCCCTTGATAGTGGTGATTCACCGGATCCACCGTTTTGTGTTTTTTAGAACCTGGTGGTCACTTTGGTGACTGTCACCAAAGTGTAATCATAATTTTTTACAGCCGCGAGAGGGACGGCGGAGTCAAATTTTTTCATGAGGTGAGTCCTTTCCATAACCTTATAGTTAGTCATGATCGGGACGCGATAGGATGCGGTCGTTCGCGGCTTTGCGATTTGTGCGATTTAACACATAATCGTGGAGCATAGCGAAACATAACAACTTTTTGGGATCAGTTCACCGCCACGTCCAAGTCCGTTGATCCTGGGTCATGCTAAGAGCGGTGTGTGTTACATTTTGTAACACTCGCGCGCGGTTTTTTACATCGAATATTCAAGGTTAAGCGTCAGTCATCAAAATGTCCCATACACATATATATATATATATATACATATATATATATATATATATATATATATATATATACTAGCGGTCCTACCCTCGCTTCGCTCGGATCAGATTTTTTAGCAGTTCCTATACTGACTTATAATTATATATAATTCATCGAGGGAAGATTAGTAAAATGGACGTTCTAATTGAGAAAATTCCAGGAAATCGGAGGCAGAAACGATGTGTCAGGATTAATTTTTTCCAATTTTGAGAAAATTTCTCTTTTTGCCAAGTTTTGGAAGGATTGCCCCTTTGAAAATCTACAAAATTAATTTTTTTGGTGATATCTCCGGTTCTATTAGCCATAGCAGCCTGGGGCTGATTTCAAATTAAAGGTGAGCTCTTTTCTCTTTAATCCAATGTGGTCGAATTTTTTCAAGTCAATTCCTCAAAAACTTTCAGGCCATTTTCTGAAGATTAGTTTCCACATTATGAGTATTTGATAGATGAATAATTTCTTGTTTCAAACTGCGGAATCGATGGAACATAAGCTCACCTTCCATCCGAGATCAATCCCAGATTGCTACAACCAGTAGAAAGAGAGATATTCTCGAAGAACTAAAATTTTCTAAAAACAGTTCTGATTTATGATTCTATAGGAAGTTTTTTCAACTTTCTAATAGTATCATCAGAAAAAATCTATCTCTAATTATTTTCATCAATATCGATTGTTTTATTGGGGGAAGCTGGTGTAAAATAGGTATCCCAATTGAACGGTTCGAGATCGAGATTTTTCAAGAATACCAAAGCTCAAAGCTGAGAAAAATTTAGGGAGAGAACGTATGTTAGTATCGATCTGTTCCAGTTTTCCTAAAGTTTCATTTCTTGGGCCAAATTTGAAAGGAGTCCCCATTTCGAAAATCAGATAAAATTACTATTTCGGCAGTATCTCCGATTCTATTCGTCGTAGTGACCTGGGATTGATCTCGAATGGAAGGTGAGCTCATTTTCCATCGATTCATGTTATCCATATTGTTCTTAATCAATTCTTCAAATACTTATAGGCCATTCTCTGAGAATCAGCATTTTCCCTGTCTTCGAAAAATAGATAATTGCTTCCTTTATACTACATGAGTTGATAGGGAATGAGCTCAACTTTCATTGAGGAATAACCGGAAATCCCAACACCCGATAGTACAAAAAAAATTCCAAAAAACGCAAATTCTTCAAAAATAGAAGTCTTTTATCTTCGGACTTTGAAAAAATGAAATTTTTGAGAAATTCGAAAAATTCCAAAAATTAAGAAAGAACCTTCCTTCAATATTCTCATCGATATTGATTGATTGATCAGAAGAAGTTGGGGCAACGTATACATTCCAATTAAACGGTTCGAGATAGAGATTTCACCAGAATTCTATTGGAAAGCTGTGGAAATCTTAGATCAACAATATGTATTGCTATTATCTTTTTAACTTCCCGATAAGGGAAGCTTATGTAATGGCCCCGAAAATGAAAAATCGATTTTTCGATCGATCTTCATGTTTTAAGACCTCCCCAATATTTTTTGATAGTTTTCACATTCATGTTTTCTCATAAATCAATAATGTGATCGAGGTGATCGATGTGGTAATCGAAGCATCTTGACATAAATTTGCGGTCATTAGATTTTGATCGGAATCGATCCGGTACTTTCTTAGTTTTTTAAGAAAAGCATTATCAAGTTCTTCTTCCCAAAAAGTGGAGTCTACGCATTACCCCGGAAAAGGAAAAATTGATTTTTTTATTGATCTCCAGATTTTTAGATCTCCCCAACATTTTTTGATAGTTTCCACGATTATGTCTGTTGTTATTTATCGTTTTTATCATTCATCATTTTTTCTAATAGTAAGTGAGAGAAATTATCGAGGAGTTCTTACGGCTTGAAGTCACACTCATCACAATACATTCTCACTAATTCCTTCTAATCAGCAGTAACGCACTCCTCCATTCGCGAGCGAGCGTAGCGAGCGAGCAATTGCTCACCCCTAGTTTCAATTTATCATTGATATGATTCCCATGAGAAGTTTTCTCAGCTTTCCAATGGTATTTTCACGAAAAACACGTGAATTTTGATAACCTTCTAATGAAGAAAATAGTAGATTATACGTACTAGTCACGGTTGCGGTTGTACCTATAATAAAAATAAGGGAACGGTTTGCCGCGGTAAAACACTAAAGTGTACCGATGTCTGAAGGACAGAGGTTTTCGGACAGAATAAGTTTATTCAGGAATAAATGCTATAATTTGTTTATTTTTAACCAGCATCAAATAAATTATTTGAGGATAAATCAAACGTCTCATATGAGTCAATACGATAGAAGAAAATTATAATCGCTTTAGCGTAAAATTAAACTTACAGTTCGAATTGGAAGAAACTAACAACGGTTTATAGTTGAAACTCGGTTGTTAGAATGCTGATGAATATCGCTGGCGATGTAGATGACTCTCTGGTTGGACAATTGAGCTGATGCAGGATGCTGGATCCCAGTAGATGTAGTTCCGAATGCTCAAACGATGATTGTTGATTCATCGTAGACTGACTCGAACGTTTTCATTCAAGAATACTTCTACTCTACTCTGAACTAAAGAGTTGGACTTTTCTCCGAAAGTCTGAATACTTCAGTGGATTGATCAGAATTTGAGTAGAGTAACATTGTAGATTCGACTTGGTACTGATGGCGGAGAGCTGTGGTGCATTCCCCTTTATATAGTAGAAAAAAAGTCCATGGGCGTTAACCAGAAGTCTTATCCATGACTCAGTTTCCTTGTCGGGGGGGAAACTGGCACAGGAAAATCGGCAGAAGAGTACCCTTTTCGGTGCAACGTGAACTCGCGTCATTATCTTGTTTGTCGTCCGTCGGCAGTTTCGGGTGTTGGCATATTAATTCAATCTTTATCATTTGTGTAATTACATAAGGATAGAGTTTCTCAGTATTACTCACTGCAAGTGCGGAAATGTCACTCAGTTTCAACTCTTTGTTGATTTAATATCCCCTCATATCATTTCTTTCTTGTTGCTTTCGGCACCAATGAAAAAATGATAAGAAAATTAGAGGTAAGAAAATCGTGTACCTGAGGTCGTACACGTGTCATCCGTACCGCTCGTACCAGATGGCCTATTTACTATTCCCAAGCCCTTCTAGGAGCCTTCGGTATCTCTAGCGCTGCGCTGAGATTTTCGCGCCTTGTTTGCGGCGTTATCTCTACGAGTTCCGGCTGCATTTTCCTAACCCGTGGGATAGACAAATTTGCGGGACCGCAACACCTCCCTGACTGATGATTAAACAACGTCCTCGTTGTTACATAGATCTGGTCATCTATTGATGAAAATAATTTTTTTCACACCGTGTTAATTCCTTTCTTTTTCTATACGAGAATTATGAATTCTAAAAAACTAATATTTTAACATTTGAATTATCCTCGTTACAATTTCCGTTGAATATGATTTTTTTCTCTACAATAAAATTATTTTACCGTACACATGTAAAGTTAGATTGACAAATGTTCAATTCATATTCTTCACCTTTTTTTTCAAGTTCATCTATTGATAAAATTATTATTATTTTTTTTTTCACACCGTGTTAATTTCTTACTTTTTCTTTTCCAAGAATTATGAACTAATTTTTTAACATTTAAATTATGCTCATTACAATTTCCGTTGAATATTATTTTTCCTCTATAACAAAATTATTTTACTGTACACATGTAAAGTTAGATTGACAAATGTTCAATTCATATTCTTCACTTTTTTTTAAGTTCATCTATTGATGAAATTATTATTTCTTTTTTTACATCGTGTTAATTTCTTTTTTTGTTTCTTTCCAAGAACTATGAACTAATTTTTTAACATTTGAATTATCTTCGTTGCAATTTTCGTTGAACATAATTTTTTTCTATAACAAAATTATTCTACCATACACATGTAAATTTAGATTGACAAATGTTCAATTCATATTCTTCACATTTTTTCAGTTTCATCTAGCAATTCCCCTAAAAAAAAAAAAAAAAATGAAAGATACGTGTGTTATGTCTTCAGACACATATGCCTATGTGTTATTGTTGCTATCATTTTCGCTTACTTTTTCGTTTTCACATCTAGTTCATTAAACACAATACAATACCCAATATGTTATACACAATATAATTAAACTTTTTTCTAACCTCGCATCTTTCAATTACGAAAAATGATGTTCATAGAAAATTTTTTTTCTTATTATGAATAAAAAATACAAAAAAAATATTCCATTCAAAGATACAGACTCAACATTTTTTTTTTTATCGAGTAATTCATTGATCAATGTGGGACTTTGATCGTAAGATAGTACATTTATATATATATTTTTTTTTTGAAACAATAAGTAATAAGATGATCGGTTTGAGTAATCTCTGTATAATTACTGAAGATGAGTTCATTTCTATCTAAATATTTTCGATGGAAGTAACGTTTCGTTACTCTTGACACATAATTTCTTGAAACTAACATGCCCTGATTTTTTCAATTTCAAGATATTTCCTCCTTGGTGGAAAATATATCTTTTTTGTAACAGTTTTTTTTTTTATATATTCCTCTACAAAATCAAGATCGTGTAAACAATAATCATTATTAATAATGTATAATTCTCTCAGACCTTCGTAACTAATTTCGAGAAGTCAATAAAATTTTTTTCCTTTCGAAGGCTGCTTCAGCTGTCGTAACTCAAAATCATATGATTAATGTACTTATTGTTTACTAACTAGTAAAGGTAATTATTGCTGATTGATCAATTTTTCGTTGGGATTCCTTTCAATTCTTAAGTAAATTAAGTTAATGAAATGTGTATGTGAACAAAAATGAAAGAGAAGAAGAAACATTTTTAGTTATAAAAGATTATGAATAAATTTTACAATACAAATTTATGATGGGGAATATCTTCTAACAGTTTGACTCATTATTAGACAGGTGATTCATCCCGAGGGAAGAAGGATACTGGACATTTTCATTCGGTTCAACTTCATTCTGACGATATTTGTTTTGCTCCTATTGTTCCTCTAATTTCTTTTGATTCTTCTTTCGAATTATTATTTATTTATTTATTGATTCATTTTTTTTTTCTAACTCGAGTTCTGAATCGCAATGGTATTGGTAGTTTTATCTTTTTAATTAGTTCACGATTACTTTCCGCAATTTCTTTCAGACTTCGAGACAATGCATCCATATTGAGTTTGGTTCTGTCTTGTTCATAAATTATTGCATACTTGTATTCGTCGAGTTTCATTCTCCATCTCAGGAGTCTAAGAGCGGGATCTTCAACGTCACGTAACCACATTAATGGTCGATTATTTGTGACTAAAGTAAATTTTCTGCCGTAAAGATAAGGTCTGAAATAGTAAGTAGCATGCACAATTGCAAGTAACTCTTTCTCTATTGATGAATAATTTCTTTCTGCTTTATTCAAAAGTCTGGAAGTGAAGGCAATGGGCAAGTCTTTGCCTATTTCACCTTGACTCAGAACTGCTCTGATCGCGAATTCAACTGCATTGGCTGTCAAATTGAACGGTTTTTCGAAATCTGGATATTGCAAAGCTGGCTCTTGAATGAGAGAATCTTGAAGGTTTTTGAATGCATTTCGTTCTGGCTCGAGCCACTCGAATGGCACTCCGTTTTTTAGTATATTCGTTAAAGGCTTCGCAATCTTGGAAAAATCTCGAATGAATCTCCGATAATAACCAACTAGTCTCAAAAATGGTTTTACATGTTTTTTATTTTTATTAATCGGAAAATTTCTTACCACCATAATTTCATTTGGTTTCGGCCTGACACCGTCTTTGCTAATTATATGTTCAAGATAAGCTACTTCCTTCTTCAAAAATTCACATTTATCGGGTTGAAATTTCAAATTTGCGGTTCTCAAACGATCAATTAATTTATTGAATTTTATTTTATACTCCTGAAGTGATCTCGCGTAAACCACATTATCTTCTAAATGTACAAATAGTTCATTCCCTTGTAATCCCGTTAAAGCTTGATCCATTAAGCGTTGAAACGTTGCAGGTGCATTTCTTAATTCAGGAGGGATCCTGTTATATTCGTAATGACCGTCTTCGGTAGAAAATGCAGTTTTCCTGTTATCATTCTCATCAATGGGAATTTGATGAAATCTCGACGCAAGATTGAATATCGAAAAATATTTTGCACCAGCGAGCTGATCTAAGATCTCATTCATCTGCGGGAGGGGATATGCATCACCAATTGTTTTTTCATTTAATGCGCAAAAGTCCATGGATAATTTCCAGTCTTTGTTGCCTTGCGAATCATTACTATTTGGAACGATGCAAAAGGGGGAATTATAAGGCGAAGTGGAGCGAGATGTTATTCCTGACTCCAACATTTCATTAATTTGTTTATTGATTCCTTCTTCATGCGAAAGTGAATATCTATACTGTCTGATGTGTATTGGCAAATTATCAGTGATTTGAATTTCATGAGTCATAACACTAGTTACTTGGAGTTTTTCACTTGGTAAATTTAAACTATTGTGCGTTTCGTTCATCAATGATAACACTTCTAGCCTTTCCTCTGTGTTCAAATGTTCTAATTTCAAGAGTGGGACGAATTTTTCGTATCGTTCCGTTGCCGTATTAATTTTTAAAGTGGAGATTTGATAACTTGGTACATCCTCATTTGCTAATTCATATTTTTGCAACCGAATAGCTGGGTATTGAACCATTATAGTTTTATCAGACGTGTTAATTGCGTAAACATATGCTCTATTGTTTCGATTACTGACTAGTGCTTCTTCCACGTGTACTTTGTCTCCCCAAAATAACTTGGGTAAATAACCTTCAGTAGGTGAATCTGAAGTAAGAGCAAGTGAGATAGCATTCCTACTTCGTGGCACTAATACGACAATATTTTTTATATAGAAAGGGATAGCAATATTTTCCAAATACATTTTATTATTCTCATAATCTATCATAGCGGCATGTGCTCTGAAAAATGGTGCTCCCAGGATAGCGTCCTGAGATACGGGGATATGATTATCAACCACATGAAAAACAGTATCTACATTGAATAATTTGAATGTTATTTGTCCCAGCGTACGAACTGAATCGTTAGCCACGCCTGTTATGAGACTTGTCTGAGTAGTATCTATTTGGTCAGTATATAATAATGCCTTTACTTTAATTATATTAATTTCTGCTCCCGTATCTAGCATAAGTGTAAACGGTATTTGGTCTCTACCGCGTTTGAGGATAATTGTAGGCGTTAATTTATTATTTAAAACATGCAGACTATGGTCTGTTTCTGAGCATTGGTTATCTCTGCGCTCGACTCGAGCATCACAGCGCGTATTTGTGACTCCCTTTCGTATGGCACGTTGACCATGAAGAGGCATTTCTCGTTTCCCGATACGCGAAGAGTATATTTGCTTAGATTTCTGCTGCTCATTTGATTTTTTATTTTCCTGACTTTTCTTTTTCTTGCACTTCTCGATTGTATAGCCTTCGAATTTGCAATACGAAAAAAGTTTATATTTATCACGCTTTCTGTATTTTTTCCAACAATCTTTTTCATCATGATTCAATTTTTTGCAGTATGAACATTTTAATTTAATTGACCCAATTCTCGGATCATTGCTAGCTGGATTTTGCTTCGCGAATTGGTATCCGTGAAGTTCGTCTCTGGCGCGTTTTTCTTCTTCTAACTGTACTGCAGCTATTATCAGCTTGTCTAAAGAGTCATATCTCATAAGATTTTCGTGTATTCCTTGTTGAAGCCCTCGGCAAAAACAACGAATAACTTCTCGTTCTGTCTGTATTTCAAAATTTGATTGAGTTCTTCCCATTCGTTTGAATGTATTAAAAATTGATAACATGAGTTGTCGTGCCCGATTCCCATATTCAATCACGGTTTCTTTTTTATCTTGCACTAATCGACCTAATTCTCCTTGTAATTGAGAAATTGATTGTAAAGGTGAGAAAAGACTTCTCAAGAAACATATTAATTCTTCGATGGAATTGAATATTCTGCCTTGGATGGAATCTTTGGCTGTTCCGCGAAGTTTATTTTTCATTAGTCGAACTAAATTAAGTTCAGCACGGGGGTCAACCATATTTTTAGCTTCGATACATCCGTCCACGAAAGTGCAAAAAGGGGGGCTGAAACCGTCAAATTCTGGTATCGCTGATAACGCGTCTTGGAGCGTTACCGTGGTGTCTATTGGGTACGCATATATAGCAGGCACCGATGAATTGAAAGATTTATCATTTGTTTGGGCATAGCCCATATACGGCATAGCATATCTATGACTGTCAGAAAAAATATCTTCTTGAGTTTTTCCTTTTATTACTCTTTCTTGAATTTCATGTCCCGTCGGATCATTTATTAAATTATGATTATCATTCATATTTTCCTGATTTGGAAACTGAGTTTTTGCAGCATGAACAAATTCTCCTGGATGAGGAGGAAAAAATGCACTCGTGTTCCTCCAAGCATTTTGCATAACATTATCATTATTATTGACATGGTTCTTATCAAGAAAGAAAGTTCTTGGAACATGAATATATTCTTTTGAATGTGGAGTTGAAAATATGTCATTGCTCCTCGGAATGTCTTGCATTGTATTAATATTATCAAAACTCCGTTGATTCATATTTTTAGAAGTTAAAGACATGCTAGAAAATTCAGACATAGGATGAATTGATTGAAGATTTGAATACGTGGGTATAGATTGATAACTCGCAGTGCTAACGTTTAATTGCTCGGCCGTTGAATTGGAAGAATTTCGTCCGCATTCTTTCATTTTATTATATAAAATATTGACCGATATAGAATTCGGAAATGACTTCATCATTTGTCTATAGATCTCTTCAACAACTCCGGCTTGTTCGATTTGATTAATAGCAGTTTCATCCTTTTCGAGTAAATATTTTATAATTCCTAGTTGCCAGAGAAAAATATCGCGTTTCTCTCTTAATTGTTGAATAACTTGTAAATCAATTCGCAAATGATTCAATTTAATTTTTCCACGCTCGATTTCATTGCTCATTATTCTTGGCGTTGGAATAGTTCCTTTTGAATTGAGAATAAAAGAATTTGATTCCGAATTAATAAAAGTTGTTTGACCAACAGTAACAATCGTAGATGTAGTAGGGGTATCCGGTACATTAAACAATCGTTCTCGATGCACTAGTCTCTTCGCTTCGTTTATCGATGAATTATTTTCTACAGTGATATTATTAGGGAAATTAATTCCGACATTTAACGACGTTGGTGCCCCGAGTGAGTCTGTCCCGTGAGGAATTCGGTTTACCTCGGATAATGAAAAATTTTCATGCATTATATTATTTTTCAGCGTAGTTTTTTTCATTACGCCCGTCTCCTTGAGACATCGTCCTATTAAATTATTAATTGGCAAACGTATCCCACCGCTGCCACCAAAATGTTACGGCCACAACCCGAAAAACACGTGAATTTTGATAACCTTCTAATGAAGAAAATAGTAGATTATACGTACTAGTCACGGTTGCGGTTGTGCCTATAATAAAAATAAGGGAACGGTTTGCCGCGGTAAAACACTAAAGTGTACCGATGTCTGAAGGACAGAGGTTTTCGGACAGAATAAGTTTATTCAGGAATAAATGCTATAATTTGTTTATTTTTAACCAGCATCAAATAAATTATTTGAGGATAAATCAAACGTCTTATATGAGTCAATACGATAGAAGAAAATTATAATCGCTTTAGCGTAAAATTAAACTTACAGTTCGAATTGGAAGAAACTAACAACGGTTTATAGTTGAAACTCGGTTGTTAGAATGCTGATGAATATCGCTGGCGATGTAGATGACTCTCTGGTTGGACAATTGAGCTGATGCAGGATGCTGGATCCCAGTAGATGTAGTTCCGAATGCTCAAACGATGATTGTTCATTCATCGTAGACTGACTCGAACGTTTTTATTCAAGAATACTTCTACTCTACTCTGAACTAAAGAGTTGGACTTTTCTCCGAAAGTCTGAATACTTCAGTGGATTGATCAGAATTTGAGTAGAGTAACATTGTAGATTCGACTTGGTACTGATGGAGGAGAGCTGTGGTGCATTCCCCTTTATATAGTAGAAAAAAAGTCCATGGGCGTTAACCAGAAGTCTTATCCATGACTCAGTTTCCTTGTCGGGGGGGGAAACTGGCACGGGAAAATCGGCAGAAGAGTACCCTTTTCGGTGCAACGTGAACTCGCGTCATTATCTTGTTTGTCGTCCGTCGGCAGTTTCGGGTGTTGGCATATTAATTCAATCTTTATCATTTGTGTAATTACATAAGGATAGAGTTTCTCAGTATTACTCACTGCAAGTGCGGAAATGTCACTCAGTTTCAACTCTTTGTTGATTTAATATCCCCTCATATCATTTCTTTCTTGTTGCTTTCGGCACCAATGAAAAAATGATAAGAAAATTGGAGGTAAGAAAATCGTGTACCTGAGGTCGTACACGTGTCACCCGTACCGCTCGTACCAGATGGCCTATTTACTATTCCCAAGCCCTTCTAGGAGCCTTCGGTATCTCTAGCGCTGCGCTGAGATTTTCGCGCCTTGTTTGCGGCGTTATCTCTACGAGTTCCGGCTGCATTTTCCTAACCCGTGGGATAGACAAATTTGCGGGACCGCAACATGACTTTCATTAAGCCGTTTTTTTATAATATTGAGAAAACTACTAAAAAAATACGATTTCTCGACTCGACCTGTGCCATTTGTAAAAACGTGACAACCTTGCACTGTGGCGTCACAGTCTGGGGCGAACGCAAAAAACGCGCGCATTTTTGAAAATATCAGGAATAAATTATTTGATCCGTAATTCTTTTTTTTTATTAATGATAGAAACTTTCTTTCATTCTTGAAACATTGCATAAATATCAATATAAAATATAGGAGAAAAAATAATACATGTTTTAAATTTAAAGCCATCCCTTCATCCATCACTGTGATTGCCTTTCTAAACAACGGCCTCCGAGAGATCTTTGGAAATGCATTGATGAATTGGGTTTGTTGACGAGGCGGAGCAGAACAGCTGTCAACTATGGAGTGCCACCCGATGTAGATTTGGATTGTATGAATGACTATTTTGTGCGAGCAGCTTCGACAAACGAGAGTTCTGATTCTTGTAATCCTCCAGTTTCTACTATTGTGAGATTCTCTCAGGAAAATTTTGAGTTCCGTGAAGTTTCTCCATTTCAAGTTAGCAAAACATTATCTGCAATAAAATCCAATGCTGTAGGTGTGGACGGAGTTCCTTTGAGACTCTTTAGAACATTTGGTAAAATGATCTCACATCCTTTGTCAGTCATTTTCACAGCATCTTTGCAACGTGGAGAATTTCCTCAACAATGGAAAAGGTCTTTGATTGAGCCATTGATCAAGGTTAAAGGCTCCCATGATGTGAGTGATTTTCAGCCGATTTCTCTGCTACCTTCTTTGTCCAAGGTCCTAGAAAAAATAGTTTTGGAGCAGTTATTTTTCTACACTGAGCAGAATCATATTCTTGATCCTTTTCAAACTGGCTTCAGACCAATGTTGGGAACTCAAGATGCAGTATTACGTCTTCTGGAGGATATTCGTCAAGGATTTGATAGCAAAATGATTACCATCGCAGTTTTTCTGGATTTCTCAAAAGCTTTTGATTCAGTCATTCATAGCCGACTATTGGAGAAACTTCGAAACTTCAATTTCGGAGAAATGCCTCTTCGCTGGATTGCTTCATATTTATCGGAAAGATCGCAATCAATAATTGATGGAACTAGGCAATCTGCATGGAAAAGAATAGAAAGAGGAGTGCCACAGGGCAGTGTTCTTGGCCCTTTATTATACACATTATATGCCTCAGATATGGTTAACTGTCTTAAAACTTCAAAGCATATCTCATATGCTGATGATACAGTAGTTTATGTCACTTGTCATCCACATGAGGTTGATATAGTTATTAATCTGCTGAATGATGATCTTAATCGGTTATCTGTCTGGTGCTCCGATAATGGTATTCGCTGCAATCCACAAAAAACGCAGTTGATGGTATTCCACACACTACAACAGACATCATATTTGGAAATGGACACTTGGCCGGATGTTATATTAGATGGGCACGTGCTTCAACAAGTGAATATTGTTAAGTATTTAGGCATGCTTTTAACTCCACACTTACAGTGGACAGAGCACGTATCATCAATATGCATCCGTGTGTTCAGATCATTGCAACGATTACGTGCGAATGGAGATCTCTTTAATGAATTCTTGCGTCGACGAATGGTGGTTGCTTTGATTCTTCCTATTTTTGCTTCCGAATGGAAGCATTGTAAACGCGATTTTTTTCGATTTCGAGATTTCATCGGAATATGACTCAGAATGATCCAAAACGTCGAGAAATTACATTTTTAAAAAATGTCTGTATGTGTGTATGTCTGTGGGTGTGTGTGTGTGTATGTGTGACAGATATCAGCTCATTGCTCAGCAACGGTAATACTTAGTGAGCTGAAAATTCAACAGTACTTTCCCTCCCCATGCAAATTGCTGTCAGTGAAATTTGAGCGAAATCGGTTGAGTACTTTTCGAGAAAACTCAAACTTTTGAAAAATCATTTTTTCGACTTTTCTCCGCGAAAAATTGATTCACAGCCCCCACACTCAGCGATGAAATACATCTCATTTGAACCCACAATTTTCACTCGGGGTAAATTTTGCTCAGATTTTCCGTTTGCAGATAATTTCAATTACAGTGTTTTTCATCCTGAATTTACTATACACGATAGCTCAAAAACTATTTGAGTTAGAGATTTCAAATTTCGCCAGTTTGTGCATCTAAGGAGCGAAAAGTTTGGTATTGAAATTGGGCGAAATCGCTCCAGTAGTTTCTGAGATATTGGCCAAAACCCATTTTATGAAAAGAGGTTATATCTCGAAAACTATCCAAGCGCTCCAAACTCAATGAGCCCCACAAATGGTGATAATTTCAGATTTTTCAGAAGAAGTCTCTTGTAAGGATGTTCGATAAATTAGTTTTTTCAAAAATCACGGTTTTTCTTAGCTTTCTCCCTAAGAACACTACTATTTTTTATTTCACCATTCGAAAGTAGACAATTTTTTCTACAAAATGAGTACCTTTCCATCCTGACGACGATCAGGAAGAATAGAAATCCTATTTAGAAACCGAACGTCAATTTTTGTGTTCCATCATAGGATCTGAATTTTCATCTAATATTGAATTTTTATGCACCATGTGATATTATTGCAATTCAATCGATTATTCTGAGCTGAGATTTGTAGGGATCTATAAGTGCGTATTTCTTGCGAGAATAATGTTATTTTTTGAGCGATTGAAAAGATATTCATTTTATAGAGATTCGATTGATTATGGGTAAAATCCCATTCGGAAGCATTTTGCCAATCGAATTGGCAAAATATTAAATGTCACACAAAGAGTGGGGTTTGCAAATAACGCACAAAGGGTGGAACTCCTGCTTGTTGATTATTGTGCTGTGGCTCTTACTGATATATCGGAACAGGAAAATCATAAAATACAAAGAGCATTTAATGCCTGCGTCCGTTTTGTTGCAGGTTTACGTCGATACGACCATGTTTCTGAAGCCAGGCGCCAACGAAATTGGTTAAATGTTGGAAACCGAAGACTTTTGCTTGCGGCAACCTTTATTTATAAAGCTGTCAAGTTGAATCACAAAAGTTTATTTGCGAATGAACTTCAAATCCAAGTTTTAAATGCACGATTACGCCATAATAATTTTGACGATTTACTCTATGTTCGTACATCGAGAATTTCATCACATCAAAAGTCTTTCCTTACGACCGCATCAATTTTCTGGAATCAATTGCCTTCTGAGATAACTTCTGCTAGTTCCACAGAACAATTTAAAAAACTGTGCTATCAATTTTTAATGAATCAAGAGATCAGTACTGTGATAAATAACTAATGAGCAATTAATAGTTGCATTTATTATGATTGCTAGTCATTTGTAAAAATTCAACTTCAGTGATAGCATTGATTTCATTAATAGTATTGATTTTATTTAACTCAGAACTACTCAATATTTCTGTGATACCTCAAATTTTGATCATTTTCATTGTAATGCAAATATCAATTATTAATTATTTATATATTTTTCATTCAATTCAATGTGATTACTTATTGTATGTTTTCAGTCTTATTGGCTCCAATGGGCATTCTAGCCTGGAGCCTCTTAAATAAATAAACTATAAACTATAACTATAATTTTCAAACTGTAATTTTTGAAGAATTTGTTCTCGCAATTTCAGAGGATTCAACATTTTTTGAATTCCTTCGTTTCCATTTTCTTCATAAGCCGCGAAGAGCTCTTGGAATTCAATACCAGCAGCTGCTACTTTTGAGAGCATATAATTTGTTAAAATTTCTTTCAAAGGAGACAATGATAAAAGACATCTCGCGAATTTTCTCAAAACCGAAACTTTCACGCTAACAGGTTATAAACACACATTTGATTGGCCGAGAGTATCAGCTCAATCGATGAAGATGCGGTTTTACCGACCGAAGCGTTACCAACTCGAACGTAGAAACGTAGAAAGACGACGTTGCCAAGTGGAATACATTTTCAATAATTACTTAAATAATTCCTTTCAGTAAAAAAATTGATTAACTAATTGTTACGAATGCTCTATAAGAATTATAATTTTTATCTATTAACTATTTCTCAGCTTTTACGCAATATGAGATTTTTCAAAAATTTGAGTTTTCTCGAAAAGTACTCAACCGATTTCGCTCAAATTTCACTGACAGCAATTTGCATGGGGAGGGAAAATACTGTTAAACAAAGATTCAAAAAATATTACGCAAAAGAATGGGAATAAAATCCCATGACAGGGAAAAATATAAAGAAGGCAGGGAGGAATTTTCAATTCAACTTATCTATCTATAATTGCAGCAGTAAAGACGGAAAGATAGGCCTTTCTACGTAAGGAAATAGCTTTGTCTTTCCACTATTAGTAAAAATGCACATGGCGCGCCCGGTTTTTTTCAAATAGAATTCTGTATAATCATAGAATGACTTAACTTAATGAAGGCTAGGTCAGGAACCTAATAATCAGCTTGATTTCCAGATGAGGAAATTTTTATTCAAGATTCTCACAAATCTATGAACTTTCCATGAATCAAATACCAATTGAAAGAACAACTGGTTGAGGTTATATTCATTCCTTTCTAACTCTTTAACTAATTTTTCTATTGCATATTAATGAGTGTGTGATACTATCGAACAAATCCTTTTTCTCACATGTTTATTGAAAATGATGTGTAAACGTCATCATCTTTATTGCGTTACAGAATGATTCGATCTATTTGAAAAAAACCGGGCGCGCCATGTGCATTTTTACTAATAGTGGAAAGACAAAGCTATTTCCTTACGTAGAAAGGCCTATCTTTCCGTCTTTACTGCTGCAATTATAGATAGATAAGTTGAATTGAAAATTCCTCCCTGCCTTCTTTATATTTTTCCCTGTCATGGGATTTTATTCCCATTCTTTTGCGTAATATTTTTTGAATCTTTGATTTTCCACCTCATTTTTCTGCCCATTCATCTATTATTTGCACCGCCAGCCCTGGTTCAGTTTTTGGCCTGCCAAACAACACGTTTTAAACGTGCACATGGCGCGTTTTTTTTATTTTTAATAATTTGTCGGGCCATATTTCATTTCTTTTGCGTCATTTTGGATATTGTCATTCTCACAATATCGTAAAAAACTAGATATTCGGACGCAGGACTTATGGAATCTCGTGATTTTTTTTCCCATATTCTAAATGTCTTGAGATCTTGAGAATCTTAACCCTTGAGAAGCCGCGCTATGAGCGTGACGCCGTACTCTGAACGAAAATGTAAATATCAAATAATAGACTAAAAATATCAAATTGAAACTCTTGGAATCCTCTTTGAATAATGTTGTGAATCGAGAAGGACCTTTTCTCTGTGGAATATATTTTTTTTGTATGAAAAAATAACTTTTTTTGGGTCCGATTCCGGAATGTGGCGCACTGCTCACTACACGACTGGAATCGTAGTGGAAATTCTTCCCACCTTGTTGCCACGCCACTCGATTTGTGTGTATCAAAATGGCTGGCACTTCGAGTCGTTAATGGTTATTGGCAACGTTGCACTTTACTCAAAACGTGCGGTGCCGCGCGCATCAACCGATGAAAATCGTCAATCTCATGGGTGCAAGTTCTCGAGTTTTGAAAATTTTTATTATTTTAGTTATTGTTTTTGTTGTTTCCGGATCGAAGCTTAATTTGAATTTTTTGTTGTGAATCACTTAAAATAATGTAGAGAGTCTGAAAATTATATTTGGACAAAATATCTGTGTGTAGATATGTATGTTTGTGTGGATTTCTTTTTTACTTAGAAAAGGTGAAACTTCAACCTGAAAATCTTATGTTTTTGCAGTATATTTGTCTTGATAAATGCTTTCTTTTGAGACCTTGGCGCATGGAACTCATTCAGTATTCTTTGAAAAATGGTGAATTTCGGATTTTTTCAAAAAAATCAATTTCTTAAAAATTTCTCGACCGATTTCGTCCAGATGAATTGATAACTTTTGATATCATATTCTGTAACTGCGTCAATTTTTCCAGATATTTCTCATTCTTAGTTTTTAAGTTATGTCGATTTTCATAGTTTCTCATGAAGAATGTTATTGCTTCTATAACAACTAGAACAATTGAGATAGAAACTTCAATTTCAGCTCATATATTAGTTTTCTCAATCCACTGCCTGGGATTGTTACAGGACAAAATTATAGAAACCTTTTTTCAAATATGAGCGTTTTTTTGAAATTTCAATTTTTTCATTCTTTTTTAAATTTAGAATAATTTTTCAATCGATTTCATCCAGATTGAGGAATAATATGAGACACTATATCACCTAACTGCATGAATACTTTCAGATTTTTCTCGTTATTAATTCTTGAGTTATTTTAATTCTATTAATATGGCATGAAGAAGCTTCATCTACAGTTTCTTTTCCAAGTATAGGTAATTTTTTGAAATTTCAATTTTCAGAATTATCTCAAAATTCAACACAAATTCTCAGTCTGAGAATAATGAAAATTCGAAGAAATGAGTGAAAGTGATGAAAAAAGAAAGAAAATTACGTATGATGCTTTGGCAGAAATCTATGCAATTTTTTTGAGGATCAATTCTATGTGACAAATTAGAACGCTGTTATTATGTATAATATAGTTATTATCATTTAGTGAAAAAAGAATAAAATGAAAAAAAATGATCGAAAATTCATGAAATTACGTATAAATTGAATTTTTTATGAATTTCGAACATCAGTATCACCTCATTTCAATTAAATTCTCAATAATTAATTAATGAGGTAATAAGGAATGTCCTGCTCAAATTTGAATTGATTTTAGAGCGAAGTTTTCAAAGAAGAAACATTTGAAGTTCCAAATTTTGTACAGAGAGATATGGGAAGCCGATAGAATTAGCATGAAATCTACTTTACCGCACGAGCGGTATAGAAAATCCCGCCTTTTTTTATCTCCCCGTGTAAAGTCTACTATAAATAAATTCAAATATTTTTTTTTCAAAAACTTAACTAGAAAATTACTTCGAATTTTGGCACGATATTTAAATAATTGATTGAATATTTTGATAAAATTTCTCATTTTTAATTATTAGTATTATTGGACCGTCAAAAACCTGAGAATCATTTTTTCCTGATTTTATGTGTAACCAATTGTATTTTTTTTTTTTTTTTTTGAATCACTCATTTATTCCAGTACAGTATGAGCTGTGATTTTTTCCCATCAACTTCTCTCATTGATTCATATTTTTTTATAAATTAATATTTATTTTTTCGTTTGAGAAACTGCCTAACACGATTTATATTACTTCGAACTTTTCGGGGTTAGGGTGCACTGTTTTTGTTTTGACGGGTAGACATTTATAGTCAGTCCCGCCAACGTTAAGAAAAAATGTCTCACCGATTCATTTCAACCAGCCAAATGCAGCCAACGTTACAACGAAATGTCTCACCGAGAAACTTTTTAACCGAAAACGTCGGAATGGGGCGTGGCTTACATCAAAATATTTTTTTATAAATAAAAAAATGATTTTTTCAAGCAAAGAAGGTTTAATTCTCCACTGAAATATTGCAATTAACGTCCAGTATTTTTTGTGACGAGCGGGGAGGCGTAATTAAAAAAATAGAAAAAAAATGTCCAATAGGAAAAGTATAGTTAGCCAGTGCACGCTCTAAACGTGCACATGGCGCAAAACGCTCCCGCGTTTTCTGATTTTCAGCTCACCAAGTATTACCGTTGCTGAGCAATGAGCTGATATCTGTCACACATACACACACTCACACACACACACACACACACACACACACACACACACACACACACACACACACATACATACAGACATTTTTTAAAAATGACATTTCTCGACGTTTTGAATCATTCTGAGTCATATTCCGATGGAATCTCGAAATCGAAAAAAATCGCGTTTACAATGCTTCCGTTCGGAAGCAAAAAAATATAATAAAAAAAAAAAAAATGGGAGCACTGGTCACCCTTGGGGTTTGATGTGCGCCCTATCCGTGTGCATCTCCTCGCGGAGGATAGACGCTGTAAATTGATTTTTCGCTAAGAAAACTCGAAAGAACGATTTTTTGATGATTCACTTTTTCTCGAGAACCATTGAACTGATTTAGCTGAAATTCAATGGCAAAGTTGGCACTCATAAGATGTATAAACAAACCAAATTTGAAGTCTCTAGCTCAAATATTTTTTAAGTTATCGCAATAACCACGATTTTTCAAAAATCATAGTAAAAAAAATATTTAAAAAAAAATCAAAGTCGGAGCCCTGGTCACCAGTGGGGTTTAATGTGCGCCTTATCCGCGCGCATCTCCTCGCGGAGGATAGACACTATAAATGGATTTTTCGCTGAGAAAACTCGAAAAAACGATTTTTCGACAATTCGCTTTTTCTCGAGAACCATTATACCGATTTAGCTGAAATTTCGCAGAGAGCATTGTGCTCACGTAGTGAATATTCCCTCAAAATTTCATATCGATACATGCAGCCGTTTCTGCATAAAGTGATGAAACGTGTCATCACACACATACACACAGAGTGTGAAAAAAATTATTTTTTCCGACATTTCAGATCATTTGGAGTCATAATCCGATGAAATCTTAAATTAAAAAAAAAATGACGATTACAATGCTTCCATTCGGAAGCAAAAACATTTCGGTTGGAAACTTTCAATTTCGTGGGTTTGTATATCTTATGGGTCAGACCTTTGGGATTGAATCTGGGCGAAATCGGTCAAGTAGTTCCTGAGATATCTTTGATAAACCATTAAACGAATAGACACTCTATCTCTTGAACTACTGAACCGATTTCGCCCAAGTTTGGCTTAAAATATTCGATTAAATGAGCTTAACAAATGCTGATAATTTCAGATTTTTCCTTCGAATTCTCTCATATGAGTGCTCAAATAAATAGTTTTCCCACAAATTTCAATTTTTCTCCATTTTCCCCCTAGGAACGCTAGTATTTTTTATTTAATAATTGAAAAGTAGACAACTTTTCCTGAAAAATGACCGCATTATCATTCTATTATGGCACCGAGAAAAACTAATTAAAACCTGAAATTCCATTTTTTAATTTTTCAATTTTATTGTATGATCTAAATTTTTGTAGAATATTGGTTTTTTTTTTCATAAAATGTCATTATTTAAGGGGGACAGATTATATTCAGGCGTCTATTCTGATTTAGAAGTATAATTCAAATATAAAAACAATGTTCTAATAGCACATTACGCACCTAGGGAGGCAAGAATACATCTGGTGTGTGTATGCTATTTTTTTCAACAAAGAGAGTAAAGAATTAAGTTTCTGAGAGAGAAAAACGCGGGTAGTTATCAGCAGATTATAAAATTGAGAATGCCATTCGGAAGCTTTCTGCCAATTGCATTGGCAGAATATCAAATTTAGGCATAGTACTAAAACTTTCAAGTAATGCACAAGGAGCGGACGCCTGCTTGTTTATCCTGATACAATGATTTTTGACGGATTTACAGCCATTTGAAAATCACCCAAAAAACTAACAAAATTTACTGTTCCCTTAATTTTTTTGCTGAGTGTATACATAAAAAGCCCATTCGGAAGTATTTTGCCAATCAGATTGGCAAAAAATCAAATGTCGCACAAGGAGGGGGACTCTCCGCAAATAACGCACATGACGTGACGCTTCTGCATGTTTTTCCATCAACTGTTCCGATTAAATGAAAACAATGTGACAACAAAATTCTCTTCTCAAATTTTTGATTATCATTCAATGCGAGAGGAAAGTATTGAAATATTACGATTCGACATATTATATATTATTAATGAAACAAGCAGGAGTGCTACTCTCTGTGCGTTATCTAAAAACCCCACTCCTTGTGCGACATTTAATATTTGCCAATTCGATTGGCAAAATGCTCCGAAATGGAATTCGACTGATAATGAATCGAAACGATGTTTATATTTTCCATTACTCAAAAATAACGTTATTTTCACAACAAATACGCCCATGTAGATTCCTGGAATTATTGCTTCGAACTGTATCGATCAGTTCAAGATTCCATCTGTGGTACTTCAAGTCTATTTTGGGACTTCAAATATCAGCTCAAAATGATTGATTGAACTGCAATAATGTTATATTATACATGAAAATTCAATATTAGATGAAAACTGAGAACCTACCATAAAACTCAAAAATTATCTACACTGAGGGAATTCTTGTGTGTTAATTTAATCATTTAAAAATGGTGCACACCGGATTGTAGCGAGCACGATTTATTCCGGTAATGACCACGATACTTATTGTTAACTTCGGATGATATTTTAGTCAAGGTCAAATTGAACTAAATTGATTGTTATCGTACAAACAATCATATTGTTAAGCTGACAATCCTGAATTAGAAGATTCATTTTTGAAACATAACTTACGCATGAAGGTACATGTACCAAAACTTTTTTAGTCACTTTCATTATCACTGCATAATTTGTCACGGTAACAATATCCAGATTGAAGTTGTGACAAACGAGAGATAATTAAACTGCAATAATGAACACTACATTAATTCACAGTGTTCTCACTGTGATTATCGGCGTGATTTTCAAGTTACGTATTTTTTTTCTTAGTAATAACAAGTTCTGCGGGAGATCTTGTACTAATTTTTACAGTGATTCGCGTCATTAAGATAAATTTATTTATCACAACTATAAAACTATTGTCATGTTAATTTTATGAAACTTGACTTAGTATCACGTGCAAAACGATGTACAATGATTATAGAATATTTGTCCCAAGTGTTAAAAAAAAGATTTACAAGAGTTTGTAAAGGTAAGTGAAAATTTGCGATGAAAAAAAACGATATTTCAGAGAAAGAATTAAATTTTTTCATTAACCTGACATTAATTAGAATCATTTTTGCCGCTTCATTTTGAAAGAAAAAAATCAGTTTTATTTCAATAGAAAAAAATATTAGAATCTGTCAATTATTTAAAAAAAAATCCAATCAAGAATGAAAGAATCTTAGGGAAGAATTAAGAGAACAAAGAGGAAAGTTTGTGAATAGATTTTGAAGAATAAAATAGGTATAACATTATCCAACAAAAAGGGCACAAATATAAATAAATGTGAGAGAGCGCTGAAAAAAATTGTGGCGTTTTTTCATGATTGGTTTTTCGAGGGAAAATATTTTCAAGACAAAAGAATTTTAGTCACATTTACTTCTCGGATTTGTCAAACTGAAAAGTACTGTACTCTGGTCGAAGAATGTCTCTACTGTTGAGGAGTGGGGCAAGCAGACTAGGTGCTGAATACGAGGAGTGGGGATGAACGCGGGGACTACGCTCTCAGTAGTTCGACTCTGCTAGGGGGCTCTAGTAGATTCTCTGCAAGTGGGAGTGTGGTGAAAGTGGGAGTGTGTCAAAATTTCGAAAAGCCCCTATCCAAAATATGGAAAAATCATTGGTATTTGCAAGAAAGACACTTCATATTCGCGTTTAGAACCCAACGATTTCGGATTCGTCGTATCAGTCTTCAAAATGTCTAAATTCGACAATCATTTTCACGCTTATGAATTAGAGGACACTAGGAGTTTAGAATTTTGTAAATACGATGCACTTGCTCATCATACACTTCGTAGTATTCAGAGAAAATTCAGTGGAAAAATGTATGTATATTATGATGGTCATATGGATCTCTAAATGAGTTTGAACTAGTAAAAAAAAGGGCGTGAAAATTATAAGTTAACTCTCTCTGAAGAGGCCTTCGCAGTTTGGAATTCTGCAAATGACATTTATCTTCCTGGTGTTTGTAGATTAATTAATTTAAGATGAAAATTTTGCATAAGTAAAGTGGATTAATAAAATCGAAATTGGAAATACTGAATAATTAATAATAATGCATTTAGAAATATTATTTATTCAATTTTTCAGAAAACATTCTTATACGATTTCTCTGACGAACTCACTGATATTTTTTTTCGGGTGTCTTCAATTTCTTTAGGCTGAATAGACCCAAATAGGGTTTCGAAGCCGTAATAAAAAAAAAAAAAAAAATCTTCAATTTCTTTCTTCTATTAATCCAATACTTATTCTCTCTCAGAATACTCGAAGAAATCATTCATTTCTGAAATAAAAAAAGTAACAAGTTGAGACATGAATGAAATCAAAAAATGGAGTCCGCATATAATTATTTAAAAAAGTAGCTGAAAAAAATCGATTTTTGGAGAAGATATTTGCAAAAAAAAGGATGAAGAAAACGCGACTTCATTTCTTGACTTAAAAAAAAAAATTCTTGATTTCTCAATAATAACAATAGTTAAGACCTATTCAATAGGACCATTGAAATAGAACAGTTTTTCTACGCAGTTTTGTTTAATTGATGTTTATCTTAGAAAAATGATGTTTTTTTCGTTCTTATGGTCATTTTTTATATTTTTTCAGAAAAAAAATCTTTTTTTGTGTTGGCTATGAGCCTGAAGTGAAAAAACCAAAAAAAAATATGTTCAGTAGATATGTACTTGTTTAGAATAGGGTGAGTTGACCAGTGTTCGAACTCGTCCAGTATTTATCCTAAAAAAAATTGATAATCTAACGAAATACAATTCTCTAATTTTTAAAACATAATGTAATGTTCATCAAATCAGATAAGAGTCTATGAAACTGTTAAAAATATCAGTAATTATCGTATCTCCTGTGTTCGATCACTGGTATCTGACGAGTCTTACCCGTTCGACCACTGGACCACTCACCCTGCTCACTTTTTCATTGTTGAAGTAGAACCAAAATAAATTGATGAAGTGGGCTATACTACTTGATGTACCTGGGACTGTACTAGAGTACTTATATTGACAATAAAAGTTTTGTTGTATTTGAAAAAAAAAATTTGTGTCCATCATTCATCAGTACCATCCAATTTCATTATATGAATAATAAACTGAGTGAACTATAAAAAAAAATTAAGAGTATACATGATAATTTGAAAAGGTAAGCCAACTAATCGATTAGTGATACGACGGATTCATTTTGTATAGTTGTCTTCATTATTTCCTCACGAAACTTTCACTCCGTAGATTTGGTTGAAAACACAAAATTTTGAGAGATACAGCGACTAATTTAATACTGTAACTGTCAAATTTAATATCAAATCAAGTTAAATCCTATTTTGCAGTCCTGTTCAGTGTATGACTTCATCCTCACAATTAACATATCTGATTGGCAGAACTCAAGACTCTTAACACAACTCATATAGTTATATGCTACTTATTTTTAGTCAAGGTCTTTTTCCACTGCATTTTTTTAGTTGCAGGGTTCGCAAATTTCTCTCGGTGTATAGGATGTTATGAATAGGAGGTTTCAAACAGGATTTCCATTCCTTCTGATCGTCATCAGAATGAAAATCTGCACATTTTGTAGAAGGAATTGAGTACTTTCGAATGATAAACTGAAAACTGAAAATGTTCCTAGGGAAAGAGCGGAGAAACACCGTGATTCTTGAGAAAACTAATTTATCGAACACTTTTATGAGGACTTCTCCTAAAAAATCTGAAATTCTCTCCATTTGTGGGGCTCATTGAGAGGAATCTTTGGAGTTAAACTTGGATGTAACTACTTGGATAGTTCTGAGATATAACCCTTTTTCATAAAATTAGTTTTCGTCAATATCTCAGAAACTACTGGAGGGATTTCGCCCAATTTTAATACGAAGCTTTTCGTTCATTAGATGCACGAACTAACGAAATTAGAAGTCTCTAAGTCAAAGGTTTCTTGCGCTATCCTCACGACAGAATTCAAAATGAAAAACACTGTAATTGGCCCTTCATGCCATCATCATGGCCAGAAATGTCATTCATTCACATAAAATTACAAACTTTTATTGTTGCTTTATGACATTTTTTGCCATATCATATGACGTCCAAATATGTCGAAAAATGACAATCTTTGCCATAATATGACCTTTCTTCTTCTGTGAATTTTCACCAGTTCATGGTGTTTCATAAACTGTCAGAGTTGAACCATTAATGAGAAAAGATTAGGAATAATGTCAGCATATTTTAAATTTCGTTAAATATTTTCTATCATGATATGTCACATAACTTCATATTCGGACAAACAGTAATTCTTGGAGGGATGTTGGAAAATGTAGAATCATAATGAAAAGTGATAGAATGGAATATATAATGTCAAATCATGACAGATTATGTCGTCTTCTAAGCATCATAATATGTCATATAATGCTATGTGTATGAGGGAAATTGGTAGTTCTGAATGCGCCAGTAGATCACGCATCATAGAAAACTAGTTCCCAAGCCCACTATAATTTTAGAAGTCATAAATTCAAACCAACGAGAAAGTCTTCTGTGACAATTCGATCGTGCAAGAGTCGTGTTAGGCAACTAAATCACCGCATTTTTGATACTATCCGTGTGGGTGCTTCCCATACGGCTTAAAAGAATAATACCCGTTGATAGCCTCCCTAGTGGAGTGTTGAACTATGATACAATTTTCTAAGGGAAAGTTTAATAAAATATGATGACGTCCCAATTGATGGTGAAACATTTTCATATTTTGACAACGAAAGTCAATACACCACAGTAAAATTATTTTACTAATTAATATACAAAAAACATCAAAGTATGACATCTTATGATAGATTCTGTAAAGATACTTCTGATCATGACATTTTTTGACAAATTTTCCATCCCTAGTTACACCCGAATTATGACAGATTCTGCAAATCTGCTTGTTCCAATTTACGGATAGGAATCGTCAATTTTTGATCGAAAGTGTCAAATATGATCAATATATGTCCAATTCTGACCGAGTTTTGACGAAATCTGACATAAATTGTTAGCCAGTTTTGATGTATTTCTACAGAATTCTGCAGCTTCTGTCATTTTTCAACAGAATCTGACGACTCCATTCCCACGAGGGATTGAGAAAAAAATGCATTTTTGAATGTAATAAGCAGAGAACTTTATCTAAGAATTCCAAAAATTGGGTGTCTGTTCAGCTCATGAGGACGAATCTTTTGAGCTTCGTCCCGAAGAAATCGGATGAGTAGGTAGGAAGATACAGCCTATTTTCGGAAAAATTTCAATTTAAAATATCTCGAGAACCGTTCAGCCGATATGCCTCAGTTCCAATCCCAACCATCTTCATCAGAAACTACATATACAGAAAAAATTTGAAGTTTTTAAGTCAATCATTGATTGAGCTATGGTGAATACACCAAGTTTTTGAAAAAAAGCACAAATAAACTAATATCTAATAGAATAATGGGATTGAATTTATAAAAATTCGCCAGAAGTTAGATATTATGATTAGATATTATGATAAGATTTTGAACGGAATCCGTCTCATGCAAATTGAGAAATTTTGAAAAATACGATTTAGAAAAAAATTGTTGTATCTCACAAACCATTAACCCGATCTTGCTGAAATTTTTTATAGAACATTGAATGAATTAAAACTGATATCTTGCCAAAATTTCAGATTTTCATCTCTCACCGTTCTCGAGTGATAGAGTCGTAAAGTGCCACATACAGACACAAACACATACATGTCTACTTTTTTCTCATTATGATTTCTTGACATTTTGGATCATTTTGAGTCATTTCCAATGGATATTGGCATTTCGAAAAAAATTGTGAAAACAAAGCTTCCATTCGAAAGCGAAAAAGAATGAACTATTGAAATGTGTCACTGTGATAAATACAATTCCCATGATGGTACGAAAAATGGCTTCAAGTAATATGAGAGACATAAATTTTTTATATATTTCAATCAGAGTCCACATACATTTTCATCAGTTGTCCTTCTCGCCGTTAATATCATCAAGAAGGAGGCCCAATTAGTAGCCGTTGAGCAATGATCGCTCCAATGAATCAAGTGAGAGGCAAATATTAATTATCTCTCGTTAATTGTTTTCTCGGAAATTCAATATAAATACTTATATTAAACTTCAACATCACGATTTTTATTTACGTCAAGATGAAGTTACGTTAGAAATTCGATTTTCAGTATAAAGAATTAGAAAATATGATTTTATAGAATTAATAAGTATTGAAATGCTAATGAGGGATTCTGGTGGAAAACCGAATAATCTATAAACTCAAACTTATGAAGAATCGATACTGCCAAACGAGCACCCCCTTTAACTCGATGAATTGCTTCAAACTGAATTCGTTCTCAAAATAGTTCGCTCCCAACATACATTGTCATATAGGAATTTGTGTATAGTAATCCATAGAAATGGAAGATGTATTCGATTGTGCGCCTATCAGCGGAATGTTCGAGAACGGAATGTCATAAAATTTTGAGCTTAGCTCAGAATGGCCAAATCGTTGTCGTTATTAATGACCGAGGGAGAAATCCCCAAATTTATGTCCAGCAGTCATTGAGCAAGGACTAAGATAATATCATTCTGATGGGAATCGCTGAAGGAAGGTCGATGGAGAATTTTGATTGACTGACTCTCCAAACATTATATTGTCAATATTTCGCCGAAATGTAGCCGAGTACTCATACACTCTAAAAAAAATATACTCATGGCAAGTAAAAATAGTACTTGCAGCCAGTACATCGGAAAATCTTGGATTGAGTAAATGTTTTTACTCGTTACGAGTATAAAATAGGCTCCTCATAAGTATATCAGCTTGATCCCGAATATACTCATGGGAAGTATAAAGTATACTCAGTGCTAGTATACTTTATACTTGTGACAAGTACCTAACTAATTCTTGAGCTGGCATCATCTTGATACTTGCTACAAGCTCAGAGAGGACTGGTGGTAAGTATATTCGATCATCATCAAATATACTTGGGAGTAGTACTAAATATACTGGAGAGTAGTACTAAATGTACTAGAGAGTAGTACTAAAGATACTTGACTCAAGTATAAGTAGTACTCATATGGAGTTTTTTTTTAAATTTATTCTAAGTATCGAATGTACTTGATGCAAGTCCGAAAAATACTCCCAGCGAGAATTTTTCATATTTCAATATTTGCCGCTTGCAAGTGCAAGGACTTAGAGGTGAAAGGGCGTAAGTTCCATTTCTTCTGTCTTTTCTTGAAATAACAAAGGCATATCTCCAGCATTTTGCATTGATATGGAATCAAGAAGGAGTTTTTCCAGTTTTTCGGGATTATCTTGGTGAATAAACGAGATAGAGCGAAATAGATATCAATATTGAATCAGGAGAGAGTTTTTTCAGGTTTTCATTAAAATCTCGGTGAATAAGTGAGATAGCATGAAATGGACGATGATATGGGATCACCGGGGAGTTTTTTCCGTTTTTCGCTATCATCTCGGTAAATTAGCGAGATAGAGCGAAATGGACGTCAATTTGGGATCAGGAGGGAGTTTCTTCAGCTTATCACGATTATCTCGGTGAATAAGCGAGATAGAGCGAAATAGATATCAATATTGAATCAAGAGAGAGTTTTTTCGGTTCTTCACTAAAATCTCGGTGACTAAGTGAGATAGACCAAAATGGACATCATTATGGGATCACCGGCGAGTTTTTTCAGTTTTTCGCTATCATCTCGGTAAATAAGCGAGATAGAGCGAAATGGATGTTAATATGGGATCACCGGAGATTTCTTCGAGTTTTCCGCGATTATCTTGGCGAATAAGCGAGATACAGCGTATGTTAATTTGGGATCGAGAGGCAGTTGATTAGATTTTTTGCGACTATAGCGGCAAATAAGTGAAATAGAGCGAAATGGACGTTAATTCGGGATCAAGAGAATATTATTTCATCTGAAAACTTCCTCATAATTCCATATGTGTACTTCGCTCTATCTCGTTTATTCACCGATCTAGTCGCGAAAAACTGAAAAAACTCCCACCTGATACTAAATTAACGTCCATTCCACCTTCTCCCGCTTAATTACAGATCTGTTGATTGCGAAATTACAAACTCGAGTTGATTGCGAAAGTTGAGGAGACTACCTCCTGATCCCCTATTAACGTCCATTTCACTCCATCTCGCTTATCCACCGAAATAATCACGAAAAACTGGAAAAACTCCCTCCTGCTCCCATATTCATCTCCATGCCGCTCTATCTCCCTTATTCGCAAAGATAATCGGGAAAAACTGGAAAAACTTTCTCTTTCTCCAGAATTAACGTCGATTTCGCTCTATCTCACTTATTCATCGAGTGATAGCGAAAAACTGAAAAAACTCCCCGGTGATCCCATATTAATGTCCATTCCGCTCTATCTCACTTATTCACCGAGATGTTAGCAAAAAATTGAAAAAACTCTCTCCTGATTCAATAATGATATTTATTTCGTTCTATCTCGCTTATTCACCGAGATAATCACGAAGGGCTGGAAAAACTCCCTCCTGCTCCCATATTAACATCCATTCCGCTCTATCTCGTTCATTCACCGAGATAATCACGAAAAACTAGAAAAACTCCCCGATCATCCCATATAAAAATCCATTTCGCTCTATCTCATTTATTCACCAACATAATCACGAAAAACTGTCAAAACTCCTTCTTGATCCCATATCAACGTCTATTTCGCTTATTTACCGTGTGCGAGACAGTACTTGTCACAAGTATAAAGAAGTACTTGTGATAAGTACAAAAAGTACTTGGGATAAGTACAAAAAAGGACTTGTGACAAGTACAAAAAAGTACTCGTGACAAGTACCAGACAGTACTTGTTACAAGTATAAGAAAGTACTCGTGACAAGTACAAGGCAATACTCGTCACAAGTATTTTTTATACTTCATGTGTGGCCGTTGTACTCATGGTGAGTACCACATTACACTCATCGCCAGTATTTTTTTATACTTCTCACAAGTGTACTGTACTCAAGTACCAGCTTGTACTTGTCACTAGTATATTTTTTTTAGAGTGTAATTAGTTTCAATTCAGATTAATAATCAATCCATATATGGAAAACTGGGGATCTAAAAACCAATACTCAATTCACGGACACCGTTTCACTTATCGGTAATTTCTCCAGAGGCAATGGGAAAATATCAATTGAAATATTTCTGCATGAATCGGAACTTTAATTATTATATAATAATGAATCTACTAATTCCCAGTATAAGAATGACGGAATCATCCAAAATGACGATTTACATATCATTAATTCACATTGTTACTCAGACATAATTTTCTCATCACGTCTGACACACATTTGCATTGACTACTGGCATCGTATAATGTTTACTTATTAAAATAATCGAATACGCCTATTTATTTTTAACAATTGACACGAAAACGAAGTAATATCGATTTTCATGAGCTATGAATAAATTTATAAAACAAATGCGAATAGTTGTTGATTACGACTGCACTATTGAGCAGGTGCGCCGAACCACTACAAATTTTACTCCTCGTCAGTTACTACAATGCTCCGTCTGACCATGCCACGCGCCAATCCCTCTGTCACGTGTTCACAGTCCTTTAGTCTGTTGGAAATTGGAGCGCATGGTTGAAGATAAATACCGAGAGATAAACACTGGAGTTTATCTCCTGAATGTAATAATAAATTATGATAGAAATCAGAAAATATATAAATTACAATTTACTTAATAAATATTGAACAATAGTGCTGAAGGGGAAAAATCAACTGATTTTTTCTCCAGCTATCAGTGATTGAAAGCGTCATGTGATAATATATATATGTATTTGTTCGTATGCGTATGAGAAAGTAGAGATAGAGTGAAAAAGGAGGGACTAGACGAGTGACAACCGAGTAGGCAGACCGCGTGACTAAAACCACTCTTCTCGCTGCAGCTGGTCTCAAATTATCGATTTCAGTAGAATTTCCCTTCAGCTTCCCTCTCCTATGTCTCTTTTTCCTATGGTCATGCGCACCCATCTTCGTCCCTCCCATCCCGCTTCACCTTCATTTTATCCTTTGTATATGGGAATTCAGCAACTCTCTTGCAACTCAAATACTCGAAAAAAAAAAGAAAAAAAAATCCTACACCAATACTGAGCAAAAAATTTTATATTTGTGTATTTGTCGATGTTATGTCGCCCCTTTGCAGTGATTGCGCTTGCGTCAACGAGCGAATTGAGAAAAAGTGCGCGACTGCAGCATCATTTAAATTTTAGAATTCACAAACCGAGTGATTCGGATGACATCCTTTTCTTTCAACCGTAACTTGTTCAACTGAATTTCCAAAAAAAATCAATGTCCATCTATTTTATTGTGAATTATTGACGTTATCAAATCCGATATGAATTCAATAAAATGCACAAATGAAAGACTGAATAATTTTCCTCTACAGCCTATCATTCAGTACTTTCCTATGATCATAATTATACGCCTGTATGAATTCCTAAGATATTAATTATATTACCTATCTAATGTCAGCTTAATTTCTTGTGAAAGTTCCAAAATATTATCCAAGTAATGAAGATGAGTTCATTGAAATTTTTCCGAGATTTTCTATATGTATACGAGGAAATGATGAGAAAGCGGGGCTAGACAATCGTTGAGAAAGAAAGACGAGTGCGGCCAACTAATACAAGGGGGAGAAGGGTGCCCATTTGAGGTTGTGGGACGAAAGCTTCTCTCAAGTTTTTGGGGTGCGCCGAGGCAGAAGCAGAGCGAACAGGAAAAGGGACGGTCGCGGACAAAGAGAAGGAGAGAGACAGAGAAGAGCAGGGAAACGTGCCGGATGATCAGTGGGGTCGAGGAAGGAGCGGTAATAGCAGCGGGGTCTGGTTAAAGGGGTCTCGAACCAAAGTGGAGAGGAACTGGCTGGTGGAGGCGTTGGATTGCCCGGGCGGGGAGCAGCAAAAACGAAGATGGCGGACCTTGCTTGCTGGCAAAGATGACAAAACTAACGGAATTTAGAGGAATTCTTCTGCATGCAGGAGTTCTTTTTAAATGTATGGAGCGAAGCAAATCTCACTTATTTCAAGAAATCAAAGAATGAGTATTCCTTTATTCATTCACAAATGTGAAAATTCATAGACAGTGACAATTTTTACAATTTCATTTGACTCTTTCGCTTTCTCAACACAAGAGGGACCCACATGAGTAGGAGCCGACCATTACGCAACACTGGTTGGAAGGTCTCAAACACATAAAAAGTGAAAGACAAGTAAAAGGGAATGAAAGTTTTTGTGGCGGAATGAAGGAGAAACAGTGAAGAAAGAAAAGAGAGTAAGAAAGAGGGAGAACGAGCACGCGCATGTGATAGAAAGAAAGAGAGCAGAAAATATTTGCTGTACTTTCACGCAGCAAATAGTAAATTCTGCAGAAACTTATTCGGGTATATAACATTCTGTAAAGAGCGAATCTCGCTTCTCACCGAATGTTTTCTCATTCTAATGATTCTTCCTGGAGGCGCAGCTTCTATATCCCATCTCACCCTTTCCCTCTCCCTCATTCCCTTCAATTCCAAGTTCACATCGATACGAGAAATCATCTTATTCTTCCTCAGTGCTCATTGTTGCTTGCTAAATTCACACATAAGTGTTATACGTAACGGTCACCGCACTTTGTTGCATACAGTGCGTTTCCCGAGTATTTTGGAAGCCTTGCGACTTAGAGGTGCACAGTATGTTGAGTACATGAAATTGTGGAAAATGCATGCATATGAAATTTAATGTATCTGTGCATCTGTGTTTGTGCGTATATCGTTGCGCACGCAACTATATCTCTCTCTGTTTTCTCTCTACCTCTCTATTTTTCGAGCTTTCTGGTTGCTCCGTGGCTCCCTCCCGGGGGTGATTTGTACGTGCGAAAGCGCGTATAACCTCGAACGAATAAGAGGAAGAGGAAGACAAAGACAGAGGGAAAGAGAGAGAAAGTTTGACAGTCAAAGGAAAACGGACATGATTGTTATTTTCTTGCAAATACTTATGTGAAATACTTTCGAAAATGATTCATTAATTAAAAGATATTTATTGGCAAATAAATAGTGAAGAAATTGCAGAATCATGCTATACAACTCTGACGAGTACACTTGCACCGAGCCGAGTTGGAAAGAGAGGGAAAATGGAATTTGTGGAAGTGAGTAAGAGAGAGTAAGAAGAGAGAGAATGAGATTGTGAAGCACGAGGGTGGAAGAAAGAGAGGAATTGAAACGAAAGGAACTCGCTCCGCCCCCTGTCGGCGGCTGCACACGGCCATCCGGGGGAGGTAGGCGAGGTTTTCAGTCTTGGAACAGAAGTGAGGAGCAGTCGTTACACATTCATCCCGTTGTAAGGACATACGTTCAGTCGTTTTTATCATTTGGTTGTGATAATGTTGTTTGTTTTATCCATTAACTTTATCGTGTGGACTATTTGATAATAAACATAATTATTTTTCACGAATTATATAAGAAAAAATTAACAATATAAGAGGCTATAAATTATATAAAACACAGAGGAAATCTATGAAACATTTGAAGCTGAAAGTGAATGATCAAATGAAACTCAATTACCCTATAGTGATAATGGGAGGATACATGATAACAAAACAAAAAGTGAAACGATTCAGGATTACTCAGTGAACAGTATTATTTTCGAATCGTCGTGGATTGATTAAAGTTGTTCAATAGGTGAATAATCATTTGGAATTGGGAAAATTAGAAATGAATTAAGAGACAGAAACAGTGTATTACAGTGTTAAGAAGTATGACAGAGCAAAATTTGAGGTCCAGTTTTTAATGTTAAATAGTGTGTGTGTGCTTGTGTGTGTGTATGTGTGAATGTGTGTTAAAATTTCGAGTGTAATGGTGGCAGCAGCAGTAGCGACAACTGCGACGTCGGCGACGTTCCAAAAAGCAGCATCAGTAGTGTCAGGATCAGCGCAGTGGTAGTGATTGTGAAGGATGATGATGGTGGTGGTGGTGTTGGTGGTGGGAAAAGCATAGTGAAACGTTTGGGTCCTCGGTTATTTTACCGAGTCAGTTACCCAGTTTGCTGATTTTTTTATTCTCATTAAGTTATTTCAATTTTTTTATTGTGTTCCTCCCACTTCTAAATTTTTCCACTATAAAAAAATTAAGTGAAGAAACTGAACTTTCCTTTTCTTCTCTACATTTCGTACATTTTCATTTTGACCCCACTATATTCTCTCTGAATCTTTCTTTTTCGATCTCTTTTCTCTCCTTTTCCTTCTGGGCAACACTGCGCGACAGAACGCACGCGCGCGTACGTGTGAGTATATGTGTATATAGTTATTCGCTGTCGCTGTGCCGTAGATCTGTACATAATATTGAAAAAAAAAAAAAGAAAAATTCTCCGTTTCGTTTTTCTATCATTTTTCCACAAGAATGTCAAGTGCTGGATACTGAGGGTAACATTATTGACCAAAGGAAAGGAGGAAAACAGAAGTTAAGGAAGGCAGATGCGTAGAAGGGAGGAAAAATCAACAGAATGAAACAGAAGAAAAATCATAGTGAAGAAAATAACGCAGAGCAATACGAGGAAAAGGAAATCATAGAGGATACGCGAGAGCTGTGTAGTTTAGGAGGAGGCAAAAGCCGAGATTTCTCGCGGAAGTACTCACGAAATAATAAAAAGAGAGTGGAATAGAAAAACCAGAAGGGAGTTAAGTGGTGAATATTCAGAAGGGGACAAGTGTAAACGCAAACGAAGGGAAAAGAAAGTGAAAGGAAGAGAAAGAGGTAGAGTGGCAGAAGACAAGTGAAAGGGGAGATTAGTGCTTCGAAAGAAAATCAAAGGAGAAAAAAAAAGGGAAGGTTAGAAAACAGGATAAGGAAGATCTGATATCTTGAAAGTTACGCCACATACCCGCTGGGTGCGGGGTGTGTCCATGGATCTGTGTACTCGTACCGTGAGTGCGCGGCCGGAACGCGTGGCCCTGACACCACCCATGGTGTCATCGTACATAACCAATTTTGGATTGCCGTGATTTTGTGTGTCGAAAAATAACCACTTTTATCTAATGGATTTGGTTTATTTTTGGTTGGGTGTTGTTTGTTACGAAGAATTTTCCGTTGCCCCTCTCGTTATTCTTCTTTTTGAAATATAATGTTCATATGTGTGTGTTAGCACGAAAACTCCCAAGTTGAAAACGATAAGGAGACGGAAGAGGAGGGCTGGCGGCGTGGCGACGTCAGCGCGGTGGTTGTAAACCAGCATGCAGCATGCACCGCGTGTGTCGTCGCACCACCAGCGTGAGGCCGAAGACGAAGAAGAAGACAAAGTATCAGAATTATTATCAGCAGGAAAAGAAACTAGTGAAACGTGTAAAGTGGAAGGTACGTGGTCGCGAGAGTTACATCTGCTGGATTACGGTTGTTACAGGCGTGCCAGAAGGAAAACTAGATCAGAAACATATTGCTGTTTATTGGACGCCTACAAATTTCGCGTGTTACTTCCATATCGTTGCGTCGAGTCCAAATTGGACGACGACGTCGACGAAACGAGAAACAAGTACGACGACGACGAATCAGTATTTGGAAAAATTTCAACGACGAAAGAACAGCTGCGGGTGCATCAGTTACCACGCGGCCGTTATCGTCGTTGGATTATTATTATCGTCCATTCTGTTGGCGCGAGCGGTCTTTACAAATTGGCCGCTATTCCGCGTCCTCAGTGAATTTAATAAGCGGCAACTGGTTAAATTACCAGGGGCTGCTGCTATACAAAACGCCAGCTGCGGCAGCGGCGACGGGCTTAGGCCATCGTGGCTGTTTCAGCGATGCGGCCCGGATCATACAGGACCATCAACCCGCGCCGTCGTCCCTGTCGCCGGCGAGCCAGGCCCGAGCCCGCGTGGTTTTGTATACGAGAAAAGAAGATAGAACGGGAAAGGGAAGACTACGTGGTGGAGAAAGTGAAAGTGTTCGGTTCGATAAATACAGGCATTTATGGGAAGATAATCATTGGTATTGCAGAGAAGGTGAATATAGTAAAAGTGGGAGGTCGACGGCCGCCTCCTCAAAAGAGCGCCGACAACGTCGTCGTGGGGACGTCAGTGTCCCCTGTCACGTGCTCATGCGACTCGAGCACCAGCCCCGTATCACGGGACTTCCACCCACGACGAAGACGAAGAGCGTACGGAATAATGTGTTGTCGCGAAAATTACAAATTAATGATAATCAAGCGGCAAACACCGTCCACTCAATTCGCTCTTCGTCCATATATTATATTAATAGCGACGTACGTGATAACACTAAATTTAGTGGACGCAATCGTCGTACCGTCCTTGAGGTACTGCACACTGGGTCGGCTGGCCTATTTGGCAATTACGACGAATACAATTATCATGATGAACGCCATGTGCGAGCCCGCAGCACTGCCTTTAATAATGTCACTACTCATCCCGAGCACGACAACTGGCCTCGGCGTACCAGCCATAAATTACAAATTACTCGTAAACTCGACGAGTTACCAACAAATTATAACAATAAAATCTTTTTCAATAAACGAAAGCGAAAACAGAAAAATGAGCTGCTATTGGAAATTGACAATGGAGAAACCAACTATGAAACCCAAGTGGCAAATAGCAGCACTTGGTCTCTTACTAATACCAACGTCCTTGATTACACTGCCTTCAATCATTACAAATACGCCGAGAAGAACGAAATTGAATTATTCAGCACGTTGGGTCAAAAGCATGAGACAACGACCTGTTCTGATTCACCGAATGATAAGATCATTGAAACATCTAAATTGGAAAAATCTCCGAAGCTCCCGAATTCTAAGATATCTGGCACATGGACAGGGTCAGGAGATTGGAGAAAGCCAAGACGTCGACGACGTAGAAAGAATTGCCTTTCTAATAGCTTCATTATGGAAAACAATAGTGACAATGTGTCATCAAATAAATACGACAACACTGCCTGCTTGGAAGAAACAGCTCATGAGAGATTATCAATACAGATTGATAATCATGAGAATTATAAAATCGATAACAAAACATTCGGTCGTCAATACAAGAGAAAAAGTTATGGTCTGTTCTTTCTCCTCTATCTACTGGCATTGCCAATACTATGCTCTACCTATCCGTCAACTGGTATCGCTGCATCAATATCATTCGTCCAAAAAAGATGGCTGGTACATGCTGATAATGGTACAATTCGTAATTTATCAACAGCTGCACATTCACGCAGCGGTGGTAGTCATATTGATGCACAATCACACAAGGAGCATTTACAGGGCAGTGAACAAGTTCATCCCTACAACGAATATACATGGGAGGTGAACCAAATAAATCCTTGGCTATCGGCCTGTGATATGGCTGGTCCAGCGCCGGCCGATCTTCAGGGTAGTTGTGGACCTCCAGAAGTACCCAAGTACTGTCCAATACCGTGCTCACAAAGTGTCAATGTTGATAGGATATTTCGTGAGATTGTTGAGAGTATTATTGTACCAATAGAGTGGCGTACTGGTTCATCTAGTAATCTCAAATGGAAAACGAATGATAAAACGGTTAAGGGCAGTACGGCTCCGGATCAGTGCCTTTTTTATCTTGAGGAGTCGCACAAACGGGACATCTGCCGGGACACTTTTGCACGGTCCAGTTCGTCAAGTTTTTCAACCTCACGGGAGAATCGATATTGGTTTTTAAGTGGCCTCCGTTTACGTCACTGTTGTGAGCATGCAGTAATAAATGCCTTGGCACCTGGCAAGGGTGGACCACTCGAGGACGTTTTGAATGGCGGTCGTAGATGCATTGATGCACTGGATAAAATACTCGTCGTTGATGGACTTGCTGCTAGACTACACTGTGAGTTTGAGGAGGTACTCGCGCGATACGACTGTGGCCAGTCATATTCCGTCATCCACAATTGTACCCACTGCAAGGTGAGAATTTTTCTTTCATATTTTTTTCCTCTTTTTCCAGATTAGGTGCGTGATTCCATGAAAGGTGATAGTTTCGTTCCTCAAATTATTTCTTAATCAAAAAAACTGGGGGAAAAAATAGTTTGAATAATTTATTGTTTTTCAAAATACAATACTGTGTGAAATTTCATGTCAATGCGAGGTTAGCTCCACCATGTGTTAGCGAGTGTCATGTGAAAATAGTGACTTTTAGAGGAGCTGAAATATGTTTGATTTTTGCATTTTTCCAGCAGAAAATCGGTTAATGGTAATTACAGAAATTCCCCACATCTGTCACAGCTGAAATCAATCTGATTCTTGCAAAATAATTTGTAGTACGAAAATTATTCTATTCACCTAAAAATCTATCTAAATATGGATTCGGAAATCAGTATGTGTGTTTGGTGAATAACTAAATCCCAATCGTCCCGAAAAGCATGGCTTAATTACTCGAATAAGCCTTTTACTTGTTTGATTGTGATGTAATTCACACGATTGTGTTTCTGTTAGCCGTTTGGAATCTCATGTCGCCCACACACCTTTGCGGTCGCTTTACGGACTTATGCTGATTCAAACTATATCGGAGTTGAATTCAAGCCCACGATAAAAGTAACTTTGAAGAGCAAACAATGGGGAATACGTTGACCTTACTAAAATGTGATCTCTCATTTGTTAAAGTAGTTTGGTCATTCTCCGAGTTATTCAGAAATTATTGAATGTTCTTTCGAAAATACTCATCAAAAAACCGACGATGTGCAAAAATAGAAATTGCTCAATTTTGAACAAGTCTGAGCTATTCTGCCTTATAACTCCTTTCACGCAGAAATTTATGTTCTCATATTTATGTAAATTCATTTTCCTCTGGGATTAAATTGATCATAACATTGTCCGACCACCTGGATGAATAAATGCAATGCGACACTTGTTCAAGTATAAAATAATAATATTACGCAATTTATCAAGAATTTGACCATCATAATCTGCTGTTTAATATTGAAATATTCGAGCTCAAACAGAATGACTCGGAATTTTAATGCAAATAGAAGACAACGAAAGGAAAAGAAAAACTAAAAAGCATATTGGTGGAAAAAAACAAATGTTAAAGTTTCACATCAGTGAAGTGGGGAGAGTCATAACAACAGCATTCTCCATAAAGTTGCCATTTATAATGGTACGGTTATATGTGCAGTTATAAAACTCTCAGCGATGGCAAGAACGAGGAATGATCGTTTTTGACTTACTAGCCTGCTTGTCAATTTCATTCGCTCCTTTCGTTGGCAATTCTCATTTTCCCCTTCTGTCTATCAAAAATATCCCAAAATTTTAACCTGACTCTTTTTCGAAAAACGAGAGAAAGAATCTAGATAGAAAGAGAAAAAGTGATGAATCAGGAGCAGAAGTCATGAAGAAACCTGCACTCCTATCATTTTTTCTTGTCATCATTTCTCCTACCAGTATGTTCGCTGACAGATGACATATTTCCCTATATGGTATCTATCTCTTCCTGCAACACTGCG
This sequence comes from Aleiodes alternator, assembly GCA_963921955.1. Lineage (NCBI taxonomy): Eukaryota > Metazoa > Arthropoda > Insecta > Hymenoptera > Braconidae > Aleiodes > Aleiodes alternator. The sequence continues at coordinate 4,937,849 of OY998106.1, forward strand.
CTTACTGGTGACTAGTCTGTGTCTTCCAATTAGTTTAGCTCTCAGAGTCTGCGTCGAGTTCGCTAAATTGATTTGGCTAGATTTACGTCACTTCTTGTAAAATTTATCTCCTACCCACGATCATTGTATATTTTTGGGGGTTTTCTTGCGTTCTTCGTGGATTTTTTTTTTTTTTTTTTTTTAAATCGTACAGCATGAAAGAGACTTAGAGAAAATGAAATTCGATGCGATGCTTCTCCCCACCGCATTTTTTGTGCCATCAATGAATAATCCTGCATTATTAAATTTTGCGGCACGTGGAGACAGCCCATACCATCTTTTTTGCTTGAATAATTCGATAAGTTAACTCTGAGAATTCCACAACAGAGGAAATGCTATAAGCTACTCTCTCAAGATATGCGTCCACTCTTGGGATAAATGCTATTTGTCTGTGCTTTCATTGAATGATGATAAATCTCTGATTTAGTATTGACGTATTCTAAAATATTTCGATGGATGAGTTGAAAATAGCTAGAATGCTATCAATGACTGATGGGTTGGTCCAAATATTCACTGCTGAGAATACAGTTGATACACTTTCATGCTTCCGAATTGAGATTGAAGACAGATATATAGGATTATTACGGAACTTGGCCAAAGTTTATTCCAATATTGGTCAATGTACCGAGTGAACGTCCCGTGAGCTCGTATTGATTTTGAAACTCCCCTATAGGTCCAAGTCCGGAAGGACAAGGATTGAAGATACCTTCTAACATAGTATGAACAATTAATTCAGTTCATTAATTCTAAAATCCAGTAATACTTCGACAAGTATTGTATATTTTTAGGCTTAGCTTAATTGAAGAAGGCCTCAATCGGTAAAATCTTGGGGTGTTCTAATAAGTCTTGAATGTTAAAACTTTATTCGAGAATTCTTATCTATATGTATCTTTACAAATTTCCCTATGTTATCGAAACAAATCATAGAATCTGGAAAAACGTCATACAATTGATGATTTTAGGAAATGCAACATTTTATTCGTTGACGTTAATATATTTTCTATTATTAATGGTTTAAAATTCCGTGAGAGGAACATGTATCTCCTCAGACATCTGCATCAATCTCACCACTTCCAGGAGCTATCATTAGTTATCTAGATAATCAATCAATCACAATCGATGAAATATCCAACAGAGAAAGGAGAAGAATCATTAGTAAACTTCAAAGGCTATGACTATAGGCATTTTAGTAAATTCTAAGACCTCGAGAATTTGCGAATTCCCTGATAATATATATAGACATTAAACTTGATAGAGACTATTTAAGCTGATGCTACGAAACTAAGGGAAGATGTGATCCCATTGGGGACGTCGAGTAAGTCACCAGAAGCCCCAAGATGATCGTTCTATCGTAACGAAATTATTATGCGCTGCCACTTGCATTCAGGATCACAGTTAATGAGCTCACCAGTGAACTTAACCAAAGTATCTAATGTTGGAATAGAAGACGGTGGAACCCTCTTTGATCGTACCTAAGTATCTTATGTTGTTGGGGTTTGATTCTCTTGGAGAAAAATTTTACATTAGAGAGATACATTTTGATATTAAAGTTTGGGGGATTCCTCTGCGGAAGGCAAGGGGCTGAAGAGGCTATAGAGTGAAGTTTTCGATACCTCAGTATACAAAGTTTTTGGGAAGAAAGGATAGCGTGAATAGAGAACAGGAAAGACCAGTAAGGACTGGGATTGATCGATGCTGGTCTTCCAGTTATGTGGTGGTGTAGAAATATTCCCTATTAGTCTCCAACGATTTCACAATCCAGTGAAGGGGACAGAAAAAAAACATGTATATTTCATTATTTGAAATTGTCTAGAATTATTAAAATTATTTTGTTCATTCTTTCTGTCACAATTTCGAGCATCAGGAGCAAGGATTCCACATCATGTGGTGAGTATGATATCGATAATTCCCGATAATACCACGGCTGTTGCTGAACAGCAAACAAAATTTTTTTAATAAATTCCAACCCACTTTGTCCCACGAAAATGTCAAATCCATGTACCTATTCGCCACAATTAGGACTGAAAAAATAATCCCCCAAATACTTCTCCTATTAAAAGATGAATTGGGTATTTCCCTTAAGTTTCCTGCTCAGCAATGTATTCGGCGCAGAAGAGCTTGCACGCGAGCTGTCAGGATTCCGTAATTGCCAAACTTCACTCATGTGTTACTGAGCAACAAAACTTTCGGGAAATATCCGATGAATTTTCAGGCATTCGAGGTATTACAAGTGAAAATCATTTCCAAGATTTCCCTTGAATTCAATTCCAGCAATCTTTTTTTGCCACATTGGAATCTTAAAATCATTTGTATTCCACTATTTGAGATTTTCCAGAATTTTCACAATCATTCTGGAAATCATTTTGATTCCCAGTGGGGAAAATGGATAATTCTGAGTTGTTCTCGAGGTCTTTTGCTCTTCAAGTTCTATTGTTCTCACACTCTTTTCATCGATTTTGCAGCACAACTTTGATCTTCAAAGTCATGACTATTTTTTGGTAAATAAAACTGTCGTTCTCGTCTCATCCTCGCTTATCCTAGATCCTCCTTGTCGGAATGATTGATGATGAGAAAGGGGAAGCTTGAAACATAAATTTGATAACAAAAGTTGTGCATGAGTTATCCTCAATTTCCACAGGGATCCAGACCATTGGATCAGGTATCAAGGTCACGGGATAATAACCGTAAAAATCGTTTATTGTTGCATTTAAGGAATAAGCCAGCTAGATTCTCCATCATATCATATCTAAGCCTTCTTCATGTTACCTGGGAAATTTTCCTTCCAAAACCTGCCCTTGGATTTTGATTCCAAGAAACAAACTGTCATATCATCTTATTGAATGTCATTCAGCCCTCTAACGCTGAAGTCGGACTAACTCGTACCCGCGCCACTGGAGTGGGGATAGCCAATCACGTGAGCTTTCAGTTATCACTACTTCAGTTTACGAGACTCAGGCTTGGTCATTACCGTGATACACATGCTGAAGGGTTCCCTAAGTGCCCCTTCCTTTGTTATTTAAATGGTCTCGAATTTCCTTTTTGTTTAAATTACTTCTGATGATGTCCAATAAAAAAATCACACCAAATAGAAGGTAAAAACTCAAAATTGTTGACTAAAAATGACATAGGGTGAACAGTCTATTCATGGAACATTTAAGGTCGTTCAAAAATTTGCGCTTTCGTGAAGAATTAAACATCCTTTTTAAAAAAAGTAAGAAAATACTGCTAGATTCCAAATAGAGCATATTTTGGAGAAAAAAATTAAAACTATCTCGTATTTCATCGAAAAATATTGATAAAATTAGATAAATACGTGCAAGTCTAATACACCAAAAATGGAACACTTTTACCATAAAGAGAACATCATCTGTCCATTTACGGAACATCAGAGCTCCGAGATTTTCCTATTGCATTTGGGACAATGAAGAAAACAATTCTATTAGAAAAGAATAGGAGGAGTGAATACAAGGAACGAAGACACATTTTTTTAATCGATTGAACACATGAATCCAGTTCTTTTATCCACGATTTTTCACCAACAAACAATAGAGTTATTTGGATTTGAAAATCTATCAAAATTGAATCACATTTTTCCGACATTCTTCAAATTTTCTGCTTTTCAAATTTTTGGGGAAGGTTCAGTGGATTCTGCTGATGCGATGACTGCTGCTTTTTGAGGGGAGTCCATATTGTTGTTCAGATTTTCATCTTTCCCAAGTGCTGAGACTTCGCTCACCTGGCCCAATGTCACCGGAGTAATAAATGGGGTTTGAATCTTCATCTTTTTTTCATATTACTTCCTTGTCGTTTTAGTTTTTCATTTTCTGTTTCCAGCTTCACTTTCTCTACTCTAGCATGAGCTATTGCTGCTTGCTTCAATTTCTTCAGTTTCAAAAACTTATCAGTTTCCGCTTCTTGAGTTTCTTTGAGTAAAACAAGAGAAAAAAGCTATTGGGACTGCTGATTTGGTATGCAAATGGGTTTGTTAGGGAAAAACCAAGTAAAATTCAGGTGAAAACTCGGGTCAGGGAAGCATAAATAGCATAGCTGACCAGTGTTCCGTAAATGGAAATTGGATGAAAAGCCAACCCAAATAGCAGAACGCCATATATAATAAAGAGTTTCCATCTTTTGATGGAAATAAATCATGAAAATTGACGAATTCAAGTTTTTACATCAAGATTAACTTCAACTTATCGCATTTGATGATTGCAATTATCAAAAACTTTGCTCAACAAGGTGGTGGTCAAACACTCACACCTAACTGTTATTGGCCGGAAAGTGATTGATACAACTGTTTTTTTGAAAATATTCAATGAAAAGTAACCAATGAGACATGGAATGAGTTGTTACATCACCAGGTAGGGGCACCAAATCAATTTATAAGGGATCATTAGTAAGATAGATTAACAAATATTCGGAATATAGCATAAACCGTTTGAAGTATTCCGTTTATGGAAGGTGTCCCGTAAATAGACTGTTCACCCTACCCGTTAAAATTCCAAAACAGACAGTAACTTCATAGCAAGTATGGTATTGCTCGCCAGAGCTCACGGATACACACTAACGCAGATAGGCGCTGCTTGCTCAGCAGGCCGTAGATGGGGGAAACGGCCATAAGCATTGAAGGGTTGATACAAAAATCAAGAAAATTCTCCTCAAAAGTGCCCTAGTATGCAAAAAGTTAATATTCTCAAATAGATAGATACTTCAATTTTTATAGTGTCATCGGACGTATTTGCAGATCTTTGTTGAGTGTCTATGACTTCATGTAGAATATTTATTGTATATATTCATTTCTTATATCCCTCATTTTCATATTATGAAATTCACTTATGACTGCTGAAAAATTTTCCTGACACCATTTTTTGACTGATGAAAATGTTTTCTGACGCTTCAATTGGCAATCAGTTAGTCAGATCAACTTCTGCTTTTTTTATGATTTTGTCAACCAGATCATTTTTCTTTTGTCTCTTTGTATGATTTTGTATTTGTTCAGGGTAAATATTTTGGTAAATGATGGAAACACGCTCTTCCCACCCTTATCCAGTAATAGAGTAAATTTATCATTGTGACTGAACACTGGAAAATGTGCTAAGATATGTTTTTCTTTCCGTTCGGGGAGAGCGAGCGAAGCGAGTGGCGGAGGGGGGTAGCATCCCCGGGGCTGGTAAGCGTAGTGAACGCTGGTAACCATAGTTATAGCAGAGCTGAGATCAATCGAATTCTATTGAGAATATACTATTCATACATTTCAATCATTTTGAGAAATAAATTCGTTATAGGATATACGTAATATTAATCGGTGAACTCTTATGATCTTCTTCATTCAGGTATTAATTATGTAGAGCGATGTTGTACTTTGCTAAAAATCTGAAGGGAAAAAAAAAGTCAATTTGGACTTTGGAAAACTTGACAAAAAATTGGACAAGCTTGAAGGACTTACATAAAAAGTCCGCAGAGCGAAATTTTTCTAAGTTTGTGATGAACTTAGAAAAATTTCAGCACCCAGAGACTCTTGTTTTCGTCAGTATTTCGTCTTTTCATGAAAGTCAGTGGAGACGACGAACTTATCGGTAAATTGAGATAGACTTGAAACCGACTTGGTCATTTTCGGTTGGTCGGTTTTAGTTCGTAGAATGCAATTCTTAGACTTTTTCCCGATCATTTTCACGTATTTCAGACTAAAAACCAACGAAATTTACCGCCTCGAGTATAGATTTCGATGGATTGCATCAATTTTTGTGAAGCGGTAGGGGGTGGGCTCTCTACTTTAGCTCCTCTCTTGTTGATCCCTTGCTCTGGACCTCGTCATCCAAGAATTAGAAGAGGACGGGTGTATTCATCAACGATCATGAGCGGGATGTTTCAATGTTCCGAGTCGACCATGCCACAAAAGTGTAGAGGAAGAATGCTGCAGCTGTAACAAAAAATTTACTTTTCACTATTACTATTAGGTTTTTCGAAATTTTGAATTCTAATTCTGTTAGGGAGCTACTCTATATTGTCCTTTCACGTATGAAAAAAGTGTATAGGAAGTTCCTATAGGACATTCCTATAGGGAAATTGTATAGCAAAGCGTATGCATCTGCGTATATGGAATTCGGATATTTCCTATATGAATGGAATTTGTTGTGTTTCTATACGCAAATTAGATTTCATTCATATAGAAATAAATCGTATAAACTCTAATTTGCACATAGAAACACAACAAATTCCAATCGTATAGGAAATATCTGAATTCCATACACGCAGATGTATGCGCTTCGCTATACGCTTTTCCTATAAGACCTTCCTATACACTTCTTCCATACGTATTATAATACCGATTCAGTTGAATAATGCCAAATTAAGGAGGTTAGTCACTAAATACGTTCAAATGAAAAAATTCTGAAAATTCCTAATGTTATTGTTGAACATCCCACACGACTCATGTTAAATTTCCAATTAGTTCTTGAACCTAGTTTGGATGTGAAAAATTAATGAAAATCACTGGTTATACACAGCTTCTTATGGACATACGGAGCCGTACCCATAATTTGGAAACGAGAAATTGAAAATTCCGTGGATGACAATTGAGATTTGATCGAAAAACTGATCAGTCCCTTCCTTGATTAATGAGGAAAAATAATTGACCATTTTTTCGGGGCCTCAAAGACCTTCTACAATTGCAATTCATGTTTTTATACAATTCCTCGATCAAAATTCACGTGTCGAGTAACTAGCATGGCATCGCCGTGTGATGTAGCGTTACGTCTGTGAGAGCACTGTAGAGTATGTATGTGTGGATACAGTTTGAAATATATTTCAACTGCAGCGTTGGCAAAGTTCCCGAGTCCATCTCGCAATTAATTTTCTTTCAATTCCTATGACATTGACCACATTTGAGATGATTATTTATTTTCAAAAATTATATGAGGGAATATAATAATTATTATCATGATTTTCAGCGAGTAATTAGCTTATTAGAGGTCAGAAAAATGCTGTCTAATTTTGTGTACGAGAATTGGTATTAACTTGAGATCCCTATGCTGAGGCATAGGCATTCTCCCCTGCTCGCACAAGTGGTGATCAACCTCCTTAAGGGGTAACGGAACCCTTATATATATATTGAATTTTTGAACTAATTGTTTGACGATATTTATCAATATTTTTATGATAGAAGAGTGGCAACGACTGGGGAAGGACATTAGGAAGTTGAAGCTTCTGATATTTAATGCAAAAAAACATAATTATTACTAAATAACGGGCTCGAAAATTTGAAATTAACTGGGTCTTCCGTTACCGCTTAATCTTAACTTGTTGGAAAATAAATTTATATGGCATGAAACAGACATCGAGATGGCGGCGGGTAAGGGGTATAATTGCAACACGATGCCCTTTGATCAATTGATAATAGAAATCGAATTATAATTAAACAATAAAAAAATTAATATCAAATACTATCATATAGGGGAGGGTGGGGCAAAATGAGCCCCCGGGGTAAAATGGACCCGGAAGCAAAATGGACCCCCGGGGCAAAATGGACCCCTCTTTTTTTCATAATTCCTTTCTATTGAGTGAGCATTGAGTCAGATAAAATATATTCACATCTTTGTATCAAGAGGGAAGGGGGCAAAACGGAAATTTTTTACTATTTTTAAAAGTAAAAATCAAAATAGTGAAATTTTGAGTTATGCACTGAGAGAATTTTTCGAACTACGAAATATACTAACAACGACGAAATTTTTATCAAGTGCGGCTATCAGATAGTAAACACGACTATAATTTTGCTGTTTTCGTTATAATTCTAGGTGCGATTATTGATTTAGAATAGTTCGTTTTCACTTTCAAGGAATAGTCGTGCTAGTAGGAAAAAATCCTCTTAGTGTTGGCACTTTTCTGCCCCATAATTAAGACACAGATGCACTGAGGGAAAAAAATATTTACTAGGCATATTATATACTTTAGGTCAATCAAGAATTTATTTGCCGGCGGATTTTCTTCGCTTTAACAATTTAAGTTTTGGACGAATCCTTGTACCTATTTAGGATGAGTTTGAATACTTTTACAACAATCAATGAGGTAAACTTTTTAGTGAGTAATTGGCGAAAAATACATTCTAGTTTGAGCCAAACTGGGCGATGTTTGGACTAAGATTCCATATTTCGTGCAAATACATTATTACTTGATACAAATTTCATGTGCAAATATTGATGGCCAATATAATCCAGATTGAATCAATGCAGGAGGGTGATTTGGGTAAATAATTGTTTATTTATCATCATCAGTTTGTAAAATTTAATGACAAAAAACGAGTAATGATCTTGTATAATTGCGAATTGAGAGACATTAATATTGAGAGGAATAGGTATTCATTTCTCCCAATTAAATTTAAACCCAATAAAAAAGAAGTTTTGTCTCAAAATTATTTTTATTTCTAGAAAATATTTTTTTCTCTCAGTGTGGGATTCCTGATGGATATAGTACCTGAACCAATCGCTATATTTCTCCTTGAGAAAGGAAGAGAGTTTGATTCAATTAACTATTAATATTTGTCAATCATAAAATGATATTCTCTTGCTTTGGAATGTTTCATTTTATTTCATTGTGGATCCGGGAAGTATTTGAAATGTAATGATTTTCATGAACTAATCTACCATTCTGTTATTGTAGCTAATGGTTTAGCGATCAGCTAAAGGAATCTTCAGGTTTTGTACGTAAAATAGATTCATCGAAATATGAGTCCTCAACTAATTAAAAATGATTCAGATCTTCGGAAAACTAATTGGTAGTGAAAATCATCAAATTTCCAATGCTTTTTGGGTTCAGAACTGAATAAAATGAAGTGTGACTCTCTGGCTGTGACATAGCGAGGGAGTTTTATGCTATGGTTTTCAACTATTAATAGCTGATTAAATTTAACTTTTTTTTTTTTTTTTTTTTAAATTTAACTCTTCTCCTTTTACTTCCGAATGGAAGCATTGTAAACGCGATTTTTTTCGATTTCGAGATTTCATCGGAATATGACTCAGAATGATCCAAAACGTCGAGAAATGACATTTTTTAAAAATGTCTGTATGTGTTTGTGTGTGTGTGTGGGTATGTGTGACAGATATCGGCTCATTGCTCAGCAACGGTAATACTTGGTGAGCCGAAAATTTAACAGTACTTTCCCTCTCCGTGCAAATTGCTGTCAGTGAAATTTCAGCGAAATCGGTTGAGTACTTTTCGAGAAAATTCAAATTTTCGAAAAATCGTTTTTTCGACTTTTCTCCGCGAAAAATTGATTCACAGCCCCCACTCTCAGCGATGAAATAGATCTCATTTGAACTCACAATTTTTACTCGGGGTTTAATTTTGCTCAGATTTTTCGTTTGCAGATAATTTCAATTACAGTGTTTTTTATCCTGAATTTACTATACACGCTAGCTCAAAAACTATTCGAGTTAGAGACTTCAAATTTCGCCAGTTTCTGCATCTAATGAGTGAAAAGTTTGGTATTGAAATTGGGCAAAATCGCTCTAGTAGTTTCTGAGATATTGTCCAAAAACCATTTTATGACAAGAGGTTATATCTCCAAAACCATCCAAGCGATTACATCCAAGTTCAGCTTAAAAGATTCATCTCAATGAACCCCACAAATGGTGAGAATTTCAGATTTTTCAGAAGAAGTCTCTTGTAAGGATGTTTGATAAATTAGTTTTTTCAAAAATCACGGTTTTTCTTAGCTTTCTTCCTAGGAACACTACTATTTTTTATTTCACCATTCGAAAGTAGACAATTTTTTCTACAAGATAGGTACCTTTTCATTCTGACGACATTCAGAAAAAATAGAAATCCTATTTGGAACCCAAACGTCAATTTTTGTGTTCCATCGTAGGATCAGAATTTTCATCTAATATTGAATTTTTATGTACCATATGATATTATCGCAATTTAATTAATTATTCTGAGCTGAAATTTCGAATTTCAAGTAGATTCCCCAAGTATTGCAGATGGAATCCTGAACAGATCGATACAGTCTGGAGCAATATTTGTAGGAATATATGAGTGCGTACTTGTTGCGAGAATAATGTTTTTTTTGAGCAATGAGATATATGAATAGCGATTCAATTCACCATAGATGAACTCCATTCGGAAGCATTTTGCCAATCGAATTGGCAAAATATGAAATGTCGCACAAGGAGTGGGGTTTGCAAATAACGCACCGAGAGTAAGGCTTCTGCTTGTTTTTTAAGGGAAAAAGAACGATTTGTTTAGGTACTACAGGGTGATGTCAGCCACCTTACAAATTCTCGGAATAAAGAAAATAAGAAATGGCAATTCTGATGGTGCACAAATCAATAAAGTTGGAAAATAATCATTTGAATAGTGACGGACGGATTTTTGCTGTAATTTTAGAAATTGCTTACCGCATTTGATCTCAGCTCAATCCTTCCATTCAATATTAACAGAATTATCACATTTGATATCGCTTCAAGTATCGCATTTAATGTTACAACAACAAAAGAATTCTTATGGCTCGGGATCGGCTATAAAAAATTTTCTATGCCATTCCATTGATTCGTGCAGTATAGAAATTGTAATTAGCGATTCTTCAAACCCCTAAAGTTTGTAAGGTGGACGCTAACGTCACCCTGTATATCTATTAGGGACTCTTATCCACGCCTTAGTTATGGGGCAAAAAATAATTTGAAGAAAAGCGCCTATAACTTAATTAAAAACAGTAAAAAAATTGAAAGTATTATTTCGATGTTCATCTTATCCCCCTTTCCCCTAAATACAAAAATTTTAATGTGTTCTACATGACGCAATGTTCAATGAACGAAATGAGAAAATTTATGCAGAAAGAAGAGGGGTCCATTTTGCCCCGGGGGTTCATTTTGCCCCGGGGTCCATTTTACCCCGGGGGCCCATTTTGCCCCGCTCTCCCCTATATTATTCGGATTATTTGAATTCTCAGATTCAATCGGTTGTAATATTCATTTCCATGTTCATAAATTAAGATTTAGGGATCATGGGACGTTGGAAATATTTAATTTAACAATACTAATAACAATACTAATTTCCAACGTCCCATGATCCCTAAATCTCAGATTCAATATTCTGCCAATACAATTGGCAGTAAGGTTCCGAATAGAATTTCCAATCTTTAATTCGATAATGACCATTTTCATTGCCATTAATTACGTTAGCTTACGTTAGCATACTCATAAAATATTTTTCTGATCGACATATCTAGGTGCAAATGATCTTATTACATGCGGAAAAGTATGTACTTCATTATGATGAAATGAAAACCATGTGTGTTCTCAGAAAAAGTTGAGAAACATTGAAATTTCTGATTTTTTGTATAGCAGTTAATTTTTTTCATGACAAGAAAGAATACTTGACCAATAAATTGGGAATCTGATAGTTCATCCCCTTCATTATAACGAATTCCTTGAGTACAAGCTGGTGTAAATCAGCCTAGGAGTTTTTGAGAAATACGCCTGAAAAAAACATCTTTTTTTGTGGATATTTCAGAAACAACTGGACCAATTTTGCCCAGATTAGATACCAAAATGTACATTCATAAGATATACAAAAAGTGACAAAATTTGAACTTTCTAGCTCAAGTTATAGGGTTGAGTCTTCACTAGATGTCATATTGCAGGAGGTGCAATTCTAGTATAACTTGCAAACTTGAGAAATCAAGATTTCTATTACCTTTACTAACATTTCGATAACTGAATGAAAGTTTAGAACGACTAACTCGTCTACAATCGATCGGGGATATCCATCCTGTTCTTCCCTCCTGTCCTCGGCATCGAGTTGAGTTCTTTCAAGTGAAATCTCATCGAAGGGAGCTTCAAACGGTTGGAGTCAACGGAAAAAGATTTCTAGTAATTTCATCAAATGATTTGGTTGGAGAAAGTATTACTTTCTTTCAATACATGACATTTTATGCATGCATACATATTATATCACATTGCATGTTATATCACATTACATCTTATCTTACATCTTGTGATTAACTTTATGTGTTCGTTGCCAAAATCGCAAGTGTTGAATTCGACGCGCATTGTAACCTCATGATAGTTTTCATTATTGTATGATAAAATGAAAAATGGAATCTTTCAATAAGATATTTGTTTGAAGAAACCAAAAAAAGAAATTAACTCTATTAATACATACATCGGGGATAACCGTTTGAAATAATTTTCGTTCTTTATAATAGGATAGAATTAGGAGATTTTTCGTTACACGAAAGTTGAAATGAGTGACATTATTGGACTTTGTAATTAGATATTTTAAAACTAGCTTGTTCATCTGCTACTGTTGCACGGCTGCAATGCATTACGTCTTGAAATATTTGCTTTGATATTGATGACGAAATAACAAAAGAACGTATCTCATATGCTTATACACAGTCAATTCCTCTTTCTGCTATTCAGCCATCGATATATATGTCGATATACATGTTACTTTCAATCGCGTCACTGCTCGATTCCAACACTTTGAGGCTGTATTTGTCGACGCTCAACAGTATTCAGCAGTGACATATTGCAAAACAATTACACGTCGAAAATATTCTGTCGATAATCATTGATCGAATGATTGCTGACTAAGCTTAGCAAATACATCGACACTGAATATCTGAATTTGAGAAATGTTAATCATCTCGGATTAAGAGTAATAGTAATTATTGGGGAAGTTTTTGGGATGTTTTTGTAGGTGAAATATTCAAATCTCCAAACAGTGGAACACGTTTGTGAATTATATAACTGGAGAACCCTTGGTCTCGCAGTGGTCTCACCCCTTTACAAAAGAGGATTTGAACGAAATCGTTTTATCTCGCTCAGTTTGCCGAATTTTTTCAAGAAACACGTAGAAAGATTGTAATGGCGGCAATCATGGCACTGGTCAAGACGGCCGCCATGACGGCTGCGATCACAAATTTGCCGCTTCCCATGGAGTTCTTTCCCATGGCGATTCTTTTCATGGCGTTTTTTTGCATGGCGATTGTTTCATGACTTTTTTGTAAATTTTTCACGACTTTCATGAATTTATGGTTATAGTAAATTTCTCCGTCGCGAATTTCGCATTGACAAATCCCGTCATGGAAAAAGGCACCGGGAGAAAATGCCATGGGAAGAATCACCATGGAAAACAAACACCATAGAAAAAACCCCCATGGAGAGGAAAGCTATGGAAAAGAAGCCATGGGAAAAGAATGGAAAGAATCACCATGGGAAGAAATGCCTGCAAAAAAACGTCATCGATAGAATCACCATGAAAAAATTGCCATGGAGAAGAACTCCATGGAAAGTGGTAAATTTGGGATGGCAGCCACCATGGCTTATTCGACTTATCCTAGTTTACCGTTTCACCACAGATTTCATATCTTTGATTGTTGATGCATCATAGATTGAGCTTTTCATAAGAAAAGAACAATCAACCAATAAATTCAAATAACTAGACGTACTATATCCAACATAACTTCTTTCATAAAAAAATTCGAAAACAGCATTTCTTTCTAAAGGGATAGACTACTATAACCGTCTTAAAAAAACGGGTTTCTTGGTAGTTTTTGGGGGTGAAAAAAAAAGTAACAAATTTTTCACATTCCGGGGACTTATTGAGCATATGTTTGAGTTCACAAATCCAGAATTTCATGCCAAAATATCGAGAAATGGCGACATGTCAGCCATTTCCCCGAAGCTTGTAAAATTTCCAGCGCTTCACTGCACGGAGGATAGCAGGTGTAAATTTGGATTGAAAAAAAAAACTTAACTTAATTTACATGCCTGAAGCTAGTGGAGTACGTGGCCGATTCTGAAAATATTGTTTTTTCAGTAATTCGCAAGCATTTGGATGGAGCCGTTCAATTTCTGATTGAAACAAGCAGGAGCTTCACCCCATGGGCATTTTCGTAAATTTCAACCCTCATTATTTACTTGATAATGTCTTTACTATTACAAAATTGATCACGAAGAACATTTAATATTATGCCAATACAATTGGCATGAAGCTTCCGAATGGAACTTTTCACTCTTCATTTTTCATAAATTTAAAGTGATATCAGGATGAATACGGTCTTACTTATTTAGCAAAGATTATCTACTTTCTAATGATGAAATGATAAATACTAGTGACCTTAAAAAAAATTTAAAAAAATTTGAATTTCTGAAGAAAAACGAAATTTCAGCATTTTTGTAGAAGAATCCTTTGAAAAATATCAAATTTTTGAGATTGGCGATGGTCATCTAAATTGATCTTTCAAGCTCAACTTGGATATGGTCAGACAAGCAATTCCGTGCATATACGCTCATTGCATGGAATAATTTTTCAAAAATATCTCAGGAGCTGTTCGGTCGATTACGTTGAAATTTAATATCGAAATTCGCACTCATAAAATGTACAAACACACGGAATTTGAAGTCTCTAACTCAAATATTTTTTAAGTTATCGCGATAACCGTCATTTTTCAAAAATCACAGAAAAAAAATATAATAAAAAAAGTAAAAATGAGAGCACTGGTCACCCTTGAGGTTTAATGTGCGTCCTATCCGTGCGCATCTCCTCGCGGAGGATAGACGCTGCAAATTGATTTTTCGCTAAGAAAACTCGAAAAAACGATTTTTTGATTATTCACTTTTTCTCGAGAACCATTGAACCGATTGAGCTGAAATTAAGTAGCAAAGTTGGCACTCATAAGATGTATAAACACACCAAATTTGAAGTCTCTAGCTCAAATATTTTTAAAGTTATCGCAATAACCGCGATTTTTCAAAAATCATAGTAAAAAAAATATAAAAAATAAAATAAAAATCGGAGCTCTGGTCGCCCTTGGTGTTTAATGTGCGCCTCATCCACGCGCATCTCCTCGCGAAGGATAGACGCTGTAAATTGATTTTTCGCTGAGAAAAGTCTAAAAAACGATTTTTTGACAATTCGCTTCTTCTCGAGAACCATTGAACCAATTTAGCTGGAATTTTGCAGAGAGCATTGCGCTCACGTAGTGAATATTCCCTCAAAATTTCATATCGATACATGCAGCCGTATCCGCATAAAGTGATGAAACGTGTCGTCACACACATACCCACACACACACACACACACACATACATACACACAGCCATGTAAAAAAAAAATATTTTTCCCGACATTTTAGATCATTTGTAGTCATAATGCGATGAAATCTCAAATTCGAAAAAAATGACGATTACAATGCTTCCATTCGGAAGCAAAAACGGTCATTTTTTGTAATAAAAAAGGAGCGAATCATCATCCTGAAAAAATACCAGGTACTTTGCTTTGGAATGTCATTTCAAAGATACTGCCAAAAATTTAACTCAAAAAAATGAAAATTGTCTGAGTTATGCTGCGTGCCATTCTGAAAAATCGTGTTCCAAGATAAACGCGTTCAAAGTTTTGATATGTGCTATAAATATAATGAAATGCTTGTGGAAAATTTCAAAATTTCGTTATAAGAAATAGGTCTCAGATGATAAATTTCCTCCTCACACCTTCTCACGTGCTCAAACTATTTTTCGAGCCAAGAAAAAAAATCAATTTTTTGAAAATTCTCCAGTGGTCCAACCCCTTAAGTCTTTTTACAAATTGCAGATCAAATATTTCAAATCATTCATCTCTTCCTTCATTCGTAGCTTGAAAAATATATCATTACTCAATAACTTTGTGATAGGAAAACAGAAATCAAAATTTTTCAAATCTTAACTCATTAATTTACTGAAATTTCATCCTGGAAAGAAGTCAAAGCTCAATATCTCGAGAAATATCAATCTTAGAGATTCGGCTGGAAGGACTTTCTCCGTAGGAAATTGAATTTTCTATAAATTCGTCATCCACCTTTTTCCTGTAAGTTCAACTTTAATGGAATAACAACAAGAAAACAAAAAATTCGTTCAAAAATTCAGTTTAGTGATCTGTACTGCCTTACCGGTAAAAGTTACAGTTACGTGACAATGGGAACTTTTGTAGAGCGCTCAATTATGAGTAATTTGCGAGGCTGAGCAATATGATAGCACAAAATGCCGCTACGTTCTGAGAATTAAAAAAAAAAAAATTACATGTTATTTCAATGGAAAATCGATTTGCCTTAAGGGAGAGTACTTAATATTGATGTTGAGGGCTGAAATTTTGAGGGAATTCTATTTTTGCTATTTTCAACGGGATTTCGACCTAGGAGCACAGATAAAAAAATAGTCTTAAAAAGAAAGCACTGTTATGTACTTTGTATGCATGGAATATAATTTGTAGATATTATGATATAATATAAGAGAAACTAGAGATCCTATTTCATCAATCGTCTGCATACAGTTGCATACTGCGTGATAATTACATAATACAATTGATTCCTCTAAACTGAAATAGGTGCAACGGAAGTATCGAATTCGATGATTATGCGACGTCTCGAATTTCATATGCGATATTCCATCAATTAATCAAATATTTGGAATCGATCCATTGGGAGCTGATATGATATTGTTCTTCACTCTATTAGATTACGTAAAATATAAAATCATGATTGCTTTTCACGAGATATTAACGTAGTTGACTCCCAGCCGCCCAGCTAAGAAGTTTCGGCTTTAAACCCCTACCCTATGTATTGATAATTTACTCGGGTAAACCTATGTATTTTCGACCTGACTGTATCACATACGCCGTAGTATCCTTTATATGAACACACAAATGTGAAATACTCTACCACATCTTTCTCACGGGATCATTTTGATACCTCCTCCTCTGGAAATATTCGTCAAAATACGATTCTATTCCTGATTATTCACCGAAATCATGTATCTCCCCTATATTGGGTCACAATGTTGAATTAATAAGAAAAGTTGATGGAAAAAAAATCATAGCTCAGATTGTATTAGAATAATTGAGTGATTCAAAAAAAAAAGAATACAATCGGCTACAGATAAACTCATGGAAAAAAAAATTCTGGGGTTTTTGAGGTCCAATGATACTAATAATTGAAAATGAGAAATTCAATAATATTTCTCAGTCAATTACGTAAATATCGTGCCAAAATTCGATGTCATTTCGTAGTTTAGTTTTCGAGGAAAAAATATTTGAATTTATAGATTTTACACGGGGAGATAGAAAAAAGGATGGTATTGTCTATACCGCTCGCGCGGTAAAGCAGATTTCATGCCAATCCTATCGGCTTGCCATATCTCTCTGTATAAAATTTGGAACTTCAAATATTTTTTTCTTGAAAACTTCACTCCAAAATCAATTCGAATTTAGAAACAGGACATTGAGGTGATACTAATGTTCGAAATTCCTAAAAAAAATTAATTTTTACATAATTTTATGGATTTTCGATCATTTCTTTTTTCATTTCATTCTTTTTTCACTAAATGATAATCATTTTTATCATACATAATAACAGCGTTCTAATCTGCCAGATAAAATTGATCCTCAAAAAATTGCATAGATTTCTTTCAAAGCTTCACACGTAATTTTCTCCCTTTTCTTTTATCACTTTCATCCATTTCTCCGAATTTTCATTATTCTCTGAATGAATTGGAAACTTAGCGAGATGGAACAATTTTGCCTAAAGTCTTTTCTACCGAGAATTCTCAGAGCATGAAAAAGTATGAGGGAAAAAAACATACCTCTGTTAGTTTCCGAGCTGATTTAGAAAAAATATTGAAAAAGTGATTTTTCTCTGCTTTACCTTCCCAAAGAGTACATGTCTGTACTCTTTACTTATTGTAAAAAAGGTCCTTTTCGATTCGCAAAATTATTCAAAAAGGATTCCAAAAGTTACAATTCGATATTTTTAGTCTATTATTTGATATTCACATTTTCGTACCGAGTGCGGCATCACGCTCATAGCACGGGTTCTCAAGGGTTAAGATTTCCAAGATCTCAAGACATTTAGAATATGAGAAAAAATATCACGTGATTTCATAAGTCCTGCGTCCGAATATCTGGTTTTTTTTCGATATTGTGAGAATGACAATATCCAAAATAACGCGAAAGAAATGAAATATGGATCGATCAATTATTAAAAATAAAAAAAACGCGCCATGTGCACGTTTAAAACGTGTTGTTTGGCAGGCCAAAAACTGAACCAGGATTGGCTGTGCAAATAATAGATGAATGGCCAGAAAAATGAGGTGGTAAATCAAAGATTCAAAAAATATTACGCAAAAGAATGGGAATAAACCCCAATGGCAGGGGAAAATATAAAGGAGGTAGGGAGAAATTTTCAATTCAGCTTATCCATCTATAATGGCAGCAGTAAAAACGGAAAAATAGGCCTTTCTACGTAAGAAAAGAGCTTTGTCTTTTCACTATTGGTAAAAATGCACATGGCGCGCCCAGTTTTTTTTCAAATAGATCAAATCATTCTGTAACGTAATGAAGATGATGATGAGTACACATCATTCTCAATAAACATGTATGAGGAAAAGCATTTGTTCCATAGTATCACACACTCATTAATATGAGATAAAAAAATTAGTTAAACAGTTAGAAAGGGATGAATATAACCTCAACCTGCTGTTCTTTGAATTGGTATTTGATTCATGGAAAGTTCATAGATTTATGAGGATCTTGAAATAGTAAACATTTGCTCATCTGGAAATTAAGATGATTATTAGGCGACTGACCTAGCCTTTCTTAAGTTAAGTCGTTCTATGATTATACAGACTTCTATTTGAAAAAAACCGGGCGCGCCATGTGCATTTTTATCAATAGTGAAAAGACAAAGCTCTTTTCTTACGTAGAAAGGCCTACTTTTCCGTCTTTACTGCTGCCATTATAGATAGATAAGTTGATTTGAAATTTCTCCCTACCTCCTTTGTATTTTCCCCTGCCATTAGGTTTTATTCCCATTCTTTGCGTAATATTTTTCGAATCTTTTGATTTGCCACCTCATTTTTCTGCCCATTCATCTATTATTTGCACAGCCAATCCTGGTTCAGTTTTTGGCCTGCCAAAAAACACGTTTTAAACGTGCACATGGCGCGTTTTTTCTATTTTTAATAATTTGTCGGTCCTAATTAATAAAAGTGATATTTCAGAAAAAAGGGAAGTCGGAGGATGTTCAGATATCGCAATAAAATATGTTCTGGATGTCTCTCGAAATCCCTTTTTTCTCAAATATCACTTTTATTAATTATTTCAGATTTTCATTCAAATTTTTTATTTTAATCTTTTTGTTCAATTTTTTCATTCCAGATATAATCGAATATATATCGTTCGTGGGATCACTATTACAGAACACGTATATTGAACTACGTGCATGATTGTTTGTATTGGAAAATATTCATAACTAAAAAATTTGCAATGTTTTCAGTTGAAAGACTCTTGATGGCTGGTGGCTTCGAAATCGCTGATTTGGTTGATCGGAGAAAAAATAATACATTACCGTATATTACAAGAGTAAGGCTGAGTTTCAGAATGCAGATTCCAAACAAGTGGCTGACAGTATTGCTTTCCAACTGATATAGCTTTTTCTGCCGATACTTTAGCAATATGCTCCCGAATGGAAGTGATACAACTCTTTTTAAACCATCAGCGAAATATCAAATTTTGAAAAATCCGAATTAAACAGCAATAAGTCGAGAACTAATCATGCGGATGGTCTCAAAATTGACAGGCATGTAACTGATGCAACTCTCGAGCTAATATATGCGTGTAAATAACATCAGTTGAATAGTTTTCAGGAATTCCATTGAAAACTGATTTTCAAAGTAAAAGACGTATTTCAAAAAGGACTGATCCGATTCTCTTCAAATAACCCTTGAAAAATAGAGTTCGTCAAGAGGAAGTTTTCCACAGAATGTGAAATTTTTCTATTAAATCCTTCCACTGTAGTTGAGACTGTTATGCACACGTAGACCCACAAACACGCACACACACACACAGCTATGCGCTGAAAATATCATTTTCTTTCCTCTTACACCATTTTAAGTATCTTCTATCAGAAAAATTATAATCGAACATTCTTATGATTACATAGCTTCCATTTGGAAGCAAAACAAAAAAAATTTGTGGAGGATATTGCAATTGTTCAAAAAGTGGCCTGATTTAGTGAGACAAAAGTTACAAAGACAATGGGAGACCACAAAAATTATTCGAACGAACGTACGGTTACAGAGGTATTACACCTTTCCTGTCACCTATTCGGATATGAACAAGGATAACTTACTCAATTCTCAGAATTTGAACAAAAAATCCGGCAGATACATCTCCGAATGTACCTACTTCCAGAAACTGCAAAAACCGAAATCCGGTGTTCTTTGGAAATTTATAGTGGCGTAACCCCTTAATACGAGCCCGCACAGTATGCTGCACCGCTCATGGGTGGATAATGAGCGTATAATACATTCGCACTGCTCTTCATAAGGCCAGTTGCGAGCTAATTCGCACTTATGGGTTCTTTTTATTCAATTTATTTTCCCGCCATTCTCTCGTCTTTCTAGTCCTGGATCATCTTGCCTCAGTACTAAAGCTGAATTCTGGACCAGGATTCATTCAGTACTGATCACAAATGGATAAGATAAAGAATATCCTCTTTTCTAGTTGTTTCTATGAAAACTCATTTCTGTAGATCGATACTCAATATCAAACTGTGACCGAGCTATTGGGAACAAATGGCCGAGTAGCTAGAAAATTGCAGTTTTCTGCTGATAGTTTTATATTCTTAACAAAGAACAATGAAACCTGCCTTAGTAATCCAACGCACTTTGAATGAACACGATGCTCTACTAGTAATCAGGCTAGCGTTTTGTTCATCCTTATCATTTTCTCTAAGGATTATACTATGAACTCTTAATTCTAATGAAGTGTAGCGTAAAAGAACGGAAACTCTAAATCATTTATCTTAAAAAACAAGCAGGAGTTCAACTCTTTGTGCGTTATTTGCGAACTCCACTTCTTGTGCGACATTTAATATTTTGCCAATTCGATTGGCAAAATGCTTCCGAATGGGATTTTACCCATAATGAATCGAATCTCTATTTATCATCTTTTCCATTGCTCAAAAAATAACATTATTTTCACACCAAATACGCACTTATACATTCCTACAAATATTGCTCCAGACTGTATCGACCTGTTCAGGATTCCATCTCCGATATTTAAGATCAACTTGGAACTCGAAATCTCAACTCAAAATAATCGATTAAATTGCAATAATATCTTATGATACATAAAAATTCAATATTAGATCAAAGCTCAGGGGGCCTATTCTTGACTGAGGAGGATTTTTATTCCACGGGGAATTCCAATCGTAAGCGGAAAGATTACACGGGAAAACTATCCGTTCACGATTGGAATTTCTCACACGGATTCATTCCGTAGGTGAGAAGTGAAATTAATTCCTAGTCAAAATTTATGGCACATAACCTCCACATGAATGACGTTCTATGATACACAACAATATTCGATATTTAATTCAATAAGTATATGGTGAATATTCATGAACAAAATGAATACTCTCCAGCGTGACCTTTATTATAATTTGTAACTCGATTTTGATGAATAAGAACAACAAGCTTACCAGCCTCACGTTTTTTTTGTCATCCCTTTTGATCATCTCACAAGAGATGAATTCATAAAAATCTATCGTTTGACAAAAGAAGGGGCAACACAATGTCCACCGATTTCGGGTACGAATGACATTCCGTATGAGAAATTCCAAACGTGAACGGATAGTTTTCCCGTGTAATCTTTCCGCTTGCGATTGGAATTCCCCGTGGGATAAAAATCCTCCTCAGTCGAGGATGGGCTCCCAGATCCTACGATGGAACACAAAAATTGAAGTTCGGGTTTCAATTAGGATTTCTATTCTTTCTGATTGTTGTCAGAATGAACATGTACTCATTTTGTAGGGAAAATTGTCTACTTTTGAATGGTGAAATAAGAAAAAAAAGTGTTTCTAGGGAGAAAGCTACGAAAACCCGTGATTTTTGAAAGAACTAATTTATGGAACATCCTTACAAGAGACTTTTTCCGGAAAATCTGAAATTCTTACCATAGGTGGGGCCCATTGAGATGAATCTTTTGAGCTGAACTTCGATGTAATTGTCTGGATAGTTTTCGAGATATAACCTCTTTTCATAAAATGGTTTTTGGCCAATATCTCAGGAACTACGGGAGCGATTTCGCCCAATTTCAATACCAAACTTTTCGGTCATTAGATATACAAATTAGATATACAAATTGACGAGATTCGAAGTCTCCAACTCAAATAGTTTTTGAGCTATCGTGTATACAAAATTCAGGATGAAAAACATTGTAATTGAAATTATCTGTAAACGAAAAATCGCAGCCAAATTTACCCCAAGTGAAAATTGTGAGTTCAAATGAGATGTATTTCATCGCTGAAAGTAGGGGCTGTAAATTAATTTTTCGCGGAGAAAAATGGAAAAAATGATTTTTCGAAAATGTGATTTTTCTCGAAAAAAAACTCAACCGATTTTGTTCAAATTTCTCTGAGAGCAATTTGCATGGGGAAGGAAAGTACTGTTAGATTTCCAGCTCACCCAGTATTACCGTTCCGGAGCAATGAGCTGATATCCGTCACACATACACACATTTTTAAAAAATGACATTTTTCGGCGCTTCGGAACGTTCTGAGTCATATTCGGATGAAATGTCAAAATCTAAGAAAATCGCGTTTACAATGCTTCCATTTGGAAGCAGAAAACGGCGCTACTTTAGTATTTCCTTCTCTTTCATTGAGCATTTAAACGAATACAAGTTATTCAGCTACTTCAGTTTATTCAACAGCAATTCTTTTCTCATCTGAATTCAAAAGTACCCTAGGATGCTACAGGAAAAAACCACGAAGAAATTGATTGGAAAAATAAACACTAGGTATATTCTATGAAAAAGTATAAGAAACAAAATGAGAGGAATACTCATATTATGTATATATATACTCTGTTGTTTCCTATCTGTAACTAATGCAATCGACTAGGCCATAAAAACAGACACCCAAGGCTCTTCGTTATCATTAAAGAAATGCGGTCCGTGGAATAGATCGTCTCATCTTTCACGTGGATCGACAAAAGAAATGCAGACTAGAGAAGCGAAGGAGGACTAAAGAGAGAAAAGTGGAGGAAAATGGAAGGAAAAAAAACAAAAAAGAACGAATGAAAGTTGCACGAGAAAAATAAGAATGAAGAAGAAATGAGCAAAACAACTGGGAAACAACGCAGTGGAACACTTGAGAGACTGCGGAGGTGTGCGCACACCATTGTTATATATATATATATATATATATATATATATATATATATATATATATATATATATATATATATATATATATATATATATATATATATATACTGCTGTGAAATCCTTTTTCCCCTGGGTGACACCCAGGCAAGGAAGCTATGATGCTAGCAGTAGTGCTGGAGAAACTGAGGCCAACAGAGAGAGAGAGAGGAAGAGAAAGAGAATGGAGTGGTAGTGCAGTGCCCCAGGGGAACGGATCACGCTGGTACAATGGGTTGCAACTACGGATGCATATCGATATCCGTAAGGGAGAGAAAGCTCACACCGTTCTTGCTGCACGAGGCTGAGGGTGTTAGAGTTTCTCCTGCAGGCTATTCACACTGTTGCAGCAAAATTTATGTGGTATTAAAGGCTGGTATAGCTTATCGTGTTACAATGCTTTACTGAATATTCTTGTATTGCATTAGTAGATAATAGTGTATGAGCTGAACTAAATTATATGCAATTAAAAATCATGCTCAATTAATTTTCAAAGAGAAAGAGAATCGATTATTCATTTGAAACAATGAAGTTTATAAACTTTAAATGAGTTTGTTGTCTTCAACTTGAATGAACTTTTTGTTTGAAATAATGAAGAAGTTATCGTCTTAGAAATTTTTGGCCATCTCATTCGCAAACAGCTGTTCGGTTTTAGAATAACAAGACCGATGACGCGCTACAGCGCGCCCGTTAGGTATCCTTAGTATAGTATATTTCGCGTACTATACTACTCTTAATTTAACTGACCAATGAGGAATGAGGACTTCACTTTAATCGTGACAACTTTCGATATATCGATTGTTTGCGTTCTTGTTGCTTTTTATAAAGGATAATTCTCCTATGAATAATTTTTGGCTATTATCGGTCTATGCAATTAATAAGTCAATTTATAATAAAAGCAATTGTCCCAACGTTTCGACTCCTTTCTGGAGTCCTCATCAGGGGATCTTTATTGATAAATCTTAATGTATTATTAACACTCCAAGTAAAGTTGATGGCGTTGGAGATGTGTAACATATATAACATATTGTGTGTAATATAACATATTATTTTTTGAGAGAAAGAATGAGAGAGATATATTTTTAAAAAATGTCCAATGACAATAAGTAAGGTTAAACCTTACACATCTCCAACGCCATCAACTTTACTTGGAGTGTTAATAATACATTAAGATTTATCAATAAAGATCCCCTGATGAGGACTCCAGAAAGGAGTCGAAACGTTGGGACAATTGCTTTTATTATACATTGACTTATTAATTGCATAGACCGATAATAGCCAAAAATTATTCATAGAAAAATCAAATATACGGTCAGAAAATTATTTATTAAAAGGATAATTCTGAAATGGAATTTCGTCAGAAATTATTTTAAATTCATGCAGCTGCGCTTGCACTAAGACAAATCAGCATGTCAGTAGCGCATTATTCATATAGTGAAGGTGAAAATGAGCTTTATATACACTGATCATAGCAACGTCTTATGTTTCTATGTGCTATCGGCGATCAAAGAATCAATTTTTTCAATTCTCAATCAAATTAGGGGGCAATCTCAATGTGATGGTTCAGGAAATTGTTCATTTCGAGATTTTGGCTTTTTCGATTTTTATCAATGATTTCGAATCTGAAACGACCGAATTTCCGATTTTTCCTACGAATAATTGGCCATCTAATCGTAGTAGTTTTGTTTCTTGATATCGACCTTCGCGGAACAATTCACTCTCTCGATAAACTTGGTTACTTCAAATTATTCAATTTTTTTTTCTAATAGACGAATTTCAGAAACATATACTTGGCCATGTTTTTCACTGTTATGCGTCAACTACAAGAACAAATTTATTCAACGTTTTTTTTTCGAGTCGTTCTATTCAATATCTATTTTTTTTAGTATCATTTTTGGTCATTCAAAATTGTATAGATCAATCTTTGATGAATACAAACAGGCGTCAGACTCTTACTTATATTTTTCTCAGTACCTAGACCATAGATGCACAAACTGTTCTGCCGATAAGTATATAGTATATAAATTTTCGCACATAGAATAGACATGAGCCTCATCAAGATCATTTAGAACTTTTATTCCTATGGAAGATCAAAAAAAAAATTCAGTACCCAAAATAATGGTTCAGGCATCTAACGTGATGTACTCTATTACGATGAAAATGGTTGAATTTAGATGAGGTCGTGATGCCAGTTAATTGAGATCATCTCGCTGCTAATAATTTCATCCATCTCCATCTACTGGCTCCCTTGGGGATGTCGAGGTATAGACGGGAATATTGGCTCACGTCTTTAGATTGAGGAAGATAAACCATGATCTAGTACCGGTAATAATGTGATTCCCTTCACCGGTTTATCCGTGAACTATATACAATTTATTGATGCCAAGAACTATTTCAATGCTCCGATGATTAGAGAGAAAGTGTTTAGACTCGAGGATATGAATTGTGGATATTGGTTATAATGAAAAATTGACCAATTGATGAGGTTAATCAGGGACAATTGCGTTAAAATTTCGGATGACTCTTTCAAGCCAACAATGAAGCCCTGAATTCTCCACTTGCCATCAGACACTATAGAAATAATCCACAGATTTGAAATGTTATAAGACCTATATTTCAATCCTCTGAGATGAATCCGCCGCATCTCACTCTCTCGTACATGCTAATGTGAGTGGGGAGCGATTGGCTTTCCTGACTTCGGCGCCTGACGGGCTACTTCCACCTCAGAAGGCTAAGAAAGTAAGTGAAGATGAAATTATACGGTTTGAAATTTGATTGGCACGTATGGAAACTTCTGGCAGCTCAGTTGGGAGAGTAGTGCATCAGCAATCCATAGGTCGCGGAATTTCGAACCCCGCCTGAACATTCCCGACTCTTGATGTAATACTGATCAAGGTATCTCTTCACGAAAAGAGAGAAATATCAATGCAATTATCATGATCCAGAAACAAGCAGAACTGTATGCAAGTGCCTTGATATAAAAGGGTGGGCATAATTATTCTTACATGAATGAATTTCCATAAATGGCTTTGATAGGTAAATATCAGGATAAATTCTAAGCGTTTTTTTACTTAAGAATATTTTTCCGGGAGCTATTTCCTCAGGCAAGGAATTCTGAAGAAAATTTTTCCCTAGCGAGTATTCCTCCCGAAAATGATTTCTCGGATAACAATTCCGAAAATATCATATGAATATCATATGAATGTCACATACATATTTAGATAAATATCACACGAATATCTATGAAATATTCTCCACCAACCTCCCTTCAGCATTTCCTCCATTAAAGATTGAAGGATGAGAAGAATGATAGAAATGAAATTAAATTATCACATGAGAAAATTTCTTCGGGGGAAATTCAAAATCGAGGAAATCATTACAGAGGGAATTTTCGTTGAAGAAAATATACCCAGGGGAAATCTCAGCGAAGGAATTACATCTGGGAAAAGCACAGCGAGACAATAAATCCCGCGCATCATGAGAATAGTCTCATCGAGGATGTTCATAAAGACTGACCTGAGTTCCGATATTAGGCTGTTCATCCAGTCCTGATAGGACACCGGATCCAATTTCCAATCCACCTCTAGTAGAGATTGCCCGTAGATGAATTGATTTGAACATGACTAGGTTATCAGTAACTTGTTGGCCAGTAATGAGTAATTTCTATCATTGGTTGATTCTTGAATAATTGAAGGTCGAATTTTGGAACATTGGACATTCCAAAGGGGGTTACCCTTTATATTGTAAGCGGACTAGGAAATTTATCACTTTGAAGTTTATCGATTTTCGATCAGGTGAACAGTACAAGAGAACTGCCAGCTGTATTTATAACTCTCAACACAATTCATAAATTGACCTTATTCTTCTGTAAGGGGAGATTGTCTTATTATTGATGGTTTCTTTGTCAAGATATTTGTTATAAATTTGCCAGACATCTCAATGCTCTTACGTATTAACAGTGCAGAAATGATTTTGGGGCTGCCTCAATTCAAGTGTGAATTTCTCCTTGGGGTATACTTGAGTCTTTGCATTATTCCACAAGTATTTCCCTCAAGAGAGATCTAAAGCTTTCAGTTTCCAAATAAGAATTTTTCACAAGGCTGACTCCTAACATCACTGCTCCATTCAAAGCGGAGTTCTCGCTGAGCGTTGATTTTAGGCATTGTTCCTTTTTCCGTTAAAATTCCTCTTAAATCGTTTTTTCAAATTTTGCATCATTATAGAAGGGTCTCTGTAATCTCAGATTCTTGAAGAGGAATTGTAATAATTTTGGAGAGATGATCAATTTTGAATCAATACAAAAATTGAGTTATATTGAAGAAACCGCAGCTCATTTGTGCTCAGAAAGTGGAAGCGATTCATTTTCATTTACTCATAGGATAGGCTGGGAAAGTCGAATTCTGAAGATGAATGTATGGTGCGAGTGAATAGTCCCTTGCTGTTTCTGCATTTTCTGCAGATTTTCGTTATTACATAGCAATAAAGGAAAATCCAATTCTACCCACTTTAGTAATCCAATGTATGAATAGCCAAGTCAAACTTGGATCTCCCAGAATCTGACCATGGTAATTAACGAATTTTTTTGAGTTGTACATCTCTCCGTTTACTCAAAGTATCAAGAGTGATCAATCTTCATCAGTGAAATAGCGTGCAGTTGGGAGCAACTCTATATTGTCAATTCAATGAGATGAGTCGAAAAAAATTATAATTTTGGTAACATTCTAAATTATTTTGTCCATACTTGGGATTTTTTTAAGCATAACGTAATTGATTGCTATGTAATCTCGGGGGAAGAGATTATGGGATTGAGAATTCCATCGATTCCCGTGTTGACGAAATTTAAGTCGAGAATATTGTACGAAAATTAAGATTAATTGAACTGAATTCAAATCATTGATACTACTTGCAAGGAGAGAAAAATACCATGAAAAATATTGTAATGAAGTAACATTTGCTGTACTGTCGCCTAAACTTGGGATATAAGGAATGAACAATTGAAATTCAAATCCACAATTAAAAATTTACAAAGTGAAATTCAAAAGCTGTACCACAAGTTAAATAAAAACTATAACTGTTCGACAGTAAAATTTATAGTATCATCTTCTCCTAAAATTTATGGTTAGTGGTAAGGAGAATTTTCAAGTTTTTGAATTCTTTTCTGCAATCATTTCTCTTTCATTATGAAAAAAAAACTTTATTTCTCTTCAATATTTAGGATTAGTTTTTCAGTTGAAAAAAGCAAAACTAAATAACTTAAAGTCATATTTTCGTAATCGATTTTTATTATGACAAACTATACATCTCTCTTGCGTTTAAGCATTGGTAGAGCTATGAGGAACGCTAGCAAATACAGGATGATATCTTGATTATCTGTAAATAATAAATTAAATATTTATTTAA
Source organism: Aleiodes alternator (assembly GCA_963921955.1). NCBI lineage: Eukaryota > Metazoa > Arthropoda > Insecta > Hymenoptera > Braconidae > Aleiodes > Aleiodes alternator. The sequence continues at coordinate 4,966,526 of OY998106.1, forward strand.
TTGTGGCAGGATCTTTTGAAAAAAATATTTAAAAAATCTCTCAATAGAAAAAAAAAACTTTTATGAAATTATAATAATTTTTTCGAAAAAAAAAAAAATATTTACGCTGAAAAAGTCTTGGGAGGGTTAGGACAGAGGGTCGATCACCTCGTGGAATCCTTTTACAATGTGCTAGATGCTAAATCATTAAATTTCTGGTGATTCCCCAGCGATTGGAGAATTAAGAACGTCTCCTCAATTCTACGCAAAAAAAACAATTAATTGATGGATGGGATAAAAATCTGTAGAACTCTTGATAATTGAGAAAATCAATTATCAAATATCGTTATAAATCATTTTCATTTTTTTCAATATAAAATATGATGAAGCTGATAGATGTGGATTCATCCGAATCGACGATTTCATAAGCAATCCATAACCGTAGAAGATTCCGAAAACTTTGAAAAAACAATGAAATCTGGGGGAGAAAAACAGAAACTGAAGTTTCTGTTTAAAAAAAACGTGGCCAAGTACATGCTGCTGAGAACCCCTTCTTTTAAAAAATGAATAAAATAATTCGAAGGAGCCAAGAATTGAACTATTCTGCGTGGCCTGATGGGGAGGGCAAGGAACAAATATGAGTAGATGGCAGACTATTTAGTAAGGAAAATTAGAAACTTGGCCTTTTCGATTTTCATCAATGACTTCGGATGTGAAAAGGCCAAGTTTCTAATTTTCCCTACTAAATAATCTGCCATCTACTCGTATTTGTTCCTTGTCCTCCTCATAAGCCTACGCAGAATAGTTCAATTCTTGGCTCCTTCGAATTATCTGATTTATTTTTTAAAAAAGGGGGATTCTCGGCGACGTGTACTTGGCCACGTTTTTTTTAACAGAAACTTCAGTTTTTCTCCCCTCACTCAATAACACGTCGCAATGCGTGCAATTGACTGTGTAAGACGGTGAAAATTTATGGGAAAGGTCACAAACATTATTAATCGCATAATAATAATTCGGAATTTTTCATATAAATTTTAGTGAACCGAGTCAACATCCCAAAAAAATATTTTCATTAACCTGACGATTCATCCCTAAGTTAATGTGATTCGTACAGTAATTTTTATTGTTTTTTTCCTCTCCCTGTGTAAGATTACCACGTATGAATCAATCAGGATGATAAAATAAATTCGAGGATATTGTGAGTACTTTTCTGCATTTCTGTTCTATTAATCCAGAGTTTCATGGGGGATTGCAAGGTTCCAAATGAACAATACTAGATGTTGGATAGATCAGAGCTGATTTATAACATCCCGCGGAAGTGCACAAAGTGTTACAGAGGAAAATGAAGAAAACAGCACTAGCAACTCATTATTTTGATACTGTCCAATGCAATACTCTTTATTGATTTGTTAATTCGAATAAACTGACTGATGCTCAATGTAATATTAATTAAATTGTCAACTCTTGAGCTCTGATGGCCACTAATCAAGGCTACGTCAAGTGAAGGAATTCTCTTGAATTCATTCATAAATTTAGAGTGGTTAGGAAATTTTTTAGTTGTGAATGCGGCAACTGAGGCAGCATTCTACTTGGGAACTTTTCTGATAAATGGCTATTCTTGGAAATTTTTTAGGAGAGTATGAATGAAGGTCTTGGTATTTTCCATGTATTTCGTGCATTTTCATACCTACAAATATCATGAGATGTCCTCAATTCATGCGCTGGTGTTGGGATTTTGACAATGAGCCATCCGATAAAGAAAAGAAAAACGATTTAGCTTCAATATATCTTGCAACCACCGCAACTAGGATTATCTGAAAAATTTTGATTTGTACTAAGTTTTTGTTGCAAAAAATAATGAGAAAAGAGAAACTTTTCATTCCTTTTTTTTGTTTCGAAATATATTTCAAGAGTTCATTTATGGATCCTCGCAAATCCTACATCCATATCTTCATTACTACTCTCATAAAAAATTCCCAAAAATCTACTTTTTTCAAAGTTTTAAAGGTTAAGAAAAAGTTGTATAATTAATTTTAATGCCAATTAGATTCAAATTTATCTTGGGATGCATGAATCAATGAATCAACGCATAATCTCGTTCATGAAGAATATTCCAGATTAGACTAAAGAACAATAGAGTAAGCCTGCGCTGAATTATGTCACTTCAAAATAGAGACAAATCATTGAAAAAAAAAATCTAAAATGAATTATCTTGCAAAATTAAGCTTCTTCCATTGAATGGTACATATTCATATACGAGTGCACTTATCCTATCCGCCAGGTCTTTCTTCTGTGAGAATCTGTGCAACAAGAAAGCATAGAATAGAACGAAATAACCATTAAACGTCGAAAATTGTCGACGGAACGTTTGAAATGATAAAATATCAAATTTGGAAGCACTCAAAGAGAGGAATAACTTGGAGCACATGTTCTTATAATCGGCAGAAGAACAGAATCCTCGCAACATCTCAAAATTCACCACAATTATTGGCGCTTGGGCAAACTCACAAGGACAAGTCACTGCTACCTCACAGGCACTCTAAATTCCTACTAAGAAAAGATTTGAATATTTTTCGTTCCTCAGTATGACTGTATTAACCTCATTTTCATCAATAACTTATTCGTTCTCCGAAAACATGGAGAATGTGAACCAATTGAGCGAATGATCTATAAAACAGCATCAATGAAACAATGGCAAGATATTTTACATTTATGTCATCTACAATTTAGTCATTAGGGATGATGACGTGATGGATGATTCGATTATTTCATAGAAGAAAGAATGTAGTAGGAAAACTTACTTGATGAATCATTGTTCACAACTGTGCTCGGTAACTTTCCTTGAGTAATAATCTCCAGTAGATTCGTGCCAGCACTAATTTAGTTGAGACTTACTTGACAAACGCATTCAACGAATCGGTGTGGACTACGTCGGTCTCTCGGTGGTTCCACCGTTGTGGTCTATGAAGTTCGGTTAACCGTAACGGATCCAGGCTGCCTGTCGGAGGGATTCGGCATGCCGAGTCTAAGAGAATGAGAGAGAAAAGGTAGGATAAAGGATGAACAGTGAAGGAGACTTAGGGGAGAATGGGGTGGGAATTGCTAGGAGTGAGCAAACGATAGGATGAAAGTCCCCGGGGGATTTGGGTCTCTTGCTTGGTTTAGAGTAAACGGACCTGTTCAGGAATCCCAAAGGATCCCTCAACAGAAGCGGGTCATGAAAATAATCGAGCCGTAATGTACGTGGCACTCCATTCTCCATTTTGCTTTGATGTTTTGAAAAATAAAACGAATTTCACTTTATTACATGGAACTAGTTGTTTTCATGGATTCTGAATGGAAACCTCACAATTGGGAGTATTTGAAATTCCATTCATTTTTCTCGGGAGAAAATTCTGTCGACAAATAATAACAGAATATTCTGACACAGATTCACTTATTTCTCTCGTATTCTGAGAAGACTATTTGATTACTCCCGAGGTTCATAATAATCGTTACAAGATTTCATTCTGGCTTTCTTGACGATGATTTCGTTTGTACTAGAAGTTTTTTGATGTTTTCAATAAAAAAAATTTTGACTTCAGAGACTCCATTGTTGTCAGAGGTATTGAAAAGTCTCCAGAGTATCGTTTTCTCTTGTGGTCTCATATCCCCTTTGAGGATGTTTGCAGCATTAAAATGGACATCCCAAACAATGTATCGACAAGAACAACAAGAGTAGTTAATTAGTTTTTACAGATCATCACCAGGTAGTCAAACTTGGAATGGTAGAAAAGCTTCAGTAGCCACCTTCTTTTTCTTCGTTGGGTTTTCCCCATTTTCATCGCAAGACATCCTTCTTCCTAGTCTTCATCTCCTTTGCCAATTGGGAAGACGGGAAAACCTTCAAAATTCAATCTTAAACCAATCTCTGTGGAGTGTGTCGTTAAATGAAGTCTCGTCTCTGCATTTGGAACGGGTCGAGTTCATTTTATCATGATGTCCGCGTCGATTTGAGACAATGATTCCTCATATAAAACTCGCATAGCATATGATAAATAGAACTACGAATAAAATGAACGATGAAAGCAAATCGACAATCTTTCAGTATTGTGGTCTACAACCTTCCAATCTATCATGAAACCGTAATAGAATTTAAAATGAAAGAATTCTTCTTTTCGTTCATTATATGTCTATTCTGGTGCTTCGTTTTCTACTGATATTTTATTTGAGTCTGCAATTTTTCGAATTTTGTGAATAAACATTATTCATCTGATTCTTCCATGAATGATTCATATTTGAAAACTCGGAAGCTTCGATTTTAATTCCTATAGAGTTTATGGCATGAGCTTATCCTTTCTTAAACAATAAGGAAAGGAAAAGTGATTTGGCAAGTTCAAAAAAAAAATACTTCAAGTTATAAGATTACATGGAAAGAAATTTTCCATAAAAAGTATCAAGCTTCCTCCACAATCATGGTACATGGGAAGTGCCCTGCGGAAAATTATTATACCTATGGAGTAAAGATTAGTGGACTACCTAGTAAAAACCAATGAGTCTCTGCATTTTCTGGAGCTGAATCCCGTCAATTTTCACGGTGTGCACATAAATTTTCACTCCATAGGTATAATGATTTTCTCCAGTGGCCTGCTGGAAAATTTTTATTCGTATAATAACACAGAATATTTCTTTTGGAAGGATGAATATGATCTGCCAGCAGAAATTTGGGTTTATATTTTCCAATAATGTTCAAACTCCGAAAGTTTTTATCTCGCGCATGGACGTTTCTCCTTCTTTGAGTCATTTTAATTTAATATCCTCCTGAGATCAATGCTGCAAAATCCGCCAAAGGAACCGCATTTGATACTACGACAATATTTCCATTTTTCAACAATTTATGGAATTGCATAGTTATTCAGCAGGAACAAAAATTAATTCCTGAGAAATCAATCCAATTTGCATAAAATTTCTCGGTCATCAACACTTTCAGTTTCAACATGATATTGAGTGAATTTTTGCTTGAATAAATTAATACAAAAATAGGATGACATTGACATTGCGACGAAGTTTGTCGAGCTTCACGAGAGTCCCTAGGCATCACCCCACTTATCATAATATTCTCGTGAGGGGTATAAATCGATAATGCCCTCCAACACTTAAAATTATGATATGTAGATAATTGGTCTCTCTGTAGGAACTCGTTCCCTCTTTATCGGAGTCAATAATCTATTCCGAGTTTCAACTGGTTCTGATTCTGGAAATTCAAAAGGCTGTTAAATCATCTTATTGTGTTATTAACATATAATTTGCATTGACCGTTCATGATATTATGTTCTCAGTATAGAAAATTTTCATATCAATTCTCTTCATGACAATTTTTTGGAATTGTGTTGATATTCTGGAAAGGAATTGGTGAAACTGGTGAAATATTTCTGATCGGAGTTGAATCAATGAATTTTGGGCTTGAAATCAGCAGTAACATCTTCTTATTCTCAGTAATTATTATAGTATAATGATCATTGATTGCATTATCGAGATTATCACTGTGACTGAGCAGCTGTTGATGAAACGAGTTTCATTAATTCAACGATATGGATTTTTTTGACATGATCAATGTTAAATTATCCCTTCAAACTTTCTCTTAGCGGAAATTATTTTTCCCACCCATTGATAAAAATATCTTTCCGGCTGGAACATTTCTCAATGGAAGAAAGCGGACATTTTTGCTTTTATAATGGTTTGCCCGAATTGTCTTATTGAAAATAAGCTTTTCATTTTCAACATTCCTTTTGCTATTTTTGCCACTTGAGTTCATAATCCTTTCAGTAGAAATTAATCTTTATGATTGTCCTCAGACTGAACCACTAGACTCTGAATGTTCATACTCGAGAACCCTTGGGGTACTCGTGCCCATGTCTGAGTAGTATCTTCTGACTATCACTTCATTTATTTGTGAGGCTTGATTCATAGAGCTCCGTGTGATTTATACCTCTTCTATCATTCCTTAAATTTTAACTAAGCTTCCAAGAAATTCCAGAATGAGAGTATTCTCGAATAACAATTATTCTAATGAAGTAGTGGGATCTAGCCAGTCGTTTACGTCCAAGTCGCTCCAGTGCCGAAATTAATTCTGCTTAAAGTATCTTGTCGTGAAATAAGTTGCCCGATGAAGATATAATTTTATTGGGGAAATGCCTCTATAATGATTTGAAGTGTATATATCATAATTAGGGTTAACGAGCTCTTCGAGTGGATAACGTCGTATTTTCAGGCAGCTAATGTCGAAAATTTCACGGATATCACATTTTAATCATTGTGACATCTCTAAAGGGATTTCGTGAATTGAGCGGAAATTCGTCCTGACCTGGTTGAAAATTTCATATTTCCGTCTATGGGCCAATTATTAATTCACAATTGACCTGAAGAAAATTGATTCATTGGTGGCATACCGTAAATGAAACTTGACCCTTCGGCTGATGGTTAGATAACTAAGCTTCGAAATTTGGAAATGATTATTCATAGTGACAAAAATTGGGCCAGTTTTCGGAAACACGCAACTCAGATGATAATCAATAGTTTCATCTTGTTTAGTTCATTGGAAATATTATGGCATACAATGATGACCCCAACATGTCCTCCGCGGGGTGGATACTTTCGCATACAAAGTAGTATTGAATGAAGTCTGTCATCTAGAAAGCTAACTCTGTGTACAGAGTATGCTGGAAAATTTACAACCATGTCCGTAGTTTGTCTTGATATGTCAGATTTGACAGAAATCATCTATAGATTTGATGTACAATTTATGGAGATTTATGATAAGCGCGATGTCAATCATAGAAAATTATCTTTTTTGTCCTTATTACGGATGACTTTCCGGGAATCGACGAGTGTCAAGCTGACCTACTTTCACAAAAGTGAAGAAATCATGATTTTCATCAGAGCTCACGCTCGTGTAAGCAACTTTGATAGTTGATTCAAAAGATATCCTGTACTTTCCACCGATATACTGAACAGAATTCTTCTTTATATTTATAGGATTGAAATTTGGTAGGGCTAATAGAAAGAAATTCAATCAAGTGAACACAAGGCTTAATAACCCAGGTAGGAATTGACGATCGGGACAAGCCTTGCTCAGCCTTTTGCCCAAGGCTGAGGCTGACTAGTCTAAGGCTTAGATGGCAAGGCTGAGACAAGCTTTGATGAGACTTAGAATGATAAGATCATCCCAAAGTTGCGAAGTGAGGCTTTCCCCAACACTTAGATCTAAGTCTGAACTGAGAGTGAACCGTTCCATACAATGGGGCTGTAAATTGTTTAAACAATTGTTAAACATCAATTATTATTAAATTATGAGGCTCTTACAACATAAATCAGTTCAAATAATACTGAAAATGAAATTAGTATGAATAAAAAAGTTGCTCCGACTTGGATTTGAACCCGCAACCATTGATTTTTTAAAATTTTAATGAAGAAGAACTTCTTCATTATTATTAATTATCTTCGACCCGAATGGTATAGATATATTCATTCGGGTGCCACGTCCGGATGTTGTTCCCCAGAAACGATTGTCCTGGTGCCGCTGTTGTCCAAGATATCCAACGAAGGACTGTTCTTGAGACATGTATCTAGCTCACTGGGCTATTTCAATTACTTGTGTCCATCGTACATAAACCCGAATTATAAAGTGACTCAACCTTTTTCTCATTGACACTCTAAAACTCTATATTAATATATTTACTTTTTTATCCTTTCAATATTATAATAATAATTTTATTCAATTATCTATCAGCTTAAATAATTAATAACAATATTTTGTCAGTTCGAATCGAAATCAGGCTTAGCCCAAGACTGAGACAAGCCTCGAATGAGGCTCTATGCAACATTTAAAAAGATCACACAAAAAAAATGGAATCTACATATCAAAAATAACATTATTATTGTTAATGCAATAATAATGGGAAATTCCTATCTAATGAGTGAAGGCTGCCCCAAGACTCGTCCAGCCTTCAGAATGGAGCCCTTGTAGAGGAAGCCTCAATCGAGGCAGATCTAAGCCTAGGTTGAAACTTGAAAATGAAGGAATAAAAACTCATAATGTCAGCATAATTATGACGACGAAGACAAGCCTGGCACAGGCTTGGCTCCTCAAGCCTCGGTGCGTCAAGGTTAGTAAGGGGCTGTACTCGTCGTCAGCCACGGTGTTTCCCACCTGGGAATATATAATGTTGGGCTTAGTTCTCATCATTAGACATAATCGATAATTGGAAGAACAAGTTACGGTCAGGATTTTCCGATTGTCATCAATAATATTTCACAACACTGAAACAAGATGGTCCTCGAGATGGTACAATTACTGAGATTTTCCTCATAATTGGCAAATTCAATCAAAACATAATTGAGTCTTTTCCAGAATCCTCATGATTTTGAGTATTTGAATTTGTATATCTATAGCCTGGTTCGATATAGATTGTAATACAAAATAAGCTGCCCTTCTAGAGTAATTTTACCCAATTGATTCATCCTGCAAGAAGTTTCGAAGTTCGCTGAACAGGAATATCCTGAACTCTTCAATGAGATCATTCAGAGAACCCCGTCTCGAATAAACTGTTTCTTCTCAAGGGCTGCTCCCTATAAAAATATCAGAATCCGACTATAATCCAATACGTCCGTTTTCGTGAAATGGAAATTGAGGAAATGTGCACTGGTCAAAATTGTGAGGAAGAAAATTCTTAGAATTATGTTGATCAATTAGAAGCTTTACTTATTTTCTTTGATTGTTTGTTTTTTGAACTTTGAGTTCATTCTACTGAATATCTACATAATATGTACACTTTGTTCATAATGTGAGTGAAGAAATAGAGATACAATAAAACCTAGATAAGGAAACAGCTTACTAATTATATCCGAATTGATAGATAATCAGATAAGAGTTGGCTCTGAAAATTAAATCACACGAATGCATTGATGATGTAATGAATCGATAGAACAAGATAATTTGCCTGTCTAATTTCTGTGAATCTCGACGACAATTCCATGTCTACACGTTCACATACTAAGTGTATCCATTTAGCTTGTGGATGGAATCCTGTAGTATACGGAGTACATGTATGCACAGTATTCGTACGTGAAATCACTAGTTTACCCATACCCCTCCTGACACTCCACATGGCCTCCCTAGCCTCGGCCTGTCGCTTACACCGACTATCCACTCAATTTTGTACTGAACGTGTGTGCTTCATGTGTGTGAACAATAGTACCTGTACGCAACTAAATCTGAAACATATTGGTAAGTGTGAAACGCGTGTGTCTGGCCCGTCATCCACTTAGCCTCTTGCCATTTCTCATGACCAGCAACACACCAATCTGAACGTGTTCATCCTTCACTGCTGAATATTTCAAATTATTTTGTCTGGCTCTATAGTTTTTTTCTGCACTGCCACCAACAAATGTAATTAGTCTCAACAAATCTGTAAAAAGAGAAATTTCATAAAATGAATGACACCAAATATAAAATTTTTCGTTTTTCAATTTTCACTAATTACTCAAGCTGCGAAATTATCAAACGAATTGATTAATTTTCAAGTAGCTATGAATTTTTAATAATTGAAATGCAAATGTAAAAACGTTAAAAGGAATAGATTGCAAATTCGTCTGAAAGAGGTCAAAGAGACCCGAAAGTATAATGAAAACTTTTCGTCATATTTATTTTTTCATTTTCCTTCATAGTACTTTGTTCTGTAAGAAAGGTATACTTTCTAGGTAAAAATGAGTTTCCTAATTCATATGGTAGTCATCTCCATAACTCAATCTGTTCGTTAATCAATTCGTAGAATAGTAAAATTTTTATTATCATCAAATATAGTAAGTTTTGAAAGATTTCCTCTCCTATTTCCGTGTCCATTAATTTTATTGTTATTCGAACTTCATTATCGCTTCTTCTGACAGTATTCCGGGAAATTTCTACAATGGTAATCCCTTTATCTAATTAACTGTAGACTGAATTGAATAATTGTCCTAGGATAACTGAACTGCATCATTCATCAACTAATTTCCGTTTCATTATTTTTAGATTTGATTGAAGAGGTATAATCACTCAACTGGTTTAATTCTCAACGTTTAGGACTAAAATATACATGCAATAGTGAACAATAGAATCAGGATTATACCTTTTATCATTAGTTCCAAACTGGAAAGCAATAGAAATATCCCGGGAGAAAAAATAAGGCAGGCTAGAGGCAGCATTCTGGCATTTCCAAATGACAGCTTAGTGGCAGTTTTTATGCCACTTTTCTGGCGGCGAACTAGCGGGATTTGCGCCAAAAGCTGCCTCTATACTGCCTTTTGCATAAAGCATCCAGTGGCAGCAAACGAGCGGTCTTTTGGCAGATGCTGCATGCCAGTACCCTGCCTCTATACTGCCGTCTTCATAATGCCATATTCAATGGCTTATCCAATTTTTCTTATCAATACTTCTAATATAGTGCAAAAAAATCGGGAATTATGTCAATCATGTTCAGTTTCTAACGCCGATCACGCCAATATAAAAAATGAGCGAATCGGTTGCGCCGTTCCCCAGATATTAACTTCAATTCTTTGACGGAAGCGGGGCTCGAACCTAGGCTGTTCTGGTTGTTCTTCGTTCTGTGATAAAATTTCCAAGTTAATTTTTTATTATTTTTTTTGTATAATTTTTTTTTTTCAATTGACGATTCCGGGAAATCTAACTCGATCAGTTGACATTCCGTTGATACTCCAAACCAGGTAGCTTGCTAGAACTTATGATTTTTAGGATGAAACTTGACTTGGGGACGAGAACACTACATTGTGCTCCTAGCACTGAGTAGTAGAACTAAGTCCCCTAACTACTACAAAACTGATCAAGGTAGAATCTAGACTGACCAGCAGCGATTCCCGCAGCTCGGTTCGTGCAGCCTGTATCAATTTTGAGGAAATTGTGCAAGGAACACTGATCCTTAGGCTCGGATCAGTCTTCGCGGTGACTGTAGAACCGAGACTGAGTCAACCTTGGAATACTCATGCTTGGAGACTCAGTCTTCTTCAAGCCCAGGAAAACACTTGAAGGAGCATTAATGATCAAGGTAGAATCCAATAATGATTCCTTTTTGGAATCAAGATTGATCGAATATGGATTTCTCAACCTTGATCCATGCAGGTTCTACCAAGCTTGGGAAAATGCTCGAAAGAATATTGATTTTCAGGTTTGTATCCTGAGTTTATATGACGAGGTAATTTAGCTAGTTTCAAGCCTGGATGTCCAGCTTTGAGAGAGCAAACTAGAACCAAACTGGATTCCTTCGTCACCCTTGATCTTTTTTACCCAGGTATATAACACTTTTTTCCATCGTCTTAAAATTTTCTCAATGTTTAAAAATATCGCTAGACATCGCAGCGTGGCCTCAATAATTTCTCAAATTGATAGCCTCACATCGGTAAGGAAAAAATATTTATTATGAAGTTTTTTATTTGATGAGTATTCTCAATGCAGATCTCCCATCACAGTCCCGTTGAAAATTCTTCTTACGTATATATTATGCAAGTGAACAATTCCCCCATAGAAAAATATATTTCATTTTGTATGTTTCAATATATATGATGAACATACAATTCGTTCAACAATGCAAATTTTCAACGAATTCTGAAAATATTTCTGAGGACAGAAAATAGCCGCAATAAACCTTATAACTTGCGAATCCGTATTTAATGAGATACTTTCACTCCAACTCGAAGGAGGCCACCCTAGTGATTTTGATTCTCTTGTATTATATTCCAAAAATAAATCTTATGGTTGACGACGAGTGTCGTTCCCATTCAAATATATATTTCTTCACGTGAATGTTTTCGTGCGTCATCATGAGAGTTGTTTTCATATTTCTCTTGATTTTTTTCTTTTTCACAAAGAAAATACTTATATACATATATATTTTTTTTTCCTATAAAATAATTTGCTGAAGGAAGTTTGGTGTGGGATTTTATATGATTTTCATCATATAAATATATATATATGGGTGATTCCACCAATTCTCGAATAGAATTTCGGCTCCAAGTTTTGGTGGGCGACTTTTCGGTCCTCATCGATTAAAACCATTAAAATGAAGGAAATCCTAAATTCTAAACCATTTTGCCCAACTATCGAAGCAGAAATCAATTTTCGATTTTCTTCATTTTAATGGTTTTAGTCGATGAGGACTGAAAAGTCGCCCCCGAAAATTTTGAGCCGAAATTCTATTCGAGAATTGGTGGAATCGCCCATATATATTATCTATAAGAAAGAAATTTTTTTTTTTTTTTTCATATAAAATAAAATACATAAAATATATATATATACATATGTAGAGTTATTAATAGAAGGTAGGAAAATTGTAAGAGCGCAAAAGGAACTCGGAGAGAAGCTGAAGGGTATAGGTATGGAGGACACTTTCTCTTCTATCCTCCTTCGGTGAACGATCGATCGTCGTATTTCGATAGCGCTGTATCTGCCACCAAGGCTTACTGAAAGGGAAACGCCTTAATTTCTCAGCCCTGGGCCAGAAGACAAATTATGGAGCTACAGTCTACCCTATAATATCTGCTTCTCTCTGACTTTAACACATGATAAATAACGTCGAAGTGCCATTCGCATTTTCTTTACCCCTAAAAAAATTTCATCTCTAAGATATCGAAGAAAATTTCATCCTCCAACAGCGCATTCATGGAGAGCAATTTATTCTCAGAAATCTTGTAAAATGAATATTGAACTCGGGGTGAAGGGGCTTTCGTCATGGAAGTGAAGAGAATTGTTTGCAGAAATTGGATGAATTCTTTCAAAAAAACTCCGTACAGACCTCTATTGCAAGGAAAAACTGTGTTTTTTTTCCTAGCAAATCTGATTTGCTCCGCTTTCCCATAGAAACGTACAATGGTTCACAACATCAATAGTCAACCAATACTCGTTCAAAGCTTCGATCTCAATCACCTTTTCTACAAGGATGGCCAGAATTTGTAATTTTCATTTGAATTATCGACATGGAGAGGAATTTATGCATCCATATTAGCAGAAAGCTGCATTATAATGCAAATAGGGCAGACCAGGTCCAAATGCACTAATGGAGTAGAATAAATCAGGACCTTTCCTGGAGTGGAGGTTTCTTCGCAGCAATTTGAAAAAAATGATCAATTAGACATGCTTCATCATCTCCACAGTTTCTTTCAGATTTTTTTTTCTATCAAATCTGTAATTCGAAAAGAAATTGTAGTCCATTTTGTCCTGTAGGTTCATCTCACCTTGAGCTTCTCTGCATGATATACATCTATAGATAGTGATTACCCGTGCTCCATATGACCATGCAGAGTTAGGGATTAATGATTCGCTGAGCGTCATGACTACTGGGATGGGTGATCCCTTGGTCGAGTATCGATTCGTATAAAAATAACTGAGTGGTAGGTCCGAATGTGAAGAATTAGTGATCTCCCTACCCAATATCTATAATCATTTACATATTGAACTTCCAAATAAGTTACCCATCCCTGCAGTACCTCTCGTTAAAGTTCACGTTTCGTCCTTATTTTTACTCATGCGTAAGACATTCTCAACTGCGCAGTTCATTGTGCCCTGGACTATTATATCCTCTTATGCGTAGTTCAATATACAGAATATTGAAATTTGTCAAGAAGTACATTTGAAATGTCACGCTTCTACATTTAAGTCTGATTGGTTCGTTGGGTACGATAGAGCACAGCTGCCCTTATAATGGAATTAATGTTTAGTGTTTAATGAGTGATGTATCTGATCTTTTCGTGTCTAAAATTCATGTTTATAGTAAATCAAATGCTTCTATCTACTGACTGGGCTGATGTCACTTAAATGTGGGATTAGAGTTCAAGAGAATAGAGTAGGCATTGTGTTGCGTGAATTTAATGATTTTACGAAAAGAAATAGACTAAATATTAGAGAGTCTAAGGTTTCAAATTCGTTACGGAAAAGTGTGAAGTGAAAAGTGTTTTTTCCTTCTGACGTTTTTATTACGGTCTTGTTTAGATTTAAGGGTCTGTGAGAAGAGTGCGGGTGGCCAAGAGTGACGTCACAGAATGGTCATTTTATTGACAAAGAGTGTGACGAATGGATGCACGTGTGACTGAGAAAAATATTTTAAGACAAAGAGAGAGAATGAGTTTACTTTTGAGCGAAAGATTGAAGTTGGAATCAGTTCCCCTTAAGCCGATGACGAGAGAAGACCTCACTTGTATTTTTATGCATTCGTATTTTTTATAATTCCAAATATCATTTCTTTATTCATTTAAAATAAATGTTTCCGGTTTCTGAATGAATTTGATCCTACATAAATTTAAGAGATTTCAAGTGAGGAAGACCTGTTAGTCCTCGTTCAAACATGCGTGCTTCTACCGCATCCTTGAATTTAAGTACACACAGAAAACACTGAGCGTAGAAGACGCCCAGAAGGGCGTAATGACTGCACGTTCGGGCGTATTTCACGTTCTCACAATCGAACTTGATGTACGCACAGTGGGTGCGTGATGTACGCACAAGAGTGCGTGATGAACCCACAAGAGTGCGTGATGTACCCACACGTGTGCGTGATGTACGCACTCTGTGTGCGTGATATACTCATTCTGTGTGCGTGATGCACGCACGACTGTGCTTATCTCGGTGAATAAATGAGATAGAGCGGAATACATATCAATATTGAATCAGGCGAGAATTTTTTCAGTTTTTCGCTAACGTCTCGGTGAATAAGTGAGATAGAGCGAAATGGACATTAATATGGGATCACCGGGGAGTTTTTCCAGTTTTTCGTTATTATCTCGGGAGCAGGAGACAGTTGTTCTAGTTTTTGGTGATTAGCTCAGTGAATAAGCGAGACGGAGCGAAATGGACGCTAATATGGTATCAGGAGGGAGTCTCCTCAACAATATCCTTTTGATCCCAAATTAACGTCCATTTCGCTCTATTTCACTTATTTACCGAGATAATCACGAAAAACTGGAAAACTCTCTCCTTATCCAGAATTGATGTCCATTTCACTCTATCTCGCTTATTGACCGAGATAATCACGAAAAACTGAAAGAGCTCCCTGGTGATCTTATATTGACGTCCATCGCTCTCTCTCACTTACTCACCGAGATAATCGTGATAAGCTCGAGAAACTCCCTCCTGATCCCAAAATGACGTCTATTTCGCTCTATCTCGTTTATTCACCAAGATGTTAGCGAAAAACTGAAAAAACTCTCTCCTGATTCAATATTGATATCTATTCCGCTCTATTTCGTTTATGTACCGAGATAATCACAAAAAACTGGAAAAACTCCTTCTCGATCCCATATCAACGTCTATTCCGCTTATTTACCGTGTGTGGACATCACGCACACGCGTGCGTACATCACGCACAAGTGTGCATACATCACACACAAAGTGCGTATATCACGCACACAGTGTGCGTACATCACGCATCGAGTTTGCGTACAACACGTTTGATTATGAGAACGTCAAGCACGCCCAGATGTGCGTTGATTACGTACTTCTGAGCGTCTTCTACGCTCAGTGTTTTCTGTGTACAGTGGTCCCTCCCTAAGATATCCCTCTGTACGATATCACCTCTCCTCAATTCTCCTCAATTCCTTCTCAATGCATTCCCCCACTTCCACTGACTTAATGAAGTATCTGCGCACGTCGAGGCGCATGCGCTTACGTCGAGGCGCATGTGCACATGTATACATGGATAGTATTGTAGTATTGTAGGCACCGGAATAATATTGAAAAGAGTGATATTAATCAAATTCGTATTGAAATAATTAGATTTATTCATGTCAAGTCGTGAAGATAATAAAAAGAAACGTAAACAACCGACGGCACAGCCAGCTGCTTACAAGATCAATGCACTGAGAGAATTGAAGGACGGACTGTCTTTCTGGTCAAGATATCATGTTATTTAATCTACGAGAGTTATTAAAATCTCAAAATTCAGTTTGAATCTTGAAAAACTCCAACTTCGTAAATAAATGCTTTAAATTTATGTTTGAAGTAATTATTGTTAGTTGATGATTCTACGAAGTATATTCATAATTTATTATAAAATTAAAAAAAATTATCGTCAATTTGTATTGAACCTGAAGTGCAAATGCAAAAAAAAAGAAAATAAAAATTTTGTATTTGGAAATGAATATGGAAAAAAACGTTGCATCTTTTAAATTAAATTCGAATATTCCGCGCTTTTCCTCGTCATATACTAAGTGACGCTGCGCGTGCGCGTACCCATTTCATGGCTCCGCCTCCCTGAGGTGGGAGGGATACCTCGGTAAGGTATTTTTCTCAGAACCAGAGCCCCAAACTTGGTATCTTAGGGGGGAACCACTGTATACATTTCAACAGAACCACGGTGCACGTAGTAAGGGTCATTTTCCAAAAAATGTTGTGGGATCTAACACTATGAATAAGCCGACAGTCTCAATATTTATGAGAATGAAGACCTGTAATTTGGTACCAGTAGCTCACGTCGTGAGACAGATCTCTTGTTGACCAAAGCCACTGCATTAAAAAATTCCTTCTTCGCCCTCACCATCGCAGGCTAATATTCTTTCAAAATATTTGAATGATTGAATTATCAATTGAACACCACATAAGTCATTCGCTTATCTACTAATTTCTGCCATTTCTCAGTATGAATTGATTCTTTAGATGTGTTTTCACCTAGACTACTTTGCATTCAGACCTTCTCCATTATATTGAAATTTCCACCTTGGCATTATTACTTTCTTTTTCCTCCGAAAAATCCAACAGTCGACCTTTACTCTTATGCATACTCGCGAGATCACACAAACACGTTCATTGTTTGTTCAGAAATTAATAAATTAATTGAAACAGTCTTGATTTCCCTCTTGAAAATTTATTGATTTCCGTTATTATTACTTGTGTAGGGTCGATGAATTATCATATGGGTAATTGATGAGAGTAAATTTGCTATTGTCGAAATCGGACCCCCACTCTTTAATCAGTAGTCACAGATCGAAGTGATGAGAGGGGTCAGACAAATTTCCCCTCCTCATTCTCCTATCAGCCGACAAACAGATGAGTACCTCAATATCTATTTTTGGGTAACCATGAATTAAAATATTGATCTCGGACCTTCTACCAAAAATATCTCAGAAATAAAGTGAAATTGGAAAACTACATTGATAATTTAATAAATAATAGAATCTAATCAAATCTAATCATCATATATGATAAAAAAAAGTGTGTTACTGGGTGTGTGGACATAAAACTCAGAAACCAGCCCCATAGCACTATGGGGGCTATATGGTGTGGTAGCCCTCCACCCCATATCCATGAAGAAGTTCTAGATTGTTTCAGAATGTTCTAGATTGTTCTAGATTATTCTAAACTGTACTAGATTGTTCTAGAATGGTCGAGGAATTCCGAAAACATTCTACAATGCCCCATAAGGTGCGAAGATTTTTTCAAATGTTTCAAACAATTTGAAAATATTTTTGATTGCCCCAGAAAGTTCGAAAAGTTTCTAGAGTGTTCTTGAAGATTTGGGAATGTTGCAAAAGGCTGCGAGATATTTTCCAATGTTTCAGGAAGTTTCAGAACATTTTAGAATTCCTTCGAAGGTTCATGAATATTCTAGAAAGCTCAAAAATATTGGGAATTGAAAAAAAACAAGACTGACTCTTGTTTCCTACCTAAAATTTTCTCAACTTTACAATAAAATGGTTACAAAAGCTCTATCGTGGATCGCTCAAATGGAATGCTCAATTCATCTCACGCTCGGCCTGATCAATTAATCAATACCGATGGAAGTATTGGAGCTAGATTTTTTCTGATAATCGAATTGAGAAGCTGAGAAAATTTCTCATGGGAATCATATGGATAATAAATTAGAAAAAAATAGTAATACATTACTTATTTCGACCTGAAATTTTCTGAGCTTTTCCATAGAATCATGGTGAAATCTCTATCTTGCATCGTTTAATTGGACTATATAGTTTACCCCAACTTCTTTTCATAAATCAATCAATATCGATCACAATATTGGAGGTAGCTCCTTTCTGAGCTTTCGATCGGAAAGCTGAGGAGATTTTCTACAAAAATTATGTGTCAGCATTTATTTTTTGCAATTTTTCAGAAAATCTCATTTTCAAGATTTGAAGATAAAAGACTTCTATTTTTGAAGAATTTTTGTTTTTTGGGAATATTTTTGGTACTATTGAATGTAGCGATTTACGGTTGTTCTTCAATGAAAGATGAGTTCCCTCGCTATCGATTCATGTAGTGTAAAAGAAGAAAATATCAATTTTTCGGAAATTTACAGGGAAAAAACTGATTTTCAGAGAATGGCCTATAAGTATTTGAGAAATTAATGAAGAAAAATTCAAATAACATAAATCGATGGAAAATGAACTCACGTTTCATTCGAGATCAATCCCAGGTCGCTACGATGAACAGAATCGGAGATATTTCCGAAATAGTATTTTTTTTTTATTTTCGAAAGGGGAATTCCTTCGAAATCTCGCCCCAGAAACTAAACCTTGGAAGAATTCTAACAGATTCATACTGACATATGTTCTCCACCAAAATTCCTCTCAGCTCCACGATGGTATTCTTGAAAAATCTCGATCTCGAACCGTTCAACTGAGATACCCAGTTCTACATCAGCTTCCCCCAATAAATCAATCAATATTGATGAAAATATTGGAGATAAATTCTTTCTGATGATGCTATTAGAAAACTGAGAAAATTTTCTATAAAAATCATAAATCAGTATTCATTTTTCTTAATTTCTCCAGAACACCATTTTCTTGCTCAAGAGTTCAAGGTGAAACACTCCTGTTTTCGAAATTTTTCGTTTTCCGGGAATATTTCTGGTTCTTACTGGTTGTAGCGATCTGGAATTGATCTCGGATGAAGGGTGAACTGACTTTTCATCGATTTCGCGGTTTAAAACAAGAAATTATTCATTCATCAAGTACTTCACGTATGGAAAAAGTGTATAGGAAGTTCCGATAGGAGATTCCTATAGGAAAATCGTATAGCGAAGCGTATGTATCTGCGTATATGGAATTCGGATATTTCCCATACGAATGGAAGTTGTTGTGTTTCTATACGCAAATTACATTTCATTCGTATAGAAATAAATCATGTAAACTCTAATTTGCGTATAGAAACACAACCAATTCCAATCGTATAAGAAATATCCGAATTCCATATACGCAGATACATACGCTTCGCTATACGGATTTCCTATAGGAATGTCCTATAGGAACTTCCAATACACTTTTTTTATACGTGTTATAATGCGAAAACTGATCTTTAGAAAATGGCCTCAAAGTATTTGAGAAATTGAATTTTAAAAAATTCGAACCTCCTGGATTGAGGAGAAATGAGCTCAACTTTCATTTGAGATCAGGCTGCTATGACCGATAGAACCGGAAATGTCACAAAAAAAAACATTTTTTGTAGATTTTCAAAGGAGTAATCCTTGCAAGAGGTGGCAAAAAAAAAGAAATTTTCAAAATTGAAGGAAGTTAATACTGGCACATCTTTTGTTCCTAACATTTCTTCAGCTTTCCAAGGAATTTTCGAACAATCTCCATCTCGATTTTCTTAATTGGAATGTCCGTTTTTCCTCACCTTCCCTTAATGAATTATATATAATTATAAGTCAGGATAGGAGCTATTGAGAAATCTGATCAGAGCGAAGCGAGGGGGGAAAAGCTAGTATACATAATAAAAGAAAGTGTCCTATGTGCGTGCCGCTAAAACTCAGAAACCAACTCTCATAGCTCCATGGGTGTTATATGAGGTGTTAGCCCTCCACCCTCATGCATGAAAAAGTTTTCCGTCTTCAGCTACGAGCGTTGGTTTTGGAGATACAGGGGTAGCGAGTATTGCACTCATTTGCTCTTTACTTAGGTGGAATGATGTTTTAGCTCATTCTACCATATAGGGGAGGGTGGGGCAAAATGGACCCCCGGGGTAAAATGGACCCCGGGGCAAAATGGACCCCAGGGGCAAAATGGACCCCGGGGCAAAATGGACCCCGGGGCAAAATGGACCCCTTTTTTTCTTCGTTTTTTTTTATTTGTGTGAGCATTGAGTCAGATAGAACACATTCACATCCTTGTATCAAGAGGAAAGCGGGAAAAACGGAAATTTTTTACTATTTTTAAAAGTAAAAATCAAAATAGTAAAATTTTGAGTTATGCACTAAGAGAATTTGTCGAACTGTGTAACTAAAAATATAGCAGGAAAGACCTTGACTATGAAATATATTAATTAATATGTTAACAGCGATCAAATTTTTATCAAGTACAACTATCAGATAGTAAACATAGGGGAAGGTTGGGTAAAATGGACGCTCCAATTGAACGGTTCGAGATAGAAATTTTCTGATGATTCCATTGAAAAACTAAAAAAATTTTAGGCGGAAAATATGTGTCAAAATTTTTTTTCCCATTTTTCGAAAAATTTACTTTTTTGGCCAAGTTTTGAAGAGGCTTTCCTCTTGAACATCGGAAAAATTCACTTTTTCGGCGATATCTCCGGTTCTGTTGATCGTAGCGACCTGGGGTTGATCTCAAATGAAAGGTGAGCTCATTTCCCATGAATTTATGGGGTTTTAAGAACAATATTATCAATTTTTCGAATATTTATGAATCATTTTTTGAAACTCAGTTTTTGCCCTATAAATACTTGAAAAATTGATATTATCCCTTTTTTAACCCCACTAATCCATGGGGAATGAGCTCACCTTTCATTTAAGATCAACCTCAAGTCGCTACGATCAAGAGAACCAGAGATATTCCCAAAAAACTGAAATTTTCCTAAAAATAGAAGACTTTCACCTTCAAATCTTGCAGAAAAAATGAAATTTTTGAAAAATTCCAAAAAATAACTTCTGACATATAACTTTCATGGAAAATTTCCTCATCTTTCCAATGGAATCATCAGAAAAAATCTATCTCCAATATTTCCATCCATTTCCAGTAAATTTCATCGTATAAAATGCCAAAACCAACCCGTGTCCGTTTTAACCCTGGTGTCCATTTTACCCCATTTTCCCCTAAGTATAATTTAGCTTTTTTAGTTATAATTCTAGGTGCGATCATTGATCTAGAATAGTTCGTTTTTACTTTTAAGAAATAGTCATGGTAGTGGGAAAAAATCCTCTTAGTGTTGGCACTTTTTTTGCCCCATAACTAAGACCAGATGAGGGTTCATGATGGATATAGTACTTGAACAAATCGCTATATTTTTCCTTGAAAAAGAAAGAGAGTTTGATTTAATTAACTATTAATATTCGCCAATCACAAGAGGATATTCTCTTGCTTAGGAACGTTTCATTTTATTCAATTGTGAATCCTGGAAGTATCTTATACCAAAAAATCTTATGGTTCGGGATCATCCATTAAAAAATTTCTATCCCATTGATTCTTACAGTATTGGAATTGTAATGAGCGATTCTTCAAACCCCTAAAGTTTGTAAGGTGGATGCCGACATCACCCTGTATATTTATCATGAACTCTCATCCACGCCTTAGTTATGACGCAAAAAATAATTTGAAAAAAAGTGCCCATAACTTAATTAAAAATAATAGAAAAATTGAAAGTTTCATTTCGATGTTCATCTTACCCCCCTTCTCCTGAATACAAAAATTTGAATGTATTCGATATGACGCAATGTACACTCAACGAAAAAAAAAAATTATGCAAAAAAAAGAGGGGTCCATTTTGCCCCGGGGGTCCATTTTGCCCCGGGGTCCATTTTACCCCAGGGGTCCATTTTGCCCCGCTCTCCCCTACTAGAATGATCTAGAATAGTGGAGAATGTTCTGGAATGTTCCAGGAGGTTTGAGAATTTTCTAGATTGTTCCAAAACGTTTCAATTCTAGGATTCGGCAGAAATTTCAAGAACCTCTTAGAGCGTTCCAGAAAAATCAAAAAATTTCCAAAATGATGAAAGAGATTCAAGAATATTTTTAATGTTCCAGTGAATTCGAGAACATGCTAAAATGTTCTGGGAGGTTCGAGAATTGTCCAAAATGATCTGGAAGGCTTGGGAATATTTTGGAATGTTCTAGAACGTTCGAGAACCTTCTAGGATGTTCCAGAAAGGGTGCGAATGTTTTGGAGTTCCAGAAAGCTTACGAACATTCTAGAATATTCCAAAACGTTCGAGAATTTTCTAAAATGTCCAAAAAGGTTAGAGAATATATTGAAATGTTCCAGGACGTGTAGGAACGTTTTAAAATATCCCCGAAAGTTCGGAAATATTGCAAATTTCGAAAGGCTCAAAAGTATTTTAGAACGCTTCAGAAAGCTGGAGAACATTCTACGGTACTCGGGAAGTCTGGAAAATGTCCTATAGGTTTTAAGAATATTTGAGTACTGACATGTTTTGAACTTAAATTTTCTTCAACTTTCCAATGGGATCATCAAAACATCCCCATTTCGAACTGCAGTCGACTACCCATTAAGAGCTCCTTCCCCTCAAACCGCAGTGAACAGCGCCCCTATTCTATACCTCTCTCGAGGTTTTTTGCCGGGACTCTCTTTAAGAGCCCCCTAGCGGTTTCTTGATCACGGTCGAATCACTGGCGATTGATCGTAAGTTGCTGAGAAATAAACAGTCATAAACCGATTGAAGTTTAGTGTTTTCACGGTAGATACGTAGTGAGCTTGTGCAAAATTCTCACTTGGCATCCACCAGAAATACTTGGTGATTCAACAGTGAAAAGATCGCTGTTTTACCGACATATCACCGTGAATTCACGGGACTTTGACTGGTGAACTACCGTAAACTGGAAATGAATGTAATATATGAATCTAATTCGTCTCCTGATATAAATATCATTCATATTGCTATTATATGAACATAATATATCAGTTCTGATTCCCTCAATTACTAAATTCTCCATTAATAATAAATTTCAACGAAAAAAAAAATGCATTCAGTTGGGATCGAACCTGGGACCCTGACATTGTGAATCTATCATTTAACCGTCTTTGCTACTTGCATTTCACATACTTAAATAAAGAATTTTGATCCTCATATATTGATCAGTCTCTTTCTGACTTAGAAAAATTGAATTCAATTGAATTGGTTCGATCGTCTCATTGTTTGTTCCATGAATAAATATACTACTGCGTGAGAAATATTTTCACATCAATCAATCAATTAATTGACGCGAAAAAATTGATGATCATTATTAATCGTTCATTTCTTCAATTTAAAAACAAATTTTTCAATAGAATATTATTTTTTTCGTAGCATACAGCAGTATTAAGAAAACTATTTATTAATTCCATAAACATTGAAGAAATTGCATTCACAATAACAATGTATCTTACGACTGATAATTCATCAGCCATCGACTTCTACTTTACCGACAATTCACTCCTCTTTCACTAGTTATGCACCGTCAATAGACGATCAAATCACCATTATAAGTCCATTGATTCATTGAGAAAAGCGAATTTTCTCACGGAAAAAATACTGTATATATATGAGAAATTCACCGTGATTGTATTGTGCCGAATTTGCACAAGCGCACTACTGATATACGCGTGAAACGACTGTAGTTCGACGGTGATTTGTCGGTAAAATAAATTCACCGTCAATTCACGATTCTTTCACTGCATTTTCACCGTGATCACGAAACCACCAGGGCCTCCGATGAGTTTCTCAGAATCGCTTTGAAACAAGCGGATAAAAGGAGACCTGTTTAGACCTCAAAAAATATTTTTCATTCTGTACCGATGAAAAATATAAATGAAAACGAAATTAAAATTTATAATTTATGTTTTAGGGATGTATGATCATGACAACAATTTTCGATTTGGGGCGTCAAAATTTTTTTATAGTTAGATTATTCCTCGAAGAATTTTATTGTGAAAAATCTGGGGTAGCTATCCATGCATATGTGAAAGAAAAAAATTATTGAAAATTGACAGAAAAAACATGGGCTCTTATGGAGGAATAGAGGTTACGGCCGTCAATTAAATCAATGTTAAATATTCGAGGTCGCGTAGTATGAAAAATTACTATGCATAAGAAAGATGGATACTGTAGTAAATTTGACAATATTTTCAAAATACTATGCAGCCATCCATCCTGGGAAGACAAATCCAATTGAAATTCAAATATTCCATTTAATGCTTCTTTTCTCGCCATTATTCAACACGTGGCAACGTTTCACTGCTCTCATGAGTGCTACAGCCGACCAGTAAGAGAAACAGGAGAGAACCCCGTGTCCTCCCGAGCCCATCCCCACCACCGTTCCCCCACTCCTTCGATCATACATCTTTAAAAACGCATGTGGTTATGCCGGCTGAAACCAACTCGCTGCATAAAATATAACAGGCTCTTAGTGGAAGGCCGAGGCACAAACTGGATCGGCGCGGTAGTGGGGGGGACACGAATTCTCGAAAATATTTCCACTTCGGTCCCCAACCAGGCTCTTAGCGGGTAGTCGACTGTATTCAATTGGAATGTCCGTTTTACTCTACCTTTTTCTAAGACATCAATCAATATCGACGAAGTAGGTTGAAGATAAGTTTTTTCTGGTGATTCCGTTGACGACCTGTCAAATCCCATATGGAAATCATGTGTCGGAAGTCATTCTTTTTGTTTTCCTTTAATTCCATTCGATGCTGCAGACTCGAAGGTTTTAAGACCTATCTTTTTTTGGAGAATTCTGCTATTGTGGGAATATTTCTGGTTCTATTGGTCTTGGTGACCTAGGGCTGGTCTTGAATGGAAGATGAACTCAGTACTCATAGCTAGTACTACGACAATCAGAATAAATTCCCAATTATAACTGTCAAATTATCTCCACTTCTATTCTCATTTCTGCTTCCGCATGGAAGCTTTATAATCGTAATCTTTTTCGAGTTTGAGATTCCATCATAATATGACTGCAATCATGACTGTAATTAGTAATTACTTAAAAATCATGGGAGATTGGAAGGTCAATTCAAGCATCTTTTTTTACCATATGTTTTCATGTGTGCCCCAAGCTCTCACAAAAATTTCAGCTGAATCGGCCGGATAGTTCTTGAGAAAAATGAAAATGTCTAAATATCATTTTTTCGACTTTTCTCGATGAAAAATGAAAGTACTGCATCCACTCTCAACGAGGAGATGCGCGCTTATGAGCTGCATCTTTGACTCCTGGGATGGTGGGAGCTCAGATTTTTAGTTTATCCAGTATGAAACTTTCGAGAAATTTTCCGTAAAAATCTTAATTCCTCTATAACTTAATAAATAATTGAGCTAGAAACCTCCGTTTTCGTAAGATTATACATCTGATGAGCCCAAAGCTGGGTATTGAAACTGAGCAGAACCGATCAAGTCGTTCCTTGGAAATTGACACACAAACATCCAAAAAAGCAAGCTGTATTCCCAAAACTATTTAATTGCTTATATTTCGGATGAGCTTAACCCTCTGAGGCCTATTCTGGTTTCCCCGTTCCACGCACAGATTGATGATGGCAGATTGGAAATAGAAAAATTCATTTGGAAGCTTCCTGCCAATTGCATTGCCAGAATATCCAATTTATGATGTTCACATCACGCACAAGTAGTGGGGCTCCTGCTTGTTCTTTTATCAATCAATAACTTTTCCAACGAATAATTCATGCATGTGTACCAGCAGGAAGAACCGAGGAATGTTTTCCGCTGGAATATGATTTTGGTTGCTTCACTAGTACTAGTACTAGTACTAGTAATAGTCTATAGACTTACATTACATCAATGTACAAGGGCACGTATTCACGTTATAGATATGGCGGGATTGAAAGGCAAAGATTACAAAACAAATCATGAAGGTTCATGAATTATTTATTCGGACAAATCATTTTTTCTTTATCTGATCAACGAGTGAGCTCTACGATTGCCATCATGGATAGGAAAATGAAGAAGCAAATGAGGCACCATCGAATGACCTACTGGGATCCTCAATTCTCCACGATAATTCAACCGATATAGACTGTGGCAGCTAGCTAGTTGTTGCATCAACTATTGTTAGAACTATTTCAATGGAACGAGAATGGTTAAATTGAAAATGTGCTCCAATTATTGAGTAAAATGATTTTGTTAATAGCATCTTCGATATTGATTCATTTATGTTTAAAATGGTTGGCATGCTGGCATGTTCTCCAGAGGTGTCGCGGCAGCTATATTTCAACCTTGCTATAAATGGCATGCTGAGAAAATGAATTAATCAGTATTTGAATGATGTTTTTTTTTTCAATTTTCAAGCATTTTTCATCACGTCATCACATGATTCTATGATCACTCAAACTCCATGATTATTTAGTTTATGAAATTTAGTAAACCAAATGCGAACAAAAGAGCTCACAACATCAATATAACTTGTCTGCCGTCGATTATCCAACTTCTCCATAATATTTCACTGGATTAGCGTCAAACTTTCATTACCAAATTCGAGCCCCACTCAGCAGAAGACGCATTCGTGATTCATGAGCTGGCGCCGTAGGGCCTAAGCAATAGGGGATTGTACTCACACCTGAATACGTAAAGAAAGAGGGAAAAGGAGCAACAAAATAAACTCTAACAACAAGGATCACATTGAGAGCTTACGTCCTCTAGGATTTTCCGTGGGACAATTCTGCTTATCGCAGTCGCGCAGACTCCATTTTTCTATGTTATACTCTTTCATGGTAGACACTTTGTATTTCTCACTGCGCGATTTCGCCCTCATTTCTTTCTAAGGGAATGTAGGCACTGCGTTATGTTAACTCACTTCTATCTCACATTTTCGTTGAATTACGTGATAAATTCTAGGATTATTTCAAATTATCAGCAGGATAAGGAACAGCACGGACTCAAGGTATTTTGGTAGTTACAGTCCGACTTCATCATTGACGGTGTATTGGAGCTACCGTCCTTCTTAGAATATTTTTTCATCTCACCTGAGCCTGGAAAATCTCGTGTAAATATTTAAGTCCTCATTACTGATGCGTATGAGTATGATTATTAGGGCGATTCCACCAATTCTAGACTAGAACTTCGGCTCCAAATTTTGGGGGGGGGGGGCGACTTTCCAGTCCTCTTCGATTAAAACCATTAAAATGAAGAAAATCCTAAATTCTAAACCATTTTGCCCTACTATCGAAGCAGAAATCAATGAATTTTGATTTTTGCATCAAAATTTTCTTTTAAGAATGCCGTGAGTAGCTAAATGAAGAAAAATACAAAATATAGATTTTCATCGCAAATTTTCTGAATCTTGTTACGGCTACAACCCGAAAAACACGTAGATTTGAATAATGTTTTAATACAGAAAATAGTAGATTATTCGTAGTAATCACGGTTGTGGTTGTAACCAAAAATAAAAAATAAGGGATCGGTTTGCCGTGGTAAAACACTGAAGTATACCGATGTCTGAAGGAAGATGTAGTTGGACAAAATAAGTTTATTCAAAATTAAATGTTATAATTTGTATATTTTCAACTAACACCAAATACTTTATTTGAGGATAAATCAAACGTCCAATCTGAGTCAATACGATGAAAGAAAATTGTAATCGCTTCAGCATAAAATTGAACTTACAGTTGGAGTTGAAAGAAATTAACAACGGTTTGAGTTGTTGGAATTCTGGTGAATGTTTGCTGGCGATGCAGATGACTCTCTTGTTGTGCAATTGGCCTGATGCACGATACTGGATCCCAGTAGATGAAGTTCAAGATACTCGAACGATATTTGTTGGTTCATTGTGGAATGACTCAAACGTTTCTTCTCGAAAATGCTTCTACTTGACTTTGAATTAAAGACTCGAACTTTACTTCGAAGGTATGAATACTTGAGTTGATCGAGTACAATTTGAGTAGAGTGACATTCTAGATAGAAGTCTAGTGACTGGAGATGTTAACTCGGACAGAGTAACACTACTGAGTGTGGACTTGTTACTGAAGGCCTGATGACCAGAGTAACGTTGTAGATGAGACTTGGTACTGATGGTGAAGAGTTGTGGGTTAATCACCTTTTATAGTAAAAATGGGCTGGGCGTATCCACAAAACTCTGTTTGGTTCCAAAACTCTGTTTGATTCCAAATTTCCCGTTCTTTTTGGTACCGCCGTTTCGTAGAGGGAGAGGTTGTAAATGAGGGTTGTAAATTTCCCTATGATAAGGTGACCGCTCCGCACCTTTCGCTCTCCACTCAATCATCTTCGTTGTGTTATGTCAATATTCACGTTTTCGGTTGTCGGCTTGCCTTTGATCTCTGGTGTAATAAAATTATAATTTTCTATGAAGTGATATCCGTGGGCTCTATTGTCTGCTCGAAATCGCTTCATTCGTTTCCTCTTTTCATTATTTTTTGTTCCTTATTCGTTGCCAAGCACAAAGAATGATAAGAACGGCAATGCAGCTTATCATTTCCGTTTATTTTCTCGGGCCAGGTAGAATAATTAAAATGTATTTAGAAACATAATTTTCACTAAGTTTATCAAGCATTTTTTTTCCTCGCATCTCTATGATTTTGTTGGGGATCGCAACAATCTTCTGAGAAAAATATCCTTTTTCGTCTTTGTCCTTGTTTTCGAGGTGAAAATGCTCTTTGAAAACTTTAAATGCTTGTTTCGAATCGTTCCCCAAATGTTTTTTTTAATTTTTTTATTTTTTTCTGAAATTTCGGAAAATTTGCTAAGAACTATATGATTTTTGGCCACTGCTCTTGAAAACCCCGGCGACTGCAATTAAAAATTTGAAATTTAATACTTATCAAGAACTAACAATAAATGCAAGTTGAAAAGATGAATGTTGCAAAAGACATATGTATATTGATCACATTCTATAATTCCAAATGGAAAACATCAGTTGTCTAAATGTTTTCCATTTAGGATTATAAAATGTGATCAATATACATATGTCTTTTGCAACATTCATCTTTTCAACTTGAATTTATTGCGAGTACTTAATAAGTATTAAATTTCAAATTTTTAATTACAGTTGCCGTGGTTTTCAGGAGCAGAAAATTTCCAAATTTTCAGAAAAAAATGAAAAAATTGAAAAAAAATTGGGGAACGATTCGAAACAAGCATTTGAAGTTTTCAAAGAGCATTTTCACCTCGAAAACAAGGACAAAGACAGAAAAGGATATTTTTTTCAGAAAATTCAGAAAATTTGCGATGAAAATCGATATTTTGTATTTGTTTTTTCATTTAGCTACTCACGTCATTCTTAAGAGAAAATTCCGATGCAAAAATCGAAATTCATTGATTTCTGCTTCCATAGTGGGGCAAAATGGTTTAGAATTTAGGATTTTCTTCATTTCAATGGTTTTAATCGATGAGGACCGGAAAGTTGGCCCCCAAATTTTGGAGCTGAAATTCTATTCGAGAATTGGTGGAATCGCCCATTAGTATTGGCGTATCAAATGATGCAGTAAGTGGTAAAAAAAACCACATAGAAGAAAGTTGAAAAAATCATTAATAAAACAGAAACAAAATACATAGAAAGAAGGAAAAAAGGATCCATAATGAATCGAATTGCAATTGAATTTCCTCATTGCTCAAAAGAGAACACAATTTTTACAAAAAGTACGCACTCATACATTGGTACGGATTTTGTTTCAGATTTTATCAATCAGTTCAGGATTCAAATTGGAGCACTCTAATTTAGCTTGGCACTCGGAATCTCAGCTTAACTATAATTATTTTAATTGTGATGTTCATTTACATGTTCATGAATTAAGATGCAGAGATCATGGAACGTAGGAATTATTGAATTTAACAATGCTCATTAATTTTTAAATGAACGACTTTTCACCCGTTTCATTCAGGCTTCCACAGGTTCATGATATGATTAGTATCTCATCAATATAAAAATAATTTTATCCAATTGGGGATATAATCCGTGCAAGAATATCATAATTAACATTGCAGTGTGCGTAGCTCAAATGTTACTCTGATTGTGTACACAATCAGAGTTAAAAGATTAGAAAAATATTTCATGAAGAAATTTTGTCCATCTCAGTTAGGTTTTCTTTTTTTATATTGTCCGAAATAGCAACAAATGCAATTTTGTACATTACGAATGGGGATGACATTTATATTAAAATCGACATCTTTCAGTTAATATTCACTCTCGTAACTAAGGTATCAGCTACGGCTGCCGATACTCCTAAAAGTACGAAGTTCTCAGGCCTGGTGATTAATAAATGGAAAAAACTCTGTACCAATCAATAGGAGAGTAATAAAATGGAATAATTGACGAGAACTAGTGCAGATTACTTTGCGAAGTCACTGGAGTGTCTGGAAATTTTTAAGGGGAATTGACATTTCAATATCGATTGAGTATTCAATTTTCATTAAAACGAGAAAGTTGGAAACTACATCTTTTACAGGAAATTCGAGGAGCGTGTGTTTCCACAAATTTAAGAAGTATTGTAATTCGAGGCAGAAACTTGAATTTATAAATTTGAATGGAAAGTTGCATCATAAATTGATTTACCTCAAATTCTGTTTGTTTGCCAAATAACACGTATGCCAAAAGTGTATAGGGAGTTCCTATAGGACATTCCTATAGGAAAATCCTATAGCGGAGCGTACACATCTGCGTACATGGAATTCGGATATTTCCTATATAATTGAAATTTGTTGTGTTTCTATACGCAAATTAAAGTTTATACGACTTATTTCTATAGGAATGACATCTAATTTGCGTATAGATACACAAAAAGTTCCATTCGTATAGGAAATATCCGAATTCCATATACGCAGATGTATACGCTTCGCTATACGATTTTTCTATAGGAATGTCCTATAGGAACTTCCTATACAATTTATTCATACGTGAGTCCCCTTAGTAGCTCATAATCTCCTGGTAGAGCGTGAGTATACCATCGTCTTGTTATAACATTGTGAATTAAGAAAGCTCCAAGCTGGTTATTTTCACTTGCAAAGAACAGTATAGGTGAGATACTATGTGCTAACACGTAGGAAAATTCCGATGGCGGCCGCCATCGCAACTTTGCCGCTTTCCATCGAGTTCTTTCCCATGACAATTTTTCCATGGCGATTCTATCCAAGGCATATTTTTGCATGGCATTCCTTCCCATGATGATTCTTTTCATTCTTTCACATGGCTTTTTCTTCATAGCTTTCTCTTCCATGGCGATTCTTTCCATGGCGTTTCTCTCCATTGAATTTTCTCCATGGCGGAATTCGTCAATGCAAAATTTGCTATGGAGAAATTTGCTATAGCCATAAATTCATGAAAGTCATGAAAAGTTTATGGAAAAGTTATAAGAAGAATCACCATGCAAAAAATTTCCATGGAAAGAATCGTCATGAAAAAATCGCCATGGGAAAGAACTCCATGGAAAGCGGCAAATTTGTGATGACGGCCGCCACGGCGGTGGCCATGGCGGCCGCTATGGCCGGTGCCATGACCACCGCCATGGCGGCCTCCATCAGAATTTTTCTACGTGAATAGTCATCTGCAATGGGTACAGTGAAACCTCCATTATTTTCCACGCACGAGGCTCAAATTTGGAAAATAATAGAGGTTCCGACTCGGTTTCTGTGGCCCCCACTCCGCCAGCACGAGAGTGAGAGAAGACGATATGTCGCTCTCTCTTCAACCGCCATATTATTATTGTTGACTCTCTTTAGTCTATATGTGTCTTGGTCATTCCGCACATGTCTCCGCATGCGCAGAAGAACAGAGATAGCTATAGATGGAAGAAATACAACGAAAAATGGTTGAGAGTGCGGGACGCTCTTTCTCCTCCGTTGAGGGGCGGTGGAATATATTGGAGGTGAAAATAATGGAGGTTTCACTGTAGTACGGAATAGCAAGGAAAGTACGGAATGGCTCTGTTTTGCTTCCGAATGGAAGCTTTGTAATCGTAACTTCTTTTGAGTCTGAGATTTCATCATAATATAATTGCAAATAAACCAAAACGTCAA
The DNA here is from genome assembly GCA_963921955.1 of Aleiodes alternator. Lineage (NCBI taxonomy): Eukaryota > Metazoa > Arthropoda > Insecta > Hymenoptera > Braconidae > Aleiodes > Aleiodes alternator. The sequence continues at coordinate 4,998,436 of OY998106.1, forward strand.
GAATGGCCGTTTTTTCTAAATGTCTGTGTGATGACGCATTTTCCGCTTTACTTTGAAGTGGGGCTAGCTAGCTATCTGAAAATTTTACCATATGTTCGTGATGCGTGCCTCAAGCTCTCACAGAAATTTCAGCCGAATCGGCCAGATAGTTCTTGAGAAGAATGAAAATGTCGAAATATCGTTTTTTCGACTTTTTTCGACGAAAAATGGAATTATAGCGTCCACTCTCAGCGAGGAGATGCGCGCTCATGAGCTGCATCCTTAACTCCTAGGGTGGCGGGAGCTTAGATTTTTTGTTTATCCACTATAGAACTTTTGAGAAATTTTTCGTAAAAATCTTGATTTCTCTATAGCTTAATAAATCATTGAGCTAGAGACCTGGAATTTCGTGAGGTTATACATCTGATGAGCACAAAGTTTGCTATTGAAACTGAGTGGAATCAGTCTAGTAGTTTCTTTGGCATCAGCAAAGAATAGGGCCGGAGACTTCATTTAAATTTGAGTCTCACTAAGTTGCTAAGCAACTAGGATACTCGAATCAATAAATAAGTTTGATGATTGAATAAAGTTCGGAATGTCAAAGTGACATTTGTGAGTTTTCAGGCGTTTGTAATTTCGCCGTGAGTTTCGCTCAAAGTTCCCCTCAGAGTTCCGCACAGAGTTCCTTTCAGAGTTCCCCTCAGAGTCTGCTCAGAGTTCCCCTCAGAGGTCTGCTCAGAGTTCCCCTCAGAGGTCTGCTCAGAGGTCCCCTCAGAGTTCCGTTGAGAGGTCGCCTCAAAACTCAAACGTGCGAAAACTCTCACAAATGTCACTTTAATCTTTCAAATATCATTCAATCATCAAATTTATTTATTGATTCGAGTATCTTAGCTGCTAAGCAACTTAGTGAGACTCAAATTTAAATAAAGTCTCCGGCCCTAGCAAAGAAACATCCGAAAAAACAAGCTATATCTTCAAAACTATTCAAATGATCATATTTGGGATTAGCCTAACCCTCTGAAGCCGATTTCGGTTTTCCCACTCTACAGACAGATCGATGATGGTAGATTTAAAATTGAATAATCCCTGCGGAAGCTCTCTGCCAATTGCATTGGCAGAATATCAAATGCACAATGTTCAAATTATGCACAAGTAGTGGGGCTCCTGCTTGTTTTATTTATTCAATGATTTTTCAATTTCCTCTATACATGGAGAGATATTTAGATGAAACTGTCATGTGATCAGAACTTATATGACGTTTGGTAAAAAAGTTACGAACGCTGGATAACTTTTCCCATTGTCAGGGCAATTTCTGCGCATCTCGAGGATTGTCTCTCTGGCATGGGTGAAAACTCTTCGGGAAATGCATGAAAAGTTCTGTGTTAAGGTGAAGTTCTTCCCCTGCTGATAGTGAGTCGTGCATATAATTAAAGAGGATTAAATAATTATTTTTCTGTGTTCATCTATATTGTCTTGTTAAAAATCCTGGCTAGTTTATCGACTGAGCCAGGGTAACCCGCGGATCAGGGGTCATCAATTAGTTCAATTGATGCCCAAACATCACCCAAGGCGTCATCGAAACCGATGGGGCCAATTGTCTCGGCAAGAGACGATCTTAGTCATCGAGCCGCGGGACCGTACAGACGTGTTTTCACGTAATCCATCACTCATCATTAAGGAGTTTGGGGAGTAAGCTCAAAACGACGGGAAAAAGTACATTTTTTTAACAGGGATGAAACTAGTCGTTTCAAATCACCTCAATTTTTTTTCAAATTTTTCATCTAATTATTTACGACGAAAAAGAATGATAACAAATGATAAAGTGACATAACCCAACATTTGGAAAAAATTAATTACAGCTTGAAAATTCATTCTATTATGTCAAAGACCCGTTGAAATACTTCTCAGAATCGTGAATATTATAGAAGAAAAGAATTTTGCACTGTTTGTTGCACTAAACAATTAAAGAAAAATAATTTTTTTCATTTATAACTGCTCAGAAAACGATGGAAAAACCAAACAAAAATTAAGATTCGATCACTGAATATTTCTTTAATATTCTGGTAGAATTTCCTCTAAGCTGTCTGATTGTTTACGAAGATATTTAATTCAATGTTATGAAAAATCGACGAATTTAGAGATTTTTCTTCATCCGTCAATGCAATGCGGCAACGTTTTACCGCATTCATTTGGCGCGTAATTTCAAATGAGCATCCCGAGGTTAACCGATATACATCAGAAAATTTAGAATAATTTTGAATAAATCATAATTTTCGAAGAAAATCTTTTTCACTTATTAATTTACCGCCCCACCGCTTCATCTTTTTTAATTTCATTACCCGATTCATTATAAATGTATTGATTTCTACTGAATTATTTAATTATCACATCCCGAAAGTTAGAGAGAGACGAATGCTTTCAGTGCTGTCAACAGGAGGAAAAGGAAAAATAATTTGACCACAACGTTGCCGCGGTTATTCTCTCTTGCCGATGCTTTTCGACTTCCAGAAATTGATTGCATTGCTCTATTGCGTTAAATCGTTGATTTAAAGGGAAATTCTCTCATTCTGAAACAATGAAAACATTATTTCGGAACTTTCGGATAATTTTTCAAAAAATCTTTGAGAAATAATTATTTAGTGTTTTACGATTGGATCACTGCTGGAGAACAATAGCCTCCCTTGTCCCCTCACACCCGATTTACAATCACTCCCCAAACTCCTTGAATTCAATCTTCGATCCGCGAAACAGTGAGGACATGGTTTTGCGTATCAAACATCATCAATAGCTAGATTCTTAGTGGATACATGCATCATCAATAGTTAGATTCTTGGTGAATCCGTGCATTATCAAGAAAATTATCTATCGTAATAGTTAGAGACTTTTCGGGTGTAATAAACCGACGCTATAGTCGATAGACGTGGATAGTGTAATGTGAAGGGTTTTCATTCGGTTGTTACATATCAAAGAGACATTCAACATTAATTACAAGACATTATCCAGCATTTCGATGTAAGACCGGTCTTACAACCCGGCAGGGAAATGCGATCATCGAATAGTCATGAACGTCATCAACTATCGAATAGAATCAGTGTTAATTATCATTGTTAAAATATCAAAGTTGTCAGACTATTATCATTCAATTAACGTAAGACGAATTATCTTCTTATGATTCGGGCATCATCAATAATCCTTCAGATTATCAATTAATATCATTGCTTAAAGCATTCAAGACAGTGAATTATAAAGACAAATATCAAGGAATTTACAAAGACAATTATCAAGTGATCTACCGAAAATTATCAGTGAAATTCATCAATGTAACTGAGTGAAATCTAGTCGAAAATTAGAGTATATTTTTGATAAAGTTCGCGAGTTATCATTGTGTTAAACCATCGCCAATTATCCTGAAATTTCCTCAAAAAAGATTCTGAAAAACATCAATTATCCATTATCATCAAATACAGTCCGCTTTAATAGAAACTCCTCGAACATCTACACGGCCGCTCATAAGTAACTTGAGTGGGCGTCATAAAAATCGCGCTAGATTTTTAACATGTCTTGTTTATTAGTATGAACGTGCCTGCATAATTTTGGCCCTATTAGAATACTTTCATTTGAGAAAATCGTTTACGCAGAGTTATTCTTCGTATAAGATAATAAGTAAACAAATTGAGACGAAAGAAGCTGAAAAACTTCAATTATTCTTTTTTTTTTTTTTTCACAATGTTAAAATAGTTCTAAATTTTATTCATCCAATGATCATGCCCACTCTTTGCCATTTCAAATCAGTATGCACACACTGCTCTACTGTTTTTAAGATATACTAATGAACATCGATGATCTCCACTCTTTCCATACTGTCAGTTTGTTCTTTCATTTTTGAATGTGTAATTTGTGCCTTTGATCATTGAATAAATTGAAATTAGACAGAATAATCGAGCAAACTATCAACTTCATATGATGAATAGTAGAGCAACCTCGAACGCAATGGTAAAATTCTGACTCTTCAATTTGTGAATTATGTACATTTCCCTAATGAATGGAAGAGTCTTAATCAGTTCATGGTAATGGATATTGATAGAATCCTTTTACACCTGAAAAGTCCACATTCAAATCCGTATCGCTGGATGAAAACGATCTGAATAGCCACTTAAGAGGGAATTTCAATGTGTCTTAATATATTCAATTAGCCTTTCAAGAAAAAAGAGAATTACAAAATAAGCAGCTTCTCTATCTTTTCTCAGATTTCTTCAAAATTATGTAATCTTGATAGTGCATCTCCTCCACGGTCCGCCACACCATAAAAAACTATATATTCCCACTTTACTACATATTTGGGAATTAATACTGCAGCTACGGTGGAGAGACTATTATCATTAGTAGAGTTTCCAGATCATTAATTAAATGGAGGAAAAAAATACAATAATTTAAAGAATCCCCCCCCCCCCCAAAAGTATTGAAATTCATAAAAGAATTTCAAGAGGAGTTGTTCAACAACTTCATACTCTCTGATTTCAGTTATCATTCCGTTAATTGTTATCATGAAATTCCAGAGTAGAAGAGCAAACGTTTACAGTTTACTCAAGTTTATTATACGTGGTTAACTCCACGGTTTCACGACGGTGATTGGAGGAATTCATGAACTTTGAATATTTTCATTGTTGCGTTTCAATTTTACAAGTACTGTATACCTTCCTAAGTAAATAAATAGAACATGTCTACGAGTGAATTTCTGTGGTTTTATTCACATTGTACGGGATTTGGCGCGATAGTTTTGCTAAGCGCAAACCCTTCTCTCGGGTTGTAAATCTCAGATATACCAGAATTTCAGGTACGCCAAATTTCAATCCGTACGGGCAGGTTAACGACCAATGTCTCGATAACCACAGGTGCTGAGATCAATGATCAGGAATGAATTCAATGAACTAAACACAACCTACACTCATCTGTTATATATTTTAAAAGATTATCGCACAAAAATGATTATTAAAACAGACTGAATTTTCACCTAAAAAAATTGATGAATTAATTGTAATATCAATGTTCGTTAAAGTCCACACAAAACTATTGCACTTCTTAAATTAATAATGTCAGGAGTTTCTAAAATGTTTCTTATTTTCAATTGCACTCAGAATTGTTCCTTATTTTTTAATTGTAAATGATTCGATCAGCTCAGGACTAAACGTCGTGTCTGTCTTTTTATGAAGTCCAAAAGTATCTAACTTAAGATATAACAGAACAATTCTCACTACCCTAAAATATTTCGTATTGAGAATTCGGAATGACCAAGAAAGGCCACGAGGATTTCCTGATTGGTGGAAATCATTTTTCTCTGTTATTATTGGTTATTATTGGTTTTGAAAGTAAACAGAAATGAGAATTTACAAAGGATTTTTTGTGTAGGGATTTTATTACCCCACACGTGTTAAAAACAAGGGTCTTGGAAATAGTCAAGAAAGGAAAGGTCATAAATTGGAGGATTATATACTACTCAAATGACAATTTGTGAAGAAATGTATTTGGAGGAATTTTATGGAGTCTTTGTAAACCAGACAAAATAATATTTCAATTCTACCAGTCATTTGAGACTGAATACACATCATAAATAGTCTATTAAATTTTTCCAGTGAAAGTTATTAACAGAATGAAGGATCACTTTTCGTTACAAAAGTATTGCATCTCGTGTAGGGTTTACCATTCACGGAAATATGGTCAATCACCGATTCAACTTTGGGTGAGTAATTGGCATTTGAAAATTTCAGAAATTTTGGAATAAATTCTATGTCGATAACATTCCCAGTATCGGATTAATGATGGGCCGGAATCACATACTGATAGTTGCATGTGGTGACGATGCATTATCAACTGCTGGCCCCAGTTTAATGAAAATATGAATGACTCAGCGGTGATCATAGCCCAATAATAGTAGTTGCGTTTTGCCTCTTTCGCATTGTCACTGATAATTAGGCCATCCCCTTCAAAAAATTATTGGCTGGCGGAATTTTTTTCTAAGGGATTTCTGAATATCATTGGCAACTTTTACCACTATATTGGAGAAAAGTGGCCAATTTTGAATCTTCAACGCTTTCTAGATGTTCTCATCATACAAGTCACTAGAAGTCGTTCGCTGATAAAAGGTATTTCCTATATGTTATTCATGAGAATGTTTTTCCGTGTCAACACAATCGTTTTCTCAATGTTTCTATGTGAAAGCGAGTAAGAGAATAATCGGTAATCTGTCAGTTTCACTCTGCCAAATATTCCAAAATTTTTCAATAATTTTACCAAGTTTTTAATTTAAATTGATGTGTCTTGATGTAGCAGAGGCCAGTGGCAAGATTTCAAGGCAGACAGACAAAATCCTAATTAAATTTTCTTCCTAAAACAACTAACTTTTTTTGGAAGTCACTAACCAGTTGAACCAAAAAAAACCAATAAATGAAAATTGAGATTGTCGCCACGTTTGGCGTAACCCAAGGCCACGACGAGGACGTAGTGGTGCATAGGCCTCGAAAAGGAATCTATCACGACCCGTCCTATAAACGACACTCGGGATTTTAGATGAAGAATATATTGACAACAAACTCCGCCCACCTTCATTGGGCATAAAAAATTTAATTTTTATATTACACGGAAACAAGTACTTCATGCACAATGTGCTTTTTGAAATGTACCTTTTCCTTCTTTTGTCAATAATTTGTACACTTCGCGTGGAACAATTTCAATTTGAAATATCAATCAAAAATAGAAACGAAAAATGAAAAAAAAGACGAAAAAAAAAAACCTCAATAAATTTAATACGGATTAAATGAAACTTCAAAATACTCATCTGAAAAACTGGACTTTCCAAAAAAAAAACAAGATGCAGTGGTGGCAACTAGCTCTTAAAACAAAACACACAGTTTTGATGTTTCACCGCAGAAGACCTGAATGATACTGGTCTAGAAAAGGCTCATTCGGTTGAATTACCAAATTGGCCATTTTCATGAGACCATTGGTCTCTGTTTATCATTGTGTTTTCACACCAACTGTCTTTTTCAGGAAGAAATCGACTGTTTCAAACATGCCTCGCCTCTCAGCCCGCCCCTCTCCCCTTGCTCAATCAAAACATCAAACTCTACTCTATTGAATTTCTTATTTTGCTTCCAAATTATTGTGAAATAAAATTTTATTAAAGTTTGAATGATGTATTCATTGAGTTGTTGAACACAATGAATAAATTCAAGTTTTTCGGCTCGAAATTAACAAACCAACTTATTTAGCAAAAAAATTTATAAAATGAAATTTTCCAAAAACCGACCTCAATGCGAGCCTAGAATAGGTGCACCGAGCACGGCGGAAGAAAAAAATTTGAAATAAAACATTAAAAACACTAATTTTCAGTTGGCAGAGCTATACTGTCAAATTGCCGAATAATCTAATATTCTTCTGGATAAATTCCTTCAAATTGATGGATGAAGATTTCGATCAGTTATCATATTATGGGTTGCTTCTTACCTACATGGAAGACATGACGGTGAAGTTAGCCGCTATTCCAACCACCGAACGCTGAGCGCCCAGGGACGAATAGGGCATTCTGGTACCCCGTATATATAATATGGAGAGATATTGTTTGCTATATGATTTTTATTTTCTTAATGGCTTAAGCGATCCTAGCGGAACATTTTTTCGAAAGATTAGACGTCTGGTGGTGGTATGGCACGAACAAGAGGAGATGGAATGTAAAAACGCACAATTTTCTGATTTTTTTTAGTTCTATTCAAAAAATATTTCTTGCTACATCAGTTTGGCTCCTGGAACAGCTTTGAGGATCTAAATCAGAGGTATTGTAGAAAAAACAGACCTTCAGGGGTGTTATTAGACTGGCGAGAGATGTAAATAGGTGGAAATTGATAGATTTCTGCCGCAAAAAAATGATTTATTGTGTAACTATTCGATGCTAAATCTTTTCGTTCGTTGGGGTATCTAGCGGAATGCCAGAAGATGATTTTCTTGCCTATTTTTGGGAATAATATTCTACAGTTGGGAAGAAAGCGTAAAAAAACGCGTATTGTCGGGATGTCTTTCATTCTTTCAAAAAATATCGGTTGCTACATGAATTCCATTTTTGGAATAGCTTCGACGATACGGAACGACGGGTTTCTAGATATATCAGACCTCTAGGGGGGGGGGGGTTATAATAGTAAAAGAGTGTAAAATGTGGAAATTCAGAAATTTCTGTCGGAAAAAAGTTATTACATAATTATTTGCTGCTACAGCTATTCCTCTTTTAAAATATCTAGAGGGATGCCAAACGATGATTTCCTCCCCTCATCCATATGTTTGGGAATGGTATTTCACAGGCAAGATGAGGGAAAAATGTAAATCGGGTTCTTGTCCATTGAACTGATGTAGCAACAAATAATTGAGGAAGTTCGTCTGGCAGTAATTTAATTAGTAAACAGAAATCACTACGACTAATGTAGTCCACTCGACTTACTAGCGTAGTAATAACTTGTACAGCTGATGTATGCTAAAAATGCTTCCTCATCAATTATAATTCATGTTTTGTAAAAAAATGGAATTCTTGGAAATGATTTTTTGAGGATCGGATAGAAAAAGGTAAATTCATTACATTTTCAGTGACTTTTGTATGATTCGATGTGCAAGCGTGGTATAAATTGCGTTGTTCGAGAATCATTCCTGGTGATTCTAAAAAGCGCGCGATTTTGACGTCACTGACATGCGAGTGAAACAGAGGCTAACCTCTCAAAAATCAATTCGAATCAAAATCAAAATCGATGTAGCAACACATAATTAAGTAGTCATTAATTTTTTTCAACAAATGTCCATGAATTGTCGCAATTTCACCCCTTTTGTCACTCGAATACGGCGCCTAGAGTTCAGATTTCCCCATAAAACGTTTGTTTTAGATCTTTAGAGCTAATTAGCAAGAATAATTATTCAGAAAGTCGAATATTTTTTTTATGCCCGGGCCCCTATTCGTCCCTGCACGTTCGACACTCAGCGGCAATAATAGCGGATCACGTAGAAAAATTCTGATGGTGGCCGCCATGGCGCGGGCCATGGCGCTGGTCATGACGGCCATCACAACAAATTTACCGCTTTCCATAGAGTTCTTTCCCATGGCAATTTTTTCATGGTGATTCTATCCATGACGTTTTTTTTCAGGCATTCCTTCCCATGGTGATTCTTTCCATTTATGCTCCATGGCTTTTTTCCATAGCTTTCCTTTCCATGGAGTTTCTTTACTATGGTGTTTTTTTTCCATGGTGATTTTTTCCATGGTGATTCTTTCTATGGCGATTCTTCCCATGGCGTTTCTTTCCATTGCATTTTTTCCGTGACGGAATTAGTCAATACGAAATTTGCGATGGTGAAATTTGCTATAACCATAAATTCATGAAAGTCGTGAAAAATTTATGAAGAAGTCATGAAAAGAATCGAAAAATGCAAAAAAAAGAATCATGCAAAAAACTGCCATGGAAAGAATCGCTATGGGAAAAAACTCAATGGAAAGTGGCAAATTTGTGATGGTGGCCGCCATGGCGGCCGTCATGACCAGCATCATGTATATATTGTCACGTATTTTTAATCTACGGTAATTAAAGAATTGCGTGAAACTCAAAGAAATCAAAATATCCAAATAAAATCAATAAATTCAAACAATGTTAATTGTTGGGCGCCAGGACGACCTTTCGTCCGAAAATCAAAACAAACAAAGAAAATCAAAATTCAATCCCCAGGTGATTATCCGACTAGTCAGTAACAAAAGGATTTTAAATCCAAAATCCTAATGACCGCGGAGGCGGCTGGGTTCAATAACTCACCTGTAACGTATTGAAAAGAAATACAGAGTTCTAAATAAAAAAAAATTCAATTTTGTTTTATAATTTTAATTCAAAGCGATATCTCTTTTAACTGTGCTCTTTAAAAAAATATTACAGTATAATAAAAAAATATATTTCCGTTACTGAATTTAATTTTTGTTAACAATATTATAAATGTTTTTATTATCGGAAAAATAATACGAATCAATTATTCAGGACTCTATATAATTTTATTTATCAAAACAAAAAAAACTCATGATAATCAAAACTAATTCAAAAGTCCGTACAAATTTTCACTAACACAACAAAACATTAATTGACAACACAATTTAAATTGTCGTTAAAAAAAAATAGTCAAGAAAATTAAAAGTCAAAATTTGAATTAATTCTGATTCACGCGACAAGTACCTTAAGACTTTATAGTCGCATGGACGATCGGCGTCCTTTCAAAATGCACCTTTATAATTCCCAGCGATAACTCGAAATAATGAAAAAAATAATAATAATAAAAAATAAATTAGACGAAACAATCACCGTTATTGAATAAAAATAATAATAACAATAATCAAAATTATCGTCTAAAATTATCGCTGAAAATTAAATTAAATGCCGACCAATTTTAATTAAAAAAAAAAATTAAATCACAAATTCTCAATTAATTTTCCCGACAATAATTTTCCGAAATTAACAAAAATAATAAAAAATAATTAGCGAGAAACGAGAAACATTAAACCATTTGCGTTTATTTAATTTCGCGAATAATACAAAAAACTATCACGCCACGGAAAATCCCAAAATGGCGGTTACCGGCGTCGTAATGACGCTAACAAAAAAAATGTCCAAAAACTATGCCGAGAATAATCACACGCTTACCGGAGTGTTGTTGATTAACCTCGAAGCCAAATTCCTTCTTCAATCTCCAATTCCCCGGTAATCGTCCAAGAAAATCTTCAATTATCCTCGATAATTGTAATTTCTTCAAAAATATTAATTGCAACAATAAGTATTGCGATTATTGCAACGGTAATTAATATTTTTTTTCTTACAGTGAAAATCACGTCTGTACTATTTGCCACCAAAACGGAAAGTGAGGGAAGACGCCGGCGTGCGTCGAAAATTAGACCACAGGTGGCTCTTCCCATAATTAATCATCCAATGACGTTCAAGATTTCTTTTATCACCGGTATTGTTTTGCATTTATTCCGGTAATAAAATAAATGATAAAAGAATAAGTCTTATAATTTTACGTCAAAAATTCCGTTAAAAATTTCCATGATGATCTCTTAATTAAATTTTATTATAATCAATTAATATCGAATTAATTATGATTTTCCAGACGTCCTTGATTTCCTTAATTCTCCGCCAATCAGAATGAAGAGTCCAACGGAAAACTTCTCCCATCGATTTCCATTTTCTGCGTCGATAACTTCCTTGAACAGCTCTCTATGATGCGCGTTCGTCCGCAGGCGCCCCCTTCCGGCGTGAAGAAAAACTCCGGCAAGAGCGGGAATATTCAAGGCGGGAAAGAAATCAATTAAATCAGTAAAAAAAAAACATAAATATCGTTTCTCGTTTCTCGGACTGTTCGTTCTGGTGGAGAATGGAACTAATTTCCAACGCGATACCGGTCTCAAGAAACAATACAGATTGTAACGCAAATATGGCGTTACAATATATATATTTTTTTCACCTTACTGTAAAGAACTGTACACATTTCCTTCTACGATAGAGGGTGAAGCAAGGAAGAAAATAAATAAAGTCATGATCACTGTATCCATTGATCCCTATGCAAGAGAGTGAACTATTTTCAGAGGAAATTCATAGCATTCACAAGACTCTTATTAAACTACCGGTATATTTTTGGGAAAAGTCCTTCACGTGATGAGATTTCGCAATAATAGAATTCAGTCAGATCAATAGCTTTTTTTTTTTAGTGATATTCCATTTTCTAATGTGAAAGTGTTTTTATTTGGGAAATATTTCTCCTTGCCTGATCCGTTGCGCAGAGATATGGTGAATAATTTATGAATATTTTGAGTTGTTATGGATTAGAGGAAGGAGCGAAGTGACTCGTGTTGAGGATTGGTCCTAAGAGACATACTGGTAGTGGAGATTTTTCTCTCCAAAGTTAATTCTTTATATTCCTAATGATCTCCCTTTTCGCAGTCTCTACATAGCGATTAATCCGAGAGAATTATTAAAAAACTGTTATGGCGATTATTTCTCGAATTTCTGATTTTTTTTTTAAATTTAATCACATGATTATGGAAAATATAACTCACTGAATTATGCATCTTTTTATACAAAAACTTCAAGGGATAATGAAAAAAAAAATTATGGGGCTTAGTTGGAGTAGTCATGTGATTGTAAAGCGTGCCTTCGGCATTTCCTGCAACTCAGATACTTGTCAGAATACTCCATTACCCATTCTACTTCGCTAGGGTGATGATTTTTGTCGAAATTATCGTTTATCCGCTCATGGTGCGTATAGTATTTTTATGCTGTAGGATGCCGGTAGAGTGAGTTTCTAACCTCACTTCACTCGGTTTGGAATTCATTTTTCCAGCACCCCTCAGCACAAAAAAATACTTCAATGTATTTCTCAGATAATATACTATTATGAAATTCTATTTGGAAGCGTTCTGCAAATCTTATTGGCAGAATATTAAAAACTGGTTGAATCGTGGGGCTGTCAAATTACGCACAACTAGTGGGGCTCTTGCTCATAGAATGAAATCAAAATGATGAATATCAAGATCAAATGCGGCATTGATCCTTTATAAAAAGAATAGTCTAAAAATGAAGAGAGCGAAGATACAATACATTAAATGAATTTGCCTGAGTAAAAAGTTCCGACAAGCTGAACGAAGCCTTTTCAAAAATTTATATTGGACGACATTGCTACTCCGAACCAAATACCATTAATATGATGACCAAATTTGGACGAGGAACGCCGTGAAATAGGTGAATGATTCCATGTCACGAACAATTCTACATGCCACAGTTTATTGGATAATTCATATGAATCTCTTCCTGAGTATTAGCTTTCAGTCTCATTCCAGAAGAATAACATATTAAACTTTTTTTCATTCAGAATCATTCAACCACGGTTGACTTCACTTGTCTCGCTACATCAAGTTTGTAACAAGCTTAAAACACGGCTGCAGAAAACATGTTCAGTCGCGCTTGGCTGAATATACAATCTGACTTTGATTACTATGGAACTCCTTAGGCCACAATACTCAGCAGATATATTCATGCTGAAAGAACCATTCGCTCCACCATCCGTTTCCGTTCTCGTTACTTGAGTACGAAAATCAAATATCAGCCTTTCGTTTATCAAAAAAATTGAGGAAATGACGATTTCAGTTTTTTCACAAACCGATTGCATCCTTCAATTTCTGATTCTCCACATGTTATCGGAGTATTTAGAAAATTGTGACCTCATAAAATTATCCATGATAATAGTAGAACTGAAAATCGTTCAGCACAGAAAGTCAGAAGTGGATCTCTTCATATTTGTCCAATCTTTCGAAACATCTGATTTGAAAATCATTTCAAGTAACACGAGGCAATACGGATGGATGAGTTTGACTCCAAATGATCCAAAACGTCGAAAAATTATATTTTGAAAGCATGTCTGTATGTGTGTATGTGGCTGTGTGTATCCAAGTGTACTGCCATTCTCGTCGTTTTCTCTGGGATAGTTACACGTATGAAAAAAATGTATAGGAAGTTCCTATAGAACATTCCTAAAGGAAAATCGTACAGCGAGGCGTATACATCTGCGTATATGGAATTCGGATATTTCCTATACGATTGGAATTTGTTGTATTTCTATACGCAAATTAGAGTTCATACAATTTATTTCTATACGAATGGAATCTAATTTGCGTGAAGAAACACAACAAATTCCAATCGTACAGGAAATATCCGAATTCCATATACGCAGATGTATACGCTTCGCTATACGACTTTCCTATGGGAATGTCCTATAGGAACTCACTATATACTTTTTTCATACGTGTAGTGGAGTATTAACCCTCGGAGTACACACCTCTGAACGGAACTTCGGAGCACACACGGGGTCAAATTGACCCCACTCCATTTTCTGAGTGCTACATCTTAAAAACTATGCATCTTTTCCGAATTCATGTTGTGAGGTTATTTGTAGATAAAACAATGTACTTTTGAATACAATCATCATTGCTTTGATTTAACTATTCTTTGATGGTTAAAAAATTAATCGTAATTGGACCTCTTTTCTAAAGTCAGCCAATTTGAATGAAAAAGCTTCTGAGCGTCAGAGTCGACTATTTCAAATATTTTCATCCATTTCATCATATTTTAGGGCAAAAAATTTTTTTGGGCCAAAATGACCCCCAGTGTACTCTGAGGGTTAAATTATGATAAAATTTTCTTCAGGGAAATTTGATAATATATGATGATGTACCAATTCATATATCTTCCATATTTTGACAACAAAAGTCAATACACCACAGTGAAATCATTTTACTAACTACATACGAAAAAACATCAAAGTATGACATTTTATGATAGATTCTGTAAGAATATTTCACATCATGACATTTTTCGACAAATTTGCCATCCCTATTCACACCCGAGTTATGACAGATCATGGCAGATTTTTCGATAATTTGTCGAATTATGACATTTTTTTCTGAATAAATATGACGATATCTAACCTGCTTGTTCCAATTTACAGATAGAAATTGTCAATTTTTGATCGAAAGTGTCAAAAATGATCAATATATGTCCGATTCTGACCGAATTTTGACGAAATCTGACATAAATTGTCAGCCAGTTTCGATGTATTTCTACAGGATTCTACAGCTTCTGTCATTTTTCTACGGAATCTGACGACTCGAATTCCACGAGGAATGTCGTAAGGATAAATAGTATTCTTCTCCCAATCGTTTTGCATCTAACAAATATATATTTGCTGCAAGAAATTATTTTCCAGATAAAATAATTTTTTTCTGTTAGTGAAGAGAGTCAATTTCTTTATTTTTTTTTTTGCAACAATTCAAGTGGAAAGAATAGTCCAGATGAATAGCCCCTGAGCTCAAAAATCGGTCCGATGTTTCCTCAACTTTTTTTGCATAGCAAGTGCAGCAAAATTTCCGAACTACCAAACTTACCGCAATCGTTGCTGTGGTGCAGTGGAAGTATTGACAAAATTTCAACAATTTTAGAACACTCGGAGTATCACAACTCAATATAATCTGATGACAAATAAAGTGCTGAACTGTCGTTCTGAATTTATCTGAAACTGGAGGATTCATTTCGTTCAGTTTTTATTGTTGAACCTCGTAAAAATTTTGGAAAAAGTGAGGTAAATTATTGGTGAGCCAAAAAGACTATAGCTTGTGGATACTATCATTCATTGTCGCGGCTTAATGATTTAGGATCTGTGTAGTAAGTTTTACAACGGTCGCTCATGTTCTCAGCTGTTGATACGATCTTGAATAAATCAGACTAGAATCAAGCTACTGAGCTTCGAAGATTATCTATAAGAACGAGTGGCATTAATCTCTTTACAACCCGACATAAAGTAGAAGAACGTCGTCTTTGTCTCCAGATAAAAAATTTTACCGTCCATGTTCTAATCATGCGAAAATCAGTTATGTCCAATCATTTTTTTTTATTAATTATGTCCAATCAGATTCACATTCTTTGGAGTGCATCGGAAGCTAGAGTCAATTGATGGTATCTTAATTAACAGAACCCTACAGTCGTGCCGAAAAAGGAATCAATTTTGACATTTATAAATGGTAATTAACAGGAGAAATATCTCAATGTTTTCGTATCAATTGAAAGGAAATCCTTTCTCAACTTCCATTTCTCTCACTGTTCGGCTTCGTTTCATAATTTAAAGTCACGATAAATACTTATAAAATAAGGAAAATAATTCCCAATTGCAAGCATATCTTCTGAAAAGCGGGGGATATCAAGGCAGAATGGATCAGCGGGATGAAATAGACTCAGATTTTTTTCGACATAAAGACTTTAATGAGAATTCTGAAAAAATTGAACAGTATTGCAGACATTGTTAGAGTATCTCCGCACATTTTTCTTGAGTTTTCTGACAGAGACTCAGTGAGAGATGGAAGCGCGAGGCTCCAGAAGCTCCAGACTTGTTAAACTCTTCATTCCTGGTAGAAAATAGCTAAATACATAGGAGGAAGAAGAAAAAAGAAAGGAAAAATGAAAATTGACATTTAATAATCTCCGACAAGAAGATTGAAATAAAAATTTGAATAAAAATCTGAAATAATTAATAAAAGTTATATTTGGGAGAATAGGGAAGTCGAGGGACATCCAGAGTATATTTTATGGAGAAATCTGGGCGTCCCCCGACTTCCCTGTTCTCCCGAATATAACTTTTATTAATTATTTCGGATTTTTATTTAAATTTTTTATTTCAATCTTTTTGTCGGGGGTTATTAAATGTCAATTTCTATGTTTCCTTCCTTTTTTCTTCTCCTTTTTTATTGCTTCCGAATGGAAGTATTGTAAACGCGATTTTTTTCGATTTTCGATTTTTAAAAATTCATGTGTGTGTGACAGATATCACATCATTGCTCCGGAATGGTAATACTTGGTGAGCTGAAAAACTAACAGTACTTTCTCTTCCCATGCAAATTGCTGTCAGTAAAATATGAGCGAAATCGGTTGAGTAGTTTTTGAGAAGAATCGAATTTTTCAAAAATCGTTTGTTCGATTTTTCTCCGCAAAGAATTGATTTACAGCCCCCATTCTCAGCGATGAAATCCATCTCATTTGAACTCACAATTTTCATTCGGGGTAAATTTTGCTGAGATTTTACGTTTGCAGATAATTTCACTTACAGTGTCTTTCATCCTGAATTTTGTATACACGATAGCTCAAAGACTATTTGGGTCAGAGACTTCAAATTTTTTCTGTTTGTGCATCTAATGAACGGAAAACTTGGTTTTGAAATTGGGCGAAATCGCTCCAGTAGTTTCTGAGATGTTGGCCAAAAACCATTTTATGAAAAGAGGTTATACCTCGAAAACCCTCCAAGCAATTACATCCAAGTTCAGTCTAAAGGATTCATCTTAATGAGCCCCATAAATGGTGAGAATTTCAGATTTCCCAGAGGAAGTCTCTTGTAAGAGTGCTCGATCAATTAATTTTTTTCGAAAGTCACGGTTTTTCTTAGCTTTCTCCCTAGGAACACTCCTATTTCTTATTTCACCATTCGAAAGTAGACGATTTTCTCCACAAATGAGTGCCTTTCCATTCTAACGATAATCAGAAAGAATAGAAACCGTATTTGGAACTCGAAGTTCAATTTTTCAGATTTGTCGTAGGATCTTCCATTTATGATTGAAAAATTGATTGTTTTTTTTTTTGTGGTAAAAATGAATAGACAAAAGTTCACCAAAGATCGAACCATCATTGAATTTGTCCTTACAAGCGATATTCCTTCGAAAAAATGTCCACTTATGACAATTCCACAAATTGGGGAAATTGTTGGCTGGAGGAAATTGAAAAACAGAAAGAAAAAATAAAGAATCATAAAAACTGGTTGAGCATTTAGAAACGTCTTGGCTGAGTATAATTAAATTCTACACGATTTTGTCCAATGATTTTTACATGGGCTAGGTAAGTCAATTGGATCTCCAGCCCATCATTAATTTTTTCTGTTATTTCATTTTCCATGAATGAATATCATCCCTAGCGAATTCATTTATACCGATTCTTTGAGTATTCTTTGAACTTTAATTTCGGTATAGTAGACTGTAACGGGAATTCGTCCAATCCCGTTACGGAATGAATGTTAATATGAGAGTAGGAGGGAGTTTTTCCAGCTCTTCGTGATTATCTCGGTGAATAAGGGAGATAGAGCGAAATAGATATCAATATTGAATCAGTAGAGAGTTTTTTCTATTTTTTGCTAACATCTCGGTAAATAAGTGAGATAGAGCAAAATGGACATTAATATGGGATCATCAGAGAGTTTTTTCAGTTTTTCGCTATTATCTCGATGAATAAGTAAGATAGAGCGAAATCGCCGTTAATTCTGGAGAAAGGGGGAGTTTTTCCAGTTTTTCCCGATTATCTTGGCGAATAAGCGAGATAGACATTAATATGGGATCACCGAGGAGTTTTTCCATTTTCTTGCTATTACCTCGGTTAATGAGCGAGATAGAGTGGAATGGAGATTAATATGGGAGCAGGAGGGAGTTTTTCGTGATTATTTCGGTGAATAAGCGAGATGGAGTGAAATGGAGGTTAATATGAGATCAGGAGGTAGTCTCCTCAACTTTCACAATCAACTGTATAATTAAGCCGGAGAATGTGAAAGGGACGTTAATTTAGTATCGGGAGGGAGTTTTTTCAGTTTTTCGCGACTAGATTGGTGAATAAACAAGATAGAGCGAAGTACACATATGGAATTATGAGGAAGTTTTCAGATGAAATAATATCCTCTTGATCCCGAATTAATGTCCATTTCGCTCTATTTCACTTATTTGCCGCTATAGTCGCGAAAAATCTAATCAACTGCCTCTTGATCCCAAATTAACGTACGCTCTATCTCGCTTATTCGCCAAGATAATCACGGAAAACTGGAGAAACTCCCTGGTGATCTCATATTAACGTCCGTTTCGCCGCATCTCGCTTATTCACCCAGATAATCACGAAAAACTGGAAGAACTCCCCGGTGATCCCATATTAACGTCCATTTCGCTCTATCTCGCTTATTTACCGAGATGATAGCGAAAATCTGAAAAAACTCCCCGGTGCTCCCATATTAACGTCCATTTCGCTCTATCTCGTTTATTCACCAATATAATCACGAAAAACTGGAAAAACTCCTTCTTGATCCCATATTAATGCAAAAACGCTGGAGATATGCCTTTGTTATTTCAAGAAAAAAAAGAAGAAATGGAACTTACGCCCTTTCACCTCTAAGTCTTTGCACTTGAAAGCGGGAAATATTAAAATATGAAAAATTCTCGCTGGGATATTTTTCAGACTTGCATCAAGTATATTTGATACTTAGAATGAATTAAAAAAGAAACTCGATATGAGTACTACTTATACTTCAGTCAAGTATCTTTAGTACTACTCTCTAGTATATTTAGTACTACACGGAAAAAAAATTCTAGTTAAATTTACAATGCTAACATGGTAATTTGTCCTATTGATTATTGTAGTGGTGGACTAGACTTTTAACATCTTAATTTTTACGATGTAGCGTTGGAAATTTCATTTAAGAAATAATACTTTAGAGAAATAATACCAAGTCGTAAGCTCCTTCATATGAATTACGATGTGACCATCGTAAAATTTGAAGAGAGATCTTAAATAAATGAATAAAATAATAATCGACCGGTGGTTGGATTCGAACCCGAGTCCTTTCGAGTGCGAAATGACCGACGCCTTGGACCACTCGGCCACCGAAGGGCCTACACTTTGAGTTGTTTTTAAGATCTATATTAACGATTTCAATAAAAGGTCATAAGACACGAGAGCGCCTCTTGCGGAGGACGCAGTTACTATATTTAAAAATTACGATGTAACATCGTACTTTTTATAGCTTCCGTCGTATTATAACAGAGGCAGCACTAAAATATTTATTTTATTGAAAAGTAGATAGAATTATTAAATATACAGATAAATATAGTTTTTAAAGTGTAATTTTCATTTATTTTTTTTTACGATGTTAAATTGTAATTTTTGCAGTAATTTTTAATCCTAAACGTCTTTGTTAAAATTACGATGTTAAATAGTAGAAAATATAACCCACATAGTAAATTTTTAAATTAGATATTTCAAAATTAACGTTAATAAAAGTCTGATCCAGAATTACGATGTTAACATCGTAAATTTTGGTAGAATTTTTTTTCCGTGTACTCTCCAGTATATTTAGTACTACTCGCAAATATATTTGATGATGATCGAATATACTTGCTACCAGTCCTCTCTGAGCTTGTAGCAAGTATCAAGATGATACCAGCTCAAGAATTAGTTAGGTACTTGTCACAAGTATAAAGTATACTAGCACTGAGTATACTTTATACTTCCCATGAGTATATTCGGGATTAAGCTGATATACTTATGAGAAGACTATTTCATACTCCTGACGAGTATAAACAGTTACTCAATCCAAGCTTTTTCGATGTACTGGCTGCAAGTATTATTTCTACTTGCCATGAGTATGTTTTTTGTAGAGTGATATTTTCTGAAAAATCATTTCTTTTTTCGCAATTTTCGGAAAAATGCGAATCGCAATCTTCATTAATATACACTCTAAAAAAAATATACTAGTGACAAGTACAAGCTGGTACTTGAGTACAGTACACTTGTGAGAAGTATAAAAAAATACTGGCGATGAGTGTAATGTGGTACTCACCATGAGTACAACGGCCACACATGAAGTATAAAAAATACTTGTGACAAGTATAAAAAATACTTGTGACAAGTACAAAAAATACTTGCGACGAGTATAAAAAATACTTGTGACGAGTATTGCCTTGTACTTGTCACGAGTACTTTCTTATACTTGTAACAAGTACTGTCTGGTACTTGTCACGAGTACTTTTTTGTACTTGTCACAAGTACTTTTTTGTACTTATCCCAAGTACTTTTTGCAATGTAGTACTGTCTCGCACACGGTAAATAAGCGAAATAGACGTTGATATAGGATCAAGAAGGAGTTTTGACAGTTTTTCGTGATTATGTTGGTGAATAAATGAGATAGAGCGAAATGGATCTTTATATGGGATGATCGGGGAGTTTTTCTAGTTTTTCGTGATTATCTCGGTGAATGAACGAGATAGAGCGGAATGGATGTTAATATGGGAGCAGGAGGGAGTTTTTCCAGCCCTTCGTGATTATCTCGGTGAATAAGCGAGATAGAACGAAATAAATATCAATATTGAATCAGGAGAGAGTTTTTCCAATTTTTTGCAAACATCTCGGTGAATAAGTGAGATAGAGCGAAATGGACATTAATATGGGATCACCGGGGAGTTTTTTCAGTTTTTCGCTATCACTCAGTGAATAAGTGAGATAGAGCGAAATCGACGTTAATTCTGGAGAAAGAGAAAGTTTTTCCAGTTTTTCCCGATTATCTTTGCGAATAAGGGAGATAGAGCGGAATGGAGATTAATATGGGAGCAGGAGGGAGTTTTTCCAGTTTTTCGTGATTATTTCGGTGGATAAGCGAGATGGAGTGAAATGGACGTTAATAGGGGATCAGGAGGTAGTCTCCTCAACTTTCGCAGTCAACTCTGTAATTAAGCGGGAGAAGGTGAAATGGACGTTAATTTAGTATCAGGTGGGAGTTTTTTCAGTTTTTCGCGACTAGATCGGTGAATAAACGAGATAGAGCGAAGTACCCATATGGAATTATGAGGAAGTTTTCAGATGAAATAATATTCTCTTGATCCCGAATTAACGTCCATTTCGCTCTATTTCACTTATTTGCCGCTATAGTCGCAAAAAATCTAATCAACTGCCTCTCGATCCCAAATTAACATACGCTGTATCTCGCTTATTCGCCAAGATAATCACGGAAAACTCGAAGAAATCTCCGGTGATCCCATATTAACATCCATTTCGCTCTATCTCGCTTATTTACCGAGATGATAGCGAAAAACTGAAAAAACTCCCCGGTGATCCCATAATGATGTCGATTTTGGTCTATCTCACTTAGTCACCGAGATTTTAGTGAAGAACCGAAAAAACTCTCTTGATTCAATATTGATATCTATTTCGCTCTATCTCGCTTATTCACCGAGATAATCGTGATAAGCTGAAGAAACTCCCTCCTGATCCCAAATTGACGTCCATTTCGCTCTATCTCGCTAATTTACCGAGATGATAGCGAAAAACGGAAAAAACTCCCCGGTGATCCCATATCATCGTCCATTTCATTCTATCTCACTTATTCACCGAGATTTTAATGAAAACCTGAAAAAACTCTCTCCTGATTCAATATTGATATCTATTTCGCTCTATCTCGTTTATTCACCAAGATAATCCCGAAAAACTGGAAAAACTCCTTCTTGATTCCATATCAATGCAAAATGCTGGAGATATGCCTTTGTTATTTCAAGAAAAGACAGAAGAAATGGAACTTACGCCCTTTCACCTCTAAGTCCTTGCACTTGAAAGCGGCAAATATTAAAATATGAAAAATTCTCGCTGGGAGTATTTTTCGGACTTGCATCAAGTACATTCGATACTTAGAATAAATTAAAAAAAAAAACTCGATATGAGTACTACTTATACTTGAGTCAAGTATCTTTAGTACTACTCTCTAGTACATTTAGTACTACTCTCCAGTATATTTAGTGCTACTCCCAAGTATATTTGATGATGATCGAATATACTTACCACCAGTCCTCTCTGAGCTTGTAGCAAGTATCAAGATGATGCCAGCTCAAGAATTAGTTAGGTACTTGTCACAAGTATAAAGTATACTAGCACTGAGTATACTTTATACTTCCCATGAGTATATTCGGGATCAAGCTGATATACTTATGAGGAGCCTATTTTATACTCGTAACGAGTAAAAACATTTACTCAATCCAAGTTTTTGCGATGTACTGGCTGCAAGTACTATTTTTACTTGCCATGAGTATATTTTTTTTAGAGTGTATGCTTAAAACCATCTCTGGACAAATCCTTACATTTTGAGTAGAGATGTCCATATTTTTTAATTCGTTTCCAATAAGATAAGGCGTTACAAACGGGTTGTAATACCAATGCATTAGATACCGAACGCATATACCCCTCTGCGTTGCTGTCGGGGGTAAAAATGGTATCTGGCGAATAACAACAAAATCAACAAACTACATGAATAGACTCCTTATTTAGCAATGGCGAACGCAGGTAGTATAATGTGTGTCATGCCAGTGCATAAAAACATGTATACCGAACCTACCAATAATCCTTGCATTATTCTGTCGATAATCTCCATGAAAATCCTTCTACGAATGTTGGCAATGGCTGCGGAATAATAATTGCCAGGACTCATTTATATGACAGAGACTTATACTGTTTTTTGTAATAGTGAATGCTCATGGGAAAGTTTATCCTCAAAGAGATTAGCCAAAAATATCGATGCCGGATGTCATTATATAATAGAGTCCAAAGAATGCGTGTGTGCTTAGTTCCACTAGCAGTCCGAGTAAGCGAGGTGTGAAGAGAAGTGAGAGAATTTGAGAGAAGCAATTGGTGACAAGCCATAGAGAAAAACATTCCAGCTGTAAAATTTTAGATAATACGATTCGCAAAAATGTGACCATGTGCATAAGTTTCTGAAATTTGAGGTTGTGAGGTTTCTCGGTAGATCAATGGTAAAGCAGCCGCCCGGAAAGTGGAAAAATGTGAGCTACAATACTCACTTGAGATCGGTCCCGAGCATGATTCACCATTGTTCGAAAAGATAGAAGACGGCCGGTGTAAATAACATGGGTCGTCCAATATCGATTTTTAGATTATTTTATTTAAATAAGTCTTTCTGATTGTCAGAGGCATTGAATTGCAATGCCTTGGCAACAGAAAGAAATCGCGAGTATTCTCCCACCCTTCAATAAGTAGGGTGCAAATCATATGTGATTTTTGTCACATAATTGACCCCACTATTGAAAAAAAGGAATTAGGTAACGAAGGGGGAACGCATTCGTGAGGACCGATGCACTTCCTTCCCGAATTAATTAGAGCGCGACATCGGAAGGATTGAGTTAAAAGTGAAAAAAAAGATTTAGACTCTTGTGCGAATTTTTGAGTGTGGGAAAAAAAAGGAGAGAAATAAAACGGATTTTATCTGAAAATTTTTGAGGATTTCTGAGTGTGGAAAAAAAATAAAACGAATTTTGAGTGTGAAGAAAAAAAAGAATAATACGAATTTGATTGAGGAATTTTGGGGAACTTTTAAGTCTGAAAAAAAAGAGAGAAATGAAAAGAATTTCATTGATGAATTTCGAGAAATTTTGTGTGTGGAAAGAGAGAAGAAATAGGACGATTTCAGTGAACTATTGTGGGGATTTTTCGTAAAAGAAAGATTGAGAGATACTAGAGAAAATGAGATTTAAAAAAAGAGAGAAAAGGAAACGAAACAGAGAAAGTAAATGGACAAATTCAATCAAAATCGGTAGATACTGCGCGCGCAGATTTAGCGTATTCAGTGAAGGATTTTTTTTTATTTATGCGGATTCAATTACAAAAATTATTTTGTCAAATTTAAATTGATTTTGAAGGAAAAATTAACAAAACTTGAAAAATGTAAAATTTAGAGAATTCCGTTGGATCGCTTACAAAAATTATTTCGTTCTAGATTGAATGTTTGAATGAAAAATGAATAAAATTTGAAGAATGTAAAATTTAGAGAATCCCGTCGGATTCATTAGAAGAATTATTTTATTTAATTTTAATTATTTTGAATGAGAAATTGATCAAATTTTGGAGAAGTGAATTTCAAAGAATCCCGTCAGATTCATTACAAAATTTTTTTTTCTTGCGTCTATTGAGAAAATTGACCGATTAGAATCGGAATTTACTTGGAAATTAATTGAAAAATCAACTTCTTATTTGAGTGAAATTTATAAAAGTATTTTACTGGAAAAATTAAATAATTGGAATAGAAATTTACTCAAAAATTAATTGAAGAAATAATTGATCATTTTCGCTGAATTTTTGGGGATAATTTTCAGAGTAAAAATTGAATATTTTAAATGTAAATTAATTGGGGAATTGAATGATTATCTTCTTTGTTTTATTTTGTAAATTTTCGAAATAGTCTTTATTGTGAAAACTGAGTAATTGAAATTCAAATTTATTGGAAATTAATTAAATGTAAATAACTATTTTTGTGAGATCTCTAGAATTACCCTCATCTAGAAAATATAAATCGAATTGTTATTGAAAATTCTATTTTATTTCGTTCTTGTCAAACTATTGGTTGTGGCTAAATGCAAAAACTCCCTTCTTCCTATCCCGAGCTATTAGTTCTAACTAGGCTCAAAACAGGAAAAATAAAATAATCCATGCTATTTTGGAATTATCAGTAATGATAGTTCTGACGTAACAAACCGGATATTTCATTCTCTGAAATAAATGAACTTATTGGAATGACTTTTGTTGAATTGATCATTTTTTTTATTACGCATTCTTTCTTCTACTGAAAATGTAATCTTCGTCCCCCGCCCTCTATGCCTAAATATAGTTAGCAACTCAATCAGCACGAGAGACAGATTAGGGAGTAGGGGTGGGTAAGGATTAGAATATTTGACCAGAAGTAGGGTGAGAAAGAGAGTGCACAATAGAAAAAATCATTGTCTTTTTGAGATATTGAGTGACTGAGCTAATGAGTTATTGAGTTATTGAAACACGAGTCATTGAGAGATTGAGTTAATGGGAAAACTACTGAGCAAATGAGTCACGTGACGTGTACGGGAAATTGAGTTACATTGATGCTATGGGTTATATGACAACTAATTGTTTTTATTGACCATTGAGAGAACGGAAGTGACTGCATGTTATTACAAAGATCCCTCTACAATAGCCACGTCTGTAGAACAAATTCTGATATTTTCATTAGTTTATCAAAACAGCAAGAAAAATTACGTGAACATAGTATTATTAATTCTATTCCAATAAAGGCCTTGGGAATATTCATTATTTTTTTTTTTTTTATAAGTGTTTATTTAAAAAGGCCAGTGTACAGTTATGAGATACAATGTCTACAATAAACAAAAGATTTTATAACAGTTACAATTTTGCAAAAAAAGTCGCTTCCGACATGCATTGCTAAGACTATCGTTGTTGGTTGAGATGTTTTTACACTGTTATTGTTTGGGGTTGCTAACGATTGACTATCTGGCTTATTTGGGAGAAAGTGGTTCCAAATGGAAAGGCCCTCTGAAAACCATTTCTTCGAGGAATATTCATTATCATTCCTTTCCGTTTGAACGGTTCTACTTTCATGGAACTCCGCAAAAATTCAACATTGTCATGCCACAAGACTATATGGTTCAGATTGTTTCTAAAAAATGTATAATATCATTGCACAAATCCTCATGGCGAAAATTTGAAGAGTCATAGTCATTTCGATTGTTAGTTGTTTCATCAAAGCCACTTTTCAAACTTCTTGCAGGAAAGCTAATTTTAGTACTATGCATATAGTTATTATAAATAAGTATAAAACTTTCAATTTCGATAAGATTATAATATTACAATTAGATAACCAACAGTTTCGCTGTTCGGTTTGCGTACGGCTCGGCGGGTCTACCGAGTTGAGCAGCATTGAGTCTGGTTACTACTTGGATGGGTGACCGCTTGCCGTACGCAGATCTGAATAACAAACTGAGTGGTGAGGTGAGATTTCAGAGAATTACTGTGCCTTTTTCGTCAGCGTGACTAAAAGGCCCATTAACGCTTTCCCGTAAAAACTGCGCCAGGAGTATCAGTGTGAGTTTGGTGGGGATTCAACCAATCACAGTCGATTCTAAGCTTGTGTAAGGAACGGTCAGTCGTAGTAGTGCATATTCGTACCCCCTTCTAATACTTTTCCGGTCCCCACTTACTTTTGTCCAGTGCCGTATCTTCGGAAGATCCCATCGATGAGAGATAATTTATTTTTAATTAACTGTTACTTTAGATTAGATTCAATAAATAATGTAACCTTATAGGATGAATAAACAGATAGTGCGAGTTCATTCGAATTTTAGTTCTATTTTATGCTGATTTCGGTTGGACCCTTGATTATGTATTCAAGTTATGACACTGAGCATTGACGGCAAAGGGTTAAGGTATTTCGAGCGCGGAATCATTTTAATTGGGATCTTTCCTTATCAGGCTTATCTAGGCGCGCGATGAGAGATTCTCTCACACCTGACTATCTCGAGAACTAAGCGAAACAGAGTTATTTTGTTCTCATCCTTTTTTGTAGAGCTTGAAATTCTCCGCAAAAAAGGATTCTAGCGAAATCGCCGTGTCTCGCTTAGTTTTCCAAAAATTAACAAAAAGCTGATGGCCAAATTAAATGAAAATCTGAAAATTTCTCGTATTTTTGATAGTTTCAGTTTCGTTTACAAAGAAATATTTCAGAAAAAAGGATTAGAATGAGGAGGGTGTATCACCAATGCTATTTACAACGACTGAGCCATGCTTACCTACCGACCACGTTAGGCGCGATGAGAGAAAGTCTCATGCTGCCCGATGGCATGATCACCATGGTAAAGTAGGATAGTTTTTTGACAAATACGAAAAAATTGAGATTTTATACGCATTTTTACTTCCAAATGGAAGCTCTGGAATCGTAATTTTTTTTTCGAGTTTGAGATTCCATCATAGTATGACTGCAAATGACCCAAAACGTCAAGAACTGCCGTTTAAAAAAAATGTCTGTGTGTATGTATGTGGGCGTGTGTGTGTGTGTGTTCGCGTGTGTGTGTGTGTGTGTGATGACGCATTTTTCGCTTTACTCTGAAATGGGGCTAGCTAGCAATCTAAAAGGCCGGATAGTTCTTGAGAAAAATGAAAATGTTGAAATATCTTTTTTTGACTTTTTTAGATGAAGAATGGAATCACAGCGTCCACTCTAAACGAGGAGATGGGCGTCCAAGAGCTGCATCTTTGAACCCGGGGTGGTGGGAGCTCAGATTTTTAGTTTATCCAGTATAAAACTTTTGAGAAATTTCTCGTGAAAATCTTGACTCCACGATAACTTAATATACAATTGAGTTGGAGACCTCAAATTTTGTGAGGTGATACCACTGATGAGCACAGAGTTTAATATTCGAACTGAGCGGAATCGGTCCAGGAGTTTCTTAGATATTGGAAAATCTTGAGAGCTACACAGAGGGATTGTGGCAGAATCGTTCTATCTCGATCAATTCTTGAGATATTCACAAGCACAATAAAGTAAAAAAATCTATTGGTCTGAGTACTGGTTGTGAAAGAAGATAGAATTCATTAGCAAACAAAAAATTTTATTCCTTGTTCAATAAAGAAATACTGATGATTTATCTTTATCTATACCTCATAGGCAAGAAGTTTCACTTCTGCTGCGTGGAGATCTCTCGCACCCTTTTTTTTTATCTCTAAGGTCATTTCGTTCCTCATTATATTCTTCGGACATTAGAAAAATCAGTTTGGAGACATTTATTGTATATATGTTGTCATTTACGATTCTATAAAAGAAATTGAAGCCCCGACCACTTAGTCCCAACATCCTTGAGGGGGGATGAAGAATTGAAATTTCGTTCCTCCTTCACGTCTAACAAGCATAGCTTGACCCTATCAAAGGGCGCTTATCAATTTCAATTAATTGATGTCGTAGTTTTCTTGGTTTCTCTTCTATCCAAATTGAATGATCAAAATCATAAATGAATCTATATGCTACAATAAGTGGAAATAACGATTGATCATAATAAAATTCATTTATTCAACTTCGTTAAATTTTATTCAATTCAATTTCTCATGAAAAATCAAGCATACACGGAGAGAAAAATATAAGAATTTTTCTGAATGATTTTTTAAAAAATTACCATGCTGCTCTACAAAGGGGGTCAAATTTGCTTTTGTACCGAAAAATTCCCATGCTCCACATCAAAATTTTTGCTTTTCATTTCTTAAAAAAAAATAGCCATTTTACACTTGGCTTTGGATTGAAATATCTCGAAAAGTACTGAAAAGTTATAGAGACATGCTGTGAATGAAATTTAGAGGGAAGATTAACGAATAAAATGAGCGAAATTCCGTTTTTCTACAACTCCTAATTATTAAGATATTAATTTTTTAATGAAAAATTCAGAAGGGACGCTCGAGCGGCCATTTATTTACTATCGAGCCTCGTCCATTGTTTCTGACCTACTCATCAAAAAATTGATATCTCGGAAATTACTGGTCGTAGAAAAACGGCGTCTTGCTTATTTTCTTCGTTAATTTTCCCTCTAAATTTCATTCACAGCATGTCTCGATAAACTTTGCATAGTTTCCGAGATATTTCAATCCAAAGCGAAGTGTGAAATGGCCAATGGCTCATGTACCGAAAACCGCCGAAGGTACCCGACTTGCATCTTCGTCTACCACATTATGAGGCTGGCATGGGAAAAATTCTAAAAAAATTTCATAAAAATTCTTAGTAGCGTATGAAAATTTCTAAGGGCCCTACAATTCATCATTGAGCAAGTATAGAAATTTTCATGACTTCCTTAAGAGAAAACAATCAGCTAATATTTTCGTAGTGCTACGTAACAGTTATTGTAACACTTTCTCTCGAAAATTCAATTAGCCCTATTAGTAATCCTCGTGGCAAGGACATTTTTTTTATTGGAGGATGCATAAAATACCCCTAGCCTGCAATTTTGGCCTGCTTTAAGTCGCTAAGCATCACAATTTTTAAGAGAATTTTCTCTCCGTGTAGAAATGAAAACCCTTCATTTCATCATTTAATAGAATTGACAACATCTCGAAAGTTCTTTTCAATTTAGGAATGGGAGTATGGATTCGATAAATCGTGTGAAGGTAAGTTTGTGATATGGGTTTGATTGGAGGGTAGAAGAATTTCAACTTAAGGGTCTTTCAGAAGTGGGGTTAAAGAAGCGGAGACTGAGGGTTGCCTATGAGTCAAAGCACAGAGGGAAAAAGGAAGGGGAGAGAAAAATAAATGGGTGCGAAACAGAAATGCTATGGAGCTCAGTAACGTTAGCCCCAAATATGGATCGATATCGCAAGGGAATGGAAGACTCCTCGTTCGGTCCAAGTAGAAACGTCACGCTGTTCACGACGTTGGCGCTCTCTCGGGGTCACTTAGCTACTATGTTGGTAGCCTTCTTTCGTAGCATTTCTTCTATACTTTTTTTTCCTTCCCAATATATCCTAACAGAGATCACACATGCATACAAGCAAATTAGGAGGTCACTCCATGTTGAGGTACAACGATAAATGTTGTGAAAGTAAGAAAACAATATATTCCTTATTATTGAGTTGATAAAAAAGGGAATGTCAATCCTCTGCGGGGGACGTGGGAGGGACGGACATACGAACGAAGTATATAGGAGAACTAACCTCTAGGATTGTCTGTGATAGACAGAGCCCATCGAAATTTTCCTCTTTTCTGTTTTCAAATATCGAAAACTGGCTGAATGGAAGTTCATCAAATTTTATACATTGATGGCCTTTGTCAAGTTTTACGAGGTAAAGTCCCTACTAGCTGCTCAGGGACTAGTATCTACTCACACTATGTTTTTGTACATTTATATTCATAAATTAGCCCTACATATAGTATAATGACATCCAAGGATTTTTCCGTGATAGGAGCAATAAATTTTAGTAAACCGGTGGATTTGAGTAATTTAATATTTCGAACGCGATTTCACTATAGGAGTATGTCGCAAAAGGATCGTGCTGTGAATCCAATTTTGGGTAATCACAAGAAGTAAATGAGGAATTTTGATACACGAGAAGGGTTAGTTAACAGAGTACTAGGAAACTGCTAATCAAGTGACATTAGAGAAACATTCTTGACGAATATAGAAGTAGATTGATGGGAAAGATGGACAAAAAGATCTTATGTAAAACTTCTTCTTTTTACGCCAACGTTTCGTCAACTTTGCTGACTTCCACAGGGCTCTACAGTGAGAAACAGATTTTACAAATTAATACAAAAATTATAATCACATCAATAATACATCGAAAATGTAAATCAGATAAAGAGCCAATAATTACCAAAATGAGACGTTTTACATATTAGTCAATGTCAATAAAATATAATTGAAAATGAACAGTTGGTCTGGTTGTTCCAACCGTTTCCACATAACCATACCAATCACACTTATCATCATAAAAATTGACAAGCTAATTGTAACAGAAATTATCAATTTTAAACAAAAATCGAAATAAAATGAAATCTAATCCTCTGCGTGTCTGTCATGCACATGAAAAAAAAAAAAAAATATCTCATAACCTCTAGCTATTGAGTATCGAACAGTGACAAATCAATATACAATCTATTATTATCTTTTTATTCTTGACAAAACGAAATAAATTGACATAAGTGAGACAGATAATCGTGAAAGACTTCGTTACAAATAATACAGTGATGTATGTTTGGCATGAGTCTCATTCCCACGCTTGGCTCGAAAATTGCAGAATGTCTCAGCTTCGAGTCTTGATAAGTTCTTTGATCTCGAGACTCATGCAAGCTCGTCCTGGACTCAACATCTGCACCTTAGACCAGCGTTGATCTTCAGTAAGCCCTAGCCAATCGTTGTCTCGGATCACTTTCATTTAAACCGACTTGAAAGATCCAAATTAATTTGATCCAGCAAAATTGGTCCGTCCAAATTTGGTCCCCTCAACGAACAATCCTAATTATACGTTGAGAGGACCAAATATGATCGCGGATCAATTTTTTGAGGATTAATTTTCAGGAGGATCAATTGTTATCGGATGAAGTGAGAGGTTACCGTAGTCTCGATCATCAATTACTATTTAAGATCTTGTATTCGGTTTTACGTGGACCCTCAGATATTTCTTTGGCGAGGTAAAACGCTTCAAGGGGGTGGAACTGCAATTCATGCTCTAACAGGGCACTTTTGAAGTTTCATGTGCTCGTAGTTTAAATAATTGAATGGGAATAATTAAAGGTTCCATGATTTATCATCTCAAAAATAATGCCGATGTTCCAAATCAATTATTTGGATAGCAAGTATATGAAACTCTAAAAGCAGTCCTCTTGGACCTGAGCTTTAAGGGGTAATTTCATACACCATGAATGCTGTTCCACTGATAAACAACATACTTGTCTCTCAGATTCCAACCAAGAATAAGATCTTCCAAGTTCATCGAAATCGAAGAGGAAGACCGAATAAGTTTTCCTTGTCAGTCAGATTTTTATTCTTGGTAATATGATATATCTATACTAAGAGACCATTTTCTAAGCTTGCGAAAACCTACTGAGTGTTACTGATTTTTGAAGGGGGTATATACCCATGAAGTGCTGAAAATCGTGTCATTTTCAAAACTCTTTATTCAGGTTATCGGGGGGAAGAAAAAAAAAATTTTTTAAATTTATATTGTTGATTAAATTCTCAACTACAAGAAAACCGAAAAAAATCTTTTTTTTTATTGATTTTATTATTATTTTCTACGGCCATCACTGAATGACTGATAAAAATCATGATGCCTCCTGGTTGACATGATAACTCGGTCAATTTCTGATATTTTTCGACTTTTTTTTGGCGTCTTATAATTATTGCCTCTTTCGTGTGTGGAAGAAGATTTTCTTTTCTTCTGAAAGTAGAAAAAATGCAGCATTATAGACTCTAGTTTACAGTTTTAACGAAAGAAAATAGTGTTTAACAATTTATTGAAAGAAGAAAAATTCAAAATTGAAAAACCCTCTCGATTGACAATAATCATAAAAATGTGAAAGAAAAATAAAAGTTGAAAATAGACCGAGTTATCATGTCAACCTGTCAAAAAACCTAGTTCTAAGAACAACGCCTTTAAGGGGAGTACATATCCCTGGGAGTTCTGAAAATGGTGTAACTTTGAAAACTCTTTTTTTAGGCTACAGGTTGAAGGAGAAGATGAATTTTTGAATTCATACTGTTTATCGACCTTTCACCTATAAGAAAACAAGTTTCTTTCTCCTCACATTATCATTATTATTCATGGTCATGCGTGGATAAACGTTGAAAAACGTTGCAAATTTAACTTTAAAAAAGTTATTTCCATAACTTTCTATAGTAGTGGAATTTTTGCAGGATTTCTTTTTGAATTCTTCTCGAAAGTATGGAGGAAAAAATTACGTGAGAAAAAAAAAACTATTTTCTGAAAATCTCAGGTGTATGTCCCTTTTCAAGATTCTGTCATTTACTGGGTGCTGGAAGTTGAAAATTCAAAATTGAACATTTCAATAATTCTGAGGTGAGAATTCTCCAAATTATTCACAAAAATCGAGAGAAATCTACCGATAACATAAAATCTCATTCAACTACTTTAATGAAAGCATCCGATTCTCAGCATAAAATGTACAACTCACGTGTATACTAGAGTAATCGGACCTGTGGCATCATTTTTCTCTGATGGGATGAGAGCTCTGCGGCGCTTGGGATTAAAATGGATTTGCTATGATCACTTCAATGAATGAACCAAACCAAAACTATTGATTATAGCCTGAATGAAATTCAACGATCAATGTAATTTTCTCATCATTATTATTTCCGTGCTTCATAAATTAACATGCGCATTTGTAGAACTGATGAACCAGTCAAATACATTCAGCAAAGAAGGTAAAGGAACAGTAAATTTTGTCAGTTTTTTTCGTGATTTTCGAATGGCTGTCACTTCGCCAAAAATCAAGGAATTGGAATGAAAAGAAAAGGTTGGGAAGCTTGAACTTTCTTCTTTTGAAATCTTGAGATGGATTTTTTTTGAGAATCCGTTATAACGACTTTATAGGGTTGGAAGCGGACAATTTCTTTTCCAAATTTCTCTACGGGCTTCAAAAAAAAAATTTCGACTTTACTCTCATCAGAATCGTGTAACCTGGCCTTTCAGCTACGATTCTTTTTCATTTAGAACCATTTGTTGCTGAGATATCGTCAATTCAATCAAAAAACACCCTTTTCTCTTTAATCGTCGATGTCTCAGGAACTACTGACCGCACAGCGAGCGAATGATGAGATTCGTGAACTCGTATAAATTTCCTGTGAGGTTCCCCCCACGGAAATATATGGGTCATTCCATGTCAAATCACCAGATTTCAAAAATGGTATTTTTTGATTCAGCTGAATTTTTCATATGTTTTGGTACGTATTAAAATATGCCTAAACCCAAATTTTGAGCCCTTAATTTTCAAAAGCCTCGGAGATATGAATTTTTGAATATCTCAAAAAATTAACAATGTGGTAATTTTCAAATAGTTATATCTCCTGATCAAATTATCGTAATCATATCTTACAGGTGGCTATTTTCTTTGTTTTGGGACGTAGTTTTCGAAAAAAAAATATAAGAACCAATTTTTTTTATTTTTCACCGTTTTTTCTTAATTTGTAACTTGAATTTTGAACTTTTTTGAAGAGCGACACTTTTGATTTTTTTGAAAAAAATATATGTTGTATTAGGTTATAAAACGTATTTTTTAAGCCCTTAATGAAAGTGGGATTCAAATATCTTCGATTTTTTAAGCCACTTTTTCGCATTTTTTTAATCATAAATTTGAGTTTTTTGAAATTTGTTTAATTTTTCATGAGAATTTCATTGTAAATGCGGTCAACTGATATTTTCCTCAGAGGGCACGCGCAGTTCTTTGCTGTGAATATGTCGGGAAGTTAATTTTGTGACACGTTTGCAGAGTCACAAAAAAAAGTTGGGAGAAAAAACAACTTTCAATCGGAAAGTTATTAATGAAAAAACTTAGTGAACTGAAGCCACTACGCAGTCGCGAGTGAGCGTAGCGAGCGAGCTACAACAACCCACAAATTCGCGAGCGAGCGCAGCGAGCGAGCAACTATAACCTGCTTGTTACTCCGATACGATCATTTTTGAGAAAGATACGGCCCTTTCAGAAACTGCTGTAAATTTGGAATTTTCATTTGATCCTTTAATTGTTTCCGCCAGATTTCTGATATTTCAAGAAGAAACTACCATAAAACTCCTAAAAACGACTTGGGAAGAATAAAATAAACAAAAAAAAATTTTTTGGCACATTATATTAGAAAAAATTTTCAATTTACTCATTTGGCACGGGAGGGCAATATTAGTTGTCCATATTTAAAATGAAATTCTCATGAAAAATTGAAAAATTCTCAACAAATGCGAATTTATGTTTAAAAAAAAAGTGAAAAAGTGGCTTAAAAAATCGAAGATATTTGAATCCCACTTTCATCAAGTGCTCAAAAAATTCGTTTTATAGCCTAGTGTAACCTATATTTTTTTCAAAAAAATCAAAAGTGTCGCTCTTCAAAAAATGTCAAAATTTAAGTTAAAAATTAAGAAAAAACAGTGAAAAATAAAAAAAATTGGTTCTTATATTTTTTTTCGAAAACTACGTCTCAAAACAAAGAAAATAGCCACCTGTAAGGTATGGTTATGATAATTGAATCAGGAGATATAAATATTTGAAAATTACCATATTGTTGATTTTTGCCGATATTCAAAAATTCATATCTCCGAGGTTTTTGAAAATCAAGGGCTCAAAATTTGGGTTTAGGCATATTTTGATAAGTATCAAAACATATAAAAAATTCAACTGAATCAAAAAATACAATTTTTAAAATCTGGTGGTTTGACATGGAATGCCCCATATATATCCGAAAATATATGCAGAAATATGCGAAATATGTATCTAATATATATTTTGAAATCACTAAAGTCATCCGACGTGTGTATTACGGTAATGACCAAGCCTGAGTCTCGTAAACTGAGGTAGTGGGGACTGAGAGCGCATACGATTGGCTATCTCCACTCTAGCGCCAGGGATACGAGTGAGTCTGAATGCGGCGTTAGAGGGTTAATTGGTGTTTGAAGAAGAAAAAACGGTTCAGCCGATTGGCTTCAAAATGTAGGGGGTGTTTAAGCACACAGTAAATTTTAGAAAAATATTAAAATACTCGCAGTTTTTACAAAATCCGCGAAATTCAGGGCAATTTGCGAGAAAGAAGGAAAACTTCATTTTTCGGTGCTTTTTTGAACCAATTTTCGAATTGGAAGAAAATTTTTTTCCAATGAAGCAATGCAAGGACCTTACAGGGAACTTATTCAAGTTTACGAATCTCATCATCCGCTCGATGTGCGATTAGTAGTTCCTGAGCTGAAAGGCCAGGCTACACCATTCTGATGAGGGTCGAGTTGAAATTTTCGTTCCGAAGTCCGTGGAGCAATTTGAAAGAATTAAAAAAAAACGAAAAAGAAAGTGTCCGCTCTCAACCCTCTTATCTTGTTGTAACGGATGATCAAAAAAAACTTCCATCTGGAGATTTCGAAAGAAAAGCTTTCCAACCATTTTTTCTTCATTCCAATCCGGTGATTTCTGGCTTCAACAAGTTACAGTTACAGTCGTTCGAAAATCACGAAAAAAACTGACAAAATTTACTGTTCCCTTAATTTTTTGGTGAAGTGTAGATTCCTCCATTCACTGTTTGATAAACATATTTCACCAATTCTCAGAATTTAAAGGTTGTTCGAATGAATTCTATGGCACTGAAAGATTTGTTCCAAACTATTATGATATAACTATTGATGTTATCAATTTTCAACCATCCATAAGAATGGCACCAGTGGTCAGTCAACATTAGAGGAACGGTCTTTCAACGAGATTTCAATAGAACCATGTTCAGAATATCATCCAAGAAAGATTAACAACAGCTACTTCCTCGCTCCATTGGGAGTAATGTACTAATTACTTTAACCTAACAATTCAATTAGAAGTATTTGTCACGTGAATATCCTCGATCATTTCCTATCGCTCTCCATTCGTCGAGTAATGATAATGGACATTGTCGGAATGAAACAGCGTGGGGTGGTCTCCAGCTCACTATTCCATCCATCCACACAACTCGACCAGTAGCTTGATTCAACCTCCCCAGTGTCTTCCGTTTCTCTCTCTATTCAAACACTCCCATTAGTGTGAGCATTACTGCCGTTTTTTCGATTTACTCGTTCCCTCCATAACGTAACCAACAATCCGCAGCCGTGAGACATTTGTATTCCATAACTCGTCTTTTCGATCAACTTTCATCATTTAACCAACTCGATGATACCATCATCTGTATAGAACACTTCAGGGATGAACAAAATTATCTCACTATACCAAATATTATCTATTCAGTCAGCCTGATCAGTTTTTCTCTTTTTCATGTTCCGTTAGCCAGATCACTCCTCCGTCTTTTTTCAAAAATAATTTTGTCTTTTTTCATGGTTAATATCTTGGTGAATGATGGAGGCACGTCCTCCTCTAGATGCACACAGAAAAAGCTGAGCAGAGAATATGTTTTTTCTGTTCATATTATATGCACTATGCAGTACGTAAAGTATGAACTATCGTTTCTTGCATAGAACATGCGCTATTAGTACATAAAATATGCACTATTTGAGCATATTTTATGTTAAATTTTTCCCGCATAAGATATGCTCGTGATGCGCATATTTTGCGCATCCTATGCGCATAGAATGCGCATAGGATACGAACTTATAAATAACATAAAATATGTTCAAAGTGAACATAAAATATGTTCTAAATAAACATAAAATATGATGAAAAATGAATCATATTATACGCTCAATGATTTAATTGTTCTGTTTCCCAGCTTTTCGTGAATATCTCGGTGAATAAGCGAGATAGAGCGAAATAGATATCCATATTGAATCGGGAGAGAGTTTTTTCAATTTTTCGCTAACATCTCGGTGAATAAGTGAGATAGAGCGAAATGGACATTAATATAGAAACTGGGGAGTTTTTTCAGTTTTTTGCTATCATCTTGGTAAATAAGCGAGATAGAGCGAAATGGACGTTAATTCGGGATCAGGAGGGAGTTTTCCCAGCTTTTCGTGATTATCTCGGTGAATAAGCGAGATAGAGGGAAATAGATATCGATATTGAATCGGGAGAGAGTTTCTTCACTTGTTTGCTAACATCTCGGTGAATAAGTGAAATAGAGCAAAATGGACGTTAATTTGGAATCAAGAGGATATTATTTCATCTGAAAACTTTCTCATAATTCCATATGTCTGCTTCGCGCTATCACACTTATTCATCGATCTAGTCGCGAAAAACTGAAAAAACTCCCTCCTGATACTAAATCAACGTTCATTTCGACTTCTCTTACTTAATTACAGAGATGATTGTGGAAGTTGAGGAGACTCCCTCCTGATCCCATATTAACGTCCATATCGCTCCCTCTCGCTTATTCACCGAGATAATCTCGAAAAACTGGAAAAACTCCCTTCTTATCCAGAATCAACTTCCATTTCGCTCTATCTCGCTTATTCACCGAGATATTCGCGAAGAACTGGAAAAACTCTCCGATGATCCCATATTAACGTCCATTTCGCTCTATCTCGCTTATTTACCGAGATGATAGCGGAAAAGTGAAGAAACTCTCTCCTGATCAATATTGATACCTATTTCGCTCTATCTCGCATATTCTCCAAGACAATCACGCAAAACTGGAAAAACTTCTTGATCCCATATTAACGTCTATTTCGCGTACGTTTGCGTACATCACGCACCCAGTGTGCGTACATCACGTTCGATTGTGAGAACGTGAAGTACGCCCACATGTGCAGTGATTACGCACTTCTGAGCGTTCTCTACGTTCAGTGTTTTCTTTGTGTATAATATGATAATATAATGTCTTGAGAGGATTTTTCACCAGAATCAATATGGCGTCTCCTGAAAATCTGAGAAGGAAACACTGGCACCATCCGTGATCCCGAGAATGTGTTCCTAGAAATATCACCGCAATATGAATCATTCTGAAAGTCTCCTATACCATGATTGATTCAGTGGTGGAGCTGCAAAATATTTCAAATTCAAAATTCATCTGTGATTTTCTTAATTAACGAAATAGAAAAAAAATACATGGAGCATGAAATATGCTCTGATTATCCATATTCTATGCACACGATTTACACATAAGATATGTGCTATCTGTACATATTTTATGTACATTAGTACATATTTTATGCACATTAGTACATATTTTATGCTAAGGTCGTGTGCATAAAACATGGATAATCAGAGCATATTTTATGCGAAAAGTCAAATCATATTTCATGGAATGCTCAGTGCATATTCTCTGCTCAGCTTTTTCTGTGTGTGAGCCTGTAGTGACGCCTCATATTCATAAGAACCCGAGATTATCAATAATTCGATTGGTAGATGAATGAATTTGAGATATAATTGCAATTTGAAACAATTATGACTGATTATTCTAGGGGAAACTTTGTTGTCGATCAAATAATCGTCTGTTTGCTCATTAGTTGCAGTCTGACAGTTGCCAGCGGCTAACTGATTCACTGATTATTATCACTATCCATATCACACCAGATACTTCATTGAATAGCTAATATAAATTTTTCCTTAAGAAATCAAGAGATGGTCGAATTTCGGGTATCATGTCTATACAACACAGGTGAAATTAACACGGGACATTTCAACACAAAAATTCAACACAGAAAACTTCAACACAGGAAAATTGACACAGAATGACTACTATGTACCAAAAATTAGTTTAACGAAGAATTGCTGCAAGTTCTGAATGGTATGACTTTTTCTTTCTGCGATAATGAACTGATAACTCGAAATTATCTGATGTTTAGCGGAGAACTGATCCCAACCTAATTTCGATCGTTGCTCTAGGGAGTGTAGGGCCCAGACCTGAGTGAATCCAGTCCTCTTCCTCAAATCAGCCGTGAATATGGATATACTTTGAACATTCAAATGCGCGTCTGAGTGCTTTTTGTGATTGGTCATCCTGATGACCATAAAAAATTGCAATGGGGCACAGAATTGTCCAAGTAACAGCAAAAATTCAGTCAAATGCGGACCACCTGGTCAGATTGAGAAGAGTCCAATTCAGGAGAATTCCACTGTAGCTAACAGTAAGCTGTAGACTATCATCAGCAGTGAGCTCCTCACTGTTGGCAGGGAACTTCAATCTAGGAAGTATCACCATTGTACTTCTATCACAAGTCACTACAAGGGCCTATAATGCTGGCCCTAGATTCTTATTTCATAGGCTTAATATTGTAGTACTTATGCTATCAGCCAATATACAGTTAATGACACTGAAAAATGCTCATTAATTATATTTAGATGCAATTCGAACCTAGTGTATGAAGAAAAAAATCTTACTAAAGTGGTTTTCGAATATTTCGGATTCCCTTTTGAGAGATTTCTTGTATTTGCAATATTCCGAGGATTCATCCCCTAGCTTAGACTCTATAAAAACAATTCCCTGAGGTCTTATGGAATGTATATCGTCACTGTTATCCAGTATCCATATAGTATTTGAGCTTGGAATATAAATAATTTTTTTTCGAAAATGCGATCTTCGAAAAATTGATTCTGGTAAATATGCAGAATAGTACCCACAAACTGAAACTAATTATCTAAGTCAAATCTTCGGAAAAAAATATGGAATGCGAAAGCGAGATTTGAACTCACGACCCTCTGATTACATGTCAGGTGCTCTACCGCTGAGCTATTGCAAGTTCCTATACTTTCCT
Organism: Aleiodes alternator; assembly: GCA_963921955.1. Classification (NCBI taxonomy): domain Eukaryota; kingdom Metazoa; phylum Arthropoda; class Insecta; order Hymenoptera; family Braconidae; genus Aleiodes; species Aleiodes alternator. The sequence continues at coordinate 5,038,494 of OY998106.1, forward strand.
TCAAATTTTTTGACAAAAAAAAATTACATCATTTTCGCCATTTCCCTTCCTGAGGTAAATTCCAAATAAATTATTTATTATTCTGGGCGTTTTTATACACATTTACCGCTACATCTTTGGAGAAACGTAAGTCCCACGAAAAAAAATCACCCTCATCATTCTCAGTATTGATTTTCTCTGCTCGCTGTTTTCCACTCCTGAGGGAATGGAGAAAAAGATTCACACTAGTAAGATTGTTGACTCAATACTGACCCGACATTCGTATCCCAAGCAATCATACGGATGGGTATTGGTCGAATTTTGGGGCGCTATCGACCGTCAACATTGGTGACCCAACGTTAGCGCAAATATTGCCTAGACTATGTAACCTAGTTTGATGAATTCTACATGAAAATCCAATTTCAAACCTGATATTAAATATGAATCCCAGTATTTGTTGAAAGTATAATGCATAACTCAATGTTAACTTGTTACATCAATTGATCATGAACTTCACATGGTAATACTCATGGGAGCATAGCTCGATCAGGTAAAATTTTACTTCTCAAGCTTTCCGATGGAATCGAATCATTATGTGGCTCCGAGACTAACCCTTTGTTCGGGTCAATACAGTATGTAGAGAGATGGCGCGCGCGTCTTGTATCACTGTATACGAGAAACACCCGAGACCCGTACGAAAAAGCGATATATGGAGAAAATATATTCCGAAATATATAATTATTTTATTATCATATATTGAATCATATATTAGTAAATGTATGAATTTATATATAAATATTCGTCCAAGGAGTTATGTATAGTTCATTATATTATTTGGTGTATAGAATAATGCATTTTCACATTCGACTAGCAATATATTGCATTTTATTTATAATTCGTGAATCTATAAATATATGAGTTTTATATAACTTCGAATAGGACCAATAAATATATGTAATTTATATACTGCAGTTATAATGAAAGTATATGGATTTCATGTTTTTTTAAATCCAACAAATTCAAATATATTTCATAAAACAAGCAAATCATTTTTCATTTTTACTAAAAATTGGCAGTACATATTTCTCTGCTTTAATTTTATTTCTTCACGATTCGCAAGTATGACCACATTGTGATCTCACATGATGCCATGATTACTTGAGCGTCGTAGCATTTCCATCGCGTCTGTGGCTGCTTCTTTTTTTGCTTCCACGCCAGTCAACGACTAAAGAAATCTCATTATCTTCACGATCGATATTGAAATTCTCATAATCAAAATCACGTATCCATTCAACAGGGATACCGTGCGAACATTACTTGTTATTCTCTCCACCAATCCATTTAACTAGAGCAAATTTTTTTCTCTCTTTACCCATCTCCCTAATCCGCAGAATCAGTTGAATAGTTTCGTAATTCAGCTAACACTAACACAATGACATTTAAATGCTCATTCATTTTTCAGAACTCTGAAGAGAACGTACTCTCTATTGAATTACGTAGTTCAGTTGCTGAGCTGATTTCTATAACAGACATATAGTTATTCATATATAACGATAAATTTAAAGGAATATATGATACTCAATGTATGAATCAATGTATTATCAAAACATACAATGATATTATATATTGAAAATATATTTATACTTATACATAATTTCAGCACTATATATGGCTACATATTTCCATATATACTCAGATATATTTTTCCAATATATCGTTTTTCCGTACAGGAGAGAATGGCTAGGCTAACTAAACCGCTTTCGTTTTCCTCTTTCATTTGATTTTTCCTCTCTCCTCCTCTACTTTTTCAGTACATTTTTGCACCTTTTCAACTGTCATTCCTGTACTGTAATCTTCTATATTTGACAGAAAGGAATACGATTTTTTCGTACTATTCAAATTATGTTTAAGTAATTAATTTATATGCTCCGTAGACTCTGCACATTATGACGATTATGTCAGCCGAATAATCCCAATGTTCTCTTCAATTCCATTGTTCTTACTTCTCTCACAAAAAGGAAATAACAATTTTCACCGTTAGATACAGTGGCTTATTGTGCCACGTAGACGGTATCAATCAAAGACCATCGTAACACGGTCAATTTCGTCCCCTACAAGTCATTGGTACGTCTCCTTCGTCTCCTTCAAGTTTGTATATATACACACATACGTATGTGTATACAACGTTTGATCGTTGAGTTGTTCACCAGTCTGCCCAGACCACGCCATCCTTTCGTTATTTTTCCTTCATTTTCTTTTTTACTAAGCTATTTCACTGACACTTTTTCGAGCCCCTAGTCTCGGCATGATACGCCGTCACGAATGAGATTTTTCCTTCAGCCTTCAGACCCACGTATAAACTAACGCTGTATTTCATTTGTAAAAGATGATATTTCAAGTTTTGCCATTTGAAAAGCTGAAAATGAAAATTTCAGAATTTGAAATATTTTTGAGAAAAGAATTCAATGAAAATTTATTTTTTCTCAATCCTAATAAATTTATAATAAGTAGAATGTTCAAGATAAACGTAAAAATTTACTTTACAACCTCGATTCCACAGTGAATAAAATTTGACATTAGTTGAAAATTCAATTTACTATTCAATCCCTTTGTGCCGTCACTGAAGTCTATAGGTACACTCGGATTGTGAGGCACCGCCTCAGTGGTAGAGGGAGATTTCAGTGTGGACTGTCACATGCCAATTTAATTTTATGTGACTGATTTCTTATGGGGTGTTATGAAAAATACGTGAGTTAGAGTCTTGAGAAATTTTAAACACACTTTATTAATTTAGTACGATGATTATTCACATATAGTTTTTGATTGTGACTGATTAAAAATACTGTTGGATATGAATTTCGAGATAATGTCACATGTGAGTTGAAGATATTACAATGTTATATTTTTTCCAGTTGTGAACTCTGAGTTGAATTCCATTTTGAATAAGACAAATGCGTTACTTCTGACTGTCTTGAGTCTCAGTTGGGAAGTGATTTTGAAATGCCAAGTATATCCTCAAATATTAATTTTGAAATGAGGTGCGAAGTGTAAGAGAGAAGAAGAGGGAGAAGTAAGTGACGAATCTGATTCTAGATCTTGGAGTGGGTGGTAGTTAAGTTGGCCAACGCTTCAGGTATAAAGACTTTTTCTGTACAGTGGGACGAAAGTCTGACTTTCGGCCCTCACTGCGCTTGAGCGTAAGCTCGCTTCTGTCCCAGCGGGTCGAGAAATATCATACACACCTCGGGCAGTAAGTAAGAAAGCCTCAGAGCACATGTTTGTTGACCTCGGCTTCACCTCGGTCAACATTACATGTGCTATGAGACATTTTCTACATTACTGCCCTGGGCATGTGATATATTATTTTGTATCGCCGGGCGGAAAACGACGTTTCTAACCTCACTTCGCTCGGTTGAAAATGTCTGTTTTCCGCTTCGTCGATGCAAAAAATAGCATACACACCACGGGCGGAAGGAAGTCAACCTCGACAAAAATTTGGCACCTTCGCTCGAGAGGCAAATGTTTGTCGGATTTGCCTTCTTCCCGCCCTAGATGTGTAATATACTATTGGTTGTTCAGATAGCGTCTCGTCCAGGTGGAGGGGATTATAGTAATAAAGTATTCTAATGAAGGAACAATACAGCCTTGGAGTAATGAATTCATAAACAGACTTAAGGAAAAGGAGACAAAATATTCACATTCATTTTCGTAGAGGAATGTTCGGTTTTATTGAGGGGATTAGGAACACTGCGCTTCGTGCGATGAAGTTGTAGCAGTTCAGGAACTTTCAGAAAAATTGGGTAATTTATGGTTTGGTGTGAAGGAAGGGATCGGAAAAAGCCTTGAGTGAATGTGAAAGAAACGGGACTAGGGGAAAAAACCCTTGAACAACGGTATAAACAATAACGTTGGGGAAAAACCGATTTCAATTCTTATTTTGATATTAAGTACGTATTTCAGCACGTAACACCCTTCTTCGTGCATTTGTTTGAAGTTTTGATGTGTTGAAAATTGATTTTACACATCAAACTATTCTTGTTGAGTTAGAGGATCAATGCTATTAGATTTCAAGTAAAGAGGGATGATAACATTATATGGAATAACATGATTTATGAACGTTGAGGTCTCCATGTCGCCAGTCAAAGAAATTTGAAATAACGAGGAAAAGGTTAATTCGTTGCTGCTCAACGCAATATCGTGGATATCCCATTCAATATTGTAGGAAATGAATGGGGGATATTGAATGAGATAGATGTATTCCAATCTTCACTGAGCGCTTTATCGAAAATGTCGACGAAAGGTTGAGGAAAGATGAAACCAATAGATACTTGAAGCTTCCTCATCAGAAGACACTGATCAAGACTATTAGCGCCCCGATAGTATTCAAACATTTGGGTGAGAACAACCATATGGCTGATTCAATCTGTAGACTACATTTATACCATTATTGCCAGCAGAAGGAAAATGAATATTGGGCCAAGGTCACGTTACTATACAGATTTATGATAGCCTTCCATAATCAGCCCTGGCTTGATTCAAACTCGCTGCTTCATATTGTCTGAGTAAAAATGCCAACAAAGAAAAGCTTATCGGATTTCTCCAGTTTCAAATATTGCTGAGAATTCCATTCTGGCCCAAATCCATTTGTATTCTTTTCCAGAAATTTCTCCTTCATGTTAAAATTGATGTTTTCAAATGATTCGAAGAGGATGATTAAGAATTCAGAATTAATTGCTTCTGAATGATCTCAGGTTTTTTGACTCTTCTACCTCTCTCTCACGAGTCATCCAATGAAGAAGAAAATTTATTGCAAAACCGAAACGCGATGATTGGTCCATTTACTTTTGGTGTGGACTAATCGGCACAGAATTCAACCAGATGAGGTGACGTTTTCGTCAAAGTTGTCAAAATTTTTCTGAGAACTTTGCAATTCTTCATTGACTCCTCAACATTGATTCTCCTGTGGATCAATCAGAATCACTTCAACAGATCTTAACATTTCCCGGGTCGAGAAATAGGTTGTTCTAAATTGTGTTAATGTTTTCGTTCCTTTCGAATGCTTTTGTTCTCGCATTTTTTTTCCATCGATTTCACAGGACAGTTTTGTCAGACGAACTTGATCATCCCTGCTTTCTAGTGAATACCAAAGTTGTGTGCAAACTGCTCTCAGTTGTCACAGGGATTCGGACCATTGAGTCAGTTATGAAGGTCAAGGGCTAATAACCATGAAAATATTTTATTACTGTATTAAAATTTCTCTGGGAAAGACGAAAGTTGCTTTCGCGTCGTAACAGGATGTTTTCAGTTTGGAACTAAGGAAAATTTTCAATGCGTGGGACTTAGAAAGAAACCTCCACAAAATTTAACAGAAATTTTCGGGTTTTCCCCATTTTTATTGAATTGGCAGAAGGAGGGATTGTAAGGTGAAATATTAAAAACCTTTAACTATGCTGTCTAGATGCAAAGGGTAGAATACATTCTAAGCAAGTCAGTCTTTCGTTACTCTTCGAACAGAGTACTTCGTAGTCAATGATTTCTCAATATTGTCGGAAAACAAACTCCGTAATGTCCGTAATCGTGACTTGGTTAGAAGGAAAGAAGACTAGTATCATTCTACTGAGGGTGGTGTGTGAAGTGATGCAGATTGTCTGAAAATTGTGTAACTTACTGGATAGAGGTGAAAATTACCAAGCGATTTTGTATACTGAAAGTTTTTAATTATAATATTTTTGCGATGGAATTTCATAAATACCATTACTCCCTAGAATTTCCTTGATCGTTTTTTGAGAAAAGTAATAAATCATTCCTATTTGAATTATATTTTTTACAATATTTTATCAATTCCCTGAAAAGTAAAAAAACCCCTCCTTAACCACATCCCGTCTTTCCTCAACTGCTTACCCTGGGCCCTGCCATAAATCAATTAGAAAAGGATGGATATATCGGTCTACGGCCATGAAAAAGGACAGTTTCTGGTGTAGAAGTTGTCGTACACCAAGTAAGAATTGCAAAATTGAGGCCATTTTCAGTCTTCACTCACTGTCATATTCCACTAGGTGCAACCCTATCATAGATTGAAGACAACTTAAAGAATACAACATTTTATTACTTCTATTCTGAATATTTGTCAGTTTCAGAACAGTTTCAACAACTAAATTGAAGTTCAGAACGACTAATTTTTCGACTCGGGTTTGCGCACTGAACTTTGCATAGGAGAATATTCGACAGCGCAATAAACTGCGCAAAAAAGAATGGTCCGCGTAAGAGGAAGAATGCAGATGAAATGTGAACTTCAACAAGAGTTCCTGAACGAACGTGTGATCTGTTTTTGGAATACGACTGTTCAATTTGAAATCTTGAGGTTGTAAGTCTCAAGACCTGAATTCCATAAGCAGTGATATTTTGTATAACTACTACGCACCGAATTGATTCCTTGAGTATTCATTTTTACGGGGTTGATTACTGGAAAATACTAGGAAGGAAATTGAAAGGAAATTGGTTGAAGGAGACTTGGAAACTGAGGATAGTCTCAACGACTTTCCCTCCTCATTCCTGTCTTCTTTATTCTTGTACTTCTGATACAATTATTAGTTCGATGATTACCGACCAAAACTCGAAAGTACATGAATATTTATCTAACTGTAAATGGATCTCATTAGTTCATGAAATTAAGTGGGAACAAAATTTGGGATTGGTGGAAGTTTCTATGTTGAGGAAAGTCGTGAGCGGATTGGTTCGCAGGTCTCCATCAGGAGTACCATCGTCTCCTGTGTAGTGGGGGTGGAGGTGCAGGTCAGTTTGGGTCCTAAAGGGGGTGGGAGGATCCCAGGTGTTGGGAAAATATGCTACTAATCTGGTATTAAGAGTAATACTCATATAACTAGTGAGCGGTCCTTTTATGCTTGAGGTAATAAAGTGTGTCCGTGCACTGAAAACTAAGCGATCCGTTATTTCGATTGGGTTTGTTTTGGTATTGAATGTTCCGGTATTCTATTGACTTTTCGAATCAGTGACTGGAAAGCGACATTGCCATGTACTGGGATCGAGAGAACTTTGCCAATTCAATATTGGTGCGCAATTGACCACTGCTTAATTAAACGTAATTTCCAGTCTTATTTGTCCGGGAACATAGCACTTTTCTATATTTTTCTAGTCTATTTTTCTTCTTGGCTATTTGTTCCATGAATTTTTCCCGAGATTCAGCAAATTTGATCCATCACGTAGGAAAATTCTGATGGCGACCGTCATGGCAGCTGCCATGGCCACCGCCATTTCGGCCGCCATCAGAGTTTTTCTACGTGATGATTCATTCGAGCTGAATGAGGTTAGCCTGAAGCCGTTGTCATAGTTGACCTGTGATATGCTAGCTGGTCCAAGTCTACGCTGTAACTTTTTATTAGATCTGAACCTAACTCGAACCGCCAATACAAATCCGGATGAAGTATCCCAAACCTGAAGCGAATAGAAAATTCGATACATGACCTAAATGATTATGAACATTCATTGATGAACTTAATTACGAAAAAATATATTTTTCATTCATTGTTACGCCGTTTATACCTTGAATTCAACTATGAGATAATATTCTCAACTAAAAATCGAAATTTTAAATTAGGGAATTACTTGTATCTGGATGGATTCGATTGTAGAATCTTTTATCCTCTAAATTGATAGGCTAACAGCTTCATTCAATTTTCTTTTACTCATTGCTAATTTATCTACAATATTTACATTATTTACATAGAAAAAAAAGAACTTAGGAGGAGAAAAATACATTGAATATTGGTTTACATGGTTATGTCATATTCACCAAACATGTACTAGGTGGCGAATGGATGCGGATATTGCTGGATGAGCATTCGTCTCATAAATTGAACTTGATACTTCAGCCTGACTCAAGACCGTCTCACTGTACTTTGATACTTTTTTTATTATTCAGGGAGAGTTCTCGATATTCGCGCAGTCTACTCATTTCACTCCCTTCATCGTTGTTCGTTCACTATCCTAAATTTTCAGCTAGCATTGGTTAGCCTGGCACCAACGCTGGCCCATCTTCAACTATACATCACATCCCTGTATGGATTTAGTTTCTTTGTAATTTTGCATTTTATTGTCCATAAACATTATCATAAACAAAATACAAAGAAATATACCCAAGTCAAAAATGCAATTTCAGTTCTTTTATGTGCAAATTGATTTATTTCATTTACCTCACTTCCTTCCTCTAACGACCATAGTAAAAGGAACACACTCATTCAACACTAATGCTCTCGCAAAGTTTCACAATAATCAAACTTTTCGAGGCAACGTTTCGTATTCATTCTGAGTTTTACTATCCTAAGGGAGATGTACCTCCAACACGATTGTATATAATCATCAAAAGTATGGAGTGAGATTTGAGATATCCCGAGTCGAAAAATTAGTCATTCTGAACTATCATTTAATTGTTGAAACTGTTCTGAAACTGACAAATATTTTGAAGAGGGGTAATAAAATTTTATATTCTTTAACCTGTCTTCAATCTGTGATGGAGTTGCACTTAGTGGAATATGACCGTGAGTGAAGACTCAAAATGTACTCAATTTTACCATTCTTGATTGGCGTACGACATTTTTTACGCCAGAAACTGTTTTTTTTATGACCATAGACCGATATATCCATCCTTTTCTAATGGGCTGATGTTAGGGCCTGCAGCGGGTTGCCGAAAGGAGAGGGGGTACTATTAGGGATGGGGTTTTTCCCTTTCAGAGAATCTATAAAATGCGATGAAAAACGCAATTGAAATAGAGAATCTTCATTTATTCGTTATCAAAGAATATTCTACATATTTTAGAGAGTGATATTTTTCACATTTTTCTCATCGATCTTATAAGTAATACAATCCATGTACAATAATATTTGATATGCTCTATACAATTATGTCTAATGTTATGCAATTATCCGATTCTGAAAAGTTCATCGCAAGAATATTATAATTAAAAATTTTCAGTATACAAAATTGCTTGGTAATTTGCACAGATATCTAATAGATTACAGAAGTTTCAAACAGTCTGCATCACTTCACACACGACAACACACGATCGAATGATACTAGTCTTCTTCTTTTCTCACCAAGACACGATTGCGGACATCACGGAATTTGTTTTTTTGACGATATTGAAAAATTATTGACTACGAGGCGCACCGTTCAAAGAGTAACGAAAGACTGATTTGCTTAGTATGTCTTCTACCCTTCGCATTTAAACAGCGCAATCAAAAGTTCCCAACCTTTCACCCTACGATCCCTCCTTTTGCCACCCCAATCAAAAAAGGGAAAAACCCGTAAATTCTTGTTGAATTTTGTAAAGATTTTCTTCTAAGTCCCACACATTGGAAATTTTTGTAAGGCTCTGAGCACTTAAAGAATTTCCTAGAAAATGAATTCAATGTGGGAAATCCCATTTACAAATGGAGTTCTATTGTCAAATGCTGAATCTTGTGGAACTTATCGCAGAATGGAACCAAAGTCTACATTTGCTGTAGAAGCATGGATTTAATTTTATTTTTATTGGTACTACGTTACAATGTTCTGTACTTTCCAACTACCTATTTCTGCTCTGTCTCCTACTCTCATCTGACCCCTCAGATCGACTTCGTATCACTGCACTGCATTCGCCATAGACCTGGAGGAATCATGGAAAATCCTAATCGGTATGGGCAGTGACTTATGCAGAGTCGTTCTGTCGCAATGCCAAGAAAGGCACAAGAATTCTCTTGCACGTTTATTTACCGCTCGGAGTTGTGATTCAAGTTCACAAGCGGGCAAGCGTTCACCCAATCAAGTAGTTACCGAATACTCGATCGCCCAACTCGGTGGATCTGCCAGGCCCAGACGCAAAATAGTTAGCCAAACTGTAGGTGAGGAGAAGTATGGAATTTCGTTTTTATGAGACGAGGTTATGACGCATGAACGGTTTGCATTATGCATTTGATTTAATTAGTATTTATGCATGTTTTCATGCGCCATCGTGTTTCAAAACTAAACAAGCAGAAGCCTCACTCTCGGTACGTTATTTCCAAACCCCACTCCTAGTGTGACATTTAATGTTTTGCCAATTCGATTGGCAAAATGCTTCCGAATAGAATTTTACCCATAATGAATAAAACGCTACTCATCTTTTCCATTGCTCAAAAAATAACATTACTTCTACAACAAATACGTACTTATACAGTCCTACAAATATTGCTCCTGACGGAATCGACCTGTTCAGGATTCCATCTGCGGTACTCCAAGTCAACTTGGGACTCGAAATTTCAGCTCAATATAATCGATTGAATAGCAATTATGTCATATGATACATAAAAATTCAATATGAGATGAAAACTGAGGTCCTCCTATTAGAGGAGGAGATGCTCAAGACAAGTCATTTCCCACAGGAAAAAAAAGTAAAAATTTTTTTTTGAAAATTTTACGACCATTTTCATTTCCAGAAAAACGCTTTTGGTGCCCATCCCTCTCCAGTTTTGGAGGCTTGTATCTCGATAACTATCGGTTATATTAAAAAAAGAAACAAGACTTTTTTGTGGCAAAAGAGTGCGGGAATCCATTAAAAAAATTTCCATTTGTCTAAATGTAATATGGCAGGCCAAAATCTGAACCAGGGTTGGCTGTGCAAATAATAGATGAATGGGCAGAAAAATGAGGTGGCAAATCAAAGATTCAAAAAATATTACGCAAAAGAATGGAAATAAAACCCAATGGCAGGGGAAAATATAAAGGAGGTAGGGAGAAATTTTCAATTCAATTTATCTATCTATAATTGCAGCAGTAAAGACGGAAAAGTAGGCCTTTCTACGTAAGAAAAGAGCTTTGTCTTTTCACTATTGGTAAAAATGCACATGGCGCGCCCGGTTTTTTTCAAATAGAAGTCTGTATAATCATAGAACGACTTAACTTAATAAAGGCTAGGTCAGTCGCCTAATAATCATCTTGATTTCCAGATGAGCAAATGTTTACTATTTCAAGATTCTCATAAATCTATGAACTTTCCATGAATGAAATACCAATTCAAAGAACAGTTGGTTGAGGTTATATTCATCCCTTTCTAACTGTTTAACTAATTTTTGTATCTCATATTAATAAGTGAGTGATACTATGGAACAAATGCTTTTCCTCATACATGTTTATTGAAAATGATGTGTAATCATCATCATCTTCATTACGTTACAGAATGATTTGATCTATTTGAAAAAAACCGGGCGCGCCATGTGCATTTTTACCAATAGTGAAAAGACAAAGCTCTTTTCTTACGTAGAAAGGCCTACTTTTCCGTCTTTACTGCTGCAATTATAGATAGATAAATTGAATTGAAAATTTCTCCCTACCTCCTTTATATTTTTCCCTGCCATTGGGTTTTATTTCCATTCTTTTGCGTAATATTTTTTGAATCTTTGATTTGCCACCTCATTTTTCTGCCCATTCATCTATTATTTGCACAGCCAACCCTGGTTCAGATTTTGGCCTGCCAAACAACACGTTTTAAACGTGCACATGGCGCTTTTTTTTTATTTTTAATAATTTGTCGGGCCATATTTCATTTCTTTTGCGTCATTTTGGATATTGTCATTCTTACAATATCGTAAAAAAACTAGATATTCGGACGCAGGACATATGAAATCACGTGATATTTTTTCTCATATTCTAAATGTCTTAAGATCCTGGAAATCTTAACCCTTGAGAACCCGCGCTATGAGCGTGATGCCGCACTCGGTACGAAAATGTGAATATCAACTAATAGACTAAAACTATCGAATTGTAACTTTTGGAATCCTTTTTGAATAATGTTGCGAATCGAAAAAGACCTTTTTTTTGTGGAATATATTTTTTTTGTATAAAAAAATATTTTTTTGTGAGTCCGATTCCAGGATGTGGCACGCTGCTCACTACGCGACTGGCATCGTAGTGGAAATTCTTCCCACCGTGTTGCCACATCACTCGATTTGTGTGTATGAAAATGGCTGGTACTTCGAGTCGTTAATGGTTATTGGCAACGTTGCACTTTACTCAAAACGTGCAGTGTCGCACCCATCACCTGATGAAAATCGTCAATCTCATGGATGCGAGTTCTCAACTTTTGAAAATTTTTGGAAAAAAAAAAAAAAAGAATTCGATTTCACTTAGAAACGGTACGACTTCAACCTGAAAATCTTGTGTTTTCACAGTATATTTGTTTTAGTAAATGCTTTCTTTTGAGGCCTCATCGCTTGGAACTCATTCAGTATTCTTTGAGATGTGATGAATTTCGGATTTTTTCAAAAAAATCAATGTTTTAAAAAATTCTCTACCGCTTCCGTCCAGATAAATTTATAACATTCGATACCATATTCTGTAACTGCGTGAATTTTTCCAGATTTTTCTCATCATTAGTTCTTGAGTTATTTTAATTCTATTGATATTGCATGAAGAAGATTCATCTACAGCTCGTTTTCAAAGTAGAGGCAATTTTTTGAAATTTCAATTCTCAGAATTATCTTAAAATTCAAAACAAATTCTCAGTCGATCTCATTCAGATGATTATTAGGGGAATATTCAAAATTGAATGTTCGCTAATAGAAAGGAGAACCATTCGGAACTGATTTGCTAATGACTTAGTAGATAAAACTATGATAACTATAATTAAAGCAAGTTTCCACTTGTTTTAGAATAACTCGGAAACTAAGTGGAATAGCGCGATTTTGTCCTAATCTTTTTTTGTAATTCTAGGAATTGTTGACGAAAGAGAATTAGGGTAAGATCTTTTTATCTCGTTTAGATTTCGGAATATTGTCAGAAAACTACAAATTTAATAATCGAGAGGTCAAAGAGTGTCTGTACACTTTGGGAAAGTAAAGCAGAGAAAAATATCTTTTTCAATATTTTTTCTACATCAGCTCGGAAACTAACAGAGGTATGGTTTTTCCTTTATACTTTGTCATGCTGTTAGAATTCTCAGCAGAAAAGACTTCAGGCAAAATTGTTCCATCTCGCTAAGTTTCCAATTCATTCTGAGAATAATGAAAATTCCAAGAAATGGGTGAAAGTGATAAAAGAAAAGGGAGAAAATTACGTGTGAAGCTTTGTCAGAAATCTATGCAATTTTTTGAGGATCAATTTTATGTGACAGATTAGAACGCTGTTATTATGTATAATGAAAATGATTATCATTTAGTGAAAAAAGAATGAAATGAAAAAAGAAATGATCGAAAATTCATAAAATTATGTAGAAATTAAATTTTTTTAAGAATTTCGAACATTAGTATCACTTCATTTCAATTGACTTCTCAATAATGAATCAATGAGATCATAAGGAATGTCCTGCTTTTAAATTTAAATTGATTTTGGAGCGAAGTTTTCAAGAAAAAAATATTTGAAGTTCCAATTTTTGTACAGAGAGATATGGCAAGCCGATAGGATTAGCATGAAATCTGCTTTACCGCGCGAGCGGTATAGAAAATCCCGTCCTTTTTTTCATCTCCTCGTGTAAAATCTATAAATTCAAATATTTTTTCCTCGACAATTAAACTACAAAATGACATCGAATTTTGGCACGATATTTACGTAATTGATGGAAAATATCATAGAATTTCTCATTTTTAATTATTAGTATCATTGGACCTTCAAAAACCCTAGATTTTTTTTTCCATGACTTTATCTGTAGCCGATTGTATTTTTTTTTTTTTTTGAATCACTCAATTATTCCAACTATTCCAATACAATTTGAGCTGTGATTTTTTTCCATTAACTTTTTTCATTAATTCATATTTTTTTAATAAATTAATAATTTTTTTTTCGTTTGAGAAACTGCCTAGCACGGTTTATATTACTCCGGACTTTTTGAGGTTACAGTGCACTGTTGTTGTTTTGACGGGTATACATTGACAGTCAGTGCCGCCAACGTTTAGAAAAAATGACTCACCGATTCATCTCAGCCAGCCGAATGCAGCCAACATTTCAAAAAAATGTCTCACCGACTTCTCATTTTAGACAAAAACGGCGAAAAGGGGCGTGGCTCATATTAAAATATTTTTTTTTAAACATTCAGAATCTTTTTTTCATCATTGAAGCATCATTTTCACACTAAAATACTGCAAGGGACGTGTAGTATTTTTGGTGATGAAAAAAAAGACTTTAATAAAAAAATAGAAAAAAAGCCTCTGAAAGGAAATGTATATATAGCGCCGTGCACGAGTTAAACGTGCACATGGCGCAAAACGCTATCGCGTTTTTTGATTCCTATCATGCACGATATTTTAATATGAAACACTCAATTTGTTGTTCATCTGCCTCCAGATAACTAAACCTCAAATGTGCCGTGAGAGAGTATACCCTAATCGTTTTTACCAACAGCTATTTTGTATTTTTAATATACCGCGAAACGAATTATAGGATTGTGACATATCCGATAATAATTAACGCTGCACAATGAAACGTCGCAATGTTTTTTTTTAAGGAAGGGTGATTCATCAAATATCTCCAACAAAACATTCCTTTAAATCTTACAATTCCCTTTCAATATACCGACTGTTCACTCAGGATAATATCCAATATTGTATTCATATTGCTATTCATTTGATACTCTTATTCTTTTGGTAATGTCGACGGAGAGATGAAAGGATTTTCGATCTTGTTACAAGAATAATGGATGAAGAATACGTCTTTTGCTTCTGCATGGAAGCATTGTAAACGCGATTTTTTTCGATTTGGAGATTTCATCGGAATATGACTCAGAATATTCCGAAACGCTGAGAAATGACATTTTTGAAAAATGTCTGTATGTATTGTAACGTGATATTTCATCGCGCCACTTGTTTATCGTCTGGTCGCGTTAATTATCTTTTAATTTATTTTCCAATAAGTCTGTATTTTCTTATTCCAAACTGTACCGCTCGGTGGCGATATTTTCCGTAATGAGCGGAAGAGGGCAGCACTGCATGGACGATCTACTCAGCAAGGAGAGAGGGCCAGAATTTCTAAAATAAAGAAAAGCCATGGAATTATTCTTTATCGGATGAGAAGATGAGAGGAAAGACTGGAGAAGGTTTCAGCATCATTAGTCAATAGCTGGAATTGACAATACTCCTTTGATTATTAATTTTGGAGTTTTCTCGTCTCTCATCGTTGGAACCGTAATTCAAATTCGCCGACTAACAGTCACCTTTTGACGTCACGTGCGTCAGCCAATCGGAGCCTTCCACGTTGGAGTTTTCGTGCCGGCCGGCGTCTTCACCCAACGAGACTAACACGGCGTCATTCTCGTTTTAGGCGCGTGCTCGTTTGTTGGACAAATTTTGTTTGAAATATTTTATCTGAGTTAAATAATTAAATCATGAAAACAATTATATTAAGATTGCTCAGAAAGTTTGTCTACATCGTTTAACATATCATTTAATGGTGCAGAAAAAAAATTTTTGTCGAGTGATTTTTTTCTTGTTTTTTTTTCTGTCGTATTGCGACGACTTTAATTTTGTTTCAAGATCAGACAAATTTATCAAGAAAATTGTCTTCAATTAAATATTTTTTCTTAACAAAGAAATCTCACGTTGACAATTAGCGTCATTGTAATTATTATTATCATTATTGTAAGTTTATCGTTACCCCAAATAATTTAAAGAATTTAATGAAAATTTTCGAAATATTACTATCATTATTTTTTTTTAATCCTAAAAAAGAAAAGAGGGATTTTATATTTTTTTCTATTTCATTTTCCGTTTAATTCAATTTTTTTTATTGTGTAAATTAATTGAGGTCAATGTTTTTGGGAAATCAGGGACGGTATCTTTCTCGTCCCCTAGGGAATACATCTTGTGGTATATCGACTAGACTGTAGATGGCAGCACGTCAAGAAATTGTAATTCAAATTGAAGTTTCGAATACGATTGGAATTTTTTTTTTTTTAATAATACGATAAATCAATTGATAACATTCGAACTATTAATTGATTTTGAACTTTCATAAAATGACTAATTTTCTTAACGTCTAGTGACGTATAAAATTTAATAACGTGCTGCGCACAATTAATTGTTTAATTTTCTTGAATTTTGTTCTGTCAAGACCACAATTTAATTTAATTTGATTGAATTCAAATTCTCTATTATCTTCTCTTCTTTATTATATTCTCAGCAATCAGAGATAAGTCAAGAGGCAGAGGAAGTGGTGGAATGCTGTGCCTAATACATAATCACCTAAAACCTGAGGTAATTGATAAAACTCCGTGGTGGATAATTTTCAGGATTCACAGTAACTCATGGTGTGCGATAATCATCTCCATCTACTTCAAGCCCAGTTTACAAATTCACCATGCTCTTCAGTTACTTGAACTTACCATGACAGACATCCAAACCAAATTTTCAAAAGATGTGATAGTAATAGGAGGGGATTTCAATGCTGCCATTGCAGAATATGATGACATGCTATCACCAGACCAAGTCCAAGGTACACACTTACAAGAAAGTAGAAGCTACATGATAAACAAAACAGATTCAAGAGGAGAAACTCTAATAAAATTTATGGAAGAAAATAACTTCACACTTCTAAATGGAAGAACACTGTCTGATTCTCCAGCCAGATATACTAGCACAAAAGGCAGCACCAACTATGACCTGATATGGATTTGCAATGACCACCTAGATAAAGTATCTGATATGAAAGTCACCTTTGATCTACTTGGCTCAGACCACTTGCCTGTCTCCATTGACCTTTTGGATGTTACCCCTAAACACAAACCTACCAGACACCGGAATAAGCAAACGGACAAAAGAAGAGATACAACCTCTGGCAACAATTCAAAGAGATCTCTGCATTGGATTGAAGAAAAAGCAACCACATACACTTCTATCATGCAGTCCAAAAGCCAAAATGCTCAAAATTGCCTAACACAAGACATTGAGTCCCATAATAACACTCTGATGACGGCAATAATTGACGCAGCCGAAGAGTGCGGAATGGTAAAGTCCATGGAAACGTTTAACAAAAAAAAAACTGGAATGCCAAACCTCCATGGTTTGATAACGAATGTGTTGCACTAAAAAAAAAAATCAAAGAAGTTGCTACCAGAATATACTATCCTCAATTTGATAGACAGAATGCGGAGAATTTCGATAATAAAAATAAACAATTGGTGAAGCTAATAAACGAGAAAAAAGAATTGTATAAAAAAAACATTACGAATAAATTTGCAAACTGCAAAAACTCCACGGAATTCTGGAGAACGATTAGATCAGCAAAAGGAAGACCTTCTCCAATCGAAGTCATCGATCTTGATACCTGGAATCAATTTCTAGCTCAACAATATCCACCTAGATCCAACATAGACATTAGCATCGACGGACCTCCAGTGCCTCCACTAGACAATGAAATAACACTGGTAGAACTTGAAAGAGCTATCTA
This sequence comes from Aleiodes alternator, assembly GCA_963921955.1. Lineage (NCBI taxonomy): Eukaryota > Metazoa > Arthropoda > Insecta > Hymenoptera > Braconidae > Aleiodes > Aleiodes alternator. The sequence goes on from OY998106.1 coordinate 5,055,877, forward strand.
CAAATTGAAACAAGGAAAAGCCCCTGGTGAAGATTCGGTGAACAACAGCTTTCTCAAAAATTTACCTTCTGTCTGGAGGCCTACCCTACTAGACTTGTTCAACAAAGTTTTCACTGATGGAAATATCCCAGAACAGTGGACGAAAATAATAATTAGAATGATTTACAAAAAAGGAGATTCAGATGACCCACTTAACTACAGAGGGATTGCCCTGGTAAATAATATTACCAAATTATTTACCGACATCCTCAACCAGAGAATTTACCTTTGGGCTGAACTCCACAACTTAATACCTGAAGAACAAGCAGGCTTTCGCAGACTCAGAGGAGTAATGGACAACCTATTTGCACTCCAATCGCTCATCCATAACAGACTACGCCTAAAAGGAGGAAAAGTCTACGCACTTTTCGTCGACTTCAAAAGAGCATTTGATTCAGTCCCCCACCAACAACTATGGACCAAGCTGTTGAAGATTGGATTGAGTGTTAAAATTATCAGAGTGATCAAAAATCTCTATGACAGAGCTTCACTACAGATCAAGACCTCTGAGGGTCTATCTGAACGGGCAGAGGTCAGTGAAGGTGTCCTACAAGGAGAAAAATTAAGCTCAATATTTCTTATTCTGTATCTGGCCGACATGGATAGCTACTTCAGAGCCAAAGGAGCCAGAGGAATTGATATTGATGATCGCCACAATGTCAACGTGCTACTCTTTGCCGATGACTTGGTAATACTTGCCCATAGCTCAATAGATTTCAAGAAAAAATTAAAAATTCTAGAGCAGTATTGTGAAGAGAATGGACTCACCATCAACACCTCCAAGACAAAAGCGATGATATTTCGAAAATCCGGTCCAATTCCCAACAAAGACCATGAGTTTAAGCTAAACAACGCACCAATTGAAATAGTCCCAAACTGGCAATACCTTGGAGTTAAATTCTCCTCCTCAGCTACTGGCTCTATAGCGGCTAAAGCCACTCTTACCAAAGCGAGCGCAGCGACTTCCGCCATACTCAGAATTCTATTCCGGACAAAAGCCGACTCTTGGGAAGGCATTGAAAAGCTATACTCTAGTATAGTTGCATCAACGATCTTATACACCACATCTATCTGGGGACTAAGAGAACTTGAAGTCCTAGAATCTGCAAAATTGACTTTCTTCAAGAGACTCTTCCAACTTCCAAAGAACACTCCTGGATACGTCATACGCCTGGAAACTGGAACTGATCATATCAAAACCAAAGTTTTGAAACAAGGTCTCTGTTGGATGGTTAAAATCCTGAAGATGGAGCCAGACCGTCTCCCCAAAATCTGCCTCCTACGACAAGGAGCTCTAGCTAAGAACTTCACAAACCCAACAAACAGACAGAGCATAAAATACAACTGGTTCGCTCAATTGAAATCCTGCCTGGACTCTTTGATAGATGACATAGATTGGGACAACCTTTCTCCAGAATGGCTTGAACCTAAAATTCCAGAGATCATCAACCTTCTGGCTCAAAGGCAAAAATATGAAGACTACCTCCGATACTCTTCAACGACCTCTTTGGAAATGAAAGTTCTCCGGAATCCTCTCGACCACTTCGAGTTTTTCTATCCAGAGAGATGTCCTATAGCATTTACTAGATTGAAAATGCAAACAAGAACCTTCACAATCTACTCCAGAAGAATCATAATAAACAACACCCTTTACTCCATTGACCCAAACCAGCAATGTACTATGTGCAACACCCATACAAATGAAACCCTAATACACATTCTCCTTTTCTGCCCCTTCTACACTCCTCTCAGACTCCACTATCTGCCAAATTACCTCGCCTCCTCCCCTCTTTACACTAATTCGAATTCATCTTGTCTCTCTGCCTTTTTAAACAGTAACAGCTTCCGTGACACCAGAAATCTTTTCTGCTACCTCAAAAAATGTTTTCAACTCAGATCTTCCCAATTGAACGACTAATAGATGATGTCATCAACGCCACCAACGCTCCCAATTAAAAAGTTGCAAAAGCACATTGAACATTAGAACAATATAAACACTGTAAAATGTAAAATGTAAAATGTAAAATGTAAAAAGTAAAATGATAAAATAATGGAATTCCCCCACAAATTGATACCATGTATCTAAGCTGGAATAAAAAATAAAAAAAAAAAAAAAATTCACTATTATTCCCTAAAGATTCGGTATTGAATTATTCGATTTCTTTTATTCCTTATTCTTAACCCAGAACAGCGACCCAGGGGTTATCTTTCAGTTAGTCGAGCAGAATAAGGAAGTATTTGCCAGATATGTACACTGTGCAATCAGCTGTGCCCCGAGGACTTAATGCACATCCTCTTTTTCTATCCTTATCACGCTCCACTGAGATCTCACTACCTGCCCAATTACCTTAAAAATTTCGAGACAATAAATCAAAGCAGTATATCAGCGTTCCTCAACACCAACGACTTCAAGGATACCAGAAACTTTTACTGTCTGGTGAAAAAATGCTTCCAACTTCGCGCACATGAATTTAATCAGTAAATGGTCAAAAGCTAGTGGAAACAGAAAATAATGTTGAATATAAATAAATAATATAAAAAATAAATAAGTAAATTATCTAGTAGATAGGAAATACAAAATTAATTAGGGATATGCATGAATGAATAACAAAAAAAAAAAAAAAAAACTAGATGTGCAATACACTCATGAAAAATAAAAAATGTATGTAAAGAAAATTGCTACACTGTTACTAGTAAAGGGGTCCCCCCCAAATAATTGATATCATGTATCAGAAATTTTTGGTAAATAAATAAAAAAAAATAAGGAAGTATTTGGTTTGTTAATATTTTTGATTAATTCAATTAATTTTTTTTTGTTGTTGGATAACTTCAGGTTATCCTGGCGCCCATTGGTTTTCGTTTCGTAGGGCTTTCAATTTCCAGGCGTGTCTGATTTTCGGGTTTACCGTTAGGCTCGAGAATTACGTCACAGTATATAAGTGTGTGTGTGTGTGTGTGTGTGTGTGTGTGTGTGTGTGTGTGTGTGACAGATATCAGCTCACTGCTTCGGAGCGGTGATACTTGGTAACCTGAAAATTCAACAGGACTTTCCCTCCCCATGCGAATACTGTCAGTGAAATTTGAGCGAAATCGGTTGAGTACTTGTCGAGGAAAATCAAATTTTCGAAAAATCGTTCTTTCGATTTTTCTCCCTGAAAAATCGATTCACAGCCCCCACTCTCAGCGATGAAATTTATCTCATTTCAACTCACAATTTCCACTCGGGGTAAATTTGGCTGCGTTTCTTCGTTTGCAGATAATTTCAATTACAGTTTTTCTTATCCTGAAATTTGTATACACGATAGCTCAAGAATTATTTGAGTTAGTGAACGAAAACTTTGGTATTGAAATTGGGTGAAATCACTTCATTAGTTTCTGAGATGTTGGCCAGAAACCATTTCATGGGAAGAGATTATATCTCGAAAACCATCCAAGTTCAGCTTAAAACATTCATCTCAATGAGCCCCAAAAATGGTGACAATTTCAGATTTTTCGGAAGATCATGGTTCCTCTTTGCTCTCTTCCTAGCAACACTACTATTTTTTATTCCACTATTCGAAAGTAGACAATTTTTCCTACAAAATGAGTACATTTTCATTCTGATGAAAAAGAGAAAGAATAGAAATCCTATTTGGAACCCGAACTTCAATTTTCTAGTTCTATCGTAGGATATCAGTTTTCATCTAATATTGAATTTTTATGTATCATATGACATTATTGCAATTCAATGGATTATATTAAACTGAAATTTTGAGTCCCAAGCTGACTTGAAGTACCGCACATAGAATCCTGAACAGGTCGATTCAGTCTAGAGCAATATTTGTAGGACTGTATAAGTGCGTATTTGTTGTGAAAGTAATATTATTTTTTGGAAAATGGAAAAGATAAATAACGATTCTATTCATAATGGGTAAAATTCCGTTCGGAAGCATTTTGCCAATCGAATTGGCTAAATATTGAATGTCGCACAAGGAGTGGAGTTAGGAAATAACGCACCGAGAATGAAGCTTCTGCTCGTTTTGTGTATGGGGTATTCCATACCAAATCGACCGCTTCTGACCCTGACCCCTTTCGATTTGGTTGGCGACTCTTTATCAGTTTGTACCCTATAAAAAACAGTCTTTAGAATTTTGTGAAATTTTTCCACCCAACTCAAAAAAAGTTATGAATTTTTCAAAAAAATGGCTTTTTTATTTTTAAATAGCTATAACTCCCTTAAAAATCAACTTATCAGGACGTTTTTTTTTCAACTTTCTCGTTTTGAAATCAACTTTTCAGAAAAAAATGCAAAAAAAATGGAAAATGATAAATTCAGTGACATTTTTGCATTTTTTGAGGAAAACCCTTATTTTCTCCAAGTTCGCCATTTTTGTTTTTTTTTTATTCTCTCAAAAAAAACTCCTATCAATCCTGTGATTATTCCCACAATCCCAGAGTGGGCTAACGTTCCTTTCTATTTTCTTTATTTGATTTTAAAAAAAATTTCATTAAGTTTTTTTTTTCAGAATTTTTGTTTACATAATAAAATGAATGTAATGGAACGATTTCCCAGAATTATATACTCGATTCATAGTTTCACTGCACAACTATAATGACTGGGATGCATGTTTGAGATAGTGAAAATTCAATAATTTTAAAAATAATGGACCAAATCATTTATTAGTTTCTTCTCTGGCGTTTGAAAATATTACATATTTCGTCTTCATTCCAGTTTGAAAAGGTTTTCACATATAAACAACCATATTTATCAGGAATTATACAGTGTAATTGTTGAGTTCCCGTGATTGGTTTCGCTGTCGAGAATCGATCACTTGATTGATTTCCTGCTGGTCATAATCGTTTTCTGGGGAAAACTTGACCGTGATATTTGGAAGCCTGTCCGGCGCTGAAGCCCAATAGAAAAGTTCTCCAGGTGTCGTGATCTGGTTATCAACTGCTAGTTGGAGACTTGCTCTCGCTGCCTGTCGCTTGAGGATGCCACCAATACCGTCACACGGACCTTTGCCATGGGTAGTCACGAAAAATGCCATTCAGCAGGAATGTTGAAATCATTTTCACGATAATATAAGTTTACGAAGTTTTGACGGTTTTTGAATTGTTGAGGAGCCCCATCAGAGAAATAATAAATCGAGTCAACACGTTCAGTAACACTTTTCACGAAAGCAGTTATTATTTTGATGAAAACATGAACAGCAACGGCATTATGATTCTTACAATCTGAAATAATGACTAGACTTTTGTGTTCGAGTCGGTTATCCACTTTATAATAAATGACGACTAGGAAAATCGTCGCCTGATCATTGTTCCAGTGGAACCCAGATGCCGCATTCTGTACTACGAAAGCATAATTTTCTGCAAAATCACAAAGGATCATAAATTCATTTGGTTTTAATGATTCTTTCAATGATTTCAAAAATTTGGCTGGTTCTTTAGCAATGAATGAGTGAGGTAGAAGAGTTTTTCATTTACTATAAAAATCTTCCACAAATTCTTCTGTTGGCTTGATAAAAGTTTCGAAACTAATTCTTGGTCTCGATACCCAGTACTTATACGTAATATTTTCGACTTCGTTGTTCTCGAAACTGGTCAGTAAAATGTGTAACGAGGTTTCTCATTACGGCTATCGCATCGGCTTATGCCACCTTCGGGTGAAGCTATTCAAGTGTAGTGCTCGAGGAGACTCACACATGAACATCTAGACAATTTTACCGTGGTGCCATCTGCGTAAGATGACACCTTAAAGTTACCGGAAACTAACTGACACGTCAGTGGGATTTATATCCGGCTGAGGATAAGGCAGAAGCCCAGCCGAAATGCTGGCGCCCCACCAGAGATGTTGGAGTTATCTCCGGGCCTGGCAGTGGTGTGAGAGGAAGAATCACGCAGGCGCGCGGAGAGACCTCTAGACGAGGAGAACGATGATCAGTTAGTCTGCCTTGGGCGGCAGACTCAAGAGGATCGTGACACGTCCCTGGAACCTCTACCGCTCGCTTCGGCGAGAGTTATCGCTGGTTGCCCGTAGCGTGGCTACGTGGCGTTTCTCGTGTGGATGGAGACATCCGGTATTCTCTAGGTGACGATAGATCAGAGGAATACTGCGGACGGGCTCATCCAGAGGCTATCGCGGAATACCCCAATTCCAACTTGTTCTCGCTAGAGGGACTGTGACTAGATCCACGCCCCTTTGCAATAACCAGCACACTGGGTTACCGGGAATGGATTGCCCATGCCGTCCATTGGAGTTAGTAATTCCCCGAGTAATTACTACCGAAGGTTCAGCAGGTTACACAGTGAGTTTTGTTTATTCCTCCGGTAAAGAATGAACTGGCATCCACGCTATCGAGCCGCGTGGTTATTCAACTATCCACAAATGTTATTCAACTCATCTACCCCTGGACAGTTTCCACACCCACCCAAATAACATTGAAGTGATGGAGTCTCACATATAATCATCCTCAAGCAATCGCTGTAGTGTTTCAGCGATTTTTCCGCATTTTCCGTTGAAGAATGAACATTTGCACCTAAAATAGACGTAATTTAGTTAACTGAAGATTGACGTATTCATACATATAAATTAATTTAATAATTACCAAGCATCATCAGCTTCACATTTTGATGGATCGTACATACACAAATGCTGTGTGTTCCACTTGCTTCTGCTAACACACAATTTTTCGGTCTCAAAGAAGCAAATTTCGAAAATCCAATCTTCTCTGTAGGGTTCATTCCACGGAAACATTGGTATAATTCTTTTAAGTTAGACAGGATAAATCTTTCCTGGACGTGTCTTCGACTATCATCGATCACTTTCGTCCCTGTGTACAGAAAAATAACGGTTTTCCTTAAAAAGGGCAAAAATGTCATTGAATTGATCATTTTTCATTTTTTTTTCTGAAAAGTCGATGTCAAAACAAGAATTAAAAAAAAAACGTCCCGATAAGTTGATTTTTAAGAAAGTTATAGCTATTTAAAAAGAAAAAAAACATTTTTTTGAAAAATTCATAACTTTTTTTTGGTTGGGTGAAAAAATTTGAAAAAATTCTGAGAACCTTTTTTTATAGGGTAGAAACTGATAAAAAATCGCCAGTCAAATCGAAAGGGGTCAAGGTCAGAAGTGGTTGATTTGGTATAGAATACTTCATATTCATAATTGAAATTACATTCGGTTATGGAAATTTGCTAAACAAGTGAGATGTATTTAAATAGAAAAAAACTCTTTTGTTTTTGTTTTTTCTCTATTTTTATTTGGCTGCAAGAAAAATATTGAATAAAAGAAGAACAGAAATCGAGATGCGTTCCTTCCAAATCTGAATACCTTTCCTTCAGAATCATCAAGTTTAATCGAAATCAGTGGTGAAGAGGTAAAATAGGATATCTATTTCCATTACTGCTTTTAAAAATGAAGGGAGATAGCGTGATTCCTGTTAGAACTTTTTTTCCGGGGATTAAAATTGTTGCTCGGAAAGTCTCCTGAAAGAACTCGCTATCTCGTTCAATTTCCAAAATATTCTCTACAAATGCGTAGCTACTAACAGGAAGAATAGAATTATCCCGTTTTACCTCTGCACTACCAAAATGATATCTGCTCCAGACGAAACGCTATGATATTGGGGATGAAAGAGAAGAGAATCCTCTATCGCAATGAGGGTCAGAGTTATCAATAAAAATGACGGATCAGGTATTTTAGAACCGGTGAACCCGTATATCGTGTGCGTTGACGGATGTATTCATCAGAGGTCAAAAGCCACTGTGACATAGAATAACAAATGATGAACAGTGCTCAAATTGAACAGAATCAGTTCCATCGATACACGATAAAATATGAATGCTCATTATTCAAAATTTTGCATATTTATCATTCCCCGAATTGCGCAATAATAGGATTCATCAATTTAGCGTTCCAGTACACCATTTTCGTGCATTAAGATTTCATTAGAGCATTGATGTAATACGAAACTGAGAGAAAATTTGTAGAAAATTCTTTCCTAACAGACCAAAATGATCCATTCATCGTCACTTGATTGAATTTTCTTTTCCATGATAGAAATTTCTTGAAGATCTTCACCTAGAGACAGTAGAATTGGCTGTAAAATTCATGCAAAACTTCTACTGAATTTCCTTTTCTGAAGTCTATGTGATCTTCTCTCGATAATAATTCAGAAATACAAAATTCATGATGTATCGATGGTATCTTGGGTTTATGTTCAAGAATCTCAGCAAAATACCCGAGTGCAAAAATTAGTTGTTCTGAACTTTCATTTAGTTGTTGAACTTGTTCTGAAGCTGACAAATATTATGCATATATGCACAATAGGGGCCTACGCTTATTATTTATACCTGAATTCATTCTCTGACCTTTACCTCAATTTAAATTCAATTTGCGGAAAAGAAATACTTCAGAGGATGAAAAAAATTTCAAGAACGAAGGAGAACTAGTTCTCTTCACGTATCTCCAGAATAGAAACATTCTGATGTCAACCAGATTGTTTATGCTAACTTAAGCCACTCGTGTCATTTATTACCTCTTGGCTCCAACTTGGTAGTGTGTTCACGTATAGTATATTACACATCAAGGGTAGGAAGAAGGCAAGTTACTGACGTTACATCATTGCTGCTCATCCAGATGTTCAAGGGATATGCATTCATGTAACTGCTGTTTCCTTATTATCGGTCTGGATGGTGTCTTCTTATTTGTTGGAAAACATCTCTTCCATCACATAAACGATGGGTGCGTTATTGCTCGCTGGCTACGCTCGTTCGTGAATGGAGAAGCGTTGTCATGCTGGTTCTAGAATGGGTTTGATTTTTCAGAAGTCACAAAAAAAACTTGCTGATTCGTTCATAGACTGGCTTCGAAACGAAAATTTTGCATTTGAGTTCTGATGATGAATTCCTGTAGAGGCTGAGGTGCCAGTTTAGAGCTGCCTAGAATTTTGGGCTCCATGAGAGCAGATAGTAATCTCTGAATTTTATAGGAGAAGAAATAAAAATCCCCTCCATAGAGAAGAGATGGAATGATTTCATAGTCACTAGGTCTGGATATAGAAACTTGAAAGGGGACATGATATTTGATCGCTAGATATAGTGTAGTTACATTCAGTAATCGTAACATTAACTTTCGTAATTTGAAAGCAGAGTCTGCAGAGTGAGAGATTCTGCAGGCTGAGTGGTTGAATAGGAAGGAATAGATAGATGTGGAGGAGGTAAAATTGGTGTACTTCTCATACCAATTGCCAGGTGCTACTTCACACAATAGATGTGTAGGAGAAACTGGAGGGATAGTGCTCTTTTTCTATCAAGCAACTGACACTAATGTGTTTCCAGTAGCCAAGTGAAAAAGGCACTTGGAAAAGCTAGTGGTCGGATAGGAGTCACCAATCGTGTCACTCACATCCGCCAATAGATAGTGAACCACAAAACTAATTGAAACATTCCAGCCTTCTTTCCATTCACACAATATATACCATACGAAACTTGACGGTATTTCTTTGTCAGTGTGGCTCTGAATAGATTTCTTTGAATGTTGTAGAAATGATCAGTTATCATCATTAAGCATGAATTAATTCGGAGCAAAGAATAGAGCTTCCGTTCCCAGCTTATGATACGAGGTTGTAAACTAGGAAATGTGATTATTTGCTGGTTTCCAGCTGATCATTTCAAAGTGTTATTTCAACAGGATATAGAATAGTGAAAGCTATAATCCGATTGCCGGAAGGTAACTTCTTTTAAATTAGGTTGAACCCAGTTCAGATACGACTTGGAACTCTCGAAAAACTGATAATTCTTCCAAAAAATCGTACTATACTATAGTCTGTACAGTAGAAATCAGCTAATTGCGTTTTCCTCAGATAGCGAAACTTCCGAATTCGCATATCGCTAGTTACAGCCTCTTTGCCACTTGGTGAGCTCTGAATTAGATTTCTCAATCATACATGCAATGGAATTTCTCATTCAATACAGTACAACTTATAACCATTGGTATTATTAATAATACTATCATTTTCTCTTCCGAATGGAAGCTTTATGATCGTAAATTTTTTCGAGTTTGAGATTTTATCATAATATGACTGCAAATTGCCCAAAGCGTCAAGAACCGCTGTTTTTTTGAAAATGTCTATGTGTATGTCTGTGGGTGTGTGTCCGCCTCTGTGTGATGATACATTGTCTGTTTTACTCTAAAAGGGGTTCGCTAACGATCTGAAAATCTTACCATATGTTTGCCATAACTCCCCCAAGCTCTCACAAAAATTTCAGCCGAATCGGATGGATAGTTCTTGAGAAATTCCAGCATCTACTCTCAGCGAGGAGATACGCGCTCATGAACTGCACCTTCGACCCCCGAGGTGGTGGAACCTCAGATTCTTAGTTTATCCAATATAAAACTTCTGAGAAATTTTCCGTAAAAATCGTGTTTCCTTTATGACTGAATCAATAATTGAGCTAGAGACCTCAAATTTTGTGAGGTTATACATGTCATTAGCACAAAGTTTGGTACTGAAACTGAGCGGATTCAGTCCAGTACTTTCTTAGATATTAGCATGGAAACATCCGAAAAAGCAAGGTATATCCTCAAAACTATGCAATTGATTATAGCTGGGGTGAGTATAACCCTCCGAGGCCTATTTTGGCAGGATATTAAATGTTCGATGTCCAAATTACGAGCAAGTAGTGTGGCTCCGAGTCCTGCTTGTTGCTTTCGAAAAGAAGTAATGTAATCAACACATTCTTCAATTTAGAGTTTTTATTGGAATATGAATTAGAATGTTCTGAAACATGGAGAAAACATGTGTAAGTGTGTTTGTGTATGTGTGTGTGTGTGTGTGTGTGTGTGTGTGCGTGTGTGTGTGTGTGTCAAGGTGTCATCGCATATATTTTCAAAAAATTATTTTTCCGAGTTTTTTCTACAAGCCATTAACTCTCAGCGTCCGGTTCGAGCGGTAAAATTGAACCCTTTGGACTCACAACTCCACTCATAGTGAATTTCGCTCTGATCTCTCGTCCGATAATGAACTGGATCCAATGTTCAAAAATTTATATCTTCTATGAGCACAAAATCTGTTTATTTAATTTGAGTAAAATCGGCTCAGAAGCTCGTGAGATATTAGCGTAGGAAAAATTTATGAAACAAGCAGGATCCTGCTTGTAAATATATTTACAAACCCCACTCCTTGTGCGACATTTAATATTTTGCCAAGTCGATTGGCAAAATGCTTCCGAATGAAATTCATCTACGATGAATCGAATGCTATTCATGTATTTCGTTGCTCAAAAAATAACATTATTCTCGCAACAAATGCGCGCTCATATATTCCTACAAATATTGCTCGAAACTGTATCGATCTGTTTTGGATTTCATCTGCGATACTTGGAATCAACTTTGAACTCGAAATCTTAGCTCAGAATAATCGATTGTATTGCGATAATATTATATGATACATAAAAATTCAATGTTAGATGGAAAATCAGATCCTACGATAGAACACAAAAATTGATGTTCGGGTTCCAAATAGGATTTCTATTCTTTCTGATTGTCGTCAGAATGGAAAGGTACTCATTTTATAGAAAAAATTGTCTACTTTCGAATGGTGGAATAAAAAATAGTAGTCTTCTTAGGAAGAAAGCTAAGAAAAACCGTGATTTTCGAAAAAACTAATTTATCAAATACCCTTACAAGAGATTTCTCCTGAAAAATCTGAAATTCTCATCATTTGTGGGGCTCATTGAGATGAATCTTTTAGGCTGAATTTGGATGTAATTGCTTGGATAGTTTTCGAGATATAACCTCTTTTCATAAAATGGTTTTTGGCAAATATCTCAGAAACTACTGGAGCGATTTCGCCCAATTTCAATACCAAACTTTTCGTTCAGTGAATGCACAAATTGACCAAATTTGAAGCCTCTAACTCAAATAGTTTTTGAGTTATCGTGTATACAAAATTCAGGATAAAAAACACTGTAATTGAAATTATCTGCAAACAAAAAATCTCAGCGAAATTTACCCCGAGTGAAAATTGTGAGTTCAAGTGGGATGTATTTCACCGCTGAGAGTGGGGCTGTGAATCGATTTATCGCGGAGAAAAATCGAAAATTAGATTTTTCGAAAATTAGATTTTTCTCGAAAAGTACTCAACCGATTTCGTTCAAATTCCATTGACAGCAATTTGCATGGGGAAGGAAAGTACTGTTAGATTTTCAGCTCACCAACTATTACCGTTTCAGAGCAATGAGCTGATATCTGTCGCACATACACACACACATACATGTAGGCATTTTTTAAAAATGTCATTCCTCGGCGTTTTGGAACATTCTGAGCCGTATTGCAATGAGATCTCGAAATTGAAAAAAATCGCGTTTACAATGCTTCCATTCGGAAGCAAAGAGGCAATATCTTCAAAACCATCCAATCAATTGCATCCAAGTTTAGCTTAAAATATGCATTCCAATCAGCCCAATTAATGCTAGGATTTTCAGACTTTTCCTGGAAATACTAGTATTTTCATTTCATTATAGAAAGTAGACAGTTTCTCCCAAAAATCGAGCCCATCACTGCAAATCCAGGGGTCTCATTTTGAGACGCAATGGCGGCAAAAATCGGGGATTTCAATATTTTTGCTTCATCGTCAATTCCCATCACAGCCACCATTCCGTCTCAAACCGAGATCCCTCGATTGGCAGTACATAAGGAGGAGAGAGAAAAATATTGTGTGAAACCTGAATTTCAATTTTCCGATTTATGAGTTCTATCGTCAGATCTTAGTTTCCGCTTTATGTTGAATTTTTCTACATCAAATGACATTACTGGAATTGAAATGGTCATATTCGGGCTGAGATTGCGTGTCCCAAGTTCGCCAAGCTGACTTTGAATAGCGCAATACTCTGTAAAAGAATAGATCTTCATTACAGTCTCGTCAAGGAAAATTTCATCTGGGAAATTTCTGCCGATTGTGTGGGTAGAATATCAAATTTGAGAATAATAGTGAGATCTTGAAGCAATACATAAGAAGTGCCAGCTTCTTCCATATGCGAGTCCATCACATAATTTAGATTTATTTGAAACTGTGTAACGGTTGGCTTGACTGACCTTGAGCCAACGCGTTAAATGCACAAAAAAATTTCTGAAATTTACCCAATTTAAGACCTCAATTTCTTTCCTGATGTTTCCCTTATTAATTTGCCTTGCTGAAAAAATGGGCGCCAGTCGTTTTAAGAAAAATGTTACAAATTTGAGGGAAAACGACAAATCCCCAAGTTTATTTTAATTTAATTAGACAACAAAACCCCAAGAAATGCTTTGATTTTGCCCGCTTTCTTACGCGAAACTCTTTTCCTATCTCAAGGGGGGGAGGGGACGATACCCTCCCTTTGGGTATTCGGGACAGAACAAAAACTCCACACCAAACTCCTGAAATTTTCGGTTTAAACAATAGAAATCAAGTATATTCAATGAAATTAATACGTATACATTTAAATAAGAAAAAGAAAGAAATTTTTCGGTTACTGATATAATAATGATAATTTACATTAACTCAGAATGAACAAGTGTGACTCTAAAGTGGTGGGGTTGACCCCCACTCGTAACAGACGCTAACTCGGCGTCTCTCAACTTGGCTCTTTTTACTCCAACTCAATTTAATTAATTCTTTCAACTCAATATTTTAATCTTTTGGGGGACTCGCGTACCTTATATTGTATGCTCCTTCTTTCCGTCTTGGCCTCTCTTAACTTTTCTTTACGTTACTCAAGTTTTCCTCAATTTTCTGACTTTTTACTTCAATTATCTTAACTCTTTACTCTCAACGATGTGACCGCCACGGTGTCCCGAGAGAAGAAGAACGAGTCTTCTCTCCCACGAGCTGGCATTGGGTTCCCTCGGCTGTTTCCGCTCAATTTCGGTAGAGCCGAGGCCCAACCCAACCACTTGTCCCGCGAGTCCCCCATTACTTTACTCTCGCCACTGGCTTTACTTAAATTCTGCTTAAACTCAATAATTCCAAATAATGTACAGAAATAATTATAATAATTCGGACAATAATTTCGCGACACTGATACATGGAGAACTTTTGTCTTTTCTTTTGACACACACATAATTTCAGTTTTTATTTTACACTGTCTCCTACGCTGATCCTGGTGATCCCCGGTTCCTCTCGCTGCCGCCCAAGGTTCATCAGTGTCGGTTGGTGTTGGACCAACTCCTCGGATGCTGCTTTGGTCCTGGCTCCTCTGGATTGTCCCTCGTTCTGCTAATTGGTTTGTGGGACTGGGAAAAATCCTTTCCAGTCCTACTTCTCGTGCTTTACTCCAAATTTTGGAGTAGAGTTGGGCGAAAATACACAAAAAATTAGTGAGGTCATTAACTTCTGTTGACCTCACCCTGGACATATGCTGGATTGACTCAAAATGAGCCCTGTCCTCTCCGGGTACCGCGAGTTGCGGTCATTATCGCGATTTTAATTGATTTTACGAACTTTTCTAATTTTTATTAATTATGTGACGGTAAAAACCGTCACAACTGTTTGTTTAAAAACAATTATGATAATTTTATAATTCTTAACCTCTCAAGTACGGAGTCCATACGTTGTATTGATTCTGTCCTTCAACATCGAAGAATCATTTTCTTCAAATACTATCACAGATATGGAATTAAAAAAATTGATTTGGGTAGATAATGGAACTGTCTTCGGAGTGGTGGATTCATTTAAAAATATTTTTACTACTTGCTTTTGATGTACAGAAGTTGTGGGCTGGAATTCCGCGCTTGCGATATTCAATCGTCTCGTGTATCGAAAAAATTCCGTTTGAAAATTCCGAAATTTTCATGTAAATTATGCTGGAGGTTCGTCTATCAAATGGTGCAATGCACAATTTCGATTGGATTGATAATTCGTTTGTTATAAATAAATTTGGCGTGCAAGACTAGTTCAGCAACTAATCATCTGATAAGCACCAAATTAGGCTTAAAAATTTACTCAATATTTCTATAACGCAAAATCTGGGAAAAACTAATATCTCTATAGTATTCCTATGGGAAACCAATGCAATCAATGGAAGTTCTTCCATAATTTTTGGATGAAGCGTTGCACATTGAGCAGCGTAGTCTGATCGTTAGATAGCTCCCGGCCTATGGGATGCGCTGCAGCGTATGGATCCTTAAGGAGTTAATAATAGAGATATTTTTAATGGATGAGTAGGATGGAGCAAGGCACTTTGACGCAAATTAAACTGGAATTCTTTTTCATATCGTGGCCTTTTCTATAAGAAGATATAAATTCAATAAATTAAACAAGATCAGATGAGCTATTTCGGAAAGCTTGGTGATAAACTGACATCAATCATTGATTTTTTCAGTTCGTGATTCGGAAAGAATTCTTGATGGAACAATATAAATTTATTAGAGTCTAAAAAACGTTTCCAATCGATAAAGAATCGAGAATTCAGTCCGATCCTTGAGCAATGGAATCTATGGTAAACAGTGGTCTTCAAAAGTTTAGTATCGTGAACAGTATAATAAAATGTGAATGTCTGATTCTAATTTGAGTGAATGGGATAGAGCGCAAATAGTCTGTCCTTGTAGTCAACGTTGTAGTATATATTGTTTATTGGTAGTTTCCTGGAGTGTTTAGACATTCTGACTGGTGCTTTGAATCTGGAGAATGCTAAGAGGCATCTGTCAAGGCAGAAACAAAGGAAATTGCTCCAGTTTAACCATATATTCTCAGTCTTCTGAGCAATAGAAGTAATGATTCCTGTTTCGATCGTTCACTCGGTGAGCAATTATGAAAAGAAAATCCGTCAACTTTCAAGGCCATAAAATTTCATTTCTGTAACAAATTTTTGGAAGTAAGAACTATATAGTTGAATGCTATGAATTCTTCTCATGATGTTGGAGACTAAAGCAAAACGCGCTCACATTACCAAATGGACCGGAAATTCTGACCGGCGTCGAGGCTATATATATTACGGTAATGAGAGTTCCATCACTAGATCATGAACTGTTCTCGCTATATCATTGCTCACATTGAAATCTTGAGGCTGTAAGGCTCAGGACCTGAATTTTATCAGCAATGACATTCAGAGAACTATTACACGCTAAATTGAGTTCTTATGTAGTTATATAGGGAGTTGAATACTGGAAGATATTTGGAAGGAATTGAAAGGAGAATTGGCTGGAGGAAACTTACGAATTCGGAGACTTAGAATAAGTAACTACTCGATGCTCTTCATCTTACGTTCTTTGCTACAGTACGCTCTCAAATAAGCTCCCCCGTCCGTTCAGGATCTCTCGTCGAAGTTCCGTTCCCCACTTTTACGTAGAGTTATCCCTTTTGCATAGGTCATTGCATCGGGAGTACTCCTAAGCGTTGTTCAATGTCAAACTATATCCAAAAGTCCATTTGAAAGGCTGCACTTCTAACTCAATAACTCACTGAATTCCGTGGAACTTCAATGGAAGGATCTTGGAATCTCTAACAGTACACGTATGAAAAAGTGTATAGGAAGTTCCTATAGGACATTCCTATAGGAAAATCGTATAGCGAAGCATATACATCTGCGTATATGGAATTCGGATATTTCCTATACGAATGGAATTTGTTGTGTTTCTATACGCAAATTGGATTTCATTCATATAGATATAAATCGTATGAACTCTAATTTGCGTATAGAAACAAAACAAATTCCAATCGTATAGGCAATATGAGAATTCCATATACGCAAATATATACGCTTCACTATAGGATTTTCCTATAGGAATGTCCTATAGGAACTTCCTATACATTTTTTTCATACGTGAAGAGTAACTTTAATGGGCGGAGTCTGTTTAAGAGTTTACTGCATTTAGGTTTTGATGTAATTTTCATATTGTTGCTTACTAACACTGAAAAGTAGATGGATATCTAGGGGTCATCCCACGTCAAATCGGACAGTTTTCCAACTTTGCATTTTTGATTCCCCCATGGAAAAATATATATTTCTTTATATGTATCAGAATATATGTCGATATATTTCAGTCCCCAAATATATATGTCATATATGACTCATATAAAATACGATTTATATTCCTCTCCCATCTCTTAATAATATATGAAAAATATACTAGAAATATATCATTGCCAGTCGATGACATATATGTTGGAATATACTTTCCACAAATCTTTTGACATATACGATTATTATAAGAATCATGTAAATGCTCATACATATCATTTATATCATATAATGGTCGTTTTTAGCTGTGAGTGATATATTTCAATGTATATAACTATTATATGCATCATATAAGTGCTTATATATCACGTCATATATATTGTGACGTAATTCCTGAGCCTAACGGTAAGCTCAGCAAGTAAGCACGCTTGAAAAGCACCCAATAGCCAAAAACAAAATTCAAAACAAAACCAAAATCCAAATGGGCGCCAGGATGTATCTCAACATCCGATCAATCTTAAATTGATCTAAACAACAACAACAAAATCAAAAATTAAAATAAAATAACCACAAACTCAAATACTCCCTTATTCAGCACGAACTAGTTCAGTCTCCCCCTCAGGGTCGCTGTTGTGGGTTTGAATAAGGAGTGTAAATAATGCCAAACAAAACAATTTAGGGGATAAAATAAAAATTTTATATAAAAAAAAATTAATTATAAATTATTAAACCCCTGCGTTACATCAGCGAGTGCGCAGCACAATAAATAAAAATATTATAAATTTCTAAACAAATAAAAAAATTCAAAATAAATAAACAATGAATTACAAACAAATTCTTTGAAACCAAATTTAAAAATCAAGTTAATCAACTAAAAGAATTTAATTAATTAACAAATTGATTAATTTATTAATTAATCGTCAACGCATAATAAAGTTATCAAATAAAAGAAATATTCAAAGAATAACATTAAAATTCAAATTCATAAGAAATTAATGTTGCTGCCACCTACAGTTATCTTTCGCAACGAAACGAAAGTAACTAGTGTCCCTAGTCTAGTGCCCCTAGTGACAATTCCCCTAGATGTAACTATCATCTCAACGATATGTCAACAATGAAATTAATTAAATTAATTTAATGAAAATTAATTTAACGAATGAAATTCCTCAAAATATTGAATAATAAAAAAAAATAATTACAAACAAAATTCAATATATTTTACAAAGTCGCGAGACTAAAATTCCAAAATAAATTCGAATTAATTATCTTTGGCCATGACGCCAAAATATTTCCGTTAATTGAAAATTTTCAATTCGCGACATTTTATCCAAACAAAAAAAAAAAATATTTTTTTTTTTTAAATATTTTTTTCGAGAAACGAGCACAAGAGTTCCAAAAATTATTTTAACAAAATTAATGTTTCCAAAAAAAAAAATTATCAAATTAATTCGCCGATAAATGGTATTCGATTTCGTGGCGTCTTTTTAGAGGGCGTCATTACGCTAACAAAAAACAATACAATTTTCACGACCACGAAATCAATTACCGTACAAAATTTAATTAAAAACAAATTTGCTCACCAGATTATGCCAATCAATTTCAACGTGAACAATAAATTTTCAAGTTAATTAAACGACAAATAATACAATTAATTCCAATGAATTAATTTTCCCAAACGTGAAAATGGCGATTATGCAAAATTGTGCAAAGAGACACTACAAAACATGTGTCTACTCTACGGCACACCAAACGAGAATCCTGCCGACAGCAACCGCTGTACTCTGGCTAAGGCGTCTTTTCCGGGAAGGACTCTTCTCATTGGTCAATCCCAGACTACGTCAGTTAACACAGCTTAACCTGACGACAATAGTTTCTTCTTTTCAATGACAATAAATTCCAACGAAGACAATTGAGGAACTCCAAGTCGATGACATTAGAGTTGGGACAATTTTATCAAGTCCAAGGATGCAACCAAAGTTCATCTAAACGTCTCAATTAATTCTTCCGATGAATCTTGTCATTGGCGCCAAAACTTTTCCCGTCAAAAATGCCGAAAAATATAGAATTTTCGAGAAAAATCGGAAAAAATACACCTGACACTTGTCTCCCGGCTTTAGAAATGGATGAAGTTCCGTTTCCTATACATCCATCATGCATATGATATATATCATTATGTGGATGGAACATAAATATTTTAAATTTTAGATATAGTATCCGACGGCAGTGGCTGTGTGGTTAGAGCGGGGGTTTGGCACGCAGAAATCCTGGGTTCGAATCCCGGCGAGGGGAAGCCAAAAATTTGAAAAAAGCTCTAATTCGACAGTTTCACTTAACCGAGCGGGAGTTTCGCAAGAGACGACTGTACCTGGGCAGATTTTCCTAAAAAATAAATGAGGTTTTCCCTCGTCCTTCGGCGAATGCGGTACAGCGGGGGGAAAACAAATGTAAAAGACCGAAAGGTCAAACGCAATAAATAAAAATGAAATAAATATATTTTAGATATGTTTGCCGGAGCAAATTATATATTTTCTTAGTACATGTGCGGTATATGTTGAATATACTGTTCGTATATAACTCATATAATTTAAATATAATAATACAGCATAAGATATCTGAAATGGGCCAATTTCAGCCATCCTAAGTATACTTCAGTTATATATGATGCATACTCAGCATATTCAAATATTATATTTCAAAGTATATATTAGATACATATTTTGTATATTTCTGCATATATTTCCGGATATATATTTTCCCATGGGGGTTTCCTCTTTTCTCAGACATTTTCTTGTATCTATCAAAACACTTTTTTCGGCCAAGTCTGATATTTTTTTGATCATCAGTTCAAAGGATATCAAATTTTGAAAAAACAGATGTTCTTACGGGTTTTTCCTCCTAACTTCCATAACAATGGTACAAATTCGGCGTTTTTTTTTAATTCTTATTTCCTTCTGTAATTTTCGAAAAAAGAAATAGGAAAAAATCGCGTCATTTATTTCCGTATGATTTTTGAAATTTAAGATTTGAATTGCGATTTTGAAACTGTTTGGGTCCTTCAATTTTTTTAAATTTTTTCACGCCAAACTTCTATTAATTCTCGAAATTTTGAGCCGGGTCGATCGTGGCCCTCGGGAAATTTTTTTTTTTCAATTCCTGAAAATTTTGAATTTTTTTTTCGGTCTTATTCATTATTAAAACTATTCTTCGCTATTATTCACTCTTTTTTGAGTAATTTTGAGTTATATCCTGCTTGCGCATTACATATTTTTTCCGGAGTTTGATTCTCTTAAAAAATTTATTAATGAAAATTAATTTATTAATAAATTTATTTGTTTAATGGCGACATTGCCTCGTGGATGGGAGGTGGAGAAAAGATGTGAGAATCGAAATTTGATGGTAAATATAGTAACTCGCAATAGCTCAGCGGTAGAGCACCTGACATGTAATCAGAGGGTCGTGGGTTCAAATCCTGCTTGCGCATTACATATTTTTTCCGAAATTTGATTTTCTAAACAAAATTTATTAATAAAAATTAATTTATTAATAAATTTAATTGTTTAATGGCGACATTGCCTCGTGGATGGGAGGTGGAGAAAAGATGTGAGAATCGAAATTTGATGGTAAATATAGTAACTCGCAATAGCTCAGCGGTAGAGCACCTGACATGTAATCAGAGGGTCGTGGGTTCAAATCCTGCTTGCGCATTACATATTTTTTCCGAAATTTGATTTTCTAAATAAAATTTATTAATAAAAATTAATTTATTAATAAATTTAATTGTTTAATGGCGACATTGCCTCATGGATGGGAGGTGGAGAAAAGATGTGAGAATCGAAATTTGATGGTAAATATAGTAACTCGCAATAGCTCAGCGGTAGAGCACCTGACATGTAATCAGAGGGTCGTGGGTTCAAATCCTGCTTGCGCATTACATATTTTTTCCGAAATTTGATTTTCTAAATAAAATTTATTAATAAAAATTAATTTATTAATAAATTAATTTTTATTAATAAATTTTATTTAGAAAATCAAATTTCGGAAAAAATATGTAATGCGCAAGCAGGATTTGAACCCACGACCCTCTGATTACATGTTCAAACATACGAATAAATTCTATCATTAAGCGGAGTTTTAAAAAAATACTATTTTTAGTTTTAAAAAATCACAAGAAAAGTTATTAATTCATTTTATTTCATTATAGGAGAAGGTGGGGCAAAATGGAACCGCAGTGCAATGTGGAACGGCGGGGCAATATAGAACGATATTATAATATCAAGGGTGACATATACAAAATATATCGAGGGTCGGAAAGCAGAGAACGGTATGCGCCACAGTGAGAATATCTTGGGAACTAATGAAGATACGCCCTTCTTGCTCTCCTACTTTTTCGTAGCTCTCGAAATTTTCTACAGGATAGATTGGAAAGAGAATTACTCTATTTCAATCAGTTTCCAAATCATTCAGCAACACAAGGATAGAAAAATAGCGTTAATGATAAAAAAATAAACATTTTTATTACCTTGTAGCTTCCCTGATTTATTGAGAGGATTTTTCCCTCAACCCCGAAAAAATCCTCTCAATAACTCAGTGAAGGTACAAAGTACATAGAGAGGGTTCATTTTTTTCTCATTACTATTTGGGAATATCTAGAAAGCTAAGCGAGATGGTGCAATGTCACTTTTACATCCTCTTGTAATTCTCAAAATTCTCTACCCTTCTTTACAAAGAAGGGTTCCAATAGAATCGTCGTAGGCTGCTCGATTGCAAAGATATTCTCCAAAAATGATTAAAATGAAAAATCTATTTGGGGTAAAGCTATTTTTGTGTTGCTTATTTCTGCTGAATATCTTGGAAACTGATTGAGGTAGCGCAATTTTGTTTCCGTCCTTTCCTATAGGGAATCTTAAAAGCTACAAAAGAATATCAAAGCAAGAATGTGTATCTCAATTGATTTTCAAGATATTCTGAAGAAACGAATAAAAAAAATTAGGATTCTCCTGTTTTACCTCTTCACTCCTAAAATGCGATATGAGAATTGAGGAAAAGATTATGCAATTTCGCAGTTAAAGCAGAAGGTCGTATGTCCTACACATATGACCTTTTGTTATAGAAATGGCCATTTTGGCGCATATGACTTTCTGCTTTTCGAGCCTCAATAGAATCTTTATATGTAAACCTTGATATTATAATGTCGTTCCACTTTGCCCCCGCGTTGCACATTCCTCCGCCGTTCCACTTTGCCCCAGCGTTTCATATTAAATTTCAAAAATCATACAGAAAAACGCTTGGTGTGATTTTTCTGTATTACTTTCGAAAAGTACGTAAGACGACAAGAATTTTGAAAGAAAAACGCTGAATTTGGACTATTTTCATGGAAGTTATGAGTGAAAAAACCATAAGAACAGTGGTTTTTTCGAAATTCGATATCTTTTGAATCGATGATAAAAAAAATGTCAAACTTGGCCAAAGAGTGTGCTTTGATAGATACATGAAAATGTCAGAAAGTAGAGAAAATCAAAAATGCAAGGTTGGAAAACTGTCTGATTTAGCGTGGAATGCCCCCTCTATAGAAGTAAACGGATCTGATTGGTTTATGGAAACTAGTGTGGACAAATTTTCAGATTGGGGGGAATTTCGAAACTCGAAAAGCTTACGAGCGGATTGGTTCAGAGTACCCAATGTCTCAAATAGAGTGCCTCTACTTCCTATCAGTTGACGTTTTGGAGTGGGAAAAATTTTCGTAAATTCTAAAAAAAATCCCCTCACATTTAGAGGTAGTTCGTGTACTCTCTGAATTTTTGTCAGAATTTAAAACATATTTTCTCAGTTTGAAACCTCAAGTGATAGAACGAGTCAAGTGATATTGAAAATGAGAGATGAAACTATTACTTCCCCTATGTTTAGAAAATTAGATCGTCGTAGGGGGTGGTTTCATCTCATTCAGGGGTAGTTCGCGTACTTCCTGGATTTTTTTCAGAATTAAAAAAAATTTCTCTCACTTCAAAACCTCAAGTAATAAAACGGGTCAAATGATATTGAAAGTGAGAGATGAAAATATTTTTTTTCTATGTTTAGAAAATTAGATCATCGTAGGGGGTGGTTTCATTTGGTTCAGGAGTAGATCGCGTACTCTGGATTTTTCAGAATTAAAAAAAAATTTTTTTCCTTCAAAACTCAAGTGATAGAACGAGTCAAATGATATTGAAAATGAGAGATAAAAATATTTTTTTGCTATACTTAAAAAATCAGATTGTTGTTGGGAATGATCCCATCACTTTTAGAGGGTAGTTCGCTTAGGATCTCAGTATGATTCTTAAGGAAATATATATTAACTTTTGATGACAATGTATTCGCTTCATTGATCTCCGCATGTTTCTGCGTAGGTAATGTCTATCCATGGAGAATTGCACGTTTCATGTCTCATAAGTGTTTCTATTTAATGCTCATGTATTTATAGCTGCCACATGACAGGCGAAATGGGGGGAACGATGTAGGCTAATTTGGTTACATACCATTAGGGAATACAACCTGAGTCAAAATTTCTTCAATGTTCCTTAACGTATATCGAGGTTTCGACATAAATTCTTTTGATATTGGATTTCACCACAACTTTTTCAACGTTATCCAACGTATTTCAACGTTTTGAACGTATTTTGACGTAGCACTACCGCGATTTGGAATTTCGCGACTTTCAGGATAATTCTACGTTGAAATAATGTTACAAATTTCTTCAACATAAAAGTCATTTGTTAATGGTTTCATTAGAAAAGTAATATCATCAGAAGAAGGTTATTGAATAAATTGAGATCCTAATTATGTCAAGTTCATTAAAGTCGTCGTAGATTACCGGTTTGAACCAAATCGTTTCATCTCACTTAGCTTTCGAGATTTTTCCATGAAACAAATGATAAGAAATTCATCCCTCCAGCTTCAGTCTCGTTCAAAACATAGTGCAAAAGGCGTAAGTCCGATAGCTTTTACTTGGGTCTCACATTGTTTTTGCCGGAATTCGTTAGGACCGCATCAATCAACTGTCTTGTTACTGATTGTATTTCTTTCAATTTTTGCTTCGATTGTTTCCATTAACTTCAATTTTCCTAAAATAATTGATTGGTAGAAGGAAAAAATTGATACTGAGATGGATATCATGACTGAGAATTTTGCAGTCTAAATTTGAAGTTTTGACAGAATAAATTTTACAATTCTTGACATAGAAACGAGTTTTCAAAAATGAAAAAAATGAAAATTTTGAAAAACTTCATATTTTACGGATGTTTCCTTTCCGAATTTTCAAAAAAACACAATCATCTTCAGAATTTATTTTCAGAATATTATTTCCAAGAGCTATAATACATATTCAATGTACAGTTCAATAAAGAAAAGTTTGAATTCTTCACTCGCCTACCGGCTTGATTTTTCAATAGATTGGTTTTGATTTATATTTAATCATCTCTGATTGAAAAATCCCAGAAGGGTGGCGAAAGGGTAAAAAATATCAAAACCACCCCAAAAATGACGTTTTGGCCAATATCTTGGAAATGGCAACTAATATGAGAAAAAGTATCAGACACAAGTTGGAGATATCAAAATTATCCACGAAATCGTTCTGATACACTTTTTACATATTTGCAAAATTAATCGAGATAGTAACAGTTGAAAATTTTTGAAAAAATCCAAAAATCTTCCAAAAATCGCATAAATGTGAAAAATTGATATTTTTAACTTTCATTCAAAAGTTATTAATTAATTAATTATTTGAAGTTATTATTTTACTATTCGAATTGTATTCTAAATTTTTTTTAATATTTATTATCCCTGCATAATGCAATAATGTCATATGCTACATAAAAATTCAATATTAGATCACAACTGAGATCCTACGATAAAACTTGAAAATTGAAGTTCGGGTTCCAAATAGGATTTCTATTCTTTCTGATTGTCATCAGGGTGAAAATGTACTCATTTTGTAGCAAAAATTGTCTACTTTCGAATGGTGAAATAAAAAATAGTAGTGTTCCTATAGAGGAAGCTAAGAAAAACAATGATTTTTGAAAGAATTAGTTTCTCGAACCCTTTTACAAGAGACTTCTTCTGACAAATCTGGAATCATCACCATTTGTGGAGCTCATTGAGATGAATCTTTTTAGCTGAACTTGAATGTAATCACTTGGATAGTTTTCGAGATATAACCTCTTCAAATAAAATGGTTTTTGGCCAATATCTCAGAAACTACTGGAGCAATTTCACCCAATTTCAATACCAACCTTTTAGTCCATTAGATGCACAAACTGACGAAATTTGAAGTCTCTAACTCAAATCGTTTTTGAGCTATCGTGTATACAAAGTTCAAGATGAAAAACACTGTAATTGAAATTATCTGCAAACGGAAAATCCCAGCCGAATTTACCCCGAGAGAAAATTGTGAGTTTAAATGCAATGAAATCGCTCAAAGTGGGGCTGTGAATCAATTTTTCGTGAAGGAAAATCGAAAAAACGATTTTTCAACGTTTTGATTGTCCCCGAAAAGTACGCAACCGATTCCGCTCAAATTTCATTGACAGTAATTCGCATGGGAAGGGAAAGTACTGTTAAATTTTCAGGTTACCAAGTATAACCGTTCCGGAGCAATGAGCTGATATCTATCACACATACACACACACACACAGATACATACAGACATTTTTGAAAAATGTCATTTCTCGGCGCTTTGGAACATTCTGACTCATATTCTGATGGAATCTCGAAATCGAAAAAAATCGTATTTACAATGCTTTCATTCGGAAGCGAAAACGTTAATTTTGGGGTGGTTTTGATTGTTTTTTCTACCCCTTCACCACCCTTTTTGGATTGTTCAATGAGAGATAATTCAAATATAGACCGAAACCAATCTCTTCGAAAAAAATGAAGCTGGTAGGCGAGTGAAGAATTCAAACTTTTCTTCATTGGACTAGTATTAAATATAAGAAATTAATATTACTTTTTTGAAAATTATTTTCTACATTTATTCAGAATGATGACAACTCTCTCCTGTGATTCATCATAATTATAGAATGAATATTTAAGAAAATTGATTCATGTGGGCAATCTAATTCACCGAAATTAGAAAAGCGTGCGTAGTTCCGTGGTCTAAAGCGTAGGTTTAGTAATCGTAGGGTCGAGCGTTTGAATCCTCTAGGTCAGTTAAACTCTCATGCGATTTTGAAAAGTTCATCGCAAGAATATTATAATTGAAAATTTTCAGTACACAAATCTGCTTGGTAATTTTTACATTTATCTAATAAGTTACACAATTTTTAGAGAATCTCCATGACTTCACACACGACAACACTCGATAAAATGATACTAGTCTTCTTCTCTTCTCACCAGGACACGATTGCGGACATTAGAAAATTTGTTTTTTTGACAATATTGAGAAAATGTTCACTAGCGCACCAAGGGGTTGATCACTCGAGGATTGAGTGACACCATGATTTCAAAATGAAGTCGACTTCACGTGAATTCAGTCTCTGACTTCAATGACTTCAACAAAATGTGAAGTCAATGACTTCAAGCGCTGATCGCCGTGACTTGCTGACTGCAATCGACGGCCAATGACTTCATCAATTTGTAGTCAGTGACTTCAAACATAATGAAGTCATTGAAATCACAACCAATGAAATTTTACAAATAAGAGAGGGTGGGGGGAAAAGGATTTTCATCATATTGAAACAAAAACTTGCTACATAAATGACGCATTAGAATATTGAGATGTTTTGTATTGGAAATATTTTTTAACAACCTTAAAAATATTATCAGAGAGTTTTAAATCCTCACTCTCAGTTATCACAGGGGGAGAAATAGTTTTTTAATACTCTTCAATATCGATGTACCTATGCACACTCATTGGCTCCAATTTCAAACAATTGGTACTTTCATCTAGAATATACCAGTGGCAAAGAACACTGATCTTTTTTTTTATTTTTATGAACGCGAGCATATTCCCTTGAAAATTCTTCGCTACGCAAAGTTCTTCCTTCTGTATATACGAAATTCAATATAAACCCTAATTCAAACGCGGTCAATTCAAAACTTGAAATACGTAATTTGAATGACTTCAACTGATTTCATAGATTTCAAGTGACTTCAGAATTGACTTCAGAAAAATGAAATCATTTGACTTCAGTGATTTCGAAAGTTGAAATCACCTGACTTCAGTGACTTCAACTTGACTTCATCGCGGTGTGGCGCCATGACTTCACGAGTGAGTATCCCCTTGAAGCGCACCGTTCAAAGAGTAACGGAAGACTGATTTGCTTAGTATGTCTTCTACCCTTTGCATCTAGACAGCACAGTGAAAAGTTTCTAACCTTACACACTACAATTCCTCCTCTTGCCACCTCAATAAAAAAGCGAAAAAGCCGAAAATTCCTGTTGAATTGTGTGGAAATTTTTTTATAAGTCCCACACATTGAAAATTTTTCTAAGTTCCAAACTGGGAACATCTCGTAACGACGCGAGAACAACTTTTGATATACCCGGAAAAATTGTAATGCAGCAATAAAATATTTTTATGGTTATTACCCCTTGACTCTTATTCTTGACTCAATAGTCTCAATCCTTGTGAAGACAGCGTGTGTACATTTTTTCTATTCACCGAAAAGTAGTGACAGCTTTGAAGTCAGAAACTGTCTCATGAAATCCATGAAAAGAATGCGAGGACAAAGGAATTTGAAGACAACAACATTATACGTACAACTCAGAACACTCTATTTTTCGACTCGGGTTAGGATATCAAGTCCGAAAGCGATAGGGAAGCGCCTTAGAAGAGGAATTGCTCTCAGCAAGGCGTGATGAACCGGAATTTCACATTATTTTGGAAAGAATTGTATTTCGGCAGTGGGAACTGAAGATTATTTTTTTACCGACTCAGTTTCAGTTTGTAGCAATAAAGGAGCAATTTATTTCAACTCGAGTACGTCGAAATAGCGTTCAGCGTCCTTCTAACGTATACATTGAAATACGTTGAAATGATGTTGTACGTTGAACGTTCAGTCAACGTCAAACATGGAAAAAATTGAATTTTCTTCCCTGTTCTACGTTGAAATCGTTCAATGGTGCCTATACTAGTTTCGACGTTCCTCGACGTATTTCAACGTATGAATTGGATTTGAAACACCACTTTTACGGCGAAACCCATGTAGGAAGCCGAAATAGGCCGCAATTCGGGATGATGTCGAATTGCCGAGTTTCGAAGAAGGGGAACTATATCGGTGCGAACTTGGAGCCGATAATGGCATGTCACAGCAGCACGAAATCGAAAACTAAGTAGGGCGTACATCGCGTCCGATTTCGACCCGATACAGGGTTTTAAGTTCGGCCCGAACATCGGGCTAAATTAGATGTGACGAATTTCGACTTAGCGCTACGATATACGCCCAATGTCGAGTTCCATATTGAACTCGACAGACGGTCGCTAATATAAGAACAAATTTTAAGCATAAAATAAAAAGAAAATTATCATTTTTTTTTCTAAGATTCCGTAATTTTATATTTTTATTATTTATATTTCAATTTTCATAATTACAAATTCTAGTTCCCACAGGCGATTTTTAACCCTTGATCGTCGGATGATGAAGCTTGCGCGCTGCCGACTGGACCATCACTCTATTCGACTTCGACAGAATCGTACTGTCTATATGAATCTAAAAATCATTTGGTCTAAATTCATATCGATATTTATATTGTTCATATTGCTATCTTTATTGAGAGGAATATAATAACAAAAGTGAAGCAAGAACCGAGGAACAAAACTACATATTTCTCGTAATGGAGTATTCATTTTTTTACAGAGAATTCTCCTATTTTTGAAAATTAAAGTTTTATTTGAGTATTATTTCTTCCTCTATTGATAATCGAATCACTTGATGGCAGAAAGGGAAAATTTTCTTCTTAATCAATTTTTATATCTATTTTATTTTACATTTATTTATTATTTTTAAAAATTTAGTTCACGAAGGAATCATTGGTAAGAAGAATAATTGGAGAAAAGTCAATTATGGCCTGATTTTTCAATCGTTATGTTGGAAAATAAAAAAATACAAGAATTAATCAAAAAGAAAAATTATTAAAAAATAAACGATTGTGAAAAATTATTGGGTAATTTCAAGGCTGATATCGATCGGAATTTATACTGCAGACTTGGGGGGAGCGATGTTCGAAATATTTTCGTCAAAAGTAGAATAGCCGAACTTCGGTTACTCGAATTACGTGCGATTTCGGATAGATATAGGTTTCCCGATATTCGGCTACTCGATATAGAACCGAGTTACGATTTAACTCACCATCCCAATATACAGGGCTCGACGTTGGAAAGAATATCGGGCTTATTCGCGCAGCCAATATCGACGGCCCGACATTGTTTCGTACTTTGGCCTTTGATTGACTGCCCAAAATCGTATAAAATAATTTGGCCCGAACATCGGCCACCCCGTGGATGTCGGGAAACCCTACATGGAATACGTCGAAAAATTTCGACTCGGGAATACTAAGGCTTTGAACTAATTTGGATCTGAATAGCCTAGATATGGTAATGCGTTGGTTAATATTGTTTTGCTTAACAGAAATCGATGCAGAATACAATCGTTCTGTTTTTATAGATTAATTCATTTATATAATGCATGATGAGTAATCATCACCACGTTTCGCTCCGTCCTCATGCGAATTGAGGAATATAAATTATAATTCCAATTCGAAGTGTAGATTACAAGAATTGGAGGTCTATATCGCAGAGATAAAAATTCGTAGGCTCATGAAGCTCGCTCCATTATATTCGTCCCTTACGGTATAATTCCCATGTGACTATTGAATTCAATCAATCAATTCCTGTTATATTACTAGGGTTGTTGAAGAAATGATCTAATAATTCAAACCAAATAATTGAATGAAGCAAGAATATTTGGGAAGAAACTTTATAGGCTGAGACCCGAAACCAAATCCGGGAGCTCACAATTACATACCAACACTCTTACAATTCGATTATCATTTACACTTAGAAATTAATTGGGAGAGGATTGTATTCAATTTTCTCGAAAAGAAAATTCATTGGGAAGTCCATCCATCAGGAGAGCTTCAATTGATTATTATTGATAAGAAAACATTTGAAAATTGTAATAGGTTGGGAAAAATTTACGAAAAACTGTGTACTTAAAGTGTTTCGGGATTAAATCCGATTGGTTATTTTTTTCCGAATTTCGGGTTGGTGCCGATATTTTTTTGATTTCGTCGTGAAAACTATACGTTTCAGCACGAAGCTATGTTATCAACTGAGATGAAAGAATAGGTTTCAAAATGAAGGAAGGATTTATCGTACGTAAGAAAGATAAATTTCATGATTAATTTCCATATTACGACACACATACACACACTCACATTGGTGCTGTGACCATCACATAGTTTTTTTTGGGAAACAATAATTAATATTTTCAATACAAATGATCTGAAGTTCTGAATAAGTATTTTACACGTCCATAATTTGCTGATTGAAAATTCAATTCGTTCCACACATCATCACTCATCACAATTTCCCTTAAGATTTACCATACTCGAAAAGCTAAATGTATGTCAAAGCCCAAGAGCCGATACTATATAGAAAGAATTTTAATTACTCATTGTATAAATTGGTATAACTATGTAATGTTGATTAATGTTGATAAAACCTTTAAATATCATTAAGATCGTATTCAATTCGTTCCTAATACTCATGCAAATGTTCCTGAAAAATTTCAACCAAGGCTCAGTAAATCATTCGAAATCGGTATTCTTTGCTCGAGATCATCAATTTTGCAACTATTGTATGGTTATTATCTATTCCTAGAATTGGAAATGTCTGGTGTGGTTTTTGTAAAATAACGAAAACCATACACTACACGAGGAATCGATCTTCGGACTAAATGAAAAATAGACTTATTTAAAATTGTTGATAGACATTCTAATTATCTCATGAAATTTATACCAACTCTTCACAGTGGAATGTGACTACTGGAGTTCCTCTTCGCTACCTATAATGGTCACCACATGCGCAGTTTCCTGCCAGCTGCTGGGATGGCAGTCCTCATAAATTATCCATTATATATATCTTCTGCAAAGTTCCCAATATATGTAGACAATGCCTCCACATAATATAACATTGGTATGACAATTCCACAACTTTCTCGAATCCATCAATCTTCAGAGGTTAAACTCCTATATGTGCTGAAATGATGTCGATAGATATCATTTTCGCAGTGAATGTTTGATTGTTCGAAAAGTGGGTCAATGAATAGTTTTCTTTCAATATATGATCGATTCATGCCATTCCTCTGATTTTCATATTTCCTACTCCTGATGTCTCGTTAACATTGCTCAAACTCTATTGCTCTTATTCTTTCACCACTGAAAGAAAATTGAAAATTCTATATAATGCTTACTGAAATTTCATGAGGCATGTGAAAAATTCGGGGAATAAGGAGAATGTACCTATTCTCTCCATTGCCTCTATATGCATTCTATCCCGCTCAGTCGATTTTCGATCGACTAGTGCAATATTATTGATTGAAAAACATTATTATGATATGCAACTTAATCAATAATGTGAGAAGTGCTAATCTAATAGGAATTCAGTAAAAAAGAAACATTTCTTTTGGTGAGGATTACGGATCGGAGGTACTGGCACTGAGTTAGGTTATAAAACCTGACGATATAACTGTTTATATTTTGCGTGAATATATCAAACTGGATAAGGACATGGCGTGATAAGAATACCCAGGATGAAGAAATGAAAGTCTCTCAAGCGTCGAAGACTCGGTCAGCGTCTCTCAGAAGTCTCTCTCGTGATCACGATCCAGAGACTCGTTTTAATATCCACTACGAGAGGCGACTTGAGGGACTTTCGATGTGTTTTCACAGCCAATCGATATTTAATTGCACATTTTTCTCAAAACTACAATTAAAATATAGCTTGGAGTTGTTGTCCAGCTGAGCTCAGCAGCTCAGCACCCTACGAAATTACTTTTCAACATGTTCATTTAGACATCAATGTATGGACAAGTGCAGTGTTTAAACGCACTATCAAAATCCATGAGGAATACAAGTAGGATCTTCAAAGGAGTACAATAGAAGCTACGCACCACACCTCAAGCTGCACTTTGATTCCTATTGACATATTATCACATAAGTGAGCTGCTGAAAAACCGGCGAGGAACAGACGAGCGAGCTGAATCGAGATCATCGTATCATGAGAATGATACACATCCGGCGAGTACGGAGGGCGAGTATACTCAATTCATAATCATTTCCGTATAATATTCGTATAAGAGGGCTTCGGTTCTTATAATCCGTTCTAATTCTACAACTAAAGACTCGATTCAATAATACCAACCGTTGAAAATTCTACATGAATGAATATTTATTAGTGTATAACACGAAAAAGCGTATGCTGGGCTTGACATGGTGACCACAGGAACATTTACTTTATGTTATTATTTATATCCAATTAGTATTGGAATCCCAACAATTTGCATTTCCCAATAAAAATGAAAAAATAGCCAGTTATATAACCAGTTATCACTGCGGAAGCAGACCGCTTTCTGAAGAATTCTTATCGTTCCTGAATTTTTTTATTTTTTATTATTGGTTCCTGAATTCAACTAGTAATTTTATTGACGAATATAAAAATCAATGGGTCATTGTGCAAATCTATTCATTGCCTAAATCACGGGTTTCCACAAAAATTTCTTGGAATCCCGCACTCGAAGATTCTTGCTGAGTCATGCGTTGAACAAGAACCTAGTGACCTCTGCCAAGTGTTACGGCCGCAACCCGAAAAACACGTGAATTTTGATAACCTTTTAATGAAGAAAATAGTAGATTATACGTACTAGTCACGGTCGCGGTTGTACCTATAATAAAAATAAGGGAACGGTTTGCTGCGGTAAAACACTAAAGTGTACCGATGTCTGAAGGACAGAGGTTTTAGGACAAAATAAGTTTATTCAGGAATAAATGCTATAATTTGTTTATTTTTAACCAGCATCAAATAAATTATTAGAGGATAAATCAAACGTCCCATATGAGTCAATACAATAGAAGAAAATTATCATTGCTTCAGCGTAAAATTAAACTTATAGTTCGAATTGAAAGAAACTAACAACGGTTTATAGTTGAAATTCGGCTGTTGGAATGCTGATGAATATCGCTGGCGATGTAGATGACTCTCTGGTTGGACAATTGGGCTGATGCAGGATGCTGGATCTCAGTAGATGTAGTTCTGAATGCTCAAACGATGATTGTTGGTTCATCGTAGAATGACTCAACCGTTTTTATTCAAGAATGCTTCTACTCTACTCTGAACTAAAGACTTGAACTTTTCTCCGAAAGTCTGAATACTTCAGTGGATTGATCAGAATTTGAGTAGAGTGACATTGTAGATTCGACTTGGTACTGATGGTGGAGAGCTGTGGTGCATTCCCCTTTATATGGTAAAGAAAAAATGTCCCTGGGCGTTAACCAGAGGTGTAATCTGTCCCCTAATTTCCTCGTTGGAAGAAAATCGGCGCAGTAAATCCTGCAGAAGAGTAAATACAGTTTACGCTGGAGAGCGCACTGGCGTTGCTATCTTGTTTGTCGTCCGTTGGCAGGTTTCGGGTGTTTTATACCGATTCAATGTTTCTTACGTGCGTAATCACATAAAGATCGAGTCTCTTAGTATGACTCACTGCGAAGTATGGAAATGCCACTCGGTTTCAACTCTTTGTTGATTTATTACGATTTTATATTATTTCTTTTCCTTTGCAGATAGAGAGATGAAAGAAATCGTGGGCCTCGCACCACACTCGTGTTACTCATGCTGCTCTGAGAAGCTTCCGTATCTCTAGCACTGCACTGAGATTTTCTTGCAGTGTTATCTCTATTAGTTCCCAGATGCGTTTCTCTAACCCGTGGAATATTCGTAGCTAGATAGACTTGCGGGACCGTAATACAAGCATGTGAAAAAATTCCTGAATCGCAGCAGTGGCAACAAAATTTTGAATGCAAAACAAGCAAGTGCTTCATCCCATGGACATTCCTTATAGATTCTGACCCTTGTGATTCAGTTGAAAATGTTTTTATTATAAAAAAATTTATCATCAAAAAAATTCTTTCAGATGGAATTGTCATCTCGAAATTAATTTCACCCACGACACATAAAACTACATATGAAAAATAACGGTATTCTAACAAGAAAACAATCGTACGGATAAGTTACCTCTCTACAATGTGGCAGTGGTCGCGATCACTTCATACTCTTTCGTTACGTGTTTATATACAATAATATAAGAAAATAGAAGAATAATGACCGAAATAATCACGTTATGCCATCTGACGAATTACCAACACAAGAAAGACTTAAAAGCGGAGAAATCCCGATTTTTGAATCGATAAATTGCTGTACTGAGACATTGAAGATTAATGTACGGAAATATTCAGAGATCAAACGGATTGAGACATCCGTTTAAAATATTTTAATGAGATATTAATATATTGAGACATTTTTTATTCAGATATATTTCAGTGAGATATATTTTACTGAGATATATTTTACTGAGATATATTTTACTGAGATATTAATTTATTGAGATATTTTTGATTGAGATAAATTTACTGAGATATCATGACTGAGATGTAATCAGCCGAGACAAAAAGAGGGTTCACCTTTCATCTCTTCATTCATTAATAAATGCGGCATTCTGCGGTATTTTATCTTAGCGTAGAAATTTAAATCTAGATCTAAATATAATATTTTTCATTCAAACGATGTTATTCCATGCGGTAACATTCAATATTACGTGGAAACGAAGATTCTACTATGAAATTCCGAAATCTCAAAATGATAGTTTATGTTTCAAGAATTACTTTTATTCCTCTCGTTGTCATATCAGGATCAGAACGGTCTCATTTCCTATGAAGAATGACTTCCTAATGATGGAATAAAAAATACTAGGGTTCACAGAAAACAATTGAGAGAAATCAGATTTTCTGAAAAAAAAAAAATTTCAGCACTCGTATCGAAGAGTCTCTTTGAAAAATTTCAAATATTTAGGATTGGTAAAGCTCATGCTAATAAATCTTCTGAGCTTAATCTGCATGAAATCGGTCAAGTAGTTCTATATAACAATAAATATAACCTCTTCGTGCCAGATAGTTTTTCACAAATATCTCAGGAACTGCTGGGTTGATTCCATTGAGATTTCATACTAGAGTTTGCTCTTATAAGAACTATAAACCCACCAAATTTGAAATCTCTAGCTCAGATATTTCTTTAGTTATCGCAATAATCGCGTTTTTTCAAAAATCACATTTGAGTTAATATGATAAATAAACCGAAAATCGGTGCACCCGTCGTCCCGAGGGTTTAATGTGTGTATCATCACTGCGCATCTCTTCGCTCAGGATAGATCCCGTGAATTGATCCTTCGCTAAGAAAACTCCAAAAATTGATTCTTCGACAATTCTCTTTTTCTCTGGAACCATTGAGCCGATTCAACTCAAATTCAGCTGAAAAGATGGTGCTCGCATAGTCAATATGCCCTCAAAAGTCCACATCCCTACATATAGCCGCTTCGAAATAAAGTGATGAAATGTATCAGCTCACGCACACGCCCACTCACTCACAGATTTGGAGTTACAATCCGATAAAATCTCAAATTGAAAAAAAATCATGATCACAATGCTTCCATTAGGTAGAAAGAACTACCACAAAATTACCACAGAGTTTCGTGACAGTTTTCTTGAAATCTCGAACACCCTCTCCTATAACCGACTGAATTATATGGATATCCACTCACTGTTTTCACGTACTCACCTTTCACAGTGATGATAATGTTCCAAGTTCCCTTCCACTATGGAAATTTCATATGAATAGTCCAACATCTCTCCTGCCTCTTTGAAGAGGTTTGTTTTCAGAGGTAATTGCATTGCAATTACTCCCTATCAAGAAATTAAATATATTTGCTAATGATGTTCAAACTATATGCGCAGGTCAATTTACTGCTCATAGGTAAATTTGTGGAAATATCTATCCACAGAGATATGTGACGGTTTTCACCGTCACAGAATCGTCAAAAAATAGAATATTGAATTAATTTGATTGAATATTTTCAATCAAATTAATTAATACGATAATCGTTGCGATTCGCGGTACCTGGTGAGGCTAGGACTCATTAGAGTCAGAACAGTACATGTCCAGAGTGAGGTCAACAAATTTTTGTAACCTCACTAAGAAACCGGCCCCGATTCTCGGAAACGGGCTTGCTAATTTTTGAGGAGTTAATCCTATTATAGCGGCCTACCTGGGCCTCGTAGCTATGGCTGTCGGTGGATGGTAGGGAGATAGATGTTATGATTTTATCCAAGCATGCGAGGTGACGCAAGTGAAATGTTCCGAGCCTACTGGCCCATGTCAGTAAAACAATTTTTTATGAGCATTATTTTTTTTAATCGGCTATGCAATATATAAGGGTTGATTGCATATTCTCTGAAACTGAAAAATGATCGATCGTGTCGAGAACAATTTTCCGTTTGTTCCTCTCTTCATTTTTTGACAATAAACCGAATAAAGACTAAAATATGAGCATCTGTCGTCCGTTTTTGAGAGTATCTTCAAAACTACTATCTCAAACTGTGATAGAGTTGTACTTGGTGGAATATGACAGTGAGTGAAAACTCAAAATGTCCTCAATTTTACCATTTTTAGTTGGCGTACGACAACTTCTACGCCAGAAACTGTCCCCTTTTATGACCGTAGGCCGATACATCCATCCTTTTCTAATGGGTTTATGGTAGGGCTGGCAGTGGGAGGCTGAAAGAAGGGGGGTACGATTAGAGATGGGGTTTTTCCCTTTCAGAGAATCTATAAAATACGATAAAAAACGCAATTAAAATAGAGGATCGTCATTTATTTGATATCAAAGAACATACTACATACTTTAGTGAGTAATATTTTTCACTTTTTTCTCATCGATTATAAGTAATACAATCCATGTACAATAATATTCGATATGCTCTATACAATTATGTCTAATGTACATTATGCAATTATCCGATTCTGAGAAGTTCATTGCGAGAATATTATAATTAAAAGTTTTTAGTTTACAAAATTGCTTAGTAATTTTTACATATATCTAATAAGTTACACAATTTTTAGACAATCTGCATCTCTTCACATACGACAACACTCGATAGAATGATAGTCTTCCTCTGTTCTCACCAAGACACGATTGCAGACATTACGGAATTTGTTTTTTTGACGATATTAAGAAATTGTTGACTACGAAGCGCACCGTTCAAAGAGTAACGAAAGACTGATCTGCTTAGTATGTCTTCTGCCCTTTGCATCTAGACAGCACAGTTAAAGTTCCCAACCTTTCACTCTACAATCCCTCCTTTTGCCACCTCAATAAAAAAGGGAAAAACCCGAAAATTCCTGTTGAATTTTGTGGAGATTTCCTTCTAAGTCCCACAAATTGGAAATTTTTTTAAGTTCCAAACTGGGAACATCTCGTAACAACGCGAGAACAACTTTTGATGTACCCGAAAAAATTGTAATGCAGCACTAAAATATTTCTTTGGTTATTACCCCTTGACTCTTATTCCTGACTCAATAGTCCCAATCCTTGTGAAGACGGAGAACAGCGTGTGCACATTTTTTCTATTCACCAAAAAGTAGTGACAACTTTGAAGTCACAGACTGTCTTATGAAATCGATGAAGAAAAATGCGAGAACAAAGGAATTTGAAGACAACAACATTATATGTACAACTCAGAACATTTTATTTTTCGACTCGGGTATCGATCTGTTCAGGATTCCATCTGCGATACTTGGAATCTACTTGGAACTCGAAATCTCAGCTCAGAATAATCGATTGAATTGCAATAATATCACATGGTACATAAAAATTCAATATTAGATGAAAATTCAGATTCTACGATGGAACACAAAAATTGACGTTCGGGTTCCAAATAGCATTTCTATTCTTCCTGATTGCCATCAGAATGAAAAGGTACTCATTTTGTAGAGAAAATTGTCTACTTTCGAACGGTGAAATAAAAAATAGTAGTGTTCCTGAGGAGAAAGCTAAGAAAAATCGTAATTTTTGGAAAAACTAATTTATCGGACACCTTTACAAGAAACTTCCTCTGAAAAATCTGAAATTCTTACCATTTGTGGGGCTCATTGAGATGAATCTTTTGAGCTGAACTTGGATGTAATTGCTTGGATAGTTTTCGAGATATATGTAGAGGTTCGCTGGTGTTGGTGAGCAGCGCTGTGACGAACCTCTACAGCCGGGATCTCATGTATGTGTGAGACCCAATGCTAGGCTGGCGACGATGAAAAAATTGTTTCATCGCCTGGGATTCGAACCCACGCGTGGCGATTGACTCCGGTTGAAAAGTATTGGCCTTAGCCAATTGCGCCACGGGTCCAGCTTACGTTTTTCTGTTATTTTATTCTACATGTAGCGCGGGTACCGCTACATACCTCCCCTGGTTGTGTGAATCGTAGTCGTTACGATTCGGTTGCCTTTGTGTTGTGAGGATCTTCGTTGTTGTGTGAGTGCGTGTGTTTTTGTGTGGAGAATCCCGTGCAGATTCGCAACTCTCTGACCGACGGAGCGGCTCAGTGAATCGGCTCGTTGTGCTCAACGTACCGGGCCAGAGCGTGGACAGTGAGATGGCGTGAGGTTACTTTCTTCTCATACTCACGCCGTGTCCAATTGTTGCTTTGTGTGGAGCGATGGGCGAGGGTGACCAGTCCTGCTTGTATCCCATAGTTGTGTCTCCAGTTGTGTGCGTTCCGTTCGCTTCGTTGCTGTGTTCATTCGCTTTTTTCGTTGTGTTCGTTTTCGTCTTGTGTGTGTCTGCGTTGATTGGTGGATCCTCTCACTTCTTTTACCCTCGGGGGACGACGCTGGTGCTAACCCCTGTGGTGTTCGGTGGTTGCGAGTTATTGCCGACGACCGATATCACCGATGTTGTTAAGAAGGCGCTGTCGCTGCTGCTGTAGATGTCCCTTGTCCGTGTACAGATGTTGCGTGTGTATGAAGACATTCGTAGGTGTCTCATATGTGTGGTTGTACGGTGTCACCAAATGTAGATGTGCGTGTGTAGTGTAGACGTACGGGGTCACCAATGTAGAGGTTCGCTGGTGTTGGTGAGCAGCGCTGTGACGCACCTCTACAGCCGGGGTCTCATGTATGTGTGAGACCCAATGCTAGGCTGGCGACGATGAAAAAATTGTTTCATCGCCTGGGATTCGAACAGTATTCAAAAAGTATTGGCCTTAGCCAATTGCGCCAAGCGTCCAGCTTACGTTTTCCTGTTATTTTATTCTACATGTAGCGCGCGTACCGCTACATATAACCTCTTTCCATAAAATGGTTTTTGGCCAATATCTCAGAAACTACTAGAGCGATTTCGCTCAATTTCAATACCAAACTTTTCGTTCATTAGATGCACAAACTGACAAAATTTGACGTCTCTAACTCAAATAGTTTCTGAGCTATCATGTACAGTAAATTCAGGATAGAAAACACTGTAATTGCAATTATCTGCAAACGAAAAATCTCAGCAAAATTTACCCCGAGTGAAAATTGTGAGTTCAAATGAGAAGTATTTCATTGCTGAGAGTAGGAGCTGTGAATCAATTTTTCGCGGAGAGAAATCGAAAAAACGATTTTTCGAAAATTCGAGTTTTCTCGAAAAGTACTCAACCGATTTCGCTCAAATTTCACTGACAGTAATTTGCATGGGGAGGGAACATACTGTTGAATTTTCAGCTCACCAAGTATTACCGTTGCGGCGCAATGAGCTGATATCTGTCACACAAACACACACACACAAACACATAAATACAGGCATTTTTTTTAAATGTCATTTCTCGGCGTTTTGGAGAATCGCGTTTACAATGCTTCAATTCGGAAGCAAAAACACAAAAAAAAGGAATTTATCATTTTTAAAATTCAAAAAAAATTATATCCCATCATTATCCCATTACCGGACTAGGCTTAAAATTTGCCTTTTTAGAAGTAGTATTCATGAGAATTTTTTTTAGAAAAATCGAAGAATACAAACAGTTTTAAAATTCATGTTTCAACTTCGAAATAAATGGAAACCGATCAGAATGAGCATGAATAATTTTTTGCATGAAATTTCCAGGAAATTCATCAAAAAACACGAATTAAAAAAAAAGACCCATGTTGAACAATTTGTTATAAAGTTACGGCTATTTGAAAAAAAATCAAAATTTTAAAAAATTCATATCTCCGAAGTGGGTGGAAACAAAAATCGAAAAAAATCACAGAAACCTCTTTCGAAGGGTCCAAAAAGATGTCCAAGTTTCAGCCAAATCGGAGATGCAAATTCAATTGGTAGAATGAGTTGGCATGGAATGCCCCATATCTATGTATATATATATATATATTCCGGACAGAGCTTCACTCTCCACTGATTTTTTTCTTCATTATTTAATTTCTCAAAAATGAGGCAAGCTATGGAAAAAGTAACCTTAGTTACATCACCTAATTCGACATTGAGCTTTCGAATGGTGATATTTTTTTCTTTCATAAGCAATAATTAATTAAAAACGCCCCATAGCAACCGTCGTAAATCCACTTTTTCGCCTTTGTCTTTATCTCAATGATACTGCCAGATTTTTTCTAAAGGGTTGGAATGACTGTCGTTCACGTTGACAGTCAGTCTATCTATCGATAAAATCGGAATGAAAACTGAAAGTCGATAAAGAAAATTACCATTCGTAGGTAAGTAATTATCGACTTTCAGCAATTTATTCCAAAAACTCCAAAAACTCCAGTAGCTCCAGTACGAGTGAGGTTTCGCGAAGGTACAAAGCCCTACACAAATTCTTCGATGTTTTCTCCTGCTCCCCTCACCTACCTCTAATACCTCGATGAGGAAGCGATGTCCCCACTCTCAATTACGCTCACTGAACACGTTACGAGAAACTCACGTTGAGGAGTCAATTTCAACTCGTCACAAAGTCTCATATAAAAGTGTTCGATAAATTAGTTTTCTCAAAAATCACGGTTTTTCTCAGCTTTGTTCCTTGGAACACTGCTATATGTCATTTCATCATTTGAAAGTAGACAATTTTTCCTACAAATTGAGTAGATTTTCATTCTGCCAAGCTAGTGCTCATCGCGATGAAAACCCCTTCGCCGTGCTACAGAGCAAAGGCTTTAGGGTGCTCTTAACAGGTTCCTCTAGCCTGGCACGCAAAAAAAATGTCCAGCTCTCCGACTCACTCTTTTTGGCAGCAGGTCTAAACACTATTACAGAATCCTGATCATGTGCTCCTGATACTGAGCTCCACGCTCGTATGATCCTGCAAGGAACCCGCGGTCAGACAACCGGAGCAACACCGTCCGCGCACTCCAGCAGAGGAGCCTTGAAGTGCCCCCAAAAGTCCCTCCGAAGCACTTCTTTTGTGTATCTCTTACGAGATTACACGTCGGTCGTAGGAATAGTTGGTCCCCCCTCGCAGAGCCTGGTACGAGGGTGAGGCAGAATACGATGAGGTTTTGCCTGGTTTCTCAAAAGCATCGTAACCCCCATGGAAAAATATATATCCGAAAATATATGCAGAAATATGTATCTAATATATATGTTGAAATATAATATTTGAATATGCTGAGTATACATCATATATAACTGAAGTATACTTAGGATGGCTGAAATTGGCCGATTTCAGATATGTTATGCTGTGTTATTATATTTGAATCATATGAGTTATATACGAACAGTATATTCAACATATACCGCACATGTACTAGGAAAATATATAATTCGCTCCAGTAAATATATCTAAAATAGATTTATTTTATTTTTATTTACTCTATATGTATGACCTCTCGGCCTTTTACATTTGTTTCCCCTCCGCTGTACCGCATTTGCCGAAGGACGAGGGAAAATCTCATTTATTTTCGAAGAAAACCTGCCCAGATACAGTCATCTCTTGTGAAATTACCGCTCGGCTGAGTAATTTTCGAGAAAAATCAAATTTTCGAAAAATCGTTCTTTCGATTTTTCTCCGCGAAAAATTGATTCACAGCCCCCACTCTCAGCGATGAAATATATCTAGTTTTAACTCACAATTTCCACTCGGGGTGAATTTTCCTGAGATTTATCCTTTGTAGATAATTCCAATTACAGTGTTTTTTATCCTGAATTTTGTATACACAATAGCTCAAAAACTATTTGAATTAGAGACTTCGAATTTCGTCAGTTTGTGCATGTCTTTTGTAGCTCCTGAAATTCTCTATAAGGGAGACTCACAGCAGAATTACCCTATCCCAACTTCCTTAATGCGTATTGGATGCTGTACACAGGGTCTACAAAAATTTGCTCAGGTTGTTAAGTAGCCGAAGTCTATGAATATTGTGATATGGAATAATTCGAAACTTTCATAATTGAATTTCCAATCAATGTAGAATACAAATCTCCAAGGATTTGATTTCGCTTTTTCTTCTGCTTCGGAAATAATGCGACAAAATAAAACATGTTACTAACTCATAGATAAGGCTGAATTGTTCATTCAGTGGTAGAGATTTTGAGATGATCCAACATGTTGCCAAGCCGTGCACCTTGAAAACTGTGCCATTTAATAGGAAACATTAGGCTTAACTCTTTCAAAATAATGTCTTGCTCCGCTCAATCATTTCCGAAACAGAATATCTGAACGAAGACAGTTTTAACCATCGACCGTATTGTCAATTGATTTAGATCCTAATGAGTTGAATTCGTAACGTTAATTATCAGTTGGATGAACAGTTCCATTTTGCAAATATTTATGTGCTCTGATTGTTTAACAACTATGCTAGAGTTTTCCATACGCAGAGAACTTCACGGCCCTAGTGATCACTAATTAGGAATTGCGAATTTGAAGTAACTGCCTGAAGTATTTTGTACCCGGGGATCAAGTTTTTTTCGCGGTTGCCTTCTCGTCGGCCTAGGGTCGCGATTTTCTATTCCCAGGTATGTAATCTTCGGCTACTGAACGCTATTTTGAGAATAACATACTAGGGTTGCGATAAAAAAAACAATTGTATCACAATCTTCAAAATATATGGCGAGGATGAGTCAATAAGATTTGATTCTTCACACGTAGTACATGAACTTCGTATTTTTCATCTTTTTTTGTCTTTTCCATCTCAATTTGTGTATTTTTTATGTTTGTCAACTTTTTTTTGGTGTTATCTATCTCTTTTTTTTGTCTTCTTCATACCTTCTTTTTGTCTTATTTGTCTCCTTTCTTTGCCTCCTTCATGTCTTTTTTTTGTATTTCATAACTCTTTTTTTGCCTTTTCCATTTCTATTTTTTGTATTTGTTGACTTTTTTTTTGCTGTTCTCAATCTTTTCTTTTGGTTTTTCAATTATCTTTTTTTATCTCTCCCTTCAATTTTTTGACCCCTGCTCTTAGTCTCTAAAAATTATTTTTCTCATTCTCAATGAGGTGAAATTCGGAGAAGAAAAATCAATGAACGGAAAAAATTTGAATCGGAAATGAGTCTTAAAGTTTTCTGAATAGCAAATGTCAAGACATTGGCCATTCATAACATTGTCCGTCACCCGCTAAATTCTTCAATGCGATTTTATCATTGATGAGATATGAGGAGATTAAGTAAGATAATATTCTGAACTTCACTTTAGTGCACTCAAACAGAGATTCCTTCAATACACTGTTTTTCGTGTTACATCTTTTTCTTATTTCTTCTTCAAGTGAATCAATAAACGAGATGGCACCGGAGCATTGAAGACTCAGTTCATTTTCAGAAAATATCATTTGTTCTTCACAATTCCCCCAAAAACTGTGCAAAAAAAACTGTGCTGTTGTAAAATTGGATTGAATCCCTGGTGGACCAGTCGATTACCTATATCGATGTATTCACTCTGTCGATTTTCCATCGGTCACTGGTCGATACAAATTCTGAAATTTTTCGAAAAATGGAGATAAATCGACTTAGACGGATGGCAATTAACAGTCAATCATTTTAGTTTTTCAAAGATTTCAAAATTCTTACCGACCATTGACCGATGAGAGATCGATTGAATGGACATATCGATATGGGTACACGAGCAACAATCACAAACTCAACAACGGGTCCGTCAGGGATTCAGTTCATTTGAACTCAACTTCTAAATTTCATCTGTTTGGCGACAGCTGGAGACATAAAAATATTAGTTCGTGAAGTTAAATCCATAAAATTACGAGAAATCGTCAGGAATTCAGTTGTGCGTCCGTATTGTATCAATTTGCCGGATAATCAAATACTTGATAAACCTCAGCTGAATAAATTGGTAAAAAATCCAGTACTTCTAGGTTGTTGATGTATTCTCAATTCTTTCTGAGACAGAATCAGATATTTCTGGGTCATCTCAAAATTGGTGTTGGAATCTTGATGCTTGCCACGCTTGCGACGGTGAAAATTTTTATTTCAATGAAACTGGAAATATCCCTTTAACTGTCAATAATTTATAATCAATTACTCTACGTTGCAATGACAAGGTCTGTCACTTAAATATTGTAGTATCAAATTACTGACAGGAACTTGTACAAAGTACAGTACAATTCCCAAATTCTTAGATAATCCACGAATCAAATTTTTTTAACATCCATCTCATTAGTTTTGTATGAATCGAATAAGTCAAGGAATTGAATTCCGGAATTTCTCCAATGAAAATCCAATAACCCAATCCATTGAAATTCTCAACGCAGAAAATCATTCACTATATGTCTATCCATTTGTTTAATGAATACCCTTCATTTCTTGCACTCAAAAACATAAAGCAAAATTTTCCCGCGGCGATATGATTATTTCTTGCCGAGCTGCAATGTGAAATTCTCATACAAATTGATTGAATAGAAATCGATCACTCCGTCCAGCATATGGC
The DNA here is from genome assembly GCA_963921955.1 of Aleiodes alternator. Lineage (NCBI taxonomy): Eukaryota > Metazoa > Arthropoda > Insecta > Hymenoptera > Braconidae > Aleiodes > Aleiodes alternator. The sequence goes on from OY998106.1 coordinate 5,100,800, forward strand.
CATGCTTGAAGAGATCCATTAGATCGGAGCAATTCATTCAAATTCTATCATTATTTGGAGTGCCTAGCCAGTTGCATAATCTTCCAGTTATTTGACCGAGTGTGCACACAGAAGGATATATCTATGTATATATATATATCTCCAAAGAAATCATGACAAACCCATCAATGACACTCTCCTCACCCTTTCTGTATTTTTGGTGGCCATGAATTAGCGATTATGTCTTCATCCTCACCCTTTCGTTCACACTTGAATTTTTTCATCGATCGATCCTCATCAAGGTCTGTTTATTGTTTTTTTTCATTCTCTATTTCAATCTTCTTTTCCAGACCTGGGATTTGATAGGTCAGGCTTCGGGCACCAAATAATATATAACTCACAATTTCTATCGCTCCATTTTAGTATAAAGTTATTTTGACGAATGGAGAGTCAGACGGACGGAATTATTCGTTTATTTTCATCACGATTATTAAAAAAAAAGTCAAATTGATCCACATCTCCGGGCTAAATTCCCCGGAATGCACTCTTACAACGGCTCAAAATCAGTCAAAATTGTGGTCAACAGCAAAGATAATGAACTTGCGCAATAAAGAATTCCACAATGAATCCCATTGTCTGGATTATTTAATGGATACTGAGAATTTAAAAATATATATTCCGCATATATATCTAGATAGCTCATATAAAAACAGGTTGAGTAGATTCTAGTTGGATGTGATCCAGGCCTTAAGATCCCGGTCTTTTTCCGATTGCTCAAGTCAGCAAAAACAAGAAATGAAGTAATAACTGGAAAAAAAACGAGTAAGAAGAACAAGGAAATGCAGATAAACACATAAAGAAAATTGTTGTAAAACAACCTGCTAGTAACCATAACATTGAATCGCAAGGCTTGACCGAAATTAGGAAATTCATCTGAGTCGAACGATTAATTACGCCATTAAAACCTCATTCCATTTAGACCTCAATGTGACCAGCAAATTACCTGATTCCCTGATAATTCAGCTCAACTTTAATTCAACTGTCATATTTTTTTTGGATACACGAACTTTCTATATAATTCCATTCTAATATCAATATTTATTTATTCAATTTATTTGCAATTTTAGTATTCAATTTATAGATAAATGAAATTTGCATCCTGAAGAGAGCTCCACGCAAAGGTCAAAATGTCGATACATAATCGTCAAAAATAATTTGTCATAATTGAACTTAAAATCCGCAGAGACCTAAAAGGCCACCTTCAACAATTAACTTAACTCTATCATGACGGACTATGAATAGAAATATTTAGACTATTACTCAATATGATCATTGTAAAGAAACTACTGAACATACTGTTTTGTTGTTTGGACATTCTTGCTATATATAACTATGAATAAATTTGTATGACTGGCTGTCAATAAATTATAACTCGATTGGGTCTGCAGCGGAGCTAGACGATATGTTGTGTAATTGCACAATTGTTAATTTTCCTATTTGTATTGGACGTTTGCATACAAAATTTTGCATGTCATGCTGCTGGATATACATTTCTATTTTCTGGTTTTCTATTTTTTGTTCAATTATTTATGGAACGAATGTTCTCATGAAGTGACTGATGTGTAAATGGAGTAATGAAATAATTTTAGATATCGATTTGCATTTGGAAAGTTGTGTTTTACTATTAACGTAGTACTGTCGATACTGTGAGAAACAAATGTATGAACTATATCATTTGGTCACTTGGGGAAAAAATTCTAATATAATTATATCTAATGAGATATATTCAGGTCTTGAGAATTATAGGAAGTTCTTAACTTCGGATGTGATCAGATCCAATTCTGTTAAATTACAGATCTGCTAAGATCTGAAGATAAATGACGATACCTGATGCAAATTTGGACCGTTCCAGTGGAGGGTTCTCAGATCTTATCTGCTCTGGTCAGACTTACTAGCATTCTTGCCGATATCTCCACAGATATGACGTTATCGCTATCGAGATATGATTGCAGATCTAATTATATCTAATTAGATAGAATCAAATGTAATTGAATCGAATTATATCAAAAGATTCCTCCCGGTTACGCTCTTCGTAGACTCGACAACGTCGCAGTGGAGTGAGAAGGATAGAAAAGTACATCTATAATGACGTGACAGCCACAACCAACCTTTCAATACGAAAAAATATTTCATTGAGAAGGTAGAGTGAGATAGAAAATGTACGAGGAAAGACTGAAGCAGATTGCGTTAACAATCAAATTAAGAGACAGTAGTGGAAAGTTCGTGTTAGCTGACCCCACAAATGAAGTAAACATTAATAGTGATTCATTTGACCGTATCGAGGGTCGTCAAGTCGTCCACGGGAATTCACAGGCGGAAAATATGGTTCGTGCGTATTGAAAATTTGATATTGTCTCTGGTTGGTAGTCAGAAACACGTTCTGGTTTCGCTTTGAGTTTCTCCATAGACCTCAGTTTTTATATTCTATGTATTCTGAACTTTCATGCGCATTGTTACCTCTTTCCGGACGCTACCACGTTTGATGAACTGCGATGTAAAAAGCTAATGTTTTATATTTATTCGTCAATTACTACTATTCGAAGCCTCAAAGCTGTACTTCGAAGTGTTTCGAATATTCTATACATATAGTTTCTCTTTATTTCCTCTCGTTTCATTTGAATCTGAATGGTACTTCTTATGGAAGATGATGAAACTTGTAATTTCTTATATCACTCAATTTTCAAATTGTGAAATTTTAAGTGTCAATATTTTTCCACTGATTCTTTGTAGCCTTTCGAAAGTTCAATTGGATCATTATCGTACTATATATAATCTACTAATGTGCCAAATTTAATTGAATTCTGAAAGTTAATTCTTAAACGGAAGATTATATTTCAAGGTGAAAATGAATCGATTTGACTGAAGAGTGAAAATTAATACCATTGATTTTCCATTCATTGATTCCATGAAATCATAATGAAGAACCTCTCATATTGAAAAAAAATGGGAAACCGAGAATTGTGGCATATGAGCCCTAGCGGACCTGATTCACGGGGATATCACCATAATTCATGGTGAGAGCTCACTGAACTTTCACGGTGAGAGCTCATTGAACGTTCACGGTGACATCACTGTGGATCATTGAAATTACGAACCGTAAAATTCGATGATTCACCGTGAATCAGAGTGATTCACGGTGAATGACCGTGATTCACCCCGAATCACCGTAAATAGCCATGCATCGTCGGAATGATTGCATTGCCAAGTTTGATGACTCACGGAGAATCACAGAAAATATATAATTCAGCACAAATTATCACAACAGAGCTATAATAATATGTAGTAAAGCCTTGAAGAAAGAGTAGGTCAAATATTTTTATTTTACAACAGTAGTAATCATTATTTGTCACGGGAGCATGTGCTTCATTGAACAAAAAATAAGATGTGTTTTCATCGAATTTCTCTATCATGGATAAAGGATTATAACTTCGCTTTCGATTTTCCCACTCCTTGACATCAACTTAACTCGAACGCAGGATCTTATTTCACGATGAATTTTCGCGTTGAATCAAGATAAATTTTTCAAACGCTACGTTCAGACATAACCTCAATATCATCCAAACAAATCCAAAAGTTTTAGTCAAATAATTTTGTAGGTCAAGTTTTGCAAGAAGTTCATGAATGACTCAATATCAATAATAAGATCAATATTAATGATAATTATCCCGATTTTTGATTGAATTTTTATGTCATGAATATTTTCTGAGGCTCTAAGAATTCAGCCAGGAAACACATTCAACTGCAGTCGTTGGCACATGAGTAAAGAATGAAATGGTGTAAAGTCGAACCGACGAAAGAACTGAAGTAGAGCGGAATCACCTCCCTACGGTGCTTCCCTCACTGCTCCAATTGTGACCAATGGTACCCATCAAGTATCGCGGTAGCAATACGATGCCAAGTACGTTTTGGGCAGGTATCGCGCACCGCTATATTTATCCCGGCGAATCGGTCACTTTTATTTTAATTCACTAAAGATAATTTATTCAGTTGTAAATCCTCTATTCATCGATTGGTTTATTAATTATAAGTAATCCCCAATGATTCTTCAATTTATTATTATCATATTGTTGCGATCCCCAACAAAATCATAGAGATGCTAGGAAAAAATGCATGGGAAATACAAATAACCTGCTCGATAAACTTAGTGAAAATTATATTTCTGAATACATTTTAATTATTCTACCTGGCCTGAGAAAATAAACGGAAATGATAAACTGCATTGCCGTTCTTATCATTCTTTGTACTTGCCAACGACTAAGAAACAAAAAATAATAAAAGGAGGAAACGAATGAAGCGATTTCGAGCGGACAATAGAGCCCACGGATATCACTTCATAGAAAATTATAATTTTATTACACCAGAGATCAAAGGCAAGCCGACAACCGAGAACGTGAATATTGATATAACACAACGAAGATGATTGAGTGGGAGCGAAAGGTACGGAGCGGTCGCCTTATCATAGGGAAATTTACAACCCTCATTTATGACCTCTCTTTCCACGAAATGGTTGTGCCGAAAAAGAACTGGAAATTTGGAATCAAACAGAGTTTTGGATCCAAACAGAGTTTTGTAGATACGCCCAGCCCATTTTACTATAAAAGGCGATTAACCCACAACTCTTCACCATCAGTACCAAGTCTCATCTACAACGTTACTCTGGTCATCAGGCCTTCAGTAACAAGTCCACACTCAGTAGTGTTACTCTGTCCGAGTTAACATCTCCAGTCACTAGACTTCTATCTAGAATGTTACTCTACTCAAATTGTACTCGATCAACTAAAGTATTCATACCTTCGAAGTAAAGTTCGAGTCTTTAATTCAAAGTCAAGTAGAAGCATTTTCGAGAAGAAACGTTTAAGTCATTCCACAATGAACCAACAAATATCGTTCGAGCATCCTGAACTCCATCTACTGGGATCCAGTATCGTGCATCAGGCCAATTGCACAACAAGAGAGTCATCTGCATCGCCAGCAAACATTCACCAGAATTTCAACAACTCAAACCGTTGTTAATTTCTTTCAATTCCAACTGTAAGTTCAATTTTACGCTGAAGCGATTACAATTTTCTTTCATCGTATTGACTCAGATTAGACGTTTCATTTATCCTCAAATAAATTATTTGGTGTTAGTTGAAAATATACAAATTATAACATTTAATTTTGAATAAACTTATTTTGTCCAACAACATCTTCCTTCAGACATCGGTACACTTCAGTGTTTTACCGCGGCAAACCGATCCCTTATTTCTTATTTTTGGTTACAACCACAACCGTGATTACTACGAATAATCTACTATTTTCTGTATTAATACATTATTCAAATCTACGTGTTTTTCGGGTTGTAGCCGTAACAATGTTTTGATGAATATTTCATGAGGAAGAAGTATGCGTCCAATTTCACCAAATACATTATCTTTTTCCAAGTTTCCGAACGCCATCTACAACAGAATGATGACGAAGTATGAAGTTCGTCGGCTAGATGGCGTTTCTCTTTCCTTCTATTCCATAAAATTATTCTCAAAATTTCTCCTCCTTTCTAAGATATATTATATTATGATAATACTGTGGTTTCGAGAAACAATAAGCCTCTCCACCTATCTAGATTACGAGCAATCTTCAATTTACTAATTCCTCCCCATTTGGTTTTCATCGATTTCACTTCTTTTTTTTCTTGAACGGTTACAGATTTCATTCAGCAAACAAAAAAGTACTTGGCATCTGTTTTTTCCCCAAAATTCATTCTTGGGGTTTTTATGATATTGTATTACTATAGAACACAATCCCATTGCTTACAACCATGGAAGTGAGGGAATACACTACGTGCACTCTTTCACTATAGAGCATAGTCCGTGCGATTCGAATCCGCAAAGTTTCACGGTGCATTCACCGTAAATCACCTTGGTGCATCAAATAATCTCGGTGAATCACCGTGATTCTCTCTGAATCACAGTAATTCTCCGTAAATCACGGTGATTCACCACGATTTAGGTGCGTTGAAAAATACCGTGATTCACAGTGAATGGACGGTGAATCCATCGTGATTCACGGTGAATGCTCCATTATTCACGGAAAATCACTGTGAATCACGGTGCATTCACCGTAAATTTGCATTTTATCGTGACTCACCACAAGTCACTATCAATCAGGTCCGCTAGGGAGGGAAATGAGCGAAGAATGGTGTGATGTCATCTTAAGTCGTGCGCTTAAAATGTGTCCAGCCAAGTGGAGTCAGGTCTGTGCTACATCGAGGCAATGCCAAATCGAGGGTCTAAAAGCAGAAGGTCGTATGGGCCAAAATGGCCCTTCCTCCAGCAGAATGTCGTATGTCCTACACATACGAGTTTCTGCCTTTAGAGGAGTATCAAATAATTGCATTGAAATGCTGAGAAAATTTTAAGTGGAAAACACGTGTCGGAGTTTTTTTTTCTCAATTTTAGCAGAAATTTACTATTTTGGCCAAGTTTTGAAGGGATCTAAAAGATTGTTTGTTATGGTAATTAAGAAATAATCAAAACTCCATTAATCAGATCACTTCATTTATTATAATTGTAATTATGTGAGAGAACTGTGCAATTGATAATGCTACGAGTGATGCTGAATTAATATATTTTGCGAGACTTGAAATCGTGTCTGATCGCAGGAGCAATCTTCTGCACCTTAATTTAGGATATTATATTTTGTCAAATTTGCCGCCGCTACAGTTTCTCTTCTGAAAACTGAAAAAATTCCCTTTTTCGGTGATATCTCCAGTTCTGTTAGTCGCACCGATTTGGGGTTGGTCTCAAATGAAAGGTGAGCTCATTTCCCAGAGACATTTTTCCTTCCAAATTAAATTTCCCCTTTTTGTTATTCCAAACTTCTTCTTCTCACATCATTATTTCTTGAGTTTTTGCGCTTAAACAGAGAGAATTGCCTATTTTTTTTTCTCCCAGTGGGGTTTGGATAACTTCCTAATTGCTCACGAAAAAAGATGAAAATAGAGAATTCTTTGCGTTCGGACGCAATAACTCGGAAAATATTCATGAGAGCAAAAAAATTTAGGGATAAAAAAGTTAGGAAATTGAATTTGGAAGAGAAGATATCCCTGTAGTTTTCTTTGTAAAATGAACCAGTTTCGAGATATCTCTGTAAATTTCATGCCAGATTATTAATTAATTACGATCGGAGTACAAAAATCCAGTGGTTTCAAAAAACTTCATCCTTCTTTCCTTGAATTTTTGGAATTTTTTAAAAATTTCAGCTCAATTTTTTTATTCCTAAATGCAAAAGGTCGTATATCCATGAGATCCTCAGGAAAAAAGTGTTCTTGGGGAAAGAATTCTTGTAGGCACGACTTTCTCTATTCATTCCCTACATTTTTTTTTTTTCATAATTTTTTTTTCTCCTTTTTCCAGGCAGCAGGTCATATCTGCCAAATCACGGTAAAGGTGGTTGTCTGCGACTCCAAAACACTCAAATTGTGGAGAAACAAAAAAAAATGAAAAACAGGTGGACGTATGGCCTTATGATGTTTTTCAGGATGCGGACCGATTTTTGGCCCATACGACCTTCTGCTTTTAGACCCTCGATATAATACGTCAACATTATACAGCTCCAACACTTAGAGCGTGGTAAACAGCCTAGAGTAATATTATGATAACAAAAAGGTGGCAAACAATAGAAAACTGGTATCGAAACGACTGCAGAATGTCTCCTGCATTCTACGTTCCACGTTCGCGTTATGTTTGTGTCTCATGTAGTATCGCCTTCAGCGCTAACGAATGAACTGGAGTGACATCATGATGACAAAATGAAGGTGAAACCATAGGATTTCATATTCAGATAACTTGAATGTGGAAGCAAACAAACATGAGGTTTGACGACTACTGCATCTTGTAACCTTACATAGTATTACACTCGCGTCCCATGTGGCTTCTCTCCTACATAGAATCGCTCTGAGACCCTATTGTCGACTGATGAACATTCTTTTTGGGCATGAAATTCAAACTATCGTCATTGAATATTCATCAATAAAAATCATATCGATGATTGTACTCGAGAACGAAAGAAGAAAATATAATGAAATGATAACTTAATATAATGTAGTGATAACAGCGAGAAATGATAAAGAAAAGGATGGATACTTAATGCACCTTACTTACGCCGGAAAAATATGCCAGATGCATTGATTAGTAATAACCTAAATGTCCAGATCAGTCATTCGTCAGATAACCAGATCCATTACTTCTGGGATTGTCAAGGCTGACAAGTATATTGCGATAATAACGTGGGACTCAAATTTTCAACTTCTAACTAAGAGTAAAATCCTGAAGATCTAAAGTGAATATCTGGAACAGTCAAATAGAGATAGATTATTCAGGATCTTAGTTGAAACACATCGTGCGGGAATAAGTGTATTCATATATTCTGCGACTTGATAAGCATTTGGAAAAATCATTTCGCTCTTTCTCTTTCAGAACCAGGAGGTTAACCTGTTGAAGTAGCATCCCGCAGCTAGGTATCGTTACCTTCAGGTCTCTCTAGTTCCTTCCTCGACTTTATTTGTAAGTTTGGTTAGCCGGACTGATATAATGCACTCTGTGGCCTACACTTAAGTGATCATCACCCAATCGAGATGAACCACCATACATTGGCCAAAACTCTGAGTGGATTACTATATGCGGCCGAGTGTGTTTAGATAGCAACTTCATAAGTGCTTGGCTGCTGAATTAGGAACCGAGACAATGATGGAGACTCCATTCTTTCTCGAGTCTTGACGAATAATAGTTATCTAAAAGTGACTAGGCTGTTAAGAAGCAAACGATTTGAAATTATGTGCAAAGAATGCAAAATATGTATAGAATGCGTAGGAAACGTGTGCATAGGAAACAGTTTAGTCATTGATTCATAATTCAATTGACATTCATTCACAATTTGATGACGAAAATGCTGAAATTATCGAGAAGGATATTCCCAGTTGAGTTCATGTAGAAGATTTTCTAAGAGCGTTCTGCCATTTCACATGACACTGCTATTTTCTTAAAGCAGTTACCTTTGACTTTTCCCATCCACCAGTTGTGTATTCTGTTGGTACTCTTGTCAGTCCCAGGGGAAACTCACGATCAACAAATTCTGAATGAAACTTCAAAACTTCCATTTTCATTATTCACATGACGGAAGAAAACAATTTGATTCTCTGAGAAAGTTTCGAAATAACTCGTCAAGGTAGCTGTAATAATCTAATGCTCTGAGAATAAGGTTAATGCTATTCTGAGTATTTTGAGGATGCTAACAATGAGAATATATGTGTATGACTAATGGAAGATTCAAAATCAGCTTCCTTAGGCTCCAATGCCCTACTATGTAAATTTCGGCTTTGGCATGATTTCGGGGGTCGATCCTTTTGCTAGTCGTACGATATCAGATCGAAACAATAAGAAGAAAACATGAAAAAATTATAAGATAGTATTACCATTATAATGAGTTGACAATAGAGAGACTGAGAGACATCTTTAACAGAATTGTGAAATAAAGATTATTCTTGATGAATATCAGTTAATATGTACATAATACGATATATCGCATAGAAAAAATTCAGATTTCTTAAAAACTTGAAAATTTGAGATTAAATAGTCATTGGTCATAGTCGTTAGTTCACATCACAAGTGAGATAATTGAACGAAAATTTTGGAACCTGGAAATACACTTTTGTGCAAGGAACGCAGTTTTGTTTTGTCCTTTGGATAAAACGAGGGGGAAAATAGAAATCTTTCAAAATCTCTTAAATGGTCATTTGATATTATATTTTCAAACGGTATAAAGCTGGATACTTGTCTCTAATTTTCGTCAAAATTATTATCATAATGATGAGGTAAGTTTAGTTCATGATCATTCATTATCGAAGTTTCATAAAAGTTGAGTAGAAGACCATGGCATATTCATTAACTTCGAATTTGTACTGCTGACTGTGGCAGTTTCTCAAGTTCTTCCTTGAGGTAATTTGCCCACAGGATTCTATCTCAGATAATCTTTTCTGTTGGTAGAGCAGTGTTCGTAACATGTTTTTGAATTGTTTTCGGAAATGACACCGATCAAAATAGACCTGTTGGGTGAAATGGACCAGAGTTTTTTTTCGAGAATGAAAACCTTCATGTTAGGTTCGAAGCCGTGATGAAAAAAAAAAAACCTTCATGAAAAATATTGAAAAAACTACTCAATAATGGAGCCATGCTGAAGTATCTTCAACATTTTTTTTTGATTCTCTTATTTCATTAATTCTATTTATTTGATTCCCCAAAAGTCATTCCAATCACTATCAAAACCGAACTTCTTCAGAGGGGCAGGGTAGGTATTGAACTACATTTTTCTGCAGATTTTGAGAACGAATGCGAGTGGATGGGTATGGTCGTGTTCGAATGTATGAAGCCATTTTTTTCGACAAGGATTTATCCTAAAAAAGTTCCGATTGAGATCTCCGATATCGCCATCGATGCATCATGATGAGAACTGAAGCTGATGAAATTTCAGATGAATTTGATGAAGTCGTTTTTCATCCATTCAACAAACAATAAATGCTATAAAGTGTTTGCTCTCACAACTCCTGCAAATACCCATACTAAAATTTGAAAAAGGAACAAACGATATTTTTGTTTTATCCCCGGTTGTGTCAAACTGATAAACATTCTACCTCCCAGGCCGGAAATTCATAAAACAGAAACATAATTTTGTTTTGTGGATCTCCGGCCAAGTTCATTGATTAAGTGATTAGCTTTTGAAATGTATTTTTGGCAGGATTCCCCAGAAATAGCAATAAATTTGAAGTATATGACCGAACATAGCGTGTTGTATATATTTGGCTTGAGCAAGTAAACATTGGGACAGCAATTTTCTCAATTTTGGTACGGAAAATAGATCTGTAATTTTTAGGAAACATGGAATAACTCTTCATGTATCATCAGCTAAAATTCCAATCAATTTTCAAAAAAATTACATTCACACAAATTCAATTCTTTCATGCGGATCATGGAGAAAATGGAACAAAGTTGATATTCAGGGCCCAATGGAGCATATTTTTCCGAAATGGAGACTTTTACATGGAAATTTGAGAGAATTAACCGGCAATTCAGCCACTCAATGGGGCATCTTCACATTTCTCAGATTTTTCGGTGGATGCTTTTATTCCGGAGAAAAGAGTACCTCTCTCTGCCCCACCAGCTCATTCTGTCCGGTCATCTCCATCTGCATCCTATATCTCTTTATATGTATAGAATTTGATTCTAGAGTGTTAGGGCACCAAGAGCAGAACTTCCACTATAAACAATCAGCTCGGGAGATCGGAAGAAACTTAGTAACAGGTTGAACTGTCCAGCTGCAGGACATGAATTCAGTGTTAACTTTTCTAAAAGTCGATTTTTCGAAAAAATTCAAGGTACTAACACACATTGCACGGAGACTCTTCAAACTACAAGAGTGACCCCCAGCTCCAACTCATTCTCATGAATTTCTCAAAGGAAGTGAAGTGAAGCTGTATCAACTCTCTCATTTCATTTTACCTATGTATTCCTCCCAAACTCCAGTTGTTTTACTTTCCTCAAAACATTTTCAAGATTGTCTTGCTTTTTAGTTCACTTCATTCAAGTTCTCATAACAATCTGGTATATTGAAGCACCCATTCCTATGCATATGGAATGAGCGAAGTAACAAAACCGTTCAATGGAATACGTTCTATCCATAGAAATCAACTAGTGAAATTTTATGATAATGAAGACCATGATTTTCCATAATGATAGCTGTTTGAAGGAATGGGAGCATTTTTTCTGCATATAACTTTCCATAAAAAACTATAAATTTTACGGTTAATGGCCATTGATATCATCGATATTGGAACATAGTGCGATATTCTCCCAATGTTGAGCACTCCTTATGAGAATTAGAATTCAAATTTCAAGAAAAAAATCTACTGATCAGAAAAGTCCGATTGCTCATCAGTCAGCTTGAGCATAAATTTAGCTTGGCAAGCCGACGTTCTGTCGTGCCAAGTCCAGACAGCTTTGACTAAGCTTCGATCTGATATCTCCATCGAAAAATATATATCACAAAATAGATGCACAGATATATGCAAAATATATTTCGGAGACATTTTATCGTATAATATATTACATATAAAACATATAATGAATTTGCCCACTTAGTATATCTTTGATATAATACTTATACCGGGATTCATATATACCTGTATATATAATTCATGTATCAAGTATGTATCTCATCATACACGTAAATTGGAGGATAAATATATATTCAATACATTCTCAGTTACCACTACCAAAATGTGATTTTCATTCAAAATAATGTGAACTTTCAAATCATCACGCTTCTTTGAAACCTTTACCTTGTCCTTAAACGCTCTCCTACCGCTCTGTGACCTTAATTTATGTTTTTTTTGCATGAAAATTTTAGGGACCTCCTGGGGATTCGAAAGCTCGACCTTAGGATTGCTAAACCTACGCGTTGTACCACGGAGCTATGCGCGCCTTTTACATAACGAGATGTATATTATTATTTCAATCGCTGAGAAGCACTCGTCTTGGGATCATTTATTTATAACTATTTTTGAAAATTTTCGCAAGGAGTTTCTCGTAGGTGGAATCAAGAGAAGTAAATATATCAAACGATTGGATTTGAATGTTTTTGCTGCCTGATCTGAGTTTTTTCCGCAAAGTTACAGCCTTTCGAAGATCAGTATGAAGGAATCTGGAAAAATTTATCGTCTCTGACTTTTTGCTGATTATATAGAAAATATATTCTCTTTATATCCACTCGATTTTCAAAAAATATATTTTACGTATATTTTGAAAATTTTGAATATATGCAAAAATTTCACAAAAGTTGTGTATTGGAAATATATTTTTTATATCCCAGTATATATGTTATTCATATTTTCTCACCATGGGGGCAGTAACACGATAATCATATGAGAAAAATATGTATTGCCTTTATATCAAGGTTATATTGTCACAAGCTGACAATATATGGAAATTTATAAAATTCATGAATATAGCAGCCAAGAATAACATTTTTATGTAGTCTTTATATTCCCAATATATATAATATACCCCATGTGTTGGTATATATGATCACCTACATGTACACGAAATCATGTATATTTTTCGATATGGGGATCCGTGTTATATAATATTAATATCATTATATATTCAAATATATATACACAAATGCATAGTAATTACATGAATATATGATGTAGAATAGATGATAGTCATACAAAAAAATTACATATTACTCTTATATTACATTTATATTCTTCCAAATTAACGATATATTCGAATTTATAAGATTCGATGATATATCCTATATGCATAACTATTATATAACTATTCTAACTTTTATGTGTTTTGTTTTATAAAATTCGTGAATAAAACAGCTATAGATAACATTTATATATAGTTATTATACTCTCAATATAAAAGATATATATCTCGTGTCCTGGCATACATAATTACCTACATAAAAGTATATATATTTCTTGATGAGGGAAGGTATCAGATCTCACTCAAACGCCGAGTCTTCAGGCACTCTATTTGACCATCAGGTCACCGATATGCTTGTGATGACTCTCACGGTATGTCTTTCAAAATGTTACTGTATATTTTATTTAAGCCCTTGATTCTATTCGATCCTACGAATCAACATTTCCCACAAAACTCGTGTCTTTCTCTAAAATAGGACAAAAATTAGGAGAAAATTTTTTTTTTGTAAGATCTCAAGAGAATATTTAAAGAATGAAAACATTAATCATGGATTCATCTAGCTCCGTCAAAGAATTTGCTAATCAAATATACTGATGCATTTAGATGGGTTCCTGAGTTGGCAACATTAATTTAACTGAAATGCAAACGGTGCGGTATGTCCTACATGACTGCAATTATCGACCATGAATTTTTGACACAGTCGTTGGAGTTTAATTACAGACAAAACTATTCGCGACTGACTGCTGATACTGGATTGATGAAAACCAAGAGTAATTCTCTAATATCTCACCTGATCGGTCCATTATGATTTTATTCATTTATATACACAGTATGTGATGAACGAATGATGATCGAAATTTCATTATCACTATTAATCTTTATGACCGTCCCTGTTCAATTGACAATGTACCCGGAATTAATTTCTAGCTGTTCCTCTTCTTGGGTTCCACCGGTGGCAATATAACTGATATTTCAATGGTCAAATGAATATAATCGAGAATATTATTGTATTGCGAGTGCCTATAGATGTGAATGTATAGATTGCAGTGTCAGTGTATAGGTTGTAGATAAAAGATAACAAGAGAATAGCTGAGGCCAGCCTCAGTATGACTCAGTATTATATGCTACCAGTGGTTTCAACCATATTGTATTGTAGGCGCGTACCTAGATTCCCGGTGATCACCGTGAAATTCAGCCAGCAAGTTACGGTCTAGCCTCTACTCGTATAATACTACGACAATACTGCACGCCTTTTATCGACCGATAGAGTTGAAGCTCCACCTTCATGCTCCTTCGTATCTTTCATGTTCTAAATGCATCTTCAAGTCTGTCTGTAACTTGAGGTCACAGTATCATAGTCTGAATACAGTATAATGCCGGACACATTGTATTTTCGTTTCAAGGCATAATATTGCCTTCAGCTGTAGGAGATTCACCAAGGGAATCACCACTTTCAGTTATTGCATTGAGATTCAAAATTCAAGGATGAGCTATCTACTTCCTTCCTGTGTTTTCTCGTTTCCATACCCGGCCCATAGCAAGAGGATCGGAAAGCCAATTGCCTTATCATTTCGCATTGGGAGAGGTGATGAGCTGCAGCCAAAATCGAGATATTTACTTTTCTCTGAACTTGCATTTCTCAATAATCAATTGTAATTTCATGAATGACATGGAGCTACGTAATATCACAAGTTCAAACAGCAATGTAGAAGCATTTCGTGGAGGTTATATTCGTGTTTCAAAAAAGTCGAACATCAAATGCTTCGAAATTTAATAAGAAAGTACATTCCTTCATGGTGTTTATGCGATATATAAGCTCACTTGGATGAAGGTCAAACTGCATGCTCGTGCTCTTGCCCTTCCATCCAATCTCTTCCTTCTTCATATCTATGACCTCCAATTATTATATTTAACAGTGTGAGCGTACTTAATTTTTTTCATCAGTAAAATTTCAGAATATTTCATCTATCTCACGTGTATGGATTTTCACCCAATGTGTTTTCCTTCCTTCTGGGTAGATGGCGAGACAGGTTTATGCATCTATACTTTAGCTATGTTTTAGAAAATCTATGCAACTACATCCGCTGCTGCTTTTACTGTTGTATTATGTCACGTAAATCAAATGTTATATTTGGTGTGTGACAACATGAGAATGGAATTTCACTAGACTGTATATGTGCGAAGAGGGCTACAGCTGCAGTTCAGGAGGGTCGTCACACTTGACATTCTTATGATGGCCAAAGAATGAACCATGTGGACCATTGTATTCAATTTATGAGCTTATTCCGGAAAAAATTTATTTCGAAAAAATTATTTTCCAGTCTCTTCCCATTTTGTTTATTTTTTCTTCTCTTTCTACAATGTTTCCATTTGATGGAATTTTCGTACAGTAAATTCGTGAGCTCTGATTGAAAGGATGTTTTTGAAGTAGGCAAGACCAGGGCAAAGTGGGATGCCCAAAGGAAGGTGAGAAGTTCTCAGCATCCATAGTTAGTTCATGTCTTTATTTTCACCATTTTCTTTCATTTTCCCGATCGATGAAAGTGCGTCGATCAGATTGGGCCTATTACCCGGGTAGGAATCCCAATGCTCGATTCTTGGCCAGCTTCCGGCCCAGAATTAACATGCCAAAGCCTGGTAACTACGGCTGGGCCAAACCTGCACCAAGCATCGGTACACCGTCGTTCGGGCGTAGTTCGGCCTGTCAGAATTGGCCAAGCGTTGTTCGAAACTTCGACTCCCAAGGCTTGAGCCTCGAGCAGTAGCCGCTTGTCGGGTCAATAATGCACTGCCAAGACCTCAATTTTTTTTTATCTCTTCACATGATTAAATTATTTCACGTCATCAAACAGTTTCTGAACAATTCCGATCGAATTTCATTTCTCCAAACAAGGTAAACGGCGATGAAATTATGAGGATCAAATTTAGTTTTGAAAGTATGAAATATCCTAATGGCTAGGACGGTAAGGTAACAGACTGGTAATCCGAAGGTCCAGGGTTCAATCCTCGATTCCAGCCTTTTCTTTTCCTAATTTTTAACTTCCCGGTAGGGAAAGTTCTTGTAATGACCCCGAAAATGGAAAATTCGATTTTTCGATCGATCTCCATGTTTTAAGACCTCCCCAACATTTTTTGATAGTTTCACTTCCGAATGGAAGCATTGTAAACGCGATTTCTTTTTGATTTCGAAATTTCATCGGAATATGACTCAGAATGATCTAAAACGCCGAGAAATGACATTTTTAAAAATGTCTGTATGTGTGTGTGTGTGTGTGTGTGTGTGTGTGTGTGACAGATATCAGCTCATTGCTCTGCAACGGTAATACTTGGTGAGCTGAAAATTTAACAGTACTTTCCCTCCCCATGCAAATTGATGTCAGTGGAATTTGAGCGAAATCGGTTGAGTACTTTTCGAGAAAACTCAAATTTTCGAAATATCGTTTTTTCGTTTGTTCTCCGCGGAAAATTGATTCACAGCCCCCACTCTCAGCGATGAAATACTTCTAATTTGAACTCACAATTTTCACGCGGGGTAAATTTTGCTGAGATTTTTCGTTTGCAGAAAATTTCAATTACAGTGTTTTTTATACTGAATTTACTATACACGATAGCTCGAAAACTATTTGAGTTAGAGACTTCAAATTTCGACAGTTTGCGCATCTAATGAACGGAAAGTTTGGTATTGAAATAGGGCAAAATCGCTCCAGTAGTTTCTGAGATATTGCCCAAAAACCATTTTATGAAAAGAGGTTATATCTCGAAAACTATCCAAGTTCAGCTTGAAAGATTCATCTCAATGAGCCCCACAAATGATGAGAATTTCAGATTTTTCAGAAGAAGTCTCTTGTAAAGGTGTTCGATGAATTAGTTTTTTCAAAAATCACGATTTTTCTTAGCTTCCTCCCTAGGAACACTACTATTTTTTATTTCACCATTCGAAAGTAGACAATTTTTTCTACAAAATGAGGACCTTTTCATTCTGACGGCAATCAGGAAGAATAGAAATTCTATTTGGAACCCGAACGTCAATGTTTGTGTTCCATCGTAGCATCTGAATTTTCATCTAATATTGAATTTTTATGTACCATGTGATATTACTGCAATTCAATCGATTATTCTGAGCTGATCGCCTCACGGATCTTTTTTTACCGTAGAATTCAGTAATTTTACGGTGACAATTTACGGTAAAAATACGGAACTTTACCGTACTTTGCGGTAAAATACGGTATTTTACCGTGCTTAGCGGTAAAAAACGGTATTTTACCGCATTTAGCGGTAAAGTACCACCATAACATACGGTATTTTACCGTACTGAACGGTAAAATACGGTACTTTACGGTAATTTCAGGTGAGGATAAAGTACCATACTATTTTACGGTAATATACGGTGAACTACTCCGCCAAAATACCGTGGAATACGACTGGATACCGTATTTGCCCGCTGAGGAAAAACAGCTAAATAAGCATAATGAAAGGAAACTCCGTCTTCGTCTTCGTCATAATCTTCGTCGTGGTCTTCGTCTTCGCTTTCATCGTCGTCTTCTTCTTCGTCTTCTTCGTCATCTTCATCTTCGTTTTCATTTTCAGTTTCATCGCCATCATTATGATCATCTCCTCCGACTACATTCTGCGCCTTGGTATTACTCATGTGGAGAGGCAGCTATGCTTGTTGTGATGATTGGAATTCCTGAAAATTCAATCAAATATTGCAATAATAAATGTTTTTCTTCTTTCCAAAAACCTTCATCAAGAATTTGAAAATAGTCTACACAATTATGCAATCAAGTGTATTTCATCTCAAAGTTTAAAGCAAATTACGTCTTACAAACGGGTGTTGCAGATTGTAAATTCGCAATAATTCATTATCGTTGTATATTTTTCATTAATCTATTCTGCAAGAATACTAAGAAAATTGTAGAATTGAATATTCACCTCCTCTGGAATTCCTTCCGGTGCGAATGGATCATAATAATTATAATGCAATTCACTATTGCATTTTGTCAAATTGAAATTCATTTTCAAGTCACACTCGATCATAACCTCACTAAATGTGTGACAAGTAGCTCTCCATGTAGTGAAAATAACACACTGCTCCTAACACGTGCGAAATTTGAAAACTCATTTCGAAAACTAGTAGGAGAAATTCTAATTTTTTCTGTCAAAATATGAATACCCCATCGTTATAAGTCAAACACGGATTGCGAATATCACAAAATATGAAATATTTCGAACGTCGATCTCGATGGAAAATTGAAAGTGGCATAGCTGTGATATATAGAATGCACAGTAATAATAGAGGTTATAATGGAGATTTAAGGTATAAATCATATTTTTACCGAAAAATATGGTATAATAGCGTAATTTACGGTACGGAAACGGTACCGGATAATACCGCTTCTTACGGTAAAATGCGGTGGTTTTCTGTAATTTACATGAAAATACCGCATATTACCGTAACCCTGGCGGAACACTCGACCGATGGAGTCGAGTGGTGCACTCACTCGACTGACACTCGACTGAGATTCAACCGACGGATAGAAACGTATAACCAGGTAAAAAATGGTCAAATGTAATTAGTCGTTGAATTCATGAACTAGAAATAATTGAATATTCTCACGTATATAGAAATTAATAAAATTAAATGTCATTTAAGTAAAAAAAAAAAAAAATGCCCGAGTGCGGGATCGAACCCGGGACCTTACGATTACCAGTTTAGAATCTATCACCTGTGCTATCGGAAGGCTTCATGTAATGTAATTCAATTTTAATGTTGATAATCTCATTGGCACCTACTTTCCTTAGAGAAAATAAATGCAATCAGATTTATTCAGAGCTTATTCCATAAATAGAAATAATTCAATTATTGGTAGAACAGCAAAAAACTATGATTTTCGGATGCCGCATTTTCGACTGTATCTCGACTCATATATTTTTTCAAATAAAAAGGGACCGATAATTAATATGTTATGAAATCAATCTCATAATTTCATATTATTTTTTCAGGCATTTTGTCTGACAGTCGAAGTTGGTCGAGTCTCAGTCGAGTTCCGAACCAAATCGACTGACTTTCGACTGATAAATTTTCTCGCGTGAAAATTTACTGATAAATGATGTTACGTGTAATCAATTGCAGAACTTTAAAGAAAAATTTGCAATTTTTTTTGACGGTCGAGTCTCACTCGAGTTTTGGAAGAAAATCGACTGACTTTCGACTGATATATTTTTCATTGTTAAAATTGACTCATGATAATATCATGTGGAATAAATTGTAGAGTTCTAAAGTAACGTTTTGTGATTCTTTTTGACGGTCGAGTCTCAGTCGAGTTGTGAAAAAAAATCGACTGACTTTCGACTGATATATTCTTTCACGTGAAAATTCACTAATAAATGATATAATGTGTAATCAATAGTAGAACTTCAAAATTTGTTGATAATTTTTTTTGACGGTCGAGTCTCAGTCGAGTTTTGAAAGAAAATCGACTGACTTTCGACTGATATATTTTTCATTGTTAAAATTGACTCATGAATAATATCATGTGGAGTCAATTGCAGAGCTCTAAAGTTTCCTTTTGAAGTTTTTTTTGACGGTCGAGTCTCAGTCGAGCTGTGAAATGAAATCGACTGACTTTCGACTGTATGTTTTTTCACGTTAAAATTAGCTGATAGATGATATTATGTAAAATCAATTGTAGAACTTTGCAGTTTTTCTATTTTTTATTGACGGTCGAGTCTCAGTCGAGTTTCGAAAAAAATCGACCGAATTTCGATCGATATATTTTTCCATCCGGAAACTAACTTTCGAACGATATGACAACTCTAAATAACATTGTTCGAATCGAAAAATTTTTTTCGAGAATTGATTTTTAATCGAGCACAGAATGAGCAGATTGAGTTTTAAATGATATAAAATATGAGTTGTAAATTGATGGATTCCCTATGTAAAATATCTGAAACTTCTTAACATTCACTTGGATTGACGTGTTGTTAATTCAAGCACGCTTAGGAAGTCTCAGTCGAATGACGGTCGAGTGAGTGCACCACTCGACGGTGGATTGATGATCGATTCGCGGTCGAGCGTTCCGTTAGGGAATTGCGGTATTTTACGGTAAAATACCAAACTTCCCGAAATTTACGAGAAACACGGTAAAATACCGTAATTTAGGTCCGTGAGGGATTCGTCATAGAAATTTTGACGAAACTTGCATACTATTCTCTCATTATCTGTAATATTTCTCATTTTATGACATTGTTTGACATTAGTTGTTAAAATCTGCCGAAGCGATTTCCACGAGGGCTGCCCAACATTTTTCGATAGTTTTCACGACCATGTCTGTATGTGTGTGTGCATGTCCGTGATCAATGTTTTCGTTCACGTTTTCTCATAAATCAATAATGTGATCGAGGTAATCGATGTGGTAATCGAAGCTGCTTGCCATAAATTCGTGATCATTAGATTTTGATCGGAATTGATTCAGTACTTTCTTAGTTTTTTAAAAGAAAGTTATGAAAATTTTTGAATATGATTAATAAAACTGCGAATATTTAAAAAAAAACGCATCTCACTCAGAAAAAGAGGACTCACTTTTATAATTTTGATAAAACAAATGCTGCATTTCAAAAAAGTGGAACAAAGTAAAAAATATGTGAATGTGTAACCAGTTCGCTGTTTGTATTCATTTTTTTCATCCATCATTTTTTCTAATAAGTAAGAAGAGAAACTATCGGGAAGTTTATAGTGCGGCTCGGAGAGTCACACTCGTTATCATACATTCCTACTAACTCCTCCTGATGAGCGAAAACGCACTCTTTTATCCACGAGCGAGCAGCTGAGCACTCCTCTATTCGCGAGTGAGCGAGCGAGCAACTGCTCACCCCTAGTTTCAATTTCAAATCACGTAATTAACGCTCAATATATATGGGAATATAGGTTTAAAGGAAATTACATGTTCTGATAACATGTCCATCTGTATATTTTTCATCGATTCAAAAATATATATGGAAAGATAACATAAATTTATATAAGCTGACTATATATGGTCTTCTTCATTTTTTCATTGAAATTCTTCTCACTTCTTTCATATCTTAAATTGATTGTACTCCGCATTACACATTTATTAATAGTGTACAAGTGACATCGTCACTTTAGAGCCAAAGGGGTGTAAGTCCTGTGTATAAGCATAGCACTTACGCTCCTTTGTTTCTAATGCGACGACATATATTTCTCGATACGATTATAATTTATATAAATCTCATATATATTCTGGTTTATGAATGATAGATAGAACGGAATATTGCTTTTTAAATATGAAAATACATTCTCTCATACATGAAATAATGTAAAAAATTATATACAGCTCATTCGACAAATATTTGCATGTACTCCATGCATAATTTAATATATGATGATACAATGGTTCTGTTTTTCCGGATATATTTCTCCCATATATTAATTTTTTCGCACAGGGAAGTTCTGAATCCTAAACTTTAGTTATCTAATTATTAACCGAAGATAGAACTTCCTGATTTCTATTCACCAATCACGAACCAAGATTTGGGTTTCCAACAGCCGAGTCACTAATACTGAGCTGGAGCTTAGCCACCCTAACTTAGCTTAGTTATCTGGGATTGTGCGATTTTCAATCAATGTTTGATCCATCAATGGAAAAATGAAGATCTGTAGGCCAATATTCAATCACTCCAAAATAGGAACTCCACCAGGAGTTATCGAGAAAGCAATAATGAATTTTTTATGGAAATTTCAATTTTATGGAGAGTCAGTACATATGATTCTTGAAAAAGCGTTTTTTAAGCCGATACTGATCATTATGCACTACTTAACGACTACCGTCCAGTGATGAGAGGCTTACTGCAATGTTTCCGAAGCTCCAATGTTGCTAGGTCATCCAGATGATTTACTATTGGTGGAGTCTTCCTGACAGATAATTTCATCCATAGCAACGCTATAGTCGTGGAATTACTATCGACTCTAGTGCACTGATGGAAGAAATTCCGCGAGCAAGTCATTCCTTCTTGTATTTTTTCTGATTTCTACATTTTTTGAACCCCTTATTGAAGAGTTATCAGAAATTTCTAAAATCTTCCAAGACTGGAATCGAATTTCTTCCAATTATTTTAGTGAATGCTTTAGTTGTAATGAACCAAAAATGAAATTTTATGCAGATTATTTTCTGGATCCCTCTGCAACGATGAAATTCATGAAGATTGATGCCGAGATGTTTTTCGAAGTCTTTGGAATTTTTTTGGCAAAAAAGAAGCTCTGGGAAATTTTCAAAAAATTACTCATTTCGAAAATGTTCCCAGCAGCATGAATTATAAATTTCTCAACTTCCTTCATTATATAGTTTTGTAATGATTAGCAACTAGGTATTCATTCTTCTATAACTCACATTTAGCCCTACTTGTCAAGTAAGCTTCTTTTTTGCCTTGACTCTAACTATAGCTAGTGATTCGGCTATTTATCAAGTAAGCATGTATTTACGGAGGAGTAATCGAGCGTGAATCAAACTGTACGAAATATATTAAAAAATAGTGAATCAAACTTGAACTCGACCAATTTTCGAGGTGTTCTTCTGTAGGGGCAGCTCATCCGGATTCCTAAATGGGAGTAGCCATTGAATAGTCATCAAAATAACATACAAATGGGCTAATTCAGTGATTCATTATTATTCACTTTGCTCAATTTATCTGTGCTATAAATGATTGAATTCACAAATGAGATTCCAATCAACTGCTTTGTTTGAGACAGGTTTCTTCTAATTTGGTTAATTTTAAATTATTGATCAGCTTAATTTTGATCGAAAATAAATAATATTAAATTGAAATGGAAAATAAGAGAAATTGATAGCAAAGAAGCCATCATTGAAAGCGGCATAGGTCAATGGCTGCTCGGGTTCTATTGGTCAAAATTAATAATAAGAATAAAATGTTGAGTGCCAATTGGTTCTATGGAAAACCAATTAACCATTGAACAATTGGAAGATTGTCTAAGGTATGTCGATGAAAGTGAAAGATTACAAAAAAGCAAATAAAATTGGGTTCGATTTGAGTGAGCCTAAAATTATGAAGTTGCAGAGCTACGAGAGTGGAAATCAATGAAATTCTACTAACAGTTGGTTGTTTAATATTTGAATCTTCAAGCAAAGGCAATGGTGTCAACTTGGATCGATAGAATCAATGAATTATGCTTTCATCAATAATTGATGACAGAGTAATAAAATGATAAACCGTGAGTTTGGCTGTTCGGTCTGCGTACGGCTCGGTGGATCTACCGGGTCAAGTAGCATTGAGTTTGGTTACCACTGGGATGGGTGACTGCTTGCCGTACGCAGATCTGAATAACAAACTGATCGGTGAGGTACAGCTACAGAGAAATAGTGTGGGCACAGTGTGCTTTTCGTCAGTGTGACAGAAAGGTACATTAAGGCTCTGTATGAATCCGACTGTGCTGATCAGGGTTTTTCATGGTTTTCCCTGGTTCACGGCAAATGCAGTGCAGTAATAGAAGTCGATCGATGGTGTCGCAATGGGAATTGCAAAGGAAGGCCGGAAAGGGAAGTAAATGTGAAAGGCCGAGAGGTCATACATATGGAATTGTAGGAAGATAAACAAAATAAAATAGAATAATAATTGACCTGCACTTTTTATGATTTATGGAATAGACTTATTAATATCAGAGTAGAGTTCAATAGGAAACGATACTCCAGAAAATGTTTAATAAATAAATACCCGAGGCGTTCTCCATAGAATTTATGAGTGAAAAGCGTGTCATCCGCAAAGAAGTCGGAACAGCGAGTAATCGACATCGCTCTTTGCGATGTTCGCCTCGTCCTCTTGGCCCTTCTTGATCGATAATTAGACAGATACGCCCTCTTTCACTCTTGAACAATACTCATCTAATATCGCACGAGATGTCGAGGCCATCTCACTTTAAATAACGGTGATAAAAACAGTTTAGAAAAGATTTGACCCCTCAATTATTCTTCTTCTAATTCACACACAGCAACAACAAAAAATTGATGTGTTGTTACAAGGAAATGCTTTTAGGATATCCAGTGGAGAACGTTGAGAAAATGCATTTTGTCGTCAATCAGCTTTGAGCCGAATCGTGTAATGAAAAAAGAGCAAGTCTGTTCCTAAATTGACATCGGTACTTAATTTTTGTCCTCGTTAAACTCTTCAATGATTCTCGGAAATCATCGAAGAATCTCGTCCACCCTTTCTTTGAACAAGGGTACCTAAAACGAAGTATTCGTTGAGTGGCCCATCGGCACATATAAAAGAATATACGGGGCATTCCACGCCAAATCAGACGGTTTTTGAACTTATATTTTTTGATCCATCTGGAAAAATTCTATCTTTTGATAGATGTCGAAAGGGACTTTAGTGAATTTTTCTAAATTTTTTCAACAAGCCGTTCTCGGAATATTGATTTCTATCGATTTTTACTATAAATATTCATAAAACCGTCAAAAATTGACGGAATTTGACATTTTTCTTTGAAATGCCGGTTTTTTTGGTACTTTCAATCAAACATAAGTTGAAAATCATTTGATGTATTCTCCAATAGAATAATCCATTTTTTATCTTGAAATATTAAAAAAAAAATGTTTGTGTCAATCGATTTTGTTGAAAATTTTTTATGCTAAAGTACTTATAATTTCACGACTTTTGTGCGAGTGGCATCGCGGGATTATGATTTTTACTATTTTTTCTCAGATTTTAAAGAATGAAAAAACTAAAAAATCCTCTAAAATAAGTTTAAAATAACATATATTCTATCAATATTTTCCATTTCCTTTTTTTTCCAAGTAAAGAACTATTACTCGATAATTTCTTAGCAAAAAAATGATTTTAACATTACACTCTAAAAAAAATATACTCATGGCAAGTAAAAATAGTACTTGCAGCCAGTACATCGCAAAAACTTGGATTGAGTAAATGTTTTTACTCGTTACGAGTATAAAATAGGCTCCTCATAAGTATATCAGCTTGATCCCGAATATACTCATGGGAAGTATAAAGTATACTCAGTGCTAGTATACTTTATACTTGTGACAAGTACCTATCTAATTCTTGAGCTGGCATCATCTTGATACTTGCTACAAGCTCAGAGAGGACTGGTGGTAAGTATATTCGATCATCATCAAATATACTTGGGAGTAGCACTAAATATACTGGAGAGTAGTACTAAATGTACTAGAGAGTAGTACTAAAGATACTTGACTCAAGTATAAGTAGTACTCATATCGAGTTTTTTTTTTAAATTTATTCTAAGTATCGAATGTACTTGATGCAAGTCCGAAAAATACTCCCAGCGAGAATTTTTCATATTTTAATATTTGCCGCTTTCAAGTGCAAGGACTTAGAGGTGAAAGGGCGTAAGTTCCATTTCTTCTGTCTTTTCTTGAAATAACAAAGGCATATCTCCAGCATTTTGCATTGATATGGAATCAAGAAGGAGTTTTTCCAGTTTTTCGGGATTATCTTGGTGAATAAACGAGATAGAGCGAAATAGATATCAATATTGAATCAGGAGAGAGTTTTTTCAGGTTTTCATTAAAATCTCGGTGAATAAGTGAGATAGAATGAAATGGACGATGATATGGGATCACCGGGGAGTTTTTTCCGTTTTTCGCTATCATCTCGGTAAATTAGCGAGATAGAGCGAAATGGACGTCAATTTGGGATCAGGAGGGAGTTTCTTCAGCTTATCACGATTATCTCGGTGAATAAGCGAGATAGAGCGAAATAGATATCAATATTGAATCAAGAGAGTTTTTTCGGTTCTTCACTAAAATCTCGGTGACTAAGTGAGATAGACCAAAATCGACATCATTATGGGATCACCGGGGAGTTTTTTCAGTTTTTCGCTATCATCTCGGTAAATAAGCGAGATAGAGCGAAATGGATGTTAATATGGGATCACCGGAGATTTCTTCGAGTTTTCCGTGATTATCTTGGCGAATAAGCGAGATACAGCGTATGTTAATTTGGGATCGAGAGGCAGTTGATTAGATTTTTTGCGACTATAGCGGCAAATAAGTGAAATAGAGCGAAATGGACGTTAATTCGGGATCAAGAGAATATTATTTCATCTGAAAACTTCCTCATAATTCCATATGTGTACTTCGCTCTATCTCGTTTATTCACCGATCTAGTCGCGAAAAACTGAAAAAACTCCCACCTGATACTAAATTAACGTCCATTTCACCTTCTCCCGCTTAATTACAGAGTTGATTGCGAAAGTTGAGGAGACTACCTCCTGATCCCCTATTAACGTCCATTTCACTCCATCTCGCTTATCCACCGAAATAATCACGAAAAACTGGAAAAACTCCCTCCTGCTCCCATATTAATCTCCATTCCGCTCTATCTCCCTTATTCGCAAAGATAATCGGGAAAAACTGGAAAAACTTTCTCTTTCTCCAGAATTAACGTCGATTTCGCTCTATCTCACTTATTCACTGAGTGATAGCGAAAAACTGAAAAAACTCCCCGGTGATCCCATATTAATGTCCATTTCGCTCTATCTCACTTATTCACCGAGATGTTTGCAAAAAATTGGAAAAACTCTCTCCTGATTCAATATTGATATTTATTTCGTTCTATCTCGCTTATTCACCGAGATAATCACGAAGGGCTGGAAAAACTCCCTCCTGCTCCCATATTAACATCCATTCCGCTCTATCTCGTTCATTCACCGAGATAATCACGAAAAACTAGAAAAACTCCCCGATCATCCCATATAAAGATCCATTTCGCTCTATCTCATTTATTCACCAACATAATCACGAAAAACTGTCAAAACTCCTTCTTGATCCTATATCAACGTCTATTTCGCTTATTTACCGTGTGCGAGACAGTACTTGTCACAAGTATAAAGAAGTACTTGTGATAAGTACAAAAAGTACTTGGGATAAGTACAAAAAAGTACTTGTGACAAGTACAAAAAAGTACTCGTGACAAGTACCAGACAGTACTTGTTACAAGTATAAGAAAGTACTCGTGACAAGTACAAGGCAATACTCGTCACAAGTATTTTTTATACTCGTCGCAAGTATTTTTTGTACTTGTCACAAGTATTTTTTATACTTGTCACAAGTATTTTTTATACTTCATGTGTGGCCGTTGTACTCATGGTGAGTACCACATTACACTCATCGCCAGTATTTTTTTATACTTCTCACAAGTGTACTGTACTCAAGAACCAGCTTGTACTTGTCACTAGTATATTTTTTTTAGAGTGTATAGCTTTCATCGGACATTACGAAACACATATGGGGCATTCCACGCCAAATCGGACAGTTTTACAACCTTGCATTTTTGATTTCCTCTATTCTTTGACATTTTCTTGTATCTATCGAAACACACTTTTCGGCCAAGTTCGAGATTTTTTTGATCATTGGGTCAAAAGATATCGAATTTTGAAAAAAAAACAGCTGTTCTTACGGTTTTTTGCTCATAACTTCCATAAAAATGGTTCAATTCAGCGTTTTTTTTCAAAATTCTTATTTTTCCATGTACTTTTCGAGGAAAAATCCAAAAAATTATGTCGAGTGTTTTTCTGTATGATTTTTCAAATTTAAGATTTTAATTGTGATTTCAAAACTGTTTGTGTCCTTTAATTTCTTTGAAATCTCTTTACCTCGAACTTCCATCAATTCTGAAAATTTTCAGCCCCAGTTGATTGTGGATTTCGGAAAATTACAGTTTTTTGTCGATTTCTGAAAATTTGAAAAAAAAATTTCCGGTCTCATTCATTATTAAACTACTTTTTGCTGTTGTCTACTCTTTTTTGAGTAGTTTTGGATTAATTTCTATCATCAAACGGAGTTTCAAAGGAATTACCAGTTTGATTCCTCAAATCACAAAAACTAGTTTTATTTTATTATAGGGGAGAGTAAGGCAGAGTGGAACGGCGGGGGAATGGGGAACGATATTATAATATATCAAGATATTATGATATATCAAGGGTTACATATAAAAAATATATCGAGGGTCGAAAAGCAGAAAATCGTATGCGCCAAAATGAACATTCCTATGGTAAAAAGTCGTATGTATAAGACATACGACCTCCTGTTTTTAATGCGAAATTGAATAATCTTTTTTATGTTCGTTTTCGAGAATATCTTGGAAATTAATGGAGATATGACATTCTTGTTCTCTTAATTTGTTGTAGCTCTCGAAATTTTCTACGGGAAAGGATAGAAAGGGAATCGTGCTATCTCAATCAGTTTCCGGAATATTCAGCATCACAAGGGATAGAAAAATAGCGTTAATGATCGAAAATAAACCTTTTCTATTTACCTTGTAGCTTCGCTGATTTGATGAGAGGATTTTTTCTTCAAACCCGAAAAAATCTTCTTGATAAGTGAAGGTACAAAGTAAATAGAAAAGACTTATTTTCTATCATTGACGCTATTTTTTTATCCCTTGTGTTACTGAATATTTTGGAAACTGATTGAGAGAGCGCAATTCCCTTCCCATCCTTTCCTGTAGAAAATTTTGAGAGCTACAAAAAAATGAGAGAGCAAGAATGGCGTATCTCCATTAATTTCCAAGATGTTCTCAAAAACGAACATAAAGAAGATTATTCAATTTTGCATTAAAATCAGAAGGTCGCATGTCCTATGCATACGAGTTCCTAACATAGGAATGTTCATTTTGGCGCATACGACTTTCTGCTTTTCGACCCTCGATATATTTTTCATATGTAACCCTTGATATATCATAATATATTGATATATTATAATGTCGTTCTCTATTACCGCACCGTTCCAACCTGCCCTACTCCCCCCTATAATAAAATAATTACTAGTTTTTGTGATTTTTTAAATAAAACTGGTGATTTCTTTAAAACTCCGTTTGATGATAGAAATTAATTCAAAATTACTCAAAAAAGAGTAGACAACAGCAAAAAATAGTTTAAATAATGAACAAGACCGAAATTTTTTTTCCAAATTTTCAAAAATCGAGAGTAAATAGTAATTTTCCGATCCCCACGATCAACTGGGGCTAAAATTTTCAGAATTGATAGAAGTTCGAGGTAAAGAAATTTCAAAGAAACTAAAGGACACAAACAGTTTCATAATCACGATTAAAATCTTGAATTTCGAAAATCATACAGAAAAACCCTTGGCATAATTTTTTTTTCGAAAAGTACATGGAAAAATAAGAATTTTGAAGAAAAACGCTGAATTTGGACCATTTTTATGGGAGTTATGAGCGAAAAACCGTAAGAACAGCTGTTTTTTCAAAATTCGATATCTTTTGACTCGATGATCAAAAAAATCTCAAACTTGGCCGAAACGTGTGTTTCGATAGATGCAAGAAAATATCAAAAAATAGAGGAAATCAAATATGCAAAGTTGGAAAACTGTCCGATTTGGTGTGGAATGCCCCATATGTGTTTCGTTCCCTTTCGTCCCTTCCGAAATTCCCAGATAATTTGGGCCCTGTCTCCTTTACGCAATATACACTATGCCAATAGTGTGACGAAGGAGTAAGGGGACTGATAGAGACTATCACTGCCTAGACCCTTTAAGTCTAGTAGAAGAAAGGCATTGTGTATTAGTTTAATGGGTGACTAGAATTATTACGTGCTTACACATTACAGGTTCGACTCAATTAAAGGTTTTACGTTCTTGGCGACTTGGCAGAATCTTCCGCTTGTTCTTACAAACTTACCGTAAATTCAGCAATTTGATAACCCTCTGTTTCGTCATGTAGCAACGTGAAATGCAAATACATGTACTAAGAGAAATCAGTACATATTCACCGTTGTGTTCACATGAATGTAAGGGGAGGAAGGAGGAATGTAGAATCAATGTAGGGTAATTATTGCAGTGAAAGATGAATCCTTAATCACTCCTAAAGATATATATGTATTTTTTTGCTCATTTACTGGAGCAGCTCCCGTCTGGGGAAGATTGTCGCTTTCATTTGCCAGCATGGAACACACAAAAGCGAGTAACTGCGAAGTAAAATGTACTTCCGCTTTCTTTATTCTCATTTTCCGTTATCAAGGCAAGTTTATTGGGCCAACTTATATAGGATGGCATTCTCAACGAACCCTCGCTTGTCGCATCATTCTCGTTCCGATTCTCACAGATTCCCACAAGTTGTCCCTCTCATTCTCATCGTCAGTCACATTCTCACTCTCTCTGGCTGATTGCTCTTTTTCCGTACTCCTGGTTTTGTTGCCACGTTTCTACCCTTAAGAAAATTGAGATAAAAGAAATTGAAAGAGAGACGTGCAAACATGAGAATAGGATATGAGAAATAAAAACGACGGAATCACTAAGGATTCACTACTCATTTTGTTCTATAAATTATTAGAATGTCTATGTCGCTCGGCTGAATCAGCTTAGTCACTAATATGTGAATTCAGAAATAAAAACGAAGGAGATGATACTAAAAGGATAACATATTTATTTCACGATATTTGGACTTAATCTGAAAAGGAAAGAAGTGTGTTAATAAAAAAAAAAAAAAGAAGAAGTGTCTTCAGAAGAGTGTTAGATAGTCTACTGTTTAAGATGTTCGGAGAAATGGCAGAACCTATCAGAAATTACGAGCGAAGGCCGAGCATTGAAGGTATTGATAATCGCCTTTTGTATTGTGAGCTGCATGCGGAGAACTTCAAGGATAAAATATGCTAGGAGAGCTTGGAAGATTTTCCGATTGAGATGGAGGAGAGAAGCGAATTCAATGGAGGGTTTCAGTTATAGCCTGGGTAACCAGGTCAGCGTGACTCAGAGCATTACTCTGAGTTCTCTTTCACTCTTTCGACATTCAGTACTTTAACAACGAATAACCTCCCGGTTTCAGATCCCTACTACTCAATCTACTCAATTCTGATATAATGTACCAATAGACACTTCTTCTATACTTTGCTCGTTCTAGAATCCATATCTCATCATTCTTTTTCAATTTCACCACTGACTCCGTTGTAAATTCCGTCACTCATCAGTTTCTCTTCTTACGGATAGGAATAGATATTTGTAGATGTAATGTGAAAAATTTGATTAAGTTGAAGACTCACGGCTTGGAATTCAATGAGAGTTGGGAATGGTCTTTTAGGGAGTCATGAAGCAAAGCTGATGAAGTACAAGGCTGATTAAATATGTTCAAAGTACATCGCCATGGATGACGAATCTCATTCTCCCTGCAGATAGTGGGTTCTTGCTTCACTTTCTCATTAGCGCCTGGAGCATCCTCAGCTCACAGAACTGTATTTGAGCAATGCATACTAGTCACGTAACATTTGAACTTTGGGGAAAAATTTCAACAAAAATATCTCTGCAGAAAAACACTCCCGAAAATATCGCTTACAATGTAATATTTCTACACGAGAATTCCGACTGACACAAAATTCTGACAATAGAGCTCTCAACCATATAATTGCACAAAATTACTGGATGAATAAGGTCTATCTAATTCATTGAGTGTGAAAAAATACATCTTATTACAAAATCGAAAAACCAAATCTCTCAAACAAATCGAAAATTCAAATAAATTAATTATTAATACTTTAAAATTCAATATTATCTGCAACTTCACAAAGAAAAATAATTAACACCGAAATTCTCAACAACGTAATCCCAGAAAAAGAAACTATAGAAGAAACGAATTATCAATATCTACACGTAATGAACACAGACACGAACCATGTAACTATTGACACTTATTACCAATATTAGAAAGAACATGAAACAAAACAAAACGAGTAAATCCGATTATCAAAATGAATGGATATTTTGGCAAGAATGACAGAAGGATAATCAAGTTTTTCTGACGTTGGCAATTATTACGGAGATAATTCTAATATTGGTTTTTTGTATCACCAAATTTTTAAAAAGGCATTCTATACCAGGTTTTTTCAAGTGGGAAATATCGGCGTTGATATTTCACTCGTTATTTTTTACTATTTTTTTTTTGCTTATCACTCAGTATAGTCCCCATCAATTTCAATATGAATGTACTCAATCATTGCTTCGTCGTCTAATTAACATGAAAACCTTAACCCTAGACTTATCACCTGACGCGCCTTTGCGACTTTACCCGGGTCGAAATTTCTTCAACGTTCCTCAACTATATCGGGGTTTCGACGTAACTTCTTCTGATGTTGGATTTCGCAGTGACTTTTTCCACTTTGTCCCACGTATTTTAGCGTATTTCAACGTTTTGAACGTATTTCGACGTAGCAGCACCACGATTTGGAATTTCGTGACTTCCAGAATAATTCTACGTTGAAATAACGTTGAAAGTTCGTTCAACATAAAAGTGATTTGTTGATGGTTTCATTAAAAAAGTAATATTATTAGAGGAGGGTTATTGACGAAATTCTGATTCTAATTTATGTCAAGCTCATTAAAGCCGTCGAAGATTACCTGTTCACAATGTCAATTGTAACATCGTACAATGTCTACTATGTCCATTTGTGGAGAGAAAGGGATTTTTTAAAGGAATTAGTCAAATGTGATTTATTGAAGATACAACTTTGTGCACTGATGTAGAAATCACTTATCAGGTACATTCTTTAGCATCTATTGACCACCAGAGGTGCGAAGTAGAGCAATTGAATTAAAAAACATGCGACAAAAGTAAATCACTTTGAAGAATAAAATTGATTGAGAATGAATCAGTTTTTAGAATTTTCGGCATACCTCAGTCGAAAGTACGCATCTTCGGCATAAATTTCAAAGCCGAAAGTGGGAGATTCGTGCCTCGGTAGAACTACACGCACGCCATCTATTACAGCGGGCGGAAAGGCTGTAACAGCGGGAGCCAAAAGTTCTACGCGCACCGATATCCGATACTTTTATGTATAGCCTCGAAATGCGCTTGGAATTCATTTGTATTTTTGTGACCCTGAATATTTTTCAAAAATTAATAGTTACTCTTGAGATCAATAAAAATCAGATGAACGAAATATCCTGATACATTCCTCATTATGAAATAATGTAATAGAAGTGATTGAAAAAAGGCGATAGAAAATTTTTTATTCGTTTCTTTGAGAATATCGGGGAAAGTAAAGGAGATAGAGCGATTTTAGACTGGGGCTCTTCTGTAAAGAATTTTGGAAGCTACAGAAAAAGACTAGGGTGAAATTAGGCTATCACCCTTAGTTTCCGAAATCTCATCAAAAAATTAATGATAAAATCGAATTTCCACCATTCCATTGGAGATTCCATTAGCGTGGTGGCCCCAGTTTCTGACACTTTAGAGCTAGTTTCTGACAACATGAATCCGAGGCAGTAACTATTTGCTCATTGAATGTGATTTGATTATTTCAATACATATTTGTTGCGCTAAGTGAGCTCAGCAATTGCATATTAAACAACAGAATGTATATTCGAATATAACTGAGAAACTTGCAAAAACTATCAGGTACTGGGGCATGCTCAGAAACCGGGCCACCACGGTATGTTTATTATTATTTATTTATCGGTGCATTGATGCCTGCCCCTCACCAGCAACACTCGCTTCGCTCGTGTCGCAAATGTCCGGGCAGGCATCAATGTTGACAAATTTGCTATATTATTTTTTTAAGTGTAATTTAGAACGCACTCGTGACTGGCTGTAAAGAAAAATCGTACACACAGAAAAAGCTGAGCAGAGGACATGTTTTTTCTGTTCATATCATATGCACTATGCAGTACATAAAATATGCACTATTTGAGCATATTTTATGTTAAATTTTTCCCGCATGAAATATGCTCATGATGCGCATATTTTGCGCATAGAATGCGCATAGGATACAAACTTATAAATAACATAAAATATGTTCAAAGTGAACATAAAATATGTTCTAAATAAACATAAACCTTACACTGCGTTTATGATGCCCTCGGCTTCGCTTCGGGCATCATATCACGGAGTGCAAGTATTCCCAACTTTTTGCCCTTGTAGTGTAATATAATATTTCTTTTCATTTGGTGGGTGACATTAAGATTGAGATGTTCCCATGATACCTTAAAAAACCCAAAATCAGCAAATTCTGATAATTGGCAAATCCAGGAAGATATTTTATGATTATCATACATCTAATTTGAAAAAGCAAAAGAAAAAAAACAGAGCAGTAAACTTGCTTCGCAGGATTCCTTTGTTATATGTTCTCATTTTTCAATTTACCTCAATTTCTGACAATTTATCGGTAATACGATATATTCTTTATCGTCTATTTTCATGTGAAAACGCACTGAAAATATCATTTCTATAGGTATAACAATGATCTCATTTTAGTGCTAAATCTCCCTGAGTCGAAATTCTGGACATCTCCATTATTATTTTTTCAATAACTCTTTCTTCATTCGAGCGATGCATCTTTCTGAAATTCGATGCACTCCTGTCGTAGATAATGGTTGAAGATGCATCTGTAATTGCATAGTAGAGAGATATTTCTCATAGGTGCCTCCCTTCGATTTATCAGTTTCATTTCTTCATTCCTCAGGTTCGGCCAATATTTAGAAAAATGAGCGAGACAGAGATCATTGCCTTCATTCTTTTCGGTAGAGTATTTAAAGAGCTGTAAAAAAGGATTCAGGTAAAATTTCACTATCTCGCTCTGTTCCTGAGAATATTGGAAAAACAGATGAAAAAGTCGGCTTGTTTTGATTGATCTTTTTATTCTTCATTCCTCATTTTTCACAAATATCTCCGAGAATAAGCGAGATACAGTGATTTCGTTATTTTTTTATAGAGAATCTCAGAAGCTACAAAAAAAGATTGAACCAAACCGTTCTATTTCGCTTAGCTTCCGAGATTTTTTCATGAAACCAATGATAAGAAACGAATCCCTCCAGCTTCATTCTTGTTCAAAACAGAATTGTGACGTGACATTTTTCCAACCCTTAGGAAAATGCTGACACCTTCGTCCCTTCCCTCCCCTCTAAAGACCCAAAACTGAAACTCCCTCGAAGGGGCTAAAATGGGCGCCAGTTGGTCTGATTCGGCGGGACCAACACCGCAACTACCCTAGCTCACCAAATAAAACTTAGCCTAAAATCATCCGAAAACGTAACCAAAAAAACCAAAACATAACCGAAACTCCCCTAAACCTAAACCCAGAGGGGCGGGAGGGTACGGAACAGCCTCTCGGTAGCTCAGTACTTGGTTGTGGAGAGAGGGGTGGATTCGGCGGAAGATGGAATGAACGAACAATAACTCACACGGAATACCAAAAGTAGCTAAAATAACTCCTCTGTATTGTTAAAAGAGAATTACGAAGTTATATATTGTGACGTAATTCCTGAGCCTAACGGTAAGCTCAGCAATTAAGGACGCTTGAAAAGCACCCAATAGCCAAAACAAAATTCAAAACAAAAACCGAAATCCAAATGGGCGCCAGGATGTATCTCAACATCCGATCAATCTTATATTGATCTTAACAACGACAACAAAATCAAAAATTCAAATAATTTAACCACAAACTCAAATACTCCCTTATTCAGCACGAACTAGTTCAGCTTCCCCCTCAGGGTCGCTGTTGTGGGTTTAAATAAGGAGTGTGAATAATTTCAAACGAAATAATTTAGGGGATAAACTAAAAATTTTATATAAAAAAAAATTTAATTATAAATTATTAAACCCCTGCGTTACATCGGCGAGTGCGCAGCACAATAAATGAAATATTATAAATTTTAAACAAATAAAACAATTCAAAATAAATAAACAATTAATTACAAACAAATTCTTTGAAACCAAATTTGAAATCAAATTAGTCAAACAAAAAAATTAAAAAATTTAATTAATTAACAAATTGATTAATTTATTAATTAATCGTCAACGCAAAATAAAGTCATTAATAAAAAAAATATTCAAAGAATTACATTCCAATTCAAATTCACAAGAAATTAATAATGCTGCCACCTACAATCATTTTTCGCAACGAAACGAAAGTAACTAGTGTCCCTAATCTAGTGCCTCTAGTGACAATTTCCCTAGATGTAACTGTCGCCACAATGATATGTCAACAATGAAATTAATTAAATTAATTTCAAGAAATCAAAAAAAATAATTTGACCGACAAAATTTCTCAAAAATATTGAATAAATGTAAAAAAAAAAATAATTACAAAATCCAATATATTTTCCAAAGTCGCGAGACAAAATTTCAACAATCAATTTCAATTAATCAGCTCTGGCCATAACGCCAAAATATATTCGTTAATTGAATTTTCTTAACGCGTGACATTTTTCCAAACAACAAAAAAAACATATATTTTTTTTTTTTATAAAAAAAAATATTTCTTCGAGAAACGAGAACGAGAGTTCAAAATTATTGAAAAAATAAAATGTTTCCAAAATTATAAAATAAAAACTTTCGCCGATAAATGGTATTTGATTTCGTGGCGTCTTTTCTACATGGCGTCATTACGCTAACAAAAAAAATTGAATTTCCACGATCACGAAATCAATAACCGTACAAAATTTAATTAACCAAAAATTTGCTCACCAGATTATGCCAAATTAACTTCAATGTGAACAATATTTTTTTCAAATTTTAATCAAACGATAATCAATACAATTAATTACAATGAATTAATTTATTCCAAACGTGAAAATGGCGGTTATACAAAATTGTGCAAAAAGACACGACAAAACATGTGTCTACTCTACGGCACACCAAACGAGAATCAGCCGACAGCAAGCGCTGTACACCGGCTAAGGCGTCTTTTCCGGGAAGGACGTTCTTCATTGATCAATCCCGAAATACGTCATTCAATACAGCTTAACCTGACATTAAGTATTTCCTTTTTCAATGACAATAAATTCCAACGAAGACAATTGAGAAACTCGAAGTCGATGACATTAGACTTGGGACAATGTTATCTAGTCCACGGATGCAACCAAAGTTCATCTAAACGTCTCAATTAATTCTTCCGATGAATCTTGTCATTGGCGCCAAAACTTTCGTTCAATTAACCGACTCCTTCGGTAATGTCGATTCCCTGCATCATCGTCCATCTGGTGTCTCCCTCTTCCATTCATGAGACATCAACTCAATTGACGACAATCCAATGAGCGTTAAGATACAAAATTAACCAATCGGCATTAGTTTTACATAATTTATACCAAAATTGAACTCTCGTGATTCATTTGTTTTGATTCTCAGTTGGTGGTGCCAAAACTATTGAAAATTCAAAATTAATTACGCGCCCTGACGACACAATATATATCACTATGATGATCAGTAAAAGGGGGTAAATAAAGGGGTGGATGGTCCAAGAGCCCGACGTCCTACGATTTACAGCCACCAGTCGAAGGGTCCTCCACTCGATGGCTGGGAGGGCACTCGCTCGGAGTAACGGCGACGAAGTCTGTAGAGGATGAAGCATCTCTGGGGTGCGTCCACCGGATCCCGTTGCAAGCCAGGACGGCTCGAGGAACGTCCCTGAGGACGTGAGCATGAGGGTGAATTCACCCTCCTTCGCGGCGTATCTGCCACGAGAAGGCAAGCCTGGTAGCTCGAGGAGAAACGAGCCTCCCTCCCCTTTGCAAGGGCGCAAAATGGCCATAGAGGTGGCGTGGCTGACGAAAACAAGCGGAACACTCAAGAAGGTGGAGGTACACCATTGCGGCCCCAAAGATGCTGAAGAAGCCCTCGACTCTAGACGATGATGCGGATGATGCAAGCGGTGGTGCTCGAGGGCGGAATTCGCCCTATCATCCCTTAGCGAGGGCACATGGTGGCCCTCGAATTGGCAGCGTGACCCTGGAAGTGGCAAGTGAAGGCACTCGATAGGGGTGGTTGTCCACCACCTTGTAGCAAGGGCGCCAACGGCCCTCGAGTGTTGACTCCACCCTGGAGTCGCGAAGTTAACAGGGTGGGCTACAAGGGACGCCCCAATGCGCAGTAGCGATAGGAATCCCAGAGCTGAAAAGGCATGTGGGGAAAACTACGAGAAAATTGGAAAGAGCGAGAGAAAAGGAGCGAATGAGAAAACATGGACTCGAGGGGGCAAAGAAAAGGAGAAAACACTCACTTTTCGGGGTTTTTCCCCTGGAGCTGGTGGATTGGGGTTTAACTTCCCTCCTCACGTCCTCTCCTTGTCCCGCGTGACCTCCTGGTGGTATTTGGAGTAGCTCTGGGGTTATGGGAGACGCCAAGGGTACTCCAAAACACTGCACTAATACTCTCCCTCGTTCGCGACTAGCTTTGCACGTAGTTTTTTTTGGCACTTTTGCACTCGATGTGCTCACTTGTATGCGCCGGACGCAACTGGTTACACGTTGCCATGTGTGAGGACATGGCGGCCTGTCTGGGAATGCGTGCGCCTTCTCCCAGTTGCGCGCGCACTCCTTGAATTGCGCGCGCACTTGTCATTCGGCGCACGCACTTTGGGGTTTGCCGCGTGGCCCCGAAGGATTACGGATCCTGCCCGCGGATATTTGAATGAAAAGAATTGAAGTTCTTTCCCCATCCAAATCGGATTGGGTTTTTCCCCGACGGAATGTTGGATTCCGTCGCAGAATACAAAAGGCGTAAGTCCGATGGCTTTTACATCGGTCTTGCATCGTTTTTGCCCGAATTCGTTATTACCGCATCAATCAATTGTCTTGTTACTGATTATAGTTTTGTCAGTTTTTGCTTCGATCGTTTTCATTAGCTTTCCCTAAAATGATTGACTGGTAGAAGAATAAAATCAATACTACAATAAATGTCATGACTGAGAATTCCGCAGTCCAAATTTGAAGTTTTGACAAAACAAATTTTACAATTCTTGGCATAGAAACGAGATATCGAAAGAGAAGGAAATGAAAATTTTGAGAAAATTCCGAATTCCCCCAAAAAAAACTATCATCTTCAAAATGTTATTTTGAGACTATTATTTTCACGAGTTATAATATCCATTCAATGTATAGTCCGATAAAATAAAATTCAAATTCTTCACTCGCCTATCTGCTCAATTGTTCACTAAATTGGTTTCGATCTATATTTTAATTATTTCTAATAATGTTAAAAAACATAAATTTTTCATATTCATACGACTTTTTCAAGATTCTGTTTTTTTTCGCGGTTGAGCTGTTTGCAAAAATTTTCAACTGCTAATATCTCGATTAGTTTTGCAAATGCGTAGAAAGTGTTCTCGAACAATTTTATGGATAATTTTGATATCTGCAATTTTCATCTGAAACTTTTCTTTGTATTATATGCCATTTCCGGAATGTTAGCAAAAAAGTTAATTTTTGGGGTGGTTTCGATTTTTTTCTACTCCTTCGCCAACCTTTTGGGATTTTTTAATGAGAGATAATTAAAATATCGAACAAAACCAATCTATTGAAGAAAAATTGAACTGGTAGGCGAGTGAAGAATTCAAACTTTTCTTTATTGGATTGGTATTGAATATGTTTTCATCGAAAATTATTTTTCCAATTCGTTCAGAATGATAACAACTCTCTCCTGCGATTCAACATGATTAAAGAATAAATATTGAAAAAAATAGATTCATCTAAACAGTCCGATTCATCGCAATTTGTAAAGCGTGCGTAGTTCCGTAGTCTAAAGCATAGGCTTAGCAATCGTAGGGTCAAGCGTTCAAATCCTCTAGGTCGGTAGATTTTTCATGCGAAAAGAATAAGAGATATAGTCCGAACGCGGTAGGGCAGCGTCTTAAAAGGGGTTATTGCTCTCAGCGAAGCGTGATGGACCGGAATTTCACATTATTTTGGAAAAAATTGTATTTTGGTAGTGATAACTGAAGATTATTCTCTTACCGACTCAGTTTCCGTTTGTAGCAATGAAGAAGGAATTATTTTCAACTCGAGTGCGTCAAAAAATCCTTCAGCGTACTTCCAACGTATACGTTGGAATACGTTGAAATGATGTTGCACGTTCGGCGTTCAGTGAACGTCAAACATGAAAGGAATGGGATTTTCTTCCCTGTTCTATGTTGAAATCGTTCAATAGTGCCTATATTACTTCCAATGTCGTTCGACGTATTTCAATGTATAGATTGTGGTTTCGAACACGACTTTTACGGCGAAATACGTTAAAAATTTTTTCAACTCGGGTAGAGCCATCACGAGGATTTCCTGAATGAAAAAACTATATAATGCAAAATTATATGGAAAATGTGGGATCATATACTTTAGAGAAATTCTATACACTTTGGCATATATTCCAACTCATACTAACAAATTAGATACTAACAAATTTGATCATGTTGTGGTTATATTCATTAGTAAAGCTGTCAATGTTGTAACGGTGATTCGTCCAATCTCGTTACACTTCCGGCCATCCCTTTCCACACACACGGTTCGATAGCATGGGCGCCAGTTTATTCTTTACCGGAGGAATAAACAATACTCACTGTGTGTTGGTTTTCCCTGGGCTCACCACGCTTAACCTCTTAGGGCGGCTTCGGGCTAACCTGCTGAACCTTCGGCAGTAATTACTCGGGGAATTACTAACCCCAATGGGTGGCATGGACAATCCATTCCCGGTAACCCAGTGTGCTGGTTATGGTAGAGGGGCGTGGATCTAGTCACAGTCCCTCTAGCGAGAACAAGTCGGAATTGGGGTATTCCGCGATAGCCTCTGGATGAGCCCGTCCGCAGTATTCCTCTGATCTATCGTCACCCAGAGAATACCGGACGTTTCCATCCAAACGAGAAACGCCACGTAGCCACGCTACGGGCAACCAACGATAACCATCACCGATGTGAGCGGTAGAGGATCCAGGGACGTCTCCCGATCCTCTCGAGTCTGCCGCCCAAGGCAGACTAACTGAGCACCGTGTCGTTGGGTCTATTTATATCGGCTGAGGCTGCTTCTCCTCGTCTAGAGGTCTCTCCGTGCGCCTGCGTGATTCTTTCTCACACACCACTGCCAGGCCCGGAGATAACTCCGACATCTCTAGTGGAGCACCAGCATTTCAGCTGGGCTTCTGCCTTATCCTCAGCCGCATATAAAACCCATTGACGTGTCAGTTAGTTTCCGATAACATTTAAGGTGTCATCTTACGCAGATGGCACCGCGGTAGTATTTTCTAGCTGTTCATGTGTGAGTCTCCTCGAGCTCTACACTTGAATAGCTTCACCCGAAGGTGGCATGAGCCGATACGATAGCCGTAACAAGAAACCTTGTTACAATGTATAACTATTTATATTTCAGAATCTACTGCTCACTTTATGGTTACCTTCGATTCGAATTCGATAAATTAGTTTTTTCAAAAATCACGGTATTTTTTAGCTTTCTCCCTAGGAACACTACTATTTTTTATTTCACCCTTCGAAAGTAGACAATTTTTTCTACAAAATGAGTACCTTTTCATTCTGACGACAATCAGAAAGAATAGAAATTCTATTTGGAACCCGAACTTCAATTCTCAAGTTTTATCGTAGGATCTCAGTTTCCATCTAATATTGAATTTTCATGTATCATGTGACGTTATCACAATTTCATCGATCATATTGAGCTGAAATTTCAAGTCCCAAGCTGCCTTCGAGTATCGCAGATGGAATCGCGAACAGGTCGATTCTGTCTGGAACAATATTTGTAGGACTGTATAAGTGCGTATTTGTTGTGAAAGTAATATTATTTTTTGAGCAATGAGATGCATGAATAGCGATGCGATTCACCATGGATGAATTCCATTCGGAAGTATTTTGCCAATCGAATTGGCAAGATATTAAATGTAGCATAAGGAGTGGGGCTGGAAATGGAAATAACGCACCGAGAGTGAGGCTTCTGTTCGTTGGATAATATTTTCGCAATCGAGCAACCTACGACGATTCCATTGGAACCCTTCTTTGTAAAGAGAGCTAGAGAATTGAATTCTACGAATTACAAGAGGATGTAAAAACGACATTACTCTATCTCGCTCAGCTTTCGAGATATTATTCCCTCGAACAAATTCTCTTCCAAATGTTCGAAAAATCGAAAAAAAAATGGTAATTTTTCGAGGCCCACGATCGGCTGGGGCTCAAAATTTGGAGAATTGATAGAAGTTCAACGAAAGAAAATTTCAAAAAAATCAAAGGACATACACAGTTTTGAAATCGCAATTCAAATCTTGAATGTCAAGAGACATACAGAAAAACACTTGGCGTGTTTTTTTTTCGAAAAGTACATGGAACAAGCAGAAGCCTCACTCTCGGTGCGTTATTTACAAACCCCACTCCTTGTGCGACATTTAATATTTCGCCAATTCGATTGGCAAAATGCTTCCGGATGGAATTCAGCTATGGTGAATCGAATCGCTATTCATGTATCTCATTACTCAAAAAATAACATTATCCTC
Source organism: Aleiodes alternator (assembly GCA_963921955.1). NCBI lineage: Eukaryota > Metazoa > Arthropoda > Insecta > Hymenoptera > Braconidae > Aleiodes > Aleiodes alternator. The sequence continues at coordinate 5,143,355 of OY998106.1, forward strand.
GCAACAAATATGCACTCATATATTCCTACAAATATTGCTTCAGACTGTATCCATCTGTTCAGGATTCCATCTGCAATACTTGGAATCTACTTGAAACTCGAAATCTCAGCTCAGAATGATCGATTAAATTGCAATAATATCACATGGTACATAGAAATTCAATATAAGATGAAAATTCAGATCCTACGATGGAACACAAAAATTGACGTTCGGGTTCCAGATAGAATTTCTATTCTTTCTGATTGTCGTCGGAATGAAAAGGTACTCATCTTGTAGAAAAAATTGTCTACTTTCGAATGGTGAAATAAAAAATAGTAGTGTTCCTAGGGAGAAAGCTAAAAAAACCATGATTTTCGAAAAAAATAATTTATCGAACACTATTAGGCGAGACTTCTTCTGAAAAATCTGAAATTCTCACCACTTGTGAGGCTGATTGAGATGAATCTTTTAGGTTGAATTGGGATGTAATTGCTCGGATAGTTTTCGAGATATAACCTCTTTTCATAAAATGGTTTTTGGCCAATGTCTCAGAAACTACTGGAGCGATTTCGGCCAATTTCAATACCAAACTTTTCGTTCATCACATGCACAAACTGACGAAATTTGAAGTCTCTAACTCAAATAGTTTTTGAGTTATCGTGTATACAAACTTCAGGATAAAAAACACTGTAATTGAAATTATCTGCAAACGAAAAATCTCAAAAAAATTTACCCCGAGTGGAAATTGTGAGTTCAAACTAGATGTATTTCATCGCTGAGAGTGGGGGCTGTGAATCAATTTTTCGCGAATAGTCGAAGAATAATCGAAGAAACAATTTTTCAGAAATTCGATTTTTCTCGAAAAGTACTTAACTGATTTCGCTCAAATTCCACTGACAGCAATTTGCATGGGGAGGAAAAGTACTGTTAGATTTTCAGCTTTCCAAGTATTACCGTTCTGGAGCAATGAGCTGATATTTGTCACACACACACACACACACATACACATACATACAGACATTTTTTAAAAATATCATTTCTCGGCGTTTTGGGATATTCTGAGTCATTTCCGATGGAATCTCGAAATTGAAAAAAATTGCGCTTACAATGCTTTCACTCGGAAGCAAAAATCGAAAGAACAGCTGTTTTTTCTGTAAAATGTGACATCTTTCGAATCGATGATCAAAAAAGTCTCGAACTTGGCCAAAAAGTGTGTGTTGATAGATGCAAGAAAATGTCAGAAAATAGAGGAAATCAAAAATGCAAAGTTGGAAAATTGTCCGATTTGGAGTGGAATCCCCCATACATATTTCAATGAATTTCCTTCACACTTTTTCCTTTATTATATATCTTACAATTATATAAGTTGTAACAAAACTGCGGATCGTCCGCGATAAGTCAGGTTTAGGGATGAATTCTGGAATGAGAAATCTGGTGACATTTTTCAATCTGAAGTACCCCTGTCGAATTAGTGAGGATGCAAACTCAGCCATTCTCGAGAATCTGACAAGAAATATCGTATTGGTGTGGAAAAAGAAAATGAAAAAAATCATAATTCAATCTCAAATTTTGCGATTTTCAAGAAATATTGATTCGATGATTGCGATGCATCATATTAGTGACATCTCTACCGCATGAATAATTCAACAGGGGTATGTCTGATTGAAAAGTAACAGAGGACTTTTCGATTTAGTATTCACCCTTGAACCTAGCGTATCATGGACAACCTGTAGTTTTGTTACACCCTGTATATATATGGGGCATTCCACGCCAAATCGGACAGTTTTCCAACTTTGCATTTTTGATTTCCTCTATTTTCTGACATTTTCTTGTATCTATCGAAACACACTTTTCGGCCAAATTTGAGATTTTTCTGATCATCGGTTCAAAAGATATCGAATTTTGAAAAAACAGCTGTTTTTACGGTTTTTTGCTCATAACTCCCATAAAAATGGTCCAAATTCAGCGTTTTTTTCTGAAAATTCTCGTTTTTTCATGTACTTTTTGAAAAAAAATACAAAAAAATTATCCCAAGTATTTTTCTCTATGATTTCTGGAATTAAAGATTTGAATTGCGATTTTAAGACTGTTTGTACCCTTTAATTTTTTTGAAATTTTGTTATGTTAAACTTCTATCAATTCTCGAAATTTTGAGCCCCGGTTGATCGTGGGCTTCGGGAAATTACTATTTTTTGTCGATTTTTGAAAATTTTGAAAAAAAATTTCGGTCTTATCCATTATTAAAACTATATTTGTTATTGTTTACTCTTTTTTGAGTAATTTTGAATTAATTTCGATCATTCAACGGAGTTTTAAAGAAATTAACAGTTTTAGTTGAAAAAAATTACAAAAACGTTATTCATTTATTTTATTTTATTATAAGGGAGGGTGGAGCAAAGTGAAACGGCGGGGCAATGTGGAACGCTACTATCGATAGCGATAGTATCAAAGGTTACATATAAAAAATATATCGAGGGTCGAAAAGCAGAGAATCGTATGTGCCAAAATGAGCATTGCTATGGTAAAAAATCGTCTGTATAAGACATACGACCTTCTGCTTTCAATGCAAAATTGAATAATCTTTTCTATATTCGTTTTTGAGAATATTTTAAAAATTAATGGAGATGCACCACTCTTGCTCTCCTAATTTTTTGTAGTTCTCGAAGTTTTCTACAGGAAAGGATAGGGAGGAAATTGTGCTATCTCAATCAGTTTCCAAAATATTCAGCAACACAAGGGATAAAAAAGTAGCATTAATGATGAAGAATGAACCTTTTCTATTTTACCTTGTAGCTTAGCTGATTCGTTAAAATGATTTTTTCCTGAACCCCAAAAAAATTCTCTTAATAACTCAGTGAAGGTTCAAAGTAAATAGAGAGGGTTCTTTTTTTTGTCATTACTATTTGGGAATATCTCAAAAGCTAAGTGAGATGGTGCAATGTCACTCTTATATCCTCTTGTAATTCTTGAAATTTTGTACCCTTCTTTACAAAGAAGGGTGCCAATAGAATTGTCGGAAGTTGCTCGATTGCGAAGATAATGCTATTTTTCTATTACTTGTTTTTGCTGAATATCTTGGAAACAGATTGAGATAGCGCAATTCTGTTTCCATCCTTTCCTATAGGGAATTTTAAGAGCTACAAAAGCGTATCAGAGCAAGGATGGCGTATCTCAATTCATTTCCAAGATATTTTCAAGAAACGAATGAAAAAAAATTGGGATTCTCCTGTTTTACCTCTTCGCTCTTGAAATGCAATATGAGAATTGAGGAAAAGATTATTCAACTTCGCACTTAAAGCAAAAGATCGTATCTCCTACACATACGACTATTTGCTATAGATATGGCCGAAAGAAATTTTGGTGCATATGATTTTCTGCTTTTCGACCCTCGATATATTTTTTATATGTAGCCCTTGATATTATAATATCGTCCCACTTGGCCCCCACGTTCTACATTGCCCGACCGTTCCACTTTGCCCCAGCGTTCCATTTTGCCCCATCCTCCCCTATAATAAAATGAAATGAATAAATAACATTCTTTGCGATGTTTTCAAACTAAAACTGTTAACTTTTTTAAGCTCCGATTAATGATAGGAATTAATTCAAAATTACTCAAAAAAGAGTAAACAATAACAAAAATAGTTTTAACAATGGATAAGATCGAAAATTTTTTTTCAAAATTTTCAAAAATCGAAAAAAAAATAGTTATTTCCCGACGCCCACGATCAACCGGGGCTCAAAATTTCGAGAATTGATAGAAGTTTAACATAAAAAAATTTCAAAAAAATTAAAGGGTATAAACAGTCTTAAAATCGCAATTCAAATCTTTAATTCCAGAAATCATAGAGAAAAATACTTGGGATAATTAATGGCCATTGAACAAATAAATTTATTAATAAATTAATTTTTCATTAATAAATTTTTAAGAAAATCAAATTCCGGAAAAAATATGTAATGCGCAAGCAGGATTTGAACCCACGACCCTCTGATTACATGTCAGGTGCTCTACCGCTGAACTATTGCGAGTTACTATATTTACCATCGAATAAAGGAGAATCGAAAGAAAAAAAAAATAATAATATTTTTTTATACTTAATACATTAAATGTATATTTACACAATGAATATCATGTAAATTTCACCGCCAAACCTTCATTTGGCATAATTCGTAAAATAATATTTTTTTATACTTAATACATTAAATGTATATTTACCCAATGAATATCATGTAAATTTCACCGCCAAACCTTCATTTTGGCATAATTCGTAAAATAATATTTTTTTATACTTAATACATTAAATGTATATTTACCCAATGAATATCATGTAAATTTCACCGCCAAACCTTCATTTTGGCATAATTCGTAGAATAATATTTTTTTATACTAATTTAATAATATCTCATGTAACGAGGCTAGAAATTCGGGAGGAATTCCTGCCTCGTTGTGTGTAGGTGCGTGTTCTGTAACGAGGCCCAAAATCGTCTGATTATAGGCCCCGTATGTGTGAAGGTTGCGTGTGCGTGTAGTGGGTGCGTGTGCGTGTAGTAGGTGCGTGTGTGTGTACTAGGTGCGTGTGTATGTGTGTGATTAATGACGGAAAAGACCAAATCACGATTCAAAATAGGGCTTCTGCAACGAGAATCCGGAATCACCAACGTTGTCCAGCTTCCTGTGGCGCCCTCTGGGTTAAGACTCACCGTCAATTACTTGGAATCAATATTCGGGATTATTCTTGGAATAAATAATGTAAATTATCATTTATATAACGAAATATCTCTTTAATTAACCCAAATGTGACAAAGGCCGGTATACTACAGTTTGAATTTGGCGCCGGGAAATAATGCGACGCTGGTTAGGCCGAGAGGGTACTCTGGAAGTGCGACCACTCGCAAGTCTGAGAGTGTACCCGTATGATTTGAATGTGCCGGCCGGTATGCAATATGGCCGACCGCGTGGCACGAGGCAACACCTGTTGACGCTTTTTATGTGTCCTTTTTATTCTGTGTTATTTCCGTAATAATCCGGAAATAACACAATAAATCCATTAATCAATTCCTTCCCCACAATTCTAAGGATGTTTCAGATTACTCAATGTCCCGATGTTCGAGATAATTGTGGATTATTCCTAATGATATTTAATTGGCGTGGGGACGCCAATTATACTTGTGTGATTGTCCAACGAGTTATTTTACTCAAAATCCTAATATCTCTGGCCAAAATATGGGCCCAATTTATCCACAATTAATCCCTCACTCTATCCGGATCAATCAACCCAAAATATTCCCCTAATTAATATGTATTTAATTATCGGAGGCTGAGCACACGGTAACGGAATTACACTTACTTGTGACAGCTCAGTTCTTTCCTCCGGATCTCTTGCACTAAATCTCACTTGGAGTCTTTTAATATTTAATCACTTATTACTAATCTCGTGTGGAGTCTTTATTATTATTAATCTTAGTTCACTTAACACTATATTTCCTTAATTAATCACTTAATTACTACAGAGACTTAGAATTTACGTTATGTGTGTTTTGACGGTTATTACAAGAGTGGGGATTTTCACTACCACTGTGAAAATCCTCGCCTCTGCCCTCAGCAGACGCTGCCTCTATCATAATCAGTCGATAAATCGATTATCGACTGTAGAATTAATAGCTTTATCCGGAGGAGGAGGGAGAGGGCGCCTCGACGATAAAACCCCCTTACGATCACATCGTAACACTCACTGACTCAGTGACTCACTGACTCGAGGGTAATCCCTGCGAGTTCTCACCACCGACGTTCTTTCGGCATTTTCAAATAATATCTCACTGACTCACTGACTCAGTGACTCACTGACTCAGTGACTCACTGACTCAGTGACTCACTGACTCAGTGACTCACTGACTCGAGGGTAATCCCTGCGAGTTCTAATTTATTAAACAAATAAATTTATTAATAAATTAATTTTTATTAATAAATTTTTTAAGAGAAACAAATTCCGGAAAAAATATGTAATCTGCAAGCAGGATTTGAACCCACGACCCTCTGATTATATGTCAGGTGCTCTATCGCTGAACTATTGCGAGTTACTATATTTACCATCGAATTTTTGATTCTCACATCTTTTATACTTTCAAGATATACAATCATATTTAAGCATTTTGTATATTTTATCTAAATATTGAACACATATCTTCGCCTTAAACTCAGAGGGGTGCGAGTGCTCTCCTTATATGTAGCACTTACGCCCCTTTGTTTCTAAGTCAATGGTGTGAGTATATATCATCCATCACATTCAAATCCATATTTCCATATTACCGAAATTATTTATATGGTGACTGTATACTATTCGATATAATTTCTTGTATAATGTTTTATATTATCGTTCTCTTTTCCCATATATCTATAGCTGTATATAGTTTCTTCAATCGGATTTGCCGTTGTGTCATTTTCACTGTAATGCTGCCGAATTCACTGTGCATGCAGTGCCCTAACGACTTTTTGTTCACGGTACAGACAACGCATTTATACAGTGGTACTGCCGTATTACCACCGTCTAAACGGTGGTACAACTCAAAGAAGATTTTTCCTCTAACATTGCTCTATTCTTCCTAATTCAGCACTTCTTTTTTTATTGTTAGATTCTCATACTACTTGAAATTGAGTCATGATTTTCCTTTTGAATGTAATCATTGAATTTTTGTATTATATTTGTACGTATTGTGAGACTTTCCTATCTTTTTTTTCCTCTCCCTTCCCGTTGAAAGCGAAAATTGATTGCATTCACTCTTTGAAGTAGCTTAAATTCAATCATTACTACGATTTCTCACAAGAGCGATAAAAGCTACTGGAGAGTGATTATGCGCATTTTAAGTTACTGGTCGAATTTGCACACGCTGTACAGTTTCATACAACGTCAACGCTAAGAATGTGTAAAGTATGTACAGCTCCAACCAATACGTTAAGACGCGTGGAATCGCTCCCCTGAATTATAATTTGAAGGATTGTGACTTCTTGTACACAAGAATCGCTTGCCAGACTTATTCTTCATTAAAATAAAATTTGTTATTTATTTTCTGTGGCATTTCTTTTTTCTTTAAATATCCATTTTCATATTTTTGAGCAATAAAAACGAGTAGAAGAATAATGTTATGAAAAACACGAAATTAAAAGCGCACCTGCATCAATTTTTTTTCTTCTAAAAACAGTTACTTCGGATCGTTTATTCTCAAACATTGATCAATCGAGGTGATATCCCGTATTGAATTTCAGATATCGCATATCATTTGAACTTTGAACTCATCTATTCTAATGTGAGAGTTTTTAATTTTTCCAATAAATCATCGAGCATAAACCGTACGTGCACCGTAGATATACTGAGCATATACTGCACATGTACCGTGAGTGCCCCGTACATACACCATGCATCTACCGTGCATATACCTCACATACACCGTGGATACTCGGTACAAAAGCGGGTCAAATGTACTCTGGAAATACCGTATATAATCGGTGTCAATACGATGAAAGTACGGTGGAACTACGGTATAAGTACGGTTTTGGTACTTATACGATGGTTCCACCGTATTACCACCGTACATCACCGTTTCTTCAAAGTCGCCAGGGAGTCAGTGCACGTTTACCGGCAGCGCTGCTTACTGGACAATTCCATTTAGTATGAGGAAAATTTCGATATCTACTAGAATCAATTTCATTTCTCCATCAGCTTTGCAAAATATGTTATTCAAAAAATGCAATAATTCGTTGAACATTTTAATGAACGAAGTCAATTTCTTTCAAAATTTTATGATCAGCCACATGATCATGAGGGAATAAAAACGGCAGAAAGCGCCGTACACATATTCAAATTCTGATGCTATCAGTTTGATAATAGAGAAACATATGAACATGCAATCCATATAGCACTTATGCTGATGTCCTACTAAGCTATTGTTATATATTTAGGAAAATACTGTAAATCCTTGAACTGCGGTGAATTAGGATCGAAAGATATTCTAAACTTGCAGGAAGCTCTTGAATCTTGTATTCGTCACGTACACGTCAGATTTGACGGGAATAATCCATAGCTCTCCGTTTGACTTAGCGCTCACTATTCACATATCTGGGTAACAGACTTGACATAGATCTATGGCAAACTCGACGCAGACTTGTTAACTAACTTCATACAGGGCATCTTGTATAGTACTCACCTAAACCTTTAACATGATGAATTCACCTATATTTAGACAGGTAGAAAGGTGACTGAATTTTCGGCTCAGTAAATGAGCTTCAAATGAGATTCCTCATATTACAGCTTGAAATGACGAGTCTTGCTGAATTCTAATAACATATGAATCATGGACGGATTTCTGTATCAAAATTGAATCAAGAACAGCATCATGAACCCCCAGTAGAATTAATTCTCAAAATCCTCATTTCGGATATATAATCGAGTCTGTTCTTACTTGTGACAGTTTCTACCGTCACAGAACTATGAAAATCCAGAATAATTGATTACTTTCATAGTAATCACGGGAACGGTCACGATTCATGGTACCCGGTGAGGATAGGGCTTGATCAGAACCAAAACATCACATGTCCAGAGCGAGGTCAACAAATTTAGAGACGCTAAATTTCTGTGTACAAACATATGGAATTCTTATCGTATGGAAAATATCCCATAATCGCATATGAAAAACGTATAAGATTCTCTACAAAATGATCCTATAGAAATTTTCTATACGCTATTGCCATACGTGTGGTGATCTAGATAAATGTATGAACAGCTCACTCTATCAAGCGGAAGTATGATTTGTATGCAAACGAATACGGACTGATTCTGAAAACGATCAGGCAACAAATTAGGATTGGAAAGAGAATGGTTCTCTTTCATATACGGGGATGATTAAAATTTTCTTAGGACTTCAAGAAAACTGACGAGAAAACTAAAGTAAACGCAATGGTATTAAAATTATTGAATTTCATGGATAATAATACTAATTGTCCATGAAAGAACTGACGAATATCCAACAAATAATAGCACTCAATTGTAGCCATCAGGAATGAAAAACAAAACAACAAATATAGTTGCCATGAATGGACAGCTATCATCATCAATCCTGGCGATAATTCGAACGAGCTTGCATGCAGTAGTTTACTCGCTGTCACATCAAATATTCTTATGATTTTTTTTATTGAAATTCTGTTAAAATCATCGTCGAAAATTAATCTCACATCATTCTTAGCCCTATCACTCTAACCATAAAGGTCGTTTTTCCCCTCCATGATTGGCCAAATAATGGGAGAACTATTTCGATCATTTTCCGAACTCTTCTTTACAAAATTTAATAGTTCTGCTCTTACTATTTTCTCTCTTTCCACTCCCATTGACTATATTCCCGGGAGGGAGAGAAGTACAATCAATTGCTTCTCTCAATTTTTCCACCCTCCTCTCCTGAGATATAAATCAAGGTATATTTCTGTTACCCATGCCGTGCGATGTGAGGAAATTCATTGATGTAAAAATTACTGGAATGGGCTCATCTCATAGTCTGAGTTACAAATGAAGTATATGTATATCAATAAAATCACAGCTTAAATCATTCCACAGTATTATAATCTCCCGGAATTCTTAAGAACTATAATTGTTCATAGAGATATTGAAAAAGTTGCTAACAATATCAATTATTGTCAAATCGCGACGTTTGGATAATTCCAGCTTCTTCAGGCTCTGGAACCAAATATGATTCCTTGATTTGTGATTACATTCTTCTTATAGACTAGTCATATGTTACACTATACATAATTCCTAATTTAAGATTGATGCCCAGGTGTATAAAGCTCGATCAGCGCTGATCGTCAATTAGCTGACGGAGATGTCACAGTTACATGTATAGTTAATTTTAGGCAGTGAGCTTCACAAAGTGATAGTTGAAGATCGCGACCCGAGCGGCAGCTTAATCATGACCATAACCAAACGAAAAATTTGTTTCATTCAGCTCCAAATCAATGAAAACGAAACAATTCATCCAGTTATGATATTGTCGTTATCAATTCGTAGTCATTTTGAGCTGTTTTCGACGGTTTTCGAATACGCCGACTTGAATTATTTCTAATTATGCCAAGCTGGCTGACTCAGGTTCATCGCTGAAAATTAACTTCACATGTCACTCAACTATAGCAGCGCAGTTAAGTGATGACCGTTAATCGTTGATTAACTTTACACACCTGGGCCTAAGTGTAATCTGACGTTATATATGATATTCTTTGGAAATTGTATATAGTGTACATACAGATCACTAAGCATCATATTGTGGAATATTTCTCAGAAAACTATATTATATATTATCTTTGAGACAGGCTTCTTTTTTATGAATAAAAATTTAAATAATTGATCAAATAAGATATTGATCTTAATTTTATTGAAGGAATTTTAATAATTTTATTTCGTAAAAATGGCGTTAAATGAAGCCTTCACCGAGCGCGGTCTGGGTCAATGGCTGCTCGGGCTCTTTGACTAAAAATTAATTAGTTAGATAACAAACCTGTAAAGTTGGGCGCCAATTGATTTTATGGAGAAATCAATAAACCGAAATAATTTGTCCAAAATACGTTGATCGAAGCAGAGAGAAAAGAGGAAATTGGGTTCGATTTGGGAGACCTAGAAAAGCGAAAATTGCAGAGTTAAGGAGATGAATTAATTCCAGTTTTACTTACAAATTTTCCAGTTTAATAATGTCAAATCGGTTCCAAATTAATACAATTGATTGCTTCTTCGCAAAGAATCAGAACAGACTTGATCAACTCCACAACTCCAAATTTAATTAATAAATGTAATTAGATCACAATAGATCGAAATAATAATGAGTTTAATTTTTTGTATACACACTATAACGCAGCCAAACAACGAGTAACTCGGCGTCACTTGTTGCCTCGTTTTCTGGTCCCCAAAATATCGACTTTGCACATGCGCCTAATTTTCTTACCTTGACCACCGCAAGATGTCGAGGGTGACAACAATTTAACATTTTCTAGACCTCTGTCTCATCTTATTATATAATGCAATCCGGTTGTGCCTGACGCAAAAATTTAGCTAATCCAAAACTGAGCTGACGTATAAATTCAACTGACGTGAGAGCTGAGCTGACGTATAATTTCAGCTGACGCATAGAGTAGATGAACGGGCAGAATGGACCATCGAGGCAAAATGAACCCTGGGGAAAAGGGACCCCTGAAAAACCCGTGAGGGAAAGAGATTGGACTATTGCGAATGTTACAGAAAAGGGGCTTCATGGTCAAGAAAAATCCTCACAGTCAACACTTGAGGATAGTTTTGATTTTACCATGAAAAATCGATGCATATCTTTCTCTTCGTGTCAGGGAGCTCCCCCTATCAAAAAGGAATCATCATTCGATATTTCCGAATAAAAATCGAACGAATTTTCAATCGAAATTGTAACGAGGTTTCTCATTACGGCTATCGCATCGGCTTATGCTCCCTTCGGGTGAAGCTATTCAAGTGCAGAGCTCGAGGAGACTCACACATGAACAGCTAGATAATTCTACTACGGTACCATCTGCGTAAGATGACACCTTAAAATTACCGGAAACTTACTGACACGTCAGTGGGATTTATATGCGGCTGAGGATAGCGCAGAAGCCTAGCTGAAATGCTGGTGCTCCACTAGAGATGTCAGAGTTATTTCCGGGCCTGGCAGTGGTGTGAGAAGAAGAATCTCGCAGGCACGCGGAGAGACCTCTAGACGAGGAGAAGCAACCTCAGCCGACATAAATAGACCCAACGACACGGTGAGTAGTTAGTCTGCCTTGGGCGGCAGACTCGAGAGGATCGGGAGACGTCCCTGGAACCTCTACCGCTCGGTTCGGCGAGAGTTACCGTTGGTTGCCCGTAGCGTGGCTACGTGGCGTTTCTCGTGTGGATGGAGACGTCCGGTATTCTCTGGGTGACGATAGATAGGAATACTGCGGACGGGCTCATCCAGAGGCTATCGTGGAATACCCAATTTCGACTTGTTCTCGCTAGAGGGACTGTGACCAGATCCACGCCCCTCTACCATAACCAGCACACTGGATTGCTGGGAATGGGTTGCCCATGCCGTCCATTGGGGCTAGTAACTCCCCGAGTAATTACTACCGAAGGTTCAGCAGGTTAGCCCGAAACCGCCCTAAGTGGTTAAGCGTAGTGAGCCCAGGGAAAACCAGCGCACAGTGAGTTTTGTTCATTCCTCCGGTAAAGAATAAACTGACGCTCACGCTATCGAACCGTGTGTGTGGAAAGGGATGGCCGGAAGTGTGATGGGATTGAACGAATCCCGTTACAATATAAAATAAATGACAGTGGTGTGAATTTCGTCAATTATGCTACTCATTCTATCAAATTTATGTGTTGACGTTCATCAGTCAATATTTTCAAAAATTTACAAGCAAGTCTTAATTGATTTTCTCAATATTAATATGCATGCAATAGATGAAGGATATTTTTTATCAACTAGCTTGCAGCTTTTTCTTATTTGAAAGAAATTTTTCCTTACTTGGAAGGAGATTCTTCACTCGGACCTCCTGTGTCACATCTATTCCACTCTTACAAGGTCAGTGATATTTTTCAGGAGGATTGTGGGATCAATTGATTTCTCAGAACCGTCATTAGATCTCGAATTTTCTTGTAGAATAGTAGTCAAGTTTTTCCACCTCATGCTAATGTCTCCCTCATCTGCCTCACATTTATCCAACTTTTTCTTTCCAATTAAAATTTCCGAGCTCTTTCCATTTGCATTCTCTTGAATTTCAATTGAGATTTTTCTTTTTGTTATGAGAACTTCTCTACTTTTTTCTCATGAAAATTCCTCAATTTCTTTCTTTTTATTTAATTGAATAATTGGTAAAATTCATGATTTCCTGATAAATTCTTCATTATCGCCGTGAATTGCATTCTTGGATTCTTATGAAAATTTTCCGATTCTTTCCATGAAAATTTGGCAATTCGTTCTTTCCAATTAAGGAGGAACATCAGCTTTTGACCTAAAACAAAAAATGCTTAGGTTTTTATGAAACTTCGAGGACAAGTTCATTAAGTAATCCAAAATATACCATAATTTTTCTGGATTTTTCCACCACCGAATAATAAACGAAAATAATTATCAAAGTTGGAATTTATGTATAGGACGATATGGACAGCGAGGTAAATTAGCAAAATTCTCCCTTTACCAACGTGGCGGTAAAGGGGGAATTTTACTTTGGCAATTTTGCAATTGACGCATTGGCCTGCATTTCGCGAATTTCAAATGTGAAAATTGCAAATGTTTTAACGTTTTTCTTTAGTTTGATATGTGCTGAAGCACCCCCTCAATTTTCAAGCCAATCGGTTCGACTGTTTTTTTTCCCGAATGAACAAATTTTGAGAAAAAATTAATGGAACACGTTTTTGTTCCTTAAACACTAATTAATGATGATTAAGGCCAAAAAAGTATTTTCTCCGTTATTTCTCCGTGATTTCCTGTGCAAAATTGCTCCAATCTCATCGAAAAAAAAAAATCAAAAAATCTTTTTTTTTTTGCAAAAATCATCAAAAAATTGTTTTTTTTCTTTGATCAATGAAAAAATCGGAAGGTTTCTTTAAAAAAAACGTGAAAAAATCGGAAAAAAATTCTTTAATTAAAAACAAACGCTAGAATCGCATTTGACTAGGAGAGATGACGACTCTTTTACCAAAAAAATTTTCTTCGAGATTTTTTCTATCAAAATTACATTTTATTTTTCGACTTTCTACGATTGAAAACTCAAAAAAAAAAGGAATTTTTTAATCGAAAAAAAACATTTTCCGTTTAAAAACAATTTTTGAGTCACTATCTCTCCGAGTCAAATGCGAGTCTAGCGTTTTTTTTTATGAAATTTTTTTTTTGATTTTTTCATGGCTTTTTTTAAAGACAACCTTTCGAATTTTTTATTGATCAAGGAAAAAAAATAGAATTTTTCGTTGATTTTTGCGAAAAAAATCGATCATTTCATTGTTTTTTTTTTTGATGAGATTGAACAAATTTTGCACAGAAAATCACGGAGAAATAACGGAGGAAACACATTTTCGGCCTTAATCATCATTAATTGGTGTCAAAAGAACAAAAAAGTGTTCCTTTAATTTTTGTTGAAACTTTGTTCATTCGGGAAAAAAAACGGACGAACCGATTGGTTTGAAAATTTAGAGGGTGCTTCAGCACACATTAAACTAAAGAAAAACGTTAAAACATTTGTAATTTTCACAAAATTCGTGAAATGCAGGGCAATTTTCAAAAAAAGAAAAAAGCACAATTTTTCAGTACTTTTTCGAACCAATTTTAAAAACGGAAGAAAATTTTTTACCAACTAAACAGATTACGGATCTTACAGGAAATTGATGCAAGTTTACGAATCTCATCATCCGCTCGCTGTGCAATCAGTAGTTCCTGAGATATCGACGATTGAAGACAAAAGGGTGTTTTTGGATTCAATCGACAGTATCTCAGTAACAAAGGGTCGTAACGAAAAAAAAAAAGGAAATTGAAGCTGAAAGATCAGGCTACACGACCCTGATACGGGTTAATTTAAAAAACTTTTTTTGAAGTCCATGGAACAGTTTGAAAAAATTAAAAAAAAAGAGACAATTTTTTTGCGCTTTCAACTACCTTATCTCGTTATAACGAATGGTCATAAAAAATTTTCATCTCAATATTTCAAGAGTAGAGACTTCAAGCTTTCCAACTTTTTTTTAAAATCCTAATACGATGATTTTTGGCGAAGTTACAGCCATTTAAAAATCAGGCAAAAAACTGACAAAATTTACTGTTCCCTTAATTTTTTTGCTGAGTGTAATTGACGAAGAATAAAGTGTTGCAAATGAAACAATGGGCACCGCCGATAATTTTTATAGTGAGAATTATTCTGGATGCAACAAAACATCCAGGAGAAGAGATGCAGAAGATTCAAAAAATATTCAAAAAATACTTGGAAAGAGTAAAAAAAGACATAGTGAATAAATATTTTCCGAATCACAGTTAACGTTCTCCTTTTCTTTCTTTATGTCATTTTGTCTCAATTCTGGGATAAAATTTACTAAAATAATTTTTATTCCCCAGTAGACCTTTGGAGATTCTCGGGAAGAGTTAAGAAGACTTTTTTTTTCCCACCATTCCATATGTATGAATTCTCGGCCTTTTACATTTGTTTCCCTTTTCCAATCCCCCCCCCCCCCTTTTGCAATTTCCCCTGCGACTCCATGGTTCGACTCCTATTACTGCACCGCATTTACCGTGAACCAGGGGAAACCATGGAAAACTCCGACAGCACAGTCGGATTCATACCGAGCCTTAATGTGCCTTTCTGTTGCGCTGACGAGGAAGGCACACTAATTCTTTGTACTCAAACTTCACTGATCAGTTTGTCATTCGGATCTGCATACGGCAAGCGGTCACTCATCCAAGTAGTAACTAGACTCAATGCTGCTTAACCCGGTAGATCCGCCGAGCCGCGCACAGACCGAACAGTCAAACTGTTGGTAGTTAAGAGGACTTCTAGTACAGATTCAATGCGAAGGCTCTCCTTTCCCAAATTTTTTTTATGAATACTTCTTTCTTCTATCTTCATTCGCTCCATTATTCTATTGATGAGCTCTCATTTTTATCCACTTACATCACTTATTCAATCAAATCATAAATTTAATTTTCAACAATACAAATGTGAATGATTACATTTCTATCAAATTTGACCTTTTTCCCTGTTTATTTACACCCATAACCGTGGTATCGGTTAGACTTTTAGTTATATCAATTTCTTGCCCCTGATAATAACATCGAATATAGTAAAGCAATTGCAATGTTAACCATGATCCTTATAATATCAATGATATGGTCTTTCACTTCACATGAATAACATCAGATCGATAGATAAAGTCCCATTCAAGTACATTTTGCATTATTCGTTCGTTAAAGAGACTTTTACTCCAAGGAACATATCACCCATGACACTTAAGTCCTTGGGGGCTTTGTTGAAGTTGACGTTCTAATAGAGACATAGAAGGAGGAATGTTGAAACTTCCGAAAGAGGACATTTACTCACTTGTATCATGAAGTACAATTGAGTATTATTTTCATTCATAGTTTGCAATTCAACTGGCTTAATAGAGTCCTCTTCAACCCTTCAATCTTCCCCGGAAGAGTGAGATTCCTTTTATCCTTAATCACGCCCACTTCCAACCTATGAATGAGTATCCCAAGGGCGATGACTCGGGAAACAAATACGTACAACACACTGCAGTGCGCACTTTTCATTTGATAAAAGCCGCTTTTTCAGAATGACTTACATAAAAGTGAACCAATTAAACGTATACAATGAAATAAAAGCTAGAGTTAAGTTAAAGAGGAGCATGAAAAGAAACCTTAAGAGAGGTCGAACATAAATTCCACTATAACTAGAGAAGTCAACAAGCTGACCATCAAGCGGCCAGTCGTAAATTCTAAAAATGACGTATTGTCTGCTCGTAGGCTTGAAAACGATTATTATGGTTATAAGTGGAAGAATAAAAAGGAGATTATGGGAATGGAGGATATAGAGAACAGAAGAATTCCACAGTAGTGGTGGCTCTGTGAAGCTGAATGAGGATAATTCAGAGAGTGAGGGAGAGGATGTAGAAGGAAAGAGAGAGGGTGGAGGAAGCCAGGGGGATCAGAAAAAGCGGGACAGAAGAGACGTGGTATCTGTCTGGGATAGCGAAATGTTACCAGATGATAGTGAGAGAAAATATGAGGTTGAGAGGGAAGGAAGGGGAGAACCGAGAAGTGAGAATTGGGTCAGTCGGCTTGTAGCATACTGCAGGTGTAGGTATCTACTTACCCCTAACCACTACCCTCCACCCTCTCTTCTCCCCACTACCAGTATCTAACCGGCTTCATTCCCTCCCTCATTCCTTCTTCGGTTTCCCTTGTATCTGCGCTTCATGCACTCACTTCAGTAGTCTCTATCTCTCTCACTCTTTCTCCTACTCGGTTTCATAGGTACACCGGGAATTGAACCACCGAGGTAACGAGAATCTGAGCGATTTACTCGATTCGCTTCAAATATTCTATCTCGATCTGCGCATAGCTCTCTAGTGTCTTCCAAGGAAATGTAGAGTGTGAAGGAGAAGCAGAGCATGTGCGAGAAAGCCCATCGACACGAGTCAGCAGACTGGAAAGACAGTGCCAATCCAACAACTATTCCTCCGAGTATAACACCCGATCTGATTTCTGATCTGTCCACTTTGTCATCATCACTAATGATTTCAGGCACTGGAAGCTCTATCGAGATGCTCGTAGAGTTGGTAATACACGATGGAGTTAGAATCACTGAATATTAGAAATCGGATGAAATGGCGCCAATTGATTGACATCACAACACGAGATGTGATAAAAGCCACATGAGAATTTATCCATAGAATCAATCTATATTCTCGAGGGGTCATGATTCTTCAGGTTCAAGCTATTTGAGTTATCGTGAAATGACTTGCTTATATAATTATCGATATTTCATTAATTCAAGTGAGACGTTCTCAAATGGTTTGATTTTGAACTTCTATCGAGTAAACTGTATTTACTATTGGTTTGACTTCTCGATATATATATGATTCGTCTTATTTTTTCGATAGTAAAAACCTTTATAATATTGTTTAACGAAAATTAAATTCAGTAACTAAATATTTTTTTTTATTATTATTGTAATATTTTTTTATTTTCATTTTTTTTTTAAAAGAGCATAGTTAAAAGAGATATCGCTCTGAATTAAAATTATAAAACAAAATTGAATTTTATTTTATTTAGAAATCTGTATTCCTTTTCAATACATTACAGGTGAGTTATTGAACCCAGCCGCCTCCGCGGTCATTAGGATTTTGGAATCCTTTTGTTACTGACTAGTCGGATGATCACCTGGGGATTAAATTTTGATACTTCTTTGTTTGTTTTGATTTTCGGACGAAAGGTCCTCCTGGCGCCCAACAATTAACGTTGTTTGAATTTATTGATTTTATTTGGATATTTTGATTTCTTTGAGTTTCACGCAATTCTTTAATTACCGTGGATTAAAAATACGTGACAATGTATATGACCTGACACTATCCTCTATATTGCGAGCTTAGAGTCGTGGAAGTTTTTACTCAGTTGAACTAAGAAAAGAAACATCATCAATCGATTTGTGCAATTAGTTGAAGAGTTATTGTTAGTGTTTGCGAGTATATAATCGGTTTTTCTCGACCAAGAATGAACTGGAATCGTGGGTACCATATACACACCTATATAATTATGAAATGGCCAGAATGTTCGGAACAATCAAATATGAGTGAGACAATAGGTTACTACCGGACTGTGTGGAACAAAGTATTTCCTCACTGGTGCCTCTCCGTTTGTTTTGGGGCGTGAAACACTGGTTTCCAAATTTGACGAAGCACACAACGTGTCCCAAAGAAATAGGTGTCCTTTTTTTTCTAATTTGCTTCTTCTTTGACTTTTTATTTTCAACTCTCTCATTAATTACCACTTCTCCTATACCTCCATACCCAATTATACGCTCCAGGATACATTTGTCGCACTCTTTTCAATAGTGCTATAATAACATTGGTACGTGACATCCACAGCGAAATATAAAGCCATGCTGTGATGCTGTAGTGATTTTTCTACTCTTGCTCATTGTGTTTCTGCTTCTATTTTCTTTCTTTTCAATTTCCTTATGTGCCAAGTATGGTATCCCTCGAAAATGTTGGATTATTGCCGGCATAACTTCATGTACACGAAAAAGACAGAGACGTTAGGTTCATTAAAAAACGCTTTGAAATAAAGAAAATAACCAATCCAGACCGAGACTACTAGAGGAAACCGGAGTGAAGCGGACCTATGGGGTAAACTGAGGGGATTTTTCCGTACTGTTATGGTTATTCGTTTAATAGACAAGGTCAAAATATACTATCTTAGCAGGATGAATCTATGATTCAAGCTGCATTGAAGATAGAAAAAAAAACTATTTCAAATGAGTTATGGTGACCAGGATTCTGATGTTAGGGGTACTATTTTACTAGTTTAGTACATTGAATTAAGATATGTAACACACCCGTTATAATAATTTTGTTCTGTTAGCGATTCCCGTATCATAATCCACACTTTATGAAGAATTCTTCGACGGAAATAGTACAGAATCCATGAATATATATCTGAACTACTAATGATTGAGGAAGTGTAGATTTCATCTATGCAGATTTCTCATTAATTTCAAATTTCTGTGGAGAGTTGTCCTTCGCGGAACGATGATTATAGTAAATTTCGGAAAATTTTGGAAAAAAACGAAAAATTATACATTGCCTCTCTTTAGTTACCATAACTAACTTTGTATCACAACTATGACAATCAAGTTCTACATAACAAGAACTAACAGTTCATACTCATGTCTACTATTTGATAGTTCTTTGGTGGATCATGTAAATGGGCAGTTAATTTTTTCGTGAAATCGACCGTGATTCGATCATGATGTGTTCGTATCATAGTCACATCATAGTAGCATTGTTGTCACACAACAGTTGATTTCGTGAAAAAATCGACTGTCTGTTCGATTTATAATTGATATGCAATCGCCCGATCCATCAGGGTTATCGTTGAAGCTCATAAAATTTCTTTTCAGAATGAAAATTCCTGTTTCTGATCACAATATTTACTAACAATATTTTTATAGCCAAAGTCTTTTTCTACCATACTTTTTTAGTTCGAGACTCTAAAAAATTCTCATAGTGTTTACACTATGATAAACTATAATTTTTTTCAAACAAAAGGACTACGTGAGAATTTGGAAAGAGTACGGAAATGCTGCGACATGTCTGCATATTGGAAAATTTGTTCATAGAAGCCTTCGTAGATATTGATTATTAAACAAGAAGAGATACACTGAGAATGAAAAGTGGTAGAAGCTATCAAATATTTGCTTTATTGGTTCTTAGCAAATATGTTTTTTAAATAATTGAAAATGTTGTTGACTTTACTGAATTTCGTTCATTCAAACAAATCAACTGTTCGAATAAACAGAAATCACTAAATTCAACAACCTTTACAATTATTTTACCAAAATATTTCCTAAGGACCAATGGAACGAATATTTGATCATTTTTACCTTTTTTTTCTCAGTGTAGAATTCATTGTTCTTTCTATTTATTCTGCTCTCATTTCTCTGTAGTGAGGACTCGTATTCTCAGAATTAGACTTATTTCGTAATACATTCACATTGGATGTGATTTTTTTAAATTCTATTATCTCACATAATCGTTCAACAGAACACCTGCGCGCAAGCGTCACAGCAGTCTTGTTCAGCGTGATACAAGATAGCTGAGAACATGTTCAAGCCGTCCTTCTCCGTTCAATAAAATGAGGAGGAAAAAAACAATAGATTTTTGCCGAGCCATTTCAGCCTGTTACGCTGATGCTGTATCTTGAGAATTCACTTTTCTAAAAAGCTTCATCGTATGAACTAAAGCAGTCACGTTCAGTGGATTCTTGAAACGTTTGGCTATGTGCCAATAAACGAGCGCAATGATCGTTCCCCTGACGAGACTTGGAAGAACGAAATATATCTGCCCCTCATTGTTAGTAATGGCGATAGTAATTCCATTCCTATCAATTTTTTTTTCTCCTTTGCTATCCAAATTGTTTCTTAATGAAGGCGATTAATTTCAGAGAAGCTGCAAACTGGATTTCTTTTTCTTTTCCTTCCTATCAAAGAGGTGTGAAGGAGGTGATAACAATGTATCATCAGAAGTGTTGGAAGAAAGTGATTTCTTTATTTTTCATTTTTTTGTTCTCTCTTTGTATTCGGTTGAATATACGGTAGTGGGTTGGTAATTATAGCCATGTCTTGGCCATGGCGTCGAGGCACACAGAAAAACACGGTAGAGATGGTAAAGAGTAAGGGAGAAGTGCATTTTAAAGTATGTAGGTCAGGCACTGACCTATCTCATAGGGTGACCTGAGCCAGTGCCGACCGCCAGGGGTAGATCCGTTTCTACTAACGTTTGGATAAGGTGCAAGGAGTGCACCCAGGGCTGAGGCTGTGAAACCACTGCCGGGAGGGATAGGTATATCCCTCAATGCTTGAATAAATTGACCTCGCGGACTCAATTCCTTTTTTTTTTATTATATATATAGATATGTAAGATTGGAAAGAAAATTATTCTCCGATACAGACGAATGAAAAAAAGAGATAGGAAAACCCCCAGTTTTTATTGCAACTGTGTACTTTTGTTATGGAATTATTATGGTTTGAAAAGAAAGATAGAAAATGAAGAACATCTAATGCTCTTATGCAGGAAATGAATTTGTTTATTCTAAACGGATTTTTCAATTTCAGGAAGCGTATAGAAAATGGGTGTGCAGCTCCCTGGTGCCTTACTTTGCTCATGAAGGACCGTCGAACTCATTAACCTCGGTGGGAGCCTATGTTGGCACGAGGTTAAGGCCCTGTCGGTCCTTCTGTCAGTCTGTGGAACAACGTTGTCCTTATCTACTCCCGGGTGATCGTGCACCGGCTTATCCTACGCAATATGCCGGTGAACCTACTTTCCTTTGTAGAGGTAAGTCTGTACATTCAAAATTGAATATAATTGTAATTTAATGAGAAATTTCTGATAATTAATGAGTAATTTGATAATCTGTTTTTAAATAAGGAAGGTAATCATTCTTATCTGGCACCTTCTAAATTCAACATCATTGTTTCAGTCCAATTAATGGTGACTCTATTCTCTGAAAGAGGCAAGTGCCACAATCTAACATCATTGCAATGTTCTCACGTAGAGCAGATGATTGAAGGCAATTTAATAATTAAATCACGATTCGATCGATTTTCCTTCTTAGTCTTTGTCCTCGACAATCAATTGCATTTCGAGCAGCCAATTTGATTCCACGGGGAATTTTTCAGATGTGCCCAGGAATTTAGTATTTGAATATAAAAATTTCTTGAAGAAGAATTTCAATGGAAACTTCGTTTCATT
Source organism: Aleiodes alternator (assembly GCA_963921955.1). Taxonomy (NCBI): domain Eukaryota; kingdom Metazoa; phylum Arthropoda; class Insecta; order Hymenoptera; family Braconidae; genus Aleiodes; species Aleiodes alternator. The sequence goes on from OY998106.1 coordinate 5,165,359, forward strand.
GAAACGATTCAACGAATTGAGTTTTTCCACTACTTTGTTACATGAATCTTTCATTTCAATTCTCTTATTCGTCTGTACATTTCCGATAATTTCAATTGTATTTTCCACGACGCATGATTGTTCTATTTATGTCAAATATATAAAATCGAAAAATAATAAGATTCGATAATTGAAATGATACGTATTCTATGGTTTTTTTCTCAATAATTTGCAGATCCGAATATACCAGAGACGGGTGAACAAGCAGTCAGAGCATTGCACGGTGACATAGAAGAGGAGTGTTGTTTCCACGTTTGTTCTGACGATGAGCCAGGATCGGGTATCTGTGCCAATTGTACTGCTAGTGAACCACACGGGCGTCGCATCGGCCGTGATCCACCATTTGCACCCCTAAATTGCCCTACAGGTTCGTTTTGATTTTACATACTTGAAGTATCACATAAGATGAATCTTCATGGCAAGTATCACAACAACAACCATCCCGTATAAATTTAATTAACTTGGTTATTATTTGTAAAGTCTCAACGAATTTATTGGCAAAATATTAGCGAAGAAAGATAGCCAACACTCAGGCCAATATTGGAATATAACTCGGGTTCGACGTTGTTTCTGGGAATCTTAATGTTCGGAACTATTCAAGATCCATCTGGACTTCAATATACGTTACTGGAATGTATAGGAAGCTGGAGAAGGCACTGAACTGTCTGAAACGTGCAAACAGTGAAAAGAGATGTCCAAGACAGCCTATCTTTGTTACAAAATCGAAGCCAAAAGTTTTCCTTCCCACTCGGACCAAGAATGATAGATGTACAATGAGGTAACCCTCACAAAAAACGATATTCTAAAATTTTCAATTCTGAAATTGATTTCACCAACGAAGAACTGAAAATTGCATGCAAAATGTTTGGTGTTTCGAGTTGGGAATATCCATGCTTTGTAAGTTTTAGTATTGGCTTCCACGCACACGATTCTATCATTATTGCGCAGGCGTAATCTTGGAAAGAGTGAAATAACCTGGTTTGAACATATATCTTTCTCTGGCACAATTTCCGTCCACAAACTTGGTATAGCAGTGCTTCTTCTCGTTCTATATACATTCTAGTAATAGACACTTAAGGAAGAAATAATGAAATCAATTGTTTCAATAGTCCTCAAAAAAATTCTTCCTCAAGTAACTCAAAATTAATAGGCGAATGATATTATCATATCCCAATATTGAGAACGTACATAGTTTTTGTCATTTTCCTACGAAAAAGTTTGTCTACAAGTATTCTGTGGGTAGCATTTGGCTTAGACGCATTTTACAAAATTTGAGCAAGCTGTACCGATTTGTACTAGCGCAGTCCAGTTAAATACACGGAGAGAAATAGAATAGTAATCATTACTATGTTAACATAGTAATGATTACTATGTTGAACATAGCAATAATTACTATGTTAACATAGCAATCATTACTATGTTAACATAGTAATCATTACTATGTTCACCATAGCAATCATTCCTATGTTAACATAGTAATCATTACTATGTTAACATAGCAATAATTACTATGTTAACATAGTAATCATTACTATGTTAACATAGCAATAATTACTCTGTTAACATAGTAATGATTACTATGTTCACCATAGCAGTCATGACTATGTGAACATAGTAATCATTACTATGTTAACCGGATCAGGAGGGAGTTTCTCCAGTTTTTTTGCCAATATTTCGGTAAATAAGCGAAATAGAGCGAAATGGGCGTTAATTTGGGATCAGCAGGGAATTTTCCTGGTTTTTGCCGATTATAGAGGAAAATAAGCGGGATAGAGCGAAATGGACATTAACATGGGATCAGGAGGATATTATTTCGTGCAGAGACTCCCTCCTGATCCCAAATTAACGCCCATTTCGCTCTATCTCGCTTATTTACAGTTTTCCAGGTTTTCGTGATGATCTTGGTGGATAAGTGAGATAGCGCGGAATGGACATTAATATGGGAGCAGGAGGGAGTTCTTCCAGCTTATTACGATTATCTTGGTGAATAAGCGAGATAGAGTGAAATGGACGTTAATTCTGGAGAAGGAGGGGGTTTTTTCAGTTTTTCGTGATTATCTTGGCGAATAAGTGAGATAGCGTGGAATGGACATTAATATGGGAGCGGGAGGGAGTTTTTCCAGTTTTTCGTAATTATCTCGGTGAATAAGCGAGATGGAGTGAAATTGACGTTAATTTAGTATCAGGAGAGAGTTTTTTCAGTTTTTCGCCACTATCGGTGGATAAACGAGATAGAGCGCAGAACACATATGGAATTAGGAGGAAGTTTTCAGATGAAATAATATCCTTGACCCCAAATAGAAAGTCCATTTCGCTCTATTTCACTTCTTTGCCGCTATAGTCGCAAAAAATCTAATCAACTCCCCCCTGATCTCAAATTAACGTCCACTCCGCTCTATCTCGCTTATTCGCCAAGATACTTACGAAAAACTAGGAAAACTTCCCGATGATCCCATATTAACGTCCATTTCGCTCTATCTCGCTTATTCACCAAGATAATCGTGATAAGTTGGAAAAACTCCCTCCTGTTCCCATATTAATGTCCATTCCGCTCTATCTCGCTTATTCGCCAAGATAATCACGAAAAACTGAAAAAACCTCCTCCTTCTCCAGAATTAACGTCCATTTCACTCTATCTCGCTTATTCACCAAGATAATCGTAATAAGCTGGAAGAACTCCCTCCTGCTCCCATATTAATGTCCATTTCGCTCTATCTCATTTATTCACCGAGATGTTAGCGGAAAACTGAAAAAACTCTCTCCTGATTGAATATTGATACCCATTTTGCTCTATCTCACTTATCCACCAAGATCATCACGAAAACCTGGAAAACTGTAAATAAGCGAGATAGAGCGAAATGGGCGTTAATTTGGGATCAGGAGGGAGTTTCTGCACGAAATAATATCCTCCTGATCCCATATTAATGTCCATTTCGCTCTATCCCGCTTATTTCCCTCTATAATCGGCAAAAATCAGGAAAATTCCTTGATTTCAAATTAACGCCCATTTTGCTCTATCTCGCTTATTTACCGAGATATTGGCAAAAAACTGGAGAAACTCCCTCTTGATCCGGTTAACATAGTAATGATTACTATGTTCACATAGTCATGACTGCTATGGTGAACATAGTAATCATTACTATGTTAACATAGTAATTATTGCTATGTTAACATAGTAATGATTACTATGTTAACATAGCAATTATTGCTATGTTAACATAGTAATGATTACTATGTTAACATAGTAATGATTACTATGTTAACATAGGAATGATTGCTATGGTGAACATAGTAATGATTACTATGTTAACATAGTAATGATTGCTATGTTAACATAGTAATTATTGCTATGTTCAACATAGTAATCATTACTATGTTAACATAGTAATGATTACTATTCTATTTCTCTCCGTGTATTTTAATATTTTCAAAACACTTTTAAAATATTAAGTGCTCAGATTTTCTTCAGAAAAATAATCTTTTCGCATTAACTGAGCCAAATCTACTAGTAGAACAGTTTTCTAGAATTTTTGCTATAATTGGTTAAAGACTCATTTTGCATTTTTTTAAATGGTCTCTTGGGTTGGCACTACGCTACGAACCCGGAAAAATGTGTTATCGGTATCTTGGGCCCATCATATAACTACATTCCAAAAATCAGATATACTGCTATGATAGTTTGGTAAAGTGTCCTGGAATTTTCAAAAATACAGCTAGATACGACGTGGAAAAGTTCTGATGCTAGTACTTATCACTTTAAGGTAATCGAATCTATCGATTTCGTATGGTTTTGGCCAGATTGGGCTCAAGTTTACGGGCTGTATGGGCTCGGTAAGTGGAGTAGTGTATCCCCACCGCTCTGAATAAGCATTAGGCTCCTGGGTCTAATGCTAGACCCCTGGGCCTATTGATAAAGACCATACGTCAACTACTAATGCATCACATGTTTAGTGGCATCCGTCCATACACCAAGCTTTCAGAGTCCTCTGCTAGATGAGTGCTCAACTTTTTGGTAGGGATTTGTCTTGTACATATATGGATTTCACTAACACATGTGATGAGTTAGTAGTTGGCGCATGGTCTCTATACTAAGCCTGGCGATGAATGCGGGCACGCTGACTACGTTGTGTTTGTTATTTGTGCTGCCCGAGTGGAAAATTCAGTAAGGACATGATAAATTCCTGATGAGGTTCGTCCCGCGTACCTATAGGGACATCATAGGGCATACCTCGTGAGGACATCACCAGGATCGTCACGCAGTGGCCCCGTGATGAGCCCGACAGGAGTACCTCATCGGGACATTACAACTCGCCGCATAACTACCTGATCCCTGAAAATTAATTCGTGTAAATTCATAACGATAATTATTCATGATTTATTATGAAAACTATCACTCAACATTGAGTATGAATTGATGGCTCTTTATCGAATATTCCACCCTTATCGTTCACTTTTCAACGGCTTTGCTCAATCTTTATTGAATATCAGGAGAAGAATTTGGCTATCATGTTATCTTCATTTTTTTTTGCGATTAGTAATCAGCCTTTTTTTATCAATTTTTATTCAGTTGCAATATTCCAATTTGTACTGCATTCATTGCATTTAATTCCTGAATTTCCGACAAATCAGTTGAAGAAATTCGGATACATGGGAAAGTGAATTAATTGATTCACTTTGTCATGTTTTCAATTCTCTCATTTAATTATATTCGTTTTGTAATTACTGAAAATAAAATTGCAATAGTCGATTTTCCTTGAAATGTGCGAAGTAATAGAGCCCACCACCTCGCTGGAACTTATGGTCTTTGGGATGAAACTTTATTCAGGAACAAAATCGCTACAGGACGCCACCTAGCGACGAATTATAGGGCTTAGTATTCTGTTGACGCTCGGATTACCCTGACTGCTCCCTAATGAGGGTTTCATCTAGAGCACCTTATCGGGAATCAAAGGGAATTACCCTATAAGTTCTCAATCATGGGGTTGTCAGGTGAAATCCCAATCAGGTAAACTTCAGTGTGTCCCAATATTGGATGCTTCGGGGAATACCCCACTAGGCACTACCTAATGAATCCCTGATAGGAAGTTGGGGCTGCCCTATGAGTTCTCGACGATGAACTCACTAGGTCTTTCCCGATCAGGTAGGCCCTACGTCATCCCAATGACGACCTAATAGGGTGTAGGGACACACCCGATAAAATTTCTACTCGGGTGCTTGCGCAGCTGACCCCTCACCATTAAATTATTCCGGCCCATTCTTGCTGACTACGTTATTAACAATAACGTAGCCAGGACCAAGAACTTCTTGCTCCTACGATTCATTCGCCACCTGGTATATGCGTGAAGATAGGCAAAATAATTCGTCGGTTGAAATGTTCATAGCAATTTGCCAGTTAGACTCGTGTCATGTGAGTGTGATAGTGACAGATGAATACGAGTAAATGAAGAAATCAATTCATGAATTCGAGAATAAACTAATAAATAAATTAAGTGAAACTGGAGGATTCTGATAGTTTTGTTGCACCTGTTTTAGTTTGAGGAAATATTTGAAATTTACAATTAATAATGAAAAATGACATGGACTTTATTTTCAAATATTCTTGAGTATCCCTCTCTCCAGCACTGTCAGGAGGAATCTCAACAGGATTTTGGGAGCAATATCGACAGGAATCTTAACAGGTCCCAAAATTCTCACCAGGACGCTCAGAAGGATCCTAAGAAGTATTTCATCCAGCATGATCAGAAGGACTCTTAACAGGATTCCGATCAGCGCTGTTAAGAATGTTTCCATGAGTAGTATAAAACTATGAGTTTCCGGGATATTTCTGAAAATGAAGTCCACGTGATTTTTTTGGATGACGGAATGGAATATTCCTTCAAACTAAAACAAATACAATGAAACTATCGAACTCTTCACTTCCACTCAATTTATTCATCAACTTCATTTATGAATCCACTTACCAATTAATTCATTTATTATTTATCTATTTATTCATATTGCAGTATAACACTTACGTGACAGAACTATAATTGTCAGATCTTTTTCTTTTTCTATTCCTTTTGGTTATATCCCCTATGAGAGGGGCAAGTACCAATTCTTCTCCAAATATCTTGAATTCTTATTTTCTTGGTTATACCCGTTAGAGGGCGTACCATCTGTATTCTTCTTCGTTTCACAAATTCAAATTCAAAACAAGCAACACAAATGAAATATGAGTAACAATTTTTATGATACGACAAACACATTTTTTTTAATTTTTTTTTTTATTTATTTTTTATTTTTTCTTTCCCTCCCTCCCAATTTAATTTCATTTTTTTTTTTTATATCTTCACTTTATTTTCAATTGAAAATTTAACTATAATTTCCATAGCCTTGAACTTATTATCTATGAATACTTTTTGGATATTAGTTCCCGGTAAAACGTCTTCTTTTCTCAGTAATTCACACATTTCCATTCGGTTTATATTATATTCGATACATATCCGCAAATGCAATTAGCTTCCATTATTATATTTTTCATAAATAAATGTGAATTCAATAGTGTATGATGCGATTTAATTCTGTTTGATAATGCAATCAGACTCCTAGTCATTTTTTCCTTAAGAAACCATTGTTTATTATAAATGGAATCCTCTGTATTTTCGAAATAAAAAATCCCTTTTTTTTTGCCTTCACTTCTGAGAAATTCATTTGAATCAGAGATTCATTCAACTTTCAGAGCTGGAACAATCTTTTTCCAGAAGATTTTCCCATTTTCATAGTTTTCCCCTTCTTCTCACGCCAATTTCGCAATCTCATCGGCATTTTCATTCATTTGAATACCTCTGTGTCCTGGAATGTACATGATTTTAACATTGATGTTTTCTCGTGATAATTCTATTACTCTATTCTTTATTTCGAAAATTTCTTTGTAGGCTTTTGGATCCAAACAAGTAGCTGCTAACTGTTGCACTGCACTTAGTGAATCATAATTGTCAGATCACTATGCGCGCTCCAACTGAGAAACTATTGTGCCTACCTTCACTCATATACCAGGTGGCAAATTAATCGTAGGAGCACAAAGTTGTTGGCCCTGGTCATTATTGAGAAGAAGAGATGACTTCGGTGAGCCGAAAAGAGAGAGAGTGTTCCAACGTGTATCACTGTCCTGTTTCAGCAGATGTCTCTTTAGTTAGCGCAATTCATAAAATCTTCTGTAATTGTTAATATTTTGACATACTTGCACGGAGAGAAAAGTATAAGAATTTTTCTGAATGAATTCTAAAAAAATTATCATGCCGCTCTATAAACGGGATGCAATTCGCTTCTGTACCGAAAAATTCCTATGCTCCACGTCAAAATTTCTTCTTTTTATTTCTCAAAAAAAAAAGCCATTTTACACTTGACTTTGGATTGAAATATCTCGAAGACTGCTCAAAAGTTATCGAGACATGCTGTGAATGAAATCTAGAGGAAAGATTAATGAATAAAATGAGCAGGATTCCGTTTTCTACAACGCGTAATTATTAAGATATTATTTCTTAAGAAAGATTCAGAAGGAACGCTCGAGCGGCCATTTATTTGCTATCAGGCCTCGTCCATTGTTTCTGACCTACTCATGAAAAAATTGGTATCTCGGAAATGACTGGTCGTAGAAAAGCGGCGTTTTGCTTATTTTCTTCGTTAATCTTCCCTCTAAATTTCATTCACAGCATGTCTCGATAAATTTTGCATAGTTTCCGAGATATGTTAATCCAAAGCCATGTGTGAAATGGCCAATGGCTCATGTACTGACAACAGCCAAAGGTACTCGACTATGCCCCTTCGTCTACCAAATTATGAGGCTGGCATGGGAATAATTCTGAAAAATTTTATGGAAACGTATGAAAATTAGTAACGTATGAAAATTTCTAAGGGCCCAATGATTCATCATTTGTCGGACAGATGATTTTTCCTTAGCTTTGAGAAAAAAAACTATCGGCTAATATTTTTGTAATGCTACGTAACAGTTATTGTAATATTTTATCTTGAAAATTTTATTAGCCTTATTACTACTTACCGTGGCCAAGACATTTTTCCCATTAGTAGACTCATAAAATACCCCCGGCCTGTATTTCGCATTCACATTATGTCGCTAAGCATCATGATTTTTCAGAGAAATTTCTTTTCGTGTGGCCATGCTCATGAAGAAATACAATGAACTTTATTGCCAAAATTTCCACTCTGACAAAGAAGTTTCACGTCTAAGGCCTAGCTCTCTGCAAACTGTCTTTTCTTCGTAATTTTGCAAGAATATGTCCGGAATTAATGGAGATGTACCTCTCTTGGCTGGAAGATTTTTGTCGAAAGTTTCACCAGCTTCAAAAAAAGATCCGAACGAAATGGCTCTATCTCGCTTAGTTTCTAAGATACTCTTGAAAAACTGCACAAAAGCTTGATTGAAATCCATGTTCTGAGATTTTTTTTAAACTTATCTAACGTCACCATCTGTATTCTAAGGTCATGCTTATCAGTGACAAGAGTTTATGGCGTGTCTATGGACAGAGCACATATGAAAAAACAGTAGTGTTTGTACCATTCGGCAGATCGAAGAATCCAGATCCTGACACTCTGAGAGAAAAACATGATCACTGGAGCTATAAAAATTTAGTAGAAAAAGACCTCGACCATAAATTAAGTAACAGCAACTATTTCAGGTATAGTTAGTTTCAATAGGCGATCTATAGTAATATCGACGAATATTATTGCAATCAGAGCATTATATTGATGGTTACCTACCATTGGCCATTGTGTTCTATACTTTATAATAAACATGACACTACAGTATATAGTCAAATTCCGAGTAGAAATTTTTAGGTGATTTTAACTTCTGTTTCAATCTACAAAAATTGTAGATTGAACGAAAGCCAAAAGAAGTTAAACGGCATACAGCCAGCAAGTTTATTTTAACTCATTTAGAACTCACAAAAAAAAGAAAAAAATTCGGTCTAGTCTGAAGATAGTCGAAGCGGTCACCCACCCAAGTACTGACCAGATCCAATGCTGCTTAGCTTTGGTGACCGCCTGGAGAACTCTCGTTGTTTTTTTTTTTTTTTGTTTGAAATACTTTGTTTTATTACTCCTTTTACATTTTTGTTTAGTTTACAGATAAAACAAATTTTCGTAAAAAAATATCTTATGCTAGTTATAATTAATATTAAAGAGAACGAGGCTAAGTTATTTTTAGCACGCTGTTTCTCTACCGTCTCTAAACTTTTTTAGTTTTTATTTTAATTTTTGTTAATACTACTTTTAAGGCACTAATGAACGTAGTTTGTATGCCTAACAGTTTATATTGTATTTTTGGTGTAAAAAAAATTGAGTAATTATAAAAAAAAAATCACCAAACAAGCTATTTTTTGAACTTAGTCTAGATCAACTTATTACTATATACTTAAAATTACTATGTACAAGTTTGGTGAGGTACCGACACTATCTTTTTCTGCCTCGTCTTCTGCGGGGGGCACGATTTCGTTGTTGTCTGAGCTGCTCCAGTCTGTTCTTTATTTCTGGGATGTGCCTCGCAGTTTCATCGAGCCACCAGTATCTGTCAACTGCTCTTGTGTAATCGTTGTGATCAGCCAATGGAATGGCCGTAGAGTATTTGAGGTTTGTGATCAGCTCCTCGTAACTGTCTGGGAGTTTTTTGTTTCGTTTGTGTCTACCAAAGTGATAAATCACTGGAATATTGTTTTCATCTTGGATTATGCCGGTTCTGTCCAGATAGGTGAAGGCTTGAGGCTGAAGATAACCAGTCTTGGCTCCATGTGCTGCTATTATTGGGTCTACCGTAGCTAATCTATTGATGGTTTTATTTTTAATTTCAGTCATTCCTTGATAATAATCCCTCGTTAGTTTCAACGTGAAGTTATCTATTCTGGGTGTCTCTGCGCAGTCATACAGCTTCTTATTGCTCACTCTCCTCTGGTAATTGGACTCAGGAGATCTGTATAATCTGAGGCATGCTCTAAGGCATTGTCTTTCGAATTTCCTCACTTTCTCCATCTGGGCCGCAACGGTATTCCACGAAATTGGGGCGGCGTAGGTAAGCAGCGGTCTTATTAGCAGCAAATAGCAGATAATTCTGGCTTTTTTAGTGATATTTGGGTTGTAGAATAATCTACCCAGTGATTTGAATCTGGTTTTTGCTTTCTCCAACTGTCTGTCCAGGTGAGCTGCACAACGTAGAAGATGGTCAACGCCGTATCCCAGGTACTCTACTACCTCTCTAGTTGGAATGTCGATGGGTTCTCTGGTGCTTGGGTGATGCGTGGTTATTTGGAAATCGATCAGGCCTTCTCTTTTGTTTCTTCCGAGGTGTCTATATGGTTTTCTCAGCAATATAGACTCGCACTTAGCTGGGTTCATTCTTAGATTCCACATGCTGTAGTAGTTATTTATTTTATTCACTAATTCCTCTAGGGATTCTTGGATGAGTCTAGGCACTTGTCCAACTATGTAGATGATTAAATCATCAGCGTAGGCTATTGAAAATGAATAGCCATTGCTATTTAGGCCGAAGGCGTTGAGAATATCAGCTGTAAATATTGAGAATAGTTGGGGCGAGTTGACTGTCCCCTGTTGGAGTCCTTCCAGAATTTCAAATGTTCTGCTTGACATGTTTTCGCCATCGTAGACTACAAAGTTTTTCCCACTAATCATGTCCCATATCATTTTCACTAATGCCATCGGGAATTTTTTTTTCAGTAGCTTATAAACTAGGCCATTCAACCAAACTGAGTCAAACGCCTTTTCAAGATCGATCAACGTGGCACCCACTAGATAGTTTTTGCTGACTTGGAAATTAGCATCTGATAAAAATTTGTTTATTGCATGAGTGGTAGAGTGTGGGAATCTGAAGCCAAACTGGGTTTCAGGGATTATATCCTCTTCCTCACAGTGTGCAGTTATGGCGTTGCTGATGATGCTTTCAAAAACTTTACTTATATTTGGAGTCATGCTGATTGGTCTGTAGCTCGAGGCCGTGTTGGTTGGTTTCCCCTTTTTATGGATGGGTATTACTTTTGCTGTTTTCCAAGGAATCGGAAAGTAGTTGATGTTGATTGAGTTATTAAATAGTATTGAGTAATCGATGATAATCTGTGCTGTTAAGCGCTTGAGGACGACATTTGGGATGTTGCCGATACCACATGATGTTTTGTTTGGTAAATTTTTGATTATTTTTGCTATTTTTTCTGGTGTAGTGAAATACGAGTAAGTATCATCCGTAACTTTGGGGTTTGAGGCTACATTGTCTCTGGAGAATGTAGTGATTGCAGTCCGATTGTTTCTTTCAGTGATGAATTTACTTTTGAATTCATTAATTGTTGTATCTACGAGCTCTTTCAGCCGAGTTCCTGTGTTCAGGTACCTTGGGGAGTTAATACTCTCGTAGTAGGCTCCTATGACATTGAGTTTATCTGCTGGATCTGAGAAAATGTAGTTGTCTCCATCAGTTGGTGTGTTACTTACGTCACATTGACTTCTTCTAAGAGTCTCCAAGTCATTTTTCTTCACTATTATTTCCGGCAGTGGTTGTCTCAGTTTGGGTCTGAATAAACTATTGACTTGTGGCATAAACTGCTCGGAATCTTTGAAGTCAATCTTTTTGAAGACTTTTCTCCAGTGAGCTTCGACTGCTAGACGGAATTCTGATTGTAGTTGGTTTTTAACTTTCTCGAGGTTGTTTTTGATTATTTTAGTTTGGTAAAGCCTGGCCCGGGGGTCAGTTTTAAGACTTTTGTGGAATGCAGTTAACAATGAGCTTTTGATTTTATGTAGTCTTGCGATTTTCCTATTGGTATATTTGGTGATGTTGTTTTCGAATATTATCTTTGGCACTTTTTCTTCTATTGTTGTGTTAACACTTTTCGTAATATAATTCAGATAATTTTCAATTTCTGCTGGTGATAGGTTTCTGTCATTGAGAATATTCGAGACGTAATTCTCTTCCAGACCTTTCATGAATTCAGCCCAATCTGTAGCTTTATAGTTGTATCTTGCAGTTGGATTTGCTGCTCCATTAACCTCTAACGAATTATCCAGCTCCAGAATGATGTTGATCAATTTGTGGTCACTATCATAGCTCTGGGTGGGTAGTTTATTATTGAATGCATTGGAGAGGTTTAGTCTATTGTCTACAATGCAGTGATCTGGGTAGGTTTGAGCTGGAATAAACGTGGGACTGTGAGAACTCTCGTTGTCTGCTGCTAATCTGAAACATATGACTGTTCCGTTCCCGATTGCGCCCTCTGTGCTTTCTGAAAAAAATGAGAAATAATCAAGAATATAATCACCAATAAATGCAAAATCTTATAAATTAGTTTAATTGATTTTTTTCGTTAATTTTGGAAATTCTATTTTTTTTTTGAATTTACCTTTATCACCTAGTGGTGATACCGTGAAATTTTTTAGGAGAGATAACAAAATGAGATCATTTGCGATCAATTTACAAGATTTTCAATTGAAAAATGTCTTTTTTTTTCGTATTTATGGGCACTCGAATGAAAATCAGGGTAAAATCATTCTATCTCACTTTGAGATATTAGCCAAAAATAATGAAAAATCAGACAATTTAAGACGGCCTATGAACTCGTATGTATTATATACTATATGGAGTAAGTCATCCGCACCATATGGAATAACAATGTAGATATCGACACGATGCCACGACGTATAGTCATTTCCAAGATTACTATATTTTATAGCATTCTGCACACTCACTGTTATGTTTTACTAATGGGATATAGTTATTTAGAAAAGTGTAGATTAGAGACCATTGCTGTGATCACTATACACATATAGTTGACTTTGACCTTCACTAATATGGTTTTTGTCATATCTGTACATAGGATTTCTCTCAGTGCAGTTACCAAACCGGTGTTCTGTCAAACGAGCCACCGTAGATTCCTGATACTCCATGATTCTAATATGATATCTCTGTTAGTAAGTCTTTCTTCTTATGTACTGCTTCAGGTCATCAAAACAGCCTGGAGAGTGATATAGAGTTGTCTTCACCGTCGCCACCGCCTACCACGAGTGCCTCCTCCTCATCTTGTCCTAACAGCGGAAGTGGTCAAATATCATCATCAGCAACGAGTAATACAGCACTACCACCAGCACCAGTATCATTGCTCTGTCTTTTATGGATTTGGGCTGCACTAATATCCTTGTGTACTGGCCAAATGGTATTTCCCTGGAGTCCAGCGCTGGATGCTGGATTTGTACGTAATAGTTCGTCCTGGATGACGATTAATAGCATAAAAAATACTAATAAATTAACAACAAAACGTAAATCATCATCAATAATCATGGCATCATTTGTGAGAATCGCTCAACAATTGCATCATGTATTTTTCCTTCGCCCAATTTGGGCATTATTATTATGGTCTAAGGAAAGCTGGTGGCGCTGGTGGTTTTGTGTATGGAAATTTACAACAAATTTAACCTGTCGAACATTCAAATGGTATCATTCAAAAAAACGTATGAAGCTAAGGGAACAAGATATTAATTATGATAATGATAATGGACGTTATTTTCCACGTGACAAGTGGCGCTGTTGTCGTCACAGTCGTTTAACTAGAAAAAAAGCTAGAATGAGAGATAGGAAAACGAGAAGACGAAAAAAAAGGCGTTTTTGGTTTAGTCCGTGGAAATGGAAGGGACCCTCTTAATAGCCCGCCACTCTCCCATTTGTGGAGAAATTGCAGGTTTGAAGGAAAAAAGAATGAGGTTAATTCAAATGATAATGAAGTGGGTTCTATGGTAAAGGAAAAGTAACAAGAATGATAATATAGTTTTAAAAATTATTGAAAAAACAATTTAAAATGATGAATTAAATAATAGTGATTAAATTGCGAAGCAGAGAAACTTTGGAATCTCTCTGTTTTGCTTGTCACCGATGACAGGGTCAGGCCAGAATCCACGTTATTATTGCGTCGATTACGATCTACGTCGGCCGAAGAAATAAAAAAAAATTGAAGAATCGCTTACATACATAACACGCGAAAATAGCACATACTACATTATACTACATACATACATCGTGGGATAATGAGTTTTCTCCTCTCCCTTTTTCTCCCTTTCTATCGGAACATTAAACCCTCTCAGTGTCCCCCAATTTGGATGACTCCCATCTTAATCATTAAATGGAAGAGTGAAAAAAGTTTTAAAAATTGTGAGAGTCTCTATGAGAAACATTTGGACGTTTCATCAATAAGTGATTGGATTTTATTTGATTACAAAAATTCGCAAGGATAAATTAACGTTAACGAATAGAAGGAATGATCTGAATTTTATTAGATTCCCTTGTATGAAAAAAAACAACGTAACAAAAAAAAATTGAGAAATAATAGAAAAAAATGAGAGTGAATAGGCTGAATTGATTCGATGGTAAATTGAGAGTGGATTTTAAAATCGTATGCAAGAAAAATGAAATTAATTAATTCACCTGAAATTTGAGCAAACAGAAGTGAATAATTGACAAACAAATCATGAGGGAATGAAAATTAAATTGATTAATAAAAAAAATTGCTAAATGCTAATACTAAAGAGAATTAACAATAATAATACTTAAAATACAATAATAATAATAGTGAAAAAGATGAATTAATTAATAAACAATAAAAGTTAATTTAAAAATTGAAGAAAAAAATACAAACGGTACAGTAATAATATAATAATACAATTATTATATACAACTTACGCATACATAAACACATAAGGCATTAATTATAATGGAAATTTGATGACAAAAAAACAGGAAAAAAAGAAAAACAATGAATGAAATCATTATTCATGACACGAGAAAAAAAATTACAACAGCGAAAAGATTGTCCACACACTGACACATACACGAGACAAAAAGTAGAATTAGATAGTGGAGAGGGTGGTGGTAAATTGGGCGGGTGGGCGGCTTGGTTGTGGGGACTGCTGGCAGGCACAAAGTGTGATTTTTGTGCAACGATGGAAAATTGATAATCCGTTGAAGAAAAATTAAAATAATAATAATAATTACAAAAATAACAGGGAGATTATACCAGTCAGTAGGTGGCAATTCCATAGAGGAAAGAAAAAAATTAAAAAAAAAAATTTAATTAAATGAGAATGACAGTGATTATTGTTATTGAGGTATAATATGTGTTCGTTTAGGCATTATACACATAATAGCTATTGCATTGAATAGACATTGAAGGGAGGGAGAAAGAATTGAATAGTGTATGGCAAAAAAAATGTTAGAATGAGTGAATGACGAGTGGTAGTGTGTAAGAGTGTATGAAATAAAGTGACATGAACCAAAAAAAATAAATTCAACGGGAAAGTGTGTAAAAAATAAAGTTCTAATGGAGCAAAATGAAGAGGCCCACAATTGTGTTAAAAGAAGATTTTAAAAAAATATTGGAAAAATTACACAAACCAAAAACAAACGTACATTTTTGTAGCTATGAAAAAAAAAAAATTGAGAAAAAAACATAACAAAGAAAAACCAAAAGATTCTAGTTAAACGTGATATAATCGTAGAACACAAAAACGTGTGATTTTATCGTTTACCTCCTCTTTTTCTGTGAGCTTTTCTCTTGACACTATGTTATTGTTGAATCTTTCTTTTTCCAAGAAAAAAAACAATTGAACTTCTAAAAATAATGATAAATTTTGATTAGAAAAATTGATAATAACAAGAATTAAAAAAATGGAAACAATATGAAAGGGCAAGGGAAAAGGGTGCGTCATTATTATACATATTGATATTTAGATTTGAAAGTGGGGAAAAAAATGATAAATTACAGAGAGACAGATGGTGATTCGTGAGAATTCTCAGAGAGTACAAATCGCCCCCCGACTCGAGTACCGCTTTCATTTCACGTTCACTGCCACGCATTCTACCTCTCTCTCCATGTTGCCCTCTGTTTGTTGTGGAGCACAAGAGTAGGTCACAATACGCACAAATTCAACCTGAGATGAAGACACGTGTAAGATGTTCTTAAAAAAATTCTATATCTTATATCTTTTTCTGCCTCCCTCTTACACTCTTCTTTCTATGTTCATTTTCATTTTTATAATGTATATTTTTACTTCGTTAGTTATTCGTGGTAGAGGGACTCTGGTATCATCGAGATTAATGAAAATAAAAGTGGTTCGAGATTAACATTGGTTGATAATTCACTCGTGCGGATGAAATTCCTCATTCTTCAAAATGGCAATAATGCAGATTGACATTCAAAAAATTCTCAATTATTGATGTTCAATAAATCCAATTTTTCTCTCCAAATCTTCATAAATTCCTCATATTTTTTGGTATCTTCATAAAACTAAGGTTCTTATCTTGTATATTGCAGATGAGTGAGGGGTGCGTGGAAATTCGCTTAATGAAATATAATACGGATAATCGGGATACTGCTGCTACTTGCATTTCCTTATTGACTGAATATTCAAAAGACGTCATTGTACGAATCATCATTCCAATTACAGCTGTATCCCGTTATTCGAAACGCACACAATTTCTTCCGATAAATGTCCTAATAATATCTTCTTTCTCTCGATAGCGTCTAGAAAATTTCGAAAGCAATTGATCATAATTCTCAATTCTAAAGTTATCTGTGTGTATAACACACTTAAAAAATAACAATCTTCATGACCTTAGTAGGATAGGGATCTTGCATATTTTTTCTTTTCAACATTTACCGTCGATGATGAACAGAAAATGCCAAAAAATCTCAATTGTTAGTCAATAAACGCGAATTGAGAAATAATTTTTTTAATGCCTTGAAACCGAACATAACGTCATAAATTATGACGTTACGTTCAATCTCAAGGCCCCAGAGTTTAGTTATTATTTCGTCCGGTATAGTTGCTAGGTAACCGTTCGCATAATTCCAAATTCGCAGGGGGAATCGGAGAGGATCGGTGGGAGGAGGGAGGGGGGGATCGAAGGAGAATCTCAGGAAGAATTCTCATTATAATTACTTAAATGTGGGAAACAGTCTGAGGCCCAGGTGCATAGAGTTAATCGCTGATTAGCGGTAGTCACTTAGCTATGCTGCCTTAGTTAATTGACATGTGAAAATAATTTTAAGCGATTAACGTCCGCCGGGTAAGTTGGCATGATGAACAGTCAAAAATACCTTAAAATGGCTACGAATTACGTCAGCTAATCGACGATTAGCGCTAATCGAGCTCTATGCACCTGGGCCTGATTACTTAACACTTAACACAGTTGGAATCCGAACGGCTGCCTAGCAACTCAACCGGATGAAATGATAACTAAGCTCAGGGTCCCTAGGAATAATACCACAATCTTTGTAAGACTAATCTGTCATTGACCATCATTTTTCATGATTATGACTGGAACAATTGTGATAGGGAACAGTTGAGAATTTTTATCCTTTTCGCTGGGAAAATGTTTCAAAATTTGGGCAGCTCGCTAATAATCCGATTGATAAGAATCATCTTTTTATAATAAGTATCCGGTGCTCTTAAAATTTACATGTACTCTGGCAGTGCCCTCATCGGCAACGAGTCGAATTACATATATGGTATTATGATGTGGAATCCGCATTAGAGTGATACAAAGTTTGTTGATTTTTAATTGTAAAATTCTCGAAATTCAACAATTTCTTGATTATTCCTTTCTTCTCTCCTAATCTGGAAAATCCCTTCAGAATTCATAGAAATGAACAAAGGAACTACGAATTTCAATATGCAATTTCTCTATTCTGGGAATAACTCAGCTTCCGGATTTTTCCAAAAAGAAAATTTTGTTAGGGCATATAATTATTGCTTTGTCACATTTCATTCCAAATGGAGAACTCACGTAGCAAATGTGATATGATACGAATATGATAAGATGTAGAAAAAGATGCTGTATAACTCTACTGCACGATATGACTATATTCATCACATGAAATCTTCGCACTTCATCTTTCATAACTTTGCATTTTTCATTCTTCATTCTTATTCGCAGAATCTCGCTCTTCTTTCCAATTTTCTTTTTAATGGGAATAAGCTAATCGTTTCTTCCATTGTCCTGGAAAGTTAAATTAGTAAGCTCGACTGTTACCAGAGAATACTGCAATGCACGCTGAAACTCGGACCGATTCAGTCTCTGAACTCATTTACGAATGAAGAAAAAAGGATAGAAATGGAAAATCGGATAGAAGTATAAAGCTCTCGCAATCAATTGGGTTGAGTCATCAAAATCAGCAAAACATTCTGAAAATGCGACCGTTAAAATCAATCGTCAAGAACGCGATAAACTTCTGGATACACAGGTGGAATGAAATTCCCTTAAAATTTTTCACTCCTTAATTCGAAATTTATACGACAATGTTATTTCGATAGTGGCAAAGCTCTTAGGATTCACGTACTCTTCAAACGAGAATCAATTATTAATATTCATATAAAATATTAAATGAATTTTATATTCATAGCGCTTTACATAATTCCTCCAGAAATGAATCCGGTTTCTTTCCTTTTTTCTCTCTTTTCTTCTCAAGAACATGCATTCATTGAACATCATAATTTCCTTCGAATCACTCAACGATTTCATTGAATGTTATTGAGGCATCATCAATTTATACAATCCCTCGTGTTTATGGAACGCCGACGTTAGGGCTCGCACACTCTCCCAATACTCATGAAAGAAGAATGAGAAATAGAGTACCAGTGAATCGGGGCGCAGTTTGTACAAAAGAGGTAGAATAAAAAAACATAGGGGAAAGAAAAAACAATTGCAAAAGGAAATAATTGCGGAGAATACATGAATGTGTTGTTGAACATTGTCCATAACATTATTGTTATCATTGATACACTAATTGCGTATAAGAAATACATTAATTGATATTTTTTTTTAATTAACAAAGACTAAGACTAGAATTTAAAAAAAACTAATTGGGTCTTCTCGAGTGATTGGATTGTATTTGCAAATTGATTGCTGTGTGAATATATGTATCTATATTTGATAGCTGAATGAATATAAACTAATCGGACTCACACAAAAAGAACCGAACTCAATGACGGAAAATGAATGAGAGAAATTAATCTCAAATTTGATACGAATGTTAATAAATTATTCTGAGGCATTTTTTGAAAGCTCAGGTTGATTTACTTGTGTCAAAGAGGAATTTCTTCTTCTGGGTTTATGTGTGCGAAATCTGGTATGTGCAGATAAATCTATAATCGAAGAAAAACCTTTGGATAATGAATGACGAACATAAAGGATGAAAAATTGTGCAGGAAATAATTATTCAAAAAATATGGAATGTGTGAAAGAAGAATAGAAATGAGTGAAGAAAAAATAGACAAGATCAAGGAGAGAAAATTTTTTCCACATAATTCAATTAATTTTCCATTTTTGTTCTTCACACTTCTTGCTTCATCAAAAAAGGTCAATGATTATTGCTTTAAATTGTAAAAGTATTATCTGATATTTGCAGTATCACTATTTTTCCTCATTTCCGTCTTTAAAGATTTTTTTGCCTCTTTTCTTCTAATTATTTTGCTGAAGAATCACTTTATCACATCAGAGTAAAATGAGAGGCTTGTAAAATATATATAAAAATAGTGTGTACATCATGAGACTCGTTGACATATTTCCATATTGCGTCTTTAGTCGTTAAAAACTAATTAGAAAATATTAAAAATAATAATTCAGCAATTTTCATGGACCACATTGATTGTGTGAGCATTGAAGAGCATAAAAGAACTGAAAATACTGGAATGGCTAATCACTTCTGTAAAATTCCCTTTTTCTCTCTCATCTTAAGTATGTAGATAATTATCATTGTTATTATTACATTGTTGACAGTTCGTAGAATCATATGACAGGAAACATCAAGATTAAATTTTTATACGTCATTGATATATTTAGAGATCTTGGGAACGGCCTAACTCACTTAATTGTCACATGGCTATTTTTGCAAAGAGTCACAGAGCTATGTCATTTTACCGAGGGAACGAGGGAAGAGAAAGAAATAACCAAAAGAAAAGAGAGGCACCCTGCTCCGTTTGAGTGAAGTAGGGACAACGAGCGTTATCCTCGGGCTATTCCCTCTTTTTTCTCATCCCCTGTCACTCTCCAACTGCTTTTTATATATATATATATATATATATATATATATATATATATATATATATATATATATATATATATATATATATATATATATATATATATATATTTCACTCCTCTCAATACACATTTATTCGTTTCACGCGATGCTCACATATACATACCTACAATCGAAAGAATCATAACAACATATTCATATATAGACCATTTAATGTTCTCACATGTGTAAAATGACGAATATGAGACTCCTATGTGAATGATATGGATGAATTGGACGCAGAAATGTATGTATGTATGTATAGGGATAAGGCGCGGTTGCCAAATAGCGTTCGATTTGCCTTTTTCTTTATTCATGCCGAAGTGGTGGTAGTTAACTAATCCTTCATTGGTTATAATTTAGAAAGAATTGGTGGTGTTTTTTATTATGTGCACGTCCAAGTAGTCACCATCTATGATGAAGCCATTGAAAAGTGGCGATTTCATTGAGTGCTTGATAAACCCATAAATATCTTTGCAAATCCATTCAAATATCTGAAGAAATAAAAAAATCTCAATTGCGAAATTTCTGTGACACTAAAAATAGCAGACATCTGACTTTTTTCCCCTGACAAATAAATTACTTTGAAGAATAAAAAATATGCACATGTAGAAAATTCGACAAACTATAAATGCTGATTATTTGACTATTTCTTCATGAAAATATATGTGCTTAAGAAGAAATTTAAAAAGTTGTCAGATGTATGCTAATTCTATTATTATGAATTTTCATTATTCGCTCATGAGCATGATGTTCAATATGCGAGTGGCATTTCTCTCTTCGTTGATTTTGTATAGAACTAATTTCACGTGTGATATTTTTTTCATAATGCTGTCAACATTGTTGCACGTTTCGAGACTATTTCCCTTGAGTTGCGGAAAAAATAGCCCACGGAAAAAATAGACCGGAAAAAAAAGACCAGAAAAAATAGCTAACAGAAAAAATTGCCCATGGAAAAAATAGCCCTGGAAAAAATAGTCCCTGGAAAAAATTGGGTGAATGGACAGTGGGTGGGTGGTTAATATGGTCGATGTGGGAGTTGGGTGAATAGACAGTGGGTAGGTGGTTAATATGGTCGATGTGGGGGTTGGGTGAGGGAAGGGGGGTTGGGTGAATAGACAGTGGGTGAGTGGTTAATATGGTCGATGTCCATGGGCTATTCTTTCCGGTCTATTTTTTCCGTCGGCTATTTTTTCCGCGGGCTATTTTTTCCGGATCTGTTTTTTCCGGTCTGTTTTTTCCTGGGCTATTTTTTCCTCGACTATTTTTTCGGGCTACCATTTCTCCCTTAATGATTGAGGAGTTTGGAGAGCGACCGTTGATCAGGTGTGTGAAAACGAGAGAATCCATTATTCACCAACATTGTTGTAATCATGAAAGCATTAAAAAAAACAAAACTCCCAAGTGTTTATTCAAAAATCATTAGAAAGTTTCTGAAGTGAATTGTTATTGTTTCAACATGAAAACATTTCTACTTTATTGATGATTCCACGCAATATGAGAATTGAATTAATTCATATACAGCTAAAAACTATCCAAAAATGGGAATAACGGCGTCAACATTGCAGTGAAAAAAAAATGTTTCTCCTCTGTTGACAAACGTGGAAGTCATTGTCTCTCTCTCGTTCTTGTGATGTGATAATAGGATAATTGTGCTGGTGACAAAAGTGGGGTTGCAGTAAAGGACATGGAGGTTAGAAGAATTGTTGATATGAGAGTGTCATGTGATTTCAAAAGAAAAAATGAGGTGCAATGTTGCCGCGTTGTATTGACGAACATTGAATAATCTCTAAATTCTTTGATTTTTTATATTATTCAATCAAATATATTCAAAACGGACTATAGCATGCCGAAGAAATTTGGCCAGATTAAAAAAATAATCAGTGATTGATCCTGAGTTTTTTATTCATTTTGAGTCACAACGGGGTGCACAGTATGAATTCACAGTTTTAAATTAATGAGTAGAACAAATCGTGCAAAGGAAATTGCTTAATAATATTTACGGTATCAAAAAGTAACCTATCGAGTTTTCGAGATATTGAAATAAACTGAATAGCTGTAATTAATCTTTTCAAATTTAGGCGGTTTGATTGTCTTTTCTTCTAAAATACTGAGACAAAAAGCTAAGAAAAGTGATTCGAATTAATTTGTTTCATTTCTCTATTCTTCTTTGAATTTTTGTCGTTGATTCAAGTTTGCTCACCAAACTTTTTAATTTATTCCAACTTCACCTCTTTGGTTCATTAACTGAGGAAAAAAATTACGAAAGGATAAATCATCACGAGTATACACTTATATATAAGGATGAATTCTACATGGTGGATCAAGTCGCAAAACTAATGCAATGTGAGAAAACCTAATTGAGCATGAAGAGAAAATGCTTTGAAATGTTTTAAATTCTTAAATTGACATCATAGCCTTAAGGACAAGAATAATCCTCGGAGAGTATTAATAAATTATGCACTCGACGCTTTTGGTTTGAAAAGAAAAATTGAATCATTCAATTCTTACTAATGAAAAACTTAGAGAAGGTGTTCGAATTCTTTTGATACCATCCTAGAATCATTCTTGTTCATATTCTCGTTCATTTTTCATTCATTCCATTTCATATTACTCATTTACATTTTTGAAACCACATACATTACTTTCTCCTCAATTTTATCTTTTTTTTTCATTTTTGTATCTCTGGATTACATAACGGTCCGAGAATCATTTTACGAGGCGTTGAAGTAATAACAGCGATAAATCCATGCGAATGTCACAGAAGAGTCGTCACCAGCCCGGTGAATCCTGGCTTACCTATATTTTGATAGAAGAATACAAGCTGAATGAGAGAAACGAAAATGCGGACAAGAGAGAGCGAGAGAGGAAATAAACGAACAAGACGAGACAGGATGCGTGTGCGAGGTGGCTCAACAGAGAGGGGTAGAATGTATTGATCTCGCAAGTCTCGACACAGCGGTCCGCATGAAACGGGGCCAGAATTGAGGGAGAGGGAGCTCTTTCGCTCTTGTGTCTCAGTTTTTCAGTTGCTCCATCTCATTCAATGCATCCTCCTCTTTCTCGCTTTTACTATCCAGCCGTTTGCCTCGTAGCAATCCTGAATATATCTCTAGATTCTCTCAGGCGCATCAATCGTTTTTCCGGAAAATTCTTTCTCTCCTTCATTTTCTTGGCCTCTCTCTCTCTCTCTTCCTCCTCCCATAGAATTGTACTTCTGATATTTAGATTGGGTAGTAGTCTTCTCCCTTTCCTTCTTTTCTCGCTCCAATTGTAAATGACATTTGTTTTTGATGTATTTCTTCATAGCTTACTCACATTTACCCAATTCTTGACTGAGTCGCCATTTTGGGAATTCGACGGATGCGACATCACTCAGAAGGATGTCTGAACTTTTACGCGTCTCCCCGCTTCCATTCTACTATTCACAATGATTTATAATATTCTCCACATTATAATGGAAATATTGACTTTTTAATTTATAAATTGGGTGCCTAAATTATCGAGAAAAGGTATTATCATATTTTGGACTGAATTTTTTTATTTTCTCCTCTATTCATCTAGCGGGTCATGAGTAACAATTTTTCTCGCACTTTAAAGGAAGTGTGTATGAGCAAAGTTTATGAGGCGTGATCTCTGTCTCGACATAGTAAACGAGTTTGTCAGTGTGATGATATCACAACTTTTGTAGATTCTCCCTGGTATCTCGTGAATTCCCCCTGAGTCTCACTCGGGGTTCTTGTAACTGGATAACTTTTACAGTTCTTTTTCCTCTTTTCAACGCTTTTTACATGACATTCGCATTCTTTGACAATAAATTTAACAAACAGATATGATCGATGGCGCTAATTGAAGTTTGTTCCAGCAATAGGGAACTCGCAATTTTTTTTCTTTTCTCAATATTTATTGATAGTGATTAACAGAAAGCGCAAAAAAATAATTTTTACTCGTTAATTAATTCATAAACATTAATAGAAAATTTATTTTTTTGAAAGTCTCCGAATCGGACATGACGTCAGAATACCACAATCTTTGTGAGCGCCATCTATAGTCACCTGTCGTTATTCATTGACAGGCGTATGAAGGTTATGCTGATTGTCGGAAGATGCGTGTTGCTTTGTTTTCCTCGTCTTTACTTTAACATTGTTTAGAGAGTTTCAATAAAAAACGTATTTCCTTCCAGAGAAATTTATACACATAACCTCTTTATGAGTATCGCACATCGAAAATTCAAATATCCTCCAGCCGCGCCATCACTGGTCACAGCTTGAATTACGCATGTGGTATCATGACGTCAGAACCGTATTAGAGCATCATGAAATTTTGAGATTTTTAATTGTAAATTTCTCCATAATTAAGAATTAAAAAAAATAATTTCTCTAATCTCACAAAATACTGTAGAGTGTAAAGAAATGAAACATAAAAATATGCAAGTTCCCTATTGCAGAGCAGTCTTGTTCAACCCTCTTTTGGGATTATGAGCGAAAAAGTTTCACTTTGACTAGAAAAGTGGGGGTGGTTCCTTCTAAGGCTTAGTTTTTCATTCGAAGGTTAACTTAACCCAGGGTTAACTCATCCCAGAAATAGTTTTTTTGCGGATTTTCACTGCCTGCGCTGTCTGCTGGTCGGGGCCGGGAATACACATCAATCTTGAAAACAGAAGAGGAATACGACTATGATTACTACAAAATAATTGAGATCTTGCCTGTCAAGGTGGCGCAGGTAGTTAAGATCCGCAAAAAAAAATATTCCTGGGGTAAGTTAACCCTGGGTTAAGTTAACCATCGAATGAAAAGCTCAGCCTAATCAACGCAGTGGAGAGCGGGAGATGCGTCCACTTGAGAAAAAATTTCGAATGGCCAGTCGAAATTTTTCAAAATCGAGTGAGTGTCAAACTTATTGCATACAAGAAAAATTGATTGATTGATTGATGGATTGATGGTTTATTATTACTAAATAGGCCGAGCACATGTGCGAGAGGAGAGGGGGAGAGAGAAAAAGAGAGGGCGCATGCGAAAGAGAATGGAGCGACGAAGGTAGAGAGAGGGGAATATTTCAAGAGAAATGCATGTGTATGAGTGTATGCAGTAGCCTTGGCGGTTGAGACGGGGTCGACGAGAGAGGTCGTGCGAATGGGCTCAACGTAAAACTCAATTTCACGCACCGTAACTCTCATGATTTCCTCCTTCTTCACCTCACACGGCACACATACAACAATTCCAACTATCCTCTCTCTTCTATCACCCCCATCGAGCTTCTCTATTCATTCTCCACAAACTCTTCGTGAACCATGTATCTTCTCGAGAGATTCATTGAACGGTTGTTATTACTCTAACCAAAAAAAAAAAATTGTAGAAATTCAGGACGAGCTTTCAGCAATTTATGTAGTGTCATTTATGGCAGCAAAATACGGGCTCTGCAAAATTAGTGGACCGCAGCGAAAAATTCCGAGAGCACTCCAAAAAGATGGGAAATTCAATCAATGTTTGAGTGACACTGTTCCAATTTTTTCTTTCTCCAATAGAACGATGCTTTTTTTTTTACACTCCTCACGCTATACCCCATAATGTGTGCGTAGCTTCAACAATTGTTTTTGAAAATTATATCGGTAAGCTAATCGATTTTTTTTTCTCAACATCGCCATTCTGGAGTGGAGAATAGGTTAATTGAACATTATATTGCAGAAGTTAGAGCTGAAGTTTCAAGCCTTAAATAAAGTTGAAGTTTGGTTATTAAATAATAAATTTTAGATTCATTTTCTTTCATGTAGAATTCTTATAAGATGAAAAGAATCGTCGGCATATTTGAGCTTATACTTTCCAGAGATTCATGATCACCTCTCTGTTAGCCGCGTGATGGCATTGTATGTATGGCTTATTTTGAGGTTCAGCTCATGCTTCCGAAGATAGGAAAAATTCGAAGAATCCGAACACTTTTTTTTGGAAATCATCGTAAAAAGTCTAGATTTGTGAATAGAATGCAATGTTATAAAAAATGTGTAAAAAGCCCAATCGGATACGAAGGAAATGGAATGGAGGCACTGTGCTGGTTGGTGTAAATGAGCCCGAGAAGAACCTCACAAATGCATTGTTGCCAAGTCGTGGGCCCAATTTCCGTTCAAATACGTGTGTAGCGTGAAATGTTCGAAAATAGCGCATCTAGATTGACGCAGTGGTATTACATTCACCACTCCACCAGACGGGTAGAAATCGCTATATGCTCAACCGTTGGCCTACTCTCGACTAGGAACCGTGAGGTCAGAGCCTGACCAATTAGGCTTGACTAAGCCTGTGCCAAGGAACAGTGCACTGTAGTTCGGACCTTCAGGATTGGTTGAGTCTGGTTTATAAATTGGGTACCCGAAGCTTGATTCCTGAAGCTCAATCGAATCCACGTCAAACAACGGTGCACCTTAATTTGGCCGCTCAGGATCGGTCGAATCGTGTTCAACCTTTATCCAAGGCTTTTGTTTATCCAAGGCTTGGTTTCCGAGCATTGGCTATCATCATACGAATGATGAACTACTGAGGCTTGTAGTCAGGATTTTGAACCAATGCTGTCCTAAATCATGTATGATATTGAAAATTGTAAATTTAAATAATCAACAGTAGATGCATGTTTCGTTACTTCTGTTTTGCTCGATGGGCAAAACATACCCATGGGCAAAATGATTAAATCACGTCTGAAGAAATCTAATTGAATTTAATCTATCCAAGGAAGTTAAGCAGCGATGAATTTGTCAGAATCAATATTTGACAAAAAAATATGTGATGTTCCGATAGTACATTCAGTAGGGTAACGGGCTGATGATCCAAAAGTCGTGAACTTGATCCTGATTAGGCGTTTTTTTTCTATTCGAAAAGGATTGAATTGTCTAGATTCACACAAACATCAGAAAATTCGACTACTGCTAATCCATAAATTGAACATAAAATATAGGGTATAAATTTCAGTTTGAAGGAAAATCACTTTGATTATATCAAATTGAATTGAATTTCCTCTCCCTCAAATTCTTTTTCGAATATCAAAACAAGTATAAGTTCTTCGATTACTGATAATATTTAAGAATTTAATCAAATTCTCCGTGATGGTAACTCTTTGTTGGAGAATGCATAATAATTACATATTAACGGTGCGGAAAGTGAAGGCTAATCGAGTTACGGGCGTTTTGAGGAAAGTGACCTGGAGGATAGAATAGTGGACATAGTTGTGGATAGTACGATGAACTATTTCGTCGTTTGTACTGAAGTTAACGTTAGAAAACTTGATTACATGAATTCACAGAGTTCAGCTACTCATTGTAGCCACAGACATAAATAAAACAACAATTCACTTGTGAATAGTTTATAGAGAAATTTGATAATGTTGATCCCTTGATATTTGTCGTTACTTCCTATCTCTTTTTTCATTTTTTATAACTCTCATTTTATTCCTTTTCTTTTTTATGAAGGAAAAAATTCTCTGTCCAGAACATGATGGAATTGGCGTTCGTGAAAATCATTCAATCAGCAAGTAGAAAAAAATCATTAACCGAGAAATTATGAAGTATTTGTAAAGGATGTTTGTAAATTCGGTATTTGCCGAAAAATGCACCGGAGGTGTGAACCCCGTGAATACTGCCTTAGCGACAGCAAAAAAATATAACTGATTTTAAAAATTAATGAATAAGGAACAATATTGAAGGAAGAAAAACATACAAACAATGTGCATGATAATGAGATTTGCGCTATAAACAGGTTTCAAGGCCTTAGAAAGTAAACAAACCAGAAACATAACTAGTCGGTAAGCTGTTGTTGTTATTTAAAAATGAAATTAAAACACAAAAGAATGTGGCAAGTGACAGATCAGAAATTGAACAAAAAATTGAGGAGAAAAATAAAGTTATAAAAAAAAACTAAATATTATGATCATAAAATTGAAACATTAAATTATCATCTGGAGTGGCAAGAATACCACTAACATGTTGACATAATACTTTATAGTTAAACAATTTGACAGAAAAAAAAAATAGTATGATAATGATGGAAAGGAACAATTGACAAGTGTGGATATTCATGTGCCGTTTTTAGCATAGTGATTTTATTCGTAGTTATTACTTTAAAACAAATGCTTCAATGCTGGGAAAGGAACAAGATTAGATTTATAGATAGAGCGAAATCAGGAGCCAAAAAAATTAGCAATAATTATAATGATTATATTGATAATAAATAATTAATGATAAATGATGAAGCAAACAATAAGTGAAAATTTGGAAAATGAAATGAAAAACAAAACATATACTGACACATTTAAACTCTTGTTTTGTGGTTACATCTATTATGATAAAAGGGTGAGTTTCGAAGAGCCTCGATTCAGAGGTTACTAACATCCAGTTAACGATATCGAGGATAGAACATAGCGGAAGTAGCCCATTTGCAGGAATGTAAAATCGGCCGTTTTCTAGCCTCGGCTCACTTAACGACGAGTTAGCCCGGTTTAAGGTTGCCCTAACTCTTCTACAGATTACTCAAACATTCTATCGAAGCGCCATCTAGGGTAATAGACCTGTGAATTTCGAGGAGTAACTGTCCCTGTCTCGTCCAATTCACGATAATCCTGCAAGTAGAATGATAGGGCTAAGAAAATGACAATTTGAAGCAGATAAATAAATATTTGGTATCGAGAAATATGAGAAAAATGTCACTTGAAGAATTTGTCACGGTCAGATTTCTAGGTTAAATGGCATCGGTCGTTGAGAGCAATGGAGACGCATGAGAGGGAGAGCTACGAATGGGAGAGACCAAACGAGGAGGGAAAGAGAGAATATTGGGTGGGGGGTATAGAGGAAAATCCACGTCTAATTCTATCGATCGTCCCCAAGCACACCTCCTACCCTTTCAGCTCTCGAGCTACTCTCAGATACGACGGAAGGAAAATAAAGTTGATTTTAAGCGACGCTGTGCTTATTTGAAAATTGAAAGAAGCCAGACTGAAAATGACAGGCACAAGTGTGAGTTTGATTTCAGTCCAGCCGTCAATTAAGCCTCCTTAATCGAGTTGTATTCGGCATTAATTTTCGCCCAATTTACGGCTATTCACGACAAATCGAATCAGATGTCACGTGATTCAATTTTATCCGCAAAAATTCAGTTGTGATAATTTTATTTTCCATTTTTTTCTCTATATTCTTTCATTTTCAGTCCCTTTTTCACCAGAAAATTTAGAGGGATTCGGGAAATTCATGTGAAAATTGGGAGTGAAGGATCAATAAATTCTCATTTCATGATAGCGAAAACAATCTGATTGAATGCAGCCTTCGACCATGCACTGGTTTCCAAGATTATCCTATCCAGGAATATGTGAATCAATTACAGTTGCTTAGAATTCCAAGCATCTATCAAAGTAAATCCCAAAAATTATTTTCGACGAATTCCAAAAAAACTTATAGCATTGATCTGCTTCTCGAAATGATTTTTCAGTAACTGAGAATAATGCCTGATCGTATGATGAATGATTGATGAATCAGTGTTACACGGTTGAAGCAGATTTGAAGATTCAACATGAATATGAATTTCAATATCATGATCTTAAGGTCAGCTAAGAATCTTTAAATTTTTCTGAAATTTCATTTGTCTATAGAAAATTCAGAATGCATATGATTTTTCAAAAGACGTGGATAATCTGCGAAATTCAATTTTTTATTGGTAAAGAGTTGAAATGAATATTTCATTGAATTTTCATAAATTGCCTTGAATCTCATTTATTCACAAAACGATTGACTTCATAAGTGTATAAATGATCGTTACTGAATAAAGAGATGACCGATGGCTCGGTTTAAGACAATTAAATTTCATTCGATTATTTTCATATCAGATGAATATTCAAGAAAAAACATTCATGAAACTTCATGTAAACTGAAATTCGTAAGTTATTTCAATTTCCCTCCATTGAATTTTAAATAATATTTATCTAACAGCTTACACTCCCTTACAATTACCTACAGAATTTTGACTTTCCGTTTGCGCCATCACTTTCTTCTCCATTCTATTTAGAATCAGAATTTAGAGTGATCGACTGAATGGAATTGTTGCTTTACAGCTATTGACAAAATCGTCGTCGTCCATCCAATTTGCATCGCTCTGAACATTTCCAAAGTCGATAAAACAGAAACTGGCATTATGGAACTGTAACAAGAACCGTCTGCCACGCATGCGCTTTATTATTTCACAAATCCCAAATAATTTCGACAGTAAAAAATTTTCACGAAAGATTACGAAATCGATGTATCCCATCTCGTTGGGATAACAGAATGAAATACACTGATTTTGTAATTTTTCTCGAAATTTTCCATACTCCCAAGGAAATTAAACTCTAATTCATCGAAATATTTCGATAACAAGTAGTCTCACAATTTTTTT
Source organism: Aleiodes alternator (assembly GCA_963921955.1). Taxonomy (NCBI): domain Eukaryota; kingdom Metazoa; phylum Arthropoda; class Insecta; order Hymenoptera; family Braconidae; genus Aleiodes; species Aleiodes alternator. The sequence goes on from OY998106.1 coordinate 5,195,915, forward strand.
CTCTTATTTTCCAATGTCGTACCATAAAAAGGCGTATCAGCAATGTTCGTCTCAGGCTTATCCCCTTCGTCTTATTCAAACTTTATATCTCCACCTACCTAGTGACATTCGATTGGTCGTTTCAAATAATACAGGGACCTCTCTAACTGTCATAAAATTTTATCGCGATGAATTTAGCCTTGTCAGTCCCTTTTTTTTCACTGAAAACTAAAATCTATTTTGTGAAGACGGAGATAATCTAATTTGGATTTAAAATAATCCTTGTTTCATTTAAAAATAAATCATTTTGATTAATAAAAAAGTTATAATGCAATGAAAGAACAGTAAGAAAATCAATCGTTCAATCGCAGGATTCTCATAGGTGCCGGGAACGATGTGATTGGTGAATGGCGATAAGAAAATTACAAGAGCAATTAGGAGTGAGAGTAGGGGGTTGGGTGGATTGAAAGGGAGAGAGTGAGTTTTGAAGCGTAAATTGAAAAGACGTCGCTTTTAATGTGAGTCAGATAACCACAGCAGGCCGGAAGCCACAATAATTATCGACCAGTTCGGCTCCTCCTACATTCTGATAGCATACAGCTTTCTATCGTTGATAAATCCCTCAAAACTGCCTCCCCTTCGTTTCTTTGCCCTCCACTAACTGACTTTTTCACAAAATTCGAATCCACGTACGAGCGTGTGTGTGTATATCTGTGCGTATGTCATAGTATGTGTGTGGATACATGTATTAAACAAGCCCTGGGTGAATCGAGGAATGATAAAAACGACCGGAAGAGAGGCGTGGCAGTGAATCGTTGTATCCGGCAGAGTCATGCTTCCGTTCTTCTTGTATTTCGTCCATCCAATTTGATCTTCAGTTGCCATGCTTGTTAATGCTCAGTCTTTTAGTTTTCCATTATTCGTTGTATTTTCGGGTCATTTTTCGTTTTTTTGCAACACAATATCAGAGGATCTGTTTTTCTCCTCCTCGAAATTCATTTGAAATATTAAATGAAAAAAGATAAGACATTGCCAACGGAAATTAACGATTGGCTGGGCCTTGCGGAGACCTCAATCGAAGCTGAGGCTTAGGATTCACGTAATTGGAACTATTTGATAATACTTAATTATTGATACTATCAACAGGGACAATGAGGATGGCTCATATGTATCTTTGTGTAGGGTTTGTCGCAATAGGACACACGGCTAATCCTTGAACCACCATTTGATTATCAATATAATATTGGGATTATATTGAGCTGTTATCACTCGATACTAGTGCAAAATCATATGTCATTATTGTCGCGTGATAACGCTCTGAAATCGGTCGTCTCTCGGCTGATTTGTTTGCCAATATTCGGAAAAAATGGCGCCCATGATGATCGAATTTTATTCTCCTTCCAGCATTTTTGATTTTCGAATCATTAATTTCGGTGATCAATTGGACAAGCTGAAATTACACAGACTCACTCACTCATTTCCATCGCAGCAGTTGAGTTGAGAAATTATAAAATTTCCCAGATCATGTTTTTTTATTTTTGATTTTTATTTTTTAGGTTATTTAATGTTGCGTTTTTGACATCTTAGTTAGGGTCGTGCTACAATGGTCGCTAAAGTGGCGCAGTGCAACGCCTGCCGCGCGATTAACTCAAGTAGTTAGTGCATGACTAAGCGCAGACAGAAGAACTTTGAATTTACTTCAGTTAGCACTGACAGCTGTCACAGTATTCATGTCCGAACTAAATATTCAAGAATTCTTGATATTAACATATGCAAGAGAGAAAAGGAATAGTAGTGATTGCTATGTTATAGCAATGGTTGCTATATCACATAGTACTGAGTGCTATGTCACCATAGTACATACTACATAACAATGAGTCCTAAAGACATAGTAATGATTGCTATGTTCGACATGGTAATCATTGCTATGTTAGCCATAGCAATCATTGCTATGTTGGACATAGCAACCATTACTATGTCCAACATAGCAATCATTACTATGTTCGACATATAATCACTGCTATGCTGGACATAGTAATGATTACTATGTCCAGCATAGCAATCATTACTATGTCCAACATAGCAATCATTACTATGTTCGACATAGTAATCATTACTATGTTCGACATAGTAATCATTACTATGTTCGACATAGTAATCACTGCTATGTTGGACATAGTAATGATTACTATGTCCAACATAGCAATCATTACTATGTTGACGTAGTAATCATTACTATGTTAAAATATTTCAAATTACTATGTTCATAGTACATACACACCGGTTAATACCGAATCAGGAAGGAGTTTCTTCAGTTTTCTGGGAATATCTCGATGAATAAGCAAGATAGAGCGAAATGACATCACTAGGAAATTTTCCTGGTTCTAGCCGATTACACCGGAAAAGAAGCGAGATAGAGAAAATAGACATGAGTATGGGATCAGGAGGGAATTTTTCAGTTTTTTGCTAGTATCTCAGTAAATAAGCGAGATAAAGCGAAATGGACATTAATATAGGGAGTTTCACCAGGGAGTTTCCCCAATTTTTGCCATTATCTCAGTAAATAAGCGAGATAGAGCGGAATGGACATTAATGCTGGATCAGGAGGGAGTTTCTTCACTTTTTTGTCAATATTCCGGTACATAAGTGAAATGGACGTCCATAGAGAGTATGGATCACCAGGGAGTTTTCCCAGTTTTTCGTGATTATCTCGGTAAATAAGCGAGATAGAGCAGAATGGACGTTAATTTGGGATCAGAAGAGATTTTTTCCAGTTCTTCGTGATTATCTCGGTGAATAAGCAGGATAGAGCAAAATGGACGTTGATTTGCGATCAGGAGGATATTATTTCGAGTAAAAACTCCCTGTTGATCCCAAATTAACGTCCATGTCACTCTATCTCGCTTCTTCACCAAGAAAATTACGGAGAACTGGAGAAGCTCTTTTTTGATCCCAAATTAATGTTCATCCCACTTTATCTCGCTTATTCACCGGTAGAGTCGCGAAAGAATGTTTTTTTTTTTTTCTTTATTGAAGAATGGTATAACACCCTCCTGATCCCAAATTAAAGTCTATTCTGCTCTATCTCGCTCATTTACCGAGATAATCATGAAAAACTGCGAAAACTCCCTGGTGAGCCCATATTAATGTCTATTTCGCTTTATCTCGCTTAGTTACTGAAATAATCGCGAGAATCTGGAAAAATTCCCTGGTGATCCCATAGTAATGCCCATTTCGCTGTATCTCGCTTATTTACCGAGATATTGACAAAAAACTGGAGAAACTCGCTTCTCATCCGGTATTAACCTCTGTTTATGTGCTATAAACTCAGTAATTTGAATTATTTCAACATAGTAATGATTACTATGTTAACATAGTAATCACTGCTATGTGGCCCGACGTGAGAAAACCATTACTAAGTTCAACATAGTAATGGTTACTATTCTATTTCTCTCCGGGTGCTTATTAAACAGGTCACCTCATTTTTGTGAGGAATATATCTGTATATATTCGAATCACAAAATACTAGCATGTAGTGGATTTGGCCTATGAAGTGAGACTATGAACTTGGAAGGATTTATTGCGTGACACTGACTGAAAAATTGATTAGAAATATATGCTTTACGAAAGGAAAGTTTCAAAAATATTCATTGAATACAATTCCATAAAAATGATCTCGTAGAGAACTTACGACTCATTTTCTTTCTATTATTCTATTACTGCATTCTCCGAGATGATCGATTCTATGGCAGTCTAACCATTAGCAGTATTTGTCCCAATTCTATAATTTCAAATTGTTATTTGGGCTTGATTATTGATTCAGACTATGCGGAGACTATATTCAAAGAAACTTCTGCAGAGATTCCTCCCAGGTACAAGTCTTGAACTCTCTCTCTCTCTCCCTCTCTCTGAATTATGACATCTTCTAATGATATTTGGGAATTGTTTCTGCCAAATGAAATTTGAAGGAAGTGGAAGAATAAACTCATTGAATAAAAAAAGTCAATGTTCTGCGTTCAGTCATCATAATTTCTGCCTGACCTTCCTAAGTTGAGGAAATAATGAATTTTCTCTTTGTTATTAAAAAAAAATTATTTATCGACGTAAGTTCCATTTCACCCCTCCCCCTCTCCCCAGTCTTAAAATAAAGTTCATGACGAAAAATCTCCAAAAAATCACAGTTTATAACATTGTGGATTCATTCAGATTCAAGGAAAACAGCGTAGTAAGGAAAAAGTCTGATACTGGAAAAGAATTATTCGATGAATAGTCTCCAGCTCTTAACTCGAGAGGAAAAAGGAACAGAGGCCTCGTAATTACTTCATATTGACAAACAACTTGACATTAATTGATAAAACTAACCTGAAAAAATTGATCATTAATACACAACAAATTATTCCTCACTTCCATTGATCTTTCGTTACTCGTACTATGAGCGTGGCACCATGTAAGAGAAATGCTAAAAACAGTGCGAATAATGAAAGGTCAAGTATCTCTTGCCTTCACATACATCAATGATGAAACAGATATCAATGTGAATCAAAAGAAGAGCAATTTTTTCTGCTTCTACATGCATGCATGTATGTACAGAGTATGTAAGTAAAAACGAGGCAAAAGAGTTGTTAAATAAGAATCATCTATTAAAAAATAAAGGCATAATAATTGAAATATGAATGAAGAATGGGAGAATTGTGTACTCACTCGAAATGTTATTAGAAGAACACCATAGAAGGGCGACAAAAATCGAAATCATTCTTTCAAGAATTGTGAAAAAATGAATAATTTAACACAATTGATAAAACATAAAATTATTGTTTGGGATTTAAGAGGCTGGAATTTTTTTGTAGTTTCTTGGTAAATGCCAATGTTCGAGAGAAAAGCTAAGGAAGATGGGGACGATTAACTTTACCACGTGAATTAATTAGAGATTGATAAAAATTAAAAAAAAAAAACAAAAGAAATAGTTTAATGAAAATTGATGTGTGAGAAAAATAGGTGAATGTCGTGAATGCGTGTGGGTGTGATTATGATACAGAATGTGAGTTTTATCTTCGAGCGATATTTGAAAATGAGAAAAATGAAACATTATTGAAATTAAAAAATAGGAAAAAATTGAAAATACGAAAATAAATAGAAAAATATAAAAAAAATGAATAAATAGAAATGAAAAAAAAAATGCCGACGGTTTTCTTTAACGAATTATAAAGATCGTCGTCGATATTTTTTTTCTCCCATCTGGCCGTGTCTGTGACAACGGTAGTAAATTACGATTATTATCATCGATTCGATTTGCTGTTATCGGTTTTTTCTTAGAGACGAAGATTTGAAGAAAAAAAATGAAAACGAGAAAAAAAACAAATTCATAGTTCACTAAGCGGTTTTTCTTGGAACAGAAAAGATTGCACACAACAAGTAAAAGAAAAAATTCATTAAAATAAGCGAGATTAAGGAGAGAATTTGAAAAATGGTATAACTAAATGATTAAAATAATAAATAAAATTGTTAACGGAATAGAAGTGATAATAAAGAATTTTTAAAAAACCATACATATAAACACGTGTCACGCCGTCGATTCCTGAAACATAGTTTGTAGCAATGAATTGTGAGGAAAAATAAAGAAAATTAAAAAACATCCTTTGTGTTATTCTATTCTGTACAGGAGGAAAAATTCTTCTTTTTATGTAAAACTTTAAAATATTATTTAATGAATTCTTGAATTTTTCAGTTTTTCCTGAACGTGAAATCGGGTTCAGCATGCATGTCTTCTGTAAATTTAACGCTGTATGCACTGTAAATGATTTTGAATAATGTGAATTGCATCTTTTTCTAAAATGCATTATCATCCAATAAAAGAAGAGAGAGAAAATAAATTGAATTGATGAATAGTAACAGAAATCCGATTGTATAGTCTCATCCATTGAAAAAATAAAATAGAATAATTTTTTTTCCTCTCATCTTAATTACCTGAGAATGGAAACTTTGTGTATATGTATGAGTGAGTCTTAAAAAAAAGGCTAGTGAGTGTTCAATGACAAAAAAACAACTAGAGGATTGTGCGCTCTACCCGAGATGAAAATTTCATAAAAATGTAAAAAATAAGTATATTAATTAAAAAATTGATGGGAAAAATGAAGAATAAAAACTAGCGCAACAGCGAAAGCGTATCATAAAAACCTTTTTGCCAGAACGAGTATAAATATAAACAAGAATTGTTCTTGGCCGCCCTCTCGAAAGAAGTAGCCACCAGGGGCTTTTATTTCCAGCCAGATAAGAAATGGAAAAGAAACAAAAATGAATAGAATAATGAATTACATAAAGGGGACGATCCTTGGTTTTCAATTGTAAGCACAAATGATGCTACACACTATTTCTGAAAGAAATAAAATTAAAATCACGTGTGGGATTTATCATTGTATCGATGAAGTGGAAAGGTGTAAGCTGTAATAAAGCACTGGAATAAAATGAGAAGAAGTATGGAGAGTAGAAAAATTTTAAATGAAAATAAATTTGAATAAATAAAGTAAGGACAACTCCATGATTGAATGGTAACGACACGTTCGTTTGTTATTATCGTTGAAACTATTACGATTACGATTATCGATGCCACGAATTAACTTTTGCGAATTATTATAAAAAAAAGAAGGGAAAAATCAACCAAACGAAACTAAATGAAAATATATATAAAGATGATTCGGTGAAAACTCATGTGACGCGCGGGTAATATAATTAATTTTAAAAAATGGGATGACGATGTTTAACTACTTTATCATTATTTAACGTGATTAAGTGAGGAATAAGAGAAAAATATCTCATTACGAGAGAAAAAAGTTTAAAAAAATGACCGCACGGAGAGTGAAAATGATTTTAATAAACGATTAAAGCGATGTAATCATTTGTAAGCATCAGCGGGATATACGAGTATATTATCGAAAAAAAATGAAAAAAAAATAATGAGAAAAAAAAGTGAAATCGTTAGTTCCGTTTTTAAATGTTGAAGAAGAATTTTAAAAAAAGAAAGAGAACAAGAAAATATTCATTTGTAATTGTTTAAATCTAATGAGAAATGTAATGTAAAACCTAGAAGAGTCCAAAACTCACTGTATAGGCACTAAAAATATATCATTTGTTGACATGAAAATCTATTGTGTTCATTTGTTCATTTGTTTTGCATGAAAAAGAAGAGATAATTCCCTTCTTTACACGGGAAGGAAAATATCTGAATATTTCTGAATGTTTCTCAGAACAATTTCCATGCCACTCTATGCACGGGATGTAACTTATTTTGGAATTACAAAATTGTCAGTCGAAGAAGGAGTTTTCAAGTGGCGTCACAAGAAAAAAATCTACTTGCACGCTATTCAAACTCCTGGGCGAAGAAAGCAGACCCATTTCCACGCTTAGCATCGTAATTTTTCAGATGTGCTGCAGAAATTTCTATCACCGACGAATCCCTATTCAATATGACTCATGAATTTTTCTTTGGATCCATTATACGTCAATTATTGAACAATTAACTGAGGATTATACTTTTTTTCCAAATTTGGCTTTCCACCTCAAGACGAACCAATCTAAATCTTTTCCTTCGAAATCCTCATGAGAATATATATGTCATTTATGAAAAAATATTGAGTGTTGGTTTTTATTTGTTAAAAAATAGCCATCTCACACTTGGGTTCAATTTCTCGAAAATGGCTCAAAATTCATCGAAACAGGCTGTGAATAAAATTGAGCACGAGGATTGACGAACGAAATGGCCGAAACTTCGTCGTTCTACAACGTGGGACTCGTGCTTCGTTTTTAAACTATGCATTAAGAGATTCTTATCTCAGAAACCTCTAATCATAGAGAAACAGAGTTTCTCTTATTTTATTTGTTAATTTCTCCTTTAAACGTCATTCGCAGTATCACTTCGTAAATTTTGAATTGTTTTTGATTAATTCGGGAATCGATTATTAATTATCAGCGGATGGTAATTTATTGATTATCGACCTCTGAATCTTTTTCTGGATTTACTGATAGACTAGTTGTAAAGGAAGAAGGCGATAATGCCAGCCTTTTAAGAAAAATCTGGCAAGTCATTGAGATAATGAAAGAACCGGAAAATGGATTAACGACCGTTGCTATGAGGCTTTTTCCATTAAATATTGTTTACAAAAAAACCACGATTTGAATGCTCGATGTTGAATTAGCTGATGTCATTCAGGCTACTTTTTCCGTAGCTTACTTCATCTTTGACTAATTACATGATAAAGAAAAATAAGAATGGAGGGGGAAGCCCTGTCCGGAATATATATGTTCAGCACTCAGCCTTTCAATATGCACTTGGCCGATACACTATTGTGCATCTAGATACCATCGTGTTTTTCCACCCCGTCAGATTATCATTAGGTTAAAGTAGGTCTTACACGATCGGGGGAGAGTAGATAGGGGTACGCCTGGGAGCTACTTCACATTTTTCCCGTAGTGGGGAAATTGGGGGCGCCACCGTCGCTGCTGGAAAGGGCGGGCCCTTCTCGCGGTGGATCACGTGGTGTGGGCCTTCCCAAGGGGAGAGGGGGATCTCGCGCGTAATGATGCAGTGTATGACTCATCATAGATTCTGAAAGTATTAGGAGACTAGGAAAATGAAGTAGGTATGCGGGGGAAAAAATAAAAAAAAGTATATGGGGCATTCCACGCCAAATCGGACACCATTTGGCTTTTGCATCTCGGATATTTTTCATAATTTTTCATATCATAGTATCAGTTGGAAGAGGCCTCCCTGAATTTTTTCATTTTTTTTTGTAAATACGTTTCTGAGAAATCGATTTTTCAGAAAAAACTATACTTTTTATAAAAATGCCCATAACTTTGCGAAAAATGGTCCGATTGGGACGTTTTTTTTTGAAAATTTGTGTTTTTGAACACAGTTTGCAAATAAAAAGTCAGAAAAATTTTTGAGTTCGTATTTTTATAAAATTTTGAAGTTTTTAGTACAAAATGTCGATTTCTGGAAAACACGTTCTGATCGATTTTCTTGCAAATTTTTCCTAAAAAGCTGTCACTCATTCCGCAACTTTTGAGCCTAGTCTGATGATGGGATAATAGTGGGATCTTCCAATTTTCCAATTTTTCCAATTTTTATGATCTAAATTTCCATAATTATGACCGTTAATTTTCAGTTAAATATATCACAACATATGATTATGTATCAGTTCTCATTCCATTCCTTCAAAATCGATTTTTGAATGACATAACTAATTTTGAAAGTGTCCAGTTCATATGTGCGTTCAAAAGTTGGCGCTTTCCAAAATCAATTGCAGCCTTAGATTACGGTCGGTAATGAAAATTACGTTGGATAACCTAGCGGCTGAGTATCGTTCGTGTCCCCGACCCCATATCAGGATAAGAATAGGAGTGTTGTTTTCATTCCCGTATTCACAGTGTCTCCTAACCTCCAATAACTTCTTCCAAAGAAATATCTGTGGATTTCCACTATTCATTTTGTGAAAGAAAACAATTCATTGTGAAAATTTGTACGATGTCAAATTTTGGGATGTATAATCTGTGCTGTAATCCGTTACAATTGGAAAATCATAGAGTGAAGAAAAGTCTCCGACGTGCTTCTGTTACTCAACAAAATTTACATAATTTAAGTAATGATGACTTTCTGTGGACGTCGTGTAGAAAGGAATTGGACTCAATAAAGACTGGTCCTGTTGCTAATGATGATGAAGTTGAAAGTGAAGTCGAAGATGCTGTCACTCAGAGGACTCTTTCATCAATTTCAACAACGACGTCTGGTAAGATCAATTAAACATTGCTGAGAATTTTCAATTTTTTTTTTATTTCATCAAAACAATTTTTTAAATTGAAATAAATGATTGATCCCATTACTATTCACAATTAGGAGATGCAGATGAACAGCTAACCTCACAAACTAGTAGTCTGTCTCAATTGAGCTTAGAAACTGTGTTGCCTGTAGTTAATGATGCAATGGCATTATTGAATCAATCTCCAATTGTTAAAAACAAGTTGATAATCAATCTTATTCGCTAAACAGAGTGCAAAAAGTATATCATGATTTGAGTACGACTTGAGGAATATCAAAAGACACTGACGATGCAAGTAATTCGAAGGACTTCTTGGAGATGATTGAAAAATTGAAAATGAAATTTATCGATAATAATACAACACGATCTGAAAAAATTCAGATCCTCACACTTCTTCCTGAAACGTGGGGTGTATCTCGAATATGTGACCTAGTGGGCTCTTCAAGATACATGGCATCTTTAGCTAGAAATCTCAGTGAGGAGAAAGGGATTCTTTCAACACCAATTGCGAAGTTAGGTTGTTAACGAACTTTCCCAGATGAAAACCACTTATTGATTTCTCATTCAGTGAAGATAAGTTGAATTTTTTAATTTCTAGGTTGCCCATTATCGAGTGATATCAAATCTCAAATTTTGGAATTCTATGTTGATGCCGAAATCAGTACGATATGCCTGGGATGAAAGATTATCTTTCCATTCGAAATGATGAGGGGAAACGTGAACATACCCAGAAACGACTTATTCTCTCCAGCTTGCGCGAATTATATGAACTTTTTAAAGAACGACATCCTGGTTATCGCGTCGGTTTCTCTAAATTTGCGTCATCACGTCCTCAATACTGCGTACTTGCAGGTTCTAACGGAACTCACACTATTTGCGTTTGTTGTATGCATCAAAACATCAAGCTGATGATGTTAGGTGAGTGTTTATTGATAAAATTTTTGTCGAAGAATGATCATGATCTTTTATTGCAGGGTGTAATTTAGCAACTTTAACAAGCCAATTAGCAACACCAATAAAGCTTTATAGTGATTGCTTTAGAATAATTATGTGTCAGCAACCAGCTTCTGAATATCATTTTTCCAAATGTGATGAGTGCCCAGGAGTACAAACTTTGAAAGATTTACTGTTGGATGTACTTGATCAAAATGGAGTTGATGAAATAACTTACAAATATTGGATTTCGAAGCCTCGTACAAGCTTGGAGACATTTGTGAAAAACTCAACAGATTTTGTTGACAATTTTTGTGAGAATATAACCGATTTTTTACCTCATCATCATATTGCTGAAGAAGAAGCAAACTATTTGAGATTGTTAACAGAATCTTTGAAAGAAAATGAGTACATTATGATCTGCGATTTTGCGGAAAATCATGCCTTCGTTATTCAGAATGCGACGTCTGGATTTCATTGGAATAACAATCAGGCAACAGTTTATCCAGTCGTGATTTACTACAAAGAAAATAATCTACTCATTCATTCACGAATGAATGAATTCACTAAGATTACGACTAACTTTATCAAAACACTATCCAAAGATGCTGCGAAAGTTTTTCACTTCACCGATGGAGCGCCTCAATGATTTAAAAATTATAAAAATTTTGTGAATCTGAATTACCATAAAAAAGACTTTGGACTAGAAGCTGAATGGCATTATTTCGCAACAGCTCATGGCAAAGGGCCTTGTGATGGAGTAGAGGGCACTGTCAAAAGGATGGCAACACGAGCAAGCCTTCAACTTCCATATGATGAACAAATTTCAACTCCTCAACAATGATACGACTGGGCGGTAAAACCAAATTGTTTGCCGAATGTTCATGCTCGATTCTTCTCTAATGATGAATATCTCCAGGCTAAAGAATCATTAGAGAAACGATACACTAGAGCGAAAACAATAACAGGCACACAAAAATACCATTGTGTAATTCCGGACGGAGAAGGAACTTTGAGATTCAAAGAATTTTCGTTTTCTTCAGAATCACAAATTCTGAAAATATTCAAACGTGTAAGGAATTGAATGCTATCCAGTGAAAAAAATAATGAAACATGATAAGAACTTTATACTACTACTATCTTTTGCTTACGATAAATGTGTAAACTAATATATAAACTTGAAATAATCATAATATATCAGACAATTTTCAATAAGAGCTTTTGTGGGTAGTTTTTTTTCTCAAATAGTTTTGAAAATTCGAAAAAAAATAGATCCCATCATTATCCCATCATCAGACTAGGCTCAAAAGTTGCGGAATGAGTGACAGTTTTTTAGGAAAAATTTGCAAGAAAATCGATCAGTACGTGTTTTTCAGAAATCGACATTTTGTACTAAAAACTTCAAAATTTTATAAAAATACGGTCTCGAAAATTTTTCCGATTTTTATTTGCAAACTGTGTTCAAAAACACAAATTTTCAAAAAAAAAAATGTCCCAATCGGATCATTTTTCGCAAAGTTATGGGCATTTTTAAAAAAAGTATCGTTTTTTTTTGAAAAATTGATTTCTTAGAAACGGCTTTACAAAAAAAAAATGAAAAAATTCAGGAAGGCCTCTTTCAACTGATACTATAGTATAAAAAATTATGAAAAATATCCGAGATGCAAAAGCCAAATGGTGTCCGATTCGGCGTGGAATGCCCCATATATGAGCATTTCATAAATAATGAAAGAGAGAAAAATATGTTTCAGATTCCCATTTATTAAAAAATTTTCATCAGAAGTATATCAAGTACACTTAAAATTAATGCTAGGAGACATGTAATAATTATTGATGGAAATACAATTGCAGCTCTCTGCGATTCATCAGTCGTTTTTTCGCCCATTTCAGCCTCGACATCGATGTTTTTTGGTTTTTTAAAGCCTGTAGCTGATACTGGATTTTTATGCTGAACCCTCAAATAAAAATTTAAAGAGTTAGAAAATATTAAAAATACTTTTGTTATAATTTTCCAGACTCTCATCTTCTTCGTCTGATGTCGAATCATCAAGAGAGGGTTTTTTGTTTAAAGTTTTGACAATGCTCAACGCAGTTTGGGGGGCACATTTATATTTGAATTTATCTAACTTATTTTTATGATGGTGGGAATGATACACGGTTTTTTCTCCCACTTTCAATTTATCGTTATTGGTCCAGACAATTTCATTTTCTAGATTGACAACCTCTCGCGTAATTAGTGCATGTGAGTAAAGGGTTTCTTCCTCTACGATGGTGAAGATGTGATTAGCATTTTTACACAGCTCTCGCATATAATGTGAAGTCTATTTCAGCATTCTCTGCATCGAATCATTCACTCCCGTGTTCTTTTATTGTGAGGCTATTGTTTGCCTCACGCCAACAGGTAGCGAGATCAAGGTAAGAATGATAGGGACTAATGATCCAATGTCCCATAAAAAAAACTGTCCACATCCAGAACAGCTACTTCTTTAGGCAAATATTTCCCACTGCGCCCGCGTAATCCCTGGAGTACAACAATAACGTCCATGGTGATGCGCTCACAACAGACTTTGAATTTATAATGAAGGGAAACGAGAAAAACATATGTTTTATTTCTTTATTTTTCAGGAAAATAGGAAACAGGCTGTATATGATCTTTTTTGATGAAACCAGCTGGTATGGTCGCTTTTGCATCACGATAAACTGAGTCTTTATGGAAGGCGATCATTTCTTCATAAAAATCTTTGAATAATTCAGGATTCATGCACGAAATTACAATTTTTTCGTAAGCTGCAGAGTAAATTGTACGGCTCTTAGCTAATATATGCAAAGATAAATCATTAAAATCAAGATTTGATTTTCTAGACAGCTCCGAATCGTTTAAAACTGATTGTGATAATGCGTCTACAATTTTTTTTCTATAAACTTGTGAATTTGATCTCCACAGACGAAACAGGCGCTCGATAACCCAGACTCCGTGCTCTATCAATAGCATCACCGTCGACTCCAGCATGTAAAGGCGTGTTTGAGTTGTAGAATCCTGGAGATATATTGGAGGTATTGAAGAATTGGAGAAGGCGAAATCGACGGTGATCCGTGAACTGCAATTAATCGGCTGATATTTCTGTCTCTCTCCTGGAGATGATAAATCGGCTCGAAAATAGGCAAGTATATGTAATCTGTATTTCCAAAAAGTGTCGACACAGGATCGTGCAAGTGTAATAAGCTTCCGTGGATGTGTTCCAACAATGTGAATTACGGGATAAATATTATTGGATTTATCCCACACTAGTCCGGTTACTACTTGTTTTGAAAGACTTTTATTAATCGGAGAAGTATGCGAAAGAAGCAGAGGAGTCTCGTTTGCGGTAGAGGAGAGTATTTTTTTCACTGAATGTTCCGTATATTCGCGGATATCGACCTGTTTCTTCCTTTTTTCCACATATTTTTTTACACACTGATATGAACTGGGATCGTGATTTTCTTTATCACTCTCCCGGTTTATTAATCGTTCCATTCTTCATCGAAGATACAGTTTCGTTTGTCACTTCGGTGAAGTAATCATTATTGATATATATAAAACTGCCGACAAGGATTACCGCAGCGCACAACGCCAGAAAGGCCATAAATAGGAAAAAGCAGACGGTAAATTTTTCTACACGAGCCATAATTTAGAGATGAACTTGTCAGATCGTAAGCGGGTTTATTACTGCCTCAACGATATTGTCGAGATGGTAAACATACCCCTCTTAGTATCAATGTTGATAAGCCAGGGAATATTCAGCTCAAGCGAACCTAATTTGCAACAATGGCTGGTACGTAGAAAAAAATTTCGTAAGATTCATATGTTAATGAGAAAAAAATTCTATAAATATCCAACTGCGAAGGAAAATGCGAGAGAGGTATTTGAAGTATTGAAAAATCAAGGACGAGATGCTTCCGCTCACTTGATACTTTGCTTTGCGTACATGGAAGAATATGATTTAATTGAAGCAATGCTGCAGGACTATGCGGCCCTGCTACCTCCTCCAGACAGGCGACGACGACGACCAATAGAGGGAACTCGTTACGGCTTCTGGAAAAAAATAGGATGGGAAAGAAGGAAAAATTTTAAAATGAAATAAAACTATTTTCGGTAAAGAGGGAGTAGAGCTCTTTCAACTAAAAGTATTCAATTTTGACATTAAAAATTTGAATTTTTTGACCAATTTTTAACCATGTCTAATTTCAACTGTCGCATTGACAATAATAACATAGAAATTCAATTTTGCAAATTTTTAAAATATCATTTTTGAATATTTCCCTTCGAGCTAAATAACTTGAAGTGATTTCATTGCTTTCAACAAATCAATGAATTAATTTCGATAATTATCCAATTTTAACTCTTCAAATAGTAGAATAATAATAACTTGTTTCATGTACGGTATATTTTCATGTTTTGATTGAATTTGAAAGAGATAGTGAACCTGATGAGAGGGGTAGAGGTAATGAAATAATCGATTTCTTCCTGACAAAGACAGTTGGTGTGAAAACACAATGATAAACAGAGACCAATGGTCTTAAGAAAACGGTAAATTTGGTAATTCAACCAAATGAGCCTTTTCTAGACCAGTACGAATTTGGTCTCTGCGGTGAAACATCAAAACTGTGTGTTTTGTTTTAAAAGCTAGTTGCCACCACTGCGTTTGGGTTTTTTTTGGAAAATCCAGATTTCAGATGAGTATTTTGAAGTTTTCATTTAATCCGTATTAAATTTATTGAGTTTTTTTTCGTCTTTTTTCTTTTCTCGTTTCTATTTTTCATTGACATTTCAAATTGAAATTGTTCCACGCGAAGTGTACAAATTATTGACAAACAAAGGAAAAGGTACATTTAAAAAAGCACAATGTGCATGAAGTACTTGTTTCCGTGTAATATAAAAATTAAATTTTTTATGCCCAATGAAGGTGGGCGGAGGTTGTTGTTAATATATTCTTCATCAAAAATCCCGAGTGTCGTTTATAGGATGGGTCGTGATAGGTTCCTTTTCGAGGCCTATGCACCACTACGTCCTCGTCGTGGCCTTGGGTTACGCCAAACGTGGTGACAATCTCAATTTTTCATTTAATTGTTTTTTTTTTTTGGTTCTATTGGTTAGTGACTTCCAACAAAAGTTCGTTGTTTGAAAAATTTAATTAGGATTTTGTCTCTTTGCCCTTGAATCTTGTGACCGATCTCTAATCAATCAAAATACATCATATTATAGCATAAAAACTCAATAAAATTTCAAGAAATTCAATTTTGGTTGGCTGAGTGAAACTACCCATTTACCGAAATCTGTATTCCTTTTCAATACATTACAGGTGAGTTATTGACCCCAGCCGCCTCCACGGTCATTAGGATTTTGAATTTGGAATCCTTTTGTTACTGACTAGTCGGATAATCACCTGGGAATTAAATTTTGATACTTCTTTGTTCGTTTTGATTTTCGGACGAAAAGTCGTCCTGGCGCCCAACAATTAACATTGTTTGAATTTATTGATTTTATTTGGATATTTGGATTTCTTTGAGTTTCACGTAATTCTTTAATTACCGTGGATTAAAAATACGTGACAGTCGATACCCATTTTATCTTTGATTTCTCTAATATAACTTTCTCTGCTTTCACATGAAGTTGGCCAACCATTCGCGTATGTTTTTATTCTCACAAATTCATTTATGAATCCTGAAAATATTCCCCCTTCGTCCTTTACCGGATTATACTCTGTGATCACAACGATTCTATAACCTAATTGCACAGCCTTCTTCAGCTCACAAGAAACCCACGCACCTATAAGAGTTCTTTCCTCGTCCGTATGCTTGAAGCTGCCATTATACATTTCTAGGCAGCATGTTTTACACAAACAAAACATCAATTTATTATTTGCTTTCATCGAAAGGACAGGATGAAAGAGTCGGTGGTAACACCATACATTTGATGATCCCTTCAATGTTCGAAATGTCATTATGCGGTCCACAAATTTGTTGAATCTTTGGCCCTATCATTATTCCCGGAAGACCAATAGGAAAAACACCGGTTTTACAGATGAATGGATATAGGGAACAGACATCATAATAATTAATTTTTTCCCCGGGTCGACAATCATAATACGATACTACCTTTTCTGTTCGTCCACCGAAAAAAGCTTCTCGAGGCTCGAGAGGAGTATGTACCCAAACGTCATCACTTTTAGCAAGCTGCTGTAATTCGATGCTCTCATTTGTCATTTTTCTAAATTAACACTCCCAAATTTCTTCAAGAACATAAGCTTTTCCACGAATGAGAGCATTTGTAGCTAAAGTTTTTTCATATCGCGAGTCTAAACTTTCATTTTTTCCTATTTTTTCAAGAATCTGAAGTAGGTGGTAAGTTGCTGACCAAACGAGCAGGCTCATCTGACAAACAGCTTCTCAAATAATATAGCCGATCCACATCCTTGATTCCAGAGTCTGGACCCGTGAGAGACAGGAACATGCCCCTAAATCCAATCCAAATAACATATCTTCCAGAAAAACGCGGTAACGGAATTTTAGGAAGAATTTTACGAGACGAGTTACTCGATTGACTTTCATTTAGAGCCTCTTTACGAGATAGCTCAAAGTGAGACGCTCCGGTCTGGTCAAGACGTTGATTGAGTTCAATTCTCGCTTCATGATGGTCCCTGAAAGTGCTATCAAAAATGTTATTTTTAAAATAATCCCTCTCTAAGATATTATCATATTTAGTGCTATTAGAGACTATTTTGTCGTGCGATGACTCAAATTTGGCTCAATATCCTTCAAGTAAGTCAAGTTCAGTTTGTAGCGATGATGGACCTAACTTCTTATCTTTATCTTCTATTATCTGTGTGGAGATTTCCTTAATCAACTTGGACTTTGAAGTTTGAAAAGTAAGAAGTACTTCGAAACTCATTTTATTATTATTTCTCCCTTTTTTTTGACTCAAAGTTCGATCAATTGATCTAATTAAGGAGTTAATTAATTAACTGATTGAATTAATCGAAAGTCGAGTGCGGTGTAATTGTATTAAAACAAGCAGAAGCGTTATATCCTTTGCGTTATTCGCAAGCCCCACTCCATGTGCGACATTTAATATTTTGCCAATTCGATTGGCAAAATGCTTCCGAATGGAAGTCTTATATAAATTATCCATGAGATTACAATTTATATTTTTCATTGTTCTAAATGCAGTAACGAAATTTGGTTTCACAATAATTGTCATCAGTGGACATTTGCACGAAGTAAATTCGCTTGTAAGGACAAATTTAATGATGGTTCGATCTTTGGTGAACTTTATTTATTCATGTTTACCACAAAAAAAAAAGAGGGTGCGTGGAACCCATGCGACAGAAGTGAAACTTCTTGCTCATTATGTATAGATAACGGTAAATTATTCGGATTTTCTTCAATGAATAAGTGATAATAATTGAGAAAAGTGAGGATACGGGGTTAATCTCAAAGGAAAACGGAAAAAAGCACAGCTCAGCACATTTAGCTGTGTAATGAACACAACACTTTGAGAATTTGAGTATCTGCCTATAGTATTTTTGTTATCTGTTCACTAACAAATTATCATTTTTTTCACGATTATGAAGTGTTCAGACAACTAGATTTTTTTTAATCAGTTTTTTGCGAATACACCACAAATTGATCGAGATGGAGCAGTTTTGCTTCAATCCTTTCTTGTAGCTTTCAAAGCTATAAAGAAGGATT
This sequence comes from Aleiodes alternator, assembly GCA_963921955.1. Taxonomy (NCBI): domain Eukaryota; kingdom Metazoa; phylum Arthropoda; class Insecta; order Hymenoptera; family Braconidae; genus Aleiodes; species Aleiodes alternator. The sequence goes on from OY998106.1 coordinate 5,214,367, forward strand.
CGTGCAAAATTGCTCTATCTCGCTTAAATTCAGGGATATTCGAAGAAAATTACGGATAAATCAATTTGTCTACAAACTTCATATTCTTTTGTTTTTGATATCCGTTTTGTCGAAAATATCTAGGAAAGTGAGCGAGATGACGGAATTCTTCTCATCAGTTTTTCTGTAGAGAATTTTGAGAACTACAAGAAGAGTTTCTACAAAAATATTTATCAAAGTCCTACGACAAAAAATAGATTTATGAATAGAGGAATTGTTTCAATGGTTTTTTGCCTTGAGAATATATGAAAATCTAATGGAGATACGCCCATTTGCCTTAATCTTTCTTCTAGCTTTTGAAATCTTCTACAAAAAAATAGATTCAGGCAAAATCACACTATCTCACTTAGATTCCGAGTATTCTGAAAAAACTACACGGAGAGAATATTCTCGAGAAAGTCATGATACTCAGCTCCATAGAGCTGATGCAAAATATATTCCGGGGACATCTTATGAGTCTACAAATAGGAAAAACTGTCCTTTTGTCAAGAATTAATGCATGAGCCGATTCATTTTTTAGAAAAAAGTGTCACATTAATTGTGAAGCGGTATCATGAAAATATTAGCCACTTTTGAGTAGTTTTCGAGATATTTCAATCCAAAGCCGAGTGTAAAGTGGCAAATTTTCAAGAAATAAAACCTCTGAAGCCGACCCGAAGTTGAAATTTACATGTTGTAGCATGAGAGCCGAATATTTCCGAGGTTACTTTATTGGCCAGCACGACTTTAACGAGCCATGCTGTAGGGATACGAGTGCGCATGCGCACATTCGTTCTCTCACTCATCTTATCTCTCTCTCTCTCTCTCTCTCCCTTTCTTTTCCCCCACCACCGAAGCGTGGAAAAAGTAACGCAACAGCGTTAAACGGAAGAACCTCGTATGAGAAGTTTCACTTCAAAAAAACAATTTTCCAATCATAAATGGAAGATCCTACGACAGATCTGAAAAATTGAAGTTCGGGTTCCAAATAGGATTTCTATTTATTTATTTATTCAAAAACTGCTTTTGAGATACAAGGTATCTATTTCACAGGGGGGTCCTGAGATACAAAAGAATTAAATTTTCAAGGTTGAAGAATACAAGACATGATACTAATTAGAGTATATATACCAGCAAAATAGGAAGAAAATATAAAAAGTATGAAAATTTATGTAATCATAATCAAGCATAAACAAGTTCCAATTTGTAGCTCTTCCTACTGAATATTGCTCGTTTGCGCCCTCAATCTGAAACATTTTTTTATAAAACAATAGAGTACACGTAGGTTTTTGTAATCGTTCGTATTGAGAGAGGCCGATAAGCTGTTTGCGATATCACTGGTTCCAGGATTTAGCAGGTAGTTCGGTAAAAATCTGGATCGAATCTCTTCGTAAAAAGGGCAGATGACTAAAATGTGGAAGAGGTCTTCGGGTAGGAGAAGATTGCAAAGAGGACATATCGAGGTGGGGTCGAGGTCGTAGTTGATGCTGTTGATGTAGATTCTTCTGCAGTGGATGGAGGCTACGCGTAGCTGCATCTTTAGTCTCACGAACTCGATCGGGCAACGGTTAGGATAGAAGGTGTTGAAGTTGTCGAGGGGGTGTCTGAGGATTTTCAGCTGGATCGTAGAAGAGCAGAGATATCTGTTGAAATCTTCCCATTTGCAATGGGCCTCAACTTCATCGATAATTTTCGGGATTCTACTGTGCCACCATTCTGGTTGTAAGTTAGTCCAGAGATCCTCGGTGAAGATAGGCAAAAGGCATTCCTTCAGCTGAACTACCCAATTAAACTTCTCCGATGTCTTTTGCAGTAGTCCATCATCACTAGAAGCCAAAGCCAATTGTCGACGGAAGCAGATTTTGGGAAGTCTCCCTTCATCCATCCTCAGCATCTTGTAGATCCACCAGAGGGCTTGTTTTAGTACTGTGACCTTGATGTTTGGCACTCCAGTTTCCAGCCGGATTAGATATCTGGGTGCGTTCCGTGGAAGAGAGAAGAGTCTTTTCAGGAAGTGTATTTGGGATGTTTCGAGCACATCCAGATGTCGAAGCCCCCAGATGGAAGCAGTGTAGGTTAAGGTAGATGCCACAATGCTTTCATAAAGTTTGCGGTTACCTTCCCATGAATCCGCTTTTAGTTTCGCAGAGATTTTAATTACTGACGCAGAGGCAGCCTTTGCCTTGAGTGATGCCGCTTTTGCTGAAACTATTCCTGAAGCTGATGGAGATTGTTTGATACCCAGATACGTATAATTTGGCACGACTTCCAGTGGAGATTCGTAGAGTCGAAAGGTGTCATTTTTGCTTGAGGTTCTTCCTGATTTTCTGTAAATCAGCACCTTCGTTTTTTCGCTGTTCACAGTAAGACCGTTGTTTTCGCAGTACATCTCCAGTATTTTGATCTTCTTTCTGAGGTCCATAGCACTGAATGCGAATAGGATCAAATCGTCAGCGTAGAGCAGAAGGACAACATCAGTAAAACCGTCTAGGTCAACACCCCTCACCCCGTTTTGTCTGAAAAATGCGTTGATGTCAGAGAGATAGAGATTGAAAAGAAGAGGACTCAATTTCTCACCCTGGAGGACTCCAGTGGAAACGTTGGCCTGGTCTGAAAGTCCAGAGGCAGTTCTAATTCGAAAGGTGGCTCTGTCATATAAGTTTTTGCAGACTCTAATGATTTTCTCGCTGATACCGATCCCGAGGAGTTTACGCCAGAGATGCTGATGTGGAACAGAGTCGAATGCTCTTCTGAAGTCCACAAAAAGTGTGTAAACTTTCCCATCCAAATAGGATTTCTATTTTTTCTGAATGTCGGCAGAATGAAAAGGTACCTATCTTGTAAAAAAAATTGTCTACTTTCGAATGGTGAAATAAAAAATAGTAGTGTTCCTAGGGAGAAAGCTAAGAAAAACCGTGATTTTTGAAAAAAACTAATTTATCGAACATCCTCACAAGAGACTTCTTCTGAAAAATCTGAAATTCTCACCATTTGTGGGGCTCATTGAGATGAATCTTTTAAGCTGAACTTGGATGTAATCGCTTGGATAGTTTTGGAGATATAACCTCTTTTCATAAAATGGTTTTTGGACAATATCTCAGAAACTACTGGAGCGATTTTGCCCAATTTCAATACCAAACTTTTCACTCATTAGATGCACAAACTGGCGAAATTTGAAGTCTCTAACTCAAATAGTTTTTGAGCTAGCGTGTATAGTAAATTCAGGATAAAAAACACTGTAATTGAAATTATCTGCAAACGAAAAATCTGAGCAAAATTTACCCCGAGTGAAAATTATGAGTTTAAATGAGATCTATTTCATCGCTGAGAGTGGTGGCTGTGAATCAATTTTTCGCGGAGAAAAGTCGAAAAAACGATTTTTCGAAAATTTGAATTTTCTCGAAAAGTACTCAACCGATTTCGCTGAAATTTCACTGACAGCAATTTGCACGGGGAGGAAAAGTACTGTTAAATTTTCGGCGCACCAAGTATTACCGTTGCTGAGCAATGAGCCGATATCTGTCACACATACACACACACACACAGGCATACAGACATTTTTTAAAAATGTCATTTCTCGACGTTTTGGATCATTCTGAGTCATATTCCGATGAAATCTCGAAATCGAAAAAAATTGCGTTTACAATGCTTCCATTCGGAAGCAAAAAAGAAGAATAATAAGCACTTCCCTTTATTGAAGCGATTAATGAGATTAATCGTATGAAAATTTCCAAATGTGTCGGATGTCCTTGAGAAGATCTATTGCAGCGCCCCCTGGTCTCTGGAGACGTCGTTGCTTGAGAATTAACCGAATTATTGAATTGTTCTATAATTTGAATTTATAAATTCGCGGGTAAACGCTATTGAGGAGCCCCGGAATCAGAACCACTGTACGAATTCAAATTTTCCTGAAGAGTGCGAACAAGATTTCAATGAGCTTCACTGCGAAACCGCCAATTACACGCTCCCCCCGAAAAAAATGAGAAAAAACGATGAAAACTCCAAAAAAATCCAAAAATATATCGAAAATCCGGTTCGATGGACCAAAATGTTCAATGAGAGATCTGGATCTTGATATATTTTTATTTGATTATTGAGATAATTCTGGATTTTGGTATTGGAGCGTGGAGCGTGTAAATAACGAGCGATAACACGAGATTTCTTTAACTAACACTTTTTATTAACAATTTAATGAAACTCTTTATATGAATTGAACACTTATCACAAACTTGTATTTCCACTGTTTTTATTGATTAACTTAGAATTGATAATTTATAAGAGAGAATTAATAAATGAGAAGATTTCGAATGATAAGATTCTCAGAAACTGATTGTCACGAGGTGTACTTTTTGAATTCTTAGAACAGAGTGAGAGGGAGAGGATAAATCAAGATGGCAGGTGTTTAATTTGGCGCATGCCAAGACAGCTGTCCTCTAACGAGCCCCGAAGGTTCTCGTAGTCCGGCAGAATCATCAGCAGAGCACAGGTAAGTACAATAACTGTCGCGCACGAAAAAAGGCAAACAACCCCGAAAACCCCATCCAACCCCGTGACATAACCCCGTAACGCGACCGTTCAAAGCGGAAGCGAGGTTAGGGATAGATCGTCCCAAAACCCGATTGTCTCTCGTTAGCCGTTTCGATCTTGCCGTAACTTTTGACCCATTCCCGAAACAATTAATGAATCAATTAATTAACGTTAAAAAAAAATCGCCGTGTCGTTAATGTTCCAATTTTTAGGTACGTTAACAAGTTAAAGAGTCCCGCGTCCTTTTATTTGCCGTGAAGCGCGGTGAGTCTGTCTCACTCGCACTCGTTACGTTTGGGTAGGGAAAATAGAATTCCAGTAATAAGTCCCGAAATTCCCCTTGAAAAATCCCGAAAGGCATCCCACTCGATGGGGATGAAAAGACCAACCCAACGACCCCAAACTTACCCCTCCCGAGACGTATTTCGATTTTCTATGAAGGGAAAATAGAAATATAATTTTGGATGAAAATGCGTTAGTCCTGTAAACGAAGCATTTCGATTCCCCCTTTCCCCTGTATCGCGTCACCCGTATACCTCGGACGAGTTCCGAGAAAACCGTGCCTTTTGGATGGTTATTGTACTACCTAGAATTTCAATAATCATAACTACCCAGGAAAAAATGTTCAGATCTGATCAGATCAAATTAGATCTGATCAGATCTAATTAGATCTAATTAGATCCAATCAGATCTGAGAAAATGAAAATTTTTAACATGAATAGATCTGATCAGATCTGATTAGATCTAATTAGATCTGATTAGATCTGGTTAGATACAATCAGATCTAAGTCTGATTAGATCTGTTCAGATCTAACTAGATCTGATTAGATCAAACTAGATCTGGTCAGATCTAACTAGATCTGGTCAGATCTAACTAGATCTGATCAGATCCAACTAGATCTGATCAGATCTGATGACCTAATATGTATATTGGGTCATCAGATCTGATCAGATCTGGCTGGATCTGATCAGATCTGGTTAGATCTGATCAGATCTAACTAGATCTGATCAGATATGGAAATCAAAATTAGGTGAATTGACAAACATGATCAGGCAGAATTGGATTTTCATATTATTAAAAAGGGCAGTCATAGAACTATAAATATGGTTTCTTTTAAAATCTTTTTCAAATAAAAATTTATCTTTTAAAAAAAATTGGCAATGTGTCAGATCTGTGCTCATTTCATTATCATAGAATGTCATATTTATTTTCATGCATGATTCTGCATTCCATTTAGACAGTCTCAACTTTTCGCCGAAGTTATTTCCTCAAATTTTTCTAATCTTCTTCATTTATGACGATTCGAATTCTCCTTGATATCAAGAAATCGTGTGATAGCTGAGTGGCTAGAGTAGGAGACTGGTAATCCTATGGTCCCGGGTTCGATCCCGCCGAGGTCCATTTTTTTTTCGATTTTTTTTTCTTCAAAAATTTTAATTTTCATTCATTTGTTTAGTAGATAATTCAGATTTTGATTTATTTTTCATTTTCTCTAAAAATTTGAAATTTTTAATTTTGGATTTTGTGCAGATCCAATTGGATCTGATCAGATCTAAGGAACTCAGATCTAATTGGATCTGATCAGATCTAAGGAACTCAGATCTAATTGGATCAAATTAGATCTGGTCAGAGCGTGCCAATTTTCAGATCTGATCAGATCTAAGGAACTCAGATCTAATTAGATCTGATTAGATCTAATTTGATCTGATCAGATCTGAACATTTTTTCCTGGGTAAAGTAATTATTTCTGTAATTTCTTTTAAATCCAATCTCCAATAATTATTATTCTTTATGAAATAACTCCGTTTGTCTTTTAGTGAAGTTTCCGATGATTCTTAATGGTCGAGTCGAATTAAATGTAATTATTATTATCTTTGTCAATATACTCGGATTTTACCAGATTTCTTTAGTTCGAGAAATTTATTTAAGGGTTACCCCTTCCCTATCTTCTCAACTTTTCAGGCTTTGTTTTCAGGGAGTTCGTTTGTAAGTTTCAGGGTTTTTCTTTTTGTTTGAGGGAAATGGCGACGGATCGGGTTAACACCCCCAATTCCCCCCCTGACTCATGTCACGTTTTCTCTCGGGGCTAGCCGGGAGAAAAGTAACACCTGCCCCTTTCCGCCTATTCCGTTCCGTTCTCGGTGGAACTCCTGGCTGCTACGGGCTGGTTATGAACCGTAAAAATGTAGGGCAGGACTCCGCTGAGGAACTTCCAGTTTTGTGGTTCCGTGAAAACCACCTGGCGCCCCTTGACCAGTTTTAATTAGGGAACTTTTATTGAGAGAGGCGGAGGGAGGGACGACGTGGTGGCCTTTTATCCCCCCGGGTAAAAAGTCACGTTACAGTCCATCATATGGCGCCGCACATGCCCAAATAATTAGATCAGTGCCGATGACCGATAAGGCAGAGTGAAACAGTCAATGTTTGTGTGAGTGAGTATATGGGCCAGCTGTTCTCTGGTCCATAACCCGACAGGAAGCATTGCAAACGCGATTTTTTTCGATTTCGAGATTTCATCGGAATATGACTCAGAATGATCCAAAACGCCGAGAAATGACATTTTTAAAAAATGTCTGTATGTATGCATGTGTGTGTGTGCGTGTGCATGTATGACAGATATCAGCTCATTGCTCCTCAACGGTGATACTTGGTGAGCTGAAAATTTAACAGCACTTTGCCTCCCCATGCGAAATGCTGGCAGTGAAATTTGAGCGAAATCGGTTGAGTACTTTTCAAGAGAACTTAAATTTTCGAAAGATGGTTTTTTCGATTTTTCTCCGCGAAAAATTAATTCACAGCCCCCACTCTCAGCGATGAAATACATGTCATTTTTTTTTGTTATTGTAAAATACATCTCATTTGAACTCAAAATTTTCACTCGGGATAAATTTTGCTGAGATTTTTCGTTTGCAGATAATTTCAATTATAGTGTTTTTTATCCTGAATTTACTATACACGATAGCTCAAAAACTATTTGAGTTAGAGACTTCAAATTTCGTCAGCTTGTGCATCTAATGAACGAAAAGTTTGGTATTGAAATTGGGCGACATCGCCCCAGTAGTTTCTGAGATATTGGCCAAAAACCATTTTATGAAAAGAAGTTATATCTTCAAAACTATCCAAGCGATTACATCCATGTTCAGCTTAAAAGATTCATCTCAATGAGCCCCACAAATGGTGAGAATTTCAGATTTTTCAGAAGAAGTCTCTTGAAAGGGTGTTCGATAAATTAGTTTTTTCAAAAATCACGGATTTTCTTAGCTTTCTCCCCGGGAACACTACTATTTTTTATTTCACCATTCGAAAGTAGACAATTTTCTCTACAGAATGAGTACCTTTTCATTCTGACGACAATCAGAGAGAAAATAAATCCTCTTTAGAACCCGAACGTCAGTTTTTGTGTATTATTGTAGGATCTGAATTTTCTTCTAATATTGAATTTTTATGTACCATATGATATTATCACAATTGAATCGATTATTATTAGCTGAAATTTCGAGTTTTAAGTAGATTCGAAGTATCGCAGATGGAATCCTGAACAGATTGATACAGTCTGGAGCAATATTTGTAGGAATATATGAGTGCGTATTTGTTACGAGAATAATGTTATTTTTTGAGCGATGAGATACATGAATAGCGATTCGATTCACCATAGATGAACTCCATTCGGAAGCATTTTGCCAATCGAATTGGCAAAATATTAAATGTCACACAAGGAGTGGGGTTTGCAAATAACGCACCAAGAGTGAGGCTTCTGCTTGTTTCATTATTAGTACTACCCGTATTATCCGTGTTATTTCGTACATTCGGATTTGAGTAGCATGTCTTAGCATTATGACCCTGTTTGTCCCATAGCTGACAAACTTCTACTTGACTCTTATTTTGGATAAGATCACTTGGATTTGTCGATGAATTCGGTTTCATCTGATTACTGCCGTTTTGATTCGCGCTCAAACTATTCACACTTTCCGTACTGACTGTTTGTCCATTTTCTTTTCCTAAATCACCCGATTTCTTCTTATTCTCGATGAATTTAACAGCATTAGGGTTACTGTTTCCCCTAGTCTTACCCCTAAGTTCTTCCTTCGTGAGGAATGTTCGTTCTATTTCAATGGTATGATTCAATGCATTCTCTGATCGATATTGTCCTTAAGACCCCTAATGAAACACCCTTTGACATTCGTGTCCAACTCTGTTCGATACTGTTTCAATTGTGTAGCTGTAATCGTGGGATCTTGTGCTTTATGCTGTTCTATGATTTCTGAGGCTTTCCGTTTTAACCTATTCGCGAAATTTACTCCTAATTCATCATTATTTCGGCACAAGCTACCGAGATCACTCTGTAATTGCCAAATCGTTTTCGATGACGTGTACAATTTTTTTAATGTTGTAATAAGATCATCAATTTTTCTATAAGTTGTGTCCAGCGAATCTTTGATAACATGTGTCAATTTCATTTTTTGGATCAACTTTGTAATATTCTCTTCAGCCTCAGCTGGTAGAATATCCTTAGCGTCTCGACAGCTCCTGATAAATCCATATAATTTATCAGGTTTACCATCGAATATTGAGACAATGTCTAACGCGTCTTTTAAAGAAATTAGTTGTGATGCTCTGAACGCCATTGTTTGGTGGTTATTATTAATGACTGTATCATTCAAATAGTCTGTATGTACCTGTGATCCCGCCGATTCCACAACTACCTGCACAATTGGAGGAATATTCCCTAACTCTACTGTGTTTAAGTCTCCTGTCGTCGGATTGGATAAGCCCTCTGCCGTCGGATCGAACAAAACTTTTGCCGTCGGATCGGACAAAACTTTTGCCGTTGGATCGGACAAGCCCTCTGTCGTCGGATCGAATAAAACTTTTGTCATTGGATCGGACAAAACTTTTGCCGTCGGATTAGACAAATCCTCTGCCATCGGAGCGAATAAAACTTTTGCCTTCGTATCGGACAAAACTATCGGATCGATTATTTCTGCAATATATTCCTCAACATCTAATTCGAATTCAACGTTAACATCGTCATTCGATTCCTGAAGTGTTTTATTATCGTCCGAACAAAATGACGCGATTCGTCTGATGTATCTAAATTGGACTCTCATTCTCCTCGTGTTCTTTCTATCCCCGAATCTTCGATTTCTGTAACCGGTGATTTTATTGAGTCCGCGTTTGAACTCGTTACTTCCACAGATATTTTATTTTTCGCGCGGGCACGTTGGATTTGGTAATCCCGATAATAACTCTCCACTTGATCAACTCCTGAGCGCATAAGGAGCACCAGGTTTTCCCGCCAGATCGGAGAGTAATTTCGATTCATTTTCCGAATTTCCTAAATCTTCTAAATTGTTTCCCCTGTCACCAGACATTTATCGAGGCTCATTTTCAAATGATGGGGATGGGAGGTGGAGAAAGATGTGAGAATCAAAAATTCGAAGGTAAATATAGTAACTCGCAACAGCTCAGCGGTAGAGCACCTGACATGTAATCAGAGGGTCGTGGGTTTGAATTCTGCTTGCGCATTACATATTTTTTCCGGAATTTGTTTCTTTTAAAAAATTTATTAATAAAAATTAATTTATTAATAAATTTATTTGTTTAATGGCGACATTGCCTCGGGGATGGGAGGTGGAGAAAGATGTGAGAATCAAAAATTCGAAGGTAAATATAGTAACTCGCAATAGCTCAGCGGTAGAGCACCTGACATGTAATCAGAGGGTCGTGGGTTCGAATCCTGCTTGCGCATTACATATTTTTCCGGAATTTGTTTCTCTTAAAAAATTTATTAATAAAAATTAATTTATTAATAAATTTATTTGTTTAATGGCCATTAAACTGCTGAACCTTCGGCAGTAATTACTCGGGGAATTACTAACCCCAATGGATGGCATGGGCAATCCATTCCCGGTAACCCAGTGTGCTGGTTATGGTAGAGGGGCGTGGGTCTAGTCACAGTCCCTCTAGCGAGAACAAGTCGGAATTGGGGTATTCCACGATAGCCTCTGGATGAGCCCGTCCGCAGTATTCCTCTGATCTATCGTCACTCAAAGAATACCGGACGTCTCCATCCACACGAGAAACGCCACGTAGCCACGCTACGGGCAACCAACGATAACTCTCACCGAAGTGAGTGGTAGAAGATCCAGGGACGTCTCCCGATCCTCTTGAGTCTGCCGCCCAAGGCAGACTAACTGAGCACCGTGTCGTTGGGTCTATTTCTATCGGTTGAGGCTGCTTCTCCTCGTCTAGAGGTCTCTCCGTGCGCCTGCGTGATCCTTCCTCTCACACCACTGCCAGGCCCGGAGATAACTCCGACATCTCTAGTGGAGCGCCAGCATTTCACCTGGGATTCTGCCTTATCCTCAGCCGCATATAAAACCCACTGACGTGTCAGTCAATTTCCGATAATTTTGAGGTGTCATCTTAAGCAGATGGCACCGCGGTAGTATTTTCTAGCTGTTCCTGTATGAGTCTCCTCGAGCTCTACACTTGAATAGCTTCACCCGAAGGTGGCATAAGCCGATACGATAGCCGTAACGAGAAACCTCGCTACACATTGCTAAAAAAAAACATCATTCTCGCAACAAGTACGCACTCATATATTCCGACGAATATTGTTCCAGACTGTATCGGACTGTTCAGGATTCCATCTGCAATACTACTTGCTTTATTTAATTGTTTTATTCACAAGTCAAGAAGACTTATCTCCACGAATACGACATGCCAGCTGGATGTCCTTTGGCATGATGGTGACTCCCTTGACATGAATTGCACAGAGATTAGTATCTTCAAAGAGACCAACGAGGTAAGCCTCGCTGGCTCCCTGAAGCGCCATAACAGCTGAACTCTGGAATCGCAGATCGGTCTTGAAATCCTGAGCAATTTCACGGACTAGTCGTTGGAATGGAAGCTTGCGGATGAGAAGCTCAGTACTTTTCTGGTAACGACGAATCTCATGAAGAGCTACAGTCCCAGGCCTGTAACGATGTGGCTTCTTAACTCCTCCAAGTTGTTTTCTGGGAGCCATGATAAAAAGTTATCGTGAAAAGGGGGAATCTACTTGAAACTCGAAATTTCAGCTCAGAATAATTGATTAAATTGCGATAATATCATATGGTACATAAAAATTCAATATTAGAGGAAAATTCTGATCCTACGATGGAACACAAAAATTGACGTTTGGGTTCCAAATAGGATCTCTATTCTTTCTCATTGTCATCAGAATGAAAAGGTACTTATCTTGTAGAAAGAATTGTCTACTCTCGAATGGTGAAATAACAAATAGTAGTGTTCTCAGGGAGGAAGCTAAGAAAAACCGTGATTTTTGAGAGAACAAATTTATCGAACATCCTCACAAGAGACTTCTTCTGAAAAATCTGGAATTATCACCATTTGTGGGGCTCATTGAGATGAATCTTTTAAGCTGAACTTGAATTCAATCGCTTGGATAGCTTTCGAGATATAACCTCTTTTCATAAAATGGTTTCTGGCCAATATCTCAGAGACTACTGGAGCGATTTCGGTCAATTTCAATACCAAACTTTTCGCTCATTAAATGCACAAACTGGCAAAATTTGAAGACTCTAACTCAAATAGTTTTTGAGCCATCGTGTATAGTACATTCAGGATAAAAAACACTGTAATTGAAATTATCTGCAAACGAAAAATCTGAGCGAATTTTACCCCGAGTGAAAATTGTGAGTTCAAATGAGATGTATTCCATCGCTCACAGTGGAGGCTGTGAATCAATTTTTCGCGAAGAAAAGTCGAAAAAACGATTTTTCGAAAATTTGAGTTCTCTCGAAAAGTACTCAACCGATTTCGCTCAAATTTGACTGACAGCAATTTGCATGGGGAGAGAAAGTACTGTTGAATTTTCAGCTCATCAAGTATTACCGTTGCTGAGCAATAAGCTGATATCTGTCACACATACACACACACACACACATACAGACATTTTTTAAAAATGTCATTTCTCGACGTTTTGGATCATTCTGAGTCATATTCCGATGAAATCTCGAACTCGAAAACAATCGCGTTTACAATGCTTCCATTCGGAAGCAAAAAGAACTAATTGTTGTACTATTTAATTGGTTGTTCCGTATGGAATTATGGCTGGGAATGGTGATGTATTCCACATATATTGTGTAGAATTATATTATATTGACAACTACTTTTTCAATATTTAAATATTGTTCATTTTGCCATTATCATATAGCAGATGATATTTCTTAGCTGCTTGGAAGGGGAAACAAAATATTAAAGATGTTCCTCTTCTTTTTCATTTATTGATTAAGAAAAATCGAATGAATTAATGCATTTCATTTTATTTCGTTCATTTTTATTTCATTTAATTCATTTTCATTTTATTTAATTCAACTTATTTTTATTCATTAATTATAACTGATTTTCAATGAATAACAGGATATAAAAATTGAAAAGTAATATAAATATCTCCGCTGTTCGTCCATTGCAGTGGTTTGAATAAACTGTGCATGGCGCGCATCACGTGCGTGGGCCCCGGCGCCATTAGTCGATCAGCTGATCGTTTGGCGAAAAATAAATAATAAAAAATTGAACAATTATTGTAATTAGTAAGTGAACGGTGCATTTTTTTGCATGCATTCCTAACTCCGTATTGAAGGGAATGATTAAATCTACAGGGTGATTTTTTTCAAACGTAAAGGCAATTAACTGGAGATAGCTGGAGGTGTGAGAAGTACGGGAAAATTTTCAAAAAAATTTTTGGATAGATATTTTTTGAATTATTAGCGATTGAAATAGGCCAATGGGCTTGGAGGATTTTGGCGCGCAAAACAGAGTGGGGGAAATGGGTGGCAACGCTGAATTAGCGAACAGTTGAAGCCGAGAATTTTGAATGACGGGCGAGTCGAATCATTCTTATTTTGTGTGATTCGAGTAGACGTGGAGAAATGGCGTTATAGGTTTGTTTCTTTCGACGTTCTGAGATTTGAGTTCAAAATTCAGTTTCCTTCATTTGATACCCGCGGGCAGTTTTGTGCTATTAGGAGTCCAGCTTTTAATGATGGGTGATCTCTGAAAAAAGAATCGATTCTTGAAAAATCAATCTTCATAACAAATGATTTTGTGAGAATCGATTTTTTCAAAAAAAAATCGAGATGAGAAACTTGAAGAATCGATTTATTGAAAAAAAAATTAAAGAATAGGAGAATCATAGGAAACACATTTTTATGCACATGCATTTTTGTGCATATGCATAAAAATATGCATGTTTGTGCATATGCATAAAAATATCCATTTTTGTGCATATGCATGAAAATATCCATTTTTGTGCATATGCATAAAAATATGCATTTTTTGCATATCTAGTGGCACCGTGAGGGGCATCACTAGATGGCATCTCCATGTCTTCTGGGTGCATCTTGGGTGCACCTCAAGTGCTCGAACAGCACGTCTGGGGGCTTCTCCCGCACTCCCAGGATGCACTGCATGAATGCTTGAGGTGAACACGCAGTGCGTCTTCGGAGTGCTGAAAAAACCTCCAAGACATGCTGGTTGAGGTGCACGCAGAATGCATCCATAAGGCATGGAGATGTCATCTAACGATGCTCCTCAGGTGCATTTTCAACGCTTATGCAGTCCGTCTTACAGGCCTCATCGGCCTTTTCTGGGCGCATCTTGGATGCTCCCTCAGCACTTTTACAAACTTTCACCACATGAATGATGATCCGGTAGTCTTTATTCGATCTCTTAACTTGTTAAATTCGAAGAAAAATGGGGCTAAAACCTAGCTTTTCCTATTTTAAATAAATAAAGTCCGACTACTCATTTAAATGGAGTGGTCATGGTAATGATATTCGTCCATGAACACTCCAAGGATATGAGTAGTCGGACTTTATCTATTTAAAATAGGAAAAGCTAGGTTTTAGACCCATTTTTCTTCAAATTTAACGAGTAGTGAGGTCGAATAGAAACTTCCAAATCATTATTCATGTGACAAAAGTTTTTAAAAGTGCTGAGGGAGCAATCGAGTCGCGCCCGGAAAGCGTCGAGCAGGCCTTCAAGTCGCACTGCATGGGCGTTGAAAATGTGCCTGGGGGGCGTCATTCGATGACACTTTCATGTCTCTCGGGTGCGCTTCGAGTGCAGCTTGAGCAGCACGTCTTGAAGGCCTTTTCAGCACTCTCAATATGCACTGCATAGGTGCTTGAGGTGCACAGGTAGTGCATTTGAGAGGCATCCGCACGCCATTCAGATGCACTTCCCGTGTACCTCGTGCACTTGTGCAGTGCGTTTTGGAAGTGCTGAAACAGTCTCCAAGACATGCTGTTTAAGCGCTTGAGATGCACCCGGGATGCACCCAAAGGACATGGGGAGGCCATCTAACGACGCCCCTCCGGCGCTTTCGAACGCTAATGTAGTGCATCTAGGAGGTCTCCTGAGCGCTTTACGGGCGCAACTCGGATACTCCCTCAGTACTTTTACACATGAATGATGATTCGGAAGTCTATTTTGGACCTTGTAACGTGTTAAATTTGAAGAAAAGGGGGCCTAAAACCTAGCGTTCCCTACTTTGAATAGAAAAAGTCCGACTACTCATATCCTTGGAGTGTTCATGGACGAATATCATTACCATGAACACTCCATTTAAATGAGTAGTCGGACTTTATTCATTTAAAATAGAAAAAGCTAGGTTTTAGACCCTTTTTTCTTCGAATCGAACAAGTTGCAAGGTCCAATATAGACTCCCGAATCATCATTCATGTGTAAAAATGCTGAGGGAGTATCCGAGCCACTCCCGTAAAGCCCCCAGGAGGCCTCCAAGACGCACTGCATGAGCGTTGGAAATTCGCCTCAGGAGCGTTGTTCGATGGCGTCTCCATGTCCCTCGGGTGCACCCCAGGTGCTCCTCAAGGGCTTAAACAGCACATCTTGGAGACTTTTCAGCACTTCCAAAACGCACTGCACAAGTGCACAAGTGCACAAGTGCACGAGGTGCACAAGTGCACGAGGTGCACAAGTGCACGAGGTGCACAAGTGCACGAGGTGCACAAGTGCACGAGGTGCACGAGAAGTGCATCTGAATGGCGTGCGGATGCCTCTCAAATGCACTACCTGTGCACCTCAAGCACCTATGCAGTGCATATTGAGAGTGCTGAAAAGACCTTCAAGACGTGCTGCTTGAGCGCTCAAGCTGCACTCGAAGTGCACCCGAGGGACATGGAGGTGTCATCTAATGACGCCCCCCAGGCGTATTTTTAACGCCCATGCAGTACGACTTGGAGGCCTGCTCGACGCTTTCCGGGTGTGACTCGAATGCTCCCTCAGCACTTTTACAAACTTTTGTCACATGAATGATGATTTGAAAGTTTCGATTCGACCTCACTACTCGTTAGATTTGAAGGAAAATGGGTCTAAAACCTAGCTTTTCCAATTTTAAAGAGATAAAGTCCGACTACTCATATCCTTGGAGTGTTCATGAACGAATATCATTACCATGAACACTCAATTCAAATGAGTAGTCGGACTTTATTCATTTAAAATAGGAAAAGCTAAGTCTTAGCCCCATTTTTCTTCGAATTTAACAAGTTACGAGGTCGAATAAAGACTACCGAATCATCATTCATGTGGTGAAAGTTTGTAAAAGTGCTGAGGGAGCATCCAAGATGCGCCTATAAAAGGCTGATGAGGCCTGTAAGACGGATTGCATAAGCGTTGAAAATGCACCTGAGGAGCATTGTTAGATGACATCTCCATGTCTCATGGATGCATTCTGCGTGCACCTCAAGCACTCGAGCAGCATGTCTTGGAGGCTTTTTCAGCACTCCGAAGACGCACTGCGTGTTCACCTCAAGCATTCATGCAGTGCATCCTGAGAGTGCGGGAGAAGCCCACAGACGTGCTGTTCGAGCACTTGAGGTGCACCCAAGATGCACCCAGAAGACATGGAGATGCCATCTATGGATGCCCCTCACGGTGCCGCTATATATGCACAAAAATGCATGTGCATAAAAATGTGTTTCCTATGATTCTCCTATTTTTAAATGAATCGATTCTTCAATTATCTCTTTCAGATTTTTCTTTGAAAAAATCGATTCTCACAAAATCATTCGTTATGAAGATTGATTTTTCAAGAATCGATTGTTTTTTCAGAGATCATCCATCACTAAATGCTGGACTCCTAATAACCCAAAACTGCCCGCGGGTATCAAATGAAGGAAACTGAATTTTGAACTCACGTCTCAGAACGTCAAAAGAAACAAACCTATAACGCCATCTCTCCGTATCTACTCGAATCACGCAAAATAAGAATGATTCGACTCGCCCGTCATTCAAAATTCTCGCCTTCAACTGTTCGCTAATTTAGCGTTGCCACATCGCCACTCATTTCCCCCACTTCGTTTTGCGCGCCAAAATCCTCCAAGCCCTTCGGCCTATTTCAATCGCTAATAATTCAAAAAATATCTATCCAAAATGTTTTGTGAAAAATTTCCCGTACTTCTCACACCTCCAGCTATCTCCAGTTAATTGCCTTCACGTTTGAAAAAAATCACCCTGTATAATCAGAAATTCCCCCTCCCCCCCCCCCCCCCCAAAATTGCAACAATTCTGAGTAATCGATAATTAAAGTGAATTTTCGATTTTTCACCTTCGTTTTCAATTAGTTATCATTTTTCCGAGCCGCCCCGAGCGGAAACATTTTGATATGATAATCAGGGGATTTTTACCTACACGCTGAAATATTTTTCAACCCCTGGAGCCCAATTTCCTATACCAGATATAACCTTACTGCACTATCAACCCTTTAAGGGACCATGACGCCAGTTAATTCTCACGAAATGCAGTAAATAAGGTGGGGATCGAGAAGTCAGAAAATCACCAAGACTTTGTCGAGTCTGAAAGCAGCAAAACAACGTCCAAAACAAGTCTAGGACGTAACATTTTGGTGGCAGTTGTGGGATGCCGTTAATTTGTTGTGATAGTGACAATAAATAATAAAATGAGAAAAAAAAGTGTGGCATTTGAGTTCACCACATCATTCGGAGGAATAAAGACTATAAAATGAAATTAACATAAACATTGTTAATTGAACTATTGCAATGTGGACAATGAACAGTTCCAGTGAGTGCAGACAAGACTTTAAAACATTTGAAAAAGTGCACGAATAAAATAATAATAATAATAATAATAGATAAATAACAAAAAAATGAAATAAATAAATAAAAGACATATGAAAATCGTGAAATTCAATAAATAAATAAAAATTCTAATGTGTTGCTGCTACACCCCGAAAAATACGTGGATTGGAATAATGTATTAATGAAAAAAATCGTAGATTATTCGTAGTTATCACGGTTGCGGTTGTAGCCAAAATGAAAAATAAGGGATCGGTTTGCCGCGGTAAAACACTGAAGTGTACTGATGTCTGAAGGGAGCAGCTGTTGGACAAAATCAGTTTATTCAGAAATCAAAGTTATAATTTTCATATTTTCAACTAACATTAAATAATTCGTTTGAGGATAAATCGAACGTCTAATTTGAGTCAATACGATAGAAGAAAATTGTAATCACTCCAGCGTAAAATTGAACTTACAGTTGGAATGGAAAGAAATGAACAACGGTTTATAGATGAAGTTGAGTTGTTGGAATTCTGGTGAATGGTTGCTGGCGATGTAGATGACTCTCTCGTTGTGCAATGGGCCTGATGCAGGATAGTGAATTCCACTAGGTGATGTGCGGGATGCTCAAATGATATTTGTTGGTTCATTGTGGGATGACTCAAACGTTCCTTCATGAGTATGCTTCTACTTCACTTCGATCTAACGACGCGAACTTTACTTCGAAGATATGGATACTGTTGCGTACGCGAGAAGTTTTTGTTTTCGATTCTGGAAGAATATCATTTTCCTTTGTTAAAATAGTATTCTTCTAGAAAATCTAGAAAAAAGGAAAGCAGGTAGTAACTGCAACAAGACAAGAATGCAGGAGTTGTCCCCACAGCAAGAAGACAAGGAGAGGAAAAAAAATCAAGAATTAGGGCCCTCAGAGAACAACAACACCTAGGAGAATACGCGAGAAGTCCAACGGAAAAATCATCCCTTCCAGAGACTCAATCCAGAGTCAATAAAAAGGGAAGCCACCCGAAATTCGGGGCAGTCAACAGTCAAAAATCCTGAAATCAACAACGAAACTATACTCATCAGTCTCGTGACTCTATTCAAATTTTGAGCTGCCGTACTTTGATTATCTTCTAGTGAGAATAACTTCGGGTTAAATACAATCAGTGTTAAAATCCGCGGAAAAACTGTTACCGTTTCTCAAATCTTCGAGAGAAAAACCGAAGTTTTATTAAACACGATCTTTCATTTTCGGAGTTGGAAGATAATCGTACGGTAGCAGGTACCAATAGCCCGGAGCCTGTACCCAACAATCCATCGGTTGACACCAGCAGCGACTGCAGGGGACAATCGTCCCACCAGTCTTCATTCATCAAGGGAATTCCCTGACGTTACGGCCTACCTGTACTACCAGCCCGCCGACAACTGTCACTAAGCGACCGAGCCTTATCCCAGAAGAAGAAACTCTTCCCTTTTCCTACTTACCTGATACTTCAAAGTAAGTTTTTCTCTATTTATCAATAATTGAAAGGATTCGCTTGGTTGAATTCATACTAATTCACCTAATTTCCCGTTGTGCACTTCCAATTGTGTCTTTTACGAGTCTAAATCTTTTTTTTAATTAATAAATCATCAATTATATTGAAAGTCAAATTCTAGTGAATCGATTATTTTAATTATCATCCGTCGATCTCTCGCTATATAAATTCCTATTTTTACGGTAACCTCCTTGCACTCTAGTGCTTAATCCCGAACAGCGTGATCCCTAATTCGTACGTAAAATAAAAGAGTGAGAGCCGTTGTCAGCCTCTGATAACAACTGCTCTGGTTTTCATTTTTGCTGCAATTTTGCAGAACGAGCCAATAGTGTAATTTAATTTATTGATAAATTGATGAATTCCCATTAATTATCATAATAAAATGAAAATATTTTCATTACACTCCTGCTCGCAACAATACTTTAGTTGATCGATTATCATTTGAGTAGAGTAATATTCTAGATAGAAGTCTAGTCTTGACTCAATCATCTCCGTTGTGTTGTATCAGTATTCTCGTTCTCGGGTGTTGACTTGCATTTGATCATTAATGTAATAAAAAATATAATTTCCTATACGTGGCGTCAATCCTTTACCGGCAATAACTTCAATCTTTTCCACCTCTTTTATTATATTCGTTCTTTTTACTCATTGTCAAGCTAAGTATTCAAAGCGGCAATGAAACTGAGAAGTTCTTAATGTATGAGTTTCATCATTTCTATTTCTTCATTCTTTTTTTTTCTTATGAGTTTTCTGGGATCACAACAAGTCATAATGGAACAATTGCAGTGTGGACAATGAACAGTCCCAGTGAGTGCACGAAAAAAATAATAGTAATAAATAAATAAAAATGAATAAATAAATCAACCAAAAAAAAAATTAAAAATTAAAAAATCAATGGAAAAATGGAATCATAATAATCATAATAATGATAAAAGAAAAATTGAAGTTTTATGTATTATAACTCATCCCTGACACGGGTTTGAGAGAGAGGAAAAAAAAATAAAAAAAGTGATGTCTGAGTTAAACGCGTCATTCGGGGAAATAAAAATTATAAAATTGAATCAACAAAAAAATCAAAACAAAACAAAAATATTAAAAAAATAAAAAAAATAGAAGAAAAATTTGATGGTGAAATAAAAAATAAAATGAATGAAAAAAAATGAATCAAGAAAGGAATAATAATAATGATACACGAGTGGAAAAAATGGAAAAAAGAAATAATCATAATAATGAAACCAATCCATGTTACGGGAACGAAACGTTCCCATTCGGGATAAATAAAATCCCATTCGATAGTGACGGAACACACACGTTTGACTCAAGATCAGCAATAATTTTTTCGTTAAAAATGGAATTGTTGGGGGAGGCAACACCCTACGGAGGTACTAATTCCGTTTTTTTTTCGATCACCTTGGGCATCGGGAGACAAGGGACACAGTATTCCCCATCCCGATAGCACCAAGTGTACATCACCGAGCCGGACCGAGGTGGTCGAGTCAACACTAGAATTGTCCGTACCAGGATGTCCGCTCAGCTAAGCCTCATCAACCCCTTCTACAATAGCGACAGCTGAACGTACACCTGCACTCATCAAACCAGTTCTACGAGAATCACCTGACAACCAGGACTCTCAAGGAGAAAAGAATAAATCATCAACAGCCCCATCACCTATCAAGAAGGAGCCCCGATGTCATCCAAGGCCTAGATGCTGAAGATGATGGGTAGTAGAGCGCAACTTCTTAAGGCGAAGGGCGAGTATAAATCGAATTGGAGAAAAACTCCGCTATTCTTCCCACTAAGCACCGACACCACACAAGGAATCTCCCCCAAGAACGACATGAGCGGTGGAGGAAAAGCGGAGAATTACGACATAAAGAACAGCAGGATATCTCTGTCGACTCTAGCTCAGAAACTAGCGATAGAGAAAATTACGAAAAGAAAATAAATCCCTAGCAAAGGGAGGTGCATCAGCACCGAGTGACAGGCATGCAGCCTGTCATCAGCCAGCATGCCTTGGTCTTTCCGCGGAGCTAATACATCTGACTTAACCGCATCATCCAAGAAAAAAGAGAAAAATATATATCAATACTAATCTAATCATTAAACTAGCATAAAATGCCGAATTTTCAATAATAAAGTCATGTTAATGAAATTTCATTCAACAAAAGACAAGACGAGACGTAAAAGACGAGACGCTGACGACACTTACCGGGAAAACAAGCGCACTCTGAAATCAAAACATCAACAAAACCTTACCTTTAAACTAGGACGGAGAATAACAGACACGATAAATATGAAAGCGTCAGTAATAACTGGCCCCACGCGTCTCATCACTGGGACGCTTCACTTACGCATCATCGCGCGACTTGAACGGTCACTTTTTCTCGAGAGTAACTTCGCAAAACGACGCTAAGATCAATTATCGTAGTACCTGCATCATCAAGGAGAAATAGTGTTATTTAGTACCGATAAATTCGGTAAATCATCGAGAATTAACTTCAGTGAATCATCATTGAATTCACTTAATTATCTAAACTGATTTACAACCGGCTAGTCAAAAACATCAGTGGAAACAATTAAAGACAATCATCAAAGACAATTATTTATTTATTCATTTACGCCACTTGGCAATTATTCAATAATTACAGAACAGTGTAAAATATGTATGATAAACATTTGATGAATATCAAAGAGGAAAGAGAAAAACATTTAAGATAAAACAGTTATAATCTTTCGAGAACAAAAACAACGCAGTAGAGTTAGAATAGAGCACTTCATGTCCCATCACAATCGTTACTTCAGAGTACCATAAAGAACTGACAGCCTAACGCCGGATTATTGTCTTTGCTTCACTTCTAATTGCCTCTGCTGATGCCCCGAACGAATTAACCACGGTGGCGTATTCGTTGATGACTTTCGATATCCTATGGATAGGAGCACACATGGAAAAGCGTGTTTTACGCTTACAAGAGCACCTGGTGGTTAACCATATCGAACGCTTTACTAAAGTCAGTATACAGTGCATGAACACCCAGTCTCTCTGTTAGATAGCGTGCAATATATTCAGTGTATACCATAAGATAAGTTGTAGTCGATCTTCCCTTAACAAAACCGTGCTGTTGGTTGATTGAGATCCACTTGAACCAAAATTCTATGCTACCAAGAAT
The DNA here is from genome assembly GCA_963921955.1 of Aleiodes alternator. NCBI lineage: Eukaryota > Metazoa > Arthropoda > Insecta > Hymenoptera > Braconidae > Aleiodes > Aleiodes alternator. Next base: position 5,236,721 of record OY998106.1, read on the forward strand.
CATCTTTTCGAAAAGTTTCGGTAGAGCTGATTGTATGCACACCTGTCTGTAGTTGTTCGCCTCATTCCTTCCTCCCGATTTAAAAATTGGAACTACATACGCATTCTTCCAGTAATCAGGACAGACTCCACACTTCAGCGACTTATCGAATATGAACCACAGGGGCTCACAGAGATCAATGGCACATTCACGAAGGAAAAAGTTTGAAATTCCGTCCGGACCAGGCCCCTTGGTATCGTCCAATGACAGTAGGCCGTTCAGTAATTCATCGAAAGTAATTTCAATCCCATTTAAATTAGCATTTCTGCTGCCTGCCTCTATCAGAAGAGTATCAATTTCGTCCTCAGTAGGAGAAGGAGCCTTCTCGTATATGCTACTGAAAAATTCTACAAACAAGTCACAAACATTCTGCTCTCCCTCAGCACAGCTGTTGTTCCATTCCATAGTCGATGGGATACCCTGGTACGAGGATCTTTTCATTCTCAAGTACTCCCAGAAATAAGCTGGGTTATCTTTAATCTTTTTTTCCGCTCCATGAATAAATTCCTCGTTACATTGGGAAGATAGCTCTTTACACTCTCTCCTGAATTTGCTGAACGTTTCATAATCATGGTGAGAACCTGAACTCTTATACCTGCTATGAGCCGTCCTCTTCGCTTTTATTTTATCAATCAAAGATTTTTTGAACCAGCGCGGATAATTAGAGACCTTATTGATAGCCCAAGCTGAACGTAAGCATCAATACCCTCCTGTATGACATTATGAAAATACGACACAACGCTATCAATATCCTCAAGCTTGTACACAGGTATCCAGTTTGTAGAGTAATCTCTAAAATAAAAACTGAGTGGTGGGGCCTTCTGTTTCGGTGGCTCCACTAAACTCGTGATGACTCATGTCGTCTCGCGTCGCCTGAACGTGTGACGTTCGATGACGAATTAGGAGTGCGGTTTGGAGAGAGTAGAAGTGAGGTCTGTCCTGGAGTACCGCTCTCACTATGTACTCAACTACTTATTTTTATTAAACCTCAATTTATTTAATTAAACAATAGAATGAAATCATTTATGCCATCCTGAAACACCCCTTACAAGTTCTTTCGGAGGAAGAAATTGTTAAGAGCATCATAGTCTCCTCTCCTGAAGTCCACGAAGCCCGTTAATTTGGTCTTGATAACTTTATACGTCAATATGTCAGCACCAATTGTTGGATGATATTTCTCCTCCGGAACCATCGGTGTCGAGTTCTTGAATGATAGATCACAGTTAGTAAAGCAAAGATCGAGATATTTGTCGTCACTGTTGTGTATTTTATTCACCTGAGATAAACCCAATATAGTATTGCGACGGAATCCAATAATTCCGTCGGCAGAATTCCCAATTTTATTTGAATGGGGAAAGAATTCAATTCTTCCTCCCATTCAAATATTCGCGGGCTACAGTTGGGCCGATTCTCGTGCCGCTCTGTTACTGAGCGACAGCAGCAGAGCGCGCATGCATCGCCTCAACCGGACACGCCGCCATGTTCACACACATGGCGACGTGAAACCAGTTGCGTCCGGGACATTGCAGTGAGCACAACGAGTGCAAAAGTGCTGGTGAAGAACACGTGCCGTGGAAGAAGAGAAAAAAAAACGAGAATTAGTGCAAGTAATTGGAACGACCCCAGGAGTTCTCTCACAACCCCTGAGCCACTCCAACCACCCTAGAGGACGAGACGAGAGGACAGAGACGAGGAGAGGATCGGAAAGAGGGAGGTTAACCCCAATTTACCGACTTCAGGGAAAAACCCCAAAGTGAGTCGTTTTTCTTTCTTTGGCCACGCGGTCAACTAAATTAATCACTTTCCCTCGGAAAAATTCTCAATTCTCACGGGAAAATTATTTCATTAATTCAATAAATAGCCTCACGTCTCAAAAATCAACCCTCCGCGGGGTTGTGCTGTGCTCGCGCGTAATTTTCCCGGTTTTTTATCGTTTTCCGCGACTTTTCAGCTAGCGTCGAGAATGGACGAGTCTATTATTGCGTGGGGGTGTTAGGCCGTTGGCGTCAGTCCAACTTTGCACCCCAACGTAAATGACTCCTCACAACTCCCCCTTGGCCTAACTCAGGGGTATAATTAATTGTCGAGTGGCACTTGGATATCTATTGTCCGAAAACCACCCCCAAATCACCTAGGGTCGAATCCCTTGGATTGTTCCCGTGATTTGAGGAAGATATTCATGGTCACATGGGAATTGGATATCTTTTGTCCGAAAAACCACCCCAAGTTACATAGGGATGAATCCCTTGGATTTTCCCCGTGATTTGGGGAAGATATTAATTGTCGAAGTGGGGCTCGGATATCTATTGTCCGAAAACCACCCCCAACTCAATCAGGACTGAATCCCTTGGATTCTTCCCATGTTTTGGGGCGATATCAGTTGTTACAGGGGACTCGGATATCTGTTGTCCAAAAACTACCCCCCAAACCCCTCTCGGGGAATCCGTTGGATTTTTCGCGGGACTTGGGGGAAATCCCTAGTTGTCACGTGGTGCTTGGGTATCTTTTGCCCAAAACCACCCCCAACCCCTTTCGAGGAATCCATTGGATTTTTCGTGGGATTTGGGAAAAGGGGCGACTTTTCAAGTGGCGTCTGGGTATCTTCTGCCCGAAACCACCCCCAACTCACCATCGGGAAATCCCATTGATTTCTCGAGTGATCGGGGGAGAAATCGTCTCGGATAAGGAACTCTTGGGTATCTTTTGCCCAAAACCACCCCTAACCCTATTCGGAGAATCCGTGGGGTTCTCCGCGGGATTTTAGAGGCAAGTTATCCCACTAGGAGATCCTTGGGTATCTTTTGCCCAAAAACCACCCCTAAGTCACCATCGGGGAATCTGAGTGATTTCTTAGGTGATTGGGGGCGGAACTGCTTTGGCCAAGAGCCTTGAGAGTATCTTTTGCTCAAACACACCCCCAAATCAAAAACGGGACTCTTCCGTAGTCTCATAAGAGTTGGGGTTGTTCCCGATGAAAGAAGGACGTGATGGTAGCGTCTACCGACGCAACCACCCCTAGAGTGGTGCCCTCAAATACAATGGTCAGGAGACCACCCCCAGCGCATGAAGGATCCAGGACGCGGATCAATGGACTTGCGCCCTCCCCTTGATATTTCTTGGATTTTATTATTACCCTTATTATGAATATTTCTTTTGTATATACTCGTTTTGGTTCAATAGTGGAACACGTAAGGATAATATTTGTGTTTTATTTGAGTTTACCCTAAGATCCCATCTTCACCACCGAATCCACCCCTCTCTCCATAACCGAGTGCTGAGTTGCCGAGAGGCTGTTCCGTATCCTTCCACCCTCTTCAGTTTATGTTTCAGGTTTTGCGTTACGTTTTTGGATTTTGATTACGTTTAAGGGTTATTTAGGTTAAGGTATTTTAATTGTTGGCTGGAGTAAATTGTGGTGTTGGTCCCACCCAAATTAGACCAACTGGCGCCCATTTTAGCCCCTTCGGGGGAGTTTTAGTTTTAGGTTCGAAGGGGGTAGGGAAGGGACGAAGGTGTCGGCATTTTTCCGATGAGGAGGAAAATGTCACGTCACAGTATTCTCTTCTATGATGAAATTAGCCTGTGCTAAGTTACCAAAAAATACATCCTCACCTCTAGCATTGCTCCATTTCACATCGGGAATATTATAGTCACCAAGAATTATCATTTGGCATCCAGGATATCTATTGGCTAAATAAACCGAGTCCTGGGTATGCTTCTCATACAAATTAATGTCGCTGCTGGGTGGAATATGAACATTACCGCTAATTAGATCTTCCTGTTCCAGTTGAATTTTAATAAATACCTGCTCAACGTCATTATGATTGACTTTAATGACATCAGCTTGTAATCTTTTCTTCACCGCTATGAAGACTCCACCACCACGTACCTTCTGGTCAGGTATACAGTCTCTATCTCTCCTAAATATACGAGATGTACTATGAATAACTTCCCCATCAGCAATGCTGTCATTCAGCCATGACTCCGTAACACATATAATATCGAGCTCACTAGACGGTGATAGTGTATAAAATTGTCTTAACTTAGTGCGTAATCCTCTGACATTCTGATAGGCAAGTGTGATGGTCTCTAATTCTCTTGTACGTTTCGATGGTCTCGCTGAAAAAAATTATCAGTGAAATTAATCACACATTATTCATTCATTCAATCGTGTAAATATTGTAAATAATCGTGAAGTTATCATTAAAATTTGTGCTATATTTTTATAGGGAATCGTGCCTTGTGTGAATTTATTTAATCATCTGCGACGGAATCCAATAATTCCATCGGGTGAAAACCCAGTTTATTTGTATGGGGAAAGAATTTCAATTCTTTCTCCCATTCGAATATTCCCGGGCTACGGTTGGGCTGATTCTCGTGCCGCTCTGTTACTCAGCGACAGCAGCAGAGCGCGCATGCATCGCCTCAACCGGACCCGCCGCCATGTTCTCGTACATGACGGCGTGGAATTAGTCGCGTCCGGGATATCACAGTGAGCACATCGAGTGAAAATTTTGTGCCAAAAACGTGCCACGAGGAGACATTTTTGTACGTGCAAAAATTAGTGCGAGTGGTTGGAGCTGCCCTGAAGTCGTGCAGCAACCCTAGAGCAAGCCCAACACCACCAGAAGGACGGGACGAGGTGGAGGACAGAGGGGAGCAGCAACGGAGGGTGATCAATCCCCTATTCAGCCACACGAGGGAAAAGTCCCCAAAGTGAGTCGTTTTCTATTTTGGCCACGCGGTCAATTAAATAAATTACGTTCTCCCAAGACAAATATTGATTCTCGCGGAGGAATTATTTAATTACTGAAATAATCAGCTTCACGTCACTAAAATCAACCCTTCGCGGGGTTGTGCTGTGCTCGCGTCTATTTTTCCGGCTTTTTCTCGTTTTCCGCGAATTTTCAGGTAGCGTCGGGAATGGACGAGTCTATTATTAAGTGGGGGTGACAGGCCGTTGGCGTCAGTCCAACTTTGCACCCCCACGTACATGATTCCTCGCAGCTCCACCCTGGGCCTAACTCAGGGGTAATTACTTGTCGAGTGGGGCTCGGATCCCTATTGTCCGAAAACCACCCTCAAATCACATAGGGACGAATCCCTTGGATTGTCCCCGTGATTTGGGGAAGATATTAATTATCAGGTGGGGCTTGGATATCCTTGGTCCGAAAACCACCCCCAAATCAAATGGGGCTGAATCCCTTGGATTCTTCCTATGATTTGGGGCGATATCTATTGTCACGGGGAACTTGGATATCTGTTGTCCAAAATCCACCCCCAAACCCCACTCGGAGAATCAGTTGGATTTTTCGCGGGATTTGGGGGAAACCCTCAGTTGTCGAGTGGTGCTTGGGCATCTTCTGCCCGACAACCACCCTCAACCCCCTTTCGGAGAATCCGCTGGATTTTCCGCGGGATTTGGGGAAAACTCCTTGTTGAGCAGCGTTTGGGGTATCTTTTGCCCAAAACTACCCCCAAATCGCAATCGGGAAATCCCATCAACTTCTCGAGTGATTTAGGGAGAAATCGTCTCCGAAAAGGAACTTTTGGGTATCTTTCGCCCGAAACCACCCCTAAGTCACCATCGGGAAATCGGATTGATTTCTCAGGTAATTGGGGCGGAATTGCTTTGGCCGAGAGCCTTACGGGTATCGTCCACGACCTCGTAAGAATTGGGGTCGTTCCCGATGAAGGAAGGGCTTTATTGGAGAGTCCGCTGACGCAACCACTCCTAGAGTGGGGAGCCCTCAAATACAATGGTCGGGAGACCACCCCGAGCGCACGGAGGATCAAGGACGCGGATCAATGGACATGTGCTCGCCCCAGTGCTATTTCTGTGATTTTATTATGATCATTATTATTAATTTTTCTTATGTATCTATTGTAACGTGATATTCGGATTATGTTACTTTTTGTCGTCGGGGCGCGTAATTAATTTTGAATTTCATTAGTTTTGGCACCACCAACTGAGAATCGAAACAAACGAATCGCGAGAGTTCAATTTCAGTAAAAATTATGTAAAACTTCTTCGTTGGAATTTATTGTCATTGAAAAAGGAAAATACTTAACGTCGGGTTAAGCTGTAATGAATGACGTATTTCCGGATTGACCAATAAAGAACGTCCTTCCCGGAAAAGATGCCTTAGCCGGTGTACAGCGCTTGCTGTCGGCTGATTCTCGTTTGGTGTGCCCTAGAGTAGACACATCTTTTGTCGTGTCTCTTTGCATAATTTTAACCGCCATTTCATCTTTACGTTTGGATTAATTAATTCATTGGATTTAATTAAATTAATTGTCGTTCATTAAATTAATAATACTTTGTTCACGGGCGTAATGAATTGTGAAATAATCTGGTGAGCAAGTTTTGACGAATTAAATTTTGTACGGTTATTCAATTTCGTGGTGAAATTTTTTTTTTTTTAGCGTTATGACGCTGTAGTAAATAGATGCCACGGAATTGAATACCATTTATCAACGAATTTATTTATTGGATAATTTTGGAAACATTTTTATTTTTTCTTAATAATTTGAACACCCATTATCGTCTCGTTATCAAATGTTTTTGAATTTTATTTTTTTTATCAGAAAAAAATTATTTTTCATGAATTGAATTAGTTAACGGATAATTTTGGTGCCTTGGCCAAAGTTACTTAATTGCCATTTATTGGAGATTCTAAAGTCTTGCGACTTTGTGTAAATTTCATTATTTTTCATCTCATTCTTTTATTTATGACATTGTTGAATAAGTATGATGAATTTGGAATTTTTATGAAATGAATTTAATTAACTTCATGTATTGAGTATGGTTGAGTCAGCCTTGACATCTAGGGAATATCTTTAGGGAATTTCTAGTAACTTAGCGTTAGGGAATTCTAGTTACTTTCGTTTCGTTGCGAAAGATAACTGTAGGTGGCAGCACCATTAATTATTTTGAATTGTTTTAATATTTTGGAATTGACGATTAATATTGAGTCAATTAATTCATCAATTAATTCAATTTGATTTTTGACATTATAATTTTTTTTTTCTATTAAATTTAGTTCGAAATATTTTGTTTGTGATCAATTGTTTATTTGTTATGAGTTGTCGTAAATTCTATTTTATTTTGTTTGTTATAAAAAAAATTATAATATTTTTTTTTATTGTGCTGCACATTTGCCGATTTAACTCAGGGGTATAATAATTTATGATTAATTTTTTTTATATAAAAATTTTATTTTATCCCCTAAATACTTTTGTTTGGAATTATTTACACTCCTTATTCAAACCTACAACAGCGACCTTGAAGGAAGACTGAACTAGTTCGTGCTGAATAAGGGAGTCAATACTCCCTTATTCAGCACGAACTAGTTTTGGTTTAAATGATTTGATTTTGAATTTTATTTGTTGTGTTTACATCAATTTAAGATTGATCGGATGTTGAGATACATCCAGGCGCCCATTTGGATTTTCGGATTTGTTTTAAATTTGGTTTTTTGGCTATTGGGTGCTTTTCAAGCGTGCTTAATTGCTGAGCTTATCGTTAGGCTCAGGAATTACGTCACACTATATATCTTTTTGGACGTTCAATAGTGGAACACGTAAGGACGATACATATGTTTAATTTTGAGTTTACCCTAATATCCCATATTCACCTCCGAATCCACCCCTCTCTCCATAACCGAGTGCTGAGCTGCCGAGAGGCTGTTTCGTACCCTTCCACCCTCTTTAGTTTAGGTCTTAGGTTATTGTTACGTTTCAGGTTTCCGGTTCCGTTTAGGGAATGTTTAGGTTAAGAGATTTCAATTTGTTCGCTGGAGTATTTGCGGTGTTGGTCCTGCCAAATCAGACCAACTGGCGTCCATTTTTAGCCCCTGCGGGGGAGGTATAGTTTTAGGTTCAAAGAGGGTGGGGCAGGGACGAACGAAGGTGTCGGCCTTTTCTACCGAAGGGAAAAAGTCATGTCACACATCTCTCAAATATTCTCCCGACCCCGCAACTCCCTTCATTTTTGCCTCACGAGACAGAAGAAAAGGGGCAGCCTGTAAAAAAATCGGCATGCATGATCATGTATAATCATGCATACCCCATATAGGATCATGCATGAGCCGTGCATAATCGTGCATGGAGCATACATAATCATGTATGAAGCGTCCATGATCATGCATGCTCAGTCATGACACATGCACTGTCATACATGGTCATGTATGAGCAACGATGAGTATTTTCATCCAGAGGAAAGTCTCCAAACATGATCAGGGTTGACCATATATAGTAATGCATGGTCATTCGAGACTTACAATGTTATATATTTGTATTGAATAATTTCTAACTCTGGTCATACATAGTCAAATTAAATCATGTTTGATCATGTATAGCTCTGCATGCATGCATACAGCGACTTCTAGAAAGCAATTTTTGCAGTATATTCGATTAAGCACGGAGAAAATCAGCATGCTCGATCATGCATGTTGATTCTCTGGTATGTCTATGTCTATTGACACATATTGATTGAATAATGATTATTATCCAATTATTGTTACAGAACAAACCATGTTGAAATTATTGGAATTTTAAGGATAAATATATATGACCCTTTCAATTGATGCTAGGTAGTGAGCATATCTCTTAACAGAGTGGAACAAGTTGCGTCTGATATGCAGAGGACCCGGGTTCGAGCCCAAGTGAGGTCAGATTTAAATTCATCGAAAAAATTCCTAATCGCAAGTAATTATCAGTTGAAAATATTAAAAGATGAATTACTGATGATTCAATAGTGCATCCTTATTTTAATCAATGTTTTCATATATATTCATGGACGATTATTTTTGCTTGCACAACTAGACATGATTATGCTTGCCCATGTATGATCATACATGCTCGGGTATGATCATGCATGCTAATTTTTCTCCGGGAATTTAACATAAAAATGATGCAGCCCACTTTATTAAAGAAATCATCGCTATCAACATGACCGCACGATAAATAACTTCGGTGGACGTCCGACAATTTGCCTGAATTTTTAACAATACTAGAAATCATCGCTATCAACATGACCGCACTATAAATAACTTCGGTGGACGTCCGACAATTTGCCTGAATTTTTAACAATACTAGAGGGCTACGCCCGTCGCTCACTTTGCTCACTCTCCTCCAAAGTAAAAAAAAAGATCTTGGTTTTTCTGCTCTCTGCTCCCAAAAGTGCAAGAAAAAGATCTTGACTTTTCTGCTCTCTGCAATAGATGCTGTATCATGAATAGGAATGGATTCTTAGATTTGCAGTGGACAGAAAATGGAAGGAATCACGGAATTTGTCGTCAAAAACAGCGTCACGAAATTCTTTTGTCAGTCAGAAAAAGCGTGAGGAGAATTTCCCGCCAGTCAAAAAAAGCGTCAAGAAAATTTTTCGTCTGTCAACAGAAGTATCAGGACCATTCCTCGTCAGGTAAAAAAAGTATCACGAAAATTTTTCGTAAGTCGAGAGTGAATTTTATGATATAGAGAGAATATGTTACGATGAATTTAGTAATTTTGCTGGGAGAAGCAAGAGGAAAAGAGAGTTTTGATTACCTGAGGGAATTTTTTAGAGGCTCGAAATGCACAAATGGTTAACGTACACTATAAATGGTTATCTATTTTTGGAGATAGCTAGCTTAATGATAATTTAAATCAGATCGATCGAATACACAACGAATCCAGTCTCATTTTGAGAGACAATGGCGGCTGGAATCGAGAATTTTTATACTTGCATTATCGACAATTTACTATTTCAGTCGGCATTGTGTCTCAAGACGAGACCCCTGGATTTGAAGTGTAGTTCAATCGATTTGGTCGAAGGTTCATTGGGATGAAAGTGGGGGAAAGGGCTGGATAGAGGGGAAGCTGACTGAGTGGAGGGGGAAGGGCTCCCCCTGATTGGTGAATGTGATCTCCCCCTCCTCTCCTCCCCCATCTTTTCCTCCCTGCACCCCTCATGAGCAAGTATATGAAGGCCTGATCCCAGTAGCGAAAGTCATTCAGCCACTTCTTCATTCATGCAATCACTCTTGGATGTTGTTCAAGTAGTCCAAGGATGGCTTGATATTTGTCGTGATCATTCTTCCCTGAGAACTATGGTCAGATGCCATCTCCGGAGAAAGCAGAGACAGGCATACGAAATATTAGAACTACAGGTCCAGTCTCGTGTGCGCAAAACTACAGTTACGAGGGAGCAATCGGTGATAAGGGTTCCTGAGACTGCTTTCACAGGTGCTGATGCAGCTTCGGTGAATTTTCGACCCTCTGGTATCTCTTCTGGATATTTGAAGATGCACAATTATAGACGGGACTCTGGACTATGACTTTCGAGTAGTTTAAATAGGAGACTTACCTTGTTAGGCTTAGATAGACTTGTGAATTTCTCCAGAATAATAGAATTATCCTCATGACTACAGTGAATCCCCTAAGTGATGCGCATAAGCGTAATATTATTTTGAGGATGCCGAGGGATGGTCGGTGGTGAGGATTCGCAGGGGATTGCCGCTAAGTGATGCGCGTAAGCGTAATATTATTTCGATGATGCTGAGGGATGGTCGGTAGTGGGGAATCGCAGGGGATTGACCCTAAGTGATGCACATAAGTGTAATATTTTATTTTTCCCAAAAAAAAAAGAATATTTTTTCTTCATGGCATATAATATATATGTATTTATATGATGAAAATCATATAAATATTCTACACCGACCTTCCTTCGGCAAATTATTTTGCGGGAAAAAAATATTTTTTCGTTATGACATATAATATATATGTATTTATATGATGAAAATAAATTAATTATGCAACTCAATTAGCTTTAAATATTATTTTCACACTGACAAATTCAAACACGCGATGACGCAGAATTAGTGAATTATGCGGATTTGATATCAGTTGAAAGGTGACGGCAGCTCCCAATCTATGGAGTTTAACCTGATACCATATAGCTGGATTGATGATATAAGTCAAAATTATAATTATCCCAGTAATAATACTACGTTAGTAAGCAAATGATGACGTTGAATCACCCGTGGATATTATCCTGAGACAGGCAGTTCGAAACACGTCGATAACTTATCATTATCATCGAATGAAGCAATTGACTTCTCCTTGAAAATATCGAACGCGTCTGGTGAGAAAATTGATTGACGAAATTGGTCGATTCTCTCAGCTTCATGATAGAACCTCCAGATGAAACCTATCTTGGATATTTCGACTGATGTCACCCGATTTCCATAACATTTAACGTTGAATCAAAGAGATAGGCCAAAAGAAAATGGTAGAAGCGGATGAGTCCTTTTCTTGTCATGCATTTTTTTCACCTTAAGTAAACATTGAGATGGCTGGAAGTAATTTGTATCAATAGTTTGAAGTCATACATATACAGGGTGACGTCAGCGTCCCTCTTACAGATTTGAAGGGTATGAAGAATGAAAAATTACAATTTTAATGGTGCAAATTTTAATTATATTGTATAATTAACATTCGAATGGTGATCATGAGAATTTTTTCATTATTCAGCCAATACCATCATGAAAAATTACCGCCATATGAAACGGCAACACTGTCGACACCAGGACTTCAGACAAATCATTATGGAGAGGTTAATGTCTAAGCTTCCGATGTGATATCTAGGTATGTTACTTACCATCAGAAGGACATATGAAGAAATCGGAGGTAGCGACCCCCCATGACTTAATAGTTCCAAGTTCAGATGAACAAACTACCGACATACGGTTTTCGAAGCATCAGATCGATATGATGGATTAATTTGATGAGAATAATTCCATTGTTTCATGAAAATGATAAAAAATTCGAATGGCAATGATGTATGATGCAATAATTTTCTTATTTTTCTGGTTGATGGGTTATTAGTAATAAATAGTACGCAGAGTTTATTTTGGATAAAGTATTTATTAGCACTCGGTTTTAATAATATATATCAGCACGTGTGTATCAACAGTGAATCACCATGGCGTAGTGAAGCCGTGGGCCCTGGCAACGGCAGCTCGCTGGGTTCGCGAGCGCCCTCAGTATTACCGTCTGCGCATGCTCCTCAGTCGAGAGAGAGAGCATACGTGGATAGTAAGGGATAGAGCGTAAGCGCAGAGGCGCTCATTCCAACACTCCCTCCCGACTCTGCCGCTTACATCAATCACAGCTTCTTTTCACAGCTCCATTTTATAGGATTAGAATAATTTAAATAGAAAAGTAATAATGATAATTCATCATTTACACGTCGTTTTTCGTTCTTCGTTAATTCGCTCCTGAAACATAAATTGATTATTAAATGCACATCGTTAAATTCGTCTCATATCATTCATTGGGGTTAATCGTTCGTTATTATGTCTGTTAATCGTTCATGACTTTCAATAGATAAGAATTCCGTTCGTTGATTCGCTATTGAATTACTATAACCTTCGTTTCACGTATTCGTTCATATCATGTCCCCTGACTTTGATCATATGTCTTAATTCGTTTTCACCGTTCGTTCTCATAAGATCTTTTGTAACTTTATTGTTTTATTATAGTTTCAATGATATAGATAATATTAATTGAATTTTAATGATTGAATTGTACGTCCTTAATGGAAATTTCCTTAAAGTGAAATTTGCATTTGAATCGGCTTGAAAATCGTTTCGTTTTTCTGTGTATTTGACTCTCAGACCTCTCGTTCGTTTGAGATATTGAAACACTCGTTCAATCAATCTTCAGTCGTCATTGCTTGGATTTATTCGGCTTCTGTTCAGTATGGTGACTGCAAAGAATATGTCAGGACGAGTTGTACCAGTCAGACACAATGTGCCTCTCACAGCTTCCCTACATGGGACATTCTCTGTGTTATTTGTACCCTCCTTCATTCCATCATTGCAAATCTTTCCCTCGTAATGCCTCCTCATAATTTGCCACTCGAGTCGTTATCACTTTCGTTCGTTAGGCATGGGATTTGTGAAAATAAACGAGCGCTTGGACGTCCTTTCTGAATTTTTCATTCAAAAATCGATATCTTAATAACTACGAGTCGTGAAAAAACGGAGGTCTGCTTATTTATTCATTAATCTTCCCTCTAAATTTCATTCACAGCATGTCTCGATAACTTTTGAATAGTTTTCGAGATATTTCAATCCAAAGTCGAGTGTAAAATGGCAATTTTTCAAGAAATAAAGAGCAAAAATTATGAGGTGGAGCATGAATATTTTTCGGTCGTGTTCCATGACAACTCTTCCTTTGAATGACAATTTTCCGTAATTTTTTCAAAAATCATTTAGATAAATTCCCATATTTTTCTCTCCGTGTATTGAAAAGAAAAAATTAAATAAAAACACAGGCTTCCCTCACCACCCGGAGAACGACCCGACGGCAGCAGCAAAAATTTCCCTTTCTCCCCACTACTCTACTACCATGTTCCGCTCAAAGCCTTTCACTCGTTTCGTGACGCGAGAAAAAAAGTTGGTACCCTCCCAAAAGAAGTTTCACTTCAAAATTGAATCGCTCAGAATTTTATAGATGTATTTCGCTTCATTCCAATACTCGACTTGATCATTCTTGTTTCGCTCGTTAGATCTTTCTACAAATTCTTTACGCTCGCCTAAATCTGACATTTCGACCTTTTCTGAAAGTTTATTCGTTTGTTCCATTTCGTTTTCTTCTTCGTCACATACTCTTCGTTTATCGCCAACGTACAATATTAAAATGAGTTATTTTCCTCATTTCCTAGCAAACACACATGGTTATTCCTCGTCATTAGTTAGTCTGATCGTTATATCAACCTTCGTAAACCGTTCATTTCATCATTATGAATCTCGTCTGTAATTCATAGAGTGCTCGGTATAATTTACCCCTTTCGTTCGCTCACTCGTTTGTGAATAGTTTATTCTTTCGAGAATTTCCGTAGAATAATCTTTTCAACTTTTCATTCAGGAATGCAACGCTTGGATCCATTCCACAGACATTCTACCCAATTTATTAATATTTGTCATTACCAATCGTTTTAGCGACAAATTTGAGACAGGTGCATATGCCTCCATTATATCAATGATACTTTCGTATTTGACCTCTCGTATTACCAATCGTATTCTATGATTCCATTTCGTTATTTATTTCGATTTTTCGTTTGAACTCTGAACTGACTGATTTCGAATCGAATTTATTGATTTCTTTTCCATTTATCATTTCGTCGTATTGTCGATAATTTTTGCACATCGTTTATCCCATCGAGTTCTATTCATTATTGAGTCTTTTCTATTTATTTCGTTCATTCGTTTTCATTGTCTCACTCGTTACTTTATCAATTCGTTGTTACTTGGGCCAAAGCGCATAATAAATTCAACTTTGTTCAGTAGTGTCTTGATTTTCGGAGTCTGTGATTAATAAGTCCACATCGTTAATCAATTCATTTCGATCATAGTAATCTCTCGTTCTTTACGGTTCGTTACAGGTCGTTTTATTACGTGCTCTGCTCGTTTCGTATCTGTCGTTTAATTTTATTTTCAATATTTTGAGTTTTCCCGATCGTCTTCGTTTTCATTTTGTTTCTCCCTCCGGTTTTATAAATCTCATTCGTTATTTCATTGTAAATTTAGTGGTGGGCTCATTGAGATTTATATTACCGAGTATATTGTATTTGATCGTCAGTAATTTTTCCTATTACTTATTATTTTGGTAAGCTGTCTACCCTCATCGTTTGATAACCCCTCGTTCACATAGTTCCTATTTCTCTCTCGTTTGCGTTCATCACATCGTTATCACATGTCATCTTCTTGTCGTTTTTCAGATCGTTATCATTTTTCGTAATTCATACTTTGATTTTGTCTCCACCAAGGAAATCCCTGTGTACAAGTTTTCCGTTACAGCACACATCTCTGTATTCGTAGTATTTCCCTTCGTCAGGCTTAAGAAATTGGTATCCAATTTAGGAGTAACCAGTATGAACTGTTCTTCGTCTTTCTCATCGTAACTTCTTTATTGTGCCTTTCGCTAAACTTCAATATGAAGTGTATCGTTTTGCAATTGATTCGTATCGTAGCGATACTTGGGATTAAATCATTGCAGAGGCATTTTCATTTCGTTCAATTCTTAGGGAGTCCTGGTGCATGTATTAACGGTTGCATCTAGAGCTAAATCCCGTATATTCCCAACGATCCTGAATTGTACAGGTATATTTTACATTTTCTTCTAAATCGTTTAGTTATGTTGTTCAGCCACATCGTTATGTTCTGAATCATTTGGACTAGCAAATTGCTGTTTAGCTCCAATTTTTCATAGAACATCACTCGTCTTGCTACCAATATTCTTTAAGCAGCGATCTACTCGTAGTCGCATACGTTCGCATCGTATCCTAGAGCATTCTTTCCACTTCGTATGAAAGACTCTCTACTCTTCTTTGTATTACTCTTGAGTTTCTTTACAGATCGTTACAAGTCTCGTCTAATTGTCATCAAGTATACATGCTCATCGATATACTCTGTAAATGGGAGATTGAGAAATTAAATTCCATATTATCTAAGTGAATAATATGTAGTATTCGTGATACTCGTGTTCGTAATTTTAGATGGAAGTTCATTTTAATTTCGCTAATTGACAAGTGTATCATAATCAAGAATCAATCCACTGATGATAATTGATTGTATTTATTTACTTTCTCAATGTTATTCCTCAATGACTTTAAAGAGTTGAGTGATACATATCCTAATCTGATTCGCCATTATATTTGTTATTACTTCGTTATTTTTGATAAATTTTCTCATCGTCATTAAATGATGACATTTTGTTTTGCCTTTCGTTTAGTTCTGAATTCCCCAGATTCATGAATTTTCAGTTATTTATCGTTTTACCAAAATTTTGACTCAGATTAGAAACTCTATTTTATTCGTTTACTTCGATATTTCGTTATTTATATGCAATTCGTTAATGCACTCTGACACTCGTCTTTGAATTTCTCATGATCGTTCCCATCTAATATTTCTGACTGCCTGTTGTTTTCAGTTGCAGTGCATCAGTTCGTTTTCGGCTTCATTTTCAGCCGAAGACATTTGAGTATCCCATTCGTTCGTTCCTCTCTGTTTTTATTATTCCCGTCATTCAGTCGTTCGATTTATTTTAATAGTATACTATTGATAAATCACTCGTCAATTTTCGTGGTTTTAATTTTATTTGTTATGATCAATTGATCTCTTCGTTCGGTGGATTTATCCCTAATTCAGTTCTCCAATATATTTTAATATGAATGAGGTAAATGAATATTCCGTTCAATT
The DNA here is from genome assembly GCA_963921955.1 of Aleiodes alternator. Lineage (NCBI taxonomy): Eukaryota > Metazoa > Arthropoda > Insecta > Hymenoptera > Braconidae > Aleiodes > Aleiodes alternator. The sequence goes on from OY998106.1 coordinate 5,253,010, forward strand.
CGTGATTGAAACTGCTCGTTCGTCCATCGTCTATTCTGATGTTTACACGAATTTCCCCGATTTTCCCAGGCAAATTAGCTTTTTAGAAAAACTTTTACATAAAACATATTCGTTAATTTTAATTCATTCATCATTTTTCATGTCAATTGTCATTGAACCCACTCCCTCCGTTTTCAAATTCGTTCAGGGCTCTTCGTTACACTCAATTTCGTTTCTTTTCGTTCTATCAATAGTTCAAGCAATAATTTCAAGTTTGTTGAGGGATCGGTGGTACCAGAGTCTGCTAGAAGTGCTGCTAGCTGATTTCAATTCGTTCTATTCAATCGTTTATTTATTAATTTAACTTGTATCAACTTTGAAAGAATTTCCTAGTAATTTTTTTTCTTTTTTTCCACTTTTCGTTTTTGTTGAATCAGTTCTCTTCGTTAGAGAATTCTTTCAAATTCGTTGACTTCAGATGCTTAAATGAGATTTTTCAATTTCGTTGACCCTGAAAAACAATTCTTTGATTTCGTAGTCATCGCATCTCAGATGTTTTGTTTTCGTTTGTCATTAATCGATATCTTCTAATTTTCGCTCTGCTTTTCAAACTTTACATTCGATCAATATGCCCATCGTTGTGAATTTTGAGTACTCTGTCCTCTCAAAATCTTGGTCCACCCTTTCGTTTAGCCGATCGTAATAGATTTTCCCCTTTTACATGAGTAACAAAGTGATTGCACTCATGACACTTCTTGAAATCAGTATATTTCTGATCACAAGCTCTTTCAATGTGTCCATAATCGTCACATCTAAAACATCATTTTCTTGGATCTCGTTCTCGTTCAGTTTGGAATTCTTCTTCGGCAATCATTTCGCATCTCATGTTATTACCTTTCAGCATGATGAACTTTCCAATTTCTCGTTCGTCAATCGTCTCCCTGTAGAATTCCTCGTCGTAATTCTACTGACTGTGTTTTGAGAGCAGATGCCATGATCACTTCGTAAAGTGCATCTACTTTCAATTCTTCTGGAAGAAGATCCGCTTCATTCAAACCGTCATTCTCTCTCAACAACTCCTCGAATTTATCCAAAAATTCTGAGGTGCTGTCTTCCATCGGGAAAGTATTGAAAACTATGTATTCGTTTCCATACTGAATTCCAGTACACATCGTTTCAACTCGTTCGAGACAATTCTAAAATTTACTAGGTCTAATGACACTAATATTTTCGAATAATAATATTGATTCGAGTATTACACATTAATCGTGAATATCAATCCCGATTTTGAATAATGGTAATATTGAGTAGAAATATCTCTCAAACTGTCGGTAATTTCGTACATTATCTTACATGCTTTTCGTATCTTTCGTTGATCGACTGAGTTCAAGGCATTTTAGAATTCTCATATGATATAGTCATGGTACTTTCGCGTCTGAGTTGTCAGTTCACGTTCTCTGGTCTCAAGTGAAATTTCGTTCAGTACCTCTATCCTCATTTCGTTACCAATTGGATTCATTGTTTTGTATTATTTTCTGCAAATTGACATATTCGGATACGTGCTTTGCAGTAGCGGATATAATTCCGCCCAATGACATCCATACTCATGTTTTCATGAAAGCCTTGACGTATACCTTCATCAATGATTGATGAATTAGAGAAATTCATTCTTATGTGCTCGTTCTCATCGTTATGCCGCAGTCCCAATCGTTTCCATCGTTCATCAATCGACTCTTTCATTTTGTTCGCTCGTTTTCAGTAATCCCTTGACTTTTCTTAATCTAGAGTTAATTTCTTGAGTAACAGAGAGATTTTCTGTTATGAATGTCAGTTACTTTGTTATTGACTCCATTCGTTTCGTTAGAAGTTGACTTTCATCTCACACATCTACAGGATGGCTTGATGCAGTCTTTTCATTGGCTTCTTGTGATCCATGTTCTGATTTAGCTTCATTCTCATCGTTAACATCGTTAGATTTCACTTCATTCTTTATGGTATTCATCGTTTTTCTTTCATTGGAATCTCGTTCATCTTTTTGGTTTCTTTTGCCACTTCGTTATGATTTGTCCCTTCATTTTTGTGCCCTTGAATCCAACAGTTGGTTTTTATTCTTACTGACCACCAGCTGATGTGTATTCGCATCGTCAATCAAGTCGTGATTGTAAACCGCTCCTATGCTCTATTTGACAATACAAATTTCTTGTTAGAAATTCTCACTAGAATCACTTCGTTATCGTTCTCTCATCTTTCTATTATTATTTTCACTGATTCATTATTCAGTTCATTATTTGAGTGAATATGTATTTGTGGTCAGGAAGAAGTGTGCTCCCAACTCAGTTGACCGAACACAAGTATGGCTGAGTTGGAACGAGTGATGGCTTTCTCATCTGAACACAAGATTGAGTCTGTTCTCACTCTAGTCATTCGGGCAACAATCCACGTACTACAATGGATTCTCACACAAATGACCCAACAGTGGTTTTATAGTAATTAGTAATTTTATTCAGCTGATTATTTGTACAATGTTTAATTTTTGCAAATTAAACTAGACTTGAGTAGATCAAGTAGACTGCGCAATCCTTGACCAGTTTTGTACCTTGCACCTTTTTCAATTGAATTACTCCGGTCTCATTCATTGGTGTAATCGTAATCCGTTCGTTTCATAATTCGTTGTAATTGAGATTCCTCTGAGATAGTCACTTCTACAAAGTCTCTACAGGTCTTTTTCTCATTATCTGAATTATTGTGATAAGGCAGAAAGAAATAATATCAATAAATAAATCATTTATTAATTCTCCACAATAATTTTTTTTAATAAATCTCCTGTGAGGTTGAGAACCGTTTCTTTCAGGCGCGTATGCCGAGAGTCGTTCGTGCTCACCTCGTTCATTTCGTTGCTCGTGAGTCTTCGTTCTCGCTCGTATCCCCTCGTATCGTTTGTCTTCGTCTCATCGTTTCATCTCTGTCTCGCTCACGCATCGTCACTCGGCTTTATTTTCAGCGACGTCTCGCTTTATAGTTTTACATGTTTTTAATTAAATATATCATGACGCTATTACGATTTCCATTTTTGATCGATCTAGTTTCCCCCGGGGTCGTGATTAATTGATTAATAATTTGTAATGCATTACTTACTGCTGGATCCAGCCTTGTTTGCGATCGCCGCCATTTTTTTCCAGCGCGTCTCCTTTATCGCTGGCAGGCACCACGTTTTTCTCGGCGTCCCTTCGTCCATTTTTCTCTCGTCCATTTCGTCGTTCGTTCATTTTTCCTTCTCGTTAATTTCTTCTAATTTTTCTTTTCTCTTCTTCTCGTTGACTTTTCCTTTTCTTTCACTGAATATCTGGTGGATTTTGAGTAACACGGCATCATCAAATCTTCTTTTTATTTTACTCATTGAAAAATCTCCACACACTCGATTATTTTATTTATTTTATTTAATGCACTTTTATTTTTCTGGCGCAGTGGAAGCGCAGGTGTCCCATAACCTGATGGGTTATTAGTAATAAATAGTACGCAGAGTTTATTTTGGATAAAGTATTTATTAGCACTCGGTTTTAATAATATATATGAGCACATGTGTATCAACAGTGAATCGCCATGGCGAAGTGAAGCCGTGGGCACTGGCAACGGCAGCCGTGGATAGTAAGGGATAGAGCGTAAGCGCAGAGGCGCTCATTCCAACACTGGTAAAATCGTTAATCATTTGAAATAGAACTGATTCTTTGTTCTTGACAGTTTTCCTTTGTCAATGATGACAATCAGGTCGATACGTTTATTATTGGTGGTTGGAGTGATGTATCGCATGGAATTTTCGGCAATAACCATTGTGATGATTGTAGTATTATTGCGTCTGATATTTCGAGCAGCGTTGCATGTGAATTTTTTCGGTAACTAATTCTGTGATTGTAGCAGTATCATATGCAATGGTTCAAGCAACGTGGCATGGGATGATTGTTACAGTGATAAATTCGTTAAAATAATAAAAAAAAATTCTCTAATTCTAGCAGTATCGTATGCGATAGTTGGAGCTCGCCATGTGCGACAATTTTTGCTGCAACTCATTTGTTGAATTTAGCAGTACCGTACGCGATAGTCAAAGCAGCACCGTGAGCGACAATTGTTGCTGTAACTAATTGGTTTATTTTTTCAGTATTGTAGGCGATACTCGGAGCAACACCTTGTGCGACTATTATTGCAGTAACTGATTCGTTCTTTCTAGCACTAACATATGTGATAGTTGGAGCAACAAAATGCTACTCTGACTATCGCATACGTTACTACTAGAAACAACAAGTCAGTTACTGCAACAACTATCGCATGAGGTGTTTCACCCACTATCGCATAGAATACTGCCAAAAGGAAGGAATTAGTCACTTCAACAATTGTCGCATATGGTGTTGCTCAAACTATCGCATACGTTACTGCTAGAAACAACAAATCAGTTACTGCAACAATTGTCGCATGAGATGTTGTTCCCACTATCGCATAGAATACTGTTAAAGCAAGGAATTAGTGACTGCAACAATTGCTGCACATGGTGCTGCTCCAACTATCGCATACGATACTGCTAGAATTAAAGAATCAATCACTGCAAAAAGGCTTATCTCTACCCGTACTGGATTCGTTTGAGCAGGGTTCAGTTGTCAGGGATATAAACGATAGTTTCACATCCGATAGACTACGTCCGTAACCGATAGCTCAGATCTCTCGCAATAGTATGCGATGGATTCTATCGGATGTAACTTTTTTTCAATGTTGCATCGGACGAGAGATTTTTGATTTCTTTGAAGGTTACCACCGGTGGAATTCATCCAATTCTCTCGAATCCGATATTTTAATTGTTCGAATCATGCATTCACAACCGATAGGATATGCCGGATGACCGATGCAGCATATCTTTACCCGCACTGAATTCGTTTGAGCAGGGTTCAGTTGTCAGGGATATGGACGATGGGTTCACATCCGATAGCTCATATCGCTTGCAATAGTATGCGATGGATTCTATCGGATGTAACTTTTTTTCAATGTTGCATCGGACGAGAGATTTTTGGTTTCTTTGAAGGTTACCACCGGTGGGATTCATCCAATTCTCTCGAATCCGATATTTTAATTGTTCGTATCATTCATTCACAACCGATAGGATATGCCGGATGACCAATGCAGCATATCTTTACCCGCACTGAATTCGTTTGAGCAGGGTTCAGTTGTCAGGGATATGGACGATGGGTTCACATCCGATAGCTCATATCGCTTGCAATAGTATGCGATGGATTCTATCGGATGTAACTTTTTTTCAATGTTGCATCGGACGAGAGATTTTTGGTTTCTTTGAACGTTACCACCGGTGGGATTCATCCAATTCTCTCGACTCCGATATTTTAATTGTTCGTATCATTCATTCACAACCGATAGGATATGCCGGATGAACGATACAAAGTGAATATATCGGTTGCACCGATTTTTTGACTCAATACCGATAAGGTAGAGAGTACTCTACCTTATCCATACAGTGTCATTCATTCCCGCTCCGCTAGATGGCATTATCAACAAATCACAAACAAGACTAGAGGAGAAGAGAAAGAAGACGTTGGATTAGCCTCTTAATTTTATTGTTCGTCAGACTGAAAAATATTTATTGTGGTTAACTGAACGTTGCGAGAGTATCAACATATTTGTCTCGACTGGCTCGTTGCGATGTACGATAGAAAATTAAATGGAATTCTGGCCGATAAAATGGGTCTTGGTAAAACAATTCACACAATCGCACTTGTCGCTCATTTGGCTTGTGATGAAGGCCATTCATCACAAGCCAAATGAGCGAGAAGTGCGATTGTGTGAATTGTTTTACCAAGACCCATTTTATCGGCCAGAATTCCATTTAATTTTCTATCGTACATCGCAACGAGCCAGTCGAGACAAATATGTTGATACTCTCGCAACGTTCAGTTAACCACAATAAATATTTTTCAGTCTGACGAACAATAAAATTAAGAGGCTAATCCAACGTCTTCTTTCTCTTCTCCTCTAGTCTTGTTTGTGATTTGTTGATAATGCCATCTAGCGGAGCGGGAATGAATGACACTGTATGGATAAGGTAGAGTACTCTCTACCTTATCGGTATTGAGTCAAAAAATCGGTGCAACCGATATATTCACTTTGTATCGTTCATCCGGCATATCCTATCGGTTGTGAATGAATGATACGAACAATTAAAATATCGGATTCGAGAGAATTGGATGAATCCCACCGGTGGTAACGTTCAAAGAAACCAAAAATCTCTCGTCCGATGCAACATTGAAAAAAAGTTACATCCGATAGAATCCATCGCATACTATTGCAAGCGATATGAGCTATCGGATGTGAACCCATCGTCCATATCCCTGACAACTGAACCCTGCTCAAACGAATTCAGTGCGGGTAAAGATATGCTGCATCGGTCATCCGGCATATCCTATCGGTTGTGAATGCATGATTCGAACAATTAAAATATCGGATTCGAGAGAATTGGATGAATTCCACCGGTGGTAACCTTCAAAGAAATCAAAAATCTCTCGTCCGATGCAACATTGAAAAAAAGTTACATCCGATAGAATCCATCGCATACTATTGCGAGAGATCTGAGCTATCGGTTACGGACGTAGTCTATCGGATGTGAAACTATCGTTTATATCCCTGACAACTGAACCCTGCTCAAACGAATCCAGTACGGGTAGAGATAAGCCCTGCAAAAATCGTCCCATGCAACGTTGCTCAAACTATCGCATATGATACTGCTACGATCAAGCAATTAGTTACCGGGACATTTCCATGCAACACTGCTTGAAATATCAGATGCAATAATACTACAGTCATCACAATAGTTATTGCCGAAAATTCGATGCGATACATCACTTCAACCACCGATAATAAATGTATCGACTTGATTGTGACGTGAAATTTCTTGTCATACATCATTGCCATTCGAATTTTTCATCGTTTTTATGAAATAATGGAATTATTCTCATCAAATTAATCCATCATATCAATCTGATGCTTCGAAAGCCGTATGTCGGTGGTTTGTTTATCTGAACTCGAAACTATTGAGTCATGGAGGTCACTACCTCCCATTTCCTCATGTGTCTTTCCGATGGTAAGTAGAATACCTAGATACCACATCGGGAGTTTAGGCATTAACGTCTTCATAACGATTTGTCTAAAATCCCGGTGTCAACAGTGCTGCTGTTTCTACATATGGCGGTAATGGTGGTAATTTTTCATGATGGTATTGGTTGAATGATTATAAAATTCTTATGATCACCATTAAAATGTTAATTATTCAATCTAATTGAAATTTGCACCATTAAAATGGTAATTTTTTATTCTTCATACCCTTCAAATTTGTAAGGGGGACGCTGACGTCTTCCTGTAGAAACTTCTGGACTGAATTATATTTCCCGAACATCCTGTATTGATTTCTCAGCTCCCCCAGAATGTCTTTCGATTAGTGTCGCAATGTAATGATCATTCATGTTTATAAAAATCGATTGAAGTTAAATCGTAGACATCCTCATCTTCATCAGGCTTCAAACGATTCTGATGACGCAGATCTCCTCAAGTGTTTTCTCTGTTAATTCGGAAGCGCTTCTAGAAATAATTTCATACTGCAAACTCCACGGATTCTCATGTACCTCTATACTTTAGTTGGAAATAAAATGAAAATCGAAAAAAGAGTGTCTCAGCTGTGATTTGCATCTCAGTCATTTTATAAATCTGCTTATTCGATATCTCTCGAATTCCTGGCAATTATTCTCAATTAAAAATTTCCTTGTATCGAATGAGTATAGGTGCTCTTGCTTCTCTATTAGCGTTGACGATGAGTTGTGAGCACAGTCATTGTAATTTTCTAGGGAATCGCACTGCAAGCACATTCGGTATGTACTCTCACGGTGATGATCCATCACGATCTCATTTTCACCTATCGGCAATATCTGCACATGAGTTCACTTTCTTGCGCAACGATTAGTCGCTTGTAATTGATGCGATTTCCATACTTTTATTTTTTCATTACACTTTAAAAGTCAACCCAAATGAAATGAAGAAAGGAGTAAGGCAAAGGAATTGGGGAAAATGGGACAAGTCCAATTTATAAATTTCAAATCTTATATAATAGTTACAGAATTTAATTCCATGGGCCGTGTATAGATCATTTAGCATCTCGTGACTCCACTCCAACGGCAATTTTTGTGATAGAAGCGTTCGTTTACGAAAATTTCAGTTGAATTCATGTAGAGTGTAGCTCCAAATCTGTTGATAACATGAGTTTCAACTAACATGATCTGAATAGGTTAGGAGTTAGACTCAAGCAAATTTGAGACTCCTCAAATCAATTTGGTTGGAGGTTCATTGGTCTGGAGGTAGGGGAAAGGGCTGAATGGAGGGAAAAGGAGCTAAGTGGAGGGAAAGGGGTCTCTCATTGGTCAACGCAATACCCCTCCTCTCCCCCCTCTTCCCTCCTTCGGACACTCATGAGCAGGTATATATTGGTTTAATCCCAGTAAGAAAGATCAGTCAGCCACTTCATTAATTATTTCTAGATTGACAAGTTGAAAAACATAGATATGGATAGTTTAGTAGATTAGGTGAATTTGACATCAGTTGAACAATGACTAGGGCTCACAATCTGCGAAGCTTCACTTGATACTATAGGGGAGAAGAACAGAAACGGAAGTTTCTGTTTCAGAAAACGTGACCTATTTACATGTGCTTCGTCCACGCACACACCATGAACCTCCGTCGCTGATTGGCATAATCTTAGCGAAAAGATGGCGACGTTAAGTAAGTATAAAAAAAAAAAGGAAAAGAAAACGTGACCAAGTACGTTTTCGTGGCAATCATTTTCTCCGATAGGAAATGAGATAATTTGGAGCAGCCGAGAATTCGAACCATCCTGCAAGGATTGATGAGCAAGAAAAGAAACTAATACGAATAGATGGAAGATTATTTGGTAGGAAAAATCAGGAACTTGGCCTCTTCAATTTTCAGCAATGATTCCACATGTGACAAGGCCGATTTTCTGATTATTCCTACTGAGTAATAACAATTGTTGCCTGGCTTGAATCTTAGGACGTGAAACTCAATGTCCTCTATAGTCGACAAAAACAGTCAACGAGTTATCTCATTTCTTTTCAAGGGGAAAGATGCTCACAAATATGTACTTGGCGGCGTTCTTTATACAGAAACCTCAGTTCCTGCTCCCCTCCCCCCTCCACACCGCTAAACTATGCTCCTCATTCACTCCTCTCACAGTTTTTCTATGATTACCTTCAAAAGCCCATCAGGGCCTATTGGTCGGTGACAGTAAATACATGTGCGCCTGAACGATGAATATTCTGGGAAAGAATATATTTGCACAGGAGAAATGGAGTATGCCTGAAGGATTTGATCTTGAATGGATACGGACGGACTCAAACAGACGTGAAAGAAATATAACCATCTAAATTCAGCTTTTCATTATTTATTACTCACATCAGGAATATTGGAATTGTCAATATATATTTAGCCTTAGTATGTTATTGAAAATCGTGACAACGTATACATTAAGAAATTGTGATAATCAAGAATATTTTCATTGCACTCTTCAATCATCCATTATTTGGACTGTTAATGAACCCCCCCCCCCCCCCGCCCCATGATTCCGCGGAACCTAATTTGCATTCGGACTGTGGGAAACTGTGGAGAACCACTGTCGGCGTGTTCGAACCCTTTTCTACTCGTTTTGATTTGTACAGCAAAGAATTTGTGTAATTTTTTTCTCCTTCTAGAGATATTGAATTTAGCCCGAGATAAATTGAAATGATGGAAAAATTCTCTTTCTTCATTAACTCCATACTAAAAACAAATTAACGATCAAAATTTCTTAACACTATAGATTGACGGTGACGTCATTACACCAGATGTCGGTGAGAGCCAATCGTCTTTCACATTTAATTGATGCAATGAATGTCGAATTATCAATTGAGTAGCATAAATCATCACAAGGAAGGAATTACATTTTTCAAGACCAATGCCAAATGATAGTATCTCGATCTCTTGAATTCGGAATCAATAAATCTTGTCTCCAATCCACTGCTGGTAGGGAGCTACCATTATCACCTTCGCCGCCATATCTATTATCGATGATGGGATAGCAGCAACGAGTATCGCAGTGAGTTTCCCATCACACATAATTGGGGAGCCACTGTCTCCCTGAAAAAATGAAAAAAAAAATTTCGAACATCAGTTCATTTCTTCGATAGTTAACCTTCCATCGCTCGCACAATCCGCGTGGTACCATTTTTCTTTACGTTTTAATGTTTTATTTTCATGTTCACGAATAGATGAATTCCAAACAATTTCAATACTCTTATTAGAGCTTCTTGGATAGAAAAGACTATTGATCAGTGTAGAATCGCTTGAAAATTGAGTGAAAGTATCATTTCGCGGATCACGGATTCGAAAACGACGTCATGTCGCCCCTTGCGAGTAAATGTGAGATCCTCGTTCAAATCTCATAATTTCAAGTTTTTAAATCCTTAAGTTCCACTTAGTTCCCAAGATATCCTCTGAAACAAACAGGAGCCCTGCTCCTTGTGTGTAATTTGAACATCTAACATGTAATATTCTGCCAATGGAATTGGCAAAAAACTCCCGAATGGATATTTTGATTTTAAATCTACCATCACTGATCTGTGCGTGGAGTGCGGAAACCAGAATAGTACCTAGAGGGTTAAGCTCATCCCAAATGCAATCAATTGAATAGTCTTGGAAATATAGCTTGCGCTTCCAGATGTTTCTATGAAATTATCTAACAAACTACAAGACTGATTCCGTTTAGTTTCAATACCAAACGTCGTGCTCATCAAATGTATAACATCATGAAATTTGGGGTCTCTAGCTCAATTATTTATTGAGTTATAGAGATATTAAGATTTTGATGAAAAAATTCTCAAAAGTTCTATACTGGATAAACTAAAAATCTGAGCTCCCACCACCCCGGCTTCGAAGATGCAGCTCATAAGCACGCATCTTCTCGCTGAAAGTGGACGCTATAATTCAATTTTTCATTGAGAAATTCAAATCCGATATCTAGCCAATTCAGCTGAAATTGTCGTGAGAGCTTGGGGTCGCATGGCTATCATATAGTCAAATATTCAGATCGCTTGCCCCGGTTCAGCATGAAGCGGAAAAAGCACATCACATACACACACACACCCACAAACATAAACACAGGTATTCTTTTAAAACGGCGGCTTTTGACATTTTTTGTCATTTACAATCATATTATGATGAAATTCCGAACTTGATAAAAATCACAATTATAAGATATTGCCTTATGAAATTACAATTATAAAGCTTCCATTAGGAAGCGAATAATCAATCTATAGCGAAGAGATGAAACAGGATGTTCATTTTCTATCATCGATAATTCGAGAATATCTCGGAAAGTAAGCGAGATAGCGTCATCTCTATTGGAACCTGGTAACATACCAGCATTTACAATTACCAGAAACAGCTATTGCAAATAAGACTCTATCTATAGGTCATTTCTTCGCCACAAGATTCCAATAAAAATTTCAGAAATTGAGCGAAATAATGCTTTTCTTATAGAAACCTGTCTTGTAGTTTTTGGAATTATGTGCAAAACAGATCTTGAAGAAAATTTAGGGATCACACGCCGTTTTAGGAATTTACTTGAACAAGCAAATTTCAAAGAAGGAACAAAGTCTCAGATGAATTGAACTCATACTATGATCAATTGTCGTTGAATATTTGAAAATTTTAAGCGCGATAGGGCGATTTGGCATTAGTTTCTTCTGTTCTAAATTCAAGATCTAAGAAATAGTAGTAAGGCAATATCTGTGAATTGAAAAAATCTATTTTTCTGAATACTCCATATTCATAGAAAAAATTATGATTCGTGAACGAATGATAAACCAATATGCTATAAGCAAGTACTGTAAATTTCAAAGTAAGCCCATGTTCGTTGCACAGCTAAATGTGCGAGCCTGGGCATTTAGCTGTATCCATTTGAGATCGTACTCGCATTTTGAACGCGATTTTTTTCGATTCTGAGATTTCATCGGAATATGACTCAGAATGTTCTAAAGGGCCAAAAAATGACATTTTTTTCGAATGTCTGCATGTATCTGTGCATGTGTGTGTGTGTGTATGTGTGACAGATATCAGCTCATTGCTCCGGAACGGTAATACTTAGTGAGCTGAAAATCTAACAGTACTTCCCCTCCCCATACGAATTGCTGTCAGTAAAATTTGAGTGAAATTGGTTGAGTACTTTTCGAGAAAAATCAAATTTTCTAAAGAATCGTTTTTTCGATTTTTTTCCGCGCAAAATTGATCCACAGCCCCCACTCTCAGCGATGAAATACATGTCATTTGAATTCACAATTTCCACTCGGGGGAACTTTTTCTGAGATTTTTCGTTTGCAGATAATTTCAATTACAGTGTTTTTTATCCTGAATTTTGTATGCACGGTAGCTCAAAAATTATTTGAATTAGAGACTCCGAATTCCGTCAGTTTGTGCATCTAACGGAAAGTTTGGTATTGAAATTGGGTGAAACCGCTCCAGTAGTTTCTCAGATATTGGCCAAAAACAATTTTATGATATTTATAAATCCTATTTAGAAACCGAACTTCAATTTTTCAGATTTGTCGTACGATCTTGCATTTATGATTGAAAAATCGATTGTTTTTTTTTGTGGAGAAAATGGATAAATAAAGTTCACCAAAGATCGAACCATCATTGAATTTGTCACCACACGCGAATTCCCTTCGGAAAAATGTCCACTTATGATAATTCCACAAATTGGGAGAATTGGTGGTTGGAGGAAATTGAGAAACAGAGAGAAAAGAATAAAGAAGTATAGATAATGGTTGAGCATTCAGAAACGTCTTGGCTGAGTATAGTTGAACTCTACACAATTCTGTCCGATGATTTCTATGTGGGCCAGGTAAGTTAATTGGATTTTCAACTCATAATTAATTTTTTCTGTCATTTCATTCCTCATGAATGGATATCATCCTTAGCGGATTCATTTATACCGATTCTTTGAGTATTTTTTAAGTATAATTTCGGTATAGTAGACATTGTATAGGATTTCGGTATAAATTTCAGATTATGCCCAAATCATACTCAAATACTTATATTTTCAGTATATTCATAAAAATTTTATACCCAAATTATCCCGACGAATCACCATTATTTCCCTCACTTCATTACTAAAATCAAAATATCATTAATCTTCGAATAGAGAATTGTGGAATTCTTTGATTGAAAACAATGTGTGATTGAAAAAAATATGAATTGGTCCGTTCAATTAATCTGTATGAATATTGTCGCCATAGAAACAAAGAGGTGCGAGTGCTATACTTATACATAGGACCTATGCCCCTTCATTTGCAATAATGAAGAATATGAATAGTAATTTCATAGATAATATACATAAATAAATATAAAGAAGTACATTCAGCTGAAACGGTCTGGAAAGTTCAAGAATCGTATTTAGAAGAAATATCTATCGGTATGTGTGTGTACGTGTATGTGACAATTTTCGCAACTTCAAATATAATTTTCCATAAGAGGGTAAAGATTCAGCCCAGGAATCTCATATTCTGACTTTATATTTTTTTGATGAAATCTACCATTCAAGACCTTTTCTATTGAAATTGATTGAGTCATTTTGGGAATATTATCCATGTTCGTAATTGAAAAATTGATTTCTCAGGATATTCTCAATCTCTTCTATCTATATCTAGCCATCATATTCGACATGATTTTATCCAACTATGTGAAGTTTTTCAGATTATTCTGATCCTTAGTTTTAGGGTTATCTCGATTCTCAAGATTTTTCTATGGAAAATGTTATATTCACGATAACAACCGAAACAATGATGATAGCAGCTTCAAATTTGGCTGATATCTTGGTTCTTCGAAGCTCAAGAGGCGTATTGTTAATGGATCATATTGATGGAAAATATGCTGAGTTATCAATCAGTTTCAAGATTTACATCTTTCTAATTTTCTTATAAAGATTAGGTCCATATTGATGCGTAATATTCGGCATTATATTATGCAGTTGCGTGAATTTTTTTCAGATTTTTCTGGTCCATGGTTTTTCACTTATTTTGATTTTGATTGGTTTCCATCAAAAAAGTTGTCCACACGATACCGACTTTAATGATAGAAATAACAACTTCAAATATGGCTGATACCTTAGTTTTTTAAAGGTCAAGAAACCTATCGTGGATGGATTATATGGATGGAAAATTTTTGGAGATATGAATGATTTTCAAAATTCGTATTATCTAGATACGCGATAGCACATCGGTCAAGTACATGTTAACGGGACATTCCACTCTTTATTTCTTCATCATTCAATCACTCGAAAATGAGGCAGCCTACGAGAAAAGGAACCTTAGTTGCATCACCTAAATCGATATCGAGCATTCGAATGATGATTCATAAGCACGTAAAAAATACTTTGAATTTATTTGAAATTTATTTCATTACGTTTTTGAAATTCTACGTTAAGGGAAAACCCAAAATACTAAGTTTAGTGACAAAAATCCCTTCTTAGAAATTATTCAAATTTGTTATACTACTCTTCTACAATTTTGTGTTTTCCCCCACGAACATCTGCCACTTCTTTTGTGACAACCCAAACATCCCAAACTTTCCGATACCTTGTTGTTTAAAATTTAAAACTTCAAATTGTCACTAAAAACGAATGCTCCTCATCATCTTTCATTCGCTAGTCGAAGCTCACTTCAAGTGGTTTATTACTTCGCGAAGAATAAGTAAAAGTAGCAAGGGAAATAAATAGAAAAAATGGCTGCTGATCATTGTTGTCACCGTTTTAAAAATCTGGAAGAAGTATATCATATAGATTGGATTGTTTCTAATTATTCTCTAAAATTTCCATAATACTGTCTCGAACGGTTCGGGAGAAATCCCTTTTTCATCTCCTTCCTTCGTCCGCAGCCGGAGCAGGAAAATCCTGCGCATGTGCACAGTACCTAGCCAGGAGTTTCGTGGTTACTGGTACGTGAGATGTGTACTGTGTACATGCGCATGGTTTTGCTGACCCAGCCGCGGAGGGAGGAAGAAGATAAAAAACGATATTTCCCGAACCGTTGGAGATAGTATCATGAAAACTTAGAGGAAAATCAGGAACAATTTAATCTATATGATAAATTTTTTCAGATTTTCAAAACGCTTATAACAAATAGAAATATTGAGTTTCAAGCATTGAAATAAATTTTGTTGTGATTAGATGCTCCTTCATAATAAAAAAAAGTACTCTCGCATTTCCTTCGTGAAACTGATATTCAATGAGATAGGAGCATTCAAAGCTGGAGTGATGGGCATCTTCACCGCTCTTTGAAAATTTCAAATGGTCCTAATTTCTGAAAAAACAATTTCTTCGGAAAACGGCTTTCTTAAACCATTTCAATAACATTTCCAAAAATCAATAAAATCAAAAAGAAGCTTGAAAAATAACTAAAATAGTGTGGTATGCCTGACAAATGAACCCGACAATCTAGAAACTGAGTTAGTTCATTTTGTAACTCAACCAAAGATACTTGTAGATTGAAAATGAAGAGAAAAGTTAAAGGATAACTATTGCATTGTACGCTCTTTCCAAAGTCTCCAAGATACCTCGTTTCCTTGTCACTGAGAATTTGATTTTGTTCGACTGTAGACGACAAATTCAGAGATCGTTTTCGGAAATATGATGTGAATATTCGTTGGAAAATCTCATATTAGAACACAATTAGCTATTCTTCGTTATTTTTTGCCATGTTGTGCATCCACTTCTGTCAAAATAGGTCGAATTCCCCAGAATTGTATGTCACACAATGAAATGGTAATATGAAATATTCTGCCGTCGGCTTCGGAGCAAAGTGGCGCAAATGCTATGCTTATGCACAGCACTTACGCTACATTGATTCTAAAGTAACAATATCGATAAATTGTAGATAGTACAAATACGTATCATATACTAGTGAAATCACACTTCCGACGAACTGTTAACAAGTGGAACAGGATATGTTCTTATTTTTATTATTCGTTCTTGAGAAATGTTTTGGAAACTACGCGAGATGGCCCAATTTTGGTGGACACTTTTAATAACAAATTGCCAACCCTAAGGAAAAAGAATTTCAGAAATCATTAATGCTAGTCTTCTGTATGGATACTGCGTTAGGTTGCAGCACTGCGCCGACGTTTCGTAAGTATTGCCGTTTGTATCTCCTCCTTCATTGACCAGAAGAGGACTGAATATAATACACTCTGACCACGGAGCTCAGAGTCGGGCCCATAGCCGTGAAGATGTAAACTGCTACTTTTTCGAAATTCAGTATCTACCCGAAAGCCAAATATGTTAACAATGACAATAGTCGCTGAAGCTTCGAAACCTTTCCAGAAAATCATGCTATTTCACATGTACCCGAGATATCTTCAAAGAATGAATAGCAAAAAATTGATGTATCCCATTTAATGCCTCCCATAATTCATAAAATGCAAAATAATTCTTACCGGAGGTGGACTTTGGACAGGGTCATATGGAGTGAGGATGCACTGCTCATTGGCATTGAGGTCAGGATATAGACCTCTACATTCAGCTTCGGTAGTTATAACGACTGTCTGGTGCCACAATGTTCGACAATTATCAGTGCCTTTGTACCGAATGAGCGTACAATTCAAGGAATATCCAGAACTGACCACACTCTCATAAGCAATAGGCCGAATCTTACTGCTATACACCAATGATTGCTTGAGCTAATTTTGGAGGAAATAACAATTTAGTTAACTGGAAACATTGATCCGATGTGTGAAAATTTTTCTTTTCCATGAGGCACTTGGGGAACTATGGAGAAAATCGGCATGATGCTCTAGCATCTTTCCATTATACATCAATTCTTGCATGATTTTCCCTGCAGTGCTCCCCTCCAAAAAAAAATTTCTTTCATTTTATTATGATCTTCTCTACTATTGAGAATCCAATGATTTTAATGAAATCACTTACCTGAATAAAACCAATATCATTTAGGTAACTAATTTTATTGTAGCTAGGGTGCCTGTGAATTCGTTGTACTTGAAGGAAGTCCGATTTTGACGAAATCTTCCCAACCTGTACTCTGTAGGCACCTTCCGTATCGGTAATACAGTGAGCTGCAGTTATTATGTAAAACTCGGAGATGATAGCACCATTACATGAACGTTTCCAAAGGTGGTATATTGCTGCAGCAAATGGGAACTGCTTCGGACCCGCAAGCTGTCCGTAGTCCACAGCGGGTGGATTCTGGCCTATGATCATTGAATTTCAATTAAAACACAACATGAAAATACGAATGGTTACAGGGATGAGAAAACATACCATTGATCAATGCTGCAGTTGAAAGAATGAAGAATAATGGGATTTCCATTTCTGAAAGTTTCTGAGTTCTTAAAAATTCTTGAGGTACTTGGAAAATCTACTGAATATTGATTGTTCAGTAATATGTTAAGCTATATGCGTTTTTACATAGGCGAGGAAAACCTTAATTATTTGTAAGAGGTTTCCGTAATTTGATTATTGAATGCAAAAGTGCATGATCACGAATGCCATTTATGTTTCTTGACTCGATAACGGACTTTTATGATCCTTCAATTTTTCCTGGTCGAGAATGTACACTTTTACAGTGAAGAATAATTTTGCGGATTTATTTTTCATTACGAAATGACTGTATCCATGATGAAGGCAATGAGCTTGAAATCAAGCATTAATGCGATTACATGTTATCTAAAATGTTACCTCTAGCAATGCAAAACTTTTATGCGCATGGATCATGCATATTTGGAAATGAAAATTGATCTTCAATATTCAATTATTTTAGAAGAACAGAATGTTTTATTAGATAATAAAAGGAAATTAATTAATAACTTCGTATCGTTCAATTTTACCTTATCAAGTATACGTTGATCTAGCTCTGGATGAATAATTTAAATTGGAGGAGAAATGGGCCGAATATATACTCAAATTCTGAGCATGAATTGGGTGGTTCTTATATGCATACGTCAAGGGTTATTCTTATCGTAGTTTAAACACGTATCTGCTACGGAATATTCCACTAAAAAAATCTAAATATTATACAGCTAGACCAAGCAACCAATTCTTATCTTGTTTGTTCTACAGAGGTAGGGTAAACTTCAACAGAAACAATACATACTACGTCATCAGCGCTTGACGTACCTTATCTCAGAGAATAGACCTATTTATCGAAGAAGTCGAAATTTATGAAATCATAATTCAGTAATCCATTAACAAAGAGTTAGTGATCCTTCAAAAAAATTGTAATTCGCAATGAATATTTGTTCAAGACTAGTGAAACTGATAACAAATTCGGTAATCTTCATCGAAATAAGAAGAAAATTATTCTTGAAAAAAATTATTTCTTAACCTTCCGAGGTGAATTTCGTTTTCTCTACTCTACGACCACCTATTCATGACATGGAGCGTGAAGCGCCTGCCAGTTCACAACGAACCGTATGCTCATTGGCTAGCCCCACCGTAGGAACCGCACTACAATAACTGAGCTAAGAATTATTGAAACAATTATTCCATATGTATTTTCCATCAATTCCCCATAAGTTTCACACCACTGGAAATAGTACACGATAGAAATATAGGAAATGTACGGGGAATCTGTTATCAATTGGAAATGCATTTCTCACGTCTTTTAAACTCATTCCTTATTCAATACAAATACATTTCTCATGCATTGCACGTGTGATCTTCATATACGAAAAATGAATAAGAGTTGTATAGAATAAATATAAATCATATATGGAAAATGCATTTCGGAATTATTTTGTGAACATTATACCAGCCCAGATAGCCAAAGTTGCCGATGAATCTGAATTCTAGAATCCCTTCATTCCAAATGTGACAATATATTCCATGGTTAATTCTTCTAATGTCTAAACGTCTAACTGGCGATAAAATTGTGAGGATTGAAATTTGATTAGAGGATATCTATATACCCAGCAGCTCAGCTGCAGAGTAGCAAGACTAATAATCTGAAGGTCCTGGGTTCAACCCACTCAGACTGCTCGATTTTTTCTGTTATTTCCCTCCAGAAATGCTACTTTATAATCGCTCAACGTTCTATGTAGTACAGAAGTACCAATTGAACTGAAATTTGATTTGAAAAAAAAGACGATATAAATTGGGTGGGGAAAATTCACAAATATACCCAAAATTACGGTTTTTCGGATATAATTCGGGTATATTTCTAGCATAGTACAGGAAAATCACTGAAAATATACGCGAAACTGGAGGATAATTTGGGTATTTTTTAGGTCGAAACGAATTCGCTAGGACTGTTCCAAATTTTAGACTATAAATTGTAGTTAACTGGTCGGTAATCTGAGTGTCAATTATCGACATTTCACCGTCAAATATTGCCGATAACCGGAGCAAGTTATAGAGGTATTTGGATAGGAATATGCTGCAAAGATAATCTGCAAACTATGGCTGAATTGTAGGGAACAATGACTGATGGAAATGTCTCGGAATTGGCGTTCATTTGTCATCAAAGTAAAATAAACATCTATAGCAAGTTTTCGGTAAATTAGAAGCAAAATTTTTCTCAAACAATATCTGAGTTATTTGGAAGGAACCGTCTACTTTGAATTTGTGTATACGAAATTGACATAACGAGAAGAAAAAGCAGTGAAATTGATCACTGTAGGTGCCGAGAATTCGGTTGAAATAGTGACATTTGAATGAAAAAATTTGAGGTAGAATTTTTTCGATAGTTCCATTGGGAAACTGAAGGAATATCCACCGGAGAATAGTTTTTAAGCATCTTCTTTATATTTCAGTTTTCCAGCTGTAAATTGGAATCACGAATCTTTCCATTTTTTGAAAATTTCGGTTTTCTTCGGATATCTCGGATTCTATCACTCGTGGCCATTTGGAAAGGGTCGTGACTGAAAGACGAAATCATTTGCCATGAATTTTTATGGGGTTCTCAATTTTCTCTGGAATAAATTTTCGAGTGACATACCACAGTATGTCAAGGTGTGAAGATTAAGTTTCTCCTTTCACTCTTAGTCTCCAAAAGATGTTGATCAAATTAAGAACTTGATAAAAATGAAGCCAGGGGGAAGTGAGCCAGTATTTAGTTCAGGTTGAAGGATTCCACGTGAAAAATCGAAATGAATTCCTCAACAATGTAGACATGCTGAAGCATCTTCTTTTTTTTTGATAATTCATTAGAAAGGATGGTCAGTGAAGGCCTTCACATGAGGGATCCTGAAAGATTTATATGTTATTCTTGAACATCCTATACCACGCATCTTGAATTTTTAATTCGTTCTCGAACCTTCTTTGAACGTAATCAATATATATAATAAAAAAAAGTGTGTTATTATGTGAATGCCGCTAAAGCTCAGAAACCAACCCTCATAGCCCCATGGGGGTTATATGGTGTGGTAGCCCTCCACCCCCCATCCATGAAGAAGTTTTCCGTTTTCGGCTAGGGGGGTTGGTTCCAGAGATATGGGGATGAAAGAGAGTATTTTACTTATTTGCTCCTCATGGGTAATATACAACAATGCTCTAGATCGTTCTAAAATTTTCTAGAACAATCTAGAATAGTTGAGAGTATTCTGGAATGTTCGAGAAGGTTCCAAATAGTTCGAAAATGCTCTAGAATGTTCCAGAAGATCTGGGAATGTTCTAGATTGTTCTAGAATGCTCTAGATTGTTCTCGAATGTTCCAAATTGTTCTAGAATGTTCCAAATTGTTCTAGAATGTTCTGAATTGATTTAGGACGTTTCAAATTGGTCTATACCGTTCTAGAATATTCCAAATTGTTCTAAAATGTTCCAAATTGTTCTAGAATGTTCCAAATTGTGCTAGAATGTTCTAGATTTTTCTAGAATGTTCTAAATTGATGTAGGAAGTTTTAAATGGTTCTAGACTATTCTAGATTGTTCCCGAATGTTTCAAATTGTTCTAGAATGTTCTAGACTGCTCTAGAATGTTCTAGAATGTTCTAGAATATTCTAGATTGTTCTAGACTATTCTAGATTGTTCTAGAATGTTCCGGGAAGTCCAGAAACATTCTACAATGCCCCCCAAGGTGCGAGAATATTCAAAAATGTTCCAAGATATTTCTAAATCTTTTTTAGTACCAAAAGATTTGGAAATATTTTGGAATGTTCCAGAAGGTTCGGAAACTTTCTGGAGTGTTCTTGAAGATTCGAGAATGTTGCAAAAGGCTGGGAGATATTTTCCAATGTTTCAGAAAGTTCGAAAAAATTCTAGAATTTCTTTGAAGGTTCGAGAATATTCTAGGAAGCTCAAGAACATTGGGAGTTAGAAAAAAACTGATACTGACATATGTTTTCTACCTAAGAAAATTTCAATTTTTCAATAAATTGGTTATAAAAGCTCCATTGTGAACCGTTCAAATGGATTGCCCGATTCATTCCACTCTCGGTTTGATCAATTAATTAATATCGATGAAAATATTGGAGATAGATCCTTTCTGAAAATACTATTGGAAAGCTGAGAAAACTTCTCATGGGAATCATATCAATGATAAATTGAAACTAGGGGTGAGCAATTGCTCGCTCGCTCGCGAATAGAGGAGTGCGTAGTTGCTCGCTCGCTCGCGAATGGAGGAGTGCGTTACTGCTGATTAGAAGGAATTAGTGAGAATGTATTGTGATGAGTGTGACTTCAAGCCGTAAGAACTCCTCGATAATTTCTCTCACTTACTATTAGAAAAAATTATGAATGATAAAAACGATAAATAACAACAGACATAATCGTGGAAACTATCAAAAAATGTTGGGGAGATCTAAAAATCTGGAGATCAATAAAAAAATCAATTTTTCCTTTTCGGGGGTAATGCATAGACTCCACTTTTTGGGAAGAAGAACTTGATAATGCTTTTCTTAAAAAACTAAGAGAGTACTGGATCGATTCCGATCAAAATCTAATGACCGCGAATTTATGTCAAGATGCTTCGATTACCACATCGATCACCTCGATCACATTATTGATTTATGAGAAAACGTGAACGAAAAAATTGATCATCGGACATACACCCAAACACACACACACACAGACATGATCGTGAAAACTATCAAAAAATATTGGGGAGGTCTTAAAACATGAAGATCCATCGAAAAATCGATTTTTCATTTTCGGGGCCATTACATAAATTTCCCTTATCGGGAAGTTAAAAAGATAATAGTAATACATATTGTTGACCTAAGATTTCTACAGCTTTTCAATAGAATTCTGGTGAAACCTCTATCTCGTTTAATTGGAATGTATACGTTACCCCAACTTCTTCTGATAAATCAATCAATATTGATGAGAATATTGAAGGAAGGTTCTTTCTTAATTTTTTGAATTTTTCGAATTTCTCAAAAATTTCATTTTTTAAAAGTTCGAATATAAAAGACTTCTATTTTTGAAGAATTTCCGTTTTTTGGAATTTTTTTGTACTATCGGGTGTTGGGATTTCCGGTTATTCCTCAATGAAAGATGAGCTCATTCCTTATCAATTCATGTAGTATAAAGGAAGCAATTATCTATTCGAAGACTTACAGGGAAAATGCTGATTCTCAGAGAATGGCCTATAAGTATTTGAAGAATTGATTAAGAACAATATGGATAACATGAATCGATGGAAAATGAGCTCACCTTCCATTCGAGATGAATCCCAGGTCGCTACGATGAATAGAATCGGAGATACTGCCGAAATAGTAATTTTGTCTGATTTTCGAAATGGGGACTCCTTTCAAATTTGGCCCAAGAAATGAAACTTTAGGAAAACTGGAACAGATCGATACTAACATACGTTCTCTCCCTAAATTTTTCTCAGCTTTACAATGGTATTCTTGAAAAATCTCGATCTCGAACCGTTCAATTGGGATACCTTTTTTACACCAGCTTCCCCCAATAAAACAATCGATATTGATGAAAATAATTAGAGATAGATTTTTTCTGATGATACTATTAGAAAGCTGAAAAAACTTCCTATAGAATCATAAATCAGAACTGTTTTTAGAAAATTTTAGTTTTTCGAGAATATCTCTCCTTCTACTGGTTGTAGCAATCTGGGATTGATCTCGGATGGAAGTTGAGCTCATGTTCCATCGATTTCGCAGTTCGAAACAAGAAATTATTCATCTATCAAGTACTCATAATGTGGAAACTAATCTTCAGAAAATGGCCTGAAAGTTTTTGAGAAATTGACTTGAAATAATTCGACCCCACTGGATTAAAGAGAAATGAGCTCACCTTTAATTTGAAATCAGCCCCAGGCTGCTATGACTAATAGAACCGGAGATATTACCAAAAAAATTAATTTTGTAGATTTTCAAAGGGGCAATCCTTCCAAAACTTGGCGAAAAGAGAAATTTTCTCAAAATTGGAAAAAATTAATCCTGACACATCGTTTCTGCCTGCAATTTCCTGGAATTTTCTCAATTAGAATGTCCATTTTACTAATCTTCCCTCGATGAATTTTATATAATTATAAGTCAGTATAGGAGCTGCTAAAAAATCTGACCCGAGCGAAGTGAGGGTAGGACCGCTAGTAGATTAATAAAAATCCTTGTTCATACGCAGCGTTTCATAGGCATGCGAAGCCATACCAATTAATGGGACACCAGAAATTAAAAATCTGGTGAATGACAAATGAGACTTAATTGAAAAACTGATCAGTACTTTCCTTCAGCAATTAGGTAAAAAATTGAACGTTTTTTTGGGGACCGTACAGACTTTTCACAATTGCAATTTGCGGTTTTGTACTATTTTCCGATAGAAATTGATGCGTCCAGTAGCTAACAAAGCATCGCCACATGAGGTAGTCTATGTTCGTGAGAGCTGCATGTGTGTGTATGTGTGGATACAGTTCGAAATATATTTCAACTGCAGCGTTGTCAAAGTTCATGAGCCCATTTCGCAATGAATTCTTTCCCATTTTCTATGATATTGACATTTTTTGAGGTGATTATTCATTTTCAAAAATTATGAAAGGGTGTGAAAAAATGATTTTCAGAAAATAATTAGGTCATTCCCGGGTAGGAATTGACGATCGAGACGAGCTTTGGCCAGCCTTTGCCCAAGGCTGAGGCTGACTAGTCTGAGGGTCAGATAGCAAAGCTGCGACAAGCTTGTATGAGCCTCAGAATGATAAGATCACCCCAAGCTTGGAAACTGCGGCTTTCTGCAACACTCAGATCTAAGGCTGAACTGAGCGTTAACCATTCCTTATAATGGGGCTGTAAAATGTTGAAACGATTGTTAAGCATTAATTGGTATTGGGTTATAAGGCTCTTAAGAGATAAATCAGTTCAGATAATATTGAGGAAAAAAAATTAATATGGAAAAAGAAGTTGCACCGGCTTCGATTCGAACCCGCAACCATGGATTCTAAAAGTTTTTAATGGGAAAGAGCTATTTCGTTGTTATGGATTATTCTCGACCCGGATGGTATAGATATATTTATGCAGGTGTCACGTGTCGATGTTTTTCCCCAGAGAAGGTCGTCCTGATGCCACTGCTGTCCGAGATATCCACCGAAGACCTATGCCTGAAACATGCACACTAGGCTATTTCACTAACTTATATTCATAGTGAATAAACCCAAATTATGAGGTGACTTAGCCTTTTCTCTAATTGACACTCTGAAACTCTACATTTGAATGATTCATTCTTTATTCTTCCAATGTTATAATAATAATAATTTCATACAATCAACTATCAACTTCAATAATTAATAACAATATTTTCTCGATTTGAATCGAAATCAGGCTCAGCTCAGGGCGGAAATGAGACAGATATGTGAAGCATTGAAAAAATCAGACGTAAAAAATTGAATATACATACTGTCAATAACATTGTTATTATTATTGCAATGATAATGGGAAATTCCCATCTGAAAGATGAAGGCCCAAGATTCGTCCAGCCATTGGAATGAAGCCTTTCTAGAGGAAGCCGCAATTGAGGCTGATTCAAGTCTAGGTTGAATTGAGAAAATGAAGGAATGACAACTGATAATCTCAGAATGTGTTTGACGACACGATCAAGCCTGGTACAGGTTTAGCTCCCCAAGCCTCAGTGTGCCAAGGTTGATGAGCGACTGTACTCGTCGTCAGCCTCGGCACGTCCTATCTGGCTTCGTGGTCAGAAAAATGGTCTCAAATTTCTTTTTCAGGAATTGGTATCAGCTTGGGTCCGTATGCTAAAGCATAGGCATTGTCCCTCACCGCGCGTCTCGGACAAGTGCTAACCAGCCTCCTCAAGGCCGGCTCATATTTCCTTGTGGCAAAACTCCACTGTTTTTATTCATATATTTTTTATTTATTTTCATCCATATATTTCTTAGGAGAAGGTGTAGATCACTGCGTGGGAGAACAATTATTGTTTATTCAATCATCCTGTTGTATTCTGTTCCACTTTTCAAACTCATTTCCATATTAATATTTTATTTCTCGAAATTTTCGCCATTGGTTTTTTTGTAAATCGTAAAACACGAATAGAAAATGGAGAGACAATGCTGAATTCATGTCACATGGCATTAACGGTTATCATAGTGGAATTGATAAAGTCACCTGAGTCAAAAAACCAAGTCTTCATAAGCCTTCAGTATTCATTGATGAATTTCAGATAATCGTATACTCGAATAACTTTTCGGTAGAAAACGAAAACAAATGATGATCCAAAAGATTCTATAACAGACATAATTAATTTTTTCGTTCCATCCAGCATATCATATGCTTCATAAGTTTCATATGAGAAATAATTGCCTAAAATCGATGCGTGCGAAACATGTGGAGGTAATAAAAAAAACGATTTAAAATGTGAGGAACTTGCTACTAAAGTTAATCTGGGAATTGGTCGATAGTCAAACGAATCATCAATTCTTAACTATATCATGACATTAGTTGTCAAAATATTATCGAATTTCCTCCAAACAATCAGAGAACGAATGAATGTGTACGTGGTTGATTTCATTTAGGCTTATCTACTCCATTATGGAAGGGCTAGGGACTCAACGCACAGTTACGCTCTATTTTTTTACATTTCAGCCTCGCATTCAAGGAACTGAGGTATTCCCCCTCACTGTTTTTGATTTTCAAAAAAAAAAATTCATCAACATATGTCTTAGCAGTTTTCGAATGTCAGTATTTCAATAGAAATTTGCAGGGAAGGGCAAAGATAGAATTTTTCGAGGTTTTTCCGCAGAGAATCTTGTCTTTGATATCGGAATTGAAGAAGACAACATAGTATCTTTGAAGAAAAGCGAGCGGTAAATGACATATCAATGAAGGACCTCTTTTATTTCCTAATGATTTGTTTATTAATATGACAGTCTCGTCATATTTTTCAATTCTCTCATCAATTTCCAATTTAAGAATACATCGCTCGATTTTTTTTAAGGGCAATAATGTTGATTTCCTCCATTTAGATGTTAAATACTATTTCGTGCCAAAAAATACATGAATTAAAATAATTGGTTCATGATGTTTTTTTCTTCATAATATACAATACGCAGCGTCACTTTTATAGCCATCTGTTTAACAGTAACTTCTGAAGTACCATTATCAAGGATCGGGTGCAGCTCGCCATTTCTTTTCAATGAGAATACTATGATAGCATATCCTTCTTCAGCAAGGTACCTTTGGTACTGCTTGATTTCTTCCAAGCCACAGCCGCTCACTGGCAGCTTCACCCTTGCTGCATCTGTCAGCGTTAAGGCCTTGTCTCGCTGTCATCTGCCTTCAACTTGACCAATCGAATTCCATTGTTTATTTATTTGTCCTGAATTGATTCTAGGATTTGTTTTTTGTGCATGCACTCTCGCAACGACGAGCAACCGTGGTAAGTATAAAATATCTGTTTTGGGTATCTGTTGTAACGTGATATTGGATCGCGTTACTTGTTTTCGTCTGGTCGTGATAATTTGTTTCATTAATTAATCAATGCGTCCAAAACGAGAGTCAACTTCCTTTGTCGAGGAGAGATAATTTTTTTCTTCATTCTAATGAAATTTGTATTATTTCTTTTATTTTTGCTCCCGAATGGAAGCTTTGTTTCCGCACTTTTTTTCGAAATGCCAATTTTCATTGGAAATGACTCAAAATGATGCAAAACGTCGAGAAATCATGATGATAAAAAAAGTAGACATGTTTATATGCATGTCGGTATGTACGACTTTACGACTCTCTATTACTCGAGAACGGTGAGAGATAAAAATTTAGAATTTCGGCAAGATATCAGTTTTAATGAAGTGTATGCCCCATAAAAATTGCAGCAAGATCGCTTCAATGGTTTTTGAGATATAACCATTTTTTAAAAATCGTATGTTTCAAAATTTCTCAATTTGCGTGAGACGAATACCATTCACGATTTCACTCAAGATTCGCAACCATAATATCTAACTTTTAGCGAATTCTCATGGATTTAATCCCATTATTCTATTAGTTATTAATTTTTTTGTGCTTTTTTTCAAAAAATTGGTTTTCCTACGATAGCTCAATGAATAATTGACTTAAAAACTTCAAACTTTTTCTGTATATGTAGTTTCTGAGGAAGATGGTTGGGAGTGAATCTGAGGCGTATCGGCTGAACGGTTCTCGAGATATTTTGAATTGAAGTTTTTCCGAAAATCGGTTGTATCTTCCAAACTTCTCATCCGATTTCATCGGGACGAAGCTCAAAAGATTCGTGTTTATGAGCTGAACAAACCCTCAATTTTTCGAATTTTTAGATGAAGTTGTTCGTTTATTACATTGAAAATGTATCTTTTTCTCAATATTTCCAAAAAAAATCCAAAAAATGCCATTTTTCTCGATTTTTTTGAATTGACACCCCTATTTTTTTATTTTGTTTTCTGACAAAACACATTTTTCTCTTTCAAATAAGCCTCTACTCATCTTCGTAGGACAATCAGAAACTGTACCCAAAAGGGAACATTCAAAATGAAAAAGTGATTTTTTTATGTAAAATTTTGTATAATTTGGAAATAATTGAATTTAATAAATCCCAATCATTGTATCTTATATTTTAATGCATTATAACATAAAAAGAAAAATAGATAATAGAGAAAATTCAGAGAGAATCATTCGGAAGCATTCTGCTAATTCATTAGCAAAAATTGAAAGGAAGAAATAGCGATTTAAAGACTAACGTCGAAGCAATACCAACTAACACAGCGACGAACGCCAGCTTGTTTTGAATTGTACCGCTCATCGCCGATATTTACCGTAATGAGTGAAACAGGGCAGCATTACACGGATGAACTGCTTGACAAGGAGAAGGGGCCAGAACTTATTATACAAAAAATACAAGGAATTACTCTTCATCGGATGAGAAGACGGGGATGAAGACTGGAGAAGGTCCCAGCATTAATTATCGATATCAATAGAATTAGAAATATCTCTCCAAATATGAGCTCTTGGAGTTTGCCCGTCATCGTTGGGAGTTGTAATTCAAATTTTACTGACCAAAGGCCACCTGTTGACGTCACGAGCATCAGCCAATGACAGCTCTCCACGTTGGAGTTTTCGTGCCGGATGGCGTCTTCGTCCAACGAGAACAGCATGATGCCATTCTCGTTTTTGACGCGTGCTCGTTTCGTTTGGACAATTTCATAAATTATTAGTTCTGAGTTACAAATCAAGAAATTATTGAGAGATTTATATTATAAATACTCAGAAAGTTTGTCTGAATAATTTGAGATAATAATTGTTGGTGAAAACTGAAAAATTATCGTTTGGTGAGCGAAATTAAAAATATTAATTTTTGTGTCAGCAGAAAAGTTTTATTCCAATCATTTTTTTGTCGTGATGTGACGAATTTCATGATATTTTCGAGATGAGATAATTTTGTCGATGAAAATTCTCTTCAATTAAATATTAAAAAATTTTTTTTGTCTCACAAAGAAAATCTCTCGTTGACAATTTAACGTCTTTATTATTATTATTATCAGTTATGTCGTTGCCGCAATTTCTTATAAGGAGTTAATTCAAAACTCAAGATTTATTACTCGTATGACTTTAAGTGAATCCTGAAAACAAAAGAGAGATTTAATAATTTGTTTTATTTTATTTCAAAACATAATTGATTTTTTTTATTTTCATCCAAATTAATTTATTGTATGAAATGTTGGGTTAATGTGTTCGGCCATCAGAGACGGCGTCTCTCTCGGCCTTATGGGAATATTATTTTGTAACGCGTCGACTTGACTGTAGGTGGCAGCATGTCGAGAATCTTTCATTCAAACTTTGAATTCCACATGATAATTGGAAAACTAATTTTTTTTTGATAAATCAATTGATAACATTACGAATTATTGATCAATTTCTAATCCCATGAATTTGACAATTTTACTTATTACTAATGTCTAGTGATGTAATTGAATAACGTGCTGCACACACTCAATTAATTTAAATGTTCTTTGCTTCCGAATGGGAGCATTGTAAACGCGATTTTTTTCGATTTCAAGATTTCATCGGAATATGACTCAGAACGATCCAAAACGCCGAGAAATGACTACTTTAAAAAATGTCTGTATGTATGTGTGTGTGTGTGTGTGTATTAGGGTACTTCATTTTTTGGCAATTTGTTTTTCCTTCAGCTCCCACCTGAAAATCTTGTAGTTGATAGGAAAACCAAAATTTTGAGCATAGGCAAGCCCTTAATCCTGATATTAACCCATTGCTCAAGAATTTACAATTTTTCCCATTTGAATAACATTGAAAAATATTTTTTTATAACTTTTTCCTTCCGTTCACCTTGAAAACAATTTTCTTGGGAATTTTGAGTCATGGTATCCTGTTAGCGATATAATTTGCTACGAGAAAGTCCATGAGTATCGAGTTTGTAACTCTTAACTGGCTCGATGAAAAAGGGTTTTTCCGTTAAATTTTCATAAAAGTAGTAGTAAATCGTACTAAATTTACTAAACTATTGAAGATAGAAGGAAAATGTAAATGATAAATTTGTAGAGGGGCTTATGCCCTACAATTTTGTTTTTGTGATTCTCTCATAGTTCTCATGGTGTAGCTGTTATCGCCACTTAAAAACTCGGAATTAAGGTAAAAAAAAATTTCTTGACGTCAATAATAACTCATTTGCCAAATTTAGGTTAAAAAATTCATTTTTCATTGTATTTTTTGGAATTCATCTCAGTTATCACGTATGAAGAAAGTGTATAAGAAGTTCCTATAGGACATTCCTATAGAAAAATGGTATAACGAATCGTATACATTTGCGTATATGGAATTCGGATATTTCCTATACGAATGGAATTTCTTGTGTATCTATACGCAAATTGAAGGCTATCTGAATGAGTTCTATGCGAATAGAATCTCTGGTGTTTCTATACGCAAATTTAGTTTCTGTACGAATAGAATTTTTTATGTTTCTACAAGCAAATTCAGTTCCTGCACGACATATTTCTATACGAATAGAATTTCGTGTAGTCCTACACGAAAATTGAGTTCCTATACGACATATTTCTATACGAATAGATATTCTTGTATTCCTATACGCAAATTGAGTTCTTATATGACATATTTCTATACGAATAGAATTTGTTGTGTTTCTATACGGGAATTCAGTTCCTACACGACATATTTCTATGCGAATAGAATTTCTTGTCTTCCTATAAGCAAATTTAGTTCCTATACAATATATTTCTATACGAATAGAATTTTTTGTGTTTCTATACGCCAAATAATCACCACGATAATTTTGAAAACGGCGATTGTCCATGGAGGATTTGCCGTGGATAAACGATACTTGACTTTTAGTAGAAGAGAATAATTATCTCGGAAACTAAGCGAGATAGAGCAATTTCGCCCGATTGTTTTTGTAAAAAATTTCAAGAGCTATGAAAAATTGAGGATGGAATCACAATACCTCGCTTGGTTCTGGAGATATTTCCGAAAACCATTGAAAGCAAAAATCTATTCATCGATTCCTACTTTTTCACTGAATTAATGTTTTCATGAATATCCCGGAAACTAAGCGAAATAGAACAATTTCATCCTAATTCCGTTTTGTAGAGAATCTCAATAGATACAACACAAGATGGGAGTTAGGTCGCTCTAAATAGATCTCGCTCAGTTTTCGAGATATTCTCAACAACAATTAAAATGAAAAATCGATTTATTCAATTTTACTTTTTTACTGGATTGATTTTTGTATAAATATCTTGTAAACTGAGCGAGATAAAGCAATTTTGCCTGAAATTTTTTCAAAAATTCGAGAGCTAAAATACGAGTTCAGGTTGAAATCGATCTATTCGTATAGAAATCAGTCGTATAGCCTTCAATTTGCTCATAGCAGCAGAAGAAATTCTATTCGTATAGAAATAATTCGTATCGACTCTAGTTTGCGTAGAAAAACACAAGAAATTCCATTCGCATAGAAATAATTCGTATAGACTCCAATTGGCGTATAGAAACACAAGAGATTTCATTCGTATAGAAATAATTCGTATCGACTCTAATTTGCGTATAGCAATACAAGAAATTCCATTCATATAGGTAATATCCGAATTCCATATACACAAATGCATACGATTCGCTATACGATTTTTCTATAGGAATGCCCTATAGGAACTTCCTATCCACTTTTTCATACGTGATAACTGAAATGAATTCCAAAAAATACAATGAAGAATGAATTGTTTCAACTACATTTGGCAAATGAGTTATTATTGACGTCAAGAACAAAATAAAATTGTAGGGCATTGTAATGTCCAAAATTCCTTAGTAATAGGCGCTTTCCTTTTCTCCTTGAAATTTCATCCCCTTAAAGGGAAACAGGTTTCATAATAGAAATAATTTATGAATATTTAGAAATAATTTTATAGTTTTTTTTCTTCGACTGGACGTGACCATAAGGTAAAATATTTTCAACAATTATTGCACTGTGTGCAAAATTGAGGCGCGAGGAAGCAATGTGGAAGTCACGCCACCCAGAGGCAATAACCTTCTGTCATTGCACTTTTCGGGTGGCGTGATATCTCCCTCCACCGGGATAAACCGAGTTTTCTTCAAAGGAAACTTGGATTAAGGAAATCAGACATTATTGAGCGGTGATAAGGAGAAAACCAAAATTTCCTCTTCGCGGCCTTAGTGAATTATTACGGGAACCCGGTCGAAGTTGTTAAAATATTTCCTAAAACAATTGTTACTCGTTTTAGAGACGTTGTCGAATTGGAAAAATTAATCGAATAACTAGTAGATAATTTTAGAATATTAAACAACGGGCTAAAATTTAAAATATACTGGGAAAGTGTGGTAATTTTACATTTTAAAAAGGCAATTGAACCGCGTAGTGGGGAAAAAGTGTTTACTCTAAATTACAGGACTCATATCTAAAATAGAAAACTATAGACAAGAAAAATACTAATTTGAAACTAAAGTAAAATCAGATTGAACTAAAATTCAAGATATTTGGGAACCTAAATATATTTATATAAAACTTAATCATAAATAACGTGATAAAAGAAAATTTGTGAAATTCATCTAATCGATTTTGGGAACTAGAGACACTAAAATTAAGAACGATAGAAATAGAAAAAAAAACCGAAAGTGTAAGCTATAAACAATATTTTATAAGACACGAATAAGATCAAAGTGTAAGACCTTTTTGTGTGAAAAGAGTGCCTTTTTATTATTGGATTCCCATTGGATTACCAATAAAGAAGCAAAACTACAAAGAACCATTACTGTGAGTCAAGTGTTTTTAATTTCATTCAAAACCAGAAAAACGTTCCAAGGCTATCCTAAACAGCAAGAAAATAGTAAAAATCCTAAAATCCTCGAAATCCTTTTATGTAAACCATCCTCGTGAGAATATAAAAATCTAGCGTCGTCCATTGTAAATCCTTTAAATCTTTAATTAATAATTTTAATCTGTTGTCCAAAAATTTCCTTTTGACGCAAGGACAAAATTCTGGACATAACAGCCTAAAATTTTTGGCGCAGTCGGTAGGATTCGCCTATTTTTCCATTATTCTCGCGATAATAATTCAAAACTATTCGGCTTTTTAATTCAAAAATTTAGTTCAAAATTTAAATTAAATTTCACGGTAATTTTTTTTTCAAAATTGATAAAATCAAATAGTAGATTCCAAGTAATTATTATAAACAAAATCTTTTAAATCAAACATGGCTAATAACTCCTCGTTTGTACAAGTGTCATTCAATGGTGATGCTGTGACCGGTGCCGTGAATGCTGATGGTGTATACGCTAATGTTGCGGCCACGCCCAGTCATGACGACTATGTAAGGGCACGCGACATTGCGAATAGCATACCGATATTTTCGGGTACCGATCAACACGCATCGCTAGAGGAATTTGAATACGCGGTTAGAGCCAATTTAGGGTCAATTCCTACAGCGGATGGTAAGAAAGAGGAATATATTCATCAGGTCCTCAAAAGACTTTTACCACCCGCTAAACTCGCGGTAACGCACAAACCGATACATAGTGTGGAGGAAATACTCACTTATTTGACAAAAAGATTTCGAGGTCAATATGATATCAGTTATTATGCCAATAGAATTAGAGGTTTATTAAAGTTCTCGGATGAACCCTTGGAATGTTTTCTGGATCGGCTAAATTTGTTGGTTCAATTCGGTCTTCGAGTTATCGACGGCGAGGATGCAGCAACAAAAGCAGTATACGAAAGTCTGCTGAATAAAGAGGCCATCGCTAGGTTCAAGGAGTACGGTAACTCCACTATTAAAGAGATAATTAGGACAAGAAAACCTAAGAAGATCTCTGAAATTGCTGATCTCCTTGAACCCGAAGACATCCGAGGCAGCCTTAGTTTGCCAGCTGTGGAGGTCCCAAATAACGGTCGATACCGTTATGCAACCGAGTATCCATCCATCCAGGATCACCCAGAGGTTCTTCGTCAGCAAGTTCCGGTAGCTCACGGCCAAGATGTGGCAAGCTATATGCTACCACGATGTCATCCGAGTGGGGATGCTCATCATCAAAAGCAGGGTCAGTCGACTTTAGCTACCCCTACGCCGTCGCAGAGCTATGACTCTAGAGGTCAGTCGTCAGCAAGTACGTCCAATCCCCAGCAAGACGCCATCAATGTGCTATTGCAGGATTACCTCTGGAACCACAGGGCTCAGCCCCCTCCATCGTTCGGAACCGGGACCACCAGATCACCACCCCGACCACCAACAGCGCCTCCACCACCACCAGCGGTACCCCAGCAGCAATCTACAGTAGCCTTCGGTTCGAGTTACCAACCAGACATCACCACCTTGTTACTGGCTTACTTCAACTCTGTGAAGAATCCCGACCGGACAGGGCAGCAAGCTAAACTGGAGCCTCAGCAAATTCAGGCTCTAGCCAATACGGACCCTCAGACGCTCCAAGCTTTAGCCAATATCATGGCTGCCCAGCACAAGCCAGTGGTTGAAACGCCTCCTCCAACTGGCGAGCCCACCAATGATATCGGTGACTTGACAAGAGTCTTAAAAAAACTGACCACCGAGATCAGGGACCAGCGTCGCCAGATGTCCAGGTATTTTGAGGAAAGGTCAAGGTCTCGAAATAATTCCAGGGATCGGGGTCCTCCAAAGTCACCAAATGGAAAAGAGAACCCTGTGCAACCCAAGAAGGAGGTTGGTGTTTTATCAGCAGAGCATTTAAACGAGTACATAGCTCGGCAGAGAGGTGCAATGCCGAGCTCCAACACTCAGGACTGTCACTCGATGTCCAGCACCCGCCAACAATAAAATTTAACATCTTGTGCGGATCAGGCGGGGGTGGACCGGAAATCTTGTTGAGAGGACCACTTTTAATACCAGAAGGAGTGCATGCATTGATCGATACCGGAGCTTCCATCAATCTGGTATCAATCCACTCCTTAAAGAAGACGGTGTTTATCGACACTACCGAAATCGTCGGTCTAGTGGGCCTGTCCAATAACACCATCAACTCCATGGGCACAATTAACATCCGGGTCCATCCTCAAGTCGATGTCAAGTTTCACGTCATCCCTCACAATCCAGCGGGGGTGGGAGCTATCATAGGAGATCCGATGCTTAAACAACTCCAAGCACATATCTCCTTTTTCACCAATACCATCGCCTTCAATATAGCTCCATTGACCCCAATACACTTTTGTATTCCAACATCAGCAGGAAGTGAGACATCGAAAATATCATTAAGCGGGGGTGGTCCTAGGATCAACGTGAGGATACCCAACCTCATTGGGAAACGACACCGATTTCTGATCGACACTGGAGCAGACATCAACCTGATAGAGAAAAGGGTGCTGCAACCTCACCTCAAGGTTGAACCACCAAGAGTCAAGTTTTTGGTGGGAGTTACCGAAAATGCTCTTCCAACTATTGGTCTGATTTACCTCAAGATTTTTGGTTCTCGTGTACCATTCCACATTGTGGATTTCAAACTGCCGGTGGAGGGCAGTGGGTTACTTGGATTGGAATTCCTGGTTCAGGAGCGAGCCGAAATTAGGTACTTGCAGCAAAACATCACTACTGCGAGGCGACCTTACACTCCCATCTACTGGTATCGTGCCCCAAAACCAACTGATCCCATCACGATTCCTCCGCGCACTAGAACAGCAATTGCCGTGGCAGTCAAGACGTCAAGTTCAGAGTTGAGTAGCGGCTATCTTCCCAGGATAGAAACCCAGGAAGGTGTTTTCATCGGCGAGTGTGCTGTTCCTGTAAAAGACGGAACAGCTTGCGTCTTTGCAATCAACACCCTGGAGACACCTGTTGAAATTAAGATACCTCCACAGGAAATTTTTGACTTCGACATCCAAAATCCAGAGGAGGAAGAGATAAAACCACAGAATCTGAACCCCTGCTGCCTGGCGATCCCAGAGGAAGAAAAAACACGGTTAAAAGAAAGACAGCACCAGATCCTGGGAGCTCTTCCAGAACAAGACCTAAAGTCCTTTGAAAGACAAAAAGTGATCGAGTTAATTGGTGATTATGATGACGTCTTTCATCTGCCAGGCGATAAACTGGGAGCGGCAAGGAACTTCAGGTGTAAGATCAGAACCACCGATGAGAAGCCGGTACACAAAAGGCAGTATAAATATCCACCACAACATCAGGCGGAAATCAACAAACAAATTGATGGACTCCTGGATGAGGGGATTATCCGAGATTCTGAATCCCCATACAACTCGCCATTGTGGATTGTGCCCAAGAAAGCTGACTCTCATGGAAGAAAGCGCTGGAGATTGGTGATAGACTTCAGGGAGTTGAATCAGAAAACTATCGGCGATTCTTACCCTTTGCCGGACATCTCGCAAATATTATCTCAGTTGGGTGGATCAAAATACTTCAGTGTCTTCGACCTGGCGAGCGGATTCCACCAAGTAAAAATGGATCCAAAGGATAGCGAGAAGACCGCCTTCACAGGACCAAGTGGGCATTATGAATACGTCCGAATGCCCTTTGGCCTGCAGAATTCACCACCAATATTCCAGAGGATGATGGACCACGCTCTGAAAGGTTTGAAAGGCACTGAACTCTATGTCTACCTTGACGACATAGTTGTGTACTCCAAGACCTTCACCGAACACAACGAACGACTGAGGCGATTCTTTGAAAACCTGAGGGTCAACGGCCTGACGTTACAGCCCGATAAATGCAGGTTTTTCATGAAGGAAGTGTCCTATCTGGGTCACATCATCAGCGGAAAAGGCATCAGACCGGATCCAGGAAAGATAAGAGCCTTGCAGGAGATGACTCCTCCCAAAAGTCAACACGGAGTAAGATCCTTCTTGGGTTTCAGCAATTATTACCGCCGTTTCATCAAGGATTACGCTGAAAAATCGAAACCCTTGACAGAACTGCTGAAGAAGGACATCAAATTCAAGTGGACAGAGGAACATCAACAAGCATTCCTAGAGTTGAAGTCGGCTATTACCGAAGACTCCTTGCTCTATCACCCGGACACCAGGGAACCTTTCTTGGTGCATGTCTCTTCTTCAAGCACAGGACTTGGAGCTATCCTGAGCCAAAAAGATGAGGAAGGAGATGAACATCCAATCTTATATGCCTCAAGGACATTGCGGGATGCTGAGACTCGATACACTTCAGCAGAGGTCGATTGCTTGGCAGTAGTCTACGCACTGGCGCAATTCAAACCATACATCTATGGGGTGCCCTTCACAGTCACCACCAACAGCCCTGCTCTGAACTGGCTGAGAGAGTCCACGAGCCCTACCACCAGACAGGTCAAATGGAAAACCTTCCTGAATGACTTCATATTCGAAGTGGAAATCAGGAAGAACAAGCGTGACCAAATGGTGGAGATTTTCGCCGAAAATCCACTGCTGGATGGACAGCTGGAAGCAGTTCTGGTTGCAAAATGTTTACCAGTACAACCAGAGCTAAGATCTTGCTTGAAGAATGCTCGAAAGGTCACCGATCCTAATCGCAGAGTTAGGATTAGCAGCGAACCAACGCCGAACGTGACCCCTTCTACTTCAGGAACCATCGCTGAAAGAATAAGAACAAGAAGGGTCACAGAAAAGGCCACAGGAGCGCGAGTCCCTATTTCATATAGGGACGCTCGAGACTACAAGCCAAAAACGGCCAAACAGACAACGAGCAAATCAGGCAATCTAAGAGCTTCAGCACCAGCAGCAGGCACAGCTAAGGATCCTTCTCCAATCGTTGAAATGGATCCAGGCGTAACTCCAACTCCAAGGGTCTCAACGAAGGAAGCAGATATGCCTGTAGCTGGATCAACTACAGAGATATTGGAGACGTCACTCGAGGGGGAATCCATTGAAGACGAGGTCTTTGTTGCTGAGGAAGAAAATCTCAGTACACCAGCAATTATAGAGACTCAACCAGTAGCTGATTTGGAAGAAGAAGAGTCAGAAGAGGAACTGCTTAACGCACCCTTAACTCCAAAAAAATCACTGGGTGAGGAATCTCTTGCGTGGGATAGCTACCAACCATCCACGGAATATCAGCTAGCAGATTCGGAACCAGAAGAACCGCAAGATGGAGACCCTCAAGAATCTCTGAAAGATTTTGAGGAAGTGGTAGAACTGCTCAACAATTCAGAATCCAGTGAGGCATCTGAAACCTCCCGACAGGAAGACACGTCAATTCCTCTGTACCAACTGAAGAGGCTGGAGGACGAACAGATGCGGGAAGAAGTCACAAACTCAATCAGGATGTTCGAGGAAAAGATGGCTAGGTTCCAAGGCGCTTCCCTGGAAATTACCGAAGAGAATGATGAGGATCAAGAACCACCTTCTGATACGTCATCTCCTTCGGAGGGAGAAAGTACGATGCAAGACCAAACTACAACTGGTCAACCCGTTCCACCTAGACATTCCATCGTCTCTGTTCCAAGGTTGACGAGGGAATCGTTGATGCCATCACCAGAACTAAGGAGCCCAGTACTGTCCAACCATCAGAAGAACCAGCTGATATACCAAGCCACTCGATGTCCCCAAAGGAAAATTCAACCTCGACAACTCAAGGGTCACCGGGGGCGTTCACCCCGACTCCTAGCATGCCCGGAAATAATCGGACCCCAGTGCCAAACGGATCATCTGGTATAGGAGCGGAGGAGTATGAAATTGTGGAAGATAAGCTCACAATTCCATTCAATGAGGAATACCACGCTGCTGAAAACATCCAAGAGACTCGAGATGGCTTGACGTTTGTGAGGGGAAACATTGCTCACTTTCTGGCTGCTGATGGGGAACCAACCAAACAGAACACCAAGTTACTCCAGGATTTGAACTTAATCAATATTGATGAAGTCAGGAAATTGAAGCCCAGAATAGGACAGGTCATCGTAACCAAGTGTGGAAAATTCATAACATTCACTCTCATCGTGAAACAGCTACACTTCGAGAACACCCAGAACAGTCACCTAAACTTGTGTTTGAACAACCTGAAAGAAGCAATAGGAAAATATGGGGTCAACAGCTTGCGGATGGTTCAGCAAGGTGATGAAATTGACAAAGACATCCGGATTAAATACTTTCTAGAAAGGCATTTCAGAGTTTATCCGGTTAACATTCTCCTATGTCATGGGAAGGTCAGCCTACCGCCAACAAGCCTGAGGGAGGAGATCATTCGGGAATGCCATGAGACACTTCCTGGAGGACATAAAGGAGTAGTGAAGACATTCAATCGAGTCAGAGAAAGATTCTACTGGCCAGGGCTAAAGCAGGAAATAGAGAGGATGATAAAACACTGCAGGACTTGTCAATTGGAGAAACTTCAAAGGATAAAGTTTAGAAAACCTATGCTCATCACGGAAACACCCAGTGAAGCCTTTGAGAGGATTTCAATCGACACAGTAGGACCTCTACCTGCAACATCAAAGGGCTACTGCCATATCCTCACGATCCAGGATAATTTCACCAAGCATTGCTCAGCTATTCCCCTTAAGGACATCAGGGCACACACTATAGCCCACGCCTTGGCTACCCAGTTCATCGCACTGTATGGTTGCCCAAAAATTATCCTCTCAGATAAGGGAAGCAGCTTTTTGAGCAAACTGTTCGCACAGCTGGGAAAAATTCTACGGTTCCATCACATCACCACTTCAGGGTACCGACCACAGTCCAATGGAGCCCTGGAAAGGAGCCATCACACTCTGGTGGAATACTTGAAGACTTGTGTGAATCAATCCCAGGACTGGAGCCAGCTGTTACCTTTCGCCATGCTATCCTACAACACCACGGTTCATAGCTCCACAAACTTTACCCCCTTCGAGCTACTGTATGGGAAACGAGCAAGGACCCCATCGAACTTCAAGGAACTCGATCAACCAGTGGAAACATATAACGACTACATGGTAGAACTGGTCACCAACTTGGACAAGATGCAAGAACTGGCCTTCCAGAAACTCATTCAATCTAAGGAGCACTCGAAAGAGCTGTATGATCGTAATGCTAGGCCACTGGAAATCAAAGCAGGAGACTTTGTATACGTCCTGAAGGAACCGAAGACAAGAAAATTGGACCATCAATATACAGGTCCTTATGAGGTAGTACATCTTACTGAAAAGGGGAATGTCTACCTGGAAACGGAAGAAGGCCATCGGTTCATGAAGCACCCTGACAAGCTGAAGAGATGCGAAGAAAACTGAGGAGAACGATATCATCTTATTCCTCCACCAGCAGACAATGGCATCTTTGACAGAAATCTCCAAGAGACCAGCGATGAGGCTGACAACATTGGACTCCATCACCAGGAGGAGTACCACCATCGTCTCTTTTCGCTTACCAATGGGATCCTGTCTATTATGTTCCTGGTAGGGATTCCAGCAGGTGGACACCTGCTATACAGCAGAGGAATAAGCATTTGTGCTGTACGGAAATGCTGTTGTCCCAAAAAGGAAAGACGGAAAAGACCCACCGTCCATACCCCTAACTTCATATCCTCCCCGCCAACCTACGAATCTCCTATCCAAATCATCTCCAGACCAGAACTCCCCGCACTCCCAGCACCAGAACTTCCAAGACTAGGTCAACAATCAATAAGGATCAGAGAAGTAACGGCTCATAGACCTCCCTCAGCAGTCATCATCACCGGTTAAAAAAAAAAAAAAAAAAAAAAAAAAAAAAATTTAAAAATTTATAAAAAAAAAATTTTTAAATATAATTTTTTTTGTTGTTCTAGAGATAGGTTTTGATAAATAATTTTTTTTTTGTATGCGTGTGAATGTGTGCACTTAAGTGCATATATGTAAGGGCGCGCAAAACAGAGAAGGGATGGTCCACGGAAAATTGTGTAACGAGGTTTCTCGTTACGGCTATCGTATCGGCTTATGCCACCTTCGGGTGAAGCTATTCAAGTGTAGAGCTCGAGGAGACTCACACATGAACAGCTAGAAAATACTACCGCGGTGCCATCTGCGTAAGATGACACCTTAAAGTTATCGAAAGCTAACTGACACGTCAGTGGGTTTTATATGCGGCTGAGGATAAGGCAGAAGCCCAGCTGAAATGCTGGCGCTCCACTAGAGATGTCGGAGTTATCTCCGGGCCTGGCAGTGGTGTGAGAGGAAGAATCACGCAGGCGCACGGAGAGACCTCTAGACGGGGAGAAGCAGCCTCAGCCGATATAAAAAGACCCAACGACACGGTGTTCAGTTAGTCTGCCTTGGGCGGCAGACTCGAGAGGATCGGGAGACGTCCCTGGATCCTCTACCGCTCACTTCGGTGAGAGTTATCGTTGGTTGCCCGTAGCGTGGCTACGTGGCGTTTCTCGTGTGGATGGAGGCGTCCGGTATTCTCTGGGTGACGATAGATCAGAGGAATACTGCGGACGGGCTCATCCAGAGGCTATCGCGGAATACCCCAATTCCGACTTGTTCTCGCTAGAGGGACTGTGACTAAACCCACGCCCCTCTACCATAACCAGCACACTGGGTTACCGGGAATGGATTGCCCATGCCATCCATTGGGGTTAGTAATTCCCCGAGTAATTACTGCCGAAGGTTCAGCAGGTTATCCCGAAACCGCCCTAAGAGGTTAAGCGTGGTGAGCCCAGGGAAAACCAGCACACAGTGAGTTTTGTTTATTCCTCCGGTAAAGAATAAACTGGCGCCCAAGCTATCGAACCGTGTGTGTGGAAAGGGATGGCCGGAAGTGTGACGGGATTGGACGAAAACCCGTTACAAAATGGCGCCCAACGTGTGTAGTACGACTACAGTAAGGCTAGCGAGAAAACCCAGTTTTCAAAAGTGAAATAATTACTGTGTGACGTAATTTATTCAACGATCTCGTGATTGAGTCCATTTTGCCATGGCTCAATCAATAATACCGTGATTGAGTCCATATTACCATGACTCAATCAATAATACCGTGATTGAGTCCATATTACCATGACTCAATCAATAATACCGTGATTGAGTCCATATTACCATGACTCAATCAATAATACCGGGATTGAGTCCATAATACCGTGGGTAAGTCCATGATACCATGGTTCAGTCCATGATACCATGGTTCAGTCCATGATACCGTGGTTCAGTCCATGATACCGTGGATCAGTCCATAATACCATGGGTCAGTCCATAATACCATGGTTCGGTCCATAATACCGTAGTTCAGTCCATAATACCGTGAGTGAATCAATGATACCAAGGTTGTGTCAATGATACCTCAATTGAGTCAGAATTAACGAAAATGAGAATTTTCGAAATTCAAACTGACTCAAAAGTTCGCGCGTGACTAAACTAATCCACCAAGGGGCAGCACGTCACGGGCCTACTACAGCTATCGCAATTATCGACAACTGGAAGGTAATTGGGTTATGGAAAAACCCGAGAGATGTCTCCTGATGTACTAAAATCAATCAAAATCATCAGGAGAGATTTTCCTTGAATAAATTAAAGGACAAGGGAATACCGATAGGCGTCGCATTTTTTCTGCAAGTGGTGTATTGTATTTGAGGTGTTAAATTCTAAAATTTTTTCAGATTTAGCACGTTCAGAATAGCAATTATACCAAAGCAATTCAGAATGAACGTAACTATCGCTAACGATGACTGCAACAATAATGTTCAGTCAATATCGAAGGAGAGGGAAACCTCTCCACAATTACCGAATGGTAGTGTCCCTGATATTGGGGAATGTCCAAATATGGACATGCCTTCAATCTCGGACCTATTACCAGATCTGAACCTTGCCGAGGCAACAGAAGATCTGGAGAAATTACTGGAGGAAACCCATGTGGGGGAACCAGTAATTTCAGGCTCTCGCAACGAAGCGACAGTCACAAAGGAGAGCTTAGATGCACTCCTAGAGACTGTCCTTCGTGACCCTCGTTTACTGAGGCGTTTTTACGCCAAAGTAAAGGAGAGGGAAGCTCTGGGGATGGATTTGCAGACTTCAACTGCACCACCAGGTGGCGCAGTTGAAATGCAAAAACCCCCCTTTGCTCCGACTAAACAAGTCGGATTGAACTCGCAGGAGTCATTGGGACAGCCAGTGACATCTGCCGGGGCAATCACGGCTATGGAGGTGGAAACAACACCTCAGTCGGTAGCAAAGGAGAAGGAGACTCCCCTTCCCCCGAAGAGACCTAAAAAGTCTCGGAAGGCGAGGAAGGGTGCTACCGTAGCCACTCCAGCCTTGTGCTGGAACTGCCGTAAGGCAGGGCATCGGTTTACCGACTGCCCGAAGCCTCGAGGCACTTTCTGCAGAGGGTGCGGACGAGAGGGGAAGACCCTCAAGACCTGCCCGGCTTGTAGAGAGGGCTGGAAGGCTAGAGGACCGTACATGGCGGCCATTGGTACGAATGTGCCACGACATGTACGGGTGCCTAGAGGGCGCCCCGGACCTCCGAAGGGAGAACCGAAGGAGACGATGCCGAAACATCGTCGTCCCAAGGGGAAACCGACGGGAGAAGGGGCAAGGTCTATCGCAGCAGCGAAAGCGGCGGTGAAAGCCAAAGCAGACGCAGCTAATGCAGCGGCGGAGAGACTACTCAAAGCCAAAACTGCGAAGATAGACGCGGCACCACCGTCGACGTCGAAGGGGTAATGGCAACCCCTGAGGGCTATCGGAGGCTCTCGTGGCTTTAGAGCCAAAAACACCCCTTCCCCTTCCCTTTTTCCTTTTTCCCCTCCCCAAGACGCCCCAAAAGGATGCGTGGCGTGGTAACGCAGTCCGAATACAGATTCACATCTGTAAGGGCTAGGGATGGCGTATAGAACGCCATCTATTAGTACAGAAATGTACTAAGAGGCTATCGAACAGAGGTTTAGCGCCATCTGTGAGTATGAAAAGGTACTAAAACGGTTATCGACGCTATCGACAGCAAAAACTCCCGTACAGTCGTCAGAAAGAGGGCGCTGTACAAGAAAAGTGGGAGAAAGACCTCCCCACCCGAAAAATTTCCCCCTCCATGGGAAAAATGGGTATATAAGGAGGAACAGTCGGCTCTCGGATTCAGACTGGTCTGATCAACCATTCTGCTATCGAATCCTTTTCCTTGAGAAATCGAGAGAAATGACTAACGACAGCGATACGCTGACCCCAGGTACCCAGCCTAATGGTGCAGTACCCCCGGGGACACTACCGACCGGTGAGATACAACCGGATCCCGTGCAAGCCACCTCACTAGAGGAGCTAGCGGCTATCGTGAAAGCAATGCAAGAGCAAATTGCAGCGCTAATACCGCAAAGACGGACGCAAGTCCGCAGGGCCGGAGGAACTAACCTTAGGGTAGAAGTTACTCCGCCAACCCCAGAGCAGCTAACGCAACAATTAGATGCGGCAGCTTCTCAGAGAGGGATATCGCCACCGCCATCTTTGGCAGAGGGGTACGCCACTCCAAGACTACTCGGTCGAGGGGGCCTCCCAGTCGCAGCTCATGTTGCGCACGACCACTTGAAAAGGTGGGGGATATCGTTTAACGGGAAACGAGAGGAAGACGTCGAAGAATTCATTTCTTCACTAGACGACGCACTCGTTTCGCTATCGATACGTGAGGTAGATCTCTTACATATCCTTAGGGGTCTGTTGAAGGGTTCGGCACTCACATGGTACCGTGGCATGACGTTCTTTAATTGGACTGAAGCCAAAGAAGCGTTCCGAAGACAATTCGGAGGCCTAGACTATCAGGTCCGTCTCAGAGATGAGATGTATAGGCGAACGCAGGGCCAGCAGGAATCTGTGGCCGAGTATATGCGTAGTGTGCGCGGTTATTTCATGAAAATAACGCCACCTTTGGACGAAGAGGCCAAAGT
Source organism: Aleiodes alternator (assembly GCA_963921955.1). NCBI lineage: Eukaryota > Metazoa > Arthropoda > Insecta > Hymenoptera > Braconidae > Aleiodes > Aleiodes alternator. The sequence goes on from OY998106.1 coordinate 5,297,813, forward strand.
ATACACTGCATATACAAACATGCTACCGAAATATCGAGCGGGAATCGATATTGACCGCAGGCTAACGATTGAGGATCTCGAGCGGAAGGCGTTACGTAATGAATGGAATTACGAATGCGCCCGAAACTACCGACCCCCTCCACCAGCAGAAACTGCTGTATGTCCAAGTTTGGCGTACAAGGAGCCTAAGAGTTTCGTCAAGAAATTCCCAAGGCACCAAATCAGAGCAGTGGAAGTGGAAAGTGAAGAGGAGGAGGAAGAGCTATCGGAAGAGGAGGAAGAGATTGACGACCTATTGGAAGTCATGAGACCTCCCAAATATCGAAAAAATGGACGTCAGTCCAATACCGCTAGAGGGAAGGCTTCAGCGCCCTCTGGACGTTCCTGCTACAATTGTGGCGAGGAAGGGCATACTTGGAGGAGTTGCAAGAAACCACCAAGAGAGCCAAGATATCGTCGTGACGAAAAGGAGAAGTCGAGACCGCAAGGTGAACAGACGAATCCAAAAAACGGCCAAACGGGCTCGTAGGAGTCACTCAGTTGACCACGAAGCCCGATGCGTCGGATATCGTACGAAAAGCGAACCACGAAGATCCAATAGGAGAAGTGGACCTCGCTAGAGGGAGCAGCATGTCAGACAGCTCCCTATTTCCTGAGAAGCTCAACGAAAAAGTTGTGGTGGAGGAAACTACCGAGTCTGGTAACAGGCAGACATATGAGGATATCGTTCAAAATCCAGCAATGGAAATTGATACCGGGAATGACATACTCGTCTGTGCAGCTAACGCTTCACGACCAGTAGCATTCTACGCCACCCTTACTATAAAGGGAAAGCAAATTAGAGCGTTGGTTGACTCAGGAGCAACACGCACGTTTGCTGGCGAGGCAGGAATTGAAACTCTTTCCTCTTTAGGGATAAGTTTCAAAAGAATTCCGCCTAGAAGGGTTCTCGTAGCCAATGGCCAGTTGACAATAGTCAAAGAGGCTTCTGACTTACCGATCGGCTTGGGAGGCCGGGTAACCAAAGTGGAAACACTATGGATGCCAACGCTAACGGAAGACTTCGTCCTCGGGCTCGATTTCCTGAGAGCAGCACGGATGGTGATAGATTTCTACGGTGAAACGTGGTACTATCGCGATAATCCGGAGGAAAAGTTCGTCTTCACACCGGTAGAGACCGCAAATAACATTAGTGTTTGCAATGGTCTCAGAGTACCGCAAAACGAGGAAGCGGTTCGACTCGACGCTTTCCTCAAAGAGGTTTTACCGCCGGTTTCAAAGAAACCTGGGATATCGAAACTGCCGCCGATGAAAATCGATGTGCAAAATAACGACCCAATCAGGCAAAGGCCACACAGGCAAGCGGAGATTATGCGCAAAGCCATGTGGAAAGAGGTTGATGAAATGCTGGTTAACGGCATCATCGAACCATCCAATAGTGATTGGGCAAGCCCTGTCGTTATGATCAGAAAACCGAATGGGAAAATTCGGTTCTGTGTCGACATGAGGCGGGTTAACGAGGCAACCAAAAAGGATGCCTATCCATTACCGAATATGGCAGCGACACTCGATGAGTTACGACAAGCCTGTTACTTGTCCACTATCGATTTGAGTCAAGCCTATTGGCAAATACCGCTAACCGAAGAGTCTAAGGAAGTGACTGCGTTCATTGTCCCAGGACGAGGGTTATTCCAATTTAAGGTAATACCCTACGGGCTAACGAATGCGCCAGCAGTTTTCCAAAGAGCCATGGACAAACTGCTTGGACCAGAATTCTATCCACATGTGTTTGTGTACTTGGACGATATAATAATCGTCTCCAAGACATTCGAAGAACACTTAATGTGGGTAAGAAAGGTTATCGACAAACTCTCAGGAGCTGGATTAATGATTAATCCAGAGAAGAGTAAATTCTGCCGACAGGAGGTAAAATACCTCGGGTTTATCGTGGACAGTCAGGGACTCAGAGTAGATCCAGACAAAGTCCAACCGGTTCTCGAATTCCCAGTACCAACGAATTTGAAACAAATTCGACGCTTTTTGGGTATGGCATCGTGGTACAGACGATTCATACCGCAATTTGCGAGTATTGCGGAACCGTTAACGAAGTTAACGAAGAAAAATCAACCATGGACATGGGGTGAAAACGAACAAAAAGCGTTTGAAACCCTAAAGAAACACTTAACAAGTGCGCCAACACTTGCTTGTCCTGATTTTTCAGTACCGTTTACGCTGCAGACTGATGCAAGTAACGTTGGGATAGGAGCAGTCCTCACCCAAGTTATCGATGATCAGGAGAGGGTAATAGCATATGCTAGCCGCTCACTGACGGATCCCGAAAAGAAGTACACAGTGACAGAGCAGGAATGTCTAGCCATGGTTTGGGCAGTAAAGAAATTCCGGTGTTACTTAGAGGGGTACTCCTTTACAGTGATCACAGATCACAGCAGCCTCCGTTGGCTTCATAACTTGAAGGACCCAACAGGAAGGTTAGCGAGATGGGCTCTCGGATTGATGGAATACGATTTTAAAATCGTACATCGAAAAGGTGCATTGCATCATGTGCCGGACGCTCTTTCGAGAATACCGGAAGATGCGGACATTAAGCTATCGCCATGCACAGACACCAATGATAAATGGTATCTGGATCGCATGAAGGATATAGAGAGGGTACCGGAGAAATTCCCAACGTGGCAAATCGTCGATGGACTACTGTACCATCATCGACGAACAGATTTGGCTGACGTAGAATTTCATGATCTCGACGCGTGGAAACTAGTTCTCCCGCGTGAATCTCGTAGGCAAGCCATTGAGGAATGCCATAGGTTACCGCAGGCGGGTCATCAAGGCATTGACCGCACCTACCGACGCCTGACAGTGAAATACCACTGGCCAGGGATGCTCAAAGACGTAATTTCATACGTCAGCACATGTGACGAATGTCAAAAGTGCAAAGTCGAGCAAAAGGCTCCCGTAGGCTTAATGGGCAGAAGAGTGGTGGAACAACCATGGACCGTGATATCCGCAGATATCATGGGATCACTGACTCCCAGTAAGCAAAGGTTCTCGTACATACTTGTCATACAAGATATGTATACGAAATGGATAGAGGTCTGTCCACTTCGTAAAGCTAACGGTGCCAACATTAGGAAGGCTATCGAAGATCTCGTGATCAATCGGTGGGGAACACCGAAAGTGTTACTCACGGATAACGGCACAGAGTTTGTCAATAAAGACATTAAATCTCTCGTGCAACTAACGGGCATGTCACAGACGACAACGCCACCGTATCACCCTCAGGCAAACCCAACTGAGCGGGTAAATCGCACACTAAAGGCGATGATACGAGCATATATCGAGGCTGACCATCGAGAGTGGGATATACACCTGGGCGCATTTCGTTTTGCGTACAACACGGCGTACCACAACTCGTTGCAAGCAACACCAGCTTTCGCTAATTTCGGCCGAGAGCCGGAATCGGCAATCTCAGTCCGTAGAAAGCTGGAAGGGGATAGCGAAATCATCCAACAGCCTACAGCTCAGTGGCTAGAAAGAATGAAAAGGCTGGATACTTTGCGAAAAGTATTCAAACACGCTCTCGCAGAGGCTCACGACACTCAGTCTCAACCGTATAATCTACGGAGACGAGACAGAGAGTATGTGGAAGGCGATCTAGTGTTATCTAGAAATCGCGAGCTATCGAACGCAGGCAAAAACAGATCAGCCGCGTTAAACAAGCCATTCGTAGGGCCCTACACAGTCACGAAGAAGCTATCGAAGACTGTCTACGAATTGGCGGATCTCGCAGGGAACAGTAAGGGAAAGATGTCCATACAGGACCTCAAACCGTACAAACCCGACCTATCGCTTGGCCCAATCGAAGAGTCTGATGACTAATCGGATTCGGGTCGAATCCTTTCTCCACGGAGGGAGGTATGTAACGAGGTTTCTCGTTACGGCTATCGTATCGGCTTATGCCACCTTCGGGTGAAGCTATTCAAGTGTAGAGCTCGAGGAGACTCACACATGAACAGCTAGAAAATACTACCGCGGTGCCATCTGCGTAAGATGACACCTTAAAGTTATCGAAAGCTAACTGACACGTCAGTGGGTTTTATATGCGGCTGAGGATAAGGCAGAAGCCCAGCTGAAATGCTGGCGCTCCACTAGAGATGTCGGAGTTATCTCCGGGCCTGGCAGTGGTGTGAGAGGAAGAATCACGCAGGCGCACGGAGAGACCTCTAGACGGGGAGAAGCAGCCTCAGCCGATATAAAAAGACCCAACGACACGGTGTTCAGTTAGTCTGCCTTGGGCGGCAGACTCGAGAGGATCGGGAGACGTCCCTGGATCCTCTACCGCTCACTTCGGTGAGAGTTATCGTTGGTTGCCCGTAGCGTGGCTACGTGGCGTTTCTCGTGTGGATGGAGGCGTCCGGTATTCTCTGGGTGACGATAGATCAGAGGAATACTGCGGACGGGCTCATCCAGAGGCTATCGCGGAATACCCCAATTCCGACTTGTTCTCGCTAGAGGGACTGTGACTAAACCCACGCCCCTCTACCATAACCAGCACACTGGGTTACCGGGAATGGATTGCCCATGCCATCCATTGGGGTTAGTAATTCCCCGAGTAATTACTGCCGAAGGTTCAGCAGGTTATCCCGAAACCGCCCTAAGAGGTTAAGCGTGGTGAGCCCAGGGAAAACCAGCACACAGTGAGTTTTGTTTATTCCTCCGGTAAAGAATAAACTGGCGCCCAAGCTATCGAACCGTGTGTGTGGAAAGGGATGGCCGGAAGTGTGACGGGATTGGACGAAAACCCGTTACAATTGATATACCGGGAAGGGAAGATCTTTATTCATAAATTCTATGACCGCCAAGCTGAAAAAGAAAATAATAAGGGGTTCACCCCTTTTCTGGGGTAAGAAAAAAAAAATTTATAATCACTTTAAATTTTTTTTTTTTATCGCTAAAGGGCACAATTTTAAATAAAATAAGTGGGTTACTTACGTGAAAGAGTAAAAGGTTTTTGTTTTTTGGGAGAAAAGGGAAGAAGACGCAATAATTGGCGACTAAGTGGGCTGCCAATTACCGACGGACGGAAATGAGCTGTCGGTAATTAATAAAAGAAATCTCACAGTCACCTTTTTAAATCCTAATCTCCTCAATACCCTCAGCCCTTACCAATAATTAAATAAGGAACTGAGGATATTGAGCGGGGGCTGTAATGTCCAAAATTCCTTAGTAATAGGCGCTTTCCTTTTCTTCTTGAAATTTCATCCCCTTAAAGGGAAATAGGTTTCATAATAGAAATAATTTATGAATATTTAGAAATAATTTTATAGTTTTTTTTCTTCGACTGGACGTGACCATAAGGTAAAATATTTTCAACAATTATTGCACTGTGTGCAAAATTGAGGCGCGAGGAAGCAATGTGGAAGTCACGCCACCCAGAGGCAATAACCTTCTGTCATTGCACTTTTCGGGTGGCGTGATATCTCCCTCCACCGGGATAAACCGAGTTTTCTTCAAAGGAAACTTGGATTAAGGAAATCAGACATTATTGAGCGGTGATAAGGAGAAAACCAAAATTTCCTCTTCGCGGCCTTAGTGAATTATTACGGGAACCCGGTCGAAGTTGTTAAAATATTTCCTAAAACAATTGTTACTCGTTTTAGAGACGTTGTCGAATTGGAAAAATTAATCGAATAACTAGTAGATAATTTTAGAATATTAAACAACGGGCTAAAATTTAAAATATACTGGGAAAGTGTGGTAATTTTACATTTTAAAAAGGCAATTGAAACGCGTAGTGGGGAAAAGGTGTTTACTCTAAATTACAGGACTCATATCTAAAATAGAAAACTATAGACAAGAAAAATACTAATTTGAAACTAAAGTAAAATCAGATTGAACTAAAATTCAAGATATTTGGGAACCTAAATATATTTATATAAAACTTAATCATAAATAACGTGATAAAAGAAAATTTGTGAAATTCATCTAATCGATTTTGGGAACTAGAGACACTAAAATTAAGAACGATAGAAATAGAAAAAAAAACCGAAAGTGTAAGCTATAAACAATATTTTATAAGACACGAATAAGATCAAAGTGTAAGACCTTTTTGTGTGAAAAGAGTGCCTTTTTATTATTGGATTCCCATTGGATTACCAATAAAGAAGCAAAACTACAAAGAACCATTACTGTGAGTCAAGTGTTTTTAATTTCATTCAAAACCAGAAAAACGTTCCAAGGCTATCCTAAACAGCAAGAAAATAGTAAAAATCCTAAAATCCTCGAAATCCTTTTATGTAAACCATCCTCGTGAGAATATAAAAATCTAGCGTCGTCCATTGTAAATCCTTTAAATCTTTAATTAATAATTTTAATCTGTTGTCCAAAAATTTCCTTTTGACGCAAGGACAAAATTCTGGACATAACAGCATAAACCCCTCTACAAATTTGTCATTTACATTTTCCTTCTATCTTCAATAGTTTAGCAAATAAATACGATTTACTGCTATTTTCATGAAAATTTAACGGAAAAGCCATTTTTCATCGAGGCAGTTAAGAATTACAAACTGGATACCATGGACTTTTCAGTAGCGAATTATATTGCGAACAAGGTACCATGAGTTAAAATTCCCAAGAAAATTGTTTTCAAGGTGAGCGGAAGCAAAAAGTTATAGAAAATTATTTTTTAACGTTATTTAAATGGAAAAAATTCAAAACTCTTGAGCAATGGATTAATATTAGAATTAAGGGCTTGCCTTATGCTCAAAATTTTGGTTTTTCTATCAACTACAAGATTTTCAGAGGGGAGCTGAAGAAAAAACAAATTGCCAGAAAATGAAGCACCCTAGTGTGTATGTGTAACAAATATCAGCTCATTGGTAATACTTGGTGAGCTGAAAATTTAACAGTACTTTCCCTCCCCATGCAAATTGCTGTCAGTGAAATTTAAGCGAAATCGGTTGAGTACTTTTCGAGAAAACTCAAATTTTTGAAAAATCGTTATTTCGATTTTTCTCCGCGAAAAATTGATTCACAGCCCCCACTCTCATCGATGAAATACTTCTCATTTGAACTCACAATTTTCACTGGAAGTAAATTTTGCTGAGATTTTTCGTTTGCAGATAATTTCAGTTACAGTGTTTTTTATCCTGAATTTACTATACACGATAGCTCAAAAACTATTTGAGTTAGAGACTTCAAATTTCGTCAGTTTGTGCATCTAATGAACGAAAAGTTTGGTATCGAAATTGGGCGAAATTGCTCCAGTAGTTTCTGAGATATTGGCCAGAAACCAGTTTACACACAGAAAACACTGAGTGTAGATCACGCACACGTGTGCGTAGATCACGTTCTCACAATCGAACGTGATTTACGCACACTCGGTGAATAATCTGCGCACACGTGTGCGTGATTTACGCACTTCTGTGAGTGATCTACGCACATGTGTGCGTGATTTACGCACACTCGGTGAGTGATCTACGCACATGTGTGCGTGATCTACGCACACTTGTGCGTGATCTACGCACACTTGTGCGTGATCTACGCACACTTGTGCGTGATCTACGCACACTTGTGAGTGATCTACGCACACTTGTGCGTAATCTACGCACACTTGTGCGTAGTCTACGCACACTTGTGCGTAATCTACGCACACTTGTGCGTAATCTACGCACACTTGTGCGTAATCTACGCACACTTGTGCGTAATCTACGCACACTTGTGCGTAATCTACGCACACTTGTGCGTAATCTACGCACACTTGTGCGTAATCTACGCACACTTGTGCGTAATCTACGCACACGTGTGCGTGATATCTACACACGATAAATAAGCGAAATAGACGTTAATATGGGATCAAGAAGGAGTTTTTCGTGATTATCTCGGTGAATAAGTGAGATAGAGCGAAATAGGTATCAATGTTGAGTCAGGGGAGAGTTTTCTCAGTTTTTCGCTAACATCTCGGTGAATACTTATTATCTTAGTGAGATAGAGCGAAATGCACATTAATATGGGATCACCGGGGAGTTTCTTCAGTTTTTCACTATCATCTCGGTAAATAAGCGAGATAGAGCGAAATGGACGTTAATATGAGATAATCGGGGAGTTTCTCCAGGTTTTCGTGATTATCTCGATGAATAAACGAGATAGAGCGAAATGGACGTTAATATGGCATCAAGAGGGAGTTTTTCCAGCTCTTCGTGATTATCTCGGGGAATAAGCGAGATAGAGCGAAATATATATCAATATTGAATCAGGAGAGAGTTTTTCAGTTTTTCACTAACATCTCGGTAGCTAAGCGAGATAAAGCGAAATGGACGTTAATATGGGATCATCGGGGAGTTTCTCCAGTTTTTCGTGATTATCTCGATGAATAAACGAGATAGAGCGAAATGGACGTTAATACGGGAGCAGAAGGGAGTTTCTTCAGCTTATCACGATTATCTCGGTGAATAAGCGAAATAGAGCGAAATGGACGTTGATTCTGGAGAAGGAGGGAGTTTTTCCAATTTTTCGTGATTGTCTCGGTGAATAAGCGAGATGCGGCGAAATGAACGATAATATGAGATGACCAGAGAGTTTTTCCAGTTTTTCGTGATTATCCTGGCGAATAAGCGAGAAAGAGCGGAATGGATATTAATATGGGATCACCGGGGAGTTTTGCCAGTTTTTCGTGATTATCTCGGTGAATAAGTGAGATGTAGCGAAATAGACGTTAAAATGGGATCAGGAGATAGTCTCCTCAACTCTCACAATCATCTCTGTAATCAAGCGAGAGAAGATGTAATGGACGTTAATTTAGTATCAGGGGGGAGTTTTTTCAGTTTCTCGCCACTATATCGGTGAATAAACGAGATAAAGCGAAGTACACATATGGAATTATGAGGAAGTTTTCAGATGAAAAAATATCCTCTTGATCCCAAATTAACGTCCACTCCACTCTATCTCGCTTATTCACCAAGATGATCGCGAAGAACTGGAGTAACTCCCTGGTGATCTCATATTAACCTTCATTTCGCTGTATCTCGCTTATTCACCGAGATGATTATCTCACAAAGAACTGAAAAAACTCCCCGGTGATCCCATATTAATGTCCATTTCGCTCTATCTCACTTATTCACCACGATGATAGCGAAAAACTGAAAAAACTCCTCGATAATCCCATATTAATGTGCACTTCGCTCTATCTCACTTATTCACCGAGATGTTAGCGAAAAACTGAAAAACCTCTCTCCTGATTCAGTATTGATATATATTTTGCCCTATCTCGCTTATTTACCGAGATGTTAGTGAAAAACTGGAAAAACTCTCTCCTGATTCAATATTGATATCTATTTCGCTCTATCTCGCTTATTCACCGAGATAATCGTAATAAGCTGAAGAAACTCCCTTCTGCTCCCGTATTAACGTCCATTTCGCTCTATCTCGTTTATTCATCGAGATAATCACGAAAAACTGGAAAAACTCCCCTATGATCCCATATTAACGTCCATTTCGCTCTATCTCGCTTATTTACCGAGATGTTAGCGAAAAACTGAAAAAACTCTCTCCTGATTTAATATTGATATGTATTTCGCTCTATCTCGCTTATTCACCGAGATAATCGTAATAAGCTGAAGAAACTCCCTCCTGCTCCCGTATTAACGTCCATTTCGCTCTATCTCGTTTATTCATCGAGATAATTCCAAAAACCTGGAGAAACTCCCCGATTATCGCATATTAACGTCCATTTCACTCTATCTCGCTTATTTACCGAGATGATAGCGAAAAACTGAAGAAACTCCCCGGTGATCCCATATTAATGTGCATTTCGCTCTATCTCACTAAGATAATAAGTATTCACCGAGATGTTAGCGAAAAACTGAGAAAACTCTCCCCTGACTCATCATTGATACCTATTTCGCTCTATCTCACTTATTCACCGAGATAATCACGAAAAACTGGAAAAACTCCTTCTTGATCCCATATTAACGTCTATTTTGCTTATTTATCGTGTGTAGATATCACGCACACGTGTGCGTAGATCACGCACAAGTGTGCGTAGATTACGCACAAGTGTGCGTAGATTACGCACAAGTGTGCGTAGATTACGCACAAGTGTGCGTAGATTACGCACAAATGTGCGTAGATCACTCACAAGTGTGCGTAGTTCACGCACAAGTGTGCGTAGATCACTCACAAGTGTGCGTAGATCACTCACCGAGTGTGCGTACATCACGCACACGTGTGCGTAGATCACTCACCGAGTGTGCGTAAATTACGTTCGATTGTGAGAACGTGATCTACGCACACGTGTGCGTGATTTACGCACTTCTGTGCGTGATCTACGCGCAGTGTTTTCTGTGTGTAGATTCCTCAGCTTCGATCTAATATAATACAAGACTACAATATCAATGGTGAAATTCCTGCACAAGATTCAGACTATTATTTTGGAAGTGCAACTGAAGATGATGAAGACCCTGATGTTAGTGACAACAATGACGGAGAAACTGGAGTTGATGAGGCTTATAAAAATATTCGACACACTCGTTGTTCCAGGCTCCATTATAAATTATTATGGTTATTTTTTGATAATTCGCGCTGAATTATTATATATTTTTCGCGAATCACCGGAATTATATAGCTTGAAAATTTGGTGATTCACGGTGAATCACCGTAGGTCACGGTGAATCACCAAACTTTCAAGCTATATAATTCCGCCAAATCACTGTAAGTCACGGTGAATCACCGGAATTATATAGCTTGAAAGTTTTGTGATTCACCGTAAGTCACCGTAAGTCACGGTCATTCACTGAATTCTACGGTGATCCACCGAATTTTATGAGTTGATAATTTCGATGATGCACGGTGAGGTCACGGTGATTCACCGTGAATCACCGTGCATCACCGTGACCTCACCGTGGAAGTTCAGTGACTCCTGACCGTGAATCACGGTGAATCAGGTCCGCTATGGTGTACATTGTGACAGGATGTAAATTTACCTAAACGTCACACGAACATAATTAGTCGACTTTAAAATTCTCGCGCCCGTATAGCGACTCCTATTGAATAAAAGGGGACATTAGGTGTTCGCAAGTAGTCGGCCTACGAAAAGGACGATGCGTAGAGAGGGAAAAAGGGGGAAAAAAGTCGAGCAACGGGTGAAGGAAAGACACTTCACGTAGGATAATAAGAGAGTAAACAGCGTGAAACCTTTTTGTAAAATTTGTTGTAGTCGATCGAAAGAGACGAGAAATTATTATAAAATTATTAATAAAGAACTGATTGATTTAAAATTGGTTAATTGTCGATTGAAATTAGCATTGTCGAATTGTTATTGCTGAAACGAGTAAAGGAGATTTTGGCTGGTAAGTAAATCTGTATTTTCACTCTCTCTGACTCTACTTACTCAGTCTGTCTTCCACTTGGGTCACCTAACCGAACCTACCACTCAATTTCTATAAAATTCATTTTGTCGACTGTTTTGTTAATTTTTCGAAAATTAACTGGCACCCAAGAAATGAAATTCAAGGTCAAATCGAGCCTCGACAGCCTCGGACCCGGGCCGCGTCGAGTGAAGGAATTTTCTTAGCAAATTGAATTATCCAACTATTATCGTCAAAATTAATAAAATTAATATTTTCCAAATATAAAAGAAAATTCCGTCTCAACATTTTAAGGTAATGAGCAACATCATAACGAACATAACAATCACTTGCTTCATCTGTCAAACCTGCATCGGCATAATCTTCGATTGTTTTGTACTTAGTAAAATGTTGGGATCCCCAACAAAATCATAGAGATGCTAGGAAAAATGCATGCGAAAGACAAATAACCTGCTCGATAAACTTAGTGAAAATTGTATTTCTAAATACATTTTAATTATTCTACCTGGTCCGAGAAAATAAACGGAAATGATAAGCTGCAGTGCCGTTCTTATTCTTCGTGCTTGGCAATGAATAAGAAACACAAGCAGAAGCGTTATATCCTGTGCGTTATTCGCAAGCCCCACTCCTTGTGCGACATTTAATATTTTGCCAATTCGATTGGCAAAATGCTTCCGAATGGAATTTTTATATAAATTATCCATGAGATTACAATTTATATTTTTCATTATTCTAAATGCAGTAACGACATCTGGTTTCACAACAATTGTCATAAGTGAACATTTGCACGAAGTAAATCCGCTTGTAAGGACAAATTTAATGATGGTTCGATCTTTGGTGAACTTCATTTATTCATGTTTACCACAAAAAAAAAACAATTTTTCAATCATAAATGGAAGATCCTACGACAGATCTGAAAAATTGAAGTACGGGTTCCAAATAGGATTTCTATTTTTTCTGAATGTCGTCAGAATGAAAAGGTATCTAGGTAACTATCTTGTAGAAAAAAAGGTAATCTATCTTGTAGAAAAAATTGTCTACTTTCGAATGGTGAAATGAAAAATAGTAGTGTTCCTAGCGAGAAAGCTAAGAAAAACCGTGATTTTTGAAAAAACTAATTTATCGAACATCCTTACAAGAGACTTCTTCTGAAAAATCTGAAATTCTCACCATTTGTGGGGCTCATTGAGATGAATCTTTTAAGCTGAACTTGGATGTAATCGCTTGGATAGTTTTGGAGATATAACCTCTTTTCATAAAATGGTTTTTGGACAATATCTCAGAAACTACTGGAGCGATTTTGCCCAATTTCAATACCAAGCTGTTCACTCATTAGATGCACAAACTGGCGAAATTTGAAGTCTCTAACTCGAATAGTTTTTGAGCTAGCGTGTATAGTAAATTCAGGATAAAAAATACTGTAATTGAAATTATCTGCAAACGAAAAATCTGAGCAAAATTTACCCCGAGTGAAAATTGTGAGTTCAAATGAGATCTATTTCATCGCTGAGAATGGGGGCTGTGAATCAATTTTTCGTGGAGAAAAGTCGAAAAAACGATTTTTCGAAAATTTGAATTTTCTCGAAAAGTACTCAACCGATTTCGCTGAAATTTCACTGACAGCAATTTGCACGGGGAGGGAAAGTACTGTTAAATTTTCGGCTCACCAAGTATTACCGTTGCTGAGCAATGAGTCGATATCTGTCACACATACACACACACACACACACACACACACACACATACAGACATTTTTTAAAAATGTAATTTCTCGACGTTTTGGATCATTCTGAGTCATATTCCGATGAAATTTCGAAATCGAAAAAAATCGCGTTTACAATGCTTCCATTCGGAAGCAAAAAAATAATAAAAGGAGGAAACGAATAAAGTGATTTCGAGCGGACAATAGAGCCCACGGATATCACTTCATAGGGAATTATTATTTTATTACACCAGAGATCAAGAGCAAGCCGACAACCGAGAACGTGAATATTGACATAACACAACGAAGATGATTGAGTGGAGAGCGAAAGGTACGGAGCGGTCGCCTTATCATAGGGAAATTTACAACCCTCATTTATGACCTCTCTTTCCACGAAACGGCTGTGCCAAAAAAGAACTAGAAATTTGGAATCAAACAGAGTTTTGGAACCAAACAGAGTTTCGTGGATATGCTCAGCCCATTTTACTATAAAAGGTGATTAACCCACAACTCTCCACCATCAGTACCAAGTCTCATCTAGAACGTTACTCTGCTCATCAGGCCTTCAGTAACAAGTCCACACTCAGTAGTGTTACTGTGTCCGAGTTAACATCTCCAGTCACTAGACTTCTATCTAGAATGTTACTCTACTCAAATTGTACTCGATCAACTAAAGTATTCATACCTTCGAAGTAAAAGTCGATCTTTAATTCAAATTCAAGTAGAAGCATTTTCAAGAAGAAACGCTCAAGTCATTCCACAATGAACCAACAAATATCGTTCGTGCATCCTGAACTTCATCTACTGGGATCCAGTATCGTGCATCAGGCCAATTGCACAACGAGAGAGTCATCTGCATGGCCAGCAAACATTCACCAGAATTTCAATGACTCAAACCGTTGTTAATTTCTTTCGATTCCAACTGTACGTTCAATTTTACGCTCAAGCGATTACAATTTTCTTCTATCGGATTGACTCAAACTGGACGTTTGATTTATCCTCAAATAAATTATTTGGTGTTAGTTGGAAATATACAAATTATAACATTTAATTTTGAATAAACTTATTTTGTCCAACAACTTCTTCCTTCAGACATCGGTACACTTCAGTTTTTTACGGCGGCAAGCCGATCCCTTATTTTTATTTTTGGTTACAGCCTCAACCGTGATTACTACGAATAATCTACTATTTTCTGTGTGTATTAAAACATTATTCAAATCTACGTTTCTTTCGGGTTGTAGCCCTAACAAAAAGCTAGAATTATTGCTGTTACGAGTGCTCGACTAGAATCCATCAGAACTTCAGGAGGCTTGGAAAATCCACACTTTAGCCAATGTAACCACATTCCAGCAACTGTCACAGTGTCATGTGCCTCGGATATCATTTGTGCCACAGGGAATTGTCCTGCTGGAGTATTGATAACTCCAATGTACAAAAAAAAAGCATGAGTCGTCTGTCCATTAATCTTGGTGAAATTAGACGAAAAACCTCCAGTAGCATCTACTATGAGTGGACCTTGGGGGGAAGATAAATATCTGTTGTACATTTGCAATTGATGAGTTGTCCAGTAGTGAACTTTGAAAGTATCTATTGATACAAGATGTAAGTCACCTGAATAGTCGCTAGCTTTCATCATTAATGAGGCAATTATAGGATCTCGATCATAGTACAACGACCGAAGGTGTTGAGATTCTGCTGTTCGCAGCACTGTTTGCTCAGGAACCATCGGGGGCCTCTTGTTATGATCTGGATGGTTGAAACGAGTTGCTGAGTGAACTTGCAGCACATCTGCACTTTCCTTCATGAGTTCTTCTGCATAATGTGTACGGAGTGGCTTCCGCAAGAATAACAAGTGACATTGGCATTACCTTCAGATACATTACATTTAAAAAGGTATTCATCTCCTGTTGCCTTGAAATAACACTGGAGATCGCTTCCACATTTACAATACCCTGGAAAGCAAAACATGGGGATTATTCCTCCACCACTGCACAAAATCATAAAGAGATTTTAAACAAACCTTTCTCGTTCCTTCAATTTGTCAATTCTATACTGGAGAGATGGAATAGGATGAATTCATTTCTCATTGTAATAATTTCCAATGAAATATCTCAGAAATTAAGCGAGATAGGACGATTTTGCACTGAGCCTTTTTCGTAGAAAATCTCAAGAGCTACAAAACAGGCTTAGGGCAAAATCATTCTATCTCGCTTGTTTTCTGAGATACTTCAGAAAAAATAAATGCTAAGAAAATAGACTCATTCTATTTTACTTCTTCGCTACAGAATCTATCAGTTGTAGTATAAATGCGCAACTTGATCGTATAGGCAAAATTTAATGCAATCCCATGTAGGAAAGTACAACTGGTCTGGTATCGGGCCAGCATCGGCAGCCGTCAGCCCAGTGATAGCTAGATGACGGCAACCATGACGGGCCCGGTCATGGATAAAAGTTGGGTGATATCTTGGGCCCAGTACTGGTTGGCAGTCTTCGGCCGATAAATTAACCCAATGATGGCCCATGATTATCAGTAATGCTGGGCCATTAATAAATTCCAACCTTGGCCAATAAAGGGGAATAATGTTGGCCCATGCTTCCGAATCATATTGGCCCATTAATGAATCATAATTTTCTGCATCGTCCGCCAATGCTTATGAATCAACTTTTGAAATAGTAAAATAGTACAATCATTTTGTGAAGGTAATATTTTATTCACATCTGTTAACTGTTGAGCTCGAAGGAGCACTAATAATGCAAAAAGGGATAATTTTTTAAAGAATGAAAAGGAAGAATTCCGAAGAACAGCTACTTGTTGTTCTTTTTTTTGGAGCAGTTCGATCCCCATTTCGATCACCATTTCCTGACAGCCATTTCCCCACTTTTTCTGGCAAGTGGTTGACATTAATGCTGTCACCAAATCTCTCCACGAGCGTATCTGCAACAAGAATCAGAAAATATACCAAATTAAATCTCTTTATCAATATTCGATTCTTGTCAAGAACTGAATGAAATGTATTGAAATAATATGCTTACTTGTTCGTGAGAGTACTTTGACGATAAATAAATCCCACTGAGACATTGGCTCTGCACATTCCGTGAGCCATTTTTCTACGTACTGATAGTCCTTTTTTGTTGGATAGTAAGAAAAGTTTTGCCCCTCTTCATCGAACACCCACGACAGTGGCACAAGCTCGGTCAGTTTTTCGCCTTCAAACCACACGACCGCCTACCGATATTTTTCACTTTCCGTGGAGTGAGACTCAGAATTAGCCATTTTTAGCACCAATTAACCGTCACGACAAAAGAAATACACATAAACACTCGCATATACACAAACGCACCACAAAATGATTATAATTAGTTTAATAACAGCGAATATTTTTTTCCCTCATTCTCTGTCGCAATTATTTGCTGTTGTATTCAATAATTAAATTTTTTTCGATTATTAAAATATTAAATATCGTGCGAGAAAAAAGTGTTACTGCTGAGCGCTTCTGCAGACCGACGTAAACTGAAATGAAAAATTCTCCCAATGGCTTTGTTTTCGACCACCATGAGAACACGTGACTAAAAAAAAAAGATCTCGTCATTGGACGCTTCGCCGAATGCACACGTAACTGATTCGACTATTTGTTTATATTACGCCTCACCGGGACAAAGGCGAGTGGGCTCTTGCGTTGTTTGTTTATTTTTTTTTCATAGGGCTCCTTGCGCTGTATAGATATTATTGTGTATTCACGTATGCTGTAAGGGAATCGCGTAACTCTGATATTAGTCGTGAAAGAAAACACATTTTTGCTTTATTTGATTTGCGGAAATGAACTTTTCATGATTAGAAAAATTGCGACTAGCTACAATGCTCAAGTCTGATGATGCCGTTAGGTAGTGAAATACATCGTCACACTCTTTCACTTCGCAGACCAATAAATACATATCGCTTAATTGAAAATTCTTTTTTTCCCTTTCATTGCATTTTGCAAATATGTTTTTTATTCAAAAATTGTTCCACATAAACTCTGAATTCACACTTGTCATCAGCCCGATTGACGAAAATATGTATCGTTCTCTCACCATATATATATATTTTTAGAAAAATCAGTTTTATTCTAATATTTGAGATTTTTCAGAATTTTCGAAATTTTTTTGGAATTTTTTTTGAAAAATTCATACATATAGGTCACTCTCTGAGAAAACTCTATCGCTCGGTCTGACGAGAAACGGGAACTTACGAGGAGACGAAAAAAGTGATGATAAAGAATGAATTTATCATTTCTCCCCAAACGTAAGAAATTAAATGACAACGGTGAAGAATTGGCAACTAGTGATGGCCCGTTATTAATAGTCAATACTTGGCCAATCATTGGGAGCAGTACATCGGCCTATCATCGGTTGGATGACGGCAGTTGAAGGAAAAAGAAGTAACGGTGACCAATACTAACCCAATCACGGGCCAGATATAGGGGAGCGACGCTCGGCCAATTATCAATAAACATGTGTTGGCCGATACTTGGGCCTGTTGTCAGTAATGGCAAATCCTACATGGGATATAAAGAAAAAAATGAAGACATTTAATGTCACCATTACACTCGATTCCACGTGTTATATAGGAAAAATTGTGAAAGAGTATTTCTTAGATGGCCTTCATCGTAGGAGAAAATACAGATTAAAAAGATCTTTTTAATAATAATAATAATGGAGAAAAAGTTCCCTGTTAAGATTGAGCTATCTGCTTTAGTTTCCACCATATTCCATAAAACATGATCATTCAAATTCCTTCTCTGTTTTCTTATTCTGTTCATCCTCTTACCTGTGAAATTACCAGACTCTCCATCTGCGGATATGTATCAATTCTTATTATTATAGCGACATTTACGTCCTGAGGCAAACCATATCTTTTCATTAATTGGTCTCAGCCGCTCAAAGGGCTTGAAAATGTATTTTTTCAATTGCACAATATTGCCTTTGAGATTCCGTTTGATTGTCTTCATCTCGCGTATTCCTAAGTATTCCGCTGATGTTAATCAGAATTCGAAATCTAGGAGTTCTTCTTGAATCACAGAATCTTCCCAGTTACTTCCTGAATCATCCCGCACTGAATCATTTGGAGATGTTGAAACCGAATTGAATTTAATACCAAGTCCCTGTCTCAATTCATCTCGTACTCCATCCGTATTGTTTACTACAAATGCGTAAAGTGCATCAACATTTCTTGGAATACGAGCGTCTTTGGGAAATGCAGTGAGAATGGTTTTCAAAATTTCAGCTGTTTTGAATGTCACAGTACAATCTTCGGTTGACATCAATCCTTGTTTATGAGCGAGAATAACTTCTTTGACGAGAGAATAATCCAATAACCGCAGACGTCCAGGATGTTTAACATTTGTATGGCAGGCCAAAAACTGAACCAGGGTTGGCTGTGCAAATAATAGATGAATGGGCAGAAAAATGAGGTGGCAAATCAAAGATTCAAAAAATATTACGCAAAAGAATGGAAATAAAACCCAATGGCAGGAGAAAATATAAAGGAGGTAGGGAGAAATTTTCAATTCAATTTATCTATCTACAATTCCAGCAGTAAAGACGGAAAAGTAGGCCTTTCTACGTAAGAAAGGAGCTTTGTCTTTTCACTATTGGTAAAAATGCACATGGCGCGCCCGGTTTTTTTCAAATAGAAGTCTGTATAATCATAGAACGACTTAACTTAATAAAGGCTAGGTCAGTCGCCTAATAATCATCTTGATTTCCAGATGAGCAAATGTTTACTATTTCAAGATTCTCATAAATCTATGAACTTTCCATGAATGAAATACCAATTCAAAGAACAGCTGGTTGAGGTTATATTCATCCCTTTCTAACTGTTTAACTAATTTTTCTATCTCATATTAATAAGTGAGTGATACTATGGAAGAAATGCTTTTCCTCATACATGTTTATTGAAAATGATGTGCAATCATCATCATCTTCATTACGTTACAGAATGATTTGATCTATTTGAAAAAAACCGGGCGCGCCATGTGCATTTTTACCAATAGTGAAAAGACAAAGCTCTTTTCTTACGTAGAAAGGCCTACTTTTCCATCTTTACTGCTGCAATTGTAGATAGATAAATTGAATTGAAAATTTCTCCCTACCTCCTTTATATTTTCTCCTGCCATTGGGTTTTATTTCCATTCTTTTGCGTAATGTTTTTTGAATCTTTGATTTGCCACCTCATTTTTCTGCCCATTCATCTATTATTTGCACAGCCAACCCTGGTTCAGTTTTTGGCCTGCCAAACAACACGTTTTAAACGTGGACATGGCGCGTTTTTTTTTATTTTCAATAATTTGTCGGGCCATATTTCATTTTTTTTGCGTCATTTTGGATATTGTCATTCTTACAATATCGTAAAAAAACTAGATATTCGGACGCAGGACTTATGAAATCACGTGATGTTTTTTCTCATATTCTAAATGTCTTGAGATCTTGGAAATCTTAACCCTTGAGAACCCGCGCTATGAGCGTGATACCGCACTCGGTACGAAAATGTGAATATCAACTAATAGACTAAAAATATCGAATTGTAACTTTTGGAATCCTTTTTGAATAATGTTGCGAATCGAAAGGGACCTTTTTTTTGTGGAATATATTTTTTTTTGTATAAAAAAATATTTTTTTGTGAGTCCGATTCCGGGATGTGGAACGCTGCTCACTACGCGACTGGCATCGTAGTGGAAATTCTTCCCACCGTGTTGCCACATCACTCGATTTGTGTGTATGAAAATGGCTAGTGCTTCGAGTCGTTAATGGTTATTGGCAACGTTGCACTTTACTCAAAACGTGCAGTGTCGCACCCATCACCTGATGAAAATCGTCAATCTCATGGGTGCGAGCTCTCAACTTTTGAAAATTTTTGAAAAAAAAAAAAGAATTCGATTTCACTTAGAAACGGTAAGACTTCAACCTGAAAATCTTGTGTTTTCACAGTATATTTGTTTTAATAAATGCTTTCTTTTGAGGCCTCATCGCTTGGAACTCATTCAGTATTCTTTGAGATGTGATGAATTTCGGATTTTTTCAAAAAAATCAATGTTTTAAAAAATTCTCTACCGCTTCCGTCCAGATGAATTTATAACATTCGATAACATATTCTGTAACTGCGTGAATTTTTCCAGATTTTTCTCGTGATTAGTTCTTGAGTTATTTTAATTCTATTGATATTGCATGAAGAAGCTTCATCTACAGCTCGTTATCAAAGTAGAGGCAATTTTTCGAAATTGCAATTCTCAGAATTATCTTAAAATTCAAAACAAATTCTCAGTCGATCTCATTCAGATGATTATTAGGGGAATATTCAAAATTGAATGTTCGCTAATAGAAAGGAGAACCATTCGGAACTGATTTGCTAATGACTTAGTAGATAAAACTATAATGATAACTATAATTAAAGCAAGTTTCCACTTGTTTTAGAATAACTCGGAAACTAAGTGGAATAGCGCGATTTTGTTCTAATCTTTTTTTGTAATTCTAGGAAATGTTGACGAAAGAGAATTAGGGTAAGATCATTTTATCTCGTTTAGATTTCGGAATATTGTCAGAAAACTACAAATTTAATAATCGAGAGGTGAAAGAGTGTCTGTACTCTTCGGATAGGTAAAGCAGAGAAAAATCTCTTTTTCAATATTTTTTCTACATCAGCTCGGAAACTAACAGAGGTATGGTTTTTCCTTTATACTTTGTCATGCTCTTAGAATTCTCAGCAGAAAAGACTTCAGGCAAAATTGTTCCATCTCGCTAAGTTTCCAATTCATTCTGAGAATAATGAAAATTCCAAGAAATGGGTGAAAGTGATAAAAGAAAAGGGAGAAAATTACGTGTGAAGCTTTGTCAGAAATCTATGCAATTTTTTGAGGATCAATTTTATGTGACAGATTAGAACGCTGTTATTATGTATAATGAAAATGATTATCATTTAGTGAAAAAAGAATAAAATGAAAAAAGAAATGATCGAAAATTCATAAAATTATGTAGAAATTAATTTTTTTTTGGAATTTCGAACATTAGTATCACTTCATTTCAATTGAATTCTCAATAATGAATTGATGAGATCATAAGGAATGTCCTGCTTTTAAATTTAAATTGATTTTGGAGCGAAGTTTTCAAGAAAAAAATATTTGAAGTGCCAATTTTTGTACAGAGAGATATGGCAAGCCGATAGGATTAGCATGAAATCTGCTTTACCGCGCGAGCGGTATAGAAAATCCCGTCCTTTTTTTCATCTCCTCGTGTAAAATCTATAAATTCAAATATTTTTTCCTCGAAAACTAAAGTACAAAATGACATCGAATTTTGGCACGATATTTACGTAATTGATGGAAAATATTATAGAATTTCTCATTTTTAATTATTAGTATCATTGGACCTTCAAAAACCCTAGATTTTTTTTTCCATGACTTTATCTGTAGCCGATTGTATTTTTTTTTTTTTTTGAATCACTCAATTATTCCAATTATTCCAATACAATTTGAGCTGTGATTTTTTTCCATCAACTTTTTTCATTAATTCATATTTTTTTTATAAATTAATAATTTTTTTTTCGTTTGAGAAACTGCCTAGCACGGTTTATATTACTCCGGACTTTTTGAGGTTACAGTGCACTGTTGTTGTTTTGACGGGTATACATTGATAGTCAGTGCCGCCAACGTTTAGAAAAATCTTCTCACCGATTCATCTCAGCCAGCCGAATGCAGCCAACGTTTCAAAAAAATGTCTCACCGACTTTTTATTTTAGACAAAAACGGCGGAATGGGGCGTGGCTCATATTAAAATATTTTTTTTTAAACATTCAGAAACTTTTTTTTATCATTGAAGCATCATTTTCACACTAAAATACTGCAAGGGACGTGTAGTATTTTTGGTGATGAAAAAGAAGACTTCAATAAAAAAATAGAAAAAAAGCCTCTGAAAGGAAATGTATATATAGCGCTGTGCACGAGTTAAACGTGTACATGGCGCAAAACGCTATCGCGTTTTTTGATGTGCACGAGTTAAACGTGTACATGGCGCAAAACGCTATCGCGTTTTTTGATGTGCACGAGTTAAACGTGTACATGGCGCAAAACGCTATCGCGTTTTTTGATTTTTTTTTCTCTGTCGTCGAAGACATTATCAACAGTCCGTCATATAAACACGAAATACAACTAATTTTCTGTTATAATAATTACTTCAAACAGGATGAATGACGTTCCCGAGAATATTCATATAAAAAGGAGAAAATTCCAAAAACAATTCACACAAAGGCACATTCCACTGAAGCATAAGTACCAGCCTTGATGAAGTAAAATAACTATACCCAGATAACCAGCACTGTCGATGTCCTCAATCGGTGCCGAGAAAACGGCCTGAATTCTCAGCAACGGATTTGTTAATTTTTGAGGAGTTAATCCTATTATAGAGGCCTACCTGGGCCTCGTAGCTATGGATGCCGGTGGATGGCAGGGAGATAGACTTTATGATTATACTCGAGCATGCGAGGTGGCGCAGTTAAAACTTTGTGGGCCTACTGGCCGATGTCAGTAAAATAATTTTTTATGAGCAATATTTTTTTTAATCGGCTATGCAATATATCTGGACTAATTGCACATCTTATGAAACCGGAAAATAATCAATCGTGTCGAGGACAATTTTCCATTTTTGCTCCCGAATGGAAGCATTGTAAGCGCAATTTTTTTCGATTCCGAGATTTTATCGGAATATGACTAAGAATGATCCAAAATGCCAAGAAATTACATTTTTAAAAAGTGTCTGTATGCATGTGTGTGTATGTGTGACAGATTTCAGCTTATTGCTCCACAACGGTAATACTTGGTGAGTTGAAAATTCAACAGTACTTTCCCTCCCCGTGCAAATTGCTGTCAGTGAAATTTGAGCGAAATCGGTTGAGTACTTTTCGTGAAACCTCAAATTTTGAAAAATCGTTTTTTCGACTTTTCTCCGCGAAAAATTAATTCACAGCCCCCACTCTCAGCGATGAAATACATCTCACTTGAACTCACAATTTTCACTCGGGGTAAATTTCGCTCAGATTTTTCGTTTGCAGATAATTTCAATTACAGTGCTTTTTATCCTGAATTTACTATACACGATAGCTCAAAAACTATTTGAGTTAGAGACTTCAAATTTCGCCAGTTTGTGCATCTAATGAGCGAAAAGTTTGGTATTGAAATTGGGTGAAATCGCTCCAGTAGTTTCTGAGATATTGGCCAAAAACCATTTTATGATAAGAGGTTATATCTCGAAAACTATCCAAGCGATTACATCCAAGTTCAGCTTGAAAGATTCATCTCAATGAGCCCCACAAATGGTGATAATTTCAGATTTTTCAGAAGAAGTCTCTTGTAAGGATGTTCGATCAATTAGTTTTTCAAAAATCACGGTTTTTCTCAGCTTTCTTCCTAGGAACACTACTATACTGTAAGTCGACCGCACAAGGGCAGCGTGGTTATATGGGCAACAAGTGGCACGTACCTCGCCAATGTATCACTTTAGTACTAAGCTCTGTCGATAAAACAGAATGAGCGTCGAGGTTTTGATTCCTGTAAGTTACCACCGCTGTATTTGCGCTTTGCGCGGGCATTTCGAATTGAGCGCCAGCAATACGAAACGCGTTAGTACTGTCTGATAAAACTAGAATTGAAGCTGAAGCATTAGAGAAAAAAAGGTTTTTGAAATTCTTCATGTGAACATAATTTCCAAATTCCAGAAAATTCGTGGAATATCACTGAAAATTGATCAATAATTCAATATTTTAATACAAAGAACTTTATATTTGTTGATGAAATTACAATATATTATACATCAGCTACATATTGATATATGTGCTACAGAAAATAGCATTTAATATTTATAGCAGTTTTTTCTCCGATTTTCAAGGAAAGTGAATTAACTTCATAATCATGGGACAAAACTGGTGGATTATTTTTTTATCTTAAAGGGAAG
The DNA here is from genome assembly GCA_963921955.1 of Aleiodes alternator. NCBI lineage: Eukaryota > Metazoa > Arthropoda > Insecta > Hymenoptera > Braconidae > Aleiodes > Aleiodes alternator. Next base: position 5,321,873 of record OY998106.1, read on the forward strand.
CCGAATGTACATTCATGACAATAAGAATCACTTTCATTTTTTTCACGTTGAGCCAGTACAAAATTGAATTTAATCTTAATGTCATAAGACGTCCTAGCAGAATTTTCCTTGAAATGCCCATTAAGTTTTAATGATTACGTGAAAATAATTTTGTTTTCACCTGAGAAATCCCTCAAATAATCTCGATGATTCACATAAGCATGGTGATAAGTCCTGATTTGTCTTCGATCTTCATAAGAATGTGAATGGAGTGGATGAGTTTTTAAGAAGTTCCCTTCTAAAAAAAAGCATGAAACGTTTTTTGTCACCGTTTCATTTTTCCTAAACCTAGCTATACCATAGTCATACTATATTAGTATAGATAATATAGTATAGAATAGCTGGTAGAGTGTAGTATAGCTAGAATAGCTATACTATAGAATAGCTACCCATAAAACAAATTGCCGGCATATCATCGAATAACTGTTGACATGAAAGCCGAAATTTTGCTGCAGAATTGCCGACAAAATTGTGGACAATATTACCGCAGCTGAGATATCATATAAATATCAAACATCAGAGTTATTAGCGGAATTATCAGGAAACTATCCGCAAAAAATGTGAGAATTGTCGATACAGCTATACAGGGTGTTTCTAAATTACCGTTACAGCGGGCAATGGGAAGTAGCTTATGATTCAAATAGCCTAGGAAAAATGTAAAAAAAAATATTCATTAATTTGAATTTGAATACAAAGCAATTATCTGCGGACGAATAGCAATTGAGAATGAGCGCGCGTAGAACATGGCATTAGAAAAATATGGCTCCCTAGCAACGCAAATACGTCACTTCCGTTGACAAGCGATCGATATCAGAATCAGACTGCAGTGCCACGCGGTCGGTAAACGGACTGTATTGCAACTTGTTTATAACTGCTGTCACCATTGGATGGCGTCACTAATAGCCTAAATTCAGAAGAATGGTGAATTAAATTGATGAGAAACACAGATGAGAGCTATGAATTCCCAACGCATAAATTAGAAATATCATCGTACTTCGTGCACCATCAGCCGGAATGAGATAATTTATTTTGAATACAGAGATATTTGAACAACAGAAAAGATAATTCAGGTTAAAATTATGGATGAGCTCGGCACTCCGCCAGTGCTTTCATTCCAGCAAGGCTTGAGTTTGAGGAAAACGCACGATGATGAACACACATGAGTGAAATGAAGCACTCCTGGAGAATTAATATTTTCATAGATTGAGTTCGCCGAGACACAGATCTCCAAAAATCTCAACAAGAAGTGAGATTGGGATCAATTATTTTCTGTTCATAGCCAAACAGCAAGCAGTAATATGAATTATCGAATAATCAACCGATAACAGAAGAAATATCACCGTTAAGTCTGCATACTGATTTTCCTAAACGGTGTAATTGTGTAATGAAGTGCTACACTAATAAAGAGACTGCCCTGATGCTGATGAAACTCAGCAACAGGGTGAGCAGAATCCTACACAAATAATAATTTCTTACCATAGGAATTGCCTCACGTAATTTGGTCAGTACAGAAAAATGAGATGATAATTGGGATAACTATCACTTTGCCCATCATTGCCATATCTGCCAGGGGTGCTGCTCTCGGAATTCTTTGCTAGAGAATCGAGATATGTCACTTTCGCACCCAATTGAGCAACAGTAATCTGGAAAATTCAATTGCCAGCTATTCACAACGGAAGTATTGGTGTGAAATGCATAAATCAAGTCCCCAAATCTGTTCAAATCTGTCAGCAAGTGCTACTGTCAGTTAAACACTGGCCCTGGTTCCAATTGATCATTATCGAGGAAAGAACTCTTCACACCTGCAGTAGATTTGATCTGCAGTAATGACCCGACATAAAGCGGTGAATACAAAAGAACGCCACGAGGAAAGTGGAAAAATTGAGGCTCACGGTCATCAACAGACTGACTGCAAACGCTACTTTCAGGAAACAATGCTAAATAAGAGAACCGTGTCACCGTCATTATCTTGAAAGTGGTAAAGTTAGGCATTCACCTTGTATTGTGTTTCTAGCAGAACAGACAGCAATAATCTGGAAAATTCTGTTAACTATTTATGAAGGAAATATCCAACTAGAATGCCAAAATAGAATTTCCAGAGCTGTTCAAATCTGTCGGCAAGTGCTACTGTCAGTGCTTGAAAAACAGAAAAGATAGTTCGGGGGGAATTCATGGATGAGCTCGACATTTCACTAGAGCTTCCACTCCAGTAAGGCTTGACTTTGAGGAAAAAGCACAGATAAACTGATCAGCTGATTGTCTCAAATGAATTTGATCATTCTTCAATGAGTCACGTGATGAGGATAGGGGGTATGTTCCACTTGAGACCAGCTACTGGTCAGTAGCAGGTACTTCAACGTTTAGGAACCAGAAGTTGGTAGTACTCCCTACCTACAATAATAGGAAGTCCTACCAACTTCTGGTTCCTAAACGTAAAAGTACTTACCACTGACCAGTAGCTGGTCCCAAGTGGAACACACCCAGGAAGTACACTTCAAATAAAGCACTCCGGGGAAATCAATATTTTCATTGATTGAGTTCACCGAGATACACATCTGTAGAAATGTCAACAAGAAGTAAGATTGAGACCAATCATATTCTTCTCATAACTCAACAGCAAAGCAGTAATATGAATTATTCAATCATCTACTAATTACAGAAGAAATATCAATGTAAAGTTTGCATACTAATGCCTCTAAGCGCTGTAATTGTGTAATGACGAGCTACACTGACGAAGAGATTGCCCTGATGCTGATGAAAATCAGCAACAGGGTGATCAGAATCCTAAGCCCCTGATTATTTCTGTCCGTAGGAATTGTCTCACGTAATTTGGTCAGTACAGAAAAATCACATGACAACTGGGACAAATATCACTTCGCCTATCATTGACATTGCTGACGGGAGTGCTACTCTTAAAATTCTGTGCTTGACAATCGAGATATGTCACTCTCGTACCCAATTGGGCAACAGTCATCCGAACAATTCAATTGCCAGCTATTTACAACGGAAGTTTCGGAGTGAAATGCATAAATCGAGTTCTCAGATCTGTTCAAATCTGTCAGCAAGTGCTACTGCCGGTGCAACACTGGCCCTGGTTCCAATTAATCATTATTGAGGGAAGAACTCTTCACACCTGCAGTAGATATGATCTGCAATAATGATCCGACATAAAGCGGTGAATACCAGAGAACACCTCGAGGAAAAAGGAAAAATTGAGGTTCACGGTCATCAACAGACTGACTGCAAACGCTACTTTCAGGAAATTATGCTACATAGTAGAACCGTGTCACCGTCATTATCTCGAAAGTGGTAAAGTTAGGCATTCACCATGTATTGTGTTTCTAGCAGAGCAGACAGCAATAATCTGGAAAATTCAGTTGCCAACTATTTACGAAGGAAATATCCAACTAGAATGCTGAAATAGAATTTCCAGAGCTGTTTAAATCTGTCAGTCAAGTGCTACTGTCAGTGCTTGAAAAACAGAAAAGATAGTTCAGGTGGAATTCATGGATGAGCTCGACATTTCACTAGTGCTTCCACTCCAGCAAGGCTTGACTTTGAGAAAAAAGCACAGATAAACTGATCAGCTGATTGTCTCAAATAAATTTGATCATTCTTCAATAAGTCACGTGATGAGGATAGGGGGTCTGTTCCACTTGGGACCAGCTACTGGTCAGTAGCAGGTACTTTAACGTTTAGGAACCAGAAGCTGGTAGTACTCCCGACCTACAATAATAGAAAGTCCTACCAACTTCTGGTTTCTAAACGTAGGAGTACTTACCACTGACCAGTAGCTGGTCCCAAGTGAAACACATCCAGGAGGTACACTTGGAATAAAGCACTCCGGGGAAATCAATATTTTCATAGATTGAGTTCGCCGAGATACACATCTGTAGAAATGTCAACAAGAAGTACGATTGAGATCAATCATATTCTTCTCATAGCCAAACAGCAAAGCAGTAATATGAATTATTCAATCATCTACTAATTACAGAAGAAATGTCCATGTAAAGTTTGCATACTAATGCCTTTAAGCGCTGTAATTGTGTAATGACGTGCTACACTAACGAAGAGACTGCCCTGATACTGATGAAACTCAACAACAGGGCGATCAGAATCCTAAGCCCCTGATGATTTCTGTCCGTAGGAATTGTCTCACGTAATTTGGTCAGTACAGAAAAATTACATGACAACTGAGACAAATATCACTTCGCCTATCATTGATATTGCTGACGGAAGTGCTACTCTCAAAAATCTGTGCTTTACAATCGAGATATGTCACTCTCGTACCCAATTGGGCACCAATAATCTGAACAATTCAATTGCCAGCTATTTACAACGGAAGTATTGGAGTGAGATGCATAAATCAAGTTCCCAGATCTGTTCAAATCTGTCAGCAAGTGCTACTGTCAGTGCAACACTGGCCCTGGTTCCAATTAATCATTACTGAGGGAAGAACTCTTCACACCTGCAGTAGATTTGATCTGCAATAATGACCCGACATAAAGCAGTGAATACCAGAGAAATATACTGCAACTTGAAACTTGGGGAAACTGCTCAAAAGGCTTCCTTCGGTAGAGTTCGCATTCCAGAGGATGTGCATTTCACGGAAAAATCGGGAAAAAAGTTTCCATGAATATTTCCAAAATTATGGTGATGTTGGTGTGCAGTGAGAGATGGTGGTGCACTCACTCAACTGAGACTCGACCGACAGATAGGAATGTATAACGAGGTGAAAAATGGTCGAATAATAGCCGTCATTGAATCTATGAATGGCAACAATTGAATATTCTCACATATATGAAAATTAATATAAGATTCCATTGAAGAAAGAAAAACGCGTGAATGTGGGATCGAACCGGGAATCTTCGCATTACCAGCTGTCTGTCTGTCTGTCTGTCTTTCCATCTGTCTGTCTGTCTGTCTGTCTGTCTGTCTGTCTGTCTGTCTTTCCATCTGTCTGTCTGTCTGTTTGTCTGTCTGTCTGTCTGTCTTTCCATCTGTCTGTCTGTCTGTCTTTCCATCTGTCTGTCTCTCTGTCTGTCTGTCTGTCTTTCCATCTGTCTGTCTGTCTGTCTGTCTTTCCATCTGTCTGTCTGTCTGTCTTTCCATCTGTCTGTCTGTCTGTCTGTCTTTCCATCTGTCTGTCTGTCTGTCTGTCTTTCTATCTGTCTGTCTGTCTGTCTGTCTTTCCATCTGCCTGTCTGTCTGTCTGTCTTTCCATCTGTCTGTCTGTCTGTCTGTCTTTCCATCTGTCTGTCTGTCTGTCTGTCTTGCCATCTGTCTGTCTGTCTGTCTGTCTTTCCATCTGTCTGTCTGTCTGTCTTTCCATCTGTCTGTCTGTCTGTCTGTCTTTCCATCTGTCTGTCTGTCTGTCTTTCCATCTGTCTGTCTGTCTGTCTGTCTGTCTTTCCATCTGTCTGTCTGTCTGTCTTTCCATCTGTCTGTCTGTCTGTCTGTCTGTCTTTCCATCTGTCTGTCTGTCTGTCTTTCCATCTGTCTGTCTGTCTGTCTTTCCATCTGTCTGTCTGTCTGTCTGTCTAGCTATGACTGGCGGATCATGGGAAAATACGATAAAGCATCTTCACAATTTGAGACCTCCAGAACGCTTTCTGATAGTTCTCAAAACCATTTCTAAATGTGTGTGTGTGTATAACCAATCTTCCGTTCACGATTCCTCATTAATCAATGATGTGATCGTGATAATTAATCATTCCGATATGAATTAGATTGGATTAGATTTTAGTCGATAACGATTCAGTGATTTCTCAATTTTTCACAAAAACATGATGGAGTGAACTTCATGCGGAATTGAAAACATCGTTCCTTGGTTAAAAATATAGAAATACGGATCAATGTTGATGAACAAAATTCTGAAGGAGAATGAAGCAAAATGGATCCATGGGGCAAACTGGACTAGATCATTTCATTACCGTATCTTGCTCTTGAAATTTCCAGATATTGACTCATTCAATGAAAGACTTAATTTTTCAGACGAATCGAAATAGTTCATTCATTCGCAACTCTTCGTATTTTTTCTGCATCTGCGTAATAATACGTGAGGGGAATTATTGGAAAGGTTTCAGTGTTGCTGAAAAAGTTATATCGATTATGATATTGATTCACTTACTCACCCCAATCAGCTGACGAGTGTAGCGAGTGAGCAATAACGCACTTAACTCTACGAGTGAGCGTAGCGAGTGCGAATCGCAAATCTTCTGAATCAAAAAAAAAATTATACTCCCAAGAAACTTGCGGACTAACGCTCGAAATAAATGTTTGGAATTTACTTTTTGATGTTTAAGGGGGCATTCTAGTGTGACGGCCGGAAAAAGTCTCCATTTTTAAGATTTTGAAGTGAAACTTCTTTTTTTTTTTACAGTTAGGATGCTCCGATCAGGCTCATTTTTTTATCACGAATGAAAGGACTCATAAAGAATTGGAAAAAATTTTTTTCACTTCATTTTTATTAATTTTTTACACACTTCTTGGACATTGAAAATGGAAAAAAAAAAGTTTCAAAACGGTGTGCACTCTCAAGTGCAGAGTTTTTGAGTTATTGTAACTGAATTTTCAGAAATGATGGCCAATGAAGGTTGCTGGAGGTGGTTCTGGCAACAGTGCTGGCTCTGGTCTCCGGAACGGTCCCAAGACTGGCCCGGGACTAGTTTGTGACGGAATCGAGTTCTTGTCACACAGCTCTGGTGCTGGAGAAGAGTCCCACATTGGGATGTAACTGAATTTTTTTTTTTTTTTAAGCGAGATAAGCGAGATAGAGGAATATCTCGATTGTAAAGCACAGATTTTTGAGAGTAGCACTTCCGTCAGCAATATCAATGATAGGCGAAGTGATATTTGTCTCAGTTGTCATGTAATTTTTCTGTACTGACCAAATTACGTGAGCCAATTCCTACGGACAGAAATCATCAGGGGCTTAGGATTCTGATCGCCCTGTTGTTGAGTTTCATCAGTATCAGGGCAGTCTCTTCGTTAGTGTAGCACGTCATTACACAATTACAGCGCTTAAAGGCATTAGTATGCAAACTTTACATGGACATTTCTTCTGTAATTAGTAGATGATTGAATAATTCATATTACTGCTTTGCTGTTTGGCTATGAGAAGAATATGATTGATCTCAATCTTACTTCTTGTTGACATTTCTACAGATGTGTATCTCGTCGAACTCAATCTATGAAAATATTGATTTCCCCGGAGTGCTTTATTCCAAGTGTACCTCCTGGGTGTGTTTCACTTGGGACCAGCTACTGGTCAGTGGTAAGTACTCTTACGTTTAGAAACCAGAAGTTGGTAGGACTTTCTATTATTGTAGGTCGGGAGTACTACCAGCTTCTGGTTCCTAAACGTTAAAGTACCTGCTACTGACCAGTAGCTGGTCCCAAGTGGAACAGACCCCCTATCCTCATCACGTGACTTATTGAAGAATGATCAAATTTATTTGAGACAATCAGCTGATCAGTTTATCTGTGCTTTTTTCTCAAAGTCAAGCCTTGCTGGAGTGGAAGCACTAGTGAAATGTCGAGCTCATCCATGAATTCCACCCGAACTATCTTTTCTGTTTTTCAAGCACTGACAGTAGCACTTGACTGACAGATTTGAACAGCTCTGGAAATTCTATTTGGGCATTCTAGTTGGATATTTCCTTCGTAAATAGTTGGCAACTGAATTTTCCAGATTATTGCTGTCTGTTCTGCTAGAAACACAATACATGGTGAATGCCTAACTTTACCACTTTCGAGATAATGACGGTGACACGGTTCTATTATGTAGCATAATTTCCTGAAAGTAGCGTTTGCAGTCAGTCTGTTGATGACCGTGAGCCTCAATTTTTCCACTTTCCTCGTGGCGTTCTTTTGTATTCACCGCTTTATGTCGGGTCATTACTGCAGATCAAATCTACTGCAGGTGTGAAGAGTTCTCTCCTCGATAATGATCAATTGGAACCAGGGCCAGTGTTTAACTGACAGTAGCACTTGCTGACAGATTTGAACAGATTTGGGGACTTGATTTATGCATTTCACACCAATACTTCCGTTGTGAATAGCTGGAAATTGAATTTTCCAGATTACTGTTGCTCAATTGGGTGCGAAAGTGACATATCTCGATTCTCTAGCAAAGAATTCCGAGAGCAGCACCCCTGGCGGATATGGCAATGATGGGCAAAGTGATAGTTATCCCAATTATCATCTCATTTTTCTGTACTGACCAAATTACGTGAGGCAATTCCTATGGTAAGAAATTATTATTTGTGTAGGATTCTGCTCACCCTGTTGCTGAGTTTCATCAGCATCAGGGCAGTCTCTTTATTAGTGTAGCACTTCATTACACAATTACACCGTTTAGGAAAATCAGTATGCAGACTTAACGGTGATATTTCTTCTGTTATCGGTTGATTATTCGATAATTCATATTACTGCTTGCTGTTTGGCTATGAACAGAAAATAATTGATCCCAATCTCACTTCTTGTTGAGATTTTTGGAGATCTGTGTCTCGGCGAACTCAATCTATGAAAATATCAATTCTCGAGGAGTGCTTTATTTCACTCATGTGTGTTCATCATCGTGCGTTTTCCTCAAACTCAAGCCTTGCTGGAATGAAAGCACTGGCGGAGTGCCGAGCTCATCCATAATTTTAACCTGAATTATCTTTTCTGTTGTTCAAATATCTCTGTATTCAAAATAAATTATCTCATTCCGGCTGATGGTGCACGAAGTACGATGATACTTCTAATTTATGCGTTGGGAATTCATAGCTCTCATCTGTGTTTCTCATCAATTTAATTCACCATTCTTCTGAATTTAGGCTATTAGTGACGCCATCCAACGGCGACAGCAGTTATAAACAAGTTGCAATACAGTCCGTTTACCGACCGCGTGGCACTGCAGTCTGATTCTGATATCGATCGCTTGTCAACGGAAGTGACGTATTTGCGTTGCTAGGGAGCCATATTTTTCTAATGCCATGTTCTACGCGCGCTCATTCTCAATTGCTATTCGTCCGCAGATAATTGCTTTGTATTCAAATTCAAATTAATGAATTTTTTTTTTCACATTTTTCCTAGGCTATTTGAATCATAAGCTACTCCCCATTGCCCGCTGTAACGGTAATTTGGAAACACCCTGTATATGAAAATTTTCCTGAGTCAAGTATAATTGCTAGAAACACTACTAATGAGTCCATTCAAATGAGGAAGCAAAATGCATCAGCTTTTCAGTGCTCACAGAGATTTGAAAAAATTGCGAATTGCTAGATTTTGGAGTGAAAAGCAAAAATTCAAACAGCTGTTGAAGGCAACCCATTCCTTTCTGCTTATGAAAACTATTGAAGTACGGCGGATTGTGTTTTCTCTTTTAATCGAGGAAGGGTGGTTTTAAATCTTCATTCGCATGATCAGTTTCCTCTGGAGAAGTTGGTTTTGATCCATATTTTGATCATCTCTAGTTGAAAAATGCTAAAAGTGTGATGGAAGGTTAGGGAAAAAATCGAAACTACCACAGGAATAAGTTTTATGCTAATATCCAGAAAATAGCAAACAGTATCGAAAAAGTTTTAGGGCAAAAGTTGAAGGGACAATGTGATCTACAAAATTGTTGTAATACATTTTTTTTGCGTATTCGCAAAATCAACTGAGATATTTACCATTTACTCAAGTAAATCTTAGGATATTTTGGACGTCTTAGCCCTATACGAGAATTGTCAGACGTCCAAAATATCCCACGATCTTCAAGAAAGCGTGAAAATATGAAAAATGTATATTTCTTTAATATTTCTTCCTCTCGAACATATCTACAAAACAGAGAGAATGATATCCCATATCCCAGTCGATAACCCGTTAGAATTTGCCGCTAGTGGGTTTTTTAGAACTCGTAAAATGTGTCTAAAAAATGAAAAAATAATGCTGAATTCCGGCACATGATATTCTAGGTTATCATAAAATTGTTTAATTCTTTTCCACAGAAAATGTTTCATTCAACATTAGTCTCGATAAGTAGTCAGTATTTGTTTACGAATTTCAAACAATCGTGACGTCAAACAATTATTCAGTAGAAACCGAAAACAACTGATAACGTAAAAGAATCTCCAACAGAGAAACTGAATTTTTTCGGTTTCTTTACATCCAACTATAACTTTCAGACTTTTATGCTTCGGGAAGATTTTAGAATTTAATTTTCACGATTTTTCCTTTCTCCAATATCCATTATTGTTCCGTGCAGGAATTCAAGGGAATTCTCCTAATCAAAAACTATCATGGCAAGCTCAAATTTCAACCAAATCTTACCGATTACACCCTTTGAAGAAATATATATAAGGCATTCCTCGCTATTTCACTCGTTTTTTGGGTTTGATTTTTGGAGTTTTTTCATTTTTTGATATGTTGTGGAAATGCTCAACACAAGTCATTTCCCACAAAAAAAACAAAAAAAAAAATTTTTTGAAAATTTTACGACCATTTCCACTTTTGGAGAAACGCTTTTGGTGCTCAAATCTCTCCAACTTCAAATGCTCATATGTCATTTAATATTAATTATATGGAAAAAGTGGAAGAATACATTTGTGTGGGGAAAGATTATAGAATCACATTTACATTTTTTTCTAATGATCGAAACGAGATTTTTCTATTTTTTATTAACTATTTAAATAAACAAATTGACTGGAATTATCGAATACATGCTTTTAAAAATCTGAAAAAAATATATGGGGAAGATTGAGTTATTTCTGATTTTCCTGTAAATTTTCGCGATACACTCTCCGACCGTTTGCGAGAAATAGCTTTTTTTATGGTTTTACGCGATCCGAGGCCGCTGCCGAAGGACCGTGTGCACGCGCACAACGTTTTAGTGGCCAGTCATGTGATCGAGTGGCTCGTAAGCTGAGTGCTCCCTATCACTCTAACGTTGTGCGCATGCGCACGGTTCTTGGACAGTGGCCTCGGATCCCCCAAAAACATAAAAAAATCCATTTTTCGCAAACGGTTGAAGAGTGTATCGCGAAAATTTATAGGAAAATCAGAAATAAATCAATCATGTACATATATTTTTTTCAGATTTTTAAAAGCATGTATTCGATAATTTCAGTCAATTTGTTTATTTAAATAGTTAATAAAAAATAGAAAAATCACGTTTCGATCATTGGAAAAAATGTAAATGCAATTCTATGATCTTTCCCCATATAAACGTTTTCTTTCACTTTTTTCATATAATTAATATTTAATGAGATATGAGCATTTGGAGCTAGAGAAAATATGAATTTTTCCCAAAAAAACAGTGTCTTTCCGAAAATGAAAATGGTCGTAAAATTTTCAAAAAAATTATTTTTGGGTTTTTTTTGTAGGAAATGACTTGTCTTGAGCATTTCCACAAAATATCAAGAAATGAAAAAAATCAAACCCAAAAAACGACGAAATAGCGTGGAATGCCCCATATATGTCTTCTATTTTCATTCACATATTTTTCAGAAAAAGGTATCAGTCATTGCGTGAAAAACACTTATTATTCATTCAATTGCTCCGTCCAATTGTTTTCGCTTTTCAGATTCATTTTCATGTTTATAGCATGTTTCTAGAATCTTCACTACTGGATCTTTTGAAAGTCGTAAATCACTTGTAAAAAATGGAAAAACTATTTAGAAATTTGGGGCACTTTTGATGTTCAAGGTTATTGTAAAATTGCTCGAGTCTTTTCCATGGAAATTTTTTCATTCATTCTTTGAATTGATAGGGTCACCTAAGTCGAAATATTTATCTTGATAAACCGTCAGTTCACAAAATTCAAACAATCGTCACCTCAAACATTTTTGAATTTACGTATGAGATTACACAACAGGGAAAAATAATTTTTTTGTAATTCAACACATCATATGCTTTATAAGTTTTGTATGAGGGATAATGATCTAAAATTGTTGCATGTGAAAAGTGTGTAGGAAGAGAGACGATTTCAAATCCATGAAATTTACTACTGCAATTAAATAATAGAATTGCTCATGCAGAGTTATGGTTGGAACTTTTGTCGAGAAATTTAACCCTTAATTTGCAGCATATTTCAATCAAAATGCTCTGATAACTTTCCCCGGTTATCTTTAACATTTGACGGTAAAATGTCGTCAACTCACACTTAAATTGCCGACAAGTTAACTCCAATTACTCCAATAACTCCAAATATTAATCTCAAAATGAAAGGAACGAATCTCCACACTTACGCCCCTTCGGTATTTCCATAAAGAAATCATTCTATCTCTTTTCGAGATATTCATCTTCCTAAATAGCCAAAAGTAAAGAATGAAAAAAACCGGCAATTCAAGTTAGCCAATTTTTCCATTAGTTTCTTCGATATTTCTCGGAAACTAAGCGAGATAGTGCAACTTCACTTCTAACTTTTTTTGTAGCTCTTGAAATTTTCTCCGAAATGCAATCGGCGCTAAATCTCCCTATCTGACTCATTCTTCGAAACATTGGTCAAAAATGAGATATAAAAGAAATCAACAATTGATTCGCGGAAAGGCTGAAATATCTCTTTATCATGCAATTACAGACGCATCTCGGATCATGATGCACCAAGAAAATGGATCGAATCTCGAAAGATATTTCAATTTAGAGAAAAAACAGTTGTTAAAAGAAAAATAGTGAAAATTCTGGGAATTCCAATCGATATGTTTTACCTTTATTATTTGTTTTTTTTTGTCCGGCGATGAGTGCAAGATGCTGCGAGTAAGGTCTAAAGGGAAGCTGAATGTTTCTTCACTCTATTCGGGAGAGACCGCAATGGCCAATTACCAACAAAATAATTTCTTAACTCTCCAATAAGACCGAAAAATACGGGATACGCTGAGAATATGTCGAAAAAATGAAGGCATTTTTTGGATATCGGAGAAATGGATATTCGAAGGAGATTGAAGATTGAAATGTACAGTGAATGAGCCCAAAAATTTTGAAACGGGTAGCTTCGTCTCGTATTCATCCGGGGGAACATTGGTAACGTTGCGATAGAATGTCAAAGAGTTTCATACTTCTCGTGGGAACTTCATTCACACACTCATTGAGTTTAGAATTCTTGGGCTAGGCGAAAAATATAGGATTCGCATCGACTAGTCGGGAAAACTAGTGCTACACTACAAATTTTCGGGACCCACGCGTCCATGAGGATTTTCCGTCCATCCAAATGAATCGTGTGAATACTCTATCCGGTATTTACCCAGTGGAGCGTTGGTAACATTGAGCCCAAATTCGCTAACCTTTCATTTTCCCGCATTGTCATTCCCGTATTGTCACGGGCTAGTACGAAGAATCTCTTCAGTCATTCCTCATACAAAATTGATGAAGTATATGAGATGTCGGATTTCAAAAAAGTGAAAAAATTAATCTTTCCTATTATGTAATCTTCTACGTAATCAATTGTTTTCTTCTCCTACTGAAGAAAGGTTTGAGTATACGATCTGTAACGAGGTTTCTCATTACGGCTATCGCATCGGCTTATGCCACCTTCGGGTGAAGCTATTCAAGTGTAGAGCTCGATAAGACGCACACATGAATAGCTAGACAAATTCTACCGCCGTGCCATCTGCGTAAGATGACACCTTAAAATTATCGTCAACTAACTGTCACATCCGTAGGATTTATATGCGGCTGAGGATAAGGCAGAAGCTCAGCTGAATTGCTGGCGCTCCAGTAGAGATGTCCGAGTTATCTCCGGGCCTGGCAGTGGTGGGAGAAGAAGAATCACGCAGGCGTGCGGAGAGACCTCTAGACGAGGAGAAGCGGCCTCAGCCGATAGAAATAGACCCAACGACACGATGAGCACTTAGTCTGCCTTGGGTGGCAGACTCGAGAGGATCGGGAGACGTCCCTGGAACCTCTACCGCTCGCTTAAGCGAGAGTTACCGTTGCATGCCCGTACCGTCGCTACATGGCGTTTCTCTTGTGGATGGAGACATTCGGTGTTCTCTGGGTGATGATAGATCAGAGAAATACTGCGGACGGGCTCATCCAGAGGCTATCGCGGAATACCCAATTCCGACTTGTTCTCGCTAAAGGGACTATGACTAGATCCGTGCCCCCCCTACCATAAGCAGCACACTGGGTTGCCGGGAATGGATTGCCCATGCCATCCATTGGGGTTAGTAATTCCCCGAGTAATTACTATCGAAGGTTCAGTAGACTAGTCCGAAACCGCCCTGAGAGGTTACGCGTGATGAGCCCAGGGAAAACCAGCACACAGTGAGTTTTGTTCGTTCCTTCGGTAAAGAATGAACTAGCACCCACGCTATCGGACCGTGTGTGCGGAAAGTGATGGCTGGAAGTGTAACGGGACTGGACAAATCCCGTTACAGATTGTTTGAATTTCGTGAATAGATACTGACATTTTATCAGTATAAATATTTGGACTCAGATAACTCCATCAATTCTGATGGTAAATAAAAATTTCATGTGAAAAAACTCGAACAATTTTACGATAACCTTCAACGTCAAGTGCCACGAATTTTAAAATTGTCTTTTCATTTTTCACACATGTTTTACAGCTTCCAAACAATGCAGTGGTGGGAAATCCTAGAAACATATTATCAAGATGGAAACGAATCCGGAAAGTGAAACAAATTTCGAATAAATATGGTATCGGAAATATTTGTCAATACTGTGACCATAATTGGACGTCAATTGTATTGCGACGTCCGTCAGTCATTTATTTAACGTAAATAATGTAACGCCATATTTTGGCCGTTACAAATATTTGTTTCTTCATTAGACCGGTATCGCGGTGAATGTTTATTTTATTGGAATCACCAAGACGGAAGGTCCCGAGAAACGAGAAAGAATATTTTTATTTAACTAATTCGTTTATGTTTGAATTTTCCGCCTTGAATATTCCCGCTCTTGCCGGAGTTTTCTCTCCAAGTTGGAAGGAGGCGCTAGCAGACGGACAAAGACAACAGGGAACTGCTGAGATGGATTATCGACGCAGATAGCGGAAATCAATGGAAGGGGGTTTTCTTTTGGATTCTTCCATATGATTGGCGGAAATGGAAATCAAGGACGTCTGGACTATCTCAATTAATTCGATTATAATTCATTACGATAAATATTAATGAAGAGATGCTTGTAAAAATTTATTGCGGAATTTTGACGTTATAATTTGAGACTTATTCTTTTATCATAAATTTAATCACCGGATTTAAAGCAAAACAATACCGGCGATAAAAGAATAGAATTAACGTCATTGGCCAATTAATTGGGGAAGAGCCACCTGTGGTCTAAATTCGACGCACGCCGGCGTCGTTTTGGTGGCAAATAGTACGGACGTGATTTTCGCTGTAAGAAAAAATATATTAATTACCGTTGCAATAATTGCAATACTTATCGTTGCACTCAATATTTTTGGAGAAATTAAAATTACCGAGGATAATTGAAGATTTTCTTGGACGATTACCGGGGAAATTGGACGTTTGAAGCAGGGATTTGGCTTCGAGGTTAATCAACAACACTCCAGTAAGCGTGTGATTATTCTCGGCATAGTTTTGGACATTTTTTTTGCTAGCGTCGTTACGACGCCGGTAACCGCCATTTTCGGATTTTTCCATGGCGTGTTAGTTTTTTTTTTTATGAAATTTTAGTTTGAAATTCTCGTTTCTCCCAGCTTTTTTATTTTTGTTAATTTCGGAAAATTATTGTCGGGAAAATTAATTGAGAATTTGTGATTTAATTATTTCTTTTAAATTGAAATTGGTCAGCATTTCATTTAATTTTCAGCGATAATTTTAGACGATAATTTTGATTATTGTTATTATTATTTTTTTTTATTATTTCGAGTTATCGCTGGGAATTATAAAGGTGCATTTTAAAGGACGCCGATCGTCCATGCGACTATAAAGTCTTAAGGTACTTGTCGCGTGAATCAGAATTAATTCAAATTTTGACTTTTAATTTTCTTGATTATTTTTTTTTCAACGACAATTTAATTTGTGTTGTTAATTACTGTTTTGTAATGTTGGTGAAAATTTTTCGGGACTTTTGAATTAGTTCTGATGATTATTTTTTTGTTTTGATAAATAAAATTATATAGAGTCCTGAATAATTGATTCATGTTATTTTCCCGATATTAAAGACAATTATAATGCTGTTTAACAAAATTTAAATTCAGTAACTAAATATTTATTTTTTGATTATTATTGTAATATTTTACTTTCATTTTTTTTAAAGAGCATAGTGAAACAAAAGATATCGCTCTGAATTAAAATAATAAAACAAAATTGAATTATATTTTATTTAGAAATCTGTATTCCTTTTCGATAAATTTACAGGTGAGTTTTGAACCCAGCCGCCTCCGCGGTCATTACGATTTTGGACTCCTTTTGTTACTGACTAGTCGGATAATCACCTGGGGATTAAATTTTGATATTTCTTTGTTTGTTTTGATTTTCGGACGACAGGTCGTCCTGGCGCCCAACAATTAACGTTGTTTGATTTTATTGATTTTTTTTTGTATTTTGATTTATTTGAGTTTCACGCAATTCTTTGATTACCGTGGATTAAAAATACGTGACAATAAATAGAGCAAAAACATTAAAAACATCGAACAAACTAATACATTTTCAGAAAATATTTATGGTTGCTTTCCCACGTTTTTTTCTGTGGGCTAGCAATAAATTTTAGAGACATTGTGCCGTATGCTCAAGTGTCTCGCTTTAAAAATTCTCGTTTTTGGAAAGAGATTCCAATTTCGAAACGCCTAAAAAAAAAATAAACGCAGAGAAAATTCGAGTCAAAGAAAACCATTTATGGTTTCTCAAGTGACAGACGATGTAGTGGAGTCGGACCCACTCTCGCTGTCTCTCTTTTTTTTACGACCCTCTCATCTGGTCCAGAGGGTCGGTTGGATGTTTTATTCTAGAGATATTATCCAGACGTTTCTACAAGTGTTGAGGATTTTGGAGACTACGAAAATTTAACAAAAATTATTTGAAACAGATGTTTTTTTTTCTTCTCGAGAAATTCAGAAAATTGGATTTTGTGTAGGGGAGAACGGGCCTCCCCAAAGCAAAACATAAGTTCACTTACATATAGGAAATTAAGAAGAGACCGTGTGGAGGGAATGGAGTGACCCGGAAACATATGTCCAGAAAATCTTGAAGAGGAAAACCTAAGACCCAAATGTTACGTCATTGGTCTTAGCCGCCTCTCCCTTAAAAAATAAGGAAACGCCTTCAAAATGATTCGAAGGACTACAGAACTGTTTAATTCTTGAGTTAGTCAACTCTATGCTCAGAAACCGTCAAATTTAATTATTTTTCCACAAGTGTCAACCGTCTACAAAATGAGAAAAAGGAAGAAGAAGAAAACAGTTAGAAGTGAATTAAAAAACTTGAATACCATTTTGGAAGTTAGTTATCGAATAAATAATAATAAATATTTTTCAAATTCAATTCAAGTAAATTCGGATTAAATGAAGATGTTTAGAGTAAATTACAAGTGAAAGTGTTTGGTTATGGACGAATAACCATTAAAAACACTCACGCACTCACACTCACACAGAGCCACTCGAATTTCTTTATCGGTCATCGGCCTACTGACCGTGACCTACTCAACTTTGGCACTCGAGGCGCCACTTGATTGACCGGTGTTCTGACCCGCAATCTATCGAAGGATAGATTAATTAATTCAGGACACCTGCCATATTTTCTTGGAATTCTCATCCTTATTCTCGAAAGAGCTATTCTCGCGTCAAGTGCAAAAAGTCTTCTCAGAATTTCTCATATATTCTCAATTAAAAAATAGTTAATAGAAACTCTCAAAACTCTTGATTATCTCAATTCAATTATTGTTAAAACAAAAAGTGATTAAGGCTGTGATAAATAATTTGATTATTTATAATAAAGTTACAATTAAATCGAAAATCTCGTGCACGCTTCATTTTTTGACTCACACCACGCTCCTCTCAAAATCCGGTTAAATCTCGCGAATCATTAATAAATATTCAAAAAACCAGTGAACAACTCAAACATTTTGGTCCTTCGAGCAGAATAAATTGAATATTTATTGGATTTTCTCATTCTTTATAATTTTTATCATTAAAATTCGAGAGCGTGGTGTTGCTAACGTTTTCGGCAGTGGTGCTCATCTCAAACATTGAACTTCTCGAAATTTGAATTCGTCCAGTGTGACTCAACTTGGGGATCTCAAACGTGTTTTCCACGGAATTCAAAATTCAACTAGTTACGCATCGATCAGCTTCTCAATTGACCAGAGGGCGCTGGTAGGACATCTCAACTCCATTTTTGCCGTTTTTTTGAATTTTTTTGAAATTCTTCAACTTCGCAGTGATTCTCAACCGCTTCTCATCAGCAACATGGGAAGTTGAATTAATTATTATTTTCAAAAGAGATTAAATTGGTCTTCTCGTATAACTTGATTCATTCAAGTGAATAATTTTAGGTTTTCATCTCGAATCTTGAATAATAATTAAAAATGGCTTTCGAAATTCTCGTTTCTTCTCAACAAACAAGAAATCGGCAAATTTCAACAATTCATGATCGTATTTTCAACGAAGAGGATGCAATCAGCAGCATCATACGCTGCTTCATCTTGGTCCACATCAGACTCCTCAACTTCCTTCATCAGCTGCGTCGAACAACTCAAATCGTACTGTTCTGACTGCTCAAATACATGACGAGCCTGCTCAAGAAATCTCAACAGCGCCATCTACTCAGTGAAACTCGCAATCCCAAACGGCAATCTCGTGTTCTACTCAACAAAAGTCTTCTCACCTCCGAACTGCTGTTCTTTTAGCTACTAGTCTAGCCCGATTAGTAAACTCAAATAGAAATTCTCAACAAGTTCGTATTCTCTTAGATCCTGGTTCGGAAATTTCGATGATCTCAGAAAAACTCGTAAGACAACTCAAATTAATTAGATTAAAAAACTCAATCACCCTAACTGGTGTTGGGGAAACGTCGTTTGGGACGACCAATGGAGAAGTACAACTCACTCTACAGTCGATCCACTCAAAAGAACGTATTCAATTGTCTGCTCACGTAATCGATCATCTCAATTCTTCTTTACCGACATTCTCAGCTGAAGATCTTAATTGGGATTATCTCCAAGGATTACAACTTGCTGATCCCAATTTTAGAACTCCAGCTCCGATCGACCTTCTCATCGGTGCTGACATATTCGGACAACTCATAAAACCAAGAGTCATTAATAGAGGTCCAGATTCCCCTGTAGCTCAACTCACCATCTTTGGATGGATTATATTCGGGCCAACCGGACCATCTCATGTAACATCGAGTAATGTTTTCCATGTTACAACAACTGATGATCAACTCAACGAATTACTCTCAAAATTCTGGGTTCAAGAAGAAGTTCCTAGCTCAAAAAACTCAGAATTGACAAAGGAAGAACTCGAATGCGAACAGCATTTTAGAACAACTCATTCTCGCGATTCATCAGGACGCTATATCGTTCGATTACCTCTTTCAGACTCAACTTCGTTGTTAGGAGATTCTCATTCTACTGCTCTAGCATGTCTCAAACGAATGCTTATTCGAATTTCTAAGGATCAGAAATTCTTCTCACTCTACTCAGATTTTCTCAAAGAATATAAGGATTTGGATCATATGAGATTGGTAAATAGTGATTCTCATCGGTCAACTCGTCAAAAACAGTCTCAGATCACTCTTTGCTCAGACGGAATGACCTTGGCACATGATATTTCGGTATCAGGAGGGTTGAGGGTTCCTAAAACGACTCAGAGTGCTCTTGCTGGTTCTTCTCATAGTTACTATTTACCTCATCACGGTGTTCTCAGAGAGAGTAGTGAAACAACGAAGTTGCGTGTCGTGTTCAATGGATCGGCTAAGACCAGCTCAGGTAGTTCTCTCAACGATATTCTCCATACAGGGGCCAAAACTCAAACGGACATCTCAGACGTTCTCCTGTGGACTCGTCAACATCGACTCATCTTCATGACTGACATCACTAAGATGTTTCGTCAAATTCGAGTTCATGAAGATGATTGGCCTCTACAGCAAATTCTCTGGACCAACTCAAATGGAGATATCGTAACGTACCAACTCATTACGGTTACGTATGGAACGCGCTCAGCACCGTATCTTGCCAATCGAGTTCTTCTTCAATTAGTTGAAGATGAAGGAGAACGGTATCCTCTAGCTGTCAACTCATTAATTGAAGGAAGATACGTGGATGATATTTGCGGAGGTGCAGATAATCCAGAATTGCTCATTAAGACAGCTCAACAAGTTAGAGATCTCTGTGCTGCAGGACGAATGCCATTAGCTAAATGGCATAGTAATTGCTCAGAACTCCTCAAATGGCTCTCTCCTGACAGTATCTCAAATGATCTTCGATTTTACGAAGATTCTCAAACTCGAATTCTTGGATTATCTTGGGTACCCGCTTCAGACAACTTTATCTTCTCATCAACTTCAAAAAACCCATCGAAAATCTCGAAGAGAATCATTTTATCAGAAATAGCTCAACTCTATGATCCTCTCGGATTTCTCGCTCCTGTAGTAATTCGTGGAAAAATGTTGCTACAGGAGATATGGATCGAAAAACTCGATTGGGATGATGAAGTTTCTCCACAGACAGCTCATAAATGGGAACAATTTCGTGAAGATCTCGAACAACTCTCAAAATTGACAGTGCCTAGATGGCTTGGAATTCTCAATAACTCAAAACTCGAAATACATGGATTCTCAGACGCCTCACAGCTAGCAATGGCTGCAGTAGTATTTCTCAAGGTCACGAATGGTGCTGATACTCGAATCTCATTAGTTTGCTCGAAAACAAAGGTAGCTCCGATCAAAAAATTAACGATACCTCGATTAGAACTCACAGCTGCGGTTCTCCTTGCAAAACTCGTTAAATATGTCAAGGACACACTCAAGTTAAACGACGTTCCGACATATTTGTGGACGGATTCCTCTGTCACTCTCACTTGGATCAGTTCTCATCCTTCTCGATGGAAGGAATTCGTTAGGAATAGAGTTCAACTCATTCAAGAGCTCACGTCGTCTCAATGGAAATTCGTTCCTGGTAAAGAGAACCCTGCTGATTGTGCTTCTAGAGGGTTGACAGCAGCACAATTATGTTCTCATGAGCTTTGGTGGCAAGGTCCTCATTGGCTCAACAAAGACTCCTCATCCTGGCCAGTATTTAGCACAACTCCTCTCTCTCAAATCGATCTTGAAGAAAAGCCTGGTGTAACTCTCAACGTGAAAATTCAACATATAGGAATTTGGGATCTCATCAACAAGTTCTCCTCAGTGAACAAATTGTTCAGAATCACGGCAATATGCCAACGCTTCATTGCTCGTCTCAAGAAAATCTCAAATTCTTCTCTATTGACTCCTCTAACTCCTGATGATCTTGAACGTGCTCGAATCTTTTGGATTAAGGCTACTCAAGCAGCTCATTTTTCAACGGAACTTCTCGCATTGTCCAGGGGACAGAAACTAAGTACCTCTCATCCGTTGAATCGACTCACTGCCTTCGTCGATCATCAGGGAGTTCTCCGTGTAGGAGGTCGTCTCAAATTCGCAGATCTCAAGATCGATAATAAGCACCAAGCGATAATTCCAAAAGAATCACACTTTTCTCAACTCATCATTGAGGAAGCTCATCAACGAACTCTTCATGGTGGGACTCAAGTTACTCTCGGACATCTCAGAAACTATTACTGGATTCTTGGTGGAAGAGCTCCAGTAAGATCGTTTATTCTCAAGTGTGTTCCTTGTGCTCGACAGAGAGGAGTGAGAGCTCAACAATTAATGGGACAACCTCCGACTTCTCGATTATCTCAAGTACGTGCATTTTTCAATACAGGTATTGATTATGCAGGTCCAGTATCACTCAGAACTGCTAAGGGGCGTGGTCATAAGTCTCATAAGGGCTGGTTAGCCATCTTCGTTTGCATGGCCACTTCCGCAGTTCATCTCGAAGTTGTCTCCGACTACTCAGCGGAAGGATTCATCTCGGCCTATCGACGGTTTATATCTCGCCGCGGTATCTGCAAAAATTTGTTTTCTGATTGTGGAACAAATTTCGTTGGAGCAGATAGAAATCTCAAGAATCTCTTCTCAATGGCGTCTCAGGAATCTCATCAAATCGCTCAACTCTTGCTCAACGATGGAACCAGATGGTCGTTTAACCCCCCTGGTGCTCCTCATTTCGGTGGTAAATGGGAAGCTGCTGTAAAGTCAGTGAAGTTCCATCTCAAGAGAACCATTGGTGATTCTCTATTAACTTTCGAGGAACTCACTATTTTATTAGCTCAAATCGAAGCAGTTCTCAACTCTCGACCACTGGAACCTCTCACGGAAGATCCTGATGACGTCAGTGCGCTAACTCCAGGACATTTTCTCATCGGACAACCTCTCTCAGTATTGCCTGAACCTTCTCTAGAGGATCTCAATGTAAATCGTCTCTCTCGGTGGCAACTCATACAGCAGAAGGTTCAGAGCTTTTGGAATAGATGGTCCACTAGTTATCTTCAACATTTTCAGTCAATCTCAAAGTGGCATCATTCTTCTCATGAAATTAAAGTCGGCTCAATCGTTCTTCTCACTGATGAGAGGTTTCCTCCAACAAAATGGCCTCTCGCTAGAGTTACTACTCTGCATCCTGGGAAAGATGATCTCACAAGAGTAGTAACTATCAAAACTGCCAGTTCAACTCTACAAAGACCAATCGCCAAGCTCGCTCTTTTGCCAATCTCAACAAAAGAGTCTTGAACATCTCCACGGCACCAATCTATCATCATCTTCAGTCATCATCGTACTCTGGTGAGGATTTACGACCCGCACGAGAGGACATCGATGATGGATGGAAGCAGTGACATCTCGAATAAGGAATTTACGCCTCCCAAGTCTTGGTGTTTCTGCACTGGTTCAGCTCAGATAGATCTTGGTGAAGTTCTCAAGAGTTCTCAATTAATCTCGAACAAATTAATTTTTTTTTTTTTGTTTGTTTCAGTTTACTCAATTTGTCAGCAACAGTTGCTGACGGCGGGGAGAATGTTTGGTTATGGACGAATAACCATTAAAAACACTCACGCACTCACACTCACACAGAGCCACTCGAATTTCTTTATCGGTCATCGGCCTACTGACCGTGACCTACTCAACTTTGGCACTCGAGGCGCCACTTGATTGACCGGTGTTCTGACCCGCAATCTATCGAAGGATAGATTAATTAATTCAGGACACCTGCCATATTTTCTTGGAATTCTCATCCTTATTCTCGAAAGAGCTATTCTCGCGTCAAGTGCAAAAAGTCTTCTCAGAATTTCTCATATATTCTCAATTAAAAAATAGTTAATAGAAACTCTCAAAACTCTTGATTATCTCAATTCAATTATTGTTAAAACAAAAAGTGATTAAGGCTGTGATAAATAATTTGATTATTTATAATAAAGTTACAATTAAATCGAAAATCTCGTGCACGCTTCATTTTTTGACTCACACCACGCTCCTCTCAAAATCCGGTTAAATCTCGCGAATCATTAATAAATATTCAAAAAACCAGTGAACAACTCAAACAGAAAGTTTCTAATCAAATTCGCATCAAGATAACTAAAAGTGACAAGTTGACAAAAGAGTTTTCATGTTTTTGTAATATCGCGGAAATAGTTAAATATAAATCGATTTATTGTTTATTAAACATAACCGTGTTTTTCTTTCGACTCCCTAATCCCAATCTATTGGCCGAAAGGCTAGGGCTAAAACAGGGAAAAATATAGTTGATCGGATTCTTGTTTAATTTGGGATTCATTGAAATACTTCTTTAAATCTCAATTAATTTAGGAATCTTGTCAACAGTTATTGTCATTTTGACATAACTGTATTCATTGCTTGTAAGGCAAATTTTCAACAAATTGACGACTTCTTGGTATCTAGGAATGAGCTAGTCAAGGTGAGTATGAACTGTAAGTTCTAATTGTGTAAAACTCGATCCTCGTAGCTGTAATACAGAATGAGTTATGTTAGCTAACGAGGAACAATCCAGAACTTTCACTTCGACGTTTTTGTCATGCTTCTCCTGTCGAAAAACTTTTCAGACAAACTCATAAACTATGAAAAATTGCATGGATATATTCTTCACGCAGTTCGATGACTTTCCGCATTCGCTACTATCAGAAGGAAAACATATTGAATCGAAATTATGTTGAAATCTCGGAACAGCGTAAGACCGTAACTGACGCGATATTTGGTGTCTTTCCGTGCCTGAATCTCGCGATAGTTAGTATAGATTGGTGGATTAGCATGATCATTTATATGAAAGAAATCGTGTCCTCTAACAGTAAAAAAAAAAGTTGAAAATTCTCAAATCACTCCATGGTTTTGAGTAAATTCAGTAGACTCTCGAATAAGTTCCTTCTCTCTACTACTTAATGGTTACATTCCGTAAAAAAGACAAGTGCCAGAATTTTTTTTTCTTCTTTCATCCACTTCCTTCTGCATATGCCTCCTAGCGGAGAACTACTCTAACTCTCGAAATGGCTCAATTAAGTTCCCCCGTCCGTTCAGGACCCCTCGTTGAAGCTCTGTCCCCCACTTGCATAGAGCAGTCTCCTCTGCGCAATTTATTGCACCGTGGAGTATTACATGTGCTCCAATGCACAGTTCAGTGCCCAAAATGCCAAAATAAGTCTGACAATACTAAACTCTATTCTGAATGGCCTACTAAAGACTCAGATTGAGGGAGCCAAGGCGGAACTTCAATGGAAGAATCCTGGGAGATTTAATCAGAGACGAACTTTGATAAGGGGAATTCTTTTGAAAGTCCGCTGTCGTCTTGAATATTTTGAAGGACCCAGATACCAGTCTCTCAAGTCTAGACTAGTCACCATAGATAACCGAACAGTTTCCGGTAAGTAGTGGTACCAGTATCTGAACGATCATGATAAAATTATTAAAATGATTGCAGACTTGAATAAAAGAAATAAGAAATTCGTTGCCGTCACTTGAATAATTTGCAAGTATTTGGAAAATTTCAAATTATACTTAAATAATAATTTTAGGCATGTTTTGTCTCTTCGTCTGCCTATTGGAGTCCATCCAAATACTGAGCCCTTTGAGGTATTGAATGAGTCTGGCTTCCTTAATGAAAGTTGATTAGCCCTTAGCTGGCACCCCTATTTTTTGTATTGTGCTTGCTGGCACCGTAGGGTCGTTTGCGATCAGTGAATAAAATGCTTATTATGAACAGGACATGTGCACATCAATTCCAGACAGCATTGCCAATGATATCATTAATATTTCAAGCTCGTGAAACTATAATTGAGAAATTCACCTTCGCGAATGACTCCAGGGTGCCAGCCGAGGGTTAAAATTGGACTAATATGAGATCTGGAATGGATAAGGATTGGAAAAATAGTAGAAGATCCAATTTGTGATTCTTTATTTAGAAACTGTAAACAAGTAGTTCGTATCGAACAGAGATAGTTCTTCTCGATGAGTATGTAATCCGTATCCAATGCAGCCTGCCATATTATGTTTCAACCATGACTGACATCCTAAAAACTGAGAAAGCTTGTATTGAACGGGATAGGTGACATAGCCATTAATCAGTACAACATTGCAGTAACAATGCTCAGCTCATGAGCTATGTTATTCATTTGATTATAAAGAACAAAAGTATTATGTGAAAGTGACAAGCCTCTTTAGGCTCTGGTTCGCTGCTAATACGGCAAATTCAGCACGCACAACACTCAATTTCGACCATGTCCTTCCATTGCAAGATCTCTATTCAACTCAGATCAAGAATGATAAGAGAAGCCGGGGCAAAACCGACAAAACGGATAGAATGGATTTCCGTTGATTGAAGATCTCCATAAAAGAAACTAAGGAAAATGTCAATCGCTCGGAACTTTTTTGAAATTTAGTCATAAAGACAAAATTCTGGTTCATCTTGTCGCGTAAGTCCGTTTTGCCCTGATCTTCTAATTATCATGATTTGTATCCTGAATCCTTTCTTGACTCTGAATGAATTGTTATTTTCACATGGATTGTTACGATAAACGAATCGATCGAAAGATCCAACGATTTCCGAACTCTCAGAAAATGACCACTGGAAATTGTCATTAAAGGTCGTTTGAAAGGTTGAAAATTATGTGAATGTAATAT
The DNA here is from genome assembly GCA_963921955.1 of Aleiodes alternator. Classification (NCBI taxonomy): domain Eukaryota; kingdom Metazoa; phylum Arthropoda; class Insecta; order Hymenoptera; family Braconidae; genus Aleiodes; species Aleiodes alternator. Next base: position 5,348,065 of record OY998106.1, read on the forward strand.
CAGTCTCTCATATTCTCCGCTGTTCTTTATTCAAACAACCACAGTAATCACTATCGTCTAGAGGGAGTGACCGGAAATCCATCATTTGAGAGCATAGTATCATTGTTATGCAGTTGGCAGCTGTTTTCCTTCTTCTCCTCTTCTTCCATGATGTTTTCTGATGTTTGATGAATAATTCTCAGCATTCCTTATTGTCCGAAGAATTTTGGATTGCAATGTAAATGAAAAAAGACAAACACATCATTCAGAAACTCCAAAAATATCAGATTGAAGTGAAAGTTTCACTTTATTAAGATGAAAAAATCTAAATTTCGAATCACCTTCTAAAGCTGCAAAGATTTTTGCTATCCTCACGCATTATGCATGGGATTCACTAGTCACCGTTAGATCTGAAGGACTTTAAATTTATAGAAATAACTAATAGCAGCGTGAGGAGGTTGATTCGAGTATTCTTAGGTTTCTCGATCATGTATGAAAAATATTCCAAGCGGTAATTTTGACACTGGAATAGTTCGAATGAACACGATGGCTGATCAAGTCAGCATTGATATGTCAACCCCATCATCCATGCATTCCATCAGAATTCCATGAACTCTAATCTATTAAATTATCAGAAATTCAAAACTATTTTAGCATTTATAGAGTCAGGTTGACTTTAGTAATCATTCAACATGTGTTCGAATTTCGATGCAACTACCATCTATTGAAAGAAAGGTATACAATGGAACCTCCATCATTTTCACCTCTTGCGAATTTTACCACCCCTCTCGGGAGGAGAAACAGCGTCTCCACTTTCAATCTTTTCTCGTTGTCCCTTTTTTTCTAATCTCCCTTCTCTCTCACTCATTGTCTAAGGCCTCCCCTCCAGCGTTGAAAAGAGAGTGACGTATTGGTCCTTTTTGTTCTCGCTGAGGCCTAGTGACAACTCAAGAATTGTATCACATCCTCTATGATTGTCCAGCTTTGAGCCTTATAAGAGGAAAATGATGGAAGTTCCCCTGAATCAAAGTCTTGCCCCTACAAATGCGGCATCTCCAAGTGATCAAGAACTCATAAAGTACAAAGCTGTCGTGAGCATTAGTTCTTCAATGCACTTATGATATAATGTCAATGTAATCTATCTTATGAATATTTTACATATTAACTCTCGATTGTTCTGCACATGATATTCTGAAGACTACTTGATGCTATCTGTGAAGTAGTGGAATATTCCCTAGCAGTGTTAAGGGAATATACCACATTCTCAGATCCACATTGTCTTTTCATTTCTTTCCCACGTTCAGATCGAAATTCCATAGAAATTCTCACATAGGGTCCGTCCTTAAATAACGTCACAGAAATTTCAAGATTTCTAGATCCCCCCCCTGTTATATTTTCATTACCTCTCTCCCCTTCTGCCTTCGCATTATTTCTTCCATAATCTATAATTTAACAATTATACTTCCATATTAATAGGAATTCATATATTGACATTAGTAGAACATGAAGGAAGGATAACAAGTGAAATAGTCTAGCACAGTAGAGTGATAAACAAATGAATTCTTGTCAGGGCAATCGAAACAAAATTTTTACTATTGAAAAAATCACAATCAAATTTTTATGAATAAATGAATATATTTAGGCAATGAATCCTCGACTATGAAAAGAAGAGAGATTGTTTTTAGAAAAGACAATTGAATGTTTTTGCCAAAAATTGTTTGCTTGCAATTCTTTCGTCGGGATTTTTTCTGGACTAACATTTTTGAGCTAAAATGAGAACAGCGTAAAATCTAAACACTACTCAGATTTGCTTTTTATGACATCACAAATTTTAAAACTCTCCTGCCACATTTCATCACAAATATGAGATGCGGTCTCCCCTCTAACGTGTGACGTAATTTATGAACGGCCTCATACATCAATTAACCAATTCAAATATCCCAATTTACTTGTCAATTAATTCTAAAACGAAGTGAAAGAAACACAAAGTTTACACGCCGAATCAATCTTAAAATTAATTTTCAAAGCCATCTTCTTAGGTGGGATTATAATTAATTTCTTACCAGTTGTTTCTCCATTAGCGACGACTCCTGCTCAGACATGTTGAGTATGAAGAACGGATCATGGAAAAGAAAAATACAAAAATATTTAGCTTGTGACCGCCTAACATTCATGAAGAGATCAAGATTACAACTGTCCAACCTTCTCTCCCTCTTTTACTCAATCTCTTATTTCATTTGCCCAATAGCCAAAAAATCAACCGAGAGCTATCAATATGAAAGTGCACACAATGGAACATCATGTAACAATGGTGTAGTGTCCTTTGGGACATGGTAAATCTATTTGAAGGATCAAACTGGAACATTGGAAATAGAAACAGCGAGAGAGAGAAAGAAAGGTGAACAGACAGTATATATATGAATCAATTCCCAAGTGGTCAAGAAAGAGGTCGAACATGTCGTATCCCATAATAGAAAAAGAAAATCTCCTGAAGAGACAACTTACACTCACCGTTGCCTCGGTACTTGCTTAGCTGTTGATAAACTTGCTTCATTCTTTCTATATTTATCCTTGAGCTTTGTCCGTGATTCACCATTGGTAGCGAATAATCACGTCCAACAATGCATTTAGCAGCATGCTGTACACTCAGTGGTGCTACCCAAGGCTCGTGAATATATCGTGTTGGGAAATTCTTCAAGACCGGTAGATAACGTCTGTTAAAATAATTTAATTTCCACATTTATTTCTAGAAAAAATCCATCGAATTTTTTCATCAAGTTAGGAATATGATACAATTGAATGAGACAGGTCAATATATGCCTTGGCCTTAAAAATAAAATGACGTAAGTGCCATTGTTTCAAGAACAAAAACTAAGTGGCATATGTATTTTCTTTAACTTCAATTATTTTGTTTTGTTTTTTAAGCAATTGTGGTCAAGAAAAAACCATAGTATATACAGTCATCAGTGCCATCCACTACGAATAAAGAGACGTATCTCTGGGACTGAGGTCCATTCGTTTTCAGTTATTTATTCAAATTTTTTCTACGGTGGAAACAGTTTTCAAGCATAGAAAAGCTGTTATTGCTGACAGTCAAACTGTTTGAGAGAATCTAGATGTGTACTGATTTCTGGCTAGATATGATTATTTACCGACTGGATGATATGATTGCCATCATTTTTCTTAAACCATAAAATCTTGAAGAGAATATGACGAATTTTCATTCAATTATATCATCGCCCTGAAGTGAAAACGGCGTGAATGGTACACGTTTCCTATCTTGTTACGCCCTTTTCTCTCTAGGACAGTGATATTTCCATTTATTTGTTAGCTTTTCACATAAAAACGGAGCTACTTGACAGCTCCCATTCGATTTATTTCCGAATGAATTTCAAAGGTCAAACTCGAAAGTACACTTCCTGGAAACAATTGAGAGTTTGACTATGCAATATAACATTCACCTAATATAATCTCCATTTGGGTCGGCTTTTCTGCCGAATCTCACTGGACAATAGCAGTGGAAGAATTGTTGGAAGAAGGAACTGCATGACAACCACATCCACATGCCGGCATTCACTGACCAATCAGCATCCAACAACAATTCGTCGAATACCTTAAAATAATCATTAAGAATTAAGGTAGCTCTTTCCACCTCAACTTTCCCTACAATATCAATGAAATTAACTAAAAGATATTTAGAAGTGGAGAAGTGAAATCAAATAAGTCTTTTTCACCTATCATGCCTTTTGCTAACTATCTTAGGGACTGTAGCCTCCTCAACAGACTTTCCATGTCTCCCGGCCGTATTCTTCAAGATTTTAATTTCCCCTTAAATGATCATATCAAATGTCGTGATATTTTACCTTCATTCCTTCTTCCCAGGAGATCCAAAGGTCACCTCTAGTCAAGAAACAGGCGACTGCGTGTCGAGCAAGATGATGTATCCAGCCCTCCTGCCTTAATTGTGTCATTATCGCATCGATCCAAGGAAAACCAGTTTGTCCCTTTGAGAAAAAAAATGAGGAAAGAAATCCACAGAAAAATTTAATTTTAGTCGAACCAATCTAATAAATGAAAATTCAAATATCCCCAGAATTCAATATTGAATCAATAAAAATAATCAGTATGACTAAAATTCAGTCAATTGTTGGAAATTGATGATGGAAACATGAATGAAGTTCGGGAAACTTTGAGAAGACATGATGAAATAGAGGAATAAATCTGTCAGTGTGGATCAGTTTTCAATTTTATTGTCAGGTATCAATCCCCTCTGTGTATACCTTTCATCCACCCTTCGTAAATTGATACCTATTAATCTATATTTCCAAATATTTTTACTCACATTCGCCCATTTGGCAAGGGCCTCGGAGTTTTTATCCCAAGGGATTTGTAGACAGATTGGATTCCCCTGCATTCTATCAAAATTTGGATTTTTTGTTGCTGCACAGTAGAAAAATTCACGCCACAGTAGTTGACCATGTAATGACAGTGGTGGCATTGCTTTTTTTATCTTTAACAATCAAAATATAATTGAACAATAAATATCCTATTCATTGATTGTCTTTATCAATTATAATTTCAGTAGAATGATTAGATTTTGGCAGATCAATTACCAGACTTCTCATAGAATCTCTATATTTGTTACAAAGAAAAATAATCAATTTCCATGCGAGCTGCAATACTTAAAAAACATTTGCGAAAAATTTGAACCCAATTTGGAAAAAATTCAGAAAAAATTTGAATCCCCCTTGAGCCATCCCGTTTTTTGCCGAATTCCTCTTCTCTAAAAATTCTCAAGTTTTTTCTGATCATGTTTCTTAAGCATCCTATCATTGATTTGCTATATCAATAGAGTTGAACACAAACGTTCCAATCTGATAAGATAAATTTTTATAGAATGAAGATAATGCCGGAATGGATAAGCAAGTATTAGTTCGACTATGACAAAAAACTGAGCTCCCAAAAATCCATTGAGAGATTTTTTTTGTAACTACTGGAATTTCCTGCTGAAGGAGCCCGCAAATTTCCCTGATACCTACATGTTTCAAGAATCTTCTCAGAAAACTGAATGAACATTTTCCCAACTCATTTCTCATTACCAGAAGAGAATAGCCCTAACGGTGTTGAGAATGCAGTAAAAATTTCGTAGTGTTACCGTATAAGTACCATATTTTTACTGCATTATTTCAGTTATTCTGGCCAGTTCTTCTACTGTAAATATGCGGCACACTTACGGCATTATTACCGTTTAAATGCGGTAATGATGCTCTAAATCGGTGAAGATTTCTAGAAAAATGAAAATATAAATGAAAATCTGAATTCTTTAATGAATGAGTAAATGAAAAAAAAAAAATTTAGAAGAAAGAAATTCGAAAAAAAATTTGATCCCGACGGGGATTGAACCCATGACCTCCGAGTTACTGGTCTGTCTCTCTTCCAAGTCAGCTACCACGAGTTATTATATAATGATGGTAAACTTCAATCCTGATAATTTCGTCTAGGCCTTTCTTTCTTAGGCTGACAAAAATAAGTTGAAATTTGTAGAGGAAAGACACTCGGGAAAAAGTTGGAGATATCCGAGCGGAATCTAGAAATCATTTTTTATTCAGGGAACTAGAAATCAAATGCTACTTCATAAAGTTTTCTCTCATCACTTTATCTAACAAAGTTTTTTCTAATTACTTGATATGAATATAGGGCATCCGCACTGATATCAAGCACCAACAAACTATCGCATTATTGCAGTTTAAAAATAGATATTTTTTAGTAAAATTGTCGCATTTCTATCGTAATTTTACGGCATTATTATGGTAGCTTTATCATTACTACAGTAATTTTACGACATTACTACGGCTAAAAAACTGGTCGAAATAACTTTATAAATACCGCAGTTTTACGGTAAATATGCGGAATCTGCATTATTACGGAAAATTTACCGAATTATTTTAGCATTTCCGAAACCGTTAGGGAGGGCAAAACAGGTTCCGTGAAGCGGAATGAATCACTTTTTTAATTTAAAGCCTTAAAAAAAATCTAGGAATATTTGTGCAGTTTCTTCAGTATATCTATATTATTGCCTAATCAAAAGAAATGACAGTTTTCAGTTCGAAAAAAGCCCTGGTTCTTTTTACCCCAAAGGTCGATTGAGCCCTGATTCCTTCTACTCAAATACTGAATTTACTCAATTTTTTCATGAATATGGAATTCAAACAAGCTGGAAGTAATTGATTCATCACTGATCTCCCTTTGAATTGAACAATTTCGTCACAGGCTAGTGGATACACTTGTTAAAGTCAGACCTTTTTGTAGAGATCTCTGAGTTGGTAGTAGAATAGCCGTGTACTGAGGCAGCCGAAGCGAAGGTAAGGTGAGAGGCTTGTTTGGCTTGGCAGAAGTGACTGCGGTGTCATCTTAGGACGTCCAAAGCTCGCCACCCAAGCTTTTCGTTGCAAATGTCGTTCAAGACGTACTAACGCTTCACTTTCACCACCCACCCATACTGGAAGGTGCAGATCCTCTGTGTCGAAACCTGTGGATACGTCAAAAGGCCGTATTTGATTTCTACTCAAAGTCAATTGATTGTACACAATCAATTATCGATTTTCAAATTATAGCGCAGATTCATAGATTGAAAGAAGGGTTTACTTCAAGATAATATATATGGGAAGGTGAAATAAACTGAACGTGAGGAATAAAATGATCACATAGGATTAAACTTGGAAACTTGAAAATTGCTTCAAATGAGAAGCAAGATTTGCGATAGAATTTCTCAGCTTAATTTCATGAATAACATAAAGAAATTCGCATTAAAATGGAGACTGAAAGAACTGATTGGCCATTCACATTATTATTCGGCAATCATTAGAGTGGATAAGAATTTCCACACATTGATGATAAGATTTTTTTCATTTGGATTATTTTTTTTATAGGCGGAAATTTTCGAAGATGAAACTCCCATCTTGATATCCCAATCGAGTTGAATGTGATGGCCGCTTTCTATTGAAGGAGAGCCTTCAAATAGTCTTCAGATTCAAATTATTAACCCTTCCGTGCTCACACTGCCCGAAACCGTACTGAAATGTAGGCCCTTTCAATACATTTTCGGGCGGTGTGAGCACGGAAGGGTTAATATCGAAAAGTTACTATCAGTGTTTTTTGTAGTACATCTATTCAAATCCGTGCAAACATAGGATCTGAGTTCATCTAAGAATAATATGTATTAGATGGAATGTCATTGGATCGATCCAAATTCGATCTACTTTTTCTGGAAGTATTCCATCACTATGAAATGCATCTATAAGCATTCTGTTAATTGGATCGGGAAAATATGGAATAAAATCTGGAATCCGTTTCTCCTATCAGTTGCATTACTCACCAAGCTCCTCAAGCGTGGGCACCCCATAAACATCATCGTGATCATCCCGTAATGGCGTATAGGCATTACCAATGCAGTCAGCATTCACTGTTGAAACTGGTGCACAAGGTGGATCCATGCCAGCTATGACATTTTGAAATTGATGGTAAGTCAAAGGTGCTTTTCCATTATTCTTCTCGAGTATTCTGGAATGTGAATTGAATTTGATAAGCTTAATTACTTTTGAGAGAACCTCAGCTCACACTACACTAGAAAATTCATACGCAACCTTGTGTATAAAGCTCAGCGTGATTCGAGATGAGACAGGAATTTCAAAAATATCATTTCAAATCTAAAAATTTCTTAGCCCGTTTCGGTTCCATGGGAGGATCTTGTCTCTCCTGATTAAATAATGAAACTCCCAATTTTTACATTTGTTCAGATCCAATTCTATCAATTTTTCAGATCTGCTAAGATCTGACTATCATGGACCTGTTACGTCCCTCGCATTGTCACACGTACGCACTAATCTTTAATAAATACTGAGTTATCGACTGTCGGGCGCTATGCACGTATGAAAATTTTCATTGCAGCTGCCATGGATTCGCCATGGATGCTGCCATGACCAAATCCATGGAATATGTTATAGCACCTGCCATCAGTATTTCGAAGAAAAACCATGGATGGTGCCATGGACAAATCGTCGAACCATTGCTTTACGAACGGTGATTGTCCATGGCGAATCTGCTATGGACAAAGGAGAATTTACCATGGTTTTTCTATATACAAATTTCCGTCATTACGAATGTCCATGACACATTTGCCATGGATAGAGGAGCATTTACCATGGTTTTTCTATTCTATACATAAATTTTTGTCATTACGGATGTCCATGGCGTATTTGCCATGGATAGAGGAGCATTTCGCAAAAAGTACTGATGTGTTAGCTTCTTTTTCGAGCTGAATATGTGCCTAAATTATCTGTGACTTTTGAAGCCGATCGGTTGGATTGATTGCCTTCTCAAAAGGTCAAAGATGTAGCAAAAATTGAAGAAACGCTCTTTTGTTCCTTCAACATCAATTAATGATGGTTAAGACCACAGATGTTTTTTTTCAGATTATTTTTCCATGATTCTTTATGTGTAGATGCTGTGAATGTGGTGAGTGAGAGAGAGGGAGTGAGCATGTTGAATCCAACGAGTAATCCATAGGAAAACATGAAAAAATAACGAAAAAAGAAAATCTCCGGTCTTAACTATCATCAATTGATGTTGAAGGAACAAAAGAGCGTTCCTTCAATTTTTGCTACAATTTTGACCTTTTGGGAAGGAAAACGGTCCAGCCGCTCGACTTCCAAATTTATAGGTCGTTGAGGCACATATTGAGCTAGGACAAAACGCTAAAACATTAGTACTTTTTGCAATATTTTTGCAGAATCCACCTCGATTTTCAAAAAACGTTATTTTCTGGTACTTTTTGAAACCCATTCTAGAAATTAAAAAAAATGTTCATCGACAAAGCAGTATGAGAACTTACAGAACACTCATTCAAGTTGACGAAATCTACCATCCGTTCGCTGTGCGATCTGTAGTTCACGAGATATCGTTGATCAAAGACAAAATTGTCTTCTTCCATTCAACTGCCGATATCTCGATAACAAATGGTTGTAGAGAGATACAAAAAAAATGCAATCGAAGCTACAGGATTACGCTAGACGATAAAGGTCAAATCAAAAATTTTCGTCTCAAGATTTTAAAACTAGAGACTTCAAGCTTCTGGAATCTTTTTTTTTCGATCCGATGATCCTTCGCGAAGTTACAGCGGTTCGAAATTCACTCGAAAAAGTGAGAAAATTTTTCGTTCTCTTATTTTTTTTGCTGAGTGTATCAAATTTGAATCCTAGTGATTATAGTTGTAGAGTGAGACTATGAATTGAGTCTATAATCTTGCGAAATCGTTTCATTGCATTTATTTTATTGTATGAAGAAAGCTTTTCAACAAAAAATAGAAAGTGGAAAATTCCCAAAATGAAATTTGTTTCAATCAAATAAAAAAATAGAAAAAAACGTCGGCCCACTCTGGGATTGTGGGAATAATCACAGGACTCATTGAAGCTTTTTTTGAAAAAATGAAAAAAAAACTAAAAAATGGCGAACTTGGAGAAAATAACGGTTTTCCTTAAAAAGGGAAAAATTCCATTTGATTCATCATTTTTTATTCTTTTCGCATTTTTTTCTGAAAAGTTCATCTCCAAACAAGAATTTTGAATAAAAAACGTCTCAAGAAGCTGATTTTTACGAAAGTTATAGCTATTTGGAAATAAAAAAAAAAATTTTTTTCAAAAATTCATATTTTTTTTTGGGCTGGGTGAAAAAATTTGAAAAAATTCTGGAAACCGTTTTTTATAGGGTAGAAATAGATGAAAAATTTCCGGCTAAATCGAAAAGAGTCAGAGTCAGAAGTGGTCGATTTGGTATGAAATACCCCATTCATACACATATAAAACGAAATAATGAGATAATGTGGAACCATTTCATTGAATATGAATAATTGATGATTCATATTGTCAAAAATGAATAATGTCATATAGCTTATCAAACGAGAATTTCCATTCATATTCCTTAACGGTATGAAATTATTGCCAAGAGTGCAGAAAATAATAGTTTCTCATTCCTACGAATTTTTGGAGAAAAAGAAAATTTTTCACGTCAATTCGAACAATTTTGTTGCTCTTTTCCCTTGAAGTAATGCATGCCTTAATTTTTTAAATGTTTTTTCTTGAGTGAATTTTATTTTTCCAGTTGAAAAATTATTTTTTTATATATTTCTTCAGCAGTATAAGAGTTTTAATACGTTTGAACGCAAGATTCTGAGGAAAAAATCAGTTTTCATTTGCTCTTATCATGTTCCACCCCTCCGAAGAAATGGAAAAATTCCTGAGTATGAAGGAGTGCATAAGAAATTTTCTGAAAAACATGGTGGTGGACACTTTTAAATAACACGATTGAAAAAATTATTATAGTTTTCTTTCTGTTTTTAAAAATCGGCTTTCCATCAGAGATTCATAATAAAAATTTTGGTTCATTGTTTCGAATGAACCTAGAATCGGCAAAAAAATCACCATTAATCCGGAATTTTACTATAAAAAAAAGAATAACATCGGAAAAAGAGGTTTTCTTGAAAACCTCGAAGATGGTTTGAGATAGAGAAAGTAAGCTGAATTATTTTCATTTGATGTCAAATCGATCCCCCAAGTGCGAATCAAAAAGGCCGTGGGGGCAGATTATCCATGCGAACCCGGCTATACCCTTTTCAATACATGTCTGTATGTGTGTGGGTCTGAGTGTTTTGACATATATCATCATTTTCTCTGAAACGGCTACACTTAGCGCTCGGCAAATTTGACAGTATTTTTCCTCTATATACAAAATGCCGCCACCTAAATGTCTCCGAGAAAAACGGCATCAGCAAAAAAGTGTTTTTTTTTTTCAACTTTCTCTTCGAAAAATTAATTCGTAGCCCCCAGTTTAAGCTAAGAGATTGTGACGGTTTCTACCGTCACAGAATTACGGAAAATGAGAATAATAAATAAATTTCATGAAAATCACGGTAATGATCACAATTTGCGGTACCCGGTGAAGATAGGACTCATTTAGAGTCAAAACAGCACATGTTCAGAGTGAGGTCAACCGAATTTTCTGACCTCACTAATCATTTTTGTTTATTTTTGTGTAAATTAACTCCGAAAATTGGAGAAAGCCTCGAGAGTTAGCACTGGGAAGGGATTTCCTCAGTTCTAGAGATAGATTTGGCAGCATCCTGGACGACCAAGAAGAGCCTGGACAGGAGTAACATCCAGGTGGTTGGTCCGACACCAGCCGGTACTGAGGGACGTTGGTCAGGAGTGGGAGAGGCCGGAGATGATCGGAGACAACGCCGAAGCCATAGTGAAAATGAAAGACTGAAGTGAAAATAAAGACAAAACTTTCCCATTTATAATTGTCGTGGAATTATTGACCAAATTATTATCATTATTCATTGACGTTGGGGAGAGTAGTGGAGGACTCGCGGGACAATCGGTTGAGTTGGGCCTCGACTCTACCGGAAGCGAACGGAAACAGCCGAGGGAACCCAACGCTAACTCGTGGGAGAGAAGACTTGTTCTTCTACGGCACATACTCCCAATCGGGAGTCTAGCCATGAAGGAAATAAAAAAGACTCGTTCTTCTTCTCCCGGGACGCCGTGGCGATCACATGGTGTAAAGAAAAAATAGAGAAATTAAAGAAAAGTCAAGGAAATTGTGAGGAATTGTAGAAAATTAAGTAAAGGAGAGAGGTCGACACGGAGGAAAGAAAGCACAAATAACGTAAGGTACGCGAGTCCCCGCAAAATTATTAGTTTGAGTTTAGAGTCAGTAATTTTACAGTAAAGATTAAAATTTAAGAAAACGTCAAGTTAGCGTCCGTTTCGGGTGGGCTCACCCACGCTATATAAAAATTATTATTGTTCGTTCTGAGTTAAATTTTGAGTTAATACTTATGATGAAATAATTATAACATTATTCACGAAAAGTTTCTTCAAATATTTCATGTTTCCTTATCATTTACGTGTGTGTAATTAAGTTTACTGAATATATCGAATTTATATTATTTGAGTTAAAATTTATCAGGAGTTTTGTGTATGTCTCAAATACCCAAACAGGGCATCGTCCCCTCTACCCCCCGGGGTAAATTTAGTGTTTCATACAAAAAAGCGGGTAAAATTAGAGTGTTCTTGGGGTTATTGTCATTTATTGGAATTGGAATGAAACTTGGGGATTTGTCGTTTCCCCCCAAATTTGCGAAACTTTGATAAAACGACTGGCACCCATTTCTAATCAGGTAAATTGATTGGGAATAAATCGGGTCAAATTTTGGAGCATAAATTTGGGTCAATTTTCGAGAATTTTTCAGTGCCTTTAACAGTTGGCTCAAGGTCAGCCGAGCCAACCGTTACGAGATTCATCCCATGGGAACACTCATTTTTCCCTCGGGGTAAATTTTTCTGCGATTTTTCGTTTTGGAAATTATATCAGTTTTCGTGATTTTTCATTTCAAAGCTCGACGGCATTATAACTCAACGAATATTCGAGCTAGAGACTGCAAATTTGGTCAATTTGTATATCTTGTGCATACACAGCTTACAGCATACACAGCTTGGTATTGAATCTGGGTGAAATCGGTCTCGGAAGTTTCTTTTTTATTAAGGCCTATCTTTTAAAAACTACTGGATTGATTCACACCAATAGTATTGAAAAAAATAAATTGACTTGACTCTAAAATTCAATGAAAGGTAGTACGCTAACTGTTCAGACCGTTCGAAAATGCTCTTCTAAAATTACAACGTCACAATCTTTAGTTACTTTTAAAAAGGATTTATTCAATCATTCAATGTCTATTAAGATGACCGAATCACAATGATTGCCATAATGTCAGCTAATTAAATTATTCAAAAACTTTGTTTAATTCCTTATGAACTAGCTTCTGTTCTTTTCATATTGTATTTTCTATTACTTTTTTCATTTTTTGTACTTATTATTATTATTATTGTATACATTGTAACGCCATATTTTGGTCGTTACAAATATTTGTTTGTTTTAGACCGGTATCGCGGTGAATGTTTAATTTATTGGAACCACCAAGACGGAAGGTCCCGAGAAACGAGAAAAAAAAAATATTTTTATATAATTAATTCGTTTATTTTGAATTTTTCGCCTTGAATATTCCCGCGTTTGCCGGAGTTTTCTCTCCAAGATGGAAGGAGGCGCTAGCAGACGGACAAAGACAACAGGGAACTGCTGAGATGGATTATCGACGCAGATAGCGGAAATCGATGGAAGGAGGTTTTCTTTCGGATTCTTCCATATGATTGGCGAAAATGGAAATCAAGGACGTCTGGAAAATGAGAATTAATTCGATATTAATTGATTATGATGAAAATTAATTGAGAGATCATCATAGAAAATTTTAACGGAATTTTTGACGTAAAATTATGAGATTTATTCTTTTATTATTTATTTAATTACCGGATTTAAAGTAAAATAATACCGGTGATAAAAGAATGGAATTAACGTCATTGGCCAATTAATTTGGGAAGAGCCACCTGTGGTCTAATTTTCGACGCACGCCGGCGTCTTCCCTCACTTTCCGTTTTGGTGGCAAATAGTACAGACGTGATTTTCGCTGTAGGGAAAAAATATATTAATTACCGTTGCAATAATCGCAATACTTGTTGTAATTAAAAATTTTGGAGAAATTACACTTATCGAGGATAATTAAAGATTTTATTGGACGATTACCGGGGAATTGGAGATTGAAGAGGGAATTTGACTTCGAGGTTAATCAACAACACTCCGGTAAGCGTGTGATTATTCTCGGCATAATTTTTGGACATTTTTTTTGTGTTAGCGTCTCACGACGCCGGTAACCGCCATTTTGGGATTTTCCGTGGCGTGATAGTTTTTTTTTTGTATTATTCGCGAAATTAAATAAACGCAAATGGTTTAATGTTTCTCGTTTCTCGCTAATTATTTTATTTTCGAAAAATTATTGTCGGGAAAATTAATTGGGAATTTGTGATTTAATTAATTTTTTTATTTAATTTGGTCGGCATTTAATTTGATTTTCAGCGATAATTTTAGACGATAATTTTGATTATTGTAATTATTTTTTTTTATTTAATAACGGCGATTGTTTCGTCTAATTTAATTTTTATTATTATTTTTTATTTCGAGTTATCGCTGGGAATTATAAAGGTCTATTTTTAAAGGACGCCGATCGTCCATGCGGCGATAGAGCCTTAAGGTGCTTGTCGCGTGAATCAGAATTAATTCAAATTTTGACTTTTAAATTTTCTTTGACTATTTCTTTTAACGACAAATTGAATTGTGTTGTTAATTACTGTTTTGTCGGGTTCGTAAAATTTGTCTAGACTTTTGAATTAGTTCTGATTATTAATTTTTTTTATTCTTGACAAATAAAATTATATAGAGTCTTGAATGAAGTTTTAATTTGTTATGTTCCGACATTAATTAAATTTTTGATATTATCTAACCAAATTTGAATTCAGTAACTAAATATTTTTTTTATTATCGCTGTAATATTATTTTTTTATTTTTCTAAAAGAGAGCATAAAAAGAATATCGCTCTGGAATTAAAATTATCAAACGAAAATTGAATGTTATTTTCTTTGAAATCTGTATTCCTTTTCAATACATTACAGGTGAGTTATTGAACCCAGCCGCCTCCGCGGTCATTAGGATTTTTGGATTTGAAATCCTTTTGTTACTGACTAGTCGGATAATCACCTGGGGATTAAATTTTGATAGTTCTTTGTTTGTTTTGATTTTCGGACGAAAGGTCGTCCTGGCGCCCAACAATTAACGTTGTTTGATTTTATTGATTTTTTTTTTATATATTAATTTTATTGAGTTTCACGAGATTATTTTAATTACCGTGGATTGAAAAATACGTGACAACATATATATTTTTTCTTTTTTTTCAAATTAATTTTTTTTTTCAACATTGTATACTTCTCAACTGTTGAATTTATGTATATATTTTTGTTGGCTTCATAGCCTTCTGAGGCTACAGTCATAATAAACATCTACCTATTTACCTATCTTTGGAATAACTTCAGTGAATCCAGCATCTAAAGATAACATTGTGTCCCACTAATACGTCAAAATGTGGAAAAAGTCAACGATGCAAAGAATCACTGATCATTGATGTGCTTCATGAATTAGATTCATTTCAGTTTCAATTTCGAGGACACTTCACTAACTCGATGAACAGAAAAGCTTCTCAAAGTGGGATTCCCACAGCACTTATGTTCTTCTGCTATTCAGCTATCGATTAGTTCTGATTTTAAATTGTTTTCATCCTTTCAACGTGATCCATAAAATTTTCAGGATCCTCATCATGCATAAAAAATTATGATTAAAGGAAATGACCCAATCATAAATAAGATTCAAAAGAATGAAAGAAAAACTTTAAACGATTCTTATTGGAAGAAATAACAATTTAAATGAGCAACAGACTTCTATGAGCCGCCGAAGACATGAGGGTAGAACCGTAGATACAAAGGAAAGGCAAACGATAGAATACAAAATGCAGCATCTCTCCCATGATGTACATATCGATTATCTGTATGAGCATACAATTTTCATGAAGAAAAGAAAGAAAATTTGAATTTGTTTTCCCGATATTCAAGTACCCAGGCGTGCGTGAAGCGAATCCCCCGGCCACCTGTATCCACATTCAATAATTTTTTTCTTCATTGTTTTGTACATACCAGCCAACTTCAAAAGCTATTTATCTTCCGATAGAAAAACACAATGTCTAGTAAAAGATTTTTATTGTTTATTCTCCCATACATGACAAGAATTCTTGTTGGAGAAAATAGAAGAAATATCTTGCACCATGGAGCTTGATATATGAAAAACAATAGCGTTTATTTTTCTGATAAATCATTTCTAATAATTATAGTACAATAATGAACGTATAAAATCGAAAATCGTAAAAAAAAGGATAGTTCTGAAACGGTAATGCATCTCCTATGATACATATTTCTGGAACGTGTGAAGAGTGAAACGAATAATAAGAGGGAGTTGAATGTACAAAATTGAAAAGCTACAATGAAGATACCATAGTAAATCCTTATTGAGCGGTCGTCAAATATTTTCCACTTAAATCCAGCTTGTCTTTTCAGATCGTGGCTACGAATACTCCCTAAGTACATCAGGTAAAATGTTTCGGTAACAATTATCCTCTCCTCATGCGACATTTCCGAATCATGCTTAAAAATTAGAATTCATAAAATAGGGAAATGATTGTTCAATTCAGAAGGATTATCTGACGCATAGAAAAATTATTGAAATTTCTGTCATGTTGTGACCGAGAGATAAGAATGATAAATTTTCAATAAGTAGCAAGGTAAAATAAAATTCTCACTGGATGAGAATTATGTTATATCCGCCATGGAAACGGATGTAATGATGTCACAACCAAGTATAGGTTATTTTTCACCCTAATATTGATATGTTGCTCTATCAATTGTTGACAAGAAAGATATCTTGACAATCCATTCCAAAAGAATAATTTTTCTACTTTTATATACCCTTTCATGGCGATAAAAAAAAGAGGGTGCGTGGAACCCACGCGACAGAAGTGAAACTTCTTATACATGAGCCATTGGTCATTTTACACTTGGCTTTGGATTAAAATATCTCGAAAACAATGCAAAATTTATCGAGACATGCTGTGAATGAAATTTAGAGGGAAGATTGACGAACAAAATAAGCAGAACGCTGTTTTTCTATGATCAGTAGTTTCCGAGATATCATTTTTTGAATGAGTAGTTCAGAAACAATGGATGAGGCCCGATAGTAAATAAATGAGCGCTTGGACGTCCTTTCTGAATTTTTATTTCGAAAATCGATATCTTAATAACTACGAGTCGTAAAAAAGCGGAGGTTTGCTTTATTTTATTCGTTAATTTTCTCTCTAAGTTTCATTCACAGCATGTCTCAATAACTTTTCAGAAGTTTTCGAGATATTTCAATCCAAAGCCGAGTGTAAAATGGCAATTTTTCAAGAAATAAAAAGCAAAAATTATGAGGTGGAGCATGGATATTTTTCGGTCGTGTTTCATGACAACTCCTCCTTTGAATGACAATTTCCCGTAATTTTTTAAAAAATCATTTAGATAAATTCCCATATTTTTCTCTCCGTGTATTGAAAAGAAAAAATAAAAAACACAGGCTTCCCCCACCACCTGGAGAGCGACCCGACGGCAGCAGCAAACATTTCTCCTTCTCCCCACTACTCTACTATCACGTTCCCCTCAAAGCCTTACACTCGTTTCGTGACGCGAGAAAAAAGTTGGAACCCTCCCAAAAGAAGTTTCACTTCAAAAAAAAACACAGGCTTCCCCCACCACCCGGAGAGCGACCCGACGGCAGCAGCAAAAATTTCCCCTTCCCCCCACTACTCTACTACCACGTTCCCCTCAAAGCCTTACACTCGTTTCGTGACGCGAGAAAAAAGTTGGTACCCTCCCAAAAGAAGTTTCACTTCAAAAATTACGAGTCTTTTGTATTGTGTTCGCTGTATATTCTCATCTTGAACATTTTTTCATCTCGTAGAAACTTAAGCATCCTCATTGCTATGATATTTTTCATTTGTAATAATTCGATTCTGCCAAAACTGACTGGGCCAACCAAATTTAAGCGGAAGAAATCCTGGAATATCTGCAAAAAAGTCCAACAGTTCTTACAATAGTGATGGAATGATTGCTATTCTACTCATAAAATCGTCTTCATTTGCTACTTCATCCCTAAACAGTGATTCCGTCTACAAGTCCATAGAGTAGCCCTATATCTCATGAGTACCTGCTCTTGTGACATCTATCGGTAAAAATAAGTTCTGTGTATGATCGCAGAACTGTTTATAGGAGACAGTAGAAGCATTCTATTCAGTACGCAGTAATACGTTCTTCACGTAGTTCAATGAAAGAGAAATGTATAAAATTAAGGCACGGGCCCTCCATGGAAAACATCGTCGACGCATATAAGAAATTTAAATTTTCATTTTGATAAATCATAAATTTATTCACTCAATATTGAAGTATGGAATTTCCTATCTAATTATGAATTTAATGAGAAATTATTAGATTTGTTAGGAAACTCTCGATACCTCCCAATGCTACGATGCTGCATGCATGGTGTCACGATGAAATATCGTAGTCAGAATATCACACGACAGAATATCACTGTGAAAATATCACACAATGAAGTATCACATGGTCAGACTATGACAAGGTAAATCAATATTAGTAATCAGTATGAATCATGCTCAGCCCGAGTCCAAATAATTAGCATACTTTGAACTCAATCTTACTTGGACAACTTAATTTAGACTTATTTGACTCCATGGACTTGAATTGGGATTAAAACAACTCAATCAGCTTGGTTTTTGCTTGAATGGTCTTGAAATTCTATTTCAACTTATTTGCAACTTAATCATGGAAACTGCTCCAGCAAATTAGCAATCTACATCGCTCGGGATGTTCTCCGAGAAATTCTTAGATTCAGAGTATTTTTCCCGTGGATGATTCAACTTGACTTGCTCCAGGTGCCGTCCAGGAGTTTCGTACGGAGAATAAAATGTCAATACGGGATTTTGCGAAAGCTGCGACATTTCTGAATTATTCTGCAGGAATACTCCTCGCTGAGGAGGGCCCTCAGTCACTCCAGGTATCCCTGAGGCATTTTCTTCGAGGAATATAAAGTAATAATAAATTCCTCATAAGCTACGACATTTCTGAGTGGTGGAGAATCATTTTCTCCACAGACGAGCGACCGAAATCACTCCAGGTGTCTCCTATGAGTTTTTCACGGGGAGTGACGAGTAAAGACGGGATTTTTACGGAAACTGCGATATTTCGAAGTGGTTTTAAGCAAATTTTACTCACAAGTGAAGATTTTGAGTCACCCCACGTGTCTTTCAGGCTTTTTCTACAAGAAATACCAAGTGAATAATGGATTCCCCCATCGAAAAATGTATATCACAAAATAGATGACAGATCTATGCAAAATGTAATTCGGAGAAATTTTATTGTATAATACACTCAGAGTATTATTGATTGAGCCATGGTAATATGGACTCAATCACGGTATTATTGATTGAGCCATAGTAATATGGACTCAATCACGGTATTATTGATTGAGCCATGGTAAGATGGACACAATCACGGTATTTTTGAATAAATTACGTCACACAATAATAAATTCACTTTTGAAAACCGGGTTTTCTCGCTAGCCTTATTGTAGTCGTACTACACACGTTGGACGCCACTTTGTAACGGGGATTCGTCCAATCTCGTCACACTCCCAGCCATCCGTTTCCACACACACGGTTCGATAGTGTGGGCGCCAGTTTATTCTTTACCGGAGGAATAAACAAAACTCACTGTGTGCTGGTTTTCCCTGGGCTCACCACGCTTAACCTCTTTGGGCGGTTTCGGGCTAACCTGCTGAACCTTCGGCATTAATTATTCGGGGAATTACTAACCCCAATGGATGGCATGGGCAATCCATTCCCGGTAACCCAGTGTGCTGGTTATGGTAGAGGGGCGTGGATCTAGTCACAGTCCCTCTAGCGAGAACTAGTCGGAATTGGGGTATTCCGCGATAGCCTCTGGATGAGCCCGTCCGCAGTATTCCTCTGATCTATCGTCACCCAGAGAATACCGGACGTCTCCATCCACACGGGAAACGCCACGTAGCCACGCTACGGGCAACCAACGATAACTCTCACCGAAGCGAGTGGTAGAGGTTCCAGGGACGTCTCCCGATCCTCTCGAGTCTGCCGCCCAAGACAGACTAGCTGATCACCGTGTCGTTGGGTCCATTTATATCGACTGAGACTGCTTCTCCTCTTCTAGAGGTCTCTCCGCGCGCCTGCATGATTCTTCCTCTCCTGCCAGGCCCGGAGATAACTCTGACATCTCTAGTGGAGCACCAGCATTTCAGCTGGGCTTCTGCCTTATCCTCAGCCGGATATAAATCCCACTGGTATGTCAATTAGGTTCCGATAACTTCAAGGTGTCATTTTACGTAGATGGCATCACGGTAGAATTTTCTAGCTGTTCATGTGTGAGTGTCCTCGAGCTCTACACTTGAATAGCTTCACCCCAAGGTGGCTTAAGCCGATGCGATAGCCATAACGAGAAACCTCGTTACAGGTATCATTTTTTTTCATTTCGAGAGTTTATCAATAAAATACTTTGTAATGAAGACTGAATGATAGAATCAAATTGTTTATTCATTGTATCCTAATCTTTTGTGATCACGTTGGATCGATTTGAAGAAGAGATTTGATCTCATTGGTTGTTTCGTTCATTAACGTTTAATGATTGAGATGACAAAAAAGTTAATTATCGCTGTCAAGCTAGCAAAGGGATACGTTGTAACGTAATATTTCATAATACGTTACTGTTTTCTATTCAGGCGCGATTATTATATTGAAAATTAATTTTGTGGCGCCACCAGGATGTGAATTAACCCTTTCCATCAGCGACAAATTGATGAAATTTCCTGCTAATCATTTGTTCTTTTATCCCTTTTGGAAATCTCCTCCTTCTGAACGAAATCTATGACTGAATCAATAGCTACGAGAGGGAGATACGTTATGGATCGAGGTGAAATTCTGTTAACGATTGAGTTGAGGATTTTCTGGAGATTCCGGACTTCATTGGATGGAGATTGGGAACCAATTACTGGAGGAGATTCCAGACAAGCTGATTAATTAATCTTATTTTGATGAATTGAGAATTGCTGGCAAGATACACAGAAATTCCCAGTTCCATCATTGGAAGTTTCAAATCCAGGATTTGAACTGACCACTGGGTCAGTTGGCAGCAATGTTGGATCGTGCGGTTCGACGATAATTTCATCAGTGGCCGTCTTCCCGAAGGCGTATTGCCAGCCGACGTTCCCATCGCAGGAGTCACTATTCTGGTTGAGGAGACGCCACGCTTGGAATCCTTTCGTTTGAATATTGCCCTATTTTGTTCATTGAACTCAATAATAGAATCCAAATTGATGGGGGAATTATTGTGCTGAAATTTGGTGCTTCGCGACAATTTATATTGAATTGATTTTTTCCCCTGGTGATTAATTCATTTAGATCGTGGAATTTGTTCAGAAATTATTTGCATTAATTTTTCATCTATTTAGAAGTGATATTATTTAATGATTTCATTTCAATCAACTAATTATTGGGAATTTTTCATGGCATCAAGGTCAGGTGCAAGCGAAGACAAAGTTTCGTTCCTGTCTCGCTTGTCTAGTGAATTGAATTTAATTCGCGTCAGTGCCGTAGAAGGCAATACAAAGCCCCGAACTCAGTTGAAATTATTTGAAACTAGCGCCGCCGGCGCCTTCGGCGACGTCGTTGATGCCCTTCTCTATTTTTATTTAACAATGTTATTTTCCAATGACTGTAATTATTTTTTTTGTAATTAACTCTCTATCATTAACAATAATTCCATCTTTCCATTATCAAGTTGATAGTAATATAAAATTTCATGGTTATTTTAAATAAGAAGTTATTCACTTTTTCTCATAAAAAAATAATTTTAATAAATTAGTTCCCATAATGTCCACCGAAATTCGCTTTTGTTGATTCGAGTTCGACTCTTTCCATTTCGAGTTCAATTATCTTCAATTCGAGATGAAATTCGCCATGTTTGATTGTCAAATGCCCTGCGCTTTTCATCATAGGATTAAATTAATTGACTCAATTTATTTTATTCATGAAAAATTAATTAATAACTCATAAACTGTTATTTAATTCTTAGATTTCATCAGTTAACAAATTGTTGATTTTTTTCTCAATTCAATGATTCAGTCATCCTGGCGCTCAGAGCTTGTTCATTCGTCGAATTTGCTTTAATAGTAAATTTTCATGCATGCTCAATTTCCAAGCTTGACTTCAGTTCGGAGTATTACGTCAAAGCATATATGTAAACATTCATTGTACATATAGGACGACAGAGAGCACGCACAATTATAACGGACGAAGCAGTCAATCACGTCTAAGCAGTGGCCAGCTGATTGCCTCTCTCAGACGTAATTCTCCTAAATTTCTCTTTCTTCTAATTCTCAATTGTTCTAAAATATTCATAGAATCCTTATATAGTTTTTTTTTGCGAATTCCCAGACAAAAATTCAAGAAACAGAAAGAAATCGTGCCAAACGTTACTGATTTGTGAGGTCTCGCCATTCACTCCGTGTTGAGCATTCTAACTTTGAGATTTAATATCTCATTAAAAACATGATCAAACATTCTTCAATTCTCCTCAAAAATTGGAAATAATATAAATAATCAACCCATAAAATTTGAAGCAAGTCAGAGGATTCATTCGATTTCATAGAACTACCTTAACGCAAAAAGCAGATATTTTTTCGGAGTGGAAGCTTTCATGACAAAAATCGAAAATTGATCCGATAATGTTTACATGCTGAAGTAACTTCACGATTTTTTCTAGTGTTCGCCGTAAAATCCTCCCCACCGAAAAAGAACCTGATGCATTTCACCCCCTCCAGATCAGTTTCAAATGATCGATTTCTCTCATAATTTGAATCAATTCATGATCTGAGAAAAAAATAAAAATCCTGTATTGGAAAAAAAACTTGCTTTCGAGGAAAAATACTCTAAGACCGTGATAAGTATCGAAACTAAACGTAAATTCAAAAATGAGAAAAAAAATAAAGTAAATAAAACTCACTCATCCAATTTGTACAGTGTATGTGAAGCAATTTGCACAACTGAAATTCCAAGTTCTTTGCACAAAGTAGTTATATTATTATCACGAGCCCTACCAAAAGGCTCTGGATCCTCTTCAAAGGTCAAATTAGTTGTTCCCCATTCTCGAAATAGTTTTGGTAATGCATCAGCTGGCTGTCCTCTTACTACAAAGAGACGGGAATTGAGTTTCCTAAGTGAGGCATCTAAATCCTCCAAACACTGTAGTAGAAACCTATTCAAATATATTATGAAACATTGGAACATTGAGATTACAAAATTTTACAAAGTAAATTCTTTATTGTCATTTGAATCAATAAACTCTAGTGTTTTATGAAAGTTTTAATATCACCTCCACTTGTTGATCCCAACGCTCTTGCTGCCGGCTGACCATGGATCAATTACAAAGACACATCTGAATGTACAGGCGCCATTGAGACCGTGTCTGAGTGAAGGATTGTCATGTAAACGCAGACCTTTCCGGAACCAGTGTACAGTGTGTTTAGTACCAGATTGATGTCCACTTGTATTGGGCACCCTCTGGTTTTTAGTGATACGTTGTCGATTGGCCATCTCTTTGCGGCTGTCACTCAGCCATGTGGTGATAGATACATTTTTCTTCATTCAATCTATGTCTGAATTCATTTCCACATTTTATCCACTATATTCTTTGAAAAATCTAGAAAAATTCATTGTGAAAATTACTATTGGAGAAGAAAAGACAAATCAAGGTAAATACATCGAGGAAACAGTGCATCTAATACCTCATTCAGTTACGTTAATGATATAATTCTTTTCAATGTAGCATGGTCACAAATCTATTTGGAGGATTGAAGTATAGATTAATTTTCAGATAAGAGTTTAAATGAATCTGGATAATCTTGTGAAATTCCGAATCAGTTAATCATTGTGTGCGATCAATAATCATTAATAATGGAATAGTAATAACACAGTGTCTCCCGGGCCAATGTCAAATTTTGAATTTTAGGTTGGAGAAAAGATTAATATCTTGAAGAAATATGGAAACAGGAACCAAAATTCATGTTCAGATATAAAAAATATTGAACTTTTAGCCACAAACATGAATGTATTTCAGCCACAAATGGTGTAGTATTATTCAAGTAATAATCGGTAAATAACCAATATAATTCCCTAATTCTTGTCGCTAATTCGAATTTGCTATTAATAACAGTGAAAAAGTTTTTTATTATCAATAACAATTTTGAGGGCTTTATTTCATTCTTCTTCCCATAAACACGCAATGACTCTTTCGACCATACTACTCCAATGAAGATAAAATGTAATGAATGCGTTAATTAGAGTTTTCGTTCCCATGACTGAATGAAATGAATGAGAAGGAAGCGGACCATGGACGGGAGGAACTGAGCGGTTTTCGAATTCAATTTTTAAAACTGAAAACAATCTCTGAACGTGTAGATGAGAAGAATGAATAATACAGTACAGATACAATCCAAACAAATCCAATAATGAAATGAACTGAATATTACTGGCCATATCTTCTAGGACGATTCAGCTAACGTCTAAATTATTTTAAATTCCAAAATTATATCGCTTCATCAGCACCACCGAGCTTAATGACGTCCAAGCACTGTGTAACGGTTGGCTTGGCTGACCTTGAGCCAACGCGTTAAATGCACTGAAATTCCTTAAAATTGACCCAAAATTATGCTCCAAAATTTCCCCAAACTACTCCCGATTAATTTCCCTTTATTTAAACTGGGCGCCAGTCGTTTTTCCGAAATTCTAAGAACTTGGGGGAAAACGACAAATCCCCAAGTTTTACTCTAATTCAACGAAATTACAAAACCCCAAAAAGACTCTAATTTTACCCGCTTTTTTATATGAAACTCTCAATTTAATCCCGAGGGGGAGAGGGGACGATACCCTCTATTTGGGTATTCGTGACGACAAAAAACTGTACACCAAACTCATGACAAATTTTAACTCAAATAACATAAATGCAATGTATTCAGAAGAATTAATTATATACACTTAAATTGGAAAAAACATGAAATATTTAAAGGAACTTTTCGTGATTAATTTTATAATTATTTCACACTAATTATTAACTCTAAACCCAACTCAGAATGAACGACAATAATTTTAATGTTAGCCGGGTGGACTCACCCGGAACAAACGCTAACTCGACGTTTTCTTTACTTTCAATTCTTTACTCAAAATTCTTCACTTTTAGTCTTTACTCAAAATTCTTTACTCTAAACTCGAAATATTAATTGTACGGGGACTCGCGTACCTTACGTTATTTGTGCTGTCTTTCCTCCGTGTCGACCTCTCTTTATTTTCTTTACTTCAATCTTCTTTACGTAATTCTTTACAATTTTCTTTACTCTTGACTGAATATTCTTTACGTTCCTCCAAACTTTCTCTACACAATGTGATCGCCACGGTGTCCCGGGAGAAGAAGAACGAGTCTTCTCTCCCACGACTTGGCATTGGGTTCCCTCGGCTGTTTCCGCTCAATTTCGGTAGAGCCGAGGCCCAACCCAACCGATTGTCCCGCGAGTCCCCCACTACTTTACCCTAACGTCACTGGCTTTACTTGAATTTCTCTTAAACTAACTAATTCCAAATAATGTACAAAAATAATCATAATAACTCGGACAATATTTTCCCGACAATAATAAACGGAGAACTTTAGTCTTTTCTTTCCACACACATAACTTTAGTCTTTATTTTCACACTTTTAATTTGAGTCTTTTCTTTCACTGACTCCAATGCTGATTCTGGTGATCTCCAGTTTCTCTCGCTGTTGGCCAACATTCCCTCTAGTTGGCTGATACTGGACCAAACGAGTAGATGCTGCTTTCGTCCCAGTTCTCCCGAATTGGCCTTGATATCCGATGAATAATCTCTGGGACTGGGGAAACTCTTCTCCAGTCCTACCTCTTGACTTTTTCTCCGTTTTCTCGGAGTTAATTTCAACGAAACAAACAAAAATAATTAGTGAGGTCACAAAATATGTTGACCTCACTCTGGACATTTGCTGTCTTGACTCCAAATGAGCCCTATCCTCACCGGGTACCGCGAATCGCGACCAAAACCGTGATTTTCATGAAATTTATTTCTTATTTTAATTTTATTGATTCTGTGACGGTAAAAACCGTCACAACGGTAGTAGTCATAGAAGTAGACAGTTGCATGCATAGTTTCACGCACTAACAGGCTGAAATTAATTACATGACTACTGTAATGCATTTGGCATTGCTGCGTATATAGTTATTACCACATAAGTTTCAACATATTGTGATTACAGAACGTCAACAATTTCTGAACCATATCTTCATGGTAATCAATTCTCCCAAGCCAAACCTGTGACGTAGTTCCTGAGCCTAACGGTAAGTTGAAAAATTGAGCACGCTTGAAAGCATTCAGTAGCCAAAAACGACAAAAATCATAAACTAAACCAAAACTGAAATGCGACCAATCTCAAATTGATCTAAACACAAGGAACCAAAATCAAAATCAAATCATTTGATCCGTAAACTCAACTACTCTGAATAATAGCCTCGAGCATAAGAAAAAAAGGAAAATAATTCCGGGGCCCGAATCATAATAAAACTAATAGTATTAGCGGCCGTAGCTGATACCTTGCTTACCAGAATCAATAAACAGTTTCTTATGGTTAAAAATTTATTTGCTAAAGATTTTTATTTGTTCACAGATATTCAATCATGATTTTTCCGAGAAAACTATTTGGTTGAGGATATACTGGACAGAATTCAATTGTTTATCATTCTCCTGCATATTCTCCAAACTATTTGACCTGTTATTCTTCTTTTATGTTCTACTAATCTCACTATATAGTTCAAGGTGTCCGTCATGTCTGAAGTTGTTTCTTTTGCATTCGCTCCCTGAGAAAAAACGCTCAATTTTCATGAGAAATTGTGCCGAAATCATGATACATTTCTCATTTAAGTAATATGGGATTCTGTTGATTTTTCTTTCTAATTTTCTTCCTCATGAATGAATAAGAGTATGGCAATGAACTTCACATATCTTCGAGGGGCGATGAATGCTCTACGAAAAATGTATATGATTTTCCGATAAACTGAACTTTCGTTCTAAGACTTCGTCTGAAGTTATTCAAAGTTGAAGTTGTGTTCATGATCGATTTCATGATTTTTATAGTTATTTTTGCTGATACTTTCTTCCAATATAGAATGAGCTCAATACTTAACTTAGCTTTTTTACTTAACCCTGGCGGAACACTCGACTGATGGAGTCGAGTGGTGCACTCACTCGACTGACACTCGACTGAGATTCAACCGACGGATAGACATGTATAACCAGGTAAAAAATTGTCAAATGTAATTAGTCGTCGAATACATGAACTAACAATATTTGAATATTCTCACGTATATAGAAATTAATCAAATGAAATGTCATTTGAGTAAAAACAAAAGCCTGAGTACGTGATCGAACCCGGGACCTTACGATTACCAGTTTAGAATCTATCACCTGCGCTATCGGAAGGTGTGATGTAATGTAATTCGATTTTAATGTTGATAATCTCATTAGCGCCTACTTTCCTTAGAGAAAATCAATGCAATCAGATTCATTCAGAGCTTATTCCATAAACAGACATGATTCAATTATTGGCAGAACAGCAAAAAACTATGATTTTCGGATGCCGCATTTTCGACTGTATCTCAATTTATATAAAATTTCTTCGGCTTTTGTATAGTATAGGTGCCCTTTTCAAAAAATCAGTTTTTTATGAAATTTTTTTCAAGAATTTAAATTTTTACTATTAATTTTCATAATTTATAACATATACTTTCACAATAAATTCAAAAATAGTTGGAAATTATAATTATCCCAGGAAAAGATAGAGTCTGAAATCATCCATTTATTTCAATGTTTTGAATTGTTGAGGGAGAGGGAACGCGGTGTGCGGGATGAAGCAGCGAGCGAAAATTATCGATTATGTCGATAATTTGAAGTCCGTCAGTCGGTGGTCAACGTGACACTGAAAATATTTTCTGTGAAATCTCAACAGAGAGCTGAAAAGTGACGAAGAGAAAGAAAGAAAGTTCATCAAACCATTCAAAAAAAATTGTGTGAGAAAGAACCCTTCTGAGTAGAGAACGAACCCTGCCGGACACAACATGTGGTGTTTTATTACTCAGGAATACTTGGACGAGGAAGAGGGACATCCATTGTACTACCTCCACTTATTGTAGTTTTGGAAAATACCCAATTTGCTCATTTTTCAGAATTTTTCCATATTTTTCAATTTTGGATTTATTATCTTTGGTGAATTCACAGAAAACAGACAATTTGAATAGTAAAATGGTAAGTTTAAAGAATTAATTCTTCAGCAACTTTTGAAGGAGTCGATGAAAAAAAACTTGGTTCCTTTGAAATCATTCTCCGTACGTTGTAGATATATTTGAAAAAAAATTAAGAAATATTGATTTTTTATATTTATCCGATTTTTTGAGGCTTTTAGGATTTTTACCGTGGCTAAGCTGTATAAAAAAATTTTCAAACTGTCAATACCTCGGTTAATTTTGCGGAAACGGAAAAAGTGTATACTAACAATTGTGTGGATAATTTTAATATCTTCAACGTTTGTTCGAAACTTGTTTTCATATTATTTGCCATTTCCGAGATATTGGCAAAAACGTCATTTTTGGGGTGGTTTTGATTTTTTTACTCCTTTGCCACCTTTTCAGGATCTTCCAATCAAAGATAGTTGAAATATGGATCGAAATCCATTTAGTAAAAAAAAAAAATTGAGCTGGTATGCGAGAGAAAAAGTAGCACTCCTCTTTATTGGACTATCATTTCTGACACAAGTTAGCTTGGCCCAAGCTGGAACTGCCAGTCAAAAGTAAGCCTTGGGTGCGCTGCTCTAGGGCAACCCTGTAGCAAGGTTACCCACACATGTTCGTAGCTAATCTGATGGCGCACGGAGGAACCATGGTTGCGCCAAGCTTGTATTTCACAACATTGCGTTATCCACCTTACGCCAATGTTGAGTCTCGCAGATGCAAGATACATTTCTACCTGGGATTAAAATTATTGACTAGGGTAAACAAAAGTACGCATTTTCATGCTCAATGTACTTGTTTTCCTGAAAAATTAAAATTAAATTTTTGAAGCTCAAAGAAGGTGAGCGGAGGTTTTGTCAATAAAATTCTTCAGCAAAATCCCGTGTGTCGCATTAGGGTTGGTTGTGTAGGTTCTTTGAGGCCTGTGCACCACTACGTCCCCGTCGTGGCCTCGGGTAATGCAAAACGTGGTGATAATCTCAATTCTATAACTTTTGGTTTTTTCGTTTCTATGGGTTATTCTTCCCAGGAAAAAGTTGGTTGTAATGTTCAAAAATTTCAATTAGGATGTTGTTTCGACTTCGCGCTGTGTAACTGACCCCTAGACAACAAAAACATATGAAAAAAGTTCCAATAAAATGAGTACAATAAATTTTATTTTAGGGGCAGTCGTGCTATGCCATAGCCATTTCTTTTCTAAATTCGACCTCCGACGTATACCCTCTCGAGTTTTTACGCATTTTTTATCCCCAACCCAACCCCGCTGTACCGCATTCGCCAAAAGACGAAGGAAACCCTCTTTTTTATTGAGGAAAACCTGCCCAGATACAGTCGTCTCTTTCGAGACTTCCGCTCGGTAGGAACTGTGAAATTAGAGCTTTTTCCATTTCGGCTTTCCCCCCGCCGGGATTCGAACCCGGGCCCTCAGCATGCCAAACCCCCCTCTCTAGCCACACAACCACTGCCGTCGGTCTCGACGTACATATTTTTACAAGTAAACAGGGACCGATAATTAATATGTTATGAAATGAATTTTATAATTTCATATTATTTTTTCAGGCATTTTGTCTAAGAGTCGAAGTCTGTCGAATCTCAGTCGAGTTCTGAACCAAATCGACTGACTTTCGTCTGATAAATTTTTACGTGGAAATTGACTGATAAATAATGAGATGTGAAATCAATTATAAAATTTTGCAGTTTACTTTTTAGTCATTTTCTTCACGGTCGAGCCTTCGTTGAGTTTAGAATGAAATCGAGTGATTTCCAGCTAGTATATTTCATTAAATACAAATTCACTGATGAATGAGATCATGTGCAATCAATTGTAAAATTGCAGTTTTCTTCGAAATTTTTTTTGTATTTTTTTTTAACGGCCGAGTCTCAGTCGAGTTTTGAACGAAAATCGATTGACTTTCGACTGATATATTCTTCAATGTGAAAATTGATTTTTGAATAATGTCATTTAGAATCAATTGTAGAGCTCTAAAGTTTCTTCTTGTGATTTTTTTTGAGGGTGGAGTCTCAGTCGAGTTGTGAACAAAAATCGGCTGACTTTCAACTGATATATTCTTTCGCGTAAAAATTCACTGATAAATGATGTTATGTGTAATCAATTGTAGAACTTTAAAAAAATTCTTGCAATTTTTTTCGACGGTCGAGTCTCAGTCGAGTTTTGAAAGAAAATCGAATGACTTTCGACTGATATATTTCTCAATGTGAAAATTGACTCTTGAATAATATCATGTGGAATCAATTGCAGAGTTCTAAAGTTTCCTTGTTTTTTTTTTGACGGTCGAGTCTTAGTCGAGCTGTGAAATAAAATCGACTGACTTTCGACTGTATGTTTTTTTACGTTAAAATTAGCTGATAGATGATATTATGTGAAATCAATCGTAGAACTTCGCAGTTTTTCTTTTTTTTGTTGACGGCCGAGTCTCAGTCGATTTTCGAAGAAAATCGACCGAATTTGGATCGATATATTTTTCCATCCAGAAACTAACTTTCAAACGATATGAGAACTTTAAGTAATATTGTTCGAATCGAAAAAAAATTTTCGAGAATTTATTTTTGATCGAGCACAGAATGAGACGATTGAGTGTGAAATGATATAAAATATGAGTTGTAAATTGATCGATTCTCTATGTAAAATATCTGGAACTTCTTAACATTCACTTGGATTGACGTGTTGTTAATCCAAGCACGCTTAGGAAGTCTCAGCCGAATGACGGTCGAGTGAGTGCACCACTCGAGGGTCGATTCGTGGTCGAGCATTCCGTTAGGGTAACTTTTTTCACTAATTAAGCTAAAATGAAGGTTTGGTGGCGAAATTTACATGATATTCATTATGTAAATATACGTTTAATGTATTAAGTATAAGAAAATATTATTTAAAAAAAAAAATTATATTAAATTGATAATTTAATTAATGTTATTAAATTAATGATATTGAATAAAATTAATATTCAATTTGAAAAAAATATATATTTTTTTTCTTTATGACATATAATATACAGGGTGTCACTAAATAAGTTCAAATCCGGTGAGCTACTGGTGTAGAAATATACCTAGAACACTAGGAAAATATTGAAAAAAATCATTTTTCAATAGATTTTGAATAATTGACTGTTTAAGTAGACCAATGAAACTTCGTGTTTCATCGAGTAGAAAACCGTGTGGAGGGGATACGCAGAGTGCGCGTCATGATGTGAGTGACGTGAACATAGCATCTGGGTTCACGCCTGTCATTCACGTTTAGTCGAGATAATTTCGCGCGTAATTTTTTCAAACTCAATTCAAAGCTAGACTCTGCGCTCCAAGATGACTCGAACTTGCCCTGACTGATCATGGCTTAATCTCATTTCCGTGCTGGAAATTTGATTTTTGCAGTACGAAAATTTGGTTTGGTGGTCATTAGAAGATGAATTTTTCTCTAATTAGACAGGGCAAATCCTGGAGACCCTAAACTGCAAATAAAGACCTGATCTCGAGCGTGATCGTTTGCACTTCTAGTGCATAGCATGTGCACTTTCCGTTCATAGAGGAGGCACTTCGGATGCACAGAGCATGCATTTCTGCTGCATTTCCAGTGCACAGAACGTGCATTTCTGCTGCATTTCAAGTGCACAGAACGTGCATTTCCGCAGCACAGAGAGTCCATTTCCCAGTCACTTTTCTGCACTTCTGTGCACCAAAAGTGCAGACTCTGTGCGCCGGAAATGAACATTCTGCGTATCTGAAGTGCACCAGGAGTTCACGCTGTGTACCGGAAAGTACACAGTGGACTGAACGTGCACACTGTGTGCGCCGGAGCTGTACACTTTGTGTACCAAAAGTGGCTTGGAAATGCACTCTCTGTACAGCGGAAATGCACGTTCTGTGCACTTGAAATACATCTTTTATGCACTGGAAATGCAGCAGAAATGCGCGTTCTGTGCACTGGAAATGCAGCAGAAATCCACGCTCTGTGCATCGGAAGTGCCTTCCCTATGAACGGGAAGTGCACATGCTATGCACTAGAAGTGCAAACGATCACACTGGAGATCAGGTCTCTACTTGCACTTTAGGGTTTCTAGGACTTGCCCTGTCTAATTAGAGAAAAAATCATTTTCGAATGAACACCAAACTAAATTTTCGTACTACAAAAATCAAATTTCCAGCACGAAATTGAAATTAATCAATTACATTAGCCATGATTAGTCAGGGCAAGTTTGAATCATCTTGGAGCGCAGAGCCTAGCTTTGAAGTGAGTTTGAAAAAGTTACGCGCGAAATTATCTCGACTAAATATGAATGAGAGACGTGAACCCAGATGCTATGTTCACGTCACTCACATCATGGCACGCACTCAGTGTTTCCCCTCCACACGGTTTTCTACTCTATGAAACACAAAGTTTCATTGATCTACTTAAAAAAATAATTATTCAAAATCTATTGGAAAATGATCTTTTTCAATATTTTTCTAGTGTTCTAGGTACATTTCTGCACCAGTAGCTCACCAGATTCAAACTCTTTACATATTTAAATCCAGTGAGCTATTATTGGATCTGAAAAAAATAAAAAAATCAAACCCGAAAAGTGAGTGAAATAGTGTGGAATGCCTCATATTGTCCATTATTGTACTGTAACGTCCAAGTGTTGGGGGAAAATTACAATTAAATTAGAAATTTAATCGAATGATAATGATTGGCCCCGAACACTGAGGAGTACGTAGAGATGCGACTCAGCCTCCGTTTTTGCCCTCACCTTTCGGCGAATAGACTGGATTGGAGTAATGTGGGAATGATTCCAGTCACAGTTGAATGAATGAAAAGAAATTCAGTTTTTATTTTAACTGGCCAAACTGGCCTATATTTCAAAATCAAATTATTTTTCTATAAATTCAGTAAATAGGGTTTTGCAGACTCACTCCCTTTGTAGTTATCATTATTAAACAGATTCAAAATCTTACTTGAGATTCAATTGACAGATTCGCTTACAATTTCACTTGAGAAATATTTTAGATTATTTATTTGACAATTCAACTTAGAAAACCAGTGAACTCTTGATTCTACTTATTATTCCCTTTCTTTTTCTTACGCTTTCTCATTTTGAGAATGTGATCTCAACTAGCTCTCGACAGGCTGACTGCTAACTCCCGACTTGTTAACTCCCGACTTGTTAACTCCCAACTTGTGGCAAAAACAGAATATTCCGTGGGTTTTAAAGGGTTTTGAGGAGGCGTTTCCCTAATTTTCCAACAGTCTCAGGGACCAATGCTTCGGGATCACTCCATCCCTTCCACATAGACTTATTTCAACTATTCTATATGTGGGTCTATTTTATTGGCTGTTTCGGGAATGTCCATCATTCCCTCCACAATTGATTCAATTTCAACGGCTTCAGTTTGGTTCTTCTAACATAAATTACTCTTGATTGACATTTTTCAGATTTCCTCGAAGTCCTGTAGCCCATCACTTCTAGAAACCTAAACAGCTAACGTACTTTTCACTTCAGTTTTATTGATATTTTATTGTTCTAAATTGAACGAGAGACAAGGCGAGGGGGCCTCACCTGCACACACCATCTGTTACTTTCACCTGTATTGTGTTGACAAACTTCCTTTAGGTATTAGGGATTCTCTCTAAAATATGTGATGTAATGTAGTACTGTACAATAACCGTTCCCTTAAAATTTTAATTTCCTTAGAAAAGGCCAGTGTATTAAACTCTCATCTACTCTCATTAATTGTTTGAATAAATTTAAAGAAATGAAAATGATTAAATTAACAGACGGACGTCACAGTACTCTCATTCATTTCAGCAAAGAAAAATGAAATGTGAAAAGTAAAAAAATTAAATGTTATTTAAATGAATAATCTATTACGAATTCCGCATGGTTTATTATGAAAATTAAGCACTTTTTTCGGTTGGACATTTTTTCAGGGCGAAAGCTAAAAATTCAGGGGGAGAATACAAAAAAATCCAGCTCGGAATAATGGATACTCTAATATAGACTAAAAGATTAATATATAACTACAATTGTCTGGAGGCAAGACAGTAAATTTTTTTTAACTACAATTGTTGAATTATAGAGTATAAAGATGATAGTGTGACGTCACAATGAAGAGGAAGGATTCAATGAGAATGTAACAAAGGGCATGATCCACTGCCAGTACTAAAAATGCACAGTTTCTATGTCAGAAACTGTGAATTTCGGAAAGTAATCAGAAAACACGGAATCGTTTTGCTCCATGTATACATTTAGAACGTGCACTGGCTAACTATACTTTTACTTTTAGACAGTTTTTTTAATTTTTGTCAATTACGCCTCCCCCGTCGTCACAAAAAATATTGGGCGTTGATTGCAATATTTCAGGGGAGGAATAAACCTTCTTCGTTTGAAAAAATAAATTTTCTTTTATAAAAAGATATTTTGATGTAAGCCACGCCCCATGCCGACGTTTTCGGTTGAAAAGTTTCTCTGTGACACATTTTGTTGCAACGTTGGCTGCATTTGGCTGGCTGGAATGAACCGGTGAGATATTTTTTCTTCGCGTTGGCGGCACTGATTATAAATGTATACCCGTCGAAACAAAAACAGTGCACCCTAACCTCAATAATTCGAAGTAGTATAAACCGTGTTCGGCAGTTCCTCAAATGACGAAAAAATTATTAATTTATAAAAAAAAATATGAATTAATGAGAGAAGTTGATGGAAAGAATCACAGTTCATATTGTATTGGAATAATTGAGTGATTCAAAAGAAAAAAAAATACAATTGGCTACAGATAAAATCATGGAAAAACAGATTCTGAAGGCTTTGAAGGTCCAATAATACTAATAATTAAAAATGAGAAATTCTATAAAAATATTCAATCAATTATTTGAATATCGTGCCAAAATTCGAAATAATTTTATAATTGAGTTTTTGAGAAAGAAACATTTGAATTCATAGATTCTACACGAGGAGATGAAAAAAGGACGGGATTTTCTATACCGCTCGCGCAGTCAAGCACATTCCATGCTAATCCTACCGGCTTCAAGTATCTCTCTGTACAAAATTTGGAACTTCAAATATTTTTTTCCTCGAAAACTCTGATCCAAAATCAATTCGGATTTGAGCTGGTCATTTCTTATCATCTCATCAATTCATGATTGAGAATTCAATTGAAATGAGGTGATACTGATGTACGCGGTGATACTGGTGGACGGATAAAAAAGTCATAAAATGAGAAATATTATAGATAATGAGAGAATAGTCCGACCAGAAATTTGGTCCGGCATGCCGAAAGTAGTATAGCTGTGGGGGTTCTAAATACAGGTTCCGGAAATGACGTCATAGGAATGGCGGGAAATTCAAATTTCGCTTAAAACGGATGTGATGTCACGCAAAGGTGTCACCACCTAGTGGATTTGACCACAGCGCCACCTAGTGGTTTCAACTACAGAGCCACGTAGTGGTTCTGAGCTTGACTACAGCGCCACTTAGTGGGTCTGAGCTTAACTACAGCGCCACCTAGTGGTTTCGACTACAGCGCCACCTAGTGGTTTTGGCGGGGGAAATTTCAAAGAGCGTAAGTGATGTCAAAGGTGGCGCCACCGAGTGGCTTTGATCGCAACGCCACCTAGTGGAGATAATTCAAAATGTTTATTGTATCTGAACCGGCAGATTGGGGAATGCGGACTCGAACGAATGGTCCAGGGGAAATCCCCTATTTTCATGATTGAAAAATTCTGTTTTATCGACCTCAGTCGATAAAATGACTTTCGCATGATTCTAATTTAGAAAAATGCTCATTGTATGAGAGATGTACGAGCGAGCGGTATTCTCATTGCATGAGAGATGTACAAACGAGCGGTATTCTTTGTGCTGCTTAATGCGCACATTAGAATGAGCTCAAGTATCATTGGAGATGCTAAAACTGAATGATGTACATTTGATAAGTGCTATTGTAACATGATCATAGCAAACATCGAGCGGTATTCTTCGTGCTGCTCAATGCGCACAAGTTTTGGAGATGAAGGAGCAACAAATTTCATTTCTTCATATTGCGCTGTTCTGAGAGCTGTCAGGGATTCTAGAATACTCTAATGAAGAATAATCCCAGGAATTCTTCTTCTACATCATTGTAAACAATTCGTGGAAATGCATTGCATTTTTGGTCACATCAAAGAACGATGTAATTCCATCCTTTCCATGAAAACTAATAAATCAATCATCTCATGAACACTAACATTGTCAGTTTGTAAACAATTCTGTGAAATGGTTCATAATTTGAGCATGAGAAAAAAATGTATTGCTATTGTAATTTGATACCCTTAAGAGAACAACGCAATTTGAAAAACAATTCTCAGAAGAACTATTCTCTTGAAAAGGACCGCTAGGTGGCACTGATTTCATCCATATAAATAGGAGAATTTCAGAATTTGTGATCAGTTTTGCAAAAGACAACCGCGTTGAATAATTTGGAAAACATTCAATCAGTGTGTGATATTATTGTTAGTTATTATCAAGACACTTTGTTGGAGTGAGAGTGGAAAACATTCAATCTGTGTGTGTGACTATTAGTTTTTATTGAGACACTTTGTTAGAGCGAGAGTGAAAAAAATGGAATCAAAAAACGAAAACTATGATTCAAAGACATGTTTGAATGTATTGAAGACACTAGAGAGGGGATGTAAAAATGCAACGACTCAAGATACAGTTCGATGGATCAACAAATGTGATGATTACATCAAACTGTATGAGAAAGTTCTGAAAACGGTGAAGTTGTCTGTTGGAGAAAAGATTCGTTTGCAGTCAACTATTTCTCTGATTCATTCACATTGTGAAAAGTTGAAACAGAGAACGCAAGGTGGAGCACTCGCATCTTCCTCCTCACAGCAAGCTGAGGATCGAGTCGTGTGGAAATATATGGAAAGTGCTTTTGGGGGAAGGATTCGAACTGGTGCTATAGTTAATCTGCGTGATAAAAATCTTCAATCCTTCTTGGAAGACGCCAAATCATTGACAACTGTTCGTCTAAAAGATGCCTTGCAACATCAAGGAAATTTGAAAGTGAATGGTATACTCGCTTGCAAGTTTCAAGTAATGAAGAATGGTGAAACAGTAGAAGAGACGAAATTTTTCAATACACGCAATCAGATCATTCTACCAACGACGGATATTGAGGAATGGTTTGATGAGCATTTGATTGAACGACTACTCGAGAAAGTGGAGGATTTTCAGGAGAAAGATTCTGGCTGGACGCTCTTTGAAGTCGTCAATCTTGTGATTAACATCAATAGATATGTTCCTCTGGTAGCTGGAATGAACCCTTTCATTCCATTACCGAAGCGTATTCAATTAAAGAGAGCTGTAGTCAATGTTAGAAATGATGATGAATTTTGTTTTCTATGGGCAATAACGACAGCTCTTCATCCAGTTAGTGTGAATGTTGACCACATAAGTTCATATCCACATTACTCTCGGGCTACTTTACCTGATGGAACGACACTCAACTACGAAGGATTTGAATTCCCAATGAAAATAAGAGACGTTCCAAAATTCGAGCGTTTGAATAGTCTGTCAATAAATGTCTATGGGATTCAAAATGATGATATTGTTCCTTATTACTTGAGTAAAAGTGGATCAGAATGGCCAACGATTCATCTTCTTTTATTTTGTACAAATGTACACTCAGAGCCAGATTCACAGCTAGTCTACCACTTTGCATGGATTCGAAATTTGTCACGATTGGTACGATCACAAGTTTCAAATCATAAGAATGCCATGTGGTTCTGTGATCGCTGTTTGGGGCATTTCTCCGATGAAGATTCATTTGAGAGGCATCAAAATGATTGTTACAGCATTAATGAATGTAGGATGAAGTTACCAACAGAGAAAAATAATATTCTCACCTTCAAAAACTACAAGTTCAAGGAGATGGTGCCGTTCGTCATTTACGCTGATTTGGAATGTATTCTAGAGAAAACTGGAGATGAAATTGGAGATGATGATGAAACTGGACATGAAACTCCATATCAGAAGCATATTCCACACAGCGCTGGATTTTATCTACACTGTGATTTCGATGAAAATCGATCAGAATACAAGATGCATCGTGGAGCTGATTGCATCGATTGGTTCATCGATGAATTGCAGAGGATAGCATATAAAGTGGATGAATGCCTTAATTCGAATGTACTAATGCATCCTTTGACACCTCAACAGGACTATGAATACCGAACAGCACAAGTGTGTCACATTTGTGAGAAACCATTCACAGCAACTGAAGTGAAGCATCGCGATCATTGTCATTTCACTGGCAAGTATCGCGGTCCTGCTCATCCCTAGTGCAATGTGAATTACCAAAGCTCCCGTACTATTCCAGTGGTATTTCATAACTTATCCGGTTACGATGCACATTTCTTCATTAAGGCTCTAGCCAAAAAATATCCTGGCTCCATAAAGCTGCTCTCACTGAACAAGGAGAAATACATTTCGTTCACGAAGAAAGTAGAAGGCACCCAAGTCAATCTCCGATTCATCGATTCGTTCAGGTTCATGGCGAGTAGCTTGAAGAAATTGGCAAAAGACTTGAATAATACAGATAAGCGAATAACTTGGAAATACTGTGATGAGGATTTGGAGAATTTCGAATTGTTGACGAGAAAAGGAGTATTTCCCTACGAATATGTAGACTCTTGGGATAAACTGGATGAAGATCATTTACCAGCGAGAAAGGAGTTCTACTCAAGATTGAATAATGAAAACATCTCTGAGGAAGATTATGACCATGCTCAGAATGTTTGGAGTACTTTCAACATGAAATCATTGGGAGAATATTCGGACCTCTATCTACAGACTGATGTCTTACTTTTGGCAGATATCTTTGAAAATTCAGACGTAATTGCTCCTCCGTCTACAAACTCGATCCTCTACACTACTTTACAGCTCCAGGATTGACATTTGATGCCATGCTCAAATGCACAGGTGTACAGCTGGAACTTCTCACCGACATTGAGATGCATTTGTTCATTGAGAAGGGCATTCGTGGAAGAGTAGCACAATGCTCCAATCGATATGCTTGTGCCAATAATGAGTACATGGGAGAGCAATATGATCGGAGCAAGGACACTACATATCTCATGTACTTTGATGTGAATAATCTCTATGGAGCGGCAATGTCTCAATACCTACCGTATGGGTCATTTGAGTGGGTCGACCCATTGAGCATTGATATTGAGAGTGTTCCTGATGATTCTGATGTGGGATACATCCTGGAAGTCGATCTGGAGTATCCTGAAGAGCTTCATGAATTACACAAGGACTTACCACTCTGCCCTGAGCATTTCATACCCCCCAACAAGAAAATTTCAAAACTAGCGACCACATTTTTACCCAAGAAAAACTATGTGATACATTATCAAAATTTGAAACAGTGCTTGAAGCTCGGAATGAAATTGGCTAAGATTCATCGTGTCCTGAAATTCAAACAAGCTGCTTGGCTAAAACCATACATCGATCTAAATACAGAACTACGAAAACAGTCTCACAATGAATTTGAGAAAAACTTCTCCAAGTTAATGAATAATGCAGTTTTCGGAAAGACCATCGAGAATGTAAGGAAGCAAAAGGATGTGAGACTGATTACAAGATGGGATGGAAGATATGGAGCTCAAGCTCTCATTGCTCAACCAAGCTTCCACAGCTGTACAATCTTTGATGAAGACGAGGATTTAGTGATAATTCAATTGGATCGTAATGAAATTTTCTTCAATAAGCCCATCTATGTGGGATTTTCCATTCTCGATCTTTCAAAAATATTCATTTATGATTTTCATTACGATTATATCAAGCCCACTTTTCAGGATCGAGCCAGATTGCTCTATACAGATACAGACAGTCTTTTATATGAATTTCGTGTTCCCAATATTTATGAATGTATTAAACGTGATATTGAGAAGTTTGATACATCAGATTATCCTGAAAATAATCCATATGGCATTCCTTTGAAGAATAAAAAAGTATTAGGTCTAATAAAAGATGAGTGTAATCGTAAACTTATGAGCGAATTCATTGGCTTGCGTGCTAAATTGTACACTTTTAGAATTCATGGAGAGGAGAAGGTGAAGAAGCGAGCTAAAGGTGTGAAAGGCTCAACATTGAAGACTATCAAATTTGATGATTATAAGAACTGTCTCTTTGGGCATGAAAATCTCAAGAAATTTCAATATTTAATTAGAAGTAAGAATCATAAAGTACATTCTGTACGTCAAAAAAAATTAGCTTTAAGTGCTTATGATGATAAAAGAATTATTTTGAGTAATTTAATAGATACTGTACCATATGGTTATCATAGGAGTAATGAAAACTTGTAAATTGATTAAAAAAAATTTTTTTTTTTTATAATGAATACAGATTTATAACTTATTATAATTTATATTTGATCTTTATTTATCCAACTATTGTGAGATGAATCAAAACCTAACCACTTGACAAGTAACTTGTTTCCTTTCTTCCTTATGACTTTCTCTATTAGATAATAATCTGGATCTTTAACTTTGGTGAGTTCCTCTTGATAGAATCCACCTTCAATTGGTCGTTGCTCGTAATCCAACAGCTTATATGTAACGGGATTGGTATTCGAGACTTCACTGACAGTGAATACCTCTGTGGTCCAGTTTGGTGTATAGCCTTTTTCGAATACGTTCTTGAATTTACTGATTCGTACATGATCAGCAACATTGAATTTAATGGTTGATGTGCGATTCACTTCGACTTTGCCGTAAACATGTCGCACAAGATACTTTGCATTTTCAGCTGTCACTTCAGTGGGTTTCATATGGATAGTGCGATGTTTTGTATTATTATAAGTGAGCACTAGAGAGTTTACAATATCAATCCACTTGTATGAGCCTCGTAAACTGAATTGTTTCCACATTTGTTCCTTCAATGTGCGATTAAAACGTTCACAAATCGATGCTTTCAGATTACTGAAAGTTGAGTACATGGTGATTCCATACTGCTTCATGAGCGTCTTAAATTCATCATTGTAGAATTCCTTGCCCCGATCCACATGTAGTTTGCGAGGAATGCGTCCCTTTTTCAGTACAGATTTCATGGCATTTGTTACATCTTTTCCATTTTTCGTCTTGATTGGGACGGTCCAGGCAAATTTAGAGAAAATATCTATAATGGTTAGTAGATATTTGAAACCTTTGTTGTAATGTGCGTATGCAGTCATATCTACTAGATCTGTACACGAAGGAATCTCCGATTTTAGGACCTTTTGTTGATGTTCGTATCCCAAACTCTATGTTCAAGTCAGCACGTCGATTTGGTCTCTCCAATCGTTGGAGATATCTTTCTAGGAGCGAGTTTGGATCATCTTTCCTTGAAGTCGACGGACTCGACGTAAACATAAGCTTAGACGATTCATCAATCGTATCTTCTTTAGCTGATGAATCATTGAGAGTAGCAGATGAATCATTGAATTCTCCCTTAGTTGATGATGATGACTTGATGGATTGGAAATCATCATCCTCAAATGCAGTGTCATACATCTCAGAGTGAGTATCACTTGAGATTTTCTTTCTTTCATCCAGCTTCACTGGATTGGCCAATTTTTCCAGAGGGTCAACCACGGGTTTCAAAACGTCTCGTACTGTTTGCTCCATGCTGTCCTTGTTCAATTCAATCATTTTATGTTTTCGTCGAATAGCATTGCTCGCTTGAGCAATGTGATATAGTGCACCTGTCTCTTTCTTGAAATTTTCTGTCTGCATGTTGTTCCTTCCGAGTTCACAATACAACTACCGTATACCTCACTAATTAAGTGATATTTATGAAATAGTCGAAGCCTTTCCTATAGCGACCATCATTGAGATCTCGATCTTTATCGATTACCAGGAAACTGTATTTATCCTCCTTCCAACATTTTGAACACAAATCTTTGAAGAGTGTGAGTGGCATATCTGTGTTCACATAGTCATCGTAAATGTGCTTCAAGTTCATCTCATCTTGACGGAAGAGTATCAGAAGATTTGTATTATCACGCACCAAATGTTTGGGTATATGAGCGTATGTCTGACAGAGATAGAAACTATCCACATCTCTGTGTCGTCCCATGCAGAAGAATGCTCGCGTATTGTCTTGTTTTTCACAAGCCACATCATCAAACACCATGATGGAATTTGGTCTCGCATCTTCCGGTTTAATGACTTCATCATGCTCACTGAAGGGAAAGTATCCAATGCCATCGATGGAATCAAGCAAACTCTTCAAGAATTGATATTTTGGTTGATTTAGAGATTTTGAGTACACATAGACATTCTCAAATCTCAGACCATTTGGATGAACTAGGAGGGCCAGTAGAGCGTTCGTCTTTCCACAATTGGAGGGTCCACAAATGACTGCACGAACACTACCCGGTAATAGAGGTCCATGACGTTTCTTCGCTTTCTTATTCTTGCGCGGCATCACTCCATCCAAATTCATGATTGGTAGATGGATGCTTTGTTTCTTGAAGTTCTCAGCCATGACTGATTCTGGAGCTATAAATACCACGCATTTATACTCTACGATGCCAGTCCTTCGACAATAGTCCTTGTAGGATCATCATTACCGTCAGTACTAAGGGGCCTATCATATACAGTGACCATCATCATTGGACATCGTCAACAGCTAGAAGACAGTCAATATCCATCAGTCTCCATGTAAGTAATGCTGATCTGTTTCTTGTCAGTTCCCAAGAAAAAGCATTTCTGAAGGAGCTTTTCCATAGGGGGCAGTAGCGACGGGCTCATGTTGATGGTGTTGTTATCATCATCGTCAGCATGTCATCATCTTCATCTTGGCGACATCAAGAGCAGCGTTATCAAGGAAAAAATTCTTCAATCCTCAACAATAAGCTGATACTTTCCAAAGAGATTGTGAGTAACACTAATATATTTTTTCACTCCTTTTCATAAAGAAACCGTCATCGAGAGAGAGAAATTTCATTTTTTTTTTCACAGGGGAGCAGCAAACAGTTCTTGTTGTTGTTGCTGTTGTTCATTGTTATTGCCATCATTGACTGCGACTGTATCTTCATCGAAAACAGCACTACGTCAATACTTTCCAATTGTTCAGAAAAAATTTGTAAGCAGCATTAATGAAATTTCTCGAGAGTTCTCACAATAATCATTCACTATCACTTTCCAGAAGAAATCGAGGAGATCATTGCCTTTGATTTGGAAGCGGAAAGAGTCGAGTACACTGACTCGCACTCCACTGAACGTAACCCGCGACTGACACTGGAACTATAAATACCTGCTATTTATACGATTTCGAATCAGTTGTTTCGAGAACATGAAGAAGTGCATGCGCAAAAAAGGAGAACGTCGAGGGAAAGGTCTTGTTAACAGTCTCATCAATAAATTGCCTATTGAATTACATATACCGGGCTATCAGTATTGTGGGCCGGGAACGAAACTGCAAGAACGCCTAGCTCGTGGTGATCCAGGAATCAATCCCCTCGACGCAGCTTGCAAAGAACACGATATAGCTTATTTGAAGACCAAAGATAACCTAGCTGCGAGACACGTGGCTAATAAAAATCTCTAGGAGAAAGCCTTGAAACGTATTCTTGCAAAGGACGCAAGTCTGTCTGAGAAAGCAGCCGCTTGGGGCGCAGCAAACACCATGAAAGCTAAAACATTTTTAGGCATGTGAATCAGGAAAAAAGTGAGCCGAAAGAAGAAAAAACGTGGCAAAGGTGCCAAGAAGAAAGTTCCATTGAGAACAATCATACGAGCTGCCAAAAGTTCAATGCGACCAGGAGCGGACGCTATCAAATTAGCTCTGAAAGGTGCTCGAGCAGGAGTGAAAAATGCTGGTGGACGCAAGAATGTGATAGCACCACGTATTCTTCCTGTTCCCGCAAAGATCGGTGGTGTAGTACCTTTCCTCATACCTCTCTTCGCAGGACTAAGTGCAACAGGAGCACTGACAGGTGGCACTGCAGGCATTGCCAAAGCTGTGAATGATGCAAATGCTGCTAAACAAGCTCTTCAGGAGAGTAAACGTCACAACCAAACAATGGAGTCCATTGCTATGGGTGGAGGTCTCTACATGAAACCCTATAAAGAAGGACTGGGACTTCATTTAAAAAACGCATAAAGCTACCACACCGAGCCCTTACAGATGTTGACCTGATGAAGTATGCACGTGCCATGAACATTTCCCATTTTCGAGGAGTTTTCATGCGAAATGAGTTACCCAAAAATGGACCACACAAATATGAATCAGCTATTGTTAATCTGGATGATGCGAGTGGACCCGGCACACACTGGGTTGCCTATAAAAAAGGAAACAATGAAATCATTCATTTCGATAGTTTTGGTAATCTCCAACCACCTCCAGAATTGATTCATTATTTCGGTGCTGG
This sequence comes from Aleiodes alternator, assembly GCA_963921955.1. Lineage (NCBI taxonomy): Eukaryota > Metazoa > Arthropoda > Insecta > Hymenoptera > Braconidae > Aleiodes > Aleiodes alternator. The sequence goes on from OY998106.1 coordinate 5,392,453, forward strand.
TAGCACTATCAAATATAATCACGATCAGTTTCAAGACTATGACACGGTGGTATGTGGCCATTTGTGTTTGAAGTTCCTTGCTGATGAATCATTATAAAATAGCTATGTATACTGATTCAAATGTCAGTTACATTATGCCGAACGATTCGTTCACATTAACGCTCTCCGGCCGATCATCAGTGCTGAAAGCTCACTCCTTTCCCCCTATTGAGTTGTCACCGCATAAAGACTTTACTCTTGGACTTCAGGAGCTGCTAACGTTCAATTCAATTCCCAATATTGACGTTGGATGCAACAAATTCTATGTGGGAGATAAAGTCATCACGCTACCCACAGGGAGCTATGAAATAAAAGACATTGAAGCTTTTTTAATTGAGAAACTGGCTGTGTATGACATCTCCATTATTTTGCGACCAAACAATAATACCCTAAAGAGTGAAATTAAATGTAATCTAGCGATAGACTTTGAAAAGGAGGATTCTATTGGTGGACTATTGGGATTTGCCCGCCGAATTCTTAAACCACATGTTCTGCATGAATCCGATGTTCCAGTGACTATCCTCAAAATTAACTCATTGAGGGTGGAGTGCAATATAACTATGGGAGCCTAGATCAACGGTCAACGAGTGCACACTATACATGAATTTTTTCCTAGTGTTCCACCAGGATGTAAGATCATGGAAGTTCCATCACATGTCATTTACCTGCCAGTTTCCGTACGAGCCATAGATCACGTGCAGCTAAAAATTGTCGATCAGGACGGTCAACTTGTGAATTTTCGAGGAGAAGTCATAACAGTCAGATTACACATAAAATCCTAGTATGGATATTGTGTTCCACACGAAATCTGGAGGTGGCTATAAAAGCGAATTACCATGTCCGAAACGAGTCAGTCATCCAAAACGTCGCAAGGGACTAACACCTCAGAACATCAAGTTTCTGAAAAGTCTAGGATTCAGACTTCAAGAAAGAAAAAAAACAACCTAAAGGATAAAATTCAATTCTGTTTCTGTTGTTGTATCAGCAACTGTAAGAAACCATAGAAGAAATATTGAAAATTCAAAACCCCATCGTCTTTGATGAGTCCATCGCGCACTATGAAGTTCATGCGCATCAGCCATTTGCTTCAGCTACCTTCAATAACAATGATGAAATTCGAATCAGCATGCAGCATCAGGATCTGTGCTTACTTCCCAGTGAGAGTACACTTCACATTCATGGACGCCTAACAAAAGCTAATGGAACAAATGTGACGCATACGAAACTCGTTTATTGCGCAATTCTCCACTTATTTGGGGACATATGCTATGAACTGAATGCTGTGGAGATCGATCGATGTAAAAATGTCGGTCTTACCACACTCATGAAAAACTTCATTTCTCAAAGTCCAAGTCATACTTCACTCATGGAGAATGCAGGCCGGAAGCTTGAAGATGGACTTACTGATGACGATGGCTACTTTGATTTTTCTATTCCTTTGAGTATGCTGTTGGGATTTGCTGAAGATTATCAACGAGTCATCGTTAACGCTAAACATGAATTGATCCTAACGAGAGGTAATTCAGATGCCAATAGTGTCATTCAAACTCCAGCACAAGGAGCAGCAGCAGAAGGATACAAGATAGCCATAACAAAGATGGAGTGGACGATACCTTACATGAGAGTTTCCGATTCAAAAAAAATCAATCTACTCAATTACATTTCTAAGGATACTCCAGTACCAATGAGTTTCCGAGCATGGGAATTGTATGAATACCCACTGTTACCAGCTACATCTAAACAAGTTTGGGTCGTTAAGTGCTCCACTCAGCTGGAGAAACCGCGATATGTTATAGTGGGATTCCAGACAGATCGTAAAAACGACACGACTAAGAATTCCAGTCAATTTGACCACTGCAAGATTCGCGATATAAAACTGTTTTTAAATTCTCAAAGCTACCCTTACGGAAATTTGAATCTCGATATTCCCCATAATCAGTATGCACTGTTGTATGATATGTATACGAATTTTCAAACATCTTACTATGGTAAAGAATCTGAACCATTGGTAAATAAGGCTGACTTTTTGAAATATGCACCACTCATTGTTATTGATTGCTCAAAACAGAATGAATATCTCAAATCAGGACCAGTCGATATTCGTCTGGAATTCGATTCAGCAGAGAATTTCCCTGCTAACACAGCTGCTTACTGTTTAATTTTACATGATCGAATAGTAGAATATAATCCAATCAGTGGAAATGTAAAAAGGATGATTTAGAAATTAATGTTCTTATTTAAAAAAAAATATATTTTTTCATTATAATGTACATCATATGAGTTATTTATTCCTAATCCATTGTCTTGACTCTTTTCCTCTTCCTGAATCGTTGCTGTCTCCGTCGATTCTTGGGAGGCTTCTGATCTGTAGAAACTTGTACTCCAGAATCCTCGCTTCTACGCTGATGAATGGTTTTGAAATTTTCCATCAAGTCCAGGAAATCTTGGAGAAATGTCCAGGCTTTCTCTGGTGGATTTTCACCATAGTGTTTAATGATGATTTCATCGTAGTCACAGAGGAAAGGTGGCACAGAGCACAGGAATTTCACTTCGTCTGGACTCAAGTGATCCATTGTGAAGACTGAAAGTTCTTCCATGCGAATCAAAATCGTGAAGGATCTACTGCGCAATAGATTGATGATGCAATAAATTCCTAGATGTCCTTGAGAAATGTAGTGGGGATGTTTACCAATGAATCATCAGTAGGTTATAAAAGCGTGAAAATTTTGTCGAGAGAGCTCAGTTTCATTCTGAATTTTTGATTGTGAGGATCGCAATGATGGAGATCATTCTGGACGTCCAAGGCTTCAGAGGTGAATCAGATACATTTGTAGTGAAGGAGTTGGCCATTGTCAATGCTCAAACGAGTGAAAATGGATACGATCAATTTGAGTGTGTCCTTTTCGAACCACCATATCCCTAGGATCAATTGCCAGCCAAATATAAATATCTCAACAATTGGTTAATTGAGAATTTTCACGGAATTTCATGGGATAGTGGTGATACACCCTATGTTAACATGAAAGACGTTGTTCAGCGTATGGTCAAAAATGTAGCAGTCATTTATGTGAAAGGGCTACAGAAGAAAAGATGGCTGGAGGGAATCATTGGAAATTCTAGGACAGTAATTAATCTTGAAGACTTGGATTGTCCAAAACTGAATCAATTGATGACCTTCCAATGTGATCATCATGAACGAAAACCGATGGCGCTGGTGTGTGCTGCTGATAATGTGAAGAGACTGAAAAAATGGTACTTGCGCAACTGCATTCCAAGTCTTGACAAATCTCTGAGGCTCTTTTGCAAGCTGAAAAGTATCAAGAAAATGACTGCTCAGGATATTTCATTCTTTCCAAAGGAGTTCCTCATCATGTTTGCATCCAGTAGCATTGAGGATGTATGGGATAAATTGCCTGAAGCTTATCAACAAGATAGAGATATCGCCAATTGTCGCAGATGCTATGATCATTACCAGCCTCGTTCAGATCATGATGATGATCATCAAGTTTATCCAATGATCAAAAATTGCTTTGTTTGAAGAGTATTTACGAATTTGTAAAAAAAGAGCATTATTGTATTTTTCATCTAAAAAAAATAAAATGTATCATTATTTCATACAAATTGATATGAATTTTTTAAAACACCTAAATTCCTAAATTTTGTAAAACGCATCACACTCATAAAGATATCCTTGAGCAAAAGTATCTTTCATGAAGTTTATCAACTGCGATTGATAGAACCATAGATTGATAATGAGCCAGAATTCCTAAGAAGTGATTGAGGGAAATAGAACTCAATTGTAGTTCGTTCCATCCTGAATGTTCGAAAAGATCCATTTTGCCCTACTGGTCCACCTTGATTGCCTCATACAAAACATTTCCCCACTTTTCATTCTTTCTTCATGCGTGATCAGACAAGTTCAAACTTGTCTAAACACGTCTATTCATAGATGTGTTGGGAACGAGCTCGAAGGAAAAAAGTCCTTGAACAGCAGTATCAAATTATATTATTCTAGATTGTCAACCGAGATCAATGGGATCGCAAATCTATAAATCGGAATTTCCAAGAAGTGATGCCATGCTCAATGTTTATAATAATGAAAACAACTGCGCAATATGAATAAATGAAATTTGATGCTCCTTCATCTCCAAAACTTGTGCGCATTGAGCAGCACGAAGAATACCGCTCGATGTTTGCTATGATCATGTTACAATAGAACTTATCAAATGTACATCATTCAGTTTTAGCATCTCCAATGATACTTGAGCTTATTCTAATGTGCGCATTAAGCAGCACAAAGAATACCGCTCGTTTGTACATCTCTCATGCAATGAGAATACCGCTCGCTCGTACATCTCTCATACAATGAACATTTTTCTAAATTAGAATCATGCGAAAGTCATTTTATCGACTGAGGTCGATAAAACAGAATTTTTCAATCATGAAAATAGGGGATTTCCCCTGGACCATTCGTTCGAGGCCGCATAAACCCAATCTGCCGGTTCAGATACAATAAACATTTTGAATTATCTCCACTAGGTGGCGTTGCGATCAAAGCAACTGGTGGCACCACCTTTGACATCACTTACGCTCTTTGAAATTTCCCCCGCAAAAACCACTAGGTGGCGCTGTAGTCAAGCTCAGAACCACTAGGTGGCGCTGTAGTCAAGCTCAGACCCACTAAGTGGCGCTGTAGTCAAGCTCAGAACCACTACGTGGCTCTGTAGTCGAAACCACTAGGTGGCGCTGTGGTCAAATCCACTAGGTGGTGCCACCTTTGCGTGACGTCACATCCGTTTTAAGCGAAATTTGAATTTCCCGCCATTCCTATGACGTCATTTCCGGAACCTGTATTTAGAACCCCCACAGCTATACTACTGCCGAAGCTGCCCTGTGGCAAATCCGGGCCAGATCTACGGCAGGCCGGATACGGCATGCCAAGTCCGGCATTGATTCGGGCCGACTGTGTCGGCCGAAAATGAAACACACTTCAGCTCAGCTTCGGCGAGAATGAAGGGCCCGAATCATAACCGGATCTGATATGCCACATACGGCATACCGGATCTGGACCGATCAATATTTGCCGTAGATGAGACACAATTGCGGTTCATCTACGGCAAAAAGCCTAAGGTCCAGATCATGACTAGACTTCAATTAGTAGGAGAAGAAAATCAATATTAAGATGGATATGATGGCCAAGAATTTTTGGGTCCCGTTTAGAAATTTTGAAAAGAATTTTCTAAAAAAATCTCAATTTTAAAAATTTAAAAGAATAGGAAATTCTGAGAAAATTGAAACTTTACGCATTGTTTCTTTCCCAATCCTTCAAAGAAAAAAAAAAATCATCAAAATTTCGTGATGAACAGAATAGGGTGTCAAAAGTATCACGATAACTTGCTCATCACGAAATTTGCTAAATAATTAATGATGGCCCTTCTTGCATAAACGTTCATCCGCCCCGCTCTTTCCTATGTAATCGTTCTATTTCAATAATAAATATGCAGAAGAAATCCTATCAATTGCAGATAAAATACTGTAAAATATAGTCAGGATTCAAGTGTTATACACCCAGCAAAAAAATTAAGGGAACGGTAAATTTTGTCAGTTTTTTGCTTGATTTTCAAATGGCTGTAACTTCGCTAAAAATGATCGTATCAGAATTTTAAAAAAATCGTTGGAAAGCTTGAAGTCTCTACTCTTGAAATCTTGAGATAATAATTTTTCATGACCATTCGTTATAACGAGATAGGGGAGTTGAAAGCGGAAGAATTTTTTTTTTGTTTTGTCATGTTTTCAACTTGTTCCACGGACTTCAAAAAAATTTTCTCGACTCATCCCTTATGAGGATCGTGTAGCCTGGTCTTTCAGCTTTAATTTCTTTTTTTTTTCTTTCCTTACGACCCTTTGTTGCTGAGATATTGTCGATTGAATCAAAAAACACCCTTTTGTCTTTAATCGTCGATATCTCAGGAACTACTGATCGCACAGCGAGCGGATGATGAGATTCGTAAACTTGAATAAATTTCCTGTAAGATTCTTGCACTGCTTGATTGAAAAAAAATTTTCTTCCAATTTTAAAATTGGTTCGAAAAAGTACAATAAAATTGAGTTTTTTTCCTTTTTTGAAAATTGCCCTGCATTTTGCGAATTTTGCGACAATTGAAAATGTTTCGACGTTTTTTTTCAGTTCAATGTGTGCTGGAACACCTCCTAAATTTTCAAGCCAATCGGTTCGACCGTTTTTTTTCCCGAATGAACAAAGTTTCAGCAAAAATTAAAGGAACACTTTTTTGTGCCCTAAACACCAATTAATGATGATTAGGGCCGAAAATGTTTCTTCTCCGTTATTTTTCCGTGATTTTTTGTGCAAAATTTGTTGAATTCCATCGAAAAATGAGAACAATGAAAAAAGAAGAATAATCAATTAAAAAATCAAAAAAACAATTTTTTTTAACGAAAAAAAATTGAAAAAAAAATTGTTTGAAAGAATCTGCTGAGTCACTATCTCTCCAAATCAAATGCGATTCTGGTGTTTTTTTTTTCATTTTTAAAATTTTTTTTTCCAAGCTTTCTACTGATTTTTTGAGAACAAAAATTGATTTTTTCATTGATTTTCAAAAGCAGAAAAAATTTCTAATTTTCCATTGTTAAAAAAAGAAAATTGAATTTTTTATTGATTAAAAAAAAAAATTGAATTTTTTATTGATTAAAAAAAAAATCGAATTTTTTATTGATTAATGAAAAACAAAATTTCAATTTTTTTATTGTTTTTTTGTTTTTTTCATTGTTCGCATTTTTCGATGAAATTCAACAAATTTTGCACAAAAAATCACGCAAAAATAACGGAGAAAAAACATTTTCGGCCCTAATCATCATTAATTGGTGTTTAGGGCACAAAAAAGTGTTCCTTTAATTTTTGCTGAAACTTTGTTCATTCGGGAAAAAAAAATGGTCGAACCGATTGGCTTGAAAATTTAGGGGGTGTTCCAGTACACATTAAACTGGAGATAAACGTTGAAACATTTTCAATTTTCGCAAAATTCGCAAAATGCAGGGCAATTTTCAAGAAAGGAAAAAAACGCAATTTTTTGGTACTTTTTCGAACCAATTTTAAAATTAGAAGAAAGTTTTTTTCCAATCAAGCAGTGCAAGAATCTTACAGGAAATTTATTCAAGTTTATGAATCTCATCAGCCGGTCGCTGTGCGATCAGTAGTTCCTGAGATATCGATGATTAAAGACAAAAGGATGTTTTTTGATTCAATCGACAATATCTCAGCAACAAAGGGTCGTAGGGAAAGAAAAAAGGAATTGAAGCAGAAAGACGAGGCTATACGATCCTTATAAGTGTTAAGTCGAGAAAATTTTTTTGAAGTCCGTGGAACAAGTTGAAAAAATGAAAACAAGCAGGAGCCCCATTACTTGTGCGTAATTTGAGAATCTTACATCTAATATTCTGCCAATGCAATTGGCAGAAAGCTTCCGAATGAATTTTTTAATTTCAAATCTACCATCACTGATCTTATTCATTTTAATCACGTCAATTCATGTTCTTTTTGTTAAATATGATATCTCTTTGAATGTTCTGAAGATGATGAGAATCCCCTCGTTTACTATGAGTAACAAAATTCTTTTTTATTGTCATATTTCTACTCTTTGGAACATCTTGAGTCATATTCCATTGAAATCTTGAGCTTCAACTTCATAGTCAAGTTAGCTAACTCGAGTTTAGCCTTGCCCAAACTCAGCCTAATTCAAGGCTGCTCATGATAAAATTCTCTGCAATGAGAAATTTTTAAAATTTGCGTAACTTTGAATTTTTTCTCAATACTAAAATTGTGCTACCAAAAATCGATACAAGGAAAATATAATGTATAGATAGCATGAATCAATCAAGTTGATATAAACTATCTCATTTCAGAAGTCGAAATAATTCTACCACAACAATCAATCATATCACATATGAAGAGTACTTGGGTACCTTCAAATTTGGCAAATGATTAAGTCTCTACGACAATGGGTTCATCTTTCAATAAAAAGAGATTTACTTCACGATAATTAATTCAGATATATTGCCCTCCTCAGGGAAACATATAGGAAAATGGAAATTCATGGAGGATCAATTTTGTGAATGGTTCCCCAGAATTATTATTTCAAGAATTCTAAAAGTTATAACACAAATCACGCATAGCCAAGACCTTTTAACCCTCTGAGGATTAATCCGTAAGCTTTATCTGGACACAGTTGCTTTAGAAAATTCCTATTCAGGAGGAAGAGAGCAGAGACGGACCAATGCCCTTGATACGGAATGATAGACAATGTCAGTCACACGATGTTTATGTCCAACAGATGAAACGAAGAGAGTCTTGAGTTGGAAGCTCATACCGGACGATAATTCAATAAGATTAGCATGATGATCAGCCTAACAAGCAATAAGGGAAGCTGAAATCATCCACACAATGATTGATAAGAAAGAAGATGACATCAGAGCGCTACGTGAAAAATTACTGCGTCTCATCTATGTTCCTTAAAAATTTGAAATTTTGCATACGAGTTCTTGGTGGGTGGACGAATACTACAAAGAAATTCGTGCAATTCGTTGCATTCTTTAAAACCCGTCGACCTCGCCCCAACATCCTTGAAGCGTTCAAGAATGATTTTCTTTAAAATCTTCACACTACTTAACGAAACCCGAGTTTCTCGTTATCATGTGATCATCGTTTCATTTCTATTGGAAGATAAAAATAGCGGACGGATAAGGATGGATTATGTAATCACTTGCTAATTTCCGACCTCAATACATAGATAACGTCACAACGACATACAGGTTAGGAAATGTGTTGCCTGTGTTATAAACTTTTTAGAGGCAGTGAAACTGTCTGCACGCTAGAGAGAGCAATGAAAGGACATTGTTCGGGTGGTTCGGACGTCACGTGTCGAGCCGCGTGCTGTACATTGAATGTAAGAACTGAGCCCACGTATTCTAGAATGGATTTCCGAAAATTCCAAATGCAATTGTATCAAGATGGAACGAATCTTCATGCGGAAAGCTTCATTGCCTTTCTATAAATATCCCACTTCTAAAAAGAAATGATAGATTCCAATAGTAGAACCGATTTCAGGCAGGGAAACAGAAGGCGAGTCAATTTTTCTCCAGAAATCCATTTGCAACATTCTTTTCAGAATCAAAGAGTTTTGAATTTTTTTTTAATTACGGAAAATTGAAAGTCAGTACTTCCAAATTAGTCAACAGTTGATGTTGGATGTCTTTACTGTGATTATCTCTTATCTACTCACTTGTTTTACCTACCCAACTGGAAATTTTGATCCGGGTTTCATCTGGACCTCATCAGGCTGGCCTGACTCCGGACGTCAGGCCCTCGCTTGGATGTCTTATCCGGTCCAATTCTAGGGTGTAACGCGCTCGTCAAGTCAGGGCCTGACTTGGATTGCCAGCTCAGGACCGGATGGGGCATCCCAGATTAGTACCGGATGAAAAATTCCATACATAATTTGAAAGACTATAATCATTAATTAATCAACGCAAAAACAGAAAACATATTATTTATTTACTTTCAAATAATTAATCGTTGTATTTGCACGTGAGATGAACTTTCTTTACTGAAATTAGAGATTTTAAATTGGGAAGTCAGCTTGCACCTTGGTGGACTCGATCCTGGAACCTTCTGCACACTAAGCTGAGCCGCTCACCACTCGACAACAGTTCAGTTATAGCATCAGTCGATCTGATCATTCACATCAACATGTTTCAGAGAGATATTGATCATTTTCAGAATGAGATCATAAATCTGTGGGAAACTCAGAATGATTCATGAGTTGTTCATCATAAAGTTAACAAGCAGGAGTTCCACCTTTTGTGCGTTATTTGCAAACCCCACTCTTTGTGTGACATTTAATATTTTGCCAATTCGATTGGCAAAATGCTTCCGAATGGGATTTTCCCCATAATCAATCGAATCTCTATAAAAATGAATATCTTTTCAATTGCTCAAAAAATAACATTATTCTCGCAAGAAATACGCACTTATAGATCCCTACAAATCTCAGCTCAGAATAATCGATTAAATTGCAATAATATCACATGGTACATAAAAATTCAAATTAGATGAAAATTCAGATCCTATGATGGAACACAAAAATTGACGTTCGGTTTCCAAATAGGATTTCTATTCTTTCTGATTGTCGTTAGGATGAAATGGTACTCATTTTGTAGAAAAAACTGTCTACTTTCGAATGGTGAAATAAAAAATAGTAGTGTTCTTAGGCAGAAAGCTAAGAAAAACCGTGATTTTTGAAAAAACTAATCTATCGAACATCCTTACAAGAGACTTCTTCTGAAAAATCTGAAATTATCACCATTTGTGGGGCTCATTGAGATGAATCTTTTAAGCTGAACTTGGATGTAATCGCTGGGATAGTTTTCGAGATATAACCTCTTTTCATAAAATGGGTTTTGGCCAATATCTCAGAAACTACTGGAGCGATTTCGCCCAATTTCAATACCAAACTTTTCGCTCCTTAGATGCACAAACTGGCGAAATTTGAAGTCTTTAACTCAAATAGTTTTTGAGCTATCGTGTATAGTAAATTCAGGATGAAAAACACTGTAATTGAAATTATCTGCAAACGAAAAATCTGAGCAAAATTTACCCCGAGTGAAAACTGTGAGTTCAAATGAGATGTATTTCATCGCTGAGTGTGGGGACTGTGAATCAATTTTTCGCGGAGAAAAGTCGAAAAAACGATTTTTCCAAAATTTGAGTTTTCTCGAAAAGTACTCAACCGATTTCGCTCAAATTTCACTGACAGCAATTTGCATGGGGAGGGAAAGTACTGTTAAATTTTCAGCTCACTAAGTATTACCGTTGCTGAGCAATGAGCTGATATCTGTCACACATACACACACACACACCCACACACACACACACATACAGACATGTTTTAAAAATGTCATTTCTCGACGTTTTGAATCATTCTGAGTCATATTCCGATGAAATCTCGAAATCGAAAAAAATCGCGTTTACAATGCTTCCATTCGGAAGCAATAAACATGAATAAATATCCGGGGAACCTGATATTGTCCTGATTATTTCCGGATCAGAATAGATTGATCAGACTTAGAGTTTTTCACACTTCTCGATCAGATTTCCCACATCCAGGAGATGTCAGGGCCAGACCAGGCCAGTCCTATTGGAGTCAGCTTTTTATCTAAAACTGTCCGTTCAGGCTATCCTGATATAATACTGCTCAAGGTCATCTTTGATCGGGCCTGCCCAGGCCCGTATCATGCCCATATTATGGCTGATCAAGATAGCCTTATTCACTATGGATCCAGACTTGATCAGGCGTGCTCATGCTAAATCGGATCAGGATAGCCATACCCACTCCAGATCAGGATTTGATCAGGTGTGACAATGCTATACCGGATCAGGATAGTCGTACTCATTCCGGATCAGGATTCGATCAGGCACGCACATGTTATACCAGATCAAGATAGCCACCTTCATGCCAGATCCAGACTTAATCAGACGTAACTACGGTGTGCCCGATCAGGATCACCGGAATTATTCTGGATCCGTACCAAATGTGACAGCCGGCGTGCCGGATGAAATTTCCAGGCGGGTATCACTTAATTGCCACATTGAAAATACTTAACGTCAGTCCAATGATAAAATCGCATTTACTGTCATTTTCAATACAAGGGGATACGTGCTTTTTACATGATTATGTGAACACAATAATTCACATTGATTACAGCGAAACGTATAGAAAAAAGATGAAAGAACTGAATTATAAGGTTCAGCTTGTACATAATCACTCAATGGTATATTTCAATGATTATTTCCTCTTATAATGTCCCCCCACTATAATGTAAATGAACAATGTATTAAATAGTTTTGAATCCATTTTATTCATCCCTTGATGAGTTGGTAGATTCTTCAATTTTTTCTTCCGTCCCCTCTATTCTGTTATCCTTTCAATGAGTGTACTGATTCAATATGATGAAATAAAACATAAATTTCTATGAAATGGTTTCTCTTTGTTTTCCACAATCATTCCTTCATAGAAAAGAAGCTCCTTCAATCGGATAACAATAAAAGAGAGAGATGAGGTACAAGATCCCTTTATTGACAGAATTAAGAAAGTAGATAGCATTTTCAAATTTTGATCGGGTTCAATATTAATATAATTTGTTTATTGTCTTCGTCGTCTCTGTTGATATTTTTAGTCATATGCACCCCACTTTTTTATTCTAATTTATTGAATTTAATGATAAATATGAGAGGGTGAAATCATTGTAATAATACCGAATATTGTAATTACACGTGAGAAAAAAGTATGGAATTCACTCTTGAGAAAAAACTAATAGATTTTCAAGTAAACTGCAGAATTTTGAGCAAATTGATTCCGTTAACTTTATCTAATTAATCCACAAAGCTCATTTTCGAATTTTGAAAATGATACAAGTGGAGAAGATTAATGATATTTGTGTTATTTAATTCCACATAAATCGGTGTAAAAAATTCGATTGAATTTGATTCTACAGTTGGTTCATGATTGGAACATGAATAAAAAGAAGTAATAACTATCGTGATCTCACTCATACAATATTGGAGATTATCCTGATCTCATCATGCCCTCTCTCAAGGAGGTATCGCTTCATCTTGAAGAGCTCGTCTGATGAAGCTGACTAAATTCATTTCATTTCATCCTGTATGTATTCGATATTTTGAGCCATCCTCAAGCTTTCGTACGTTCTTTGAATCATAATAATTATCATTAAATTATCGTTATCGGTAAAAAAATGATAGTCATACGTTGATAATCCGTAAGCTGTCAATTATGAAGGCTTTGTAATTTGGTTATATTGCTATTGTTTTCAAAATTGAGATGAAAAAACGATTTTTCCCTAAAATTTGACAAAAAAAAATGAAAATTGTTTGGCACTGTGAGGAATATTTGAATTTGGTCAAATCAAATGAAAATCCCTCGTGAAGGATAAATATTGAAAATTGAGAAAAATGGGATACATAGATACTTTGTTGACTATCTACTTTGAATATAGACATGAGGGACGAAAATCACGTCAAAAACATTGAAGGAGGAACAGCCTCCAAAACTTCGTTGCTCTATATTATTCTCATCTATCATCTTTCTATTCCATTCCCCACGGTCATAAACCGTCAGTCACGTGTGAAAGCTTCCATCGACTATGCAATAATCATTGAAATCATACCACAATGAAAATCTGAATCTTACAGAAGAATTGCATTACACTGTATTATCAGGCTTCACTTCACGGGGCTTTGCACTTCAAACTAAAGTCATTGACAAGGTCACCAATAGCACAAGTTGCATTTCCAGCTTGATAATTTGGCTCGTGAATTACGAGGAGATCCCTTAAAATCGAAATAAATTGATGTTAATCCAAGAATTTGTATTAATAGATTGAGGAAAATTGTCGAAAGATTCTCCTGAAGTTCTGAAATTCTAGAAGATTCCAAAATGGGGAAAACGAATTTTCAAGAAACCATGTGGCAAAGGAAGGGTGGTGGAGCTTAATTTGAAGACATTCTGGAGTTCTAAAATTTTGTAATTCTCAAAGCACCCAAAATTGGGAAACCTGATAGGAGAAAAAATGCGTGTATCCATATCGATATGTCCATTTAGTCACTTTTCATCGGTCCCCATGGTCGATACAAATTTTGAAATCTTTGAGAAACGAAAATGATTACCAGTTCAGAGGGCAGGAGGGTTAAAGAAATTGAGAAAAGCAACGCGACACATATGAAAATACTTTATAAAATCTTGATAACGTCTTTATGAAGTCTTTATAAAAAAGTTCCAATTCCTTATAAAAAAAAAGTTTCAATTTCTTAAAAAAAATATTCTTTATAAAGCACTTTCGTACGTGGAACTTTGCTCCATGAATTCTTGCGGGATAATGAATGAAAAAATATGAAAAATACCTTCAAAAATTGGATATTTTTGTGAAAATAAGACGAAATGCGCTGGGTTTCATTAATTTATTACAGATTTTTCAATAAACTAGAATTGGGACGCGCACTCCGCGCGCGTGTCGAGCTATATTGGGTGTTTAAATATGAATATGTTCATACTATATCTTTACCAAAAAATGTATTTCTTTACAGAAATACCAAAGGGGCTTTATAGAAATACCAAAGTGTGGAGATACGTCCCTTCCTTTTTAAAAGTAGTTATGCCACTTTGTTGTCATTTCAATTTTCAATTACCCAAATAATTTTCCAAAGACCATAAAAACTATTTTGAAGTAATGAGTGGACATACGCCCCTTTTATACCAGAATTCCGTATTTTTGGCACTTACTCTCCTTAGAGAGATGAACCGGATGCTACATCTAATGGACCTTCCTTTCTGCCTTCTTTTCCTATCTAAGAGAACTGATGTTGAATTCACGGATAACGCTCAAATATCATTGTTATCACCGATTACCGATTAACCATAGTGACATTATTTAAAGTCGAAACCTATTCTTTCTCTGTAATTTTCCGTCTTGGTTTTCAGAAAGAATAAGGGTTAAGGGCCCCAGATAATTGAAATAGCTTTTGGTTCCAAAATTTATTTCAATTGCCCTTAAAGGTCGTGTATATTGGGACGTTTTTTTGGAAAGAGAAGTGCTGTAACGATCATATTTTTATTTTTAATTATATCTATATTATTGAAATATTTATATTATTATTATTTGTTGTATGAATGAAGAACTCGGAATGCTGTGGATTTTTGAAGGTGACAAAAACCATTCCCTAAACCAGAGTGAACTGGTGTTCCTAAGAAAATTTCCCTATACTATAGTATAGCTAGTATAGCTATACTAGCTATACTATACTAGCTATACTATACTAGCTATACTATAGTATAGCTAGTATAGCTATACTAATATAGTATGACTATAGTCTAGCTAGGTTTAGGGAAAATAAAACGGTGACAAAAAACGTTTCATGCTTTTTTTTAGAAGGGATCAAAAAAAGTGAGTCGATTGACTGCTCCAGACCACGATGTTTTATTTGAAAATCGATCACATCAATCAAAATATGGTGGCTGGAGCTATCAATCGACTCACCTTTTGTTCATTTATTACAAAATCTGTAGTATTCCATTTACCCCCAGAGCGTTTCATCCCGTTACCACAGAAAGAACCATTTTCTTGAGATATTCATATTTCTTTATCTATTATCCCGCGAGAATTCATGGAGCAAAGTTTTCCTCGCTTTTCTCCATCCTTCTTAACCCTCCTGCTCTCTTAATTGCCACCAGTCTAAGTCGATTTATTTCCATTTTCCGAAAAATTTCAGAATTTGGATCGACAGTGACCGATGGAAGATCGACTGAATAAGCAAATCGATAAGGTAATCGACGGTTCCGCCAGGGTGAGTGATAGTGGGGTCACGTTTAATCAAATGTGAGATGGTGGTTGCATTAGTGTACTTGCGTAGTGTTGGTTGAAACGTGTGTCCCCTTCTCTATTCCAACCAGTGCTATAAATATGTCAACAACAATAACAGTGTGCGCTTCAAAAATTAATACCCTGGCGGTTTCTTTATCACGGTGAAAATTTTGTGAAAGAATCGTGAATTAACGCTGATTTGATTTTACCGTCAAATCACCATACATTCACCGTCGAACGCCAGTCGTTGTCCCGTGCATAAGTAGTGCGTACGGAAGCCGGGTTGGCTCACGTCCAACTCGCAGCCAGTGGTGCTCCACACGGCCACTTCCAACATGTGTACGTGTGTGGGGAATGGTAGGTTTCTACCTTGCCGAACCCCAATAATTGAAATAAATTTCATTCAATTTAAATTTGTGCCGTTCAGAGGTTATGGAGTATAGCCTCTGATTGTTACTAATTATTTATTTATTTATTCAAGTACGGAATCCGGGTTGATTCATGTTCACCTCGTAGCCAGTTGTGCTCCACACAGCCACTTCCAACATGTGAACGCGTGCACAGGTGCACATTGGCACACGTGCACATGTTGGAAGTGGCCGTGTGGAGCACCACTGGCTACGAGTTGGACGTAAGCCAACCCGGCTTCCGTAAGTGCGTTTGTGCAAATTCGGCACCATACAATAACGGTGAGTCGACCATTTTTTTACTGTTATTTGACAGTGATTTTATTGACGATTGATGGTGACTTGCTGGTGAAACGCGAGTGAGTTGTCGGTAAGGTAGGAGTGAATAGTCGGTGAATCGCCAGTGCCAAATTTATTTCTGTTTTCAAATTTCATGTTTTCAATGTTCATGAAGAATTTTGTTCTAGATACTACCGCGTGAAGTGCAATTGTTAATAATGAGCATATAGACAAACGCTCGCTCATTTTATATGAGGATGTAAAAATTGTAAATTTGAATAATTAATGGCGAATGCACGGTCTGTTAGTGAATTTCTGCTTAATTTGAGGGTTTAAAATTCTGAAAACATCTGAAAATCCACTTTTTGGTGATTACTAAATTCTTTTCAATGATCGAACCAATCTAATTGAATTCAATTTTTCTAAGTCAGAAAGACACTGATCAATATATGAGCATAAAAATTTCTTATCAGGTATGTCAAATGCAAGTAGCGAAGACTATTATGTGCTAGACTCACAATGTCAGGGTCCCGGGTTCGATCCCAACCGAGTGCAATTTTTTTTTTTTTTCGTTTCAATTCATTATTGATGAAGAATTTAGTAATTGAGGGAATTGAAACTCATATATTATGTTCATATAATATAAATATGAATGATGTTTATATTAGGAGACAAATTAGTTTCATATATTACATTCATTTCCAGTTTACGGTAGTTCGCCAGTCAAAACCCCGTGAATTCACGGTGAGTTGTCGGTCAAACAGCGATCTTCTCACCGTTAAATCACCAAGTATTTCTGGTAGATGCTGAGTGAGAGTTTTGGAAAAGCTCACTACGTATCCACCGTGAAAACACCAAATTTCCAGCGGTTTATGACTGTTTATTTCTCAGCAACTCACGGTCAATCGTCAGTGATTCGACCGTGACTAAGAAACCGCCAGGGTAGGTTAGAAATGATTGAAAATAAAGAATTTAAGAAGCTAGGTTAGCGTCGTTCCTGCTTCGTCATACGTTAGAACGCGTAAATTTGGGTAATGGCAGAGTGGAAAATTATTGTGACGTTCAGAGGGTTAACCCTAGATTGGTCCCCTATGAGGGAAAAGCTGGCGTCTGCCATTTTTATTTTCCCATGATTGTTTAACGGAGCGGGAGATTCTGAAAAAATTTGAATTCGTTCATTAAAATGTTCAGTAAATTATTATCATTTTTGAAAGACATATTCTGCAAAATTGATAGAGGAATAGAATAAATTTTAATAGGTAGCAAAAAATTTCCCATGTTAAATGCTGATGTCGACTGAGTAACATTGCCGCAGACTCAATACACGCGCCGGGCAGTGTAGAGTAAATTCGACAACGTTGCAGCTGAAATGACATAGAGGTGATTTCCTCATGAGGGACCCACTGTCGCAGAGGCAATTCAGGTGACCAGAGTCCAGGGTTAAATTTGTCTTCACCACTCAGATCCAGCTTCCAGGCTGGAAATGATTCGAATTATCATCAATGACAGCTTAGAAGGAATTTTTGGAAAAGATTAGAAAAAACTGATTTCCCGAGAATTGAAAATTACTATAAACATTCGAAATGGTTGGCCTTAAGTTTTCTCGTGGACATTTTTCCACCATCTCTCTCAGTTTCTTCCAAAAACTGGATTCGCACTCAGCGAAGAATTCAGCTGGAGCCAGCTCAAAAAAACAAGCAAGCGTTCAAATGAATATCACGCCTTGTGTGTCATTTGAATTCTCACATTTAATATTCTGCCAATACAATTGGCAGTATGCTTCCAAATGGAATTCTTGACCTCAAGTTCGAGCATCGTAACTTTTTTTGATTTGATTCTCCTTTGAATTGGTATTCAATATACAAAAACGTATTATTATTAATCTATTGAACTTCGAATAATCGATCCACAATAATGAATCAATTACTTCCTGAATTTGATTATCCAACTTCTTACGCGGAGAGAATTTTCTCTGAAAAATCAAGATGCTCAGCAACATAATCTGGATGCAAAATACAGGGCGGGGGTATTCCATGAGTCTACTAATGGAAAAAATGTTCTTCTGCCAGAAATTAATTTATGGGCCGATTCACTTTTTAGGAAGAAGTATCCCATTAATTGTGTAACGGCATCATGAAAATATTAGCAAATGCCTTTCTCCTTGAGGATTGAAGAAAAATTCTCCATCCATTCAATGACAATTTCTCCTGGCACTCAGAAATTTTAGGTAGCCAATCAGAATCTTTACACGTTTACTTCCGAATTTTTCCCATGCCAGCCTCATAATGTGGTAGACGAAGGGGCATAGTCGGGTACTTTCGATCGCTTCCGGTACATGAGCCATTGGTCATTTTACACTTGACTTTCGATTGAAATATCTCGAAAACTATGCAAAATTTATCAAGACATGTTGCGAATGAAATTCAAAGAGAAGATTAACGAAGAAAACTAGGGGTGAGCAGCTGCTCGCTCGCTACGCTCGCTCACGAAGTGGGGTGCGCAGCCGCTCACTCATTACGCTTGTTCGCGAATAAAGGAGTGTGTTATTGCTGATTAGGAGGAGTTAGTAAGAATGTATGATAACGAGTGTGACTCTTCGAGCCGCACTATGAACTTCCCAATAAGTTCTCTTCTTACTTATTAGAAAAAATGATGGATGAAAAAAATGAATGCAAACGACGAACTGGTTACACCATCATGTGTCAAAAATGAAGAAGAAATTTGTTTCATCACTTTTTGGTAAAAAGTCATCAAGTTTAGAAAAAAGTTGAAGATGTTTCATTTTCAAATTTCGAGTGAAAATCATGCGCCATTAATGGTCGCGGATTTTTTTTTGTCATTTTTTTTTCTACTGATTTTTTTTCCCACTAAAATATTTCAAAATATTTTCTCATCCATCTCATAAGTCTTCCGAAATGCCGAAAAATCTTCGGTAAAAATCATATATGAAACCCATTATAATGGAAATCATGTGTCAAATATAACAAATGATTATTTTTTTTTCCATTTTTTTTTTGCAAGATTATAAGAGTGAGTCCTTTTTTTTCTGAGTGAGATTCGTTTTGTTTCCGAATCGAAGCTCTGTTTTCGCAATTTTTTTCGAAATTTCAATTTTCATTGGAAACGACTCAAAATGATCCAAAACGTTGAGAAATCATAATGAGAAAAAAAGTAGACATGTATATATGTGTGTCTGTAGGTACGACTTCACGATTCTCTATTACTCGAAAACGGTGAGAGAAAAAAATCTGAAGTTTTGGCAAGATATCAGTTTTGATGAAGTCTATGTCCCATAAAAATTTCAGCAAGATCGGTCCGACGGCTTCTGAGATATAGCATTTTTTTAAAAATCGTATCTTCCAAAATTCCTCAATTTGCGTGAGGAGAATTCCGTTCAAAATTTTACTCAAGATTCGCAACCATAATATCTAACTTTTGACGAATTTTTATGAATTTGATCTCATTATTTTATTAGTTATTAATTTCTTTCTGCTTTTTTCCAAAAACTCGGTTTTACGACCATAGCTCAATGACTAATTGACTTAAAGACCTCAAATTTTTTCTGTATGTATAGTTTCTGATGAAGATGGTTGGGATTGGATCAAAGGCATATCGGCTGAACGATTCTTTAGATAGTTTGAATTGTAGTTTTTCCGAAAATAGGTTGTATCTTCCAAACTACTCACCCGATTTCATCGTAACGGAGCTCGAAAAATTCGTCTTCATGAGCTGGACTCATCCTCAATTTTTGAGATTTTTAGATGAAGTTCTCTGCTTATTACATTGAAAAATGTATTTTTTTCTCAAAATTTCCAATAAAAATCTAAAAAATACCATTTTTCTCGATTTTTTTTTATGGACACCCGTATTAACTATCTGATTTTCCTCTTTCAAATAAGTCTCTACTCACCTTCGTAGGACAATCAGAAACTGTACCAAAAGGGGACATTAAAAGTAAACAAGCAGGCGTTCGTCGCTGCGTTAGTCGCCATTCCTTCGACGTTATCCTTTAAATCGCTATTTCTTCATTTCAATTTCTGCTAATGAATTAGCAGAATCCTTCCGAATGGTTCTCTCTGAATTTTCTCTATTATCTTTCTTTCTCTTCGTGTTATAATGCATTGAAATATAAGATCAAATGATTGGGATTTATTAAATTCAATTATTTCCAAATTATACAAAATTTTACATAAAAAATCACTTTTTCACTTGAAATGTTCCCTTTTGGGGACAGTTTCTGATTGTCCTACGAAGCTGAGTAGGGGCTCATTTGGAAGAAAAAAATGTGTTGTTTCAGAAAACCAAATGAAAAATAGGGGTGTCCACTAGGCTGGCCCAAAAATAAAAGTTTTCGAATTTTGTCGCTGCAAAATCTTAAATCAATTACTTATTAGATCAAATGACGATGTGAATTTTTTCAAATTTTTCAAAAAGTTTTTTATGGCTGCATAAGCCTTCCAAATTCCTTATGAGGAATTATACGTGCATGAGGTGATAAAACACAATTCCTTTTTTTCTATGGGAATGGATCATATTAATATTAATCTTTATTGGGTAACTGATCACAAATTGCCAAAGAATGGAAACAATATTTTTTAAAAATTTTCAGACCATTTGTTGCTAAATTAAAAAGTCTGATTTTCGCCTAAATTACTAGTTTTTGAGAGGGCCTAAAGGTCTTTCAAAATTGACTAATGACTTTCAAATTTCGTTGAGTGAGTATTTCATTATCTTACAGTAATCGTACCAAGAAAGAACTATTTTCCTCCATTTTAAGTTAATGAAAAAAGCATAAGAAAGTTTTTGAATTTTTCACTAGTGTCAGGTGTAGGGATTACTTAGTGTGTTTATAGAGGCGCCATATACTGTAACGGAGACGGGTGGTCAGCGTCCTGACCTTTTCTCCGAAAAGGTCTAAGCCTTTTATGGCAATCAATAATTTTCCAGATTTCTATTTTTTTTTTTTAATAATAAAAGTTTTTTCATAATTTTAATTAGAAATTTATATCATTAGATTCTACACTTTTTTACCATTCCAACGAATTTTGATTGATTAAAATCGCTTAATTTCCCGGGATCAAATTTTGCGATCTCCGACAGTCTCTTAGAGGCTTTGCGAGACTGTCATAGAAGGAAATGAATCTTCGTGAATCTCAGATGATCAATGAAACGTCATTGATGAAAAAAATTAATTTTTTAAAAAATGAAAGGATTTTACCACCCAAAAGTGACGAAAACTTCATATTCTCCTTCAGCTCTTCATAGAACTATCAAAAAAAAATCTATCTCCAACCGTTCCAGAATAGCGCGCGGACTAAAAAGAAGAAAGATGAACCAGAGCAACCTAGGTTCGAGCGCAAGCTGAGGATAAAAAAAATTAATTTCTCGAGTACTGATCAAACGATTTTTTTTGTCGTGATCCGCGTTGAAAACTGCAAATCATCGACATAATTTTTCCCCCAAATGATATATTTATTGCACTCATGAACAAAATGTGCAATTAAATATCAATTGAATGTAGAAGATTACCGAGAGTCTCTCAACTCGGAAACGGTTGTCTCATTTTTGTTTCAAAAAATCCTAAATTGATCGGGAATAAAAAAGAGGAGGGGCCTTGAGCCCAGTAACTGCATATTTTCTCTTATTTACAATTGAGTTATCCTTAAGGAGGTTCGATCACGATGGTGGGGGGCTACTGGAGTGGGGATAGACTGCTGCCCGGGTGCGGTCCGGGGGGAATCTCATAATAACAATTTATATTTATCTAAAGAGCCTGAAAAACTTCTAATCGGAGGCGAAACGTCGCGATTTTAGAAAATAAATGTGAAAATTGACTTCTACTATTTATTCATTTGTCCAACATTCCTCTTAACCTCGAAATTCAATATTTTTCAATTTTTTTCGTGCTTATTTCACCGGTGACCGACTATTTTTTATTTTTATTCTGATTTTTTTGAAGCTCAAAACGTTTTTTGAGAATATTTCGGAAAGCAAGCGATATAGAGCCATTTTGTTTCTCTTCATTCTTAGAGCAGATGAAATATTCTACAAAAAGAGATCAGGACAAGAAAGGTTTATTCCTATCAATTATTGAAATATTTGAGGGAAAAAATGACGAATGAATAAGTTTAACTCAGCAGTAAAAGCAAGAAACAAATCCATTTTTCTCGTCCAAGCTAGATAGAGCGATTACAGTTGAATCCGTAGTTGTAGCTCTTGAAATCTCCTACAAAAAAACTCATGTAAAATCTCAAGTTAAATCTCTCTTTATCTCGTTAAGTTTCCAAAATATTCTTGAAAAAAATGTAAAAAAAATCGCGATTTTAACTTTTCACTACAATTTTGGTTATTAGTTTTGCTTGGATGTTTTCTTGTTACTCTTAAAAATCTTTACAATAAAGAATCAGAACAAAAAAAGCGTATCTCCATTATTCATCAAGATATTTGGAAGAAGTGATGAAAAAATCATATTGCTGACGAGGTGGAACAAAATGGTTTGATTCTTCTCGTTCTTCCTTCAATATTGCAGAGATCAAGCGAGATAGCGTATTTCTGTCCTGATCAATTTTTGTAGCTTTTCCTTCATTTTTTTTATACTCATATCACAGATTTTCCGTTTACAGAAAATATTCTTCATGACTTTGCCTCAGGTACTCAGGTGGGGGAATGAGATAGGTTTTTGGGTCTTTCCAGGAAAATATCCCTACTCCAATCCCAAACTCTGGCTACCTGGCACAGGGCCACCATAAAATTATTTGACTTTCCACCACACCTCATAATCATGAACTGCCAGTGGGTCAAATATTTTTGTGAAATTTTCAATCGTTTATGCTGTCTCAAAAAACATTGTGAAAAATTCGAAAAAATTCACACCGTTTTCTTACCCGATAACCTAACCGTTTCAGACATTGCAACGGCAAAAATCAAAAATTTTTATTTTTTGGGCCAGCCTAGTGTCCACTCAAAAAAATCGAGGAAAATTGCATTTTCTGGATTTTTTGGGAAATATTGAGAAATAATACATTTTTCAATGTAATAAGCGGAGAACTCCATCTAAAAATTCAAAAAATTCAGGGTTCGTTCAGCTCATGAAGACGAATCTTTTGAGCTTCGTCCCGATGAAATCGAATGAGTAGTTTGGAAGATACAGCCTATTTTCGGAAAAACTTCAATTAAAAATATCTCGAGAACCGTTCAGCCGATATGCCTCAAATCCAATCCCAACTATCTTCATCAGAAACTACATATGCAGACAAAATTTGAAGTCTTTGAGTCAATTATTCATTGAGCTATGCTCGTATAACCGGGTATTTGAAAAAAAGCACAAAAAAATTCATAACTAATACAATAATGGGATTAAATTCATAAAAATTCGCCAAAAGTTAGATATTATGATTGCGAATCTTGAGTAAAATTTTGAACGGAATTCGTCCCACTTAAATTGAGAAATTTTGAAAGATACGATTTCGAAAAAATTGCTATATCTCAGAAACCATTGGATTCATCTTACTGAAATTTTTATGGGACATACACTTCATCAAAACTGATATCTTGCCAAAATTTCAAATTATTATCTCTCACCGTTCTCGAGTGATAGAGAGTCGTAAAGTCGTATATACAGACACATGTTACGGTCCCGCAAATCTATCTAGCTACGAATATTCCACGGGTTAGGGAAACGCATCAGGGAACTAATAGAGATAACACTGCAAGAAAATCTCAGTGCAGTGCTAGAGATACGGGAGCCTCTCAGAGCAGCATGAGTAACACGAGTGTGGTGCGGGGCCCACGATTTCTTTCATCTCTTTATCTGCAAAGGAAAAGAAATAATATAAAATCGTAATAAATCCAGAAAGAGTTGAAACCGAGTGGCGTTTCCATACTTCGCGGTGAGTCATACTAAGAGACTCGATCTTTATGTGATTACGCACATAACAAACATTGGATCGGTATAAAACACCCGAAAACTGCCAACGGACGACAAATAAGATAGCAACGCCAGTTCACTCTCCAGCGTAAACTGTATTTACTCTTCTGCAGGATTTATTCCGCCGATTTTTTTTCAACGAGGAAATTGGGGGACATATTACACCTCTGGTCAACGCCCAGGGAGTTTTTTTTTACTATGATAAAGGGGAATTCAGCACAGCCCTCTACCATCAGTACCAAGTCGAATCTACAATGTTACTCTACTCAAATTCTGATCAATCCACTGAAGTATTCAAACTTTCGGAGAAAAGTCCAAGTCTTTAGTTCAGAGTAGAGTAGAAGCATTCTTGAATAAAAACGTTCGAGTCATTCTACGATGAACCAACAGTCATCGTTTGAGCATTCTGAACTACATCTACTGGGATCCAGCATCCTGCATCAGCCTAATTGTCCAACCAGAGAGTCATCTACATCGCCAGTGATATTCATCAGCATTCAAACAACCAAGTTTAAACTATAAACCGTTGTTAGTTTCTTTCAATTCGAACTGTAAGTTTAATTTTACGCTGAAGCGATTATAATTTTCTTCTATCGTATTGACTCATATGAGACATTTGATTTATCCTCTAATAATTTATTTGATGCTGGCTAAAAATAAACAAATTATAGCATTTATTTCTGAATAAACTTATTTTGTCCGAAAACCTCTGTCCTTCAGACATCGGTACACTTTAGTGCGAGGCTTTTATGCATAAAATCTGTCATAGTCTGAGACCTTTATTACCACCTGAGTTGATAGCGCAGATCAATACTAAACCAGGTTTGATGCATAAGAGCCCATGTATAAAATGCAATTTTGACTGTTGATTAGTCTGAAACAAAATACATGAAAATTTTGAAAAAAAAATACTATATAATAATGATGACATTACCCATGTAGGGAACCGAAATTGGCCGCAATTCGGGGCGATATCGAATTGCCAAGTTTCGATATAGGGGAACTATATTGGTGCGAATTTCGAGCCAATAATGGCATGTCACAGCGGGCCGAAGTCGAAAACTAAATAGGGCGTACATCGCATCCGATTTCGACCCGATATAGGGTTTTGAGTTCGGCCCTACATCGGGCTAAATTCGATGTGACGAATTTCGACTTAGCGCTACGATATACGCCCAACATCGAGTCCGATATCGAACTCGACAGACGCTCAATAATATAAAAACTAATTTTAAACATAAAATAAAAAGAAAATTATCATTTTTTTTTCTAAGATTCCGTAATTTTATATTTTTATTATTTATATTTCAATGTTAATCATTTCAAAGTCATTTTTATCATTACAAATTTTAGTTCCCACAGGCGGTTTTGAACCCTCGATCGTCGGATGATGAAACTTGCGCGCTGCCGACTGGACCATCACTCTATTCGACTTTGACAGAATCGTACTGTCTATATGAATCTAAAAATCATTCGGTCTAAATTCATATTGATATTTATATTGTTTATATGGCTATCTTTATTAAGAGGAATATAATAAAAATGAAGTAAGAACCGAGGAACAGAACTACATATTTATCGTAATGGAATATTCATTTTTTTACAGAAAATTCCCCTATTTTTGAAAATTAAAGTTTTGTTTCAGTATTATTTTTTCCTCTTTTGATGATCGAATCACTTGATGGCAGAAAGCGAAGATTTTTTTCTTGACCAATTTTTATATCTATTCTATTTTACATTTATTTATTATTTTTATATTTTTTTAAATTTAGTTCACGAATTAATCATTAGCAAGAAGAATAATTGAAGAAAAATCAATTATGGCGTGATTTTTCAATCGTTATGTTGAAAAATAAAAAAATATGACAATTAATCAAAAAGAAAAATTATCAACTTATTGTTGGAAATATTTTCGTCAAAAGTAGAGCAGCCGAACTTCGGTTACGCGAATTTTGTGCGATTTCGGATAGATATAGGTTTCCCGATATTCGGCTCACCATCCCAATACACAGGGCTCGACGTTGGGAAGAATATCGGGCTTATTAGCGGAACCAATATCGACGCCCCGATATTGTTTCGTACTTTGGCCTTTGATCGACTGCCCAAAATCGGATAAAATAATTTGGCCCGAACATTGGCCACCCTGTGGATGTCGGGAAACCCTACATGGGTAGGAACGTCCTGTATGATTTTCAGAATGATTCCATATTTTGGGGATAACTCCCCAAACTCCTTAAATGTCAATTTTTATTTTTCCTTTCGTTTTTATTTTTACATTTTTTTTATGACGTATTTTCCCTTTTTTGATCATTTGTACACAAAAATTTTTTCGGCTCAAATAGTAATATAAGACAACGAGTGCAGGAAGCGCCGCATTACGCGAGTGAGTACGGTACCCCGCACGAGTTATCTATACAATTTTATATCACTCACATGCGGTGTGAAATGGTGCTTGACCTTCCTCTTTCGAGGTTAGTATAGTCGTAAAAGGAAAGCTTTGACACGGGAAACATTACGAGCTAGGTTCCCCTATCACTATGTTTTTCCATATGAGTCCGGCTCCCCCACTCTAACGTTCCTCGTGTCAAAGCTTCCCTTAGTACGACTATAAGTGCTGTTTTGATCCATTGAAACGTCTGACTCATCGTGTTCGATGAATGAGATTTTTGGCGTGTATAAAGACTATTACCCATGCTGGAGTGTGTGGTGATAGCATTACCCGAAGTTCTCAAAAATCACAGATTATCTGGCATGTCAATAACAATACAAAATTCGATTACATAAGTAAAGATAAAGATATCATTCGAGACGACATTGTTGAAAAAAGTCAATGATATAAACATTAAATATGGTTAAAAAAATCAAATGATTAATCATTGGATCAATTTTCAAACAACACTCTAGTTGTTCATAGGGATATTGAAAAATCATTAACACCATTAATTATTGTCAAAAAGCGACGTTTCGCAGAACAAGGTCAGCTTCTTCAGGCTCTGAAACCAACCGTGAAACTCTTCATTTATCACTGCATTTTTCTTTCTACGAAATATGAAATTATAAATTATAATATGGAATAATCTGTTGCATCATACGATTCCATGAAAACATAATCAATAACGTCGGATTCTTTCTTTAATTTCAAATCTACATCTCATTCCCCTTACCTCGATATTATCCCTGTTTTGTTAACTTAAAATGATTTTTTATACACTGTGAAAAAAAATTACTTTTCTCAAATATATTTACTATGCATAAATGGATATTTTAATTTTTTTTTCAATCGGAAAAATTTTATTTTCCATTAATTATTTTTTTATTTCCATAAAATATTAATTTGTAGATAGAATATCTATATTTCTGTTAGATTTCCCCCGAGTAATGTTGAAAAAATACAATGGAGCTAAGAAAATGTGTTGGCGTTATCGGATTCTTCTCATTAATAATTTAGGAAAATTCAAAAGAAATATAGATATTCAATGCACAAATCAATATTTTATGGAAATGAAGAAATGATTAGTTGACAATGAGATTTTTCCCATTCAGAAAAAATTGAAATATCCATTGACGCATAATAAATATATTTGAAAAAAGTAAATTTTTTGCTCAGTGTAATATGGAGCAACAAGCAATCCTCAAACATTGCCTTTATTGCAACAAGTCATGTGGAAAAATTGAATTAATGAATAAATAAATGACCGAATACGCTACACGGATTACGAATTAATTGAACCGATAACACAGGCTGATATTTTCCAGCGAAACATCGTGATTTGACAGTAATTGATGTTGTTAATGATCTTCCAATATTTCTATGAACAACTAGAATGTTAATTAAATTATTGACCACATTTCTTACAGTGTCAATATTCGGGTTTTTCACCTCATTGATGTCAGACTTATTCTAGTTCACATGAGAAAATGAATAGTTGTAATATATCATAGGGTTTTTCTCTTATAAATTTTTCCCGATCCCCTAACTCTCACTGAACAAAGAAAGAACTTGTATACCGAACTTAGAAACCCCGAATATCAAGAACCCTTTAGTATTCAGGAATTTCTGGCTACGACGAACCCCTTAGCACTCAATGTCATTCACAAATTTGTTAAAATGTGTAATATTAGAATATAATACCTTGTAAATCTATATATAATGTATAATTACAGAATTATGTAAATAACCCTAACGGGTTCATACTACTTAATAAAAAAAAAAACAAAAGAACAAATCCCCTAATTCTTATTCTCAACCAAACTCTCAAATTCCATCAAAATCCACGATAAAGGGGGAGTAGAGCTCAGCCAACTAAAAGTATTCATTGTTAACTTCAAAAATCCCAATTTTTTGATCATTTTTTAGCCATAGCTAGTTTCAACTGTCGCATTGACGGTAATCATATGGAGATTTGATTTCACAAAATTTAAAATATGATCGTTGAATATTTTGCTTTGATTCAAATAGCTCGAAGCAGTTTCACCGTTTTCAATAAATCAATGGATAAGTTTTAACATTTTTCCAAATTTTAGCTTCTGAAATATAAGAAGAATGATAGTTTAATTTAAATGGAATAGAGTACCATTGTTTTGATTGAATAAAGAGAAAGGGAACTTGAGGAGAGGTGACGAGGTAATGAAATAATCGATAATTTCGTGACAAAGACAGTTGGTGTGAAATACACAAGATGAACAGAGACCAATGGTCTTGAGGAGTTGGCAAATTTGGTAAATCAACCACATGAGCCTTCTCTAAGGCAGTATGATTTTGGTTGTCTGCAGTTAAACATAAAAACTGTGTGTTTTGTGTTAAAGTTCGTTGCCACCACTGTGGGTGATTTTTTTTTAAATTCAACTTCAAATGAGTATCCTCGAACTTCTATTTAATTCGTATTGAATTTATTGAAGTTTTTTCTTTGCTTCTTCTTTTTTTTTCGTATGATACAAATTTCATTGATATTATTCCACGCGATGTTTACAAATTATTGACTCAAAAGAGAAAGAGTACATTTTGAAGGCACAATGTGCATAAGGTACTTGTTTCTAATAACATAAAAATTAAATTTTTCAAGCCCAATGGAGATTGGCGGAGTTTGTGTTGATAAGATCTTGATCTAAAATCCCGAGTGTCGTTTATAAATGGGTCGTGATAGGTTCCTTTTCGAGGCCTACGCACCACTACGTCCTCGTCGTGGCCTCGGGTTACGCAAAACGTGGTGATAATCTCAAATTCAATCAATGGTTATTTTTTTGGCTCTATTGGTTATCAACTTCCGACAAAAGTTTGTTGTTTTTGTGACGGAATTTAATTAGGATTTTGTCTCTCAGCCTTGAAATCTTGGGACCGACCTCTCATCAATCGAATCACATATAATATAACAAAAAATTTGAAACAATCTTGAAAAATTTAATTTGTTTGGCTGAGTGGAATTACCCCTTTACCAAATCCATAGCAATCGCTTAATCCGTCAGCGGTCGCGCTATGAGACTTTCTCTCACACTTTTTTTGAAGGTATAGGAAACTACCTTTAACAATGAGTGAAAAATCTCGATTTTTTTAGTTTTTGTCAAAAAACTATTCTAAT
Source organism: Aleiodes alternator (assembly GCA_963921955.1). Taxonomy (NCBI): domain Eukaryota; kingdom Metazoa; phylum Arthropoda; class Insecta; order Hymenoptera; family Braconidae; genus Aleiodes; species Aleiodes alternator. The sequence continues at coordinate 5,422,128 of OY998106.1, forward strand.
TTATTATGGTGATCGCAAAATTTCAAAAAAAAAATTTTCTTTCGGAAAAACTTCTTTCTTCCGTGCCGTCAGGCAGCGTGAGATTTTCTCTCATCGCGCGCCTAACGTCGGTGGGTAAGCATGGCTCAGTTGCTGTAGATAGCATTGGTGACACCCCCTCTCATTCTAATCCTTTTTTCTGAAATATTTCTTTGTAAACGGAACTGAATCTATCGAAAATACGAAAAATTTTCAGATAAATCCAGTAAATTTTGTCATCAGTTTTCTGTTATTTTCTCGCAAACTAAGCTAGATACAGCGATTTTACTACCATCCTTTTTTGTAGAGAATTTCAAGTTCTACAAAAAAGGTCCCAGATAAAATTACTCTATCTCACTTAGTTCTCAAGATAGTCAGGTGTGAGAGAATCTCTCATCGCGCGTCTAGAGACCGTTGGCGCGCTAGCGCGCCTGCTGACGGGTTAAATATAATTGAAAGCCTGTAGAGCTGTAACTATGTAGATAGTATTATCTGTAGATAGTATTAGCTGTAAATATTGTGTTCAGTTACTCCACTGTATATAATGTTAATAAAAGTCGTTTGAATTTGACAAAAAAAAAAAAATTCAATTTGAATAGTTTCAGTATCAGAAAGACATTGAGCGCAATCCATTTTGCCCCGTATTTTAAGGTAAAATCGTCAATATTCGTTTTTATCTTAAAAATGCCTCTTGAATCACAATTTTTATTCGATTCGAATGCGTTTTTTCCGATATGTTCCTTACACTTTAAAAAATGAAATTGGGTATCAATTTCTTCACGAAAAATCATATATTACGTGAAAATGAATTTTCACAAATCATTCATTCTACTTATCATTGTATAAGGTTTAAAAAAATCGTTGTTCCGAAAATCCGACGAGTGTCATCTACAATCTTAAATGAAAAAACAGATACGCAATTTTAATCTCCAAAATATAAAAAATATCGGAAAGTAAATGAATCTGAATCGAATAAAAATTGGGTTCCAAGGGGCATTTCCAAGCTGAAAACCCGAATTACAACGTTTCATCTTGAAAGACGGGGCAAGATGAATCATTTTTACCATCTTTTCTGTTTTTTTCGGCATATCCCTTCATGTGCTAAATGTCACTTAATGGATTTCTTCACCAGCCGAAGACATTTGAAATTCAACGTCTTTCCCCTCCCCCCTCCTTAACATAGAAATGGGATAAATGTAAAAAGAAATTAAATCATAATTCATAATTCTCTACTCGACAACAATTGATGTGAACAACAAAAGCAACTCCATGAAACACACATATAGAAAGTTCCGTATAATACAGCTTGAGGTCGTCTACATATTGCACTCTGAACAGCTATGCAAACTGATGACATAGACAGGGTGGAGGGGAAATGAAGGAAACCGCATCATAACCCGGTAATAAATTATCCGAGAAACAGTGACGTTGTACTGTCTAGATTATTATACTTTCCTGTCGTGTAAACACTACTTATACGTAAATAATAATGTCACATTTTTCTCTTCATACCCTAAAGGTAAACAATGTGAGTATACATGAATACAGGTGATGTTGCTAATGCATTCAGCTGTCTCAAAATTCAAATTATAAGGAAGAAAAAGGAGAGGAGAAGAGAGACAAGAATAAAAAAAGAACATTGAAGGAGTCAGATTGAACGACGGAAATTATTACGGTCTCGTTGCTCTAGTCTCTTCTCAGTGCGAGTATACTATTTCAATCCCAAGTGAAAAGAAAAATGAGGATGATGTGTGATACGTGAGGAATCACCTTGAGGGCATTGTTTGAAAATTGCGGGAGTAAATTCATTTTTTTTCTCAGGAATTTTTTTTTTTCATTCCCAAATCATTAAATATATTTTTTTTCTTCACAAACCTCAATTGCTTTTATTGTTTTCAATTTGTTCATGAAAAATTATCTTGTATAGACATACACATTCACGCACTAACTAGTCACAATTAAACTGTTATCAAACACTAGTGCATTAATTTTTTCGAGACACTCTGATGACTTTTTGATCGTTTCACAATTGTACTATTGAAAAAAAAATTGATAAGAAAAACCAAGAGAAGCTGAAAATGTTGAAAACTACAAAAGTTTTTCAAAAATAAACTAAGATAAAGATGCACTTAGTGGATATGAAATGCAAACACTTTGAAGCTGTTTATACAATGATTTACGCGCTACACAGAATAACTTTAAACGCTTGGACATGGGCTATTGGAGGATATCGGGAGTTGCGCGGTAAGAGTGGCTTATGGACAGGGAAACACAGAGTGTGTCAGTAAACCACGCCGAGTGCAACGTGACCACGGTCTCTGAATTGTATCGCTATTGGTCACGTTGAGTCACGTGATATTAGTCAGTCACGTTGCAGTTGCTGTGGCCGATTGCCTCATAATAATATAGCCAGGGAACCGTTTCATTCGTATTTATTTCACGTTAGTTGATTTTCCCTTTCACGCATTATGTTTTCTTTTATTTCACGTTCAATTATTGTAAATCATCATTCCAACTAAGCTCATGTACCAAAATGTAAAGTTAATGTATTTTGCAAGAAAAAAGTATAAAATGGAAAGAATCTGTAAAAGGAATTATTTGAGTGCTGCTATTTTATACCTGAAAATTAAAAAATTGAAATTCTGGAAATTCATATTAATGTCAAAGAAACAAAATTAACAGTGAATCATGTGACCCCCTTGCTAAGAGGGAACCTCTTATAAGCAATAAACTATACATGCATACATTTTACGTTTAATGAACCATTAATTATTAAAAAAAAATTATTTTTATGAAAATTCATGTTTTCTTGTCTTTACTGAATAGTCAAGGCAAAAAGGAATTCGATGAGCGACGGATTATCGAGATAGTTAATTCGGGCTTAATTAGCAATTGAGAAGAAAGGTTCGAACCCCACCAAGCTGCTTGAGAGTATTTGTGACGTCACTAAACAGGAGGGAAGCAGAAGAGAATGAATCTAAGAAAGACAAATGAATTATTTGAATATAATTATATAAATATCTCAGTAGGAATGGACATTAAGAAAATTCAACATGATAAAATCATTAACTCCTCGTTGCCCCCACAATGAGCGAGGCGCCGCCTTTTTTACATTTTGTAGTTTCATGTTCAGTTTTGCCAATGAAAAAATTTCCAAAAATTTCAATGCTCTCATTGAACTTTCTCAAATCCATACATACTATTGATAAGTATAGAATCGTTTGTACATTGAGTGCATATATAATAACATGTAGAAAATGGTTTGAAAAGCGGCGCTGAACCGCCCACTGCAATTAAGCGTAAAATCTCTGTTTAAATTGCGCTGTTGCAAAGTCGTTCTCCAGCTCTTATTTACTGCTCCCAAATATGAGACTGAAAGAATGTAGTCACGAATTACTGATTAATCATTTGGCAACATCGCTCGGAATTTAACATGACGGTGGAGCGCTCGCCATGCAACCTATGAAGTCGGTTAAAATCACGCGATCGCTGAAGGATTAAGCTTCTCTCGTAATCCTTAACCTTTTCAGAACCAAGCAATTTTTTGACGACTTTTTCAGTTAACGAATTAGAATTTTTATATGATTATATATTAGTTGTATATCCAAGAAAATGGCCCTGCTTCCACGTGACTATACCCGAGTCGAAATTTCTTTAACGTTTCTTACTGTATAGCGAGATTTCGACGTAAATTCTTGTGATGTTGGATTACACCGCGACTTTTTCAACGTTGTCCAACGTATTTCAACGTTTTGAACGTATTTCGACGTAGCACTACCGCGATTTAGAATTTCGCGACTTTCAGAATAATTCTACGCTGGAATAACGTTAAAAATTCATTCAACTTAAAAGTCATTTGTTAATGGTTTCGTTAGAAAAGTAATATTATTAGAAAAGGGTTATCGAATAAATTGAGATCCTAATTTATATCAAGTTCATTAAAGTCGCCGTAGATTACCGGTTCGAACCAAATCGTTTTATGTCGCTCAGCTTCCGAGATTTTTCCATGAAACAAATGATAAGAAATTGATCCCTCCAGCTTCAGACTGGTTCAAAACAGAGTGCAAAAGGCGTAACTCCGATAGCTTTTACATCGGTCTTACATTGTTTTTGCCGCAATTCGTTATTACCGCATCAATCAATCGTCTTGTTACTGATTATATTTCTTTCAATTTTTGCTTCGATCGTTTTCATTAACTTCAATTTTCCTAAAATAATTGATTGGTAGAAGAAGAAAATCGATACTACGATAGATATTAGACTAAAAATTTTGCAGTCCAAATTTGAAGTTTTGACAGAACAACTTTCACAATTCTTGACATAGGAATGAAATTTCAAAAATGAAAAAAAGGAATATTTTGAGAAAATTGATATTTTACGAATGTTTTCTTCCCGAATTTCCAAAAAAACACAATCATCTCCAAAATTCATTTTGAGAATATTATTTTCACGAGTTACAATATACATTCAATGTATAGTCCAATAAAGAAAAGTTTGAATTCTTCACTCTCCTACCAGCTTGATTTTTAATAGATTGGTTTTGATTTATATTGAATTATCTCTGATTGAAAAATTCCAGGAGGGTAGCGAAAAGGTGAAAAATAATCAAAACCACCTCAAAAATAGCGTTTTGGCCAATATCTTTGAAATGGCAACTAATACGAAAAAAGTATTAGACAAAAGTTGAAGATATCAAAATCATCCACAGAATCGCTCTGATACACTTTTTACATATTTGCAAAATTAACCGAGATATTAACAGTTGAAAATTTTTGTATACAGCTCAGCGGCGAGGATAATCCCAGAATCTTCAAAAAAACGTATAAATATGAAAAATTTATTTTTTTTTAACATTTTTTAAAAACATATCTACAGAATACGGTGAATAACTTCTGAAAGACCAATTTTTTTCGTAGACTCATTCAAAATTTATTAATCAATTAATTATTTAAAGTTATTATTTTATTATTCGAATTGTATTTTTATTTTTTGTAATGCTTACATTCCCTGCATACCTCAAGGAATGTAAATATAAGAAGAGAGAAAATTAAAATACAATTTGAATACGAAAATAATAATTTTGAACAATTAATTAATTTATAACTTATGAATGAGTCTACAAAAAAAATCGGTCTCTCAGAAATTATTCACCATATTTTGTAGATATGTTTTGAAAAAATGTTAAAACATATGAATTTTTCATATTTATACGATTTTTTGAAGATTTTGGGATTTTTTTCGCGGTTGAGCTGTATACAAAAATTTTCAACTATTAATATCTCGGTCAAACTTGCAAACACGCAAAAAGTGTATCAGACCAATTTTGTGGGTAATTGTGATATTTTCAACTTTTGTTTGAAGCTTTTTTTATCTTCCCGATAAGGGGAGTTTATGTAATGACCCCGGAAGTGAAAAATCGATTTTTCGATCGATCTTCATGTTTTGAGACCTCCCCAACATTTCTTGATAGTTTTCACGATCATGTCTGTGTGTGTGTGTATGTGTATGTCCGTGATCAATTTTTTTCGTTCACGTTTTCTCATAAATCAATAAAGTGATCGAGGTGATCGATGTCGTAATCGAAGCATCCTGACATAAACTCGCGGTCATTAGATTTTGATCAGAATCGATCCAGTACTTTCTTAGTTTTTTAAGAAAAACATTATCAAGTTTTTCTTAATTTCCCAAAAAGAGACTCCTCGTCTATGCACTACCCCCGAAAAGGGAAAATTGATTTTTTCATTGATCTCCATATTTTGAGATCTCCCCAACATTTTTTGATAGTTTCCACGATCATGTCTGTTGTTACTTATCGTTTTTATCATTCATCATTTTTCTAATAGTAAGTGAGAGAAATTATCGGGAAGTTCTTAGTGCGGCTTGAAGTCGCACTCATCACAATACATTCTCACTAATTCCTTAAATCAGCAGTAACGCACTCCTCCATTCGCGAGCGAGCGGACCGAGCGAGCAACTACGCACTTCTCTATTCGCGAGCGAGCGTAGCGAGTGAGAAATTGCTCACCCCTAGTTTCCGTATTATATTCCATTTCCGAGATATTGACAAAAAACGTCAATTTTGGAGTGGTTATGATTTTTTTCTAACCGTTCGCCACCCTTTTGGGATTTTTCAATTAGAGATAATTAAAATATAGATCAAAACCAATCTCTTAAAAAAAAATTAAGCTGGTAGGCGAGAGAAGAATTTAAACTTTTCTTTATTGGACTAGTATTAAATATGAGAAAATAATATTACTTTTTTGAAAATTATTTTCTAAATTCATTCAGAATGATGACAACTCTCTCCTGTGATTCATCATAATTAAAGAATGAATATTTGGAAAAATAGATTTATGTAGGCAATTCGCTTCATTGAAATTAGAAAAGCGTGCGTAGTTCCATGGTCTAAAGGCGTAGGTTTAATAATCGTACGGTCGAGCGTTCAAATCGTCTAGGTCGGTAGAATTTTCATGCGAAAAAAATAGGATATCAAGTCCGAAAGCGATAGGGAAGCGTCTTAGAAGAAGCATTGCTCTCAGCAAAGCGTGATGAATCGTAATTTCACATTATTTTGGAAAAAATTGTATTTTGGCAGTGGTAACTGAGGATTATTCTCTTACCGACTCAGTTTCAGTTTGTAGAAATAAAAGAGGAATTTTTCTCAACTTGAGTATGTCGAAATATTGTTCAGCGTACTTCTACCGTATACGTTGGAATACGTTGAAATGATGTTGTACGTTGAACGTTCAGTCAACGTCAAACATGGAAGAAATGAAATTTTCTTCCCTGTTCTACGTTGAAATCGTTCAATGGTGCCTATACTAGTTTCGACATCCCTCGACGTATTTCAACGTATGAATTGGATTCGAACTTTTACGGCAAAATGCGTCGAAAAATTTCGACTCGGGTAGTGGCTTCCGGTCTGAAACAAAAAACACTAAACTTTTCTCGCAGTAAAATGAATGGGTGAAAAAACGTTAGTGCGGTTTAAGAAAAACGTCGACAAGTACGTTGCCCGATTTTATTGAAAAAAAACATATATGAAATGAGAATAATATAAGTCTGCAAGATGAAGTCCCATCGGATGAAATCAAACAAACGAAGAAATTAAACAAAAGAAACCTACTTTAGATTGAAATATCTCGAAAATTTCTGAATATTTACCGAGACTTTTTTGCGTCACAATTTTGTCATGTTCTTTTTTTTTCTTTTAATTTAATTTGTCATGTTCAATCTGAGTTTTCCAATCATGATTATTTCAATACTGGTCAGGCATCATCTACTTAGATGTAAAATGATGATCAGTGTTTCTTTTTGTCACAGTTTTTTCACAATCCGCAATTGTAATTGATAATTCGATATGACATATTGCTTGATTAATAAGGGCAACATGGGAATTTTTTCAATAACATATTTTTTAATGAGCTCGTGTGAATATTACATCAAGTTTTAGTAACAGCTTTCTCTTAAGGAACTCAGCAAAATTCCCGTCATCAAGTTTATGAAGCAAAGACACATCATTCCCGAGATGAAAAATTAGAGTCTCGCAAAGACAATTGCATCTCCAGGAGACTCTCTATCATCTTTTGGAGATGTGATTCGTCTTCGCGAGACTCGATATGGTTTCGTAATCCACCGCGACCAGAGATTCGAGTGTTTGAGAGTATCTTATTTATAATTTGCATAATTGAGATACTGGAAAAGCTCTGTGTCTCCTCTCCGGAGACGAGGACTTAGAATTTTTTATGATGCATCAGTTCATTGTAAAGTAAAAAAGGCGTAACTCCGATAGTTTTCACGTCACGCTTGCATCTTTCTTAGTCTAACTCGTTACTCTTGCATCAATTAATTGTTTTATTCATAATCGTGATTTATCAATTTTTCTCATAAGAGCTTCTATGGATTTCACTGTCCTCGAAATATGTAATTTAATAGCGAAGGAGTAAATGAGGATGAATCTACTTTTTCTGTTATTCTTTTTTCAGGAATATCTTGAAAACTAAGCGGGCAGGTTTGATTTTACCCTGATTCTTTTTTGTACGGAATTTCAAGAGCTACAAGACATGTTCCAAGTACAATCGCTTTATCTCGCTTATATTCCAAGATATTCTGTAAAGAACATAAAAAAGTAATTCATCTTATTTTACCTGTTCGCTTCTGAATTGGTGGGAGAAAAAAAATCAATGTTATAATATTAACGATTTTCAAATTCTTTATCTTTCATCAAAAAAGAACCCGTCCAAACTATTTGAATTATTCAGTTTCTAATTTTCAGCAATGAGTGATCACTCAATCAACAATCGTTTTTCTATCGAATATCGATGCGTTTCATTAAAAAAATTTGAGCGCATTCGCTGAAAATAAGATTCATTTAAAAATGTTTACTAAAATTCTATCAAGCACATCCAGTATTGACCAATAACCCTGAAAAAGATAATTTATCGAAAAAAATGTATTAAATTTTTCTGAGAATGTGATAACAATGAGTGATGAAAAAGGAAAAATTCTGTGGAGAAATTCAATTTTCTTTTTCAGCAAAGAGAAAAGCCAGACATTCAGTTTCCATGTCTGTACATTCCACAGACTAGTCAGTAGGTCAAATTATGGCATACGTATAGAGAGAAGGGGATTGAGTGAGGTAAAATTATTCAATAGTTATGGGCACTCCTAAGAATTCTTTCACCTATACTTTGCAGCCTCGCTCACGTCGAACTTGCGAGTGTTGAACTCGTAGTTGTGTCGATATTTACAGGAGAACGTACGTTTACTTTCTATGAAACGCGAAAAAAAAGACAATAAGGTGAGACTATTACATCGATTCAAAGATGAGTTGAAAATACTTTCCTGGGATGAAAACTCATCGCAAAGTCTCACTTTTTCTGTAATTTCAAAAATTTACTGTCTCCTTCATAAGAAAATGAGAGAGCGTTTTTCATGCATATATGTATATGATCCAATTTGCGGGATTTTCAAATAAAAAATATCATTTTTGAAGTGAAACTTCTTTTGGCAGGGGACCAACTTTTTTCGAGCGTGTACCGAAACCGTCAAGTTTTGAGGGGAACGCGATAGTCGAGAAGTGGGGGTAAAGGAGAAGTCTTGCGTTGTTGGCGGGGGAAGCTAGAGTGGGAGCGAGACTGCAGGCTCTATAGGCACGGTAGTCGGGTAGTGGGAGAAGCGAGGTGACGCTGCAGTGTATTGTCGTACTAACGAAAGAATCGACACACGAGGCGTGCCGAAGCCACAATTTATTTGGTGGGGCATGGAAGCCGAAGAAACCCGATGTTGATTCATTCGCTAGTCCTTCTATCGCTTGCTACATGCTAGTGTAATCGTGAGAAAAGCCGTCAGTTCTTTGAAAATATCTCGGAATCCAAGGGAGATAGAGCGATTTCGTCTTCATCCATTCATGCAGCTCTTAGAGTTCTCTGCAAAAAAAGAATCAGGCGAATCCGCTGTATCTCGGTTAGTTTATGGGATATTCATTGAAAAACAATTTAATAGCGAAGAAATAAACCAAAATGTTAATTTTCTATCATTAACAATTCTAAAATTTCTTGGAAAATAAGCCAAATAGAATTATTTCGCTCTTTCTTTCTTTGTAGCTCTTTGAATTCCGTATAAAAAATCTCCGGTGTAAAGTTGCCCTATCTCGTTTAGTTTCCAAAATTCTCAAAAACTCATTGAAATACAAAGTCATTTTTTTCAGAGGTAAAACTATTCCTCTGTTATTTCTATTTGATAAATGTTTTCAAAAGGATCTCCCAAGATATTCGTGAAAAATTATTGGAAAAGAAACTCCAGCTATAAGTCTATTTTTGCTTTCGTCAATTTTTTATGAACATTCCAGAAACTAAGAGAGACAGCGTTAATTCACTCGAATCTTTTCCTAAGTATATCTCTATTAAATTATGATAGATTCTTCAAAAGAAAAAAACATCGCAACGGAGACGTATATATCTATACGGTGTCATAAGGTTTTGATGAATATCTCAGAAACTGAGCAAAATAAGGCAATTGATGTGGAAACCATTTTCGCACATTTTCAGATTGTTTACAAAAAAGCTCTCCAGAAAAAGTCTGTTATTTCGCTCAATTTTATAAATATCCTTGAAAAACTGGAATTAAAAAAATATATATCTAACAAAGTTTTCAGACGGATTAATTTCATCTTATCAGCAATTCTCTTTAAATACTTCGAAATTTCAGGAGGATAAGGCAATTTTGCCCTCGTCCTTTCCTGTAGAGAATTTCAAGAGCTACACGAGAGAAAGATTGTGACAAAATCGCTCTATCTCGGTCAATTCCAGAAATATTCACAAACACAATGAGTTTAAAAAATCTATTGGTTGTGAAAAAAATTATATTTCGTTAACGAACGAGAAATTTTATCTCTTGTGCATTAAAAAAATACTCATAATTTATCTTGATCTACACCTCATAGGCAAGAAGTTTCACTTCTACCGCGCGGGGATCCCACGCACCCTCTTTTTTTTGTATTTATGGGCACTCGAATGACAATCAGGGTAAGATCGTTCTATCTCACTTCGAGATTTTAGCCAAAAATGATAAAAAATGAGGAACAGGATCAGACAATTCAAGACGGCCTATGAACTCGTATGTATTATATACTCGTATGTATTATATACAATGATTATTGTTATTCCATATGGCTCGGATGACTTACTCCATATAGTATATAATACATACGAGTCTTAAGATATCCACACGATGACATGACGTATAGTCATTTTCAAGATTACTATATTTTATAGCATTCTGCACACTCACTGTTATGCTGTGCGTGCTAATGGATACACCCAGCAAAAAAATTAAGGGAACAGTAAATTTTGTCAGTTTTTTGCCTGATTTTCAAATGGCTATAACTTCGCCAAAAATCATCGTATTAGGATAAAAAAATTGGTTGGAAAGCTTGAAGTCTTTACTCTTGAAATATTGAGATAAAAATTCTTTATGACCATTCGTTATAACGAGATACGAGAGCTGAAAGCGGAAATTTTTTTTTCTCATTTTTTTCATTTTTCAAACTGTTCCACGGACTTCAAAAAAATGTTCTCAATTTAACCCTTATCAGGATCATGTAGCCTGGTCTTTCAGCTTCAATTTTTTTTTTCCGTACGATCCTTTGTTACTGAGATATCGTCGATTGAATCAGAAAACACCCTTTTGTCTTTAATCGTCAATATCTCAGAAACTACTGATCGCACAGCGAGCGGATGATGAGATTCGTAAACTTGAATAAATTTTCTGTAATATCCGTGCTCTGTTTAGTTGGAAAAAAATTTTCTTCCATTTTTAAAATTGGTTCGAAAAAGTACCGAAAAATTGTGTTTTTTTCTTTTTTTGAAAATTGCCCTGCATTTCGCGAATTTTGTGAAAATTGCAAATGTTTTAACGTTTTTTTTTTAGTTTAATGTGTGCTGAAGCACCCCCTAAATTTTCAAGCCAATCGGTTCGACCGTTTTTTTCCGAATGAACAAAGTTTTAGCAAAAATTAAAGGAACACTTTTTTGTTCCTTAAACACCAATTAATGATGATTAAGGCCGAAAATGTGTTTTCTCCGTTATTTCTCCGTGATTTTCTGTGCAAAATTCGTTCAATCTCATCGAAAAAAGAAACAATGAAGAAATCATTTTTTTCTGCAAAAATCATCAAAAAAATCGTTTTTTTTTGCAAAAATCGTAAAAAAATTCGATTTTTTTTCATTGATCAATAAAAAAATCAAAAGGTTTTCTCTAAAAAAAAAATGAAAAAATCGGAATATTTTTTTTTTTCAATGGAAAAAAAAAGGCTAGAATGGCATTTGACTAGGAGAGATGACGACTTTTTTACCAAAAAAATTTTGTTCGAGATTTTTTCGATAAAAATTACATTTTATTTTTCGACTTTCTCCGATTGAAAACTCAAAGAAAAAGGAATTCTTCTGTACACTGGACCGAAAGTGAGACTTTCGGCCCTCGCTGCGCTCGGGCATAATGATTTCATAAGCTCACTTCTGTCCCAGTGTGCAGAAAAATAGCATACACACCTCGGGCAGTAAGTAAGAAAGTCTCAGAGCACATGTTTGTTGACCTTGGCTTCGCCTCGGCCAACAATTACATGTGCTTTGAGACATTGCTTACATTACTGCCCTAGGCATGTAATATACTATTTTAATCGAAAAAAAAAACATTTTTTTGTTTAAAAACAATTTTCGAGTCACTATCTCTCCACTATAGCTCCTTTTTAGGTATAGCTAGATTTTTTCCGGGATTAATTGAATATACTCCAGAAATTGAATTCTAGAAATCGCTGTATGCACACATGCAAAGCTGTACATGATTGAGCATGGTTTGATATGACCATGTATGACCATAGTTAGAAGTTATTCAATACAAATACCTCACATTGTAAGTCCCGAATGACCATGCATTACCATACATGGTCATGCATGATCGTGCAAGAATAATTCCAATGTTCTCGCATCAATCATCGACACTCAGGTATGGACTATATGCAGTCGTGCATGATGATGCAGGACTACATGCATGAAAAAAGTGTATAGGAAGTTCTTATAGGACATTCCTATAGGAAAATCGTATAGTGAAGCGTATACATCTGCGTATATTGAATTGGGATATTTCCTATACGAATGGAATTTGTTGTGTTTCTATACGCAAATTAGATTTCATTCGTATAGAAATAAATCGTAGAAACTCTCATTTGCGTATAGAAACACAACAAATTCCAATCATATAGGAAATATCCGAATTCCATATACGCAGATGTATACGCTTCGCTATAAAATTTTCCTATAGGAATGTCCTATAGGAACTTCCTATACACTTTTTTTCATATGTGTAGACATGACTAGATATGATCAGAATAATAACAGTTGAATAATTTTTATGAATGAAAATTCTCATATATGGCCATGTATGAACAGAATCAGTCATTCATGGTCATACATGATTGGACATGACGACCCATATGAATTGCATTAAGGAAAGAATTTCTTGAAATTAGTCATGGATAATCCTATTTGGTCATGCCTGACTCTATTTGGTTATGCATGATCAGGTATGAACTACACATGTTCATGCATGGCTCATTGATACTCAGTCATGGTGCATACATGGTTAACCCTGATCATGCTTGAAGACTTTCGTCCGGATGGAAATACTCATCATTGCTCATACATGACCATGTCTGTATCATGACTGACTGAACCGAATTTTTCAAACGTGGAAAAAATTGGATTTTTGAAAAATGGGAATGTATCACTTGAGAAACCGTAATGATTTCAATTTACTATAATTAAAGCTGTTCTAAATATCTGTAAACTAAAGAAATACATAAATTCTCGTAGGAATTTCTTTTTCAGAGCAATCTTTCTCTGCCGAAAAGATAATAATAGAAATTTTTTGATAACGATTCTTTTCTAAATATTATTTAAAAACGTGAAGTGATCAAAAATTAATAACGAACTGTAAAAAAAACAGAATTAAAAAAAATATCTTCTATTCATTTCGATTACTCTTCAGAAAAATTGAGGTTTGGAGGATTCATCAAGGAATTTTCCCTGTAATTCATAAAATTTTCTTCAAAACAAAACTCTTAATAAATTCGTGCAAAGCCACTCATTTAATCACAAAGGAATAGCAAAGCAATTCCTTGACTCATTTTCCTTCACCACTTTACTGAAGGGTTGACTTATTTCAACTTTTTTTATATCTCTAAATTTACGAACAATACGGAAATGCTGGTGAAAACTGGTTTTTCGAGATGATTCAGAGAAACTAATCGATGAACAGAAGAGACTTATCTCATTTTAGCTCTCTACTATTGAATTAATCCTCAGAAAATTATTCTCCGCATCTTATTCATTCATATGAGGAGCTCTCTTTCTCCATTGCAATTTCGTTGATTGGAAGAAAATATAATGGATCAGATGATAACAGCGACTCTAATTAAAATTTAATTATTTTTCTCATGATTTTTATTCAATTCTCAAAATACAGCGCTCAAATTTTCTTCCCTGACAATCTAGCGCTTGTTCGAAAATTTTTTCATTTTCATTCGTTACCCTATACAGAACGTTTCACGTATAAAACTGTCTCCCTCACATTAAAAAAAATCTCATGAGAATATATCACTTCAATTTCTTCGCAATTAAAATCACTCACTTCACTGGTTTTTTTAAATTACAATTTTTTTTTCTGCTTTTTTCATTTTATTCATATAAACTATCTCATTACCGCAAGCTAATACATATTTGACAGATAATTGCATAGCAATTCTAAATAATTTGTTTTTCTTAGGTTTATTCTATACATTTTCTTTTCAAATTTATTTCTAATTTTTTTGCTTTTTTTTCATGCATTACTCTCATTATTTTATCTGTTCATTATTTTTCAACATTTCAATAAGTTTCCTGTTGTTATCAATAAGATAAAGTACGAGTAACATAGACTGTTTTTACTTCAATGCATAGAATACATTTTTTGATTGCTTTTCATTTTCGAGTTCAGTAGTTGAAGAAGAAAGATAGAATGAGGAAATTAAGTTAACTCTCGTAATTTCTTGAGAACCATTGAGTTCTGAGAAAACTGCTGAAAAACATTTTAAAAAAATTCAACTCTTAATGAAAATTTCCTGCAACCTACTTGCCTCAAAGATATTTGCAAATAAATATAGAAGAGAGTGGGGTAAAATGGACCTCTGGAGCGGCACGATCCAGGAATATTTTTGGAGTGAAAAACTTTATGAAAAAATTTGAGAAGGGGCTCTGATATGTGGACATTGTTGGTGAATTTTTCCAGAGTTGTTTAGAATCCCCTGCGTTCAGAAAAAAAATCCCGAATCATTTTAAACAACAGGCCCCTTTTTCCCTTTCCCCTACATTGATTGTCTTAAATTTCTCCAATTTCACTAGTTCATTATTATTTTTTATTGTATCTCAGAAACTGAAAAGTGCAAGAAAATATTTCAGAAGTTCTTTCTAGAGCAAATCGAATTTACTACAGAAGCGATCTAACATTTTCCTCTAAACCCATTCGTTTCAAAGATACTTACGAAAGAATGTATATTGAATCTCTCAATTCATTTTATTTCCGAATTTACTTTTACTTTCTTCACTATCCCCAAGATATCTTAGAAATTGTGGAATTTAAAGTAAACTTCAAGAAACATCTTCAGTTAAGAATCCAATTTTCAACAAAGAAAGATCTCTCAACATTTCTCTCAGAATCTACTCGTTTCAAAGAGATTTACGAAACAATTTAAATTTTCGCCTCATCTTTCACTACTTCACTACTGAATTAAATTTTGAAAATATGAATATCTTCCTTCTCATCAGTAAATTTTCATGGCTAAACTCAGTAGATTTAATACAATATCATTTCGAAACTTGATTTACGAGAATTTTAAATTTTTTTCACGAGTGTTACCTTTATTTATATGCATTTAATTTTAATTCTAGAATTTTACAAATAATTTATGCCTGAAAAGTTTATATAATATTCTATATTATTTAAAATCAATTTCCTCGATGATTTATTCTTGTAATTTCTTTTCCCCAACATTTAATCATTTCATTTTTACAAGAATGGAATTACTCAAAGCTTATAAAATAAAAATTTACAAATATGGAAAGAATGAAAAATATTGATAATTTCTTTTCTTCTCATAATTCTATAATTAAAAAAGGAGATACTATTTCATAGGAAGTATAATCAAAATACTGCAGAAAATAGTTTTGATAATGGCAGGAAGCATAATTTTTTTTATAATTAATTAATAGTAACTGTTATGGCTCATTGTGCACAATCCTCGTAGATGCACGAAAAATTGGGTACATGAACAATATTTATTAGAAAAATATTCGATCGTGAGTCTAAAATTAGAAATACGCTGTTTTGAATGAAAAAATTGTGTTTAATTCAATTTTCTTTTCATGATTTTTCACTTCTGTTTCGAGGCATAGTTCAGTACTTAAGAGGTAGGCATTTTTTTCATCATTTCGAAGGAATATCACCGAAAATAAAAGAGATAGCGAAAATTTTGTATGAACTCCTTTTGTTGCTTGATTCTTTCCTCACAAAAAAAATATGACAAAAATTTTTCCATTTCTATTATTTTTCGAGATATTCTTTAGGAACTTGAGATAGTGGTATTCAATGATGAGAGATATTGAAGATGAGTCGGAGAATTATTTTGATTTATCTCAAAGTTCACGAGGGCTTATCAAGGAACCTTTGTTGCATTTAATTAAGAAATTTGGCTGCATCGGTTATAACAAAGTACTTCCCTTGCAATACAGCAAGTTGTCTCAAAGAAAAGGACTCTTGAAAACTTGTGATAAATTAATTTTTTTCTGAAATAGCTACCAAAGAATTAATGAAAAATTCATCGACCCATCCTGTCTCTTCACTTCCCAATTGATTTTTTGAATTTAATTTTGTCCAATTTTTTCTATTTGAATCACATATTAAGAGGGCAGGAGGGTTGAAGAGAATGGAGAAAAGCGAGGAAAACTTTGCTCCATGAATTCTCGCGGGATAAGGGATTAAAAAATATGAAAAATACCTTAAAAAATTGTCATTTTTGTGAAAATAAGATGAAATGCGCTGGGTTTGATCAGAACATTAAAAATTTTTTAAATAAATTAACGAAAAAGTGAGTCGCTGACTGTTCCAGACCGCCACGTTATTCTTGAAAATCGATCACATCAATCGAAACATGGCGGCCTGGCGCTGTCAAGTGACTTTCCTTTTTGTTAATTTATTTAAAAAACTGTAATATTCTAATCAATCCCAGCGCATTTCATCTTATTTTCACAAAAATAACCATTTTTTAAATGTATTTTTCATATTTTTTAATCCATTATCCCGCAAGAATTCATGGAGCAAAGTTTTTCTTGCTGTTCTTCATTTTTTGTAATCCTCCTGCCCTCTTAACATTGAAATTATATATATATATATATATCTCGGAAAATATGAGATTTAGGAGAATGTACCAAGACGCTTTTTTGTGGCCCACAAAATTCTTCACAAAAAAGTATTTTTTTCAAAACGTATAATTTTTTTATTTTTTTTCTGTAAGTTTTGAATCCACTAGTCTCGGAGATATTCGTAAAATAACAAACAGCACCTTTCTCAATTTGCTCTCCATCGCTTCACTGTTGAAACGCAAAACATAAAAAATGAAGTGAAAATCATGAAAATCAAGGTATTCTGATGTCAAACTCACAATATGTAGTTATACGAGTCCAGTGTCTATATTCTCCACACAATTGCACCAACAAAATTATTTCATTATAATTCTCATCATACCAGAATGCTGCATACCCAGAGCATTTTGGTTTTCTCGGCTAAAAATTTTCCACTTCATTTATGCACAATCAGAAATTATCATACCTCATTGATTTGATTCATTTAAAATATACATTTGAAAGTGTATGGCAGCAGGTTTATGCAATAAATGAAAAAAAAAAAAAATGATTATCCTGAATACCCAGAGTATACAAAATACTCGAGTATTTGAGACAAAGAGGGCTTCAAAGAATTTGATTTTCAAAAACGCTTAAAAAAAAATTATTTACAGCAAAAATCTCGAAAGTGAACTCAATTTTTCGCCTTTTTTAGCACTAATAAATTTGCAATTTTTACAATTAATCGATTCGATTCACATTCTCTTAATGACGAGTAAATAAAAAAACGAAACTTCTACTATTTAACACACATTTACATGATTTGTATTGAGCCCTCCACCAGCTAACCAGGTACTCTCATTATATCATCGCCTTAGGAACAAAGTGGCGTAAGTGCTGTGTATGCTTATACATAGCATCTACGCCACTTTATACCTAAGGTGACGATGTGATCTTAGTAATGCAATAATAGAGTAAAGTAATTGGAAAAATTTCATGCGATTTTTGTCGGAAATATCTCAGGAAAAATGGGGTTTACGATCATTTACCAAGAGACTTTCTTTATACCCTTGGGAATTTCTCGTAAGTCTATCCGCTTTGGGGATAATTACAAAATAATTCGATGAAAAAACAGAATAATCTTTCTCTGCCACTTCATTGATGGATTCATTTCGATAAAAATAAGAGAAAGAAATCAATTTGTCAGTTTAAAAGATTTTGGTAAAGAAAACAGTAGTAGAGAGATTTTTTGAATTATCTCGAGAACCAGGGAAGATGGAGAAATTTCTGTTCTCAGAAAGTTTCTGTATCTTTAAGTTTCCTTAGTTTCTGTATATTAACGAAAAATAGGAAATAAATCGAGTCAGTAGTGAAGGGGTAGAGAAAAATGAGTTGATGATTTTTTTGCAAATTTTTTCACGTCTATCTTCGAAACCAGTGGGTTAATGAGAATTTATGAAGAGAATATTTGTAGGGAGGATTTCGTGAGCTACGAAAAATCTCTCAGGATATATTCTCGTGGTTCTTATTCTCTTTGAGATATCAAATTAAACAAAAAAATGTTTCATCGACTCATCTTTCCCACTTCATTATTGAACATTACTGAATTAAAAAAATAATCAAGAAGGAAATTTAACAGAATCAAAGTTACAGAAAAAGTCTCAATAGCATTTTCTCTATTTCCCTTATTGTTGGAGATATTCATGAAAATTTACATCACAGTAAACTCAACTTATTGAATTTCACTCAGAGATCTCGAATTCATTTGTTCTTAGAAAACTGGGAAAATTTAATCACTAGATGTATCTGCAATTATCTCCGAAACGAATAGTTGTCAAGAGAAATGCGAACTTCCTTTTTTTTTATCAGAGAATTTCGCATACCACAAAATTGTACTTCCGAAATATTCCCGAAATAACCCACGAACAATGCACCAATTTATTCTACTTTATCCATCCACTACTGAAATGATTACGCGGACTCATATGATTTTACCTCTTCACCACTGAATTAAGTCCATGGAAACACGCTGAAAAATGCACCGAATAGAAACTACCCACGTTTTCAATGCACCGTAAGAGCATCCTGGATGGTTCAGTCCCTTTTATTCACCGAATACATAAAAACGAATGATCCTTCACCATGAGAAAGAAATCAATTCATTCACGTTTTTGCTTTCTCCTTCCACGACTCGATGTTTTGGCAGTGCTAACATTATTTACCAGTAGTCTACTATTAATTCTCATTTTTTCAATACCAACTAGTACATCACCACTTTCATGTGCACGTTTTGATCTTCTTGTTCTACATGAAATACTCTCCATTCCATCGAATTCAGCTTGCAATCTTTGTGCCAATTCAAAGTCTTCTTTCTCTTGTAACAAAAGTCTCTCCATTTTTTCCTGCTCTTCGATAGCTGATTTATCTAAATTATCATCAGTTACCTCATCAATTCTGTCAACAGAATCACACGTCTCTTTGCTTCTTGTTCTCGTTGATTTTCTCGTTACTTTTCCTCTTTTTATTCCATTATTATCTTCGATTTTATCAGGATTTATTACTTCAGTTTCACTGTTAAACTTAACTCTCAAACGTTTTGATTTTGTTGATGCCTTCAATGATACTTTTCTCTTAGATTTTTTCGATTCTGTCTCTTTTTTCAAAGTATTTGAACTCCTTGGTTTTGTTGGTACCTCAATTCTATTGATTTCATCAATTTTTTTACCAACTTTTCTTCGTTTTATCCTCTCTGCTATATTCTCAATTGCTGTATCATTATCATCATCATTATTATTATCACTTGATTGACTGTTCAATTTCGATGAATTATTAAAAATTGGAGAATAATTCTCATCTTCACTCAACTCATTTTCATCTTTTTCAATTTTGTACTTTCTACCTTTTTCATATGAACCATTATTCATCTGTGTTTTGCATATCATTTGACGTGATTTATCATCAGTCTCATCATCTAGGATCAATTTTTTACACACTTTAGTGCCATTTATTATTCGATTAATTCCCTTAGTGTAATTTTTATTATTATCAAATGATAAATCATGAGCTAAATCGATTTTACGAACTGTCTCGGGTTTCGTTAATTTTGATGATTGATAGGACTGTGCAAAGGTACATGGCCCTCTCCAGTCTGATTTGTATGATGATCCTGGATTTTGTTGAATTTTACCTGAAATGAAAAATTATTTTTCATTTTATAGTGAAAAATTAGGTTGAAATTAAATCGCAACTTCAAGAATTTGTTTGAAAATTGGAAAAAAATTATGATAGCAGATGCATATTATTTTCATAATCTGCAGGATGAAAAAAACAGAGTTCAATTCATTGGACATCTTATTTTCGAGTGCTCTCGAAATGAATTATACACGTTTGATGGGGTGAAATCATTTCCAGTGAGTCATAAAGTTGCGCCAATGATTATCAAAAGTTTCCATTGCTTATGTTTTTTTATTAATTTAGGGCCAGTTTCCGGGAGTAAAATTAGTGTTGACTTTGGTTTAGCTTAACATTGGTTCAGCTTAAACCGCGGTTAGCGTAACTTTGGATTAACAAGAAAAATGGAGGAACAACAGTGATACCACCACTGATTGCAGCTGTCAATGGTGTTGCTCATAATCTCATCGCTGAAAGCTCACTGTTCACATATTTCTAGTAGTTTTTTCGATGAGGTAGATTTGGGGCAAACTGATGAGATGGAATAATTTGGAAAATTATTCGTAGATTCTTTTGCATTTGCATTACTCTGGAATAAGTCGCTTTTCAGAAATTCTGTAAGAGACCTTCTTTTGCAGAGAATCGCATGTCCTATGAGGAAAGTATCCTGATGGGTTTTCGCGTGACTTACTTCCGAGATATTCCAAGAATTAAGTACTTGCAGTTTAATCACATTTTTTAACTTCATTATTTCACTATTCCTTCCATTGGTTATCGATGTATGCATCAACTATTGATGGAATTGGAACAGACAAAGTCATCCTTTCTCCAGTCATCACCAGTCACTCGAAAATCGGGGAGAGAAATAGAAGAGACTTTGCTTTAATACACTGAGAAGAAAAAAGCTTGTAGCAAGGAAATTGCTTCTTAAAAAAATTTTCCTTTACAATTTTCACATCTATAGATATTGAAATTTCTGGAGTGAAGTAGATTTTTCTCAACTAAGTCAATTTTCTCACAACAAAAAATTTTTTTTCTTAGTGTAGAAAATGAAAGTAAAAAATTAAGTTTTAAAAAAGTGCAAAGTTCTTTCTCGATGTCTCCAGCGAATTTCAAGAGATTAATGATGAAGGAAGCTCTCTTCAGCTCCTATCGATCCTTCTACCTTTCAAATACTTTTGTGATAGTGATTTGGGATAGAATTAAAAAACTTATCCTTCTCGATAAACGCATACGATACTCTAAAAATTTTAATGAAAGGGGGAAGAAGAATAATGAATCGTAGAATGAGATAACTGATAATTGTTTGCTAATTTTACAAAATGATTTCTCTGTAGATTATTTGGCATTTCTCCGAAGCTTTGAGCTTAAAACCGAAATCTTACGAGATTTTTTATTAAAAGATCCAATTTACTGCTCAATTTATTGATTCAGTATTTTAATACGTTGATTACTTTCGAAGATAGCTTAGGAAACTATTGGATTCAAGAAAATTGATTAATGAACATGTGAAGAAGTGTTTAGCCAGATACATCTACTGTAAACAGGTCAGATAATCTGTGATGTTAGGGAATATCTTGAGATATACTGCTACATAATAATATGACACGTAAGAAGAGAGTACGAGATTAATTTTCCAGAATGTAGCCCGCCTCAACAAAATCATCGAGAAATCTTAAACTTACGAGCGATTTTGGCGGAGTTGAATAATTTTTTTTTGCAAATATTTCATTCATTGCCTTAGAAACCAAGGGGCGTGAGTGCTATGTATAAATACAGCACTTACGCCTCTTTTTTTCCTAAGACGACGATATATTAATATTAATGAAAGCCATCTTATTTGATGAATAACAAACATTATAATGTGTAAGGGGTGTTTCAGGATGGCATAAATGATTTCATTCTATTGTTTAATTGAATAAATTGAGATTTAATAAAAATAATTAGTTGAGTACATAGTGAGAGCGGTACTCCAGGACAGACCTCTCTTCTACTCTCTCCAAACCGCACTCCTAATTCGTCATCGAACGTCACACGTCCAGGCGACGCGAGACGACATGAGTCATCATGAGTTTAGTGGAGCCGCCGAAACACAAGGCCCCCACCACTCACTTTTTATTTTAAAGATTACTCTACAACTCGACCATTCCTGACCTTGATCCGTCCTCGGAGCACTTACACTTAAAATGCATAATACATAAACCAATTTAACTTAAAATTATAATAGGAATATTGATTTTCAGTTTTCATCATTTTCATCATCAACGTTCATATCTTTCCAAGGTCTAATGTGCCTTGCCTCCCAAACGCCTTGATATGGTTTCTGAGAATTCTGGAATCCCT
The DNA here is from genome assembly GCA_963921955.1 of Aleiodes alternator. Lineage (NCBI taxonomy): Eukaryota > Metazoa > Arthropoda > Insecta > Hymenoptera > Braconidae > Aleiodes > Aleiodes alternator. Next base: position 5,444,591 of record OY998106.1, read on the forward strand.
CTGGATCGGCAACAACATAGCGATTATACCTGAGCTTTCTTTTAATTACGTAAGGACCTTTGACCTGTGGAATCATTTTCTTAGACACGCCAGGGGTATTCTCAAAATTCTGCAGCATAACCATATCTCCTTCTTCATACTCATTCGCTTCCTTTCTTCTCTTGTCAACATACTTTTTATTGTATTCTTGGGATTTTTTGATTTTCTCAGAGGCTTGTGCTCGAATTTCTTCCAAGTTACACCTTTTATCGTCTCTTAACGTACTTTCAAGATACTCTTTCACGTCATCGATAATATCTCCTTTCTGACTCACACCAAATAACAACATACTGGGAGTTTGACCCGTAGACTTGCTTACAGTATTATTAATCGCAAACTCTACATCTCCAATTACCTTATACCAGTATTTCCCTATTTCGTTATCACTTAATTTCGCTAACATTGGAACAAGCACTCTATTCACTCTTTCTACTTGCCCATTCGCTTGGGGTGACCCCGTAGCAATCTTAACATGTTTTACATGTTTTTCCTCCAAAAAATCCTCAAATTCTTGAGATGTAAAACAAGTTCCACGATCGGTAACACATGTATTAGGCCTACTGTAATTTTGAAAATAATCTCTTAAACAAATTATAGCTTCTTTGCTCGCTGTGGTTTTAGTTGCATACAACTTTACATATTTCGTGAAACCATCAACTACTACTAACACATGCTGTTTAACAGGTCTCTTTTTATCAATTGGGCCCACGTGGTCCACATGAATTGTCGCGAAAGGCACATTCCCTTTGGGAATGATGTGCAAGTAGCCTTCACTTTTCCCTGATGCCGGGGAGAACGCAATACACTTCAAACAATTTTTTATGTGATTTCGCACTTTTTCAGTCATTTTTGGAAACCAATAATTCTCTGAAATTACACTACACGTTTTTTCCGTCGCAAAATGTCCCATCTCATCATGATACTTATAAATTACATGTGATTCCATTTGTCGCGGTACATAAAATAACAACTTATCATTCTTTTTCCGATAAACTAATCCGTTTCTCAATTCATACAATTTATCTTCACAGCATTCTAAACCATCGCGAATTTCAACAATTGCTGGATCTTGATTTTGACTCACCGACAAATTCCATTCGAGGGGGTTATCCTCAATCACCATTATAACAGCACTCTTTCGACTTAGAGCATCGACGTGTCTCATCCTAATTCCCGGTCTGTGTTCGATTGTATAATCATAGTGCATTAACTCGAGGGCCCACCTAGCGATTCTTGGGTTTAATTCTTTCTTTTTTAATGTCAACGTAAGTGAGTCACAGTCAGTCACAATTTTAAACTTTATTCCTTGCAAGTAAACGCGAAATCTTCGTAAAGCATAAATGATCGCTAGCGTTTCCAGCTCAAAACTGTGGTATTTACTTTCTGTATCTGAAGCTACTTTGGAAAAATAAAATATTGGGTGGAATCTCCCGTCCGATTTTTTCTGCATCAATGTTGCACCAAAACCTTTGCTACTCGCGTCACAATGCAATTCTGTTTCATCTTTCGGACTGTAAATTGCCAAAATGGGGGAACTCACTAATTTTGTCTTAAGTGTCTCGAATGCTTCCAATTGTTCATGGCCAAATTTGAATTCAACATTTTTTTTCAATAAATTATATAACGGCTTAGCAATACATGCAAACCCTTCGATAAATTTTCGGAAGAAAGAACAAAGACCCAAAAAGCTTTGGACCTCACGTACCGTTCTAGGAACTGGAAAGTTTTCTACCGCCTCAATTCCACTCTTAGTTGGTTGTATGCCTTTTGAAGAAACTAAATACCCCAAATATTCAATTTCTGTTTGTAAAAAATAACATTTGTCCAATCTCAGCGTCAATTTATTCTCAACTAATAATTTAAACACGCGTTTCAATACTTGGAACTGTGCCTCGAGCGTTTCTGTTATCACCAAAATGTCGTCCATATAAACAATTACGTTACCGGCTTTAATTTCTTTTTCCAAGACCGTATTTATAAACCTTTGAAAAGTCGCTGGGGCTGTCTTTATTCCGAATGGCATCTTTGTACATTCGAACTGGCCAAAGGGAGTAACAAATGACGTGTACTTCACGGAATCATCAGAAACTTTAATATGATAATATCCATCTTTTAAATCTAACAACGAAAAGTATTTTTTATTGGCTAATGCATCAATTTGATCTTCGATTAACGGTAATGGGTAATTGTCTCGAACTATCATCTCATTCAATACGCGATAATCTACACACATACGCAATTCACCATTTTTTTTCTTTACTAACACAATCGGTGAAGCATACTCCGAATTGCTTGGCCTGATATGCCCCTTCTCCAACGATGTATCCAACAATGTTCTTAATTTTTCTTTTTCATCATACGATATCCGCCGCGGTGTGGAATGAAATGCTTTATCATTGTTTAGTCTAAGTGTCAACTCTTGTTTAATTACCGGCTCTATGGGTCTTTCTGGCGTCACGTACTCTTGTATAAACAAATTTTCAAATTCAAGTTTAATCTTTGCATCGATATCCCTGTTTACATTCAGTTCTTTACTTTTTTCGTATGAATCATCAATTGCAATATTCAAAATTTCCGCTATCGCTTCACTTTCAATCGACGGTCTTAAAGAAAGATTAAATTTATTGAAAAGTACGTCTCGGCCCAGTAATGCTGAAACCTTAATAGCATTTTCATTTACTACATAAATTGGTACATTTTCTTTTTCCTTATTGAACAATGATACTCTTGTATTGATAACTCCTAATATATCTAGCGGTGATTTGTTAACTCCCGTATAGCGTACAATACTCGAATCAATAGGCATGATTTCCTTTTTATCAATAAATCTTTCTTTAATCAAACTGATGGGACTTCCTGTATCTAACTGGGTATCTAAATGCAAAATTCTTTTACTACAATTATCTATTTCAAACATAACAATCTCACGACATTCCTCCTTTGATGCTGGCTCGTCGTAGATATTTGTCACCTGATGTGGCTTCACTGTTACCTCCGCTTTCGGCTTCTTATTTTTGAAATTGTCTGGACATTCTCTTGCCAGATGCCCTGTCTTGAAGCATATATAACATGCTCCCTTTTCTCGTTCTGGTTTCGAACAATCTTTGGCGATATGTCCACGCCCATTACAATTATAACACTTCACTTCGTCTTTATTCTTATTTTCAGGTTTTTCTGATTTCACTTCAGTTTTCACTCCTTTATTTTCCTGTTTCCCACTTTGATTTCCACTCACACTATTATTGTCCTTTCTGTTATTGTTTTTCATTTCAGGCTGCAACGTAATTCCTTTAAATGCTGTCAACAAATCAGCCTTCGCTTTAATGCATAACATTCTTGCCTGATTTCTCAGTGCTCTCTCAGGGATACCTTCAATCATGTGCTCAATAATTTCCTCCTCCTCATCAAGAGGGACTCGATTTGCCAATATGGTTTTGTCATAAAAATAACTGTCAAAACTTTCATTTGCTTGCCACTTCCTATTTTCAAACTCTTTCTTCCTATTAAGTTTCGTCGGGCGATGATCAAAGAATTTCCTCATAGCCTCCAATAAATCTGTAAGACTTAACTCACGGTGTTCAGCCTTTGATTGAAACCATAATGCAGCTTTTCCCTTCAACTTTGTAGTCACCAACAACTGTCCTATTTGTTCATCCAAATTGAACACTCGCACTAAATATTTAACTTGCTTTTCCCACTCAACAAAATCTGTCCCCTCACTAAATTCGGATAGAGATTCGCCAATTGTTTTTAAACTTGCTTTTGATTGGTAATTGGGAACTATCGGCGGAGGTACAGCCCCCAGCTGCATCTCACGACGCATCACTTCTCTCTCTCGTTCCAACAAGGCTACCTTCTCAACTAACAATTCGCGTTCTCTCTTCATTAACTCCAGTTCTCGTGCCATGTGTTCATTCCGCCGATCAACATCAGTATCTTCATTATTTTCAATTTCCTCCACTTCCATCCATGATCCATCTGGGAACGCATCATTCAGCCGAACAATTAGCTCAGCTTTCGACCCTGTTGATATCAAGCTTTTCTGTTTCAGGATATCCTTCAATTCCGCCACGGTAAAATCATTTGCAAGCTTCGGGGGCATTTTGATCTCCGTTTTTCTTCACTTAAAATTCGTCAAAATAATATTTTCCTCCTATTTGATTTAACACACAATGAACTATCTATTGAGCTCTTTCGGACGTATTCCTCAGCTCCAATTCAATAATTCCTTCTAAACATTCACTTAATTTTTTATTCTTCACTGTTCACCGAATCACATAATTCACTAAAACTATTTAAGTTTGAATCCCACTTCTGAAATTGTAAGGGGTGTTTCAGGATGGCATAAATGATTTCATTCTATTGTTTAATTGAATAAATTGAGATTTAATAAAAATAATTAGTTGAGTACATAGTGAGAGCGGTACTCCAGGACAGACCTCTCTTCTACTCTCTCCAAACCGCACTCCTAATTCGTCATCGAACGTCACACGTCCAGGCGACGCGAGACGACATGAGTCATCATGAGTTTAGTGGAGCCGCCGAAACACAAGGCCCCCACCACTCACTTTTTATTTTAAAGATTACTCTACAAATGGGATGGCTTGTTATTGTTATCAGTCCAAAAACTAATTCAGTAAACACTAAAATGGATTAGAGGAGATATTTCGTACCCTGTCAATGATGAGGTCTTTTACCTGATGTCTGATTAATTTTCATGATAATTTTCCCTAATTCAGTGGTTATGAGGATATTGGAAAAACTGATTCAAACTCTGGCTATTGTAATTCGGTAAATATGACTTTGTCTTCATTATTTCAATTATTACAAGCTCCAATATTGCGACTGAGATTCTAAAATAAATTGTATTGAACACTGAAATTTTTATTATTTTACCTCTGAATGCACTCCATGAGCACCCAACTATTCTCTTGAAGTGACTGGGTGATGGCGCCTTCGGTACTACATTGGATAGACGTTTGGTAATTGGAACAACTCGAATCAGCTTTGGATCTACTTGTCTCCCATCTAAATCACAAAAAAAGGCAAAATTTAATAATAACTCTTCAATCTCTGGGAGAAAAAGTCGATAAATTATTTGAGTAATTTTTTATTTGAAGTCATTCTTGCGAGATTTCACTATTTAAGGCACCGATGGGTTCATAAAAACCTTTCTTGCAACTCACAGCTTACTCTACGAAAGAAGGTTTCTGTCAAAGTTTTTGTATCTAATCCTGAGATATTCCAGGAATCTAATATTAAAGTGGTGGAGGAAAATTCACTCTAAAAATAAGATGTCCATTATTTTGCAAAATAGTTCAGGAAAAAGAAATGTTCATTGACAGACTTTTTTTGTAGCACACAAAATCGTCTACAAAACAAGTCTCCTGGAACTTTTCTCCAAGCTCGCTGCTTCAAAATGAACTCAGTAATGAAGATATTGAATGAAAGAAGTTCTACAATGACATGAGGTTGATTTTCAAATATTTTGAAAATGAGGTTCGAGAGTTTATCAGATCTTTTCTGTAGAGCGTGAAATTTTCTCCAAAAAAGCACTCCTCAAAATTTACTCCTACTTATTTCCAAAATATTTAGACAAGAGATTATTAAATATAAAATATTCGAGTCATAGAATAGGATAACTTCAGAATCAATTTGTAGTCAACTCTCTGTAGTAAAATATCATAGAAAAATTTGTTTTTAGAGAATTTATCAAGAAACCCTTCATGTAGTCCCCAAAATTCTTTACGAAATGGGTTTCTCAGAGATATCATTTAGCTTATACATTTCAGACATAGATATAAGTGAATCTAAAGCAAATTTCTCGGCTCAGTTGATTACTCCAATGCATAATATACTTTAAAGAATAAATAAATATTTAAATAAAAATTGGACGATTAAATTCACCTTGAGTCACTCTCAGTGGAGTTCTTGGCATAGCTTTGATTGGTTTAAAATGATGTATCTCCTGATTTATACTGTCATGGCTACCAGCGCTCTCAGCACTACCAATACGTTTATCATCATTGTTAATTGTTGTAACGCAAATTTCAATTCCAAGACTCTTCTTATTACTCGATAATACATCACTTGGTACCCGTAATTCTTCTTCACTTCTTGTACCATATATTTTTGAATTTGAACAGCTTGGCTCGGAATAATTTGAATTGATATTTTGTTTCAGCATCGTTGATTGATGTTTCAGTGTTACAACACTGTGAATAGGTAATTGTCCCGGACAACATCCTTTTTTATTAATTAAAAATTTACCAGTAGTATAATTTTCAGTCGGCCTATTATTCTCCTCTATATCATTATCTTTCGTATTATTTGTTCTCTCATTAACTGTGCAACTATTATTTTCACCAATTATAATTCTATTATTGAGTGGTAATATTTCAACTTCATCACTTGGCATTTTTATGTTCATACAATTATTGTAAAATTTACCGTTCTTTCCTTTATTTAATAATTGTTTTTTAGCTAGTGATTTTGCTAACAATTGATCTTGTGCATATTGTGCCAATTTTTTTTCCTCTTCCTCATGTAATTTACGTATTAATGCTTCATTAGCCATTATTTCAGATTCATGCTGTCTTCTCAATTCTTCTTCTGCAATTTGTAATTGTATTTCATATTCACGACGTATTTCACCAGCTGCACTGATAACTTTTGGCGGATAAACTGAAATAGAAAATTTTTCCTGTTATGGTTTCTCTTTTGAAACTAAAATTTTTTGAGTTTGGTAATAAAAAAAAAGAAATATCTCTAAGAATGAGGGAGATAGGATATTATTATGAGGAGGTTTTTTTCATAACTCTGATTTTTCCCGACAAACCGAGGTGCTCCCGAAATTTAAAATATTAGATTTTGCGATATTCAAGAAGAACATAAAGAGTCGAATCATCTGTCATCCTAATTTTCTTTGAATATCTAGAAATAAGGGAAGTTAAAGGATTTCTGTAACGAAATTTTTTGTACTTCTCGTTCTTTTTTTCTAAAAATATAATACCAAAAATTTCTCTATCTTCATTATCTTTCGCGATATTTGATAAATAAAAACATGAAATTTAAAATTTTTTATGATGAATTGGTGAAAATGAATTTTTTGGTTTATTGTGATGATATCTCGGGAACAATAAGCTTTACAAGAATTTCTCAAGGTATTTTTTGGGAGTCTAAGAAATTTTTTGCAAAAAAAGTTTCATGAGGTTTCAAAAAAGTTACAAAAGAATAAATTGTTGTAAGCCTATTCATTCAGTAGGATCGGGAAAAAAGGGTAAGAAATGGATCCTCTTATCTTCCTTCATCACTTAAGAATCCATTTATTTTGCATTTCCTCATGAAAAAATATTTTAGAGTCTACGAGTCATATGAAAATTTTGGTAAGAACGGTTTTTTTCATCAGAGCTACCAAAAAAACTTAAACAGAAATTTCTTCGTGACAATTCATTTCATCTCTTTACTTCAAAATTGAATTTCTCATATTGTGATTATTGAGTAAAAACCTCAAACAGAAGGAGTTTAATGAGAATTCATTGAGAAATCTTTTTGTAGGATTTAGAAGCTGCCAAAAAAGCTCCTCGACGATCTCTCTTTCTAAACCTATTTGTTACAAAGATTTACACAAAAGAAATGAATAACGAATTTCTCCAATTCATTTTCTTTCACGATTGCATTGTTGAATTTATTTCTGAAAAATTTATGTATGCTAGTACCAATTTAAAAAATACGAATTACAATGTGTCAAGATAATACTATGAAGAACTGGAAAATTTTACAACAGCTTGCTCCTTTTTTCATCATTTTTTTTCAAAAAATTTCAACCCAAAAATGATGGAATTGCTTTTCAAGATTCTACGTAATGATTCAAATGTTAAACTTATAGAAATAAAGGCAATTAATAAAAAAATCAAATAAATTTTGAATGTTATTTATGAATTATTTGACAATAGCTCATAACCAATTATGAAAATAATGTTACATTTAAATGCATCAATTTCCCTTGTAAACGTCGACTCATTCAAAAAACGAGTGAAAAATATGTTGCTAAAAAATATCAGACACTCGACAATTTCCAGTATTTTTTTCCAACCAAATAAAGTATTTGAAAAAACATGAAAAATATGCATATATAGAAAATTAAACAATCTATAAATCCCAATTTTTCTAGATATTTTTTTCATAATAATTTATTTAAGAAAAAAAAATCCGAAAAAGTGTAAGATGTCTGTTAATCTCAATTTTCATTAAAAAATCACATTCATTAAGTATTATTGATATAATTCTGAATTCAATAATATTGCATTAGATAACCAGCCAAGGGCATCCACACAAACATTGGAGTACATAATACAAAGGAAAGAGTGCATTTATTGAATTTTCAAAATAACTACAATGTAATTGAATGAACGTGCTACTCAATTTGTCTCTAAATAGATCTGATAAAAGTAATAACGATAACATCGTAGTAGAATTTCATCAAATAATTGTTTTGTATACAAGCAAACGAACAATGCGTTGCATTCAAAGAATAATTTTTTTTTTTTTTCGTTAAATTTGAGGTTATGTATGTGTTGTTTATTCTGTAAATGCAGGCAATAACTCACCAGTATCAGTTGTAATTTCATTGTCATCATCATTGTGTTTACCCTCAATTTCTTTTGGGAATCTTGATTTTATTAAATCCCATAATTCACTATTAACTAGTGTCTCGGATTTAGTTGCACTTCTCAACCAAGAACCAACTCTAATTCTACAGAGTGGACAACTGAGGCTATTGTGTTCAAATGTACCTTTTAAACATCTCAAACATAGGTTATGAGTGCATGGTAATGTAACTGGTTCAATTAATATTCCACGACACACTGGGCATATAACATCACGTAAATTCATTTCTGTTGATGCCTGAGACAGCGAGATATCAAACAATTTTGACGTTCGTTTCAAATACGTCGCCATCTTTCTACGGAGCTTCTTACGTCAGTCTACTATGAAGCCCACTGGACTACTATGAATTTTTTTTTTATTCTTCTTTTCGTATCCTTTTTTTTTACACAGTATCTATAATTTTTTGTTCTTCTCAACCTTATGGAATACAGTGGAAATGAAACACAAAATGGAGGAACGTCAAAAATGGCTTTACGGATAATGGAAGCTTAGTGACGGTCGGTGAAAAAGGTATTGTGTATTATTGGCAGAAGTTAAAGTGGGATACTTGTTCTCGTTCCCAAAAAACTGGCCATGCCTCAACTGGCAAGGTCACGTATTTTCACGGTGAGATTTTCCCATTTGGACAATAGATGGCCCACTATTGGTCTTGTGAACATTCACAAACAACGAATAAAGTTTGCTCCATGATGGCAATATAATCTCCTCATTGTGCACATATTTGTCAGCAATGTTGTCAAATGTTGAAGATGGCCTGTGAACATTCACGTGGTCATACATTTGAACGCGAAGGCATTTCTCCCAGCGAAACAATATTAACCGCTTTTGTTTACTTCTCTTCTTCCAAAAAAGGATGAGATATGTTTCTTAGCAATTACATTATCTTGGGATAATGTCTGCATGTTTCTGAAGTTAATTGCAGAGTCAGTAAGCAAGAAACTTAGGGATTTTTTGACCAATCGAGGAGATTAATTTCTCCTTGATTATTCCACTGATAAGCAGGGTTGGGTCGCTAGTTGAAAATGGAGGTTTTTTACTTTACATTGTAGAAAACTAGTAAATTACGTAAAAAATGTAGAAAATGTAAAAAATTGGTAGAAAACCTAACTAACCTAAATCATGTGTGTTGAATATATGTTCCACCAAACTGCTCAAATTATTTGAGCTTAAGAATTTGAAAAACGCTTTCAATTCCATAATCAAAAATAGTGAGTTTCACATTACGGTGTTCACTGCCATCTGAATGTTAAAAAATCGAACGAAGAGAACGCGGGAAAAAAGTCGGAACATTTAAAAGTTGATTACGAATGTGAGTAGAACAATACCATACTCAATTTATATATAGATGAAAGTGAGATAGAATAATATTGAATAACATTGATATCGAAAATTAACTTTTTTAAAATTTTAGATCCATTGTCACATTAAAATGAGTACAAACAAGCTGGGGACAAAGAGAAGAAGAAATTCATCTTCAGAAGCTAGCAAAACAGAATCCCACTCTTCAACTTCAAATTCTGAAATCGATACGGCTCTTGCAGAATTTTTCTTTGGATGTAATATCCCTTTCAGTGTTGTTGAATCAAAACTTTTCAAGAAATTCGTCAGCTTACTGAATCCATCCTATCAAGTTCCATCCAGAAAAAGGCTTTCTCCATCGCTATTAGATCGAATATACCATGAAGTAGTTGAAAAGCTGAAATACAGTGGAGAAATTGATGGTGTATTATCAATCGATGGATGGAAAAATTCTTCTGCAAACACAAAAAATGTTGTTTGTACCATTCATACAAAAGATCATAAGAATATTTTTCTGAACTCGTGAGATTTCACAGGAACTAGAGAAACTGGTGATGAATTGGCTAGGTTCATTGAGGAAGCTGTTATAATGGCAAAGGAAAAATATAACATCAGAATTTATGCAGTTGTTTCTGATAATGCTTCATCAATGATGAAGATGGGCCGACTAGTTGATGTATGGCATACCACTTCTCATTCTCACAGTGCAAATTTATTGCTGAAATCTCTTGTCGATTCCAAATTTGCGGAATCTTTAACCTCTCTTGAGCGGTGTTCTGAGAGATTTTGTTGCAAAACAAACATTTTGCACGATTCCCTGAAAGACTTTGGAAATTCCCTTCTTCCCAATAGTTGTGACGTGGCCGTCCTCCATGAACATCCATCATTCAAAATAATAAAATAATCAATTTTGAGTAAGGAAGTTTTCGAAAATTTTCAATCGAATTGCAACAAAATGTTCTGAAACTGACAATGAACTGCCTCTCTTCTTCTAGTAAAAAGCTCTAGTGAACGTCAATGACGGTAGATGGCGCTGCACCTTGTAGAAAATGTAGAAAACTCATTGAGTAATTTACCTGTTTTTTTACGTGTCAAAAACTTGGTAAATTACATCAAGTATTTTACCAACCCAACCCTGCTGATAAGGAACGAATCAGTTGAAGTTTTTTCAATTTAATCATATTTTAAAAACTTCAGCAAATCCTTTACTTATCAGTGGGATAATTGAGAAAAATTAGTCCCCTCAATTGGTCAAAAAATCCGTATGTTTCCTACTTACTGACTCTGCAAAAAACTTAAGAAAACATGCAGACATTATCCCAAGATAATGTCATTGCTCAGAAACATATCTCATCCTTTTCTGGAAGAAGAGAAGTAAACAAAAGCGCTTATTTCAATCGTCAACGATACCTTTCGTCATCCGACTTTGTGGACAATAGGTCCGTAATGAGCATTTCGTGGTCATTCATTGTCCCCAAACTGAAGGGTACCGTCGGTAAATCATAATACTTTGAATCTGCTTCATCGGTTATCTACTTACCATCGGAAACTTACCTGTCTTATCGAAGGTAAGGGTCAGAATTACTAGGGCAGAATTTCGCCAGATGGGGTATAGAGGCTGAGGATAGTTGTTGATGATATTTTTCGAAAATGAGTGAATTATTAAAAATGCGAGGAAATTTCAAGTTCACGCAGGAAAGATTTCAATAGAATTTGAAAAAGAGCTGAAAATTTTGCGGGAGAAATCTCAAAATTTGAGAATGGTAAATGCCGAATTAAGTGAAAATTCTGAAGAATTATTGAAATTAAAAAATAAGTTTGATAAATATTAAAAATTTATTACTGACAATTCGGGAAAATCGAAAAAATTAGAGAATGTTAACGACTCACATTAAAAATTGAAAATTTCATCGTAGTGAAAAGAATTAAAAAATTCAGAAATAAAAAATCCCCAATTAATTGAGGATAACTAAGATTCTGAAAAAAGATGCACTCACTGAGATCCGAAAATTTTAATTTAGAAAAATTTGACAGAAAAAAATGTTAGGTCTAGATAAAATCATGGACATCTATTTTATCTATCGTTATTCTCTAGTTTGAAAAATTAAAATGTCAATTTTTTTATAAATCAAAAAGAATTTTTGTTTCACAACACTTTGTGTTCTTCTTTGAGGAATGAAATGATGAGCCAGCATTTCAACATCCCTAGATGTGGCAAGGTTGAACCAATTCAATATTTGACGCATCAGTTCAGTCAATATTGCTAATTTTTTTCGGAGTTATCAATTTCGCAATATTGGGAAATCAAATTCTTGAAGTTTACGATTGAGTGAACGATTGAAGGTTCATGAGTCTTTTTCGAGTCACCAAAAAGAAATTATTAAAATCTCTTCAAGAATTAAACGCGAAATTGATCTGCTCTTGCAAGTTAATTGTCAGACCATTGATAGAAATAACGTGGCAAGTGTTAAGTTGTAACACCGAGAGTTGGGTTTATTGTGACCTTAAATTGAGATTAGCAAAATTAATTGTTAAATAAAAAGAGAATAATTAAATAAAGTGCCGAACAAGAACTCATAAAGAAATCAAAAGAAATTCACATTAAAACCATTAGATAAAACAAAACAGTGGATTCCGATCATCTTCATCAACAGAGGAATAATCAAGAATCCACAGACCATAGATTAAAGATTCATAAAAATATTCATCGAATTATTTAAAAAGATAATAATATACAAATCAACCTGTAAGTAGCTATCAGATATTAAAATCCTATTATTATTTAAAATAAATTCAAAATCTTCCAAAATTCAGAATTAAAAGCTACAGTATGAAATCATAGCAATCAGAATAAAACTACAAAAAGATTGAACAGTCAAAGACCTTTTAAATATCTCTGTAATTTCTACCAAATTAATAATCTTTTCAATTTCTCCTGTGAACACCTAAGAAACCAAAATAAAGATTGATAAAAGTATAAAACAGTAGCATCGTGTTTTTATTATAATTCTAGTTTGTATGTTTGATTTAATACAAAAGAAAATTAGTTTACTGATTGTCCTTGATGCTACAATCACATCTCGGACATAACAAAAACGTCGCACTTTTTTTTCACAATTGACATTGTATAAGACAGTGGGTGGTTTACGCGTCTTTTCTTTTCCAATTGAAATTTCTCATATAAAAAAAAACAGGTACCGAATATGAGTGGTAAATGTGCCCTTTTTTGCATCTATTTTTCAGACTATCATATATCAATCATTTACAGAATTCGGCAGCTTCTGTCATTTTTCTACAGACTAGAATTGGGACGCGCACTCCGCGCGCGTGTCGAGCTATATTGGGTGTTTAAATATGAATATGTTCATACTATATCTTTACCAAAAAATGTATTTCTTTACAGAAATACCAAAGGAGCTTTATAGAAATACCAAAGTGTGGAGATGCGTCCCTTTCTTTTTAGAAGTAGTTATGCCACTTTGTTGTCATTTCAATTTTCAATTACCCAAATAATGTTCCAGAGACCATAAAAAATATTTTGAAGTAATGAGTGGACATACGCCCCTTTCATACCAGAATTCCGTATTTTTGGCACTTACTCTCCTTAGAGAGATGAACCGAATGCTACATCTAATGGACCTTCCTTTCTGCCTTCCTTTCCTATCTAAGAGAACTGATGTTGAATTCACGGATAACGTTCAAAGATTATTGTTATCACCGATTACCGATTAACCATAGTGACATTATTTAGAGTCGAAACCTATACTTTCTCTGTAATTTTCCGTCTGGGTTTTCAGAGAAAATAAGGGTTAAGGGCCCCAGATAATTGAAATAGCTTTTGGTTCCAAAATTTATTTCAATTGCCCTTAAAGGTCGTGTATATTGGGACGTTTTTTCGGAAAGAGAAGTGCTGTAACGATCATATTTTTATTTTTAATTATATCTATACTATTGAAATATTCATATTATTATTATTTGTTGTATGAATGAAGAACTCGAAATGCTGTGGACTTTTGAAGGTGACGAACACAATTCCCTAAAGCAGAGTAAACTGGTGTACCTAAGAAAATTTCCCTAAAATTTCCCTATACTATACTATACTAGCTATACTAGTATAGCTATACTATACTAGCTATACTATACTAGCTATACTATACTAGCTAGACTATAGTATAGCTAGTATAGCATAGCTAGTATAGTATAGCTAGTATAGTATAGCTAGTATAGCTAGTATGGCTATACTAGCTATACTAGCTACACTATAGTATAGCTAGTATAGCTATACTAGCTATACTAATATAGTATGACTATAGTCTAGCTAGGTTTAGGGAAAATAAAACGGTGACAAAAAACGTTTCATGCTTTTTTTTAGAAGGGAATGTGACGACTGGATTTCCACGAGGGTAGATATCGAATGTTCCAATGATCGTACACAATTTCTCGTTGAATATCTCACTTTTCTATGTTTGAATGTCCCCACATTACATTTGGATGGCACGAATGTCACGGCGAAACAATTACAATGTAGATGTCATTTTTCATTGAGATTAAACTTGATAATATTGTTCCACTGGAAGTAATGACTTCGCGTTCAAATGGATGACCACGTGAATGTTCACAGACCGTCATCAATATTTGAAAACATTGCTGATAAATATGTACACAATGAGGATGTTATATTGCCATCATGGAGCAAACTTTATTGGTTGTTCGTGAATGTTGACAAGACATAGTGGGCCATCTAATGTCCAAATGTTGCATGCGAGGACATTAATGTACAGAAATTACTAACAAATGTCCCCATGGGACAATCTCACCGTAAACATACGTGGCCTGGCCAGTTTTTCTGGGAACGAGAACAAGTATCCCAGTTAAAGTGCCAATTGTAGATATGATTATCAAAGATGATTTCACAAATCCAATGAAGCTTACTGACTACCAATTATTAGGACGCTACATGCCCCTGCATCGATGTTCCCCTTCTCTGAAAACAGCCGTTTTCAATTGATTATATTCAAATATTGATTATTTGATGGTATTTCTCACATGAAATTCGAAATCTGGCGTATATCTTCCGATACAATGTGACAATGAGTATCTTAAATTATGTAACAACTATATAATAAGTATGTAATATTATTTGATGGCGAAGGATGGTCAACGGTGTTTGTTACTTGCACCTTGTGACTGTTAAGGACGAACATCAGTAAAAATTGAAACGCATGATTAATTATGAAAAAATTCTCTGATATTCTCGGATCTATCTTAGATTTACCTGCAAAATTTCAAAGAACTTCACCCTACCCGGGAAAAAATCAGCATGCATCATCATGCATAGATATTGGTCAGTAATGAGCGTGCATGATCATACATGAGCAAGCATAATCATGTCTAACTGGGCAAAAAAAATAATCGTCCCTGAATATATACAAAAAAATTGATTAAAATAAGGATGCAGTATTGAATCATCAGTAATACATCTTTTAACATTTTCAACTGATAATTACTCGCACAAAGGAGGTTTTTACGATGAATTGAAATCTGACATGACTTGGGCTCGAACCCGGGTCCTCTGCATATCAGGCGCAACTCGTTCCACTCTGCTGAGTGATATACTGACTATCTAGCATGAATTGAAAGGGTTATTTATATTTATCCTTAAATTTCAATAATTTCAACATGGTTTGTTCTGTAGCAATAATTGAATAATAATCATTATCCAATCAATATATGTCAATAGACATAGACATACCAGAAAATCAATATGCATGATCGAGCATGCTAATTTTCTCCGGGATTAATTGAATTTACTCCAAAAATTTATTTCTAGAAGTCGCTGTATACAGGCATGCAAAGCTGTACATGATCAAGCATGTTCATGCAAGAATAATTCGAATGCTCTTGCATCAATCATCGACATTCAGGCATGGATTATATGTAGTCATGCATGATGATACAGGACTAGACATGACCAGATACGATCAGAATAATAACAGTTGAATGATTTTTATGAATGAAAATTTTCATATATGGTCATGTATGAGCATAATCAGTCATTCATGGTCATACATGATTGGACATGGCCACCCATATAAATTGCATTAAAGAATATAATTCCTTCAAATTAGCCATAAATGATCCTATTTGGTTATGCACGATCAGGTACGAACTATGCATGTTCATGCATGGCTTGTTGATACTCAGTCATGGTGCATACATGGTCAACCATAATCATGCTTGAAGACTTTCCTCCGGATGAAAATACCCATCATTGCTCATACATGACCATGTATCACAGTGTCAGTGTCATAACTGAGCATGCATAATTCATGCATGATCATACATGCTCCATGCGTGATCATGGACGTCCCATGCATGATCCTACATGGGTTGTGCATGATTACACATGATGTTGTGTGACCCAACCTTTTTATCAATTTCTAAGACGTAGTTCAATACAATATTAGGATGTAAACAGAGTCCAAGTTATTGTACAATGTTCTTTAAGATAAAGTTTACCACGTCCGCTGGTCTTTTCCATGAGAACTTTAAACACGTCCCAAACTATCAATAAATAAACTAACCCTGGTACCCAGCCAGTCCTACTCCAAAGGCCCAAGTTCCAGAAAACTCCAAACCTTCGAGAAAGATCTCTCTCCAAACCCAAGATAGGGATAAATACTCCGCAATTGGAAAACACCAGTCAGTCTTGGAAATTCCTCAGTCATGAAAACTCAAGAATTATAAAACTTCAGTTTCTTAAACAAGTCAAGTTTTTGTCAAGTATAGAACACAGTACTTATTTGTAAATTCCAATAAGTTGGTAATTAATAAATAATTCAGTACTAAAAAGTGAGTTCTTCATTTTGGTACACAACAATGATCATGCATGCCGATTTTTCCACGGGGTATCAAATGTTTGATATTCATATTAGTTGATTCAAGAATGACCAGCGCATCAAATCTGATGGAATTTCAGCCACCCAGCTTTTAATAATTGAAAGAAGAAGAGAAAATGATTTTGATCTGTCTCTGTCTAAAACAGACAATTTTAGAGGTTAGCTCTCGCGTACACCTCGTTCGTACATACCTAGTTCCTGCGCCCCGCTTCGTCCTTCACCGCGTCCCCCGCAGAGGACTGATGTTTTACCTTGAGGAGTAAAATATGTAATTATATATTTTTTTTCATTTTGAAAATAATTATCAGAGCCAAACCTTTGGAAGAAAAAATGAAATGCGCAAGTGAGGTTTGAACTCACAACGATCAGGATTACATGTCTGGTAGCTAAGTATCTTAAGGGGTTTCGGGAGTTATCTCGAAAGTATGGAATATTTTGTAGAATCATACAGGATGTTCCTAATATCATCATAATTATGTAGTATTTTTCTAAATTTCCATGTATTTTGTTTTAGACTAATTAACAGTCAAAATTGCATCTCCTACGTGGGTTCTTATGCATCAAACCTGGTTGAGCATTGATCTGCGCTATTAACTCAGATCTCCTGCTATGACAGATTTTATGCATAAGAGCCCGTGTATAAAATACAATTTTAACTGATAATTAGCCTGAACCAAAATAAATGAAAATTCTGAAAAAATACTACATAACAATGATGACATTAGAAACGTAAGATTCTCAAAAATTTTCCCTATTCTCGATATAACTCCCCAAACCCCGTAACTGTAGATATGAGCTAGAGGAAAACATCTTAATATCTAAAGATATCTTAAAACTGCTATTCAATAGCAACAGCGTCTCCAAAGATTTTTCGAAATGTCTACAACAAATTCCTAATTTCAAACAATCTTTTTTGCAGAGTAGTTTGCGTTTGAGCAGATATAGTCTGAGGGAATTATTAAGGAGGAGAGCGGAGAAGGTGTAAACAATATCATAACCACTCTCGATTGATCATTTTGAAATATTGATTATTGATACGATATATCTCATTCAATTCGTTATTCAATGCTTTTAAGGATGTATGATCATGACAACAATTTTCGATTTGGAGCGTCAAAAGTTTTTTATAGTTAGATTATTCCTCAAAGAATTTTGCTGTGAACAATCAGGGGCAGCTGTCCATGCATATAAGAAAGAAAAAAATTATTGAAAATTGACAGAAAATACATGGGCTCTTATGGAAGAATAGGGGTTACATCCATAAATTAAATAAATGTTAAATGTTGAAGCTCGCGTAGTATGAAAAATCACTCTGAATAAAAAAGATGAATAGTGTAATAACTCAACAATATTTTCAAAATACTATGCATTCAAATTATTTCATTTAATGCTTCTTTCCTCGTCATTATTCAACACATGGCAACGTTTCCCTGCTCTCATGAGCATCACAGCTGGCCAATAAGAGAAACAGGGGAGAACCCCGCAACCTCCCGAGCCCATCTCCACCACCGTTTCCCCCACTCCCTCGATCCTACATCCTTAAACCAGAGCTGGTGAAACGGAACCAACGAATGATATGTGACATCTCGAAAACGATCAATCGGAAGCTGATGTGATATAGTTTTTCCCTCTCAAACTAAGACAGGTAGAACGGAATCGAATTATTGATTGACCCAGAATTTGAAGATCGATTTAAGGTCAAATTTTCGAATTAATTGAATTTCGAGATCGATTGATCGAATTTCAACAGCGATTAATCGAACTATTGAGAATGATGATCGGAAGTGGTTTTGGAAGGATAATTGATTGTGGCATGTAGCGCGTGATAATTGTTCGACCCTTTTCAGTAATGAAACAGATCGTCTTGAATCACTTTAAATTTTTGAAAAAGTTTCATCTAATCGGTTTTAAGTAATTGAGGATCAGAATTGCGTCTTATTCATGGACTCTTATGGATTGAACCTGTATTAGCACGTGACCTTTGTTACCATCTGAATATTGTTTTTTCATGCCATCAAATCTCGAATTTGATGCAGACGTCGCGTGGATTAATCGATGTCTAAATATAATCGATCGGAAATTGATATGATATTTGTTTATGTCATTATGTTAATTATGCTTAAAATAAAGATATGATTGCTTGTAATAAATTGATGAAGGTAGTCGTATTGCGCTTCTATTTGCTAATGATATGAAAGAAAAAATATCACATCAGCTTCCAATCGATCAATTTTAAAATTTTGATTAGTCTATGCGATATCTATCGCATATCATTCGATACCTCCGTTTTCCACCGATACTAGGTCGAGGCGATTGGCTCCCCACCCTCCTTGCTTCTCTCAAGATTTCCCCATGCCATCCATCAGGAACTTTGGTGAGTCCTTCGAAAGTTCTCAAAAACGAGCTGAAAAAAGGTTTCCTGTTCAGACTGTCTCCTGTGAGATGGTAAATACATCTATATAGATGTAGAATGGTCGCCATTAAATTTCTGTCACTTTAGACGGTAATTTTTTTCAGTCAATCTAAGAAATCAGCAAATATTCAATACATTTGATCGCAATATGAATTTTTTGTTTTTCAATTCAAACGAATTTCAATTGAGTCTTTCATAACTAAATCCATTTACACTTGCCAAGGAATGAAAAATAATTAATGCTAAAACATCTATATAGATGTAAATCGACCGTCATTGAATGTTTTCAATTTCTGACGGTCATTTATTCGGTTAATTCCTTAAATCTGTAGAAATTTGATACATTTGATTTCAATGGAAATTTTTTTTTAATTCAAACGAATTTTATTTGAATCGTTGATGCAACAACCCTCAGAGATCGAATAATTTCGGGAAGAAAAAAATTCATGAATATAGTTGGAAAATGACGGTCATAAATTATTTCCTTTTTGTGACCGTCATTCAGTGAAATGTTGTGACCAAATTCTGTCACGATCACAACCGCTTCATGGCATGACGTCAGATGACCATCATATGAGGCGTCATGTGACAGGAGCCCATCTTTAGTTCTGTTGCGGTCACAGATCGTTAAATTGAGATTAGACTATTGAAATTGAATGGAAGTAAAACTGTGCCAAAACGTCTCTAGTCGTGATTTAATTGTGAATGCAGAAATAATAATTGTGGATTCGTCTTACCGTGGCAAAACACTAAAGTACACCGTTGTCTGAAGGAAAGAGGAATCAATTGTTTTGAATGATAATTCACATATTTTTTCATTTTAAAGACCCCAGAATATTGATTTACTAGCGCCACTGGCGGCCGAAAGCGGCTGCCTCCGTTGATTAGTGTAGATTTCTATTTTTCATTTTAAATTTCAATGATCCTATTCTACTCCATTTTGGTTATCCCCTAAATTTTTAATGATAAGTAACCATGAATGATCATGCATCTAGGGCCGCCGTCACCTTCCTGCGACGTCCTTGATAGCCTTCTCTATTTTTATTTGACAATATTATTTTTCAATGTTTGTAGTAATTTTTTTTGTATTCAACTCTTTATTATTCAGAATAATTCCATCCTTCCATTATTAAGTTGATAATAGCATGAAATTTTATGGTTATTTTAAATAAGAAGTTGATTCAAAATAATTATTCAAAAATAATTCAAAAAAATTAGTTCTCATAATGTCCACCAGAATTCGCTTTTGTCGATACGAGTTCGGCTTTTTTCATTTCGAGTTAAATTATCATCAATTCGAGATGAAATCCGACATGTTCGATTGTCAAATGCTTTGCGCTCTTTATAATAGGAATCAATTACCAGGGTGCAGTTAAAAAAGGAAAATCTGAAGGCTTGATCTTTCGCGACTGTTGTCATTATCGCTAGCACCTAATTAATAAATCCAGTTGACTTACAGTGAAATGAGTGGATGAACTGACAGATGCGGAATCTGGTTATCAGCTAGCTCCGGGGCCCGGAGTTCTCCTGAATCCTTTTCTAGTCATGCCCGAATGTGTCACTCCTTTGTGGATTGTCGACGAATTGTTGCAGATTTTCCTTCTGTTGTTTAGTTGATAATAAAAAAAAAAGAGTACGCAAAACAAACCGTGAATTTAACTCAGGTAGTTAAATGTGACTCGAGTCTCGAGAAATGGGTAGTCAGTTCTAATTGAAACAGAGTTTCGTTAGATTGACTCGATTGAAATAACTGCAAGGGATATGCAGTAGAGCAGAGTGACGTTGTAGTGATGATTTTTTAAGAGCTGCTAGAGAGTAGAGTCACGTTCTAGGTTGAACTTGGTACTGAGGGTGAAGAGTTGTGCGTCAATCAAATTTTATAGTGAAATAGGTCGGGCTGATCCTTTTTAGATAAGGACCTGTGGATACAGGTCCTTATCCAATCCCAAATTTTTCGTTTCTTTTCGGCATCATAGTTTCCACAGGCATCCACAGGTCTTTATCTAATCCCAAGTTTCCCGTTTCTCTTCGGCATCGCAGTTTCATGGAGCCAGAGGTCATAAATGAGTGTTGAGGGTTGCAAATGTCTCTATGATGAAGTGACTTATGCCTTTCGCTCTCGACTCTATCATCTTCGTTGCGTTGTGTCAATATTTTCGTTTTCGGGCGTCTGCCTTTGATCACTAACGTGATAAAATTATAATTTTCTTCAAAGTGATACACGTCGGTTCTATTGTTCGTCTGTAATTATTTCATTCGTTTTCTCTTTCTATCATATTTTCCCTTCTATTTGTTGCCAAATAAAAAGAATGATAAAAATGGCAATGAGGTGAGAACTGAAAGTTGTTATCGTTTCGGCTCTTCTCTCAAGGCCAGGTACGATGATTAAAATATATTAAAAATTGTACCTCTCACGGAGTTTATCGGGTAGCTTATTTGTATTTCCCATGAGCCTCATCTAGCTCTCTACACTAACCCTATGATTTTTCAGGGATAGCAACACTCCTTAATATGATCATCAGTGACATCACTGGTTTTCTGATGGTCCCGACATTTGTTCTGATTGTCCGGATCAGATAATTTTCTGCTCATTTTAATTATCTGCTGGAATGAGCGCCTCCACCCTATCCCTCTCTCTTCTGAAGAGCATGCGGAGACGGTGTATAATCAATAAGCAAGCGCAAACCGAGCGAGCTGTCGTTGCCAAGGCCCACGGCTTGGCTTTGCAACAACGATTAACTGTTGCTACACATGTGTTGATATATATACATATTATTATTATGTATTACAAATGAGTGCTAATAGATACTTTACATAGAATTAACTCTGAGTACTATTTATTACTAGCGGTGTGCGAATAATTCGAACGCGCGAATTATTCGATTCGAAACTCGAATCGAATAATTCGAGACTTCGAATACTTCGAAATTTTCGAATAATTCGAAAAATTCCAAAAAATTCTAAATTTCCGGATAATTTGATGAAAATTGAGAAAAACTAAGAAGAATCGAATAATTCAAAGGAGGCAAAGAAATCGAATAATTCGTAAATCTTTGAGCTATTGAAATTAATAGTTTTTTAAATCGTTTTTATGATCTATCATTGCCAGGGGTGAGCGAATAACTCGAAACTCCAAATAACTTGAAGTGAATCGAACATAAATATTAGAGTCAAAATTAATATATATTCGATCCATTTAATTTAAAAAATATTTTATCCATTCTGAATGGCCTCGCCATCATTACAATATAAAAACTCGATACAATTTAGACAAAAATAGATAAGATTTATTCAGTGTATTTTTTTACATTTTGTATGTGTGTTCTGGAATACTTCCTCAGATTTTTTTTCATGAATATTCGTTTCTGCAGCTTTCTCAAAGGTGTTTGAAAGGTACGATCAGAAAAAAAATCAATTTCCTGTATGAAATTGTTAGTAATAACGTATACAAGATGAAGTGGCCAAATCTGATTCAGTGAGTCTGTAAAGAATGTAGTGAGGAATCAAATAAGCCTTTAAAAAACCACCCCAATTGAAAACTGAAATATTGGTGTCATTTTTTACATTTCTTTAAATGTTGGAAAATTCTAAGAAATGTAAAGAATGGTACCAATTTTTCAATTTTCAATCAATTTCTTGTTTCTAGAGTTTATTATGTTCCTTATTACATTCTTCAAATATTTTCTGAATCAGTTTTGGGACGTTCATTTTGTAGACGCTGTTATTCACGTTTTCATATTAAAAATCAATTTTTTCCCGACTGTACTTCTCAATCATCCTCAAAGCTGATAACCAATGTTCAAATGTGCCATTTAATCTAAATATTTACTTGAAAAAAGAAGGGACTCAACACTCTCAGGAGACAGTGAAGTTTTCTTCGCTGTTACAATTTCCCCTGCAGTTGAGAAGAGACGTTCACTTTCTACTGAGGTAGCAGGTATTGCTAAATATCTCTTTGCCATAAGAGACAAATGTGGATATTTCGGTGCTTCATTCTTCCACCACAATACTGCATCTTGTTTTTGTAAGATACGTCTCGATTGAGTGTATGCTAAAAATTCACGGTCGATCTCTTTTCGTAACTCGTCGTGAACTCGAATTGATGGCTCTGGTATCCTCACCTCATCCAAGAAATCCAACAATTGACGACGTCTTTCACCTATGGAAGAAAGATTGTGGAGAGAATGAAATATTAATCAATGGAAAATTTGAAGAAGGAAAAACGGTCGGAAATGCGTACGTTGTGTATGATTTGGAGTGTCGTTGATAAGGGTTGATGGCTGAGGATCTGCTACGTCTTCCTGTGATTTATCATGAATCGCGATTATTTCTTTTGTGAATTCCTCTTTGATCAACTCTATTTGGTCGTTATTGAAGAAATAGCCCTTGCAGCGAGGATCAATGAAAGTGGCTTTATGGTACAAAGTGTCGTCTTTGAGATCACTGAATCTTGTATCGATTTGATCGATAAGGCATAGTGACAGATCCAGACCTGGTGATTGCGCCCTTGATCTGCTGAAGCTAATATTCTCTAGAACTCTTCGCACAGAGTGCACAATTGGAATGATCATGGACAAAGTCGGATATTGCTTGGAACAAGCGAGTAGAGTCGCATCATAGAGTGGTTCCATCACTTCTTCAACATCCTGCCATTGTCTCCCAGTGAAATTGTCAAGTGGTGGAGAATTTGCAAGGACCTGTGAGAGAGGTTTCTTCAATCGTATCATTCGATGCAGCATCAAGTATTCGCTATTCCATCTCGTTGGAATCATTTGAATCAAGTAAAGAGCTCTACTTCCTTCTTCGACTTCCTGAGCTGCAACTAGTTCTCGTCTTGCAGGATCAGAATGATGAAAATGTGTCGCCACACGTCTGAACTGAATTAATAAGAAATAATGAATTTATGTTCAGAATGAAGTGACTGGTTTTTTGTACGAAATAGTATAAAGAGCTACACTACTGTAGAAGCCTAGGAAATGAGTTTTTCGAATATTCTTTTTCTGGAAAAAAAAGCAATCAAATAATAATATTTTGGAGAGTAATTGAGCATATTCTGAATATATTGAGTCCTCAGGTGACAACTTTTCTGATCCATATTCTGGAAAATTCAAAGTAGTTTGTTATGCAAATGAAAAATCGGATTTTGGAAAATTCTACAGTGGTGTAACCCCTCAAATGAAGAACAATTAAATAAGGAAAGCTTATATCAACATGTGCTATTACCTTCGCAAGTAGATCGTTTACGCCGATCGCATCGTTTCTTGCATCTTTGAGAGCTAACTGCAGCGTGTGCGCAAAACAGTAAACATTTTTCCTACCCACTCCGTTAATTGCGCAAGTAATATTACGGGCGTTATCTGTTACTCCAAAAATTTGCACATTGAGGTGTTCAAAAGATGCCATTCTTCCAACATTTCTTCGAGGACTTCTCTCAGATTCATAGCTATGTAACTGTTTTTGAGTTGTTTCACTCCCAGCATGAAATTTCTTACGACAAATGTATCAGTTATGTAGTGTATTGTGAGAGACAAATAGCTCTGCGCAGCCTGCGATGTCCAGCAGTCGGTCGTTACCCATGTAGACACCGAAATTGGCCGCAATTCGGGGCGATGTCGATTTGCTGAGTTTCGATATAGGGGAACTATATTGGTGCGAACTTCGAGCCAATAATGGCATGTCACAGCGGGCCGAAGTCGACAACTAAATAGGGCGTACATCGCATCCGATTTTGACCCGATATAGGGTTTTGAGTTCGGCCCTACATCGGGCCAAATTCGATGTGACGAATTTCGACTTAGCGCTACGATATACGCCCAACATCGAGTCCGATATCGAACTCGACAGACGCTCAATAATATAAAAACAAATTTTAAACATAAAATAAAAAGAAAATTATCATTTTTTTTCTAAGATTTCGTAATTTTATATTTTTATTATTTATATTTCAATGTTAATCATTTCAAAGTCATTTTTATCATTAGAAATTTTAGTTCCCACAGGCGGTTTTGAACCCTCGATCGTCGGATGATGAAACTTGCGCGCTGCCGACTGGACCATCACTCTATTCGACTTTGACCGAATCGTACTGTCTATATGAATCTAAAAATCATTTGGTCTAAATTCATATCGATATTTATATTGTTTATATGGCTATCTTTATTAAGAGGAATATAATAAAAATGAAGTAAGAACCGAGGAACAAAACTACATATTTCTCGTAATGGAATATTCATTTTTTTACAGAAAATTCCCCAATTTTTGAAAATTAAAGTTTTATTTCACTATTATTTTCTCCTCTATTGATGATCGAATCACTTGATGGCAGAAAGAGAAGATTTTTTTTTTGATCAATTTTTATATCTATTCTATTTTACATTTATTTATTATTTTTATATTTTTTTAAATTTAGTTCACGAGTTAATCATTAGCAAGAAGAATAATTGAAGGAAAATCAATTATGGCGTGATTTTTCAATCGTTATGAGCAGCCGAACTTCGGTTACGCGAATTACGTGCGATTTCGGATAGATATAGGTTTCCCGATATTCGGCTACTCGATATAGAACCGAGTTACGATCTAACTCACCATCCTAATATACAGGGCTCGACGTTGGGAAGAATATTGGGCTTATTAGCGGAACCAATATCGACGCCCCGATATTGTTTCGTACTTTGGCCTTTGATCGACTGCCCAAAATCGTATAAAATAATTTGGCCCGAACATTGGCCACCCTGTGGATGTCGGGAAACCCTACATGGATAATGACAAACTGAATAATCCAGTACTTATATCGTTTTCCAAGACTTCCTTCAATTTATTCTTGGTTTTTTCGTACAGCTCGGGCCCTATTTTCTGCGAAAATGTAGTTCGGTGTGGAATATCATACTCAGGCTCCAATTTGGCCATTAATTTCGTGAAGCCTTTCCTATTGGGTGCAGAAAAAGGTTCCAAATCTTGAGCAATAAATTCCATAACTGCTTCATCAATTTCTCGTTTTCTTGTCGGCGTCATTTGTGAAGTCTTCTTTCTGGTTACTCGAGTTTTCTCTTCCTCATCTCTCTTGCGCTTTCTCATACATTCTGTCCATTCGTTTTTGTGTTTACGTTGTAAATGATTGAACATGGATGTGGTTGAACCTATCGAACACCAATTAAAGAATAGAAATTAATGTACCATTAATTTATATCCATTCTATAAAAAATTTCAATTAATCTTTTGAATTTCGCAAATGAATCAAAAATCATTCATTTTTGCATGATAACTTCATTACAACTCTTGCTGAAGAACTGTCATACGTCGTGACTTCGTCATATGAAGCCACTCTATGCAATGAAAGTATTAACTCGAACATATTTATTGTGTGCAATAAGTGAATTTCTACAATAATAAATAGTAATGGGAAGTTTCATTTACCTGCTGGCAATTTCAACATTGTAGAACACAGATTGCATTCTGCTTTGAAAAGATCAGTGTCACATTTTTTTAAATAATCCCAAGCAACGCTGCACTTTTTCTTGTGAACATTATCTCCTTCTTCTTCATCAACTTCCTTACCAGCCTCTGCTTCACACTCATTATTTTCGATTTCTTGATTATTATTTACATTAGAATGTGAACTTGATCCCGGTGCTAATGAAACTGAACTACGAGCACTCATTATGGAGCAGAATGCCAGAACAAATTCTCCGATAAATATTGTTTACGTTCTGTTTCGTTATATTCAAAACTCTTCGCTACAGCGCCACCTAGTGACAGTTATCCACAGGGCACCGCGAGATGGCGCTGAATCATTCTAGTTCCATCACAGTAGCGCTTCATTTAAATTTTTTTTTTGTATAAAAGCATATAATATTTTTTGCAATTTGACAATCAATGGAATTCGATTCGATTCGAAAAGTATTCGCTCACCCCTATTTATTACCAATAACTCATCATTATCTTCAGAAATTTTATTTTAATTCGTAGATTCGATTGAATTTTTCAAAGCAATTGTCTTTCATTCTAAAAATATTTCAATGCTACGACAACGTTCCAATTGAACTTAAATTTATTCCCTCAATTTATCATGTTATTTTTATCCTTTTTTTCTAATCTTAGAACGGACGTTACATCTGACTCCTCTTCCTCCCTTTCTTGGGTGGAGTGAATGAATATTGAATCTCTCTTGGAAACTCCATTATTAATTTCTACTGAAAATATCAAAGGCAAATTCGCGAATAAAATCCATTCCTAGAGCACAAGTTTCTTCGATATTAAGAATCTAGCAGATTGCTTCTATACTATAACACAGGCCTGGTGATCAATTACTTTCAGACTAATAGTGTACAGTCGTCGGAAGTTCCAATTGAGTTCCATAGGGTGCGCTGTTCAGAAGATGAACATTGATCAAGACTATGATCCCTTAAATAAATCGCAGATAGTGACCACTTCATACATTCTCCTTACATTCCCCATGATTATTCCATCAAAAAAGCGGGAGAAATCAAATCTATCACGATTTCACCCTCATGAGCCCGAAAAATAGAATATTCAGTGTTGAATCGTTTTTCATCCACTATCGTCGCTCTTTTTAGTGGGTCTTCGAGTAAGTACAATAAATTAATTTATGAAATTAGAGAAAAAATCGAAATTTTGAAGAAACAGGATCAACAAGTAGAGTTTATGTGGATTCCTTCCCATATGGGCATTCAGGGAAATGAAATTGCAGACGAACTGGCAAAAGAGTCCTTACAGGAAATGACGGGAGAAGATACTCGTTTTCAATGCACAGAATTGAACGAAAAATTATCCTTTCTATTATTCCAAGAATCTTTCAACAGTTTGAGATTATTAGGAAAGGACAAAGGGGAAAAATATTTTAAATATCAATCAGAAATGAATCAAAAGTTGTGGTTTGAAAAATCAGGATTAAGAAGACAAGAAATAACTATAATAAATCGGATACGCAGTGGTCACGCGTTGGTGCGAGAACATTTATGGAAGAAGAATATAATTGAAGATCCAACATGTGATTGTGGGACAGAGGTAATGACATTGAATCATGTGATTTGGGACTGTGAAGAAGTGAATATGAGTAATAGACTAAAACTTTTTTCTAAATTAGTGAAAATGGGAGAAGTAATTGATACAGACATTCAAGAGAACTTTCTAAGTCTCCCGCTCCCAAAATTATTAGTGTTTGTTAATTTCATTAAAGAAAATAATATTTCAGTTTAATTAAAAAAGGAAAAAAAAATTGCATGGAAAAAACAAAAAAAGTATATATCTATTGTATGTAAACAGTGCAGTTTATGAAGTATTTATTCAATTATTTAGAGTGGTTGTATGAGACACAAGTTGATGCGTCTGAAATATTTGAATTAAATTTGTCGTGACGCCTAGGGGCGAAATATTGAACTAATATAAGTAATCAGAATACGGCACACACTCCCTACAGGGAGTCTAGCCATGAAGGAATAAAAAAAATCGTTTTTCATTAAATGAATATCTAGTCCAACTCACTTTCTCTAACAAAAAAATCATTCTTTCCCGTAAAAGTATTTTCAAAATTTAGTATATAAAAAAAATTATCATTCCTCCGTAGTCTCTCACAATGAAACAATTTGACAAGTCTTCTATCGATCATTGTCATCCAACAAAGTTCTCTAAATGCATTGACTGAGAGTGCTGAATAGTAGGGAAAGTTTTATAACTCAGTGACGATTATACGAATGAGTCTGTCTGGTTTTTGAATCAAGTTTATGAAAAGAGGATTGGAAAACTTTGTATTCTATTGTAATTCACAAAATACTGCTGAAGTTTATTTCTATTGTCATTGACATAAGCTACTAAATTATTTTCCTTCTTATTCATATATTTTTTGTCTTCGAATGTCTCGTCTCCTAATTCTAGCATTTATTTCCTCTTTTTTTGTCTGCCCCTCTTGAAAATCTGCGCTTCATCGTTCATTGCATCTTAATACTGAATAGATTTGGCGAGAGTGATGATGAGATGAGATAATGCCTGGAGACAGGCTGAGTTCATTTTGGGAACAGTATTAAGTAAAAAAAAAGCCAGGCCACAAACTCATCAGACAGAATGATGAGTACGTTAAAACTGGATTCTCGTTTAGGCATCAAGCATTACTTTTATCTCACGATATATCTGGCAAGGATGACGAAAGGAGACAATGATTCGCATCAATCTCTCCTGGTGATGGTGATGAAGTAAATATTGAGGGAGATAGTGTGTGAATGACGTAAGTTGTTAACTGTATTTTTCCTCCATATTCGATCGTACTCCCACGATATGATTTAGTTTTACTAATTGCTTCCTATCACAACGAGTGGATATTGTTGAAGGAGAATGATGAGATATTGATTGAAAAATTATACGAAAATTCATCCGAATCAGTCTGATGAATCAAATTTTTTTTTATTTGATTAAACGACACGCGCGTAACATGGAAATGGTGATGGAAAGTTCAAATATTTTTGAACTAATTCTGAAATTATTTATCGGATTTTCATATTTATATCAGTTATTCTAAAGACAAGTAATTTATAAAATTCGATGAAATCTACTTCAGTTTTTTTTTTAATAATTGAGAAATGAAGGGCTATAAATTTCTCTTCATCCTTGTCCAGCACAGATGATATAAGGGGAGAGTTCTCTCACTTACTTAATTCATCTTCAATCACCGTCCTCTTCTTATAGAGCTGACGTTTCCCCTTAAATGCGGAATATATATCTCTCGATTGTTCCAGACTAGAATTGTCGTCTTTTATAAGCCAGACTGGAGTCTCGTTTTTCGTGGTATTACAGGACGTAAAATTAGGTACTATATCAAATTAGTTGTGCCACAGCATAGGACACACCTTATGAGAAGCCAACATTCACTGTATTTCAAAGGATAGGAATGAATAAGAATATAGTTCGGAATTTACGAGCGCGATAGTTATAGAAAAATCGAAGCATAATATTATCACACCGTAAAGATTACAAAGTATCATGATAATAATAAATTTATTAATAGATTAGAGAGAGGGAACAATTTTTCGATACCCAATTTAATTTCCATTGAATCATATTCAGTTATAATAATTCATCATTCAATGATATTTAGTCGCTAGGAATTATTTCAGTATGATTTTTGGTACCATTTCATTACAGTTTCTCTTGTCTACTGACATGCTGACTTGTGATATTTCATTCATGATGTTAAAAGTGTGATCGATTGTCGTGACACCATGTAGTGTAAATTCTCACGAACAAATTCTGAGAATTTTGAAGTGAGGTACACGAAGTCTTATATTAAATACTAGCGGTCCTACCCTCGCTTCGCTCGGGTCAGATTTTTTAGCAGCTCCTATACTGACTTATAATTATATATAATTCATCGAGGGAAGATTAGTAAAATGGATATTCTAATTGAGAAAATTCCAGGAAATCGCAGGCAGAAACGATGTGTCAGGATTAATTTTTTCCAATTTTGAGAAAATTTCTCTTTTCGCCAAGTTTTGGAAGGATTGCCCCTTTGAAAATCTACAAAATTAATTTTTTTGGTAATATCTCCGGTTCTATTAGTCATAGCAGCCTGGGGCTGATTTCAAATTAAAGGTGAGCTCATTTCTCTTTAATCCAGTGGGGTCGAATTTTTTCAAGTCAATTTCTCAAAAAGTTTCAGGCCATTTTCTGAAGATTAGTTTCCACATTATGAGTACTTGATAGATGAATAATTTCTTGTTTCGAACTGCGAAATCGATGGAACATGAGCTCAACTTCCATCCGAGATCAATCCCAGATTGCTACAACCAGTAGAAGGAGAGATATTCTCGAAAAACTAAAATTTTCTAAAAACAGTTCTGATTTATGATTCTATAGGAAGTTTTTTCAGCTTTCTAATAGTATCATCAGAAAAAATCTATCTCTAATTATTTTCATCAATATCGATTGTTTTATTGGGGGAAGCTGGTGTAAAATAGGTATCCCAATTGAACGGTTCGAGATCGAGATTTTTCAAGAATACCATTGTAAAGCTGAGAAAAATTTAGGGAGAGAACGTATGTTAGTATCGATCTGTTCCAGTTTTCCTAAAGTTTCATTTCTTGGGCCAAATTTGAAACGAGTCCCCATTTCGAAAATCAGACAAAATTACTATTTCGGCAGTATCTCCGATTCTATTCATCGTAGCGACCTGGGATTGATCTCGAATGGAAGGTGAGCTCATTTTCCATCGATTCATGTTATCCATATTGTTCTTAATCAATTCTTCAAATACTTATAGGCCATTCTCTGAGAATCAGCATTTTCCCTGTAAGTCTTCGAATAGATAATTGCTTCCTTTATACTACATGAATTGATAAGGAATGAGCTCATCTTTCATTGAGGAATAACCGGAAATCCCAACACCCGATAGTACAAAAAAATTCCAAAAAACGGAAATTCTTCAAAAATAGAAGTCTTTTATATTCGAACTTTTAAAAAATGAAATTTTTGAGAAATTCGAAAAATTCAAAAAATTAAGAAAGAACCTTCCTTCAATATTCTCATCAATATTGATTGATTTATCAGAAGAAGTTGAGGTAACGTATACATTCCAATTAAACGGTTCGAGATAGAAATTTCACCAGAATTCTATTGGAAAGCTGTAGAAATCTTAGGTCAACAATATGTATTACTATGATCTTTTTAACTTCCCGATAAGGGAAATTTATGTAATGGCCCCGAAAATGAAAAATCGATTTTTCGATCGATCTTCATGTTTTAAGACCTCCCCAATATTTTTTGATAGTTTTCACGATCATGTCTGTGTGTGTGTGTGTGTTTGTGTGTATGTCCGATGATCAATTTTTTCGTTCACGTTTTCTCATAAATCAATAATGTGATCGAGGTGATCGATGTGGTAATCGAAGCATCTTGACATAAATTCGCGGTCATTAGATTTTCATCGGAATCGATCCAGTACTCTCTTAGTTTTTTAAGAAAAGCATTATCAAGTTCTTCTTCCCAAAAAGTGGAGTCTATGCATTACCCCCGAAAAGGAAAAATTGATTTTTTTATTGATCTCCAGATTTTTAGATCTCCCCAACATTTTTTGATAGTTTCCACGATTATGTCTGTTGTTATTTATCGTTTTTATCATTCATCATTTTTTCTAATAGTAAGTGAGAGGAGGAGGATTATCGAGGAGTTCTTACGGCTTGAAGTCACACTCATCGCAATACATTCTCACTAATTCCTTCTAATCAGCAGTAACGCACTCCTCCGTTCGCGAGCGAGCGAGCAACTATGCACTCCTCTATTCGCGAGCGAGCGTAGCGAGCGAGCAATTGCTCACCCCTAGTTTCAATTTATCATTGATATGATTCCCATGAGAAGTTTCCTCAGCTTTCCAATTGTATTTTCAGGAAGGATCTATCTCCAATATTTTCATCGATATTGATTAATTGATCAAACCGAGAGTGGAATGAATCGGGCAATCCATTTGAACGGTTCACAATGGAGCTTTTATAACCAATTTATTGAAAAATTGAAATTTTCTTAGGTAGAAAACATATGTCAGTATCGGTTTTTTTCTAACTCCCAATGTTCTTGAGCTTTCTAGAATATTCTCGAACCTTCAAAGAAATTCTAGAATTTTTTCGAACTTTCTGAAACATTGGAAAATATCTCCCAGCCTTTTGCAACATTCTCGAATCTTCAAGAACACTCCAGAAAGTTTCCGAACCTTCTGGAACATTCCAAAATATTTCTAAATCTTTTGGTACTAAAAAAGATTTAGAAATATCTTGGAACATTTTTGAATATTCTCGCACCTTGGGGGGCATTGTAGAATGTTTCTGGACTTCCCGGAACATTCTAGAACAATCTAGAATAGTCTAGAACAATCTAGGATATTCTAGAACATTCTAGAACATTCTAGAGCAGTCTAGAACATTCTAGAACAATTTGAAACATTCGGGAACAATCTAGAACAGTCTAGAACCATTTAAAACTTCCTACATCAATTTAGAACATTCTAGAAAAATCTAGAACATTCTAGAACAATTTGAAACATTCTAGAACAATTTGGAACATTTTAGAACAATTTGGAATATTCTAGAACGGTATAGAACAATTTGAAACGTCCTAAATCAATTCAGAACATTCTAGAACAATTTGGAACATTCTAAAACAATCTAGAACATTCTAGAATAATCTAGAGCATTCTAGAACAATCTAGAGCATTCTAGAACAATCTAGAGCATTCTAGAACAATCTAGAGCATTCTAGAACAATCTAGAGCATTCTAGAACAATCTAGAACATTCCCAGATCTTCTGGAACATTCTAGAGCATTTTCGAACTATTTAGAACCTTCTCGGACATTCCAGAATACTCTCAAATATTCTAGATTGTTCTAGTAAATTTTAGAACGATCTAGAGCATTGTTGTATATTACCCATGAGGAGCAAATAAGTAAAATACTCTCTTTCATCCCCATATCTCTGGAACCAACCCCCCTAGCCGAAAACGGAAAACTTCTTCATGGATGGGGGGTGGAGGGGTACCACACCATGTAACCCCCATGGGGCTATGAGGGTTGGTTTCTGAGCTTTAGCGGCATTCACATAATAACACACTTTTTTTTATTATATATATTGATTTACTGCTGAAGGATGAGCTCGAACACATGTCCCTAGAGTAGAGAAACAAGTGAGTGTCAACCTGTTTCGATGATTATAACTCGAAATAATGAAAGATGGATAAAAAAAATATCTTTACTGAAAAAGAAGAATGTTGATAAAAAGGTTCACAAGAAAATATAAAACCGGACTAGGAAAAATGTATCATAATTCATTTTTGAGGGGACTAGACCTAAGTCGTGCTCTCTAACAAAAAAATGGAGAAAACGTAACAACAACAAAACAAGCAGGAATGGACGACGAATTCTAGAGTGTTCCAAGCTTGGATCAAGCCTGATGAGCTTTGCTCCAGCTAGGATTTGCAGGCCTGACTCAAGCTTGCTGGAAGCCACAAAGGAGACACTGATTTGAGGCACGAAGCTGGATATTGACTCGAGTCTCGAGAGCCAGGCCTTGATGAAGGATCGACAATCAACCTTCAACGAAGCTTGCGTATCAGATGTAGAGGAGGACTCAAACTTGAATTCTTCAATGAATTGCGGATTGCCAATCAATAGTGTAACTGCATCAATAAACAGAAAAACAAAGGAACGTATTTGAGTTTATATGACAAGGTAACCAAGCTAGTTCCTCGCCTAAATGTCCAACTTTGATATAGCAAGCTAGACACAAGCTAGATATCTTCGTCAGCCGTAATTTCTTCAACCTGCCCCTCGTGGAAATTGAGTCGTCAGATTCTGTAGAAAAATGACAGAAGCTGCAGAATTCTGTGGAAATACATCAAAACTGGCTGACAGTTTATGTCAGATTTCGTCAAAATTCGGTCAGAATCGGACATATATTGATCATATTTGACACTTTCGATAAAAAATTGATGATTTCTATCCGTAAATTGGAACAAGCAGGCCAGATATCATCATATTTATTCAGAAAAAAATGTCATAATCCGACAAATTATCGAAGAATCTGCCATGATCTGTCATAATTCGGGTGTGAATAGGGATGGAAAATTTGTCAAAACATGTCATGATGTGAAATATCTTTACAGAATCTATCATAAAATGCCATACTTTGATGTTTTTGCTTCCGAATGGAAACATTGTAAATGCGATTTTTTTCGATTTCGAGATTTCATCGGAATATGACTCAGAATGATCTGAAACGCCGAGAAATGACATTTTTTAAATATGCCTGTATGTATGTGTGTGTGTGTGTGTTTGACAGATATCAGCTCATTGCTCCGCAATGGTAATACGTGGTGAGCTGGAAATTTAACAGTACTTTCGGTAATTTAGCAGTATAGCTCTGCCAACTGAAAATTAGTGTTTTTAATGTTTTATCTCAAATTTTTTTCTTCCGCCATACTCGGTGCGCCTATTCTAGGCTCGCATTGAGTTCGGTTCATGAAAATTTCATTTTATAAAAATTTTTTTTGCTAAATAAGTTGGTTTGTTAATTTCGAGCCGAAAAACTTGAATTTATTCATTGTGTTCAACAACTCAATGAATACATCATTCAAACTTTAATAAAATTTCATTTCACATTAATTTGAAGCAAAATAATAAATTCAATAGAGTAGAATTTGATGTTTTGATTGAGCGAGAGGGGAGGGGCGGGCTGAGAGGTGAGGCATGTTTGAAACAGTCAATTTCTTCCTGACAAAGACAGTTGTGAAAACACAATGATAAACAGAGACCAATGGTCTTATGAAAATGGCAAATTTGGTGATTCAACCAAATGAGCCTTTTCTAGGCCAGTGTCATTTGAGTCTTCTGCAGTGAAACATCAAAACTGTGTGTTTTGTTTTAAGAGCTAGTTGCCACCCCTGCGTCTTGGTTTTTTTTTTGGAAAATCCAGTTTTCAGATGAGTATTTTGAAGTTTCATTCAATCCGTATTAAATTTGTTGAGGTTTTTTTTTCGTCTTTTTTCTCTTTTTTTTCGTTACTATTTTTATTTGATATTCCAAATTGAAATTGTTCCACGCGAAGTGTACAAATGATTGACACATGAAGGAAAGGGTACATTTAAAAAGTACATTGTGCATGAAGTACTTGTTTCTGTGTAATATAACAATTAAATTTTTTATGCCCAATGAAGGTGGGCGGAGGTTTTTGTCAATATATTCTTCATCTAAAATCCCGAGTGTCGTTTATAGGATGGGTCGTGATAGGTTCGTTTTCGAGGCCTATGCACCACTACGTCCTCGTCGTGGCCTTGGGTTACGCCAAACGTGGTGATAATCTCAATTTTTCATTTATTGTTTTTTTGGTTTAATTGGTTAGTGACTTCCAAAAAAAGTTAGTTGTTTTAGGAAAAAATTTAATTAGGATTTTGTCCGTCTGCCTTAAAATCTTGCCACTGGCCTCTGCTACATCAAGACACATCAATTTAAAATAAAAAACTTGGAAAAATTATTGGAAAATTTTGAAATATATGGCAGAGTGAAACTGACAAATTACCGTACTTTCCCTTCCCATGCAAATTGCTGCACGGAGAGAAAAAACTATGTAATTATCCTTTTTTCACATAGGTAAAATTCCTATGTTAACATAGGGATCTTCACTAGCTCAACATAACAATAATGCCTATGGAACATAGGACTTTTTCCTATGTTACATAGATATTTTTTCCAGACTTTACATAGGAAAAATCGCTATGTTGACATAGGAAAAATACCTAGGTAACATAAGGATTATGCCTATGTTTTTATGAGAATTTTTCCTATGTTAACATAGGAATTTTACCTATGTTAATATGGGAACTGCACCTACGTTAACATAGGAATAATCCCAATGTTAACATGGGAATAATTCCTATGTTAACATAGGAATAATTCCTATGTTAACATAGGAATAATTCCTATGTTAACATGGGAATAATCTCTATGTTAACATAGAAATTACTCCCATGTTAACATAGGAATAATTCCTATGTTAATATAGGAATAATTCTTATGTTATTGTTGGAGAAATGTGAAAAAAAGTAGGTTGAAATGATGTTAATAAGTGTATTTGAGTTCTGGACGAACTCAGTGGCTGAGACAGAATGAAAAGGGACTTCATTTCGTTTACTAGTTCTCTAATTAATTTTTCTTCGCATTTAGAAAATGAGCAATACGAAATAGTGGAATATATATCGCGTGAGTTGTGCCAAAAGGTCGTATACGCACTTTTTTGGATTTTTCATAAATTTTGGGCCAAAAGGTCGTATAAACACTCATTTAGGGAATAGTAAATCTCCACGTTTCAGACGATTCTGAATCATCCTACATGATCCCTGAATGACGTTTTTTTACGACATTTTGGTTCAAAATTGCACAAGTTGAACCAAAAAGTCGGATAAACACTCATTTAGAGAATAGCAAATCTCCACGTTTCAGACGGTTCTGAATCATCCTAGATGATCCCTGAATGAGGTTTTTGTACGACCTTTTGGTTCAAAATCGCACAAGTTGAACCAAAACGTCGTATAAACACACATATAGGGAATAGCAATTCTCCACGTTTCAGATGATTCTGAATCATCTTAGATGATCCCTGAATTAATGTAGTACCGCCGATACTGCCCTAGTCAGTGGTTATAGTATCTCGTTTGAATCATGCTGTGTTTACACACTGGATAGCGTTCCGAATGAGTAAGAGAGAGAAAAAACATATAAAAAGTACAGTTTTCATAGTTATTTACTAATTACTGCTATCACACGCTCGGAACCTGCATTTTCAAGGTTTTAAAATGTTTTAGATATAATTTTCTATTACTGCACTTTTTTTCATTCAAATCGGAACGGTCAGTTTTGTGAAATTGATAGAGATGGCGCAAAACGCTATCGCGTTTTTTGAAAATGTGTGATTTCGTATAAGGCTCAATGTTAAAGTCGTGAAATTTCAAGTGTCAATATCTTTTGACTCGATCTCGCTAGCCCTCTAAAAATTTAACTGGATCATTATCTTATCATAATCTACGAGTGTACCAAATTTCAGAATTTTCGGAACGGTCAATCTAGTACCGGCGGTACTACCTTAAGGCACCGAAACCTTGAGAGCATTATCTGCCGTTTGTTGCGTTTTGATATTGAATAAAATAATTTTTTCATTTCATCAACTTTGCACTTCCGTTCATTCTTGAAATTTATACTTTAAGGGGGGGGGGGGTATGGGTTTACGCTTGAAAAAAACACTTTTTTTACCATTTTTTTTAGACGTATGGATTGAGCAGATTTATTAAAACCTTTTGAACATTATTGAGCATGGACTCAACAACATTGAGTAATTTTTTCATGCGAAATTATCCACAAACTAGCCGGTGACGAAGCTTTTCCAAGTATGAAATAGACAATTTGAGATGATCACTGTATCTCAGCTGGAAATGATCAGAAATAAAAAAACCATTGAAATTTAGTCGAAGTATCATTGAATCCTCCCCCCAACGATCTCTGATTATTTTTTTTTTACATTAAGGGGGTTTTCAATCTACAAAATGGTACAATTTTTTGTTAAAAATAGCAGTTTTCACTTTAAATGACCACCAAAAATGAAACAAAGAAATAATCAGAGAACGTTGGGGGGAGGATTTAATGATACTTTGACTAAATTTCAATGGTTTTTCATTTCTGATAATTTCCAGCTAAGATACAGTGATCACTGCAAATCGTCTATTTCAAAAGACGTTCTCGGAAAAGCTCCATCACCGGCTTGTTCGTGGATATTTTCGTATAAAAAATGACTGAATGTTGTTGGATCCATACTTAATAATGTTCAAGAGGTTTCAATAAATTTGCTCAATCCATACACAGGAAAAGCTGAGCAGAGAATATGTTTTTTCTGTTCATATTATATGCACTATGCAGTACATATAATATGAACTATCGTTTCTTGCATAGAACATGCGCTATTAGTACATAAAATATGCACTATTTGAGCATATTTTATGTTAAATTTTTTCCGCATAAAATATGCTCATGATGCGCATATTTCATGCGTTTTGGGAATGCATAGAATACGAACTTATAAATAACATAGAATATGTTCAAAGTGAACATAAAATATGTTCTAAATAAACATAAAATATGTTCTGAATAAACATAAAATATGATGAAAAATGAATCATTATATGATAAATGATTTAATTGTTCTGTTTCCTAGCTTTTCGTGAATATCTCGGTGAATAAGCGAGATAGAGCAAAATAGATATCAATATTGAATCGGGAGAGAGTTTTTTCAATTTTTCGCTATCATCTCGGTAGATAAGCAAGATAGAACGAAATGGAGGGTAATTCGGGATCAGGAGGGAGTTTCTCCAGCTTATCGCGATTATCTCGGTGAATCAGCGAGATAGAGCGAATAGGTTACGAATTCTGTCACTGCAGTTACTCCC
Source organism: Aleiodes alternator (assembly GCA_963921955.1). NCBI lineage: Eukaryota > Metazoa > Arthropoda > Insecta > Hymenoptera > Braconidae > Aleiodes > Aleiodes alternator. The sequence continues at coordinate 5,483,890 of OY998106.1, forward strand.
CCTACCTATATCACGGCCATATTTTCCCCCACCACCAAATGAAGATGATCGGCATTAAGTTAATTTCCGACTTTAAGTTAATTTTTCCTTAATCGCCATTATAGTAATGGGCATTATCTCGCGGTGAAACTGGGCCTTCGCTAAATTGACTCTAAAGTTGAAGCTCAAAATTTCAACGGAATATGATTCAAGATGTTCCAAAAAGTCGAACTATGATGATAAAAAAGAATGTTGTTACTCATAGCAAATGAAGGAATTCTCATCATTTCAGAACATTTAAAGAGATATCATATTTACAAAAAGAACATGAATTGAAGTGATTAATATGAATAAGATCAGTAATGGTAGATTTGAAATTCAAGAATCCATTCGGAAGCTTTCTGCCAATTGCATTGGCAGGATATTAAATTTAAGATTCTCAAATTACGCACAAGTAATGGGGCTCCTGCTTGTTTTATTAAGATATCTGTATTCGTTGACAATTCAGTAGGAAAGAGTTGAAACAAAATGAATCTATTCTCTTCTCACTTAGTTTCATATAAATATCTTGGAAAAGCAGCAAAATAGCGCAATTTTGCCCGAAACCTCTTTTGTAACTCTTAAAATTCTTTACTGAAAAAGATGGTTAACATCGCTTTATCTCGCTTCGTGTGGGACACATTTTCTCCAAAATGATCACGAAGATGAGCCGATTCATCCTGTTTTACCTCTTCATTACTGAATTGTTGAATTAGAAACTGCATGTACTTCACAGGTAGCATAATTTGACGATTATTATTTCAAAAAATATTTTATGAACATTGCTACTCCATTGTAAACAGCGTAGGCCCCTCTGAACAAAATTATGTTTATTTTTATTGATAATAAGGGGAGAGTGGGGCGAAATGGACACTGTAATAAAACGGTTAGAGATGAATTTTCCTTGATGATTCTATGGAAAAGCTAAGGAAATTCTAGCCAGAAAACATGTGTCAAATGTATTTTTTTCGATTTTTTTGAAAATTTGATATTTTTCGGTATTTTTGAGTGGTAAAATATGATATAAAGCCTTTCTTTTCTAGAAAAATTGCAGTTTTTTGCAATTATCTCCCGTTCTATTGGTCTCAGCGATTCGGGGTTGGTCTCAAATGAAAGGTGCACTCATTTCCCATCAATTTTTGGGAGAGTTATAGGCCAAAAACTGTTCTACAAAAGTGTTCCACAAAAATGCCCATAAATACCTCAAAAATCGATATTTTTCAATTGAAAACCCTTTGAATCGATGGCAAATGATCTCAACTTTCGCCTCCTCACGGAATTTTCACGCTACGATAAATAAAATCGGAGATATTCTCAAAAAACTGAAAATTTTCAAGAAAACTAAGAGTTTTACCCCTCAAAAATGCTCATAAAAGTCAAAATCGCCAAAAATTCAAGAAAAATAATTTCGGCACTTATTTCCCGTCTGAAATTTCTTCAGCTTTCCAATGGAATCATTGAAAACAATCTAGCATCAATATTTCTATTAATTTCAAGAGTTTTCCATACTATTTGCCTAAAAATTTTGATGTGTCCATTTTACCCCTGATGTCCATTTTGCCACTCGGATACATTCGTATCTGAGCCACGGCAAGTTCAAAAAAATTGGAACTTGAACAAGCATTTGTTCTCGTTTAGAAATAATTCCCATGTTTCTATAGGATCTTCTCCTATGTTAACATGGAAATTTCTCCTTTGTTGACATGGGAATTTTTTCTATGTTAACATGGGAATTGCTCCTATGTTAACATGGGAATTTCTCCTTTGTTAACATGGGAATTTCTTCTATGTTAACATGAGAATTTCTCCTATGTTACACATTGGAATAATTGCCATGTTTTAATAGGAATTTCCCCTATGTTAACATGGGAATTTCTCCTATGTTACACATTGGAATAATTCCTATGTTTTATAGGAATTTCTCCTATGATAATATAGCAATTATACCTATGCTTGACATAGGTATAATTACCATTTTCTTATAGGAATAATTCCTATGTTAACATGGGAATAATTCCTATGTTATCATAGGAATAATTCCAATGTTAACATAGGAGAAATTCCCATAATATACAGGAAATTCACCTATAAAAAATAGATAATTATCCTATTTTTCCATAGGACTAGTTACTATAGTGACATAGTAAACATTCCTATCTTAACATAGGAATTTCTCCTATGTGAATATAGGATGAATAGCTATGTTTTTTTCTCCGTGTGTCAGTGAAATTTGAGCGAAATCGATTGAGTACTTCTCGAAAAAACTCAAATTTTTGAAAAATCGGTTGATTCAATGATTGTTAATGTTTAAAGATTATTTAAACATTTTTTTTTAAGGGGAACATCACTCACCACGAGCTTTGTCCCTGCTTGGTGCAGCTTCGGTTCCCCAGCTCGGCGCGAGTTTGGTTTTCAAGCTTGGTTCCGTGTTATCATTTCGAGGGCTAGCCAGGTTTGGACCGAGCTTGAATGTCAAATTTTGGACGAGGATGGAGAGGTCTGGTCCAAGTTTGGTTCAAACTTAGATCTTTTGTCATTTCCCACCTGGGATAACGCCCAAGTGAGTTAGAGAGAGAAAGAAACTATAAAAAGTACAGTTTTCAGGATCATTTACTAATTACTACTGTTAAATCCTCTGAAGCTGAATTTCTAAGGGCTTAAAATGTCTTATACCTAATTTTCTATCATTTCCTTTCTTTAAATCACATTCGGAATAGTCAATTTGGTAAAATATCATCGACTGTGCGATTTTTCATATGGCTCAATGTTGAACCCGTGCAATTTCAAGTGTCAACATCTCTTGACTGGTTCTCTGCAGCCCTCTAAAAAGTGAACTGGGTAGTTATCTCATCACAATCTATAAATGTACCGAATTACAGAATTTCCGGAAAGGTCAATCGAGTACCAGCGGGGCTACCTTAAATTGGGTAAAATATCGCGGAAACGTCTCTAGTCACGATTCGAATCGTCAATGCAGACAAAAATTTTGGATTCGTTTCACCGTGGGGACACACTGAAGTGTATCTGGAAGGTTTGTACACCTTAGAAGTTGTACCTTAGTTGTCTAAGAAGAGAGGGATCAATTATTCTGAATGATAATTCACACACCAACTTTATTTTATAAACCCCAAAATATTGATTCATTGAATTACCAGCTTGCAGTTGAAAGAGGGACTCTGTAGGCTTGATCTTCTACGATTGTTTTAAATATCGATAACACTTAATTAACAAATCCAGTTGATTTACAGCGAAATAAGAGGGAGAGTTAGCAGAGGAGAAGAGTGGCTGTCAACCTAGCTCGGCGTTCGGAGTTGTCTTGAATCTTTCCCTAGTGATATATGGATGTGTCACCCCTTGTGTACTGCTGATGAGTTGCTGTAAGTTTTCTCCCCGATGTAATTCGATGTAAAGGAGGGAATATGCAAAACAATATGTGGACTTAACTCAGGTGTTTAAATCTAACTCGAGTCTCGACAACTGGATAGTCAATTCTAATCGCAACAGAGTTTCGTTAGATTGTTAGTTGAAATGACTGCAAGTGGTCTGCCATGGAACAGAGTAATGTTTAAGTGATACTTTCGGAACTGCTGGAGAGTAGAGTCACGTTCTAAGTTGAACTTGGTACTGAGGGTGAAGAGTTGTACGTTGATCATTTTTTACAGTAAAATGGGTCAGGCTTATCGACAGGTAAGCCCAAATTTCCCATGTCTTTTCGGCACACCAGCTTCCTGAAGCCAGAGGTCTTAAATGAGTTTTGATGGTTGTAAATTTCCCGATAATACGGCGAGCACACTAGGCTTTTCGCTCTCGACTCAGTCATTTCCGTTGTGTAGTGTCAATATTGTCATTCTCGGGGGTCGACTTGTCTTTGATCATTAATGCAGATGGATGTTAATAAAATTTTCTCCTGATAGGGGAAGATCGAGCTACAGACGTAGCCTCTATTATTTGCCTGTAATTATTTTATTCTTTTTCCTTTTTTTTTTATTACATTTTTTCTTTTTATTCATTGCTGAGCAAAGTAATAAAAGCGGTGATTTGACAGAACTGAAAAGTTTCGAATGTATGGTGTTTATGATTTTTGATATCCTGATTTGCGCTCTTTTCTCCAAGGCAGGTACAATAATTAAAATCTAATGAAAAATTGTACCTCTCGGGGAGTTCATCGGGTGGAATATTTACCTTTCCCATGCGTTCCTTCGAGCCCTCTCTGCTAGCCCTATGAATTTTCTGCGATCACAACATGCATGAAACTTATTCATAAACGTCAACTATTGATTTCAATATCTTTTCCTCCTCTTTAAATCTTCAAAACTATTTTATCACATTTCCACGGTAAAAAGCCGGGAAGCCTATATATGGGAAATGAATAATGATATTATTTAAAATTATTCATCAATGTATAGTTGAAAGAAATTATTTGTCGTGAAGGTACCATCAAAAAACTATTGATCTGTAGTGAACTCAATATTTAAATTTTAGTGTATATAATAGAAGTGACAGGGCAAAATGGACCACCCGAGGCAGAATGTTCCAGGATATTTTCCAACGTTCTTAAAAAAATTGATAGGATACTCCAAAATATCCGCACTGACGAGTTATTTTTCCAAATTTTTTTGTAAAGGCCTTATCTTTAGAATAAAATCTCAATCCACTTTGCCCTGCTGGTCCATTCTGTTTATGTCTCCCCTCATATCAGTCCATGAAAAACTGACGAGAGCATTACAATAATCACGTGATTAATTTTCTTCCCATCACCCGTTACCGCACTCACATATCCTTGAAAAAGTCCCAGATGATTATTCCTCCACTGAATTGAATTTATTCATCTCATTTTAATTCATTAACAATAAATTACTGCAGTCGTGCCCCTTCCCTGTAAACACTATAGAATCTACAAAATATTAACCCTTTCATGTAAATGAAGCAAAAAGGAGAATTTCAGGTATTCCTGTAGAGAAAACCAATCAGATGCCTCTGCCTGAGAGAAAACTGCTTTTTATCTCTATTGCACACGTTCAGTGCAATAAACATGTCCCGCCCTCTGTAACTATTATCGAGGTTACACAAAAAAAAGTATAGTGAGTGGGGTGAATCGTTACTCACATTAAAGAGCTCACAGTGTTACATTTTCCGGGGAGGAGGAAACTGAATCCATTGCCGTTCTCTATCCAGCGCCGTATAAATATACGGTATCAATAATTCCCCTACGCAGAAAAGACCTTATCGAAAATAGATAGACATACCCCAAGCGCCGAATGTTTCTTTATCGACTTCAAGAATTTTTCTTCCTCATATTTATCTGCATTAAGGATCCATTCTAAATACTTTAGAAGAAATTTGCACTGCTACAAAATGATCTCTGAAGTTTCAACAAAACAATCTGAATATCTAACAAATCTCAGTTAATGTGGAATTTCATAAAAAAAAAAAAATGATTTTCATTGCCTCCGATATGAAAATAATTAAATAAAAGTTGAAATTTATGCCAAGCTATCTATTAATTTCCTGTTCATCAGAGTTTGACGGATACATTTGAAGTCGATGATTCAATAAATAAATAGAATTATGTACGATCTATAAAAATTCAAGGGAATGTATATTTAAATTTTCGATTACAGGAAAATTTAAATTAATAGATTATTTGATTCTCTATTTAAATGATTGATATTGAATTTTAATTTTCCCTCAACCGTGTGGATTAAATTATAAAATTCGTTTTGTTTGAATAAGAGTTGAATATCCAGACTGTTGATAATGTGTGAGTTCAGGGAAAAACTATAGAATATTCTTTTTTTTAGCCTCGAAAGCATAAGAAAACACAAACTGCGGGGGAAGAGTTAATGCATATAGATCATTTAGACTTTTACGTTAGAACGTCTCGAGAAAAAATGGACTCAATACAAATGAACATTTATGGAACAGGCTCAATATATGAACTAAAATTGACAGATTTATGAAAAAAATAAATAAACTGTTTGGGCGAATATGATTTTTCGGTGTCCTTCCAAAACAAAGCGCGTGAGCGTCGAGCAAGAGCCAACTTTACTCCTTGCATGACATAGCCATGGCAGTATCATTTGCGCGGTGAAACAGTGAGGATCTCGGATACGGTGTAACGCGCACCCCTCGTGCCAGATTTCCCGCGCTCTTTCTTGTGAATTAACAACCGTATCAGTTGATACAATTGACAGGAATTTGATCGTGTTTTGATGAAATAAAGTGACATATTAATTTCTGGATTTTGTGATTTTTTTTTCTTCTGATTTTTTTTTTTCAGTGTTTGATGAATTAATGAATGAGTTTGAGTGATTGTGATTTGAATATTGTCTTTAAACTAAGGATGTAGGATGAAAATTTGGTGAGTAGAAGAATAAATTTACACTTAAATTTCAAGCTTGCTATAAAATGTTACGAAAGACCAATTTTGCACTCGTGAACTTGAAGAAACAGAATAAGTCAAAATATGAATTCTTAGAATTTACTTTGATGTTGAAAGCTTGGCAGAGACGGTAAACATATGATTGACGGATAGTCTTTCAAGTTCATGGATTATATAAACTGGTGTTAACAGTTGTACAGTTAGTCCATAACAGAGTTTGACTTCCGCTCCGTTTCTGTGTTACTCGCGAATCAATCTTCTCTCCATTCCCCCTCTGCAAGCTCACCCTGAGACTATTAGAGACTCTGAAATGAGATCTATCGACATTGAGAAAAGAAAAAAAACTTCGATTTGAGTGAATTTGCGACAGTCCCTTTGAGATATTTTTATAGAACTATCTAGCGAAAAAAATCTGCTGACTGTGTAGACTTTTGCAATTGGTGATCGAGCAGTTTTTCGGCTTGAGTGAAAATGAATCATCAACGAAATTTTTTGGTAAAGAGAAAAAATTATCTTTGTGAAGCCATCAATGTACTGATTGAAACCTTCGAATTGTAATTTATTTTTTTTTCGATGTCTGCTCGTGGAGAATTTCTTAGTCGATGTGTCTGCATCTCTGTCATTCGACCTCTGTCAATTTTATTAGTGAATGTGAATATGTGAATGAACATTGAGTGAAAGCTCTTATTATGGATGAGCTACTAACTTTTTTTTTGTTTTCGAATGGAAGCTATGTAATCGTGATTTTCTATTGATTCCAAGATATTATCAGAATATGAGTCTGAATGATTCAGAATATTGAGAAATGATGTTTCTGAAAAATGTCTGGATGCTGGTATGTGAGTTTTGGTGTTTGTGCATGTGTGTAGGTGCGATGACACATGCCATTGCTCCTCTCAAAAACAGGTGTGCTTCCAGTGAGAGAAAAAGAGAAGAATAATCAAATATTGATGGCATTGATTCTCAGCAAATATTTTTCTGAAATTATTGAAAAAAGCTGTTGAATTCACTGAATTTAATCAATTCAACGAGTGAATTGGATGCGCGAATTCGGGATGACTCAGAGAAATTTCAGCTGGATTCGTCCAAAAGTTCCTGAGAAAAATGGAAATGTCAAAGGATCTTTTTTTTCAATTTTCGCAACGAAAAATGGACACACAGCCTTCCGTACTCTGCGAGGAGTTATGTGCTCACAAAATACACATTTCACCCTCGAGGTGCCGAATTCTCCGACTTTTCATTTGTTCAGTGTATAGCTTTGATGTAATTCCTTGTGAAAATGTTGTGGATATAATTACTCAATCAATAATTGAGCTAGAAACTCCAAGTCTTGTGAGTTCGTATATTTCAGCGCAACTATGGGTATTGAATTTGAGCGAATCGGTTCAGTGGTTTTCTGGAAAATTTGCCGTAACCTATTTTTTTCAAAACGCTCATCTCTCAAGAACTGTTTTGATTTCCACTTTGTGGTCATGCTCAAAAAAACTTTTCCGGATAAAAATAACAAACGCTTCAAGTTTCAACTCCTCGAATTGAGTCGTCATTATTAGTCATTGAAATAATTATTTTATTCGGAAAAAATCCCAAATCTCAATTTTTCTCAATTTTTTCCTGGGAATACATATATTTTTCATCATACTCTCTCATAGGACATCCTTTTTTGCATGAAAATAAATCATTTTTATCCTGATATGATGATCAGAATCTTAGAAAGCTGGATCATCCAATCGTAATTTGATTAATTATTCATAAAGTTCCATTCGGAACCACTGTGCCAATCTGATTGACAAAATATCAAATGTCACACAAGGCGTGTAGTTTTTAAATAACACAAAAACTGGAGCTCCTGGTTGTTTCCACTCATTTATATCGTCGTTCTAGAGTAAAAAGGGCGTAAGTAGTACATTTTCTCCATCTGCTCACGCCTTTTTCACTACAGAACCACCATGTATCGAAATACTTTATAAAGACTTCATAACGTCTTTATAAAGTCGTTATAAAAGAGTTCCAATCCTTTATAAAAAAAAATTTCAATTCCTTATAAAAAAGTATTCCTTACTTGAGAAAGTAGTCTGCTTACAGAGCACCTTCGTACGTGGTGCTGTCCTATTTGGACTAGAGGGGATGCTCATCAATGACTCGTGTGTTCATAGACGAAGCACACGGAGGAAAAAAAGCGATCAAAATTATAGAGAATCCTTATTAAAAAGTGTCTTTCGACTTGACCAATAATTAGTTAAAGGACAATAAAATTCTAGGCTGAGCTTATAAATTTCAACAGTCATTTAGTAGAAATTACCTTGCCCACCCTCAAAAATCACTAGCCAAAATGGTAAAATTATTTAATCCAAAAATTTATAATTCAGAATGAAATGAATGATCAATTGAACATGAAAATTCAATCATTTTGCATTAATTTTTCATTTTTCTTCTCTATAAAATAAACCAAATTAACAGTATGCTGCTGGATGACCATTCTGAATCCGTAATCTTCATTGGATTATTCTCTCCGTGAACATGTAAGAATATTACAGTGGTGATTGTGTCAATTGGCAGGAATTAGATTTTGAACACAAAAACAAGAAGTGCAAATCCGTCACCCTACTATTTGAGCCACCGCAGAACCCGGTATCAACTGTACTGTGAAAAAAAGTGGTATAAAACAATCAAATATTGATATCATTAGTCCTGAACAAATATTTTTTCCAAAATAATTGTTAAAGTTATTGAATTCAGTGAATTCAGTTAATTTGAATCGTTAATCTGTTTGAATTAACTAAATTCAGTAAACTCAACAACTTGTTCTAATTTTATTAGAAAGAACTATTTGTTTAGGAATATATCAATATTTGATTATTTTGACTCTTTTTTTCCAGTGTATGGACACCCTACTTTATTCTACTTTTGTTTATTACTTTTTCAATTCATAACAGTGATGAATAATTCTATAATAATTTTTTTAATTCACAAAATTTGAGAGTTTAATAATAGCTTAAAATATTAAATATTCACAGTTTAAATTAGTTGAACGATTTTGTTACGAGTTATTGTATTTTAAAGAGTCAATTTCACGCTCTTGGTTTACGTATTACCATATTATTTTGTCGCATTATATCTCGATGGTAATTAAATTTTTAAAAATTAGAAGAAAAAAAATAGGTCACACGGAGAAGAGTATCAATAGAGATAACAGAGACAAACAATCAATTTTATGAATGTTGAATATTGTAAAGGTATTAAAATGTTGATCATATGCTTCAAAGTGCTATGAATGGGATTTTCCATTCCGGTAATGAATTTTTTCCCATATAAGGAATGAGTTTCAGCCGTCTAGAGACTATCGAATGTGTTCAATATAATAAAGAATATGTGATGAAAGTTATTTTCAGTTTCAAAAACATAAATAAAAAAATTCCCTCAACATTTTGAATGCAAATCGGAAATACTTGATCTTGCTCCAAAATCGAATTTTTTACTCAGTTCTATTCTCGATTCGTGCAGGAATCCTGATAAAACTGCAACTAGGATCACTCCATACGTAGTGCCTTCTGCGAGTTTGTGGGGATGTCAAGCTGTTGTTTTATGTTTTCGGGTGCGAAGAATACAAATCTTTCGGTGTTTCCCATCTGCGAGTGTTCGTTCGAGAATTGTAAATGATTTTTTTGCTGAAAAAACTTACTTCCTGGGAAATTTACATCGAATAAACGAAACCTTTTCAGCTGAAAGCGGCTCTTTTTCAAATGCGATAAGTGCATATTTCCATTTTTCAATTGCACAATTATTTTCGAAGATACTCTAAATTGAAGCGCACATGACAACAAATGCCAGGATCACCTGTGAGAATGAGCGAGCAAGCAAAGTGAATACAGTCCGTCAGAAATTAATAATTCAGTACACACGCAGTCAAGCGATCAGTAGTGCATGAATGTGGAGGGCTTTAACGTTCAAAGTATCGCTCTTAAAGATACGATTATCGACTTTTTCGTGCCTCGGAATTCAGAGCTTCAGATAAAAGGTCTTATTTTTAATCTACGGCACCTTTCCCCTGAAAAGAAGTAATCGAAGATTAAAATCAGTTTCAAATTCAATTTTTTTAAATTTATTCCGATAAATTATTGCAACGATTTCATCTTCATTTTCCTGCATAGATTTCGTTGAAAAAAAAAAAATTTTCTCATCTATTTATATTCAATCCATGTCTTTCTCTTTCTATCTTCGATTAAATACTACAATTGAGAATTTCAATGAAATCTTTGTGCTCTATTGAAAATTCTATTGAGCTACTTTATTTCTATTTTATCCTTTGCAAATTCAACGTTTAAAAAATGAAACAGGAATTTTTATGAATTTTCATCGTCAAATAATAATGTTCAAATATCGGTTGAATTTCAAAGGCAGTCTTGAAAATTCATACAAAACTGTCGGCTTGTGTAGAAAAAAAATGAAAAGAGAAAATAGAGCTCAGAGCTATGAAAATTGAGTTATTAAAAAAAAAAGAATCGAACTCTTTTCGTTTCACTTGCGAAACAATAGATAAAGCAAGAATTTGCTCCTCTTGATATCGAATATTTTAGCTGAGGAAAAAAGGAGTGAAAATGGTGAAATAGATTGGTTCAACAACGTTAACAGATAGTTTTTCCTTCATTTAAACGAAATTTACTCCACTCACTATATTTTTCATTAGTTACAGATATTTGTTTTCGACGAAAAATTCGTTTATTTCAATGAATTCACCAGATTTTTTGAATTTTCATTCACTTGAAAAAAAATTGGTTTCAAAAACTATTGGAGAAACTGTTACCGTTGGAGCCAATTACCCGAGGCTCCTCGAGAATCATGAGTACTAAAATTATTTATAAAAATTCGACTATGTGAAATTAAGGGCCAATCAGACGTACTCTCCTAAGAAGCGTCGATTTGCGTAACTGTGACCCACGCGAAAGTGACAAATACTTCACCAAGACACTCTGTGCTGAACTCTCAATGAGAGAAGATACTTTTGTTCATTGTCGAAAATAGAAGTTTGTGAATACTGTGTCGATCATTCATTATTTAATTGTGTGTAAAACTGAACCAGAGTCGATCCCTGAAAAGTCCGAATTTGAAAAATAAAGAGCTGATTTATTTGTGAAAATTGTAAGGAAACTGTTATTTATCTCCTCTCTTCTTCTTCCTTTCGCATTCTCTGTTTAAATTGATTTTGGCTCTTCCAACTTTTCCGCTCCCTGAGATTTGAATTAAAGTTGTTGTTTCTCGTTAAAATAACTGGCATTCAAATTATTATTAATTATTGTCGATTATTGGATTTGAATTAAAGTTGAATTTCTTGAGCTCCGACAGCTCCAAACCAAGTCGTGTTGGGTGGAAGGCTTTCTGTCGATTAAATGGTGAAATTAGTCGACAAAATATTAATAAGAAGGAATAAAGGAGAAAGCTTGTCTGAATTGAAACAATTCTTTTCACCGTTTTCACGAATATTTTTTTTTTCAGTGACCTCGCAGTCAAATCATCAAATTTCCCTGGCCGAATTTTTTCAATAACTCTACGTATTAATCAACGTAATCGATTATCCGCTGGAAATAATCGAAATTTGAGCACTCTTCACTCGATTCTATTAATTGCTCGTTTGATAAGTAGTCTGGAGCTCACTAACGTGGCTAATTATTTTTTCAATCAATTACGTGGCAAATGAATTCCATCAAGTTCGCTTGCACCAATCTATCTTATTCCACTTTATTTTTCCCGTCAATTGACTTTTCAATTAAAATCTTCTCATCGATCAAGTAATTGTGAGAATTAGATATTAAAATTAATAGTCCTTGAATTCTTCGGGAAGAATATAAAACTTTGAAATTTGAGAAAAGAGGGAAAAAAGTGATGATTGTTAACGGAAGTTCTACTTTTTCATCAATTCTACGGGGAAACATCCTCACTTTGAGAGGAGTACAATCTACCTATATAGGTCATATGTAGTATAGCACCCAAAGTTTGATAACTTCAATGAAAATATGACTGAAAAGAAATCTAATTAGAAACAATAGTTCGCAAGGCATTCTTCATCAAAATATAGAATATTATTAGAAAACATATACGGGGAGAAAAGGAATAGTAGTGATTGCTATGTTATAGCAATGGTTACTATATCACATAGTACTGAGTGCTATGTCACCATAGTCACACCACATAGCAATGAGTCCTGTGAACATAGTAATGATTGCTATGTTGAACATGGTAATCATTGCTATGTTGAGCATAATAATCACTGCTATGCTGGACATAGTAATCATTACTATGTCGTGAGTAATTTTAACGGGGCTTCTAAGCAGAACTACGGGCGGAAACTAAGCGAGATAGAGCGATTCATTACGATGCTTTTTTGCAGAGAACTTCAAGAGCCACAAACAAGGATCGAAACAAAATTACTCTATCGCTTAGTTTTCGAGTGATATTCCCTAGAAACAAATGAATAATTTTAGAGGAAAAGTGGCACCACACGTGAATCTCCTCAACATTAGCAACAATTAGACCTCCTTAAGAAAAATGTCCATTCCACAATTTATTTTTCAGGAAATGCATAAAACGTATTGAGTGTGAGTAGCTGTGTTCCATCATCAAAATAGAGGAACGATTGAGGGAGTAATATGGGCTGTCTCATTCATTTTCAATCATATCGTTGTCTTAGAGTTGAAGGGGCACAAGTGTTGTGTATAAGCATAACAGTTACGCCTCTTCGTTTCTAAGGCGATGATATGGAAAACCAATCTTAAGGAAACATTCCTATGTCAATCCTTCGTTTTCTACAAAAATTTGGACATCTGTCAAAATTACGTTAGACGTCATTCCCATCTTTGTTTTTTCAATTGATAGCTTCTCAAAAAGAATATATATCGTTGATCTAATAATAGAGTCACGTAAGTTCTCGGGTATTTATGTATACAAAAAAAAATAAATGGGCCGGAATTCTAATACACTTTTTTCTTCAGCAAGTGGTGCGTCAGCAGAAGCAAGTACTACTATCACATGTGCCAGCATATATATCTATTCATTATGTCATGATGGTAAAGGTCTATAGTACACTTTTCAGAGACTGAGAAAAGATGCCATGGTGGATTTTTTCTTACAAGAATAGAATATTCCTTCCGTAGGCTATTTAAGATGTTTCGACCGCAATTATCATTTTGTTAGGAAGTTTCTAGAGGATGAATTCTGTAACAGAAAGAATCTATTTATTATATAAAATTAGAATTATTTGCAATTCAAATTTCCTATTTCTCTCATTTGAAGCAATGTCAGAGGAAATGGAAAATTGTGTTTTCAATGTTTTTTCGATGAACGGTTTTTAAGATTGTGTTTTTAACTTTCCGATTCCATGAGGAAATTATTGTATTTGCCCTGGAAATCGATCGTCCATTCGTCATCAGATCTCGATGTTTTAAGGTACCGAGATGGAAGGTCTAACTGTTTTTGCGGAGCTGTGTGTGTGCATGCATGTAGAAAAATTCTGATGGCCTCCATCATGGCCCGTGCCATGGCTTTTGCCACGGCTCCCGCCATCAGAAATTTGCCGCTTCCATGGCATTTCCTTATATGACATTTTTTTCAGTGGTGTTTTTTACCCGTTATTTTTTGACCGTGTTTGTTTCATTTTGGTTTTTCTATGCTGTTTTTTTCTGAAAAAAACTTTCTATACATAGGAGGAAAAGCATGATACAAATGCCATGGAAGAGAAAACAGCCGTGGGAAAAAATTACATCGAAAAAAATTTTCGGGCGAAAAATACCATGGAAAAGAAAGGCCATGGAAGGAGACGCCGTGGAAGCGGCAAATTTGTTATGGCTTGGGCCATAGTGGCGGCCATCAGAATTTTTCTATAGTAATGCTATCACCACACACTCCAGCATGGGTAAAAGTCTTTATACACGCCAAAAATCTCATTCATCGAACACGATGAGTAAGACGTTTCAATGGATCAAAACAGCACTTATTAAACTCTAAAGAGTAAGGTCAAGCGCCATTCAACACCGCATGTGAATAATATAAAATTGTATAGACCACTCGTGTGGGGCGCCGTACCCACTCACAGGTTTAAGCGCACTCGCTTCGCTTGCGCGCTCAAACTGTGCTCGTCGTAATACGGCGCATCCCGCACTCCTTGTCTAATATACTATTCCAATTTCGATCGGAATTGTTCTGGTAAACAGGGAGTAGTTACATAAACTGCCCCACATTTATTCAACCCTTTATAGCTGCCCAGCGGATTATTAGGTTCATAGTCATCAAAGAACATGAAGAGTGGTAAAACCAGCTTCTCCCCAAATGATAATTTCTTCTCTTCCCATAAGTCCCATTGGATGAAGTTTTGCTCTATTTTATCAGAGGTGTTTCCTGAATAATTCATGTACGTCAGAGCATCATCTAAAACTCCCTCCATTTCGAAGAATTTTTTAAATACTTTACGACGGTAAATAAATTCTATTTTTACTGCTATTTTCTTATAAACTGTTGTATCATACTCTCCTCGCTGTTGAAAATCTCTCCTCTCACCAACAACAATACTTCCTGCAGGTATAACCGTTCCCCGATTCTCGAAATAATTAAAACGCATTGTTGCCGTTCTCATCTCATCGACTAATGAAGAAAATACCAGTATGGTCCACCAGTATTATGTGAACATAGTCATTTTTTTAAGACTATTCTTTCCGTATAATTGTCATCATAGATTCGCTCGAACTTTCTTGATTTAAATTCAAATTTGATTCAAGATATTTCAGTTTTATCACTCTGAAATCCTTCCAATAACGTTTTGTTTTGGAATATATTGATAACTCAATTGGATGATAGAAAGTGACTTTCTAATCTCCATTCATCAAAATTAAATTCTCAAATGAAGTGATTGAGAACGGGAAACAACTATCACTTGTGGCAAAGGGTACTGAAGCTTTTTTTGGTGATAAGCCCCTTACGAAAAAAATATGAACAAAAAAACTAACTTTTCAACTTCGGTTCGCTGGGTTAGTACCACAGTTTTTCCCTTTCTCAAGCCAAAAAATATTGCATGCTCGACAGAAGGAAAAAAGTCAACTTCGTTGAAAATTTGGCACTCTCGCCTCGCTTAGGAGGCAAATTTTCGTCGGAATTGACTTCTTCAGTCAGAATTTTCACCCTGCATGCATAATATACTATTTCAAAGTTTTTCATGAAAGGTTTCATTTTGAAGGAAATTCTCGTTCATTTTGCTACATAAATTGGCTTTACCGTAATCTTCTATAATGAAAATAATGAAAGACAACAAGATAACTGCAGTAAAAGTGGTTATTTTCTACACATGTAAAAAAAGTCGTTGATAAGTAACAAATTCTACCCACTTCCCTCAAATATTTCATTTTAAGCCCTCGACTGAAGGTATTCATCAAGCTCCATGAGTGGGGAGTTCCAAATAATTGCCTTATTCTGAGTCACTCCATGTGAATAATTTCGTGCCCCTTTATTTTGTGGTTATTGATCTCCAGCTTAATCGTAGGAAATGAATTTCACACACATAGTAATTATAAAAGTAACCACAATTTTTCATCCACTCATAAATAAAGAAATTAGGCGTAGATTTTGCATATTCATACCGTACTGCAGGGCATGCACGAGTCTGGTCGCACGTGGCTACCTTTCTAGAGCATTATGACGCATTAACACATCAATTTTCACGCGTTCCTTTGTTATTATAGTAGCTAGCGATATGCTCTCACTAATGCTTTCAAAATTTTACACGCTGGGAAACGAGCACTTATACACATACCTGACAATAGTATTCTATGCCTTGATCCTCAATTATTCATTATACAGAGTAAAAAATAGTGTTAAATATGATGAAATGAATTTGTCAATAGTCCTTAACAAAATTTTGTTTTTCAAGTGATTAGGAATTTCTTTAATCTGGTAAATTTATTCAAATCACCAAATTCTTTGATCGTTGAAGGCAAATCTTTGTGTGGAACTGATGAAAATAATAGTGAGTTAAATGGAATTAAAAAAATCAATTGTTAGAAAAAATTATTCGTTAAACAATTCAGTAGTGAAGAGGTAAAACAAGATAAGTCTCTTTTTTTCTCATTGAGTTTTTCGAAAATACCTTAGAAAAAAATCGAGATAGAGCAATGTTACTCTGAAACTTTTTTCTAACTCTTAAAATTCTCGACAAAAACCGATGATTAATATCACCTTATCTCGCTTAGTTTCCGAGATATTACCATTGAACTGACCTCAAAGATAAGTCGATTTATCCTGTTTTACCTCTTCACTACTGAATTCAATTCATCGCTTTTACACTATTCTTGCGAATTTTTTTAAGACAAATTTCTTTGGCAATTTCATTCAATCTTTGAGGATTTATGAAGTACCATTTGAGCAACAATTTGGAATTTTTTCATCGAAAAATAAGGAAAAATAAGTCGATGACGGAACATTTCGAGAACGGTTCCGAGGAAATAGAGATTTGCGGTGATCACTGTATCACAGCCAAGAAATATCTGACATCAAAATGAAAAAAATTAGTTAAAACATCACTGAATCTTCTCCTTCCCCCCCTTAACATTCTCTAATTATTATTTTTTTGATTTTTGCATCTTTGGTGGTCGTTTGAAGCAAATATTGCCATTTTTCACTAGGATTTCTGCCGTTTATGGAGTTGAAAACCCTCCTCATGTAAAGAAAGAAAAATTACTCAACGTTGGGGAGAGGTATTTTATATAGGAGGTATGTGTAGAATTGAAGATGAATCGGTGAAGTATTTTTTAAATGGCAGTGATCACAGGCTTTGCAAAATTTGCATTTTATCTCTTTCAATTATCCACTCGCAAGAAACTCGAGAATTAATTAGAAATTACTAGAAACATTCTTAAATATCTTGGAAACGAGGGAAAAACGGCCATTCTGGTCACTCCAAAATTCCTAAAAATTCTGGAAAATCTCAAATATATTAGAAAAAAACTGATTTTTTTTTGAGTGACCAGAATGGCCGTTTTTCCCTCGTTTCCAAAATATCTACAAGTGGTCGGAGAAAAAATTTAAAAAAACCTTGAATATCAACTAAACCATATTTGCTGAGAAAAAATTCCATTCAATTCTTATTCTTGAACGTTATTCCTATACATCATAACTTATTATGATTATATTTGAGATCAACTTCTGGTCCATTCCCTAGGAAAATTTGAACGATATTTAAATTCATGGAGTCTCTGAAAAATATGTGCCCTCATATGAACAAATTCCTTTCCTGCAGTTAGTGTCAAATCTGACATAATTTTCAAAACATGATGAAAAATTGATAAAACTAAATGATAGAACATCCTTGAAAAAAATCCAATACAATTTTCGGTATTCAGAAAGGTTTTTTAGGGGAACATTAATGAACAAATCACAAGGATTTCGAAACGCAATGGCTTGAAATTTTTTGAATCTTAGCGGAAAATCGTATGGTAATCCTGAATTTTTTTGAACATGTAGAATGATGGTGAATATATTTACAACCACAAATTTCACCATTAGTATGGAAATCCTCTTGTTAAAATGTTTAAATTCATCTAATGGTTCTAGAGAGACGGAGTTATTAGAGAAGATGCTGGAACGCTGTGTGACGTCAAAGAAGAAAGAAATTTGGAATTTATATGCTACGATGCTACAATACCGTCTTCTCCAAGTATAGATTTAGGGTCATACGTTATCAAAACGTTACGCAGCATTGCCCCATAACCTACCGTACCTAGCTTTTGACACGGAATGTACATTCCTAAAAGATAATATATCACAATTACGTATTTCTTCGGGGCAGGTGAAGAAATTCACCCAACTAGAACTATTTTCAATTTATCACCGACGGATGATCCTCAGCTCAGACTATTGAACAAATTTTGAAAGAATTGTACATCTATATAGTTGCTATGGAAAGATATAGGTTTTGTTAAAGAATTCATATATTCCAGAATATTGTCTCTCGGTTCTCTCGTAAACCGTGCACCAGGGACGCCATAAATTTTACACACAGTTAGTAGCTATGTATATAAATATTCAATATGATCATATATCATTTCAACGTTTCGATTTTCCCCAGGAGATATCGAAAAATCATTGGAAAAATTCAATTCAGTTGTGATGGCTTTTATGTAGATTAGGAAAATTTCTTCGAGAAAAAATACTTCTATCTACCCGGGAAAAAATGTTCAGATCTGATTAGATCAATTGGAGCTGCACCAAATACGGAATGAAAAATTTTGAATTCTTAGAGAAAATGAGAAATAAATAGAAATCTGAATTCTTCACTGAATAAATGAATGGAAATTGAAATTTAGAAAAAAATTTTTAAAAAATTGACTACAGCGGGATCGAACGTGGGACCATAGGATCACCAGTCTGCTACTGTAGCCACTCAGTTATCACACGATTTCTTGATACCGATTGGAATTCAAATTGTGATAAGTGAAGAAAATTAGAAAAAGTAGACGAAATAACTTCGGAGAAAAGTCGGGAATGCCCAAATGGAATGCAGAATCATGCATGAAAATAAATATAACATTCAATGATGATGAAATGAGCACAGATCTGACACATTGTGAATTTTGTTTAACAGATAAATTTTTATTCGAAAGACATCTTAAAAAAAACATATTTATAGTTTTATGACTGTCCTACATATGCATTATCATAAAAAAAAATTATCTGTTGAAGAAATTTAAAAAAAAAATAGAAATCGTTGAATGTCTGCTTTTTTCAGTTTTATTAAATTCTACCTTATGAAATTCTCATCCGTCGCCTGATGAATCATAATGTGAATTAGCTGAATTTGATCACATCGGACTAGATCTAACTAGATCTGATTAGATCCAACTAGATTTGGTTGGATCTGACTAGAACTGGTTGGATCTGACTAGATCTGGTTAGATCTAACTAGATCTGACTAGATCTAACTAGATCTGACTAGATCTAACTAGATCTGACTAGATCTAATGAACCACTATGAATGGACTTCATTAGATCTAGTGAGATCTGATCAGATCTAGTTAGATCTTATCAGATTTATTCATCTCAAATTTTTAAATTTAATCAGACCTAATCAGATCTGATCAGATCGAATTAGATCTAATCAGATCTAATTTGATCTGATCAGATTTGAACTTTTTTTCCCGGGTACATATCTTGAGGAGTTATTTCAATTGATCATGAATTCCCGGGGATTTTTTGCTTAACATAATTGTATCTAAGTAGATATATTTAGATCTCGGAAAGTGCAAAAATTTGGAACTTCAGATCTGATTAGTTCCAATTCTATCAATTTCTCAGATCTGCCAAGATGGAAATATATATAATTATATCCCAGGTAGGAATCTCTCAGGGCTGAAATTATTATCAAGCCTGATACAAGGTTTAATCAGTGAGGCTAGGCTCGAAAGAGGCTCCTACCAGCCTCAATCAGTAAGACTAGACTCAAAAGAGGCTTGTGCGAATCTCAGTCAGTGAGACTCAGCTGCAAAGAAACTCAAACCAGCCTCCTCAAAATAAGAGTGTGTAAGGCTGGCCCCAAACTAGACTCATGTCAACCTTTCAAAATGAGGCTGTGCACGACCAGGCTTACAACAAGTTCTTATGAGCTTTGATTTTTTGAGGCTCGTTTGAAAGGTTGAAAATTTCCTCAAAGAAGCCTTACTTTTCGAGGCTGTATAGAGCAGGGCTCCGCACAGCCTCTTATGGGCCTCACTTTCAAGGCTGAGTGGCCTATGTTCAGAAGGAGCTCATACCAGGCTCAAATACTATATCTGAGCCCCACCCCATTCAGCCCCAACCCCCCCCCCCCACCCAGCTCATCCTTTTCCCACCCATCTACCCACCTCGTAGCTTTGGTTTCGATGACAATGAAAGAGAGAACTAGCATATGACTTTCAAGTCAGTTCCAACGTTACCTCTTCCATATGTTTCAGATTGGCAGCGCAGGACATGGGAATTTCAAGCGATCACAAAAGTTAAGCAAAATTAAGTGCGGTTAGTATATGGATGGGTGACCGCTTGAGATATCCCAGGTTCGAATCTCCCTGATGTTCTTTTTTTTTGTAGTCCTTCAGTTATTCAATATGCCATTACAAATATATGTTTATATAATTAATAATGCGCTTATTATTGCAGATTTTAATGAAATTTTTCTACAAAATTATCCGAAGGAATTCCCTCAAGATCTGGCACCAGCTTCTTCTGAGCCTTGAAAATGTCCTGAAAACAGGGATTAAAAGGTGTTATCATTCTGGGGTTGCGGAGGGCCTCACAAAGGGTTGATTTTTAGGCTCATCTGAGGTTGGTACAGCCCTGTATCAAGGCTCGATCAGCCTTGATAATGACCTGAATTCCTACCTGGGATCTGATTTAGATCTGGTCATATCTACTAACATATCTGCCTGCATCTTCACAAATATGACTGCAGATGTAATTCTAGTCAATTGTATCTGATGAGATAGGACTATATCAAAAGAAAATTCCTGGGTTATAAGTCAAATCGAAATAAAACGGAATTGTAAGACAAAATGAACCAGCTTTTTATTCCAGAGTGGAAAGCTCCACTGAAAGGTGTGGAAAGATTATGAAGATGCTTCAATCTATCTACAACATCGACGAGTTTCCTTTAATTTTTCTCTACAGACTTTCATTCGGCTAAGAAATCCTGGTTCATTCTACCCCACGAATATGCTTTGCTTTGCTCTCTCTCTCTCTCTCTCTGGTAAATTAAAGTCAGCGCTCCGTTCCTACCTGCTGGAGAGTGAAGGTGATAGTTGCGGGTTTTGAGTCTCTGGTTCTTCTTCTCTTCTATTCTCGCCGTCTTTCCTTCTTTCCTTCCATTCTACGCTATTCTACTTTTTCTACTTTTTCCTTTACTCTATCCTTCTTTTCTTCTTCTAGTTCTAATGTTCTATTCTTCTACTACTCTATTTCTTCACGTCTCTACTTCTCTTTTCTCATAAAAACTAGTGTGCTATTGGGAGTCCATGTGGCAGATGGGCGGACGGATTGGTGGTAGCTGCGGCTCACAGTTTTGGTAAACTACAGTAAACTGTAGTATGCAGAATATCCGAGGCTTTGCTATTGCTATTGCTATTATTATTATTATTATTATCAATTCTTATTTTAATTTCCTGGTTATCTGCGGGGAGGTTGTCCTTTCGCTCGGTGCGGCAATATTGTAGCCTAAGCACAATGAACTTATTATTTCTTTTTATTTTTATTTTGTTATTTTATTTTTTACATTTATAATAATCCTTATTTCTATCATTTTGTTATACAGCTACTTACGATATCACTCTACTATTACTTGTTTTATATTGGCTACAATCATGTTATATATGTTTTTCATTATGCAAAAGTTGCACAACATACTGTGCACAAATAAAATGAAATCAATCAATCAATCAATCTCTCTCTCTCTCTCTTATTGGAATGTTCTTGTTAAAGGGGAACGATTACAATCGTAGGGGTTATTGGAGTAGGGGGGTATAGACTGCCGTCTGGACATGGTACGAGAGGAATCTGTGTCGCGTCATTCTAAGAGAAAACTTGAAAACATCGTTTCACAGGTTCTCTCGCGCTCGAAAAAGAATTTGAATTTTACGTAGTGATGAATGAAGCGAATGAGAAGCATTCGGTTCGATTACGATCCAGCATATTGAGTTGAGTAAGCGTTAAAAATGGCGAGTCACTCTGGAATTATCTCGGGTAAAACGAAGAAAATTCAAAATCATGTAAGAATGTTTTTACTCCTATCCTTCAAATATTTTATTTGCATCATTCTGATAATTTTCGTGTTGTTGATATCAAGTGTGGCTGTGTTTTTATTCTAATACGCTATTTTTCCATGCTCATGACTCTGATAGTTTGTGTGTTAGGTTGAACTCACGTTCAATGAAAGACGTCCATTTCTCTCTCTCGATGCGTCTTTCTCTCACTCCGAATCATACTGTCGTTAAGTCTTGAGTGATGGCGTCAAATAAGCCTCCATTTAAGAAAAATTAAACTTTTTGCATCTTTTTTGTATTTTTTTCATCTATAATCCATTATTCCTACTTCCATTTCCATTTTGTGATGCTCAAATTTTATTATTAGACTGCCAACGAATTTTTCTCTATAGTCAAACCACCAAAAGGTTGCTGGTTGCGAAATCTGCAACTAATCCCATCATCACCGGATCATGCATTGTTTATCAGGCAGAATAATGCAGGATCTGGTGGTCGGAGAATTAGTTTCAAACTTTACTCTGATTATTGTTTTGGTGGTTGGAGTATATCGCGAAAAGAGCGACCGAAAAGAGATCTTTTTGCTCTAACGCCCACAAGGGTCAGTGTATTTTGCATATGATAAAAAACATTGAATAATGAGGAAGTTTCCGGGTGGACTACCCTAAAATTTTTCAATAACTCACAATAAATTCGTTTACATTATATAAAAAATTAGATTTTCATCTATGAAAAAAGATCGTGATCGATCTTTCTTGAGGAATAACAGGAGACACAGTAAATTTCAAATTCTCAAATCCATTGTTTAGTAATAATTACAATTTTTGAAAAGACATAACTGCAGCATTGATTTTCCAGTTAACTTTCTCAGTCATTGGTACTCTTTTAAGGGGAAGCTGTTGATAAATATCGTCAAATAATTGATTTTAAAAATTGAGCACACGAAAGTCCATCCGTAAGCACTTACAGTGAAGTATGATGGAATATTCCTCTGGAGAATTTCGTTGGCGCCTGCTTGAAGTAAGTTCCAGAGAATGTAACAATATTTTCAGATTCTCGAGTGGCACATGAATTATATGCACTCGGAACTAAACGAGAAGGCGCATCAAGAGTACCGCAGAGGAATTGAGGATTGAGACCGGGGTGGGGTGATCCTTCCTCAAGAAAGAGGCTGACTAGTCTGAGACTCAGATGCTCAGCCTGGGACAAGCTTGGATAGCCCTCGAAACAAGAGGAACTTTCCAGGGCCCGCAGCTGTGGCTTCACTCAACACTCTTGAATGAGATTCAAGAGGATCACTGTATGATTTGTAATGAGGCCTGAACAATTATAGTGGAATTTCCCTCAATTAAACGCCTCTAAATTGAATCGTTCAGTGTATCTGACTGGATTCTCGCTCTGTAGTAGACAACCTTGCACCCCCTTCGCACTACAATTTCTTGTACCTGCCAGGATGAGTAATGAAAAAAAGCGTTGTCACCACGCATTTGGCTGCATATAAGACATGTGATGCGATGGGGATAAAAAGATATATCAGATTCAGAGAATGGTCCAAGCCCGATGAGTCTTAATGATTTCAATTCATTCTAGTTTATTTTCTCGATGCTAATTTTCTCATATTCCCCAATTACCAAATTTCCTAGAATTTCGGTAGATTCTCTCTTTCCATGCATCAAAAATTCTTATTTGATTCTTTCAATTTCATGACCACCAAAAATCAGATTGTCAGCACGATCTTTTCATGATTTGCTCTAACTGTCAAATCGCGTTCGAACTACTAGTTGTTGCGTCTAGGACCCGTTAAATCGGGATCAAATTCACGAAATCGGATTACTAAAAACTGTGCAGAATCGTTGCCAGTCTCGGTTTGACACTGGTGAATGCAAAAGATGAGAATGGTGAATTCGTCCTGCCGTGTCAAAGCGCTGAAGTGTACCCGTGTCTCAGATGAAGAAGGATCGCTCAAACCAAATGATAATTCACACAGTGTTTTTGTTTTATAGACCCCAAAATATATACCCGAGCAGAATTTTAAACCGGCGGAAGTTTAGAGATGACATGGCATGCCACATTTGAGCTACGGCTATGATCTGGCGTGCCTTATGTGCCCCTAATTAGGTAATTGACGCGGCTTCCGACATGGCCCCGGACGAGGCATGCCGGATTTAGCCATGCTGTGGCAGTTTATCTCAGGTCATGGTGTGGCAGGCAATGTATTTACAACTCAGCCTGAACTTATAAAATGACCGAAATGTACGTTTCTCCCACTTTGTGAGTTCACAGGATGTTGACATTCACCATACACTCAGCTTACTTTCGCGGTGCGCCCCGTGCCTCACTCCCCTCTCCACCAAATATTACTTCTTTATTTCTACAAACAGAAACTGTCGCTAAGAGAATAATCTCATTTACCACTACCAAAATCCATTTTTTTTCCAAATAATATGAAATTTCAGTTCATTGCGTTTTTTTTTAGAGCAATTCCTTCTAAGACGCTTCTCTATCGGTGACGTAAAATAGCGACTATTTCGCATGAAAATTCTACGGACCTAAAGAAGATTTGAACATACTCGACCCTACGATTCCTAAGCCTACACTTTGTACCACGGAGCTATCCACGCTTTTCTAATTTGGATCACTTGGACTGAATACATGAATAGATTTTTTCAGGAATTCATTGTTCAATGATGCTGAATTACAGAAGAGAGTTGTAATCATTTTGAATCAGTCTATTAAAAAAAAATATCATTATTATTGTTTTGCATTTGTTAAACAATTTTTATTATATAGCACTTGAATCCTGACTATATTATGCAGTATTTTATTTGCAATGAATACTGTTGCGGTCACAAATCGTTTATTTGAGATTGAATTATTGAAATTTAATTGATTTTCAATTGTGCAAAATCGTCTTTAGTCGCGATTTGATTTGTGAATGCAAAGAAAAATAATAATTGTGGATTCGTCTTACCGTGGCAAAACACTGAAGTGTACCGTTGTCTCAGGGAAAGGAGAATCGATTGCTTTTTAAATGATAATTCACACACCTTTTGTTTATTTAATAGATTCAAACAAATTGATTTATTCAATTATCCTCCTACAGTTAAAGAGGCAAAATTTAAAGGCTTGGTCTTTCGATACCGGTCTATTTATGGAAAAATGCTCTATATATGAGTACAGTTGACTTAGAGTAAAATGAGAGGGTATGTTGTTAGATGAGTTCTCTAGTTGTCAACTAGTTTGGGCCTCTGGGGTTCTCCTGAATCCTCTCCTAGAGATGCTTTGATGTGTCACTATTATGTAGTCGATTGTGAGGGTCGTCAATTTCGCAGTTGGTTGTCTCTTTGATGAAATAATAAAACAAGGGAATATGCAAACGGCCCGCGAATTTAACTCAGGTGGTTAAATGCAACTCGAGTCTCGTCTACTGGGTGGTCAAATCTAATTGAAACAGAGTTTCAATGGATTGACTTGGTTAAAAATGACTGCAAGGGGTATGCAGTGGAACAGAGTGACGTTCTGGTGATGCCTCTTGGAGATGCTGGAGAGTAGAGTCACATTCTAGGTCGAACTTGATACTGAGGGTGAAGAGTTGTGGGTTAATCACCTTTTATAGTAAAAAATGGGCTGGGCGTATCCACAAAACTCTATTTGGTTCCAAAACTTTGTTTGATTCCAAATTTCCAGTTCTTTTTGGTACCGCCGTTCCGTAGAGGGAGAGGTCGTAAATGAGGGTTGTAAATTTCCCTATGATAAGGCGACCGCTCCACACCTTTCGCTCTCCGCTCAATCATCTTCGTTTGGTTGTGTCAACATTCACGTTTTCGATTGTCGGCGTGTCTTTGATCTTTGAGGTAATAAAATTATAATTTCTTATGAAGTGATATCCGTGGGCTCTATTGTCCGCTCGAAATCGCTTCATTTGTTTCCTCCTTTTATCATTTTTTCTTTCTTATTCGTTGCCAAGCACAAAGAATGATAAGAACGGCAATGCAGTTTATCATTTCCGTTCTTTTCCTCGGCCCAGGTAGAATAATTGAAATCTATTTAGAAATATAATTTACACTGAGTTTATCGGGCAGGATATTTGTATTTCCCATGAATTTTTTCCTAACATCTCTACGATTTTGTTGGCGATCGCAACAATACGATTCTTTCGACATATTTTCACGCGAAGACAGAAATCCTTACGGGAGGACCGCGCGAAGATAGAAGTCCTTACGGGAGAGACCAACAAAGATAAAAGTCTTTACGGGAGAGACACGAGAGACACTGTAAAGACAGTTGCGGGACACTCTAGAGACCGAAAAGTCCTTCTGGGAGTCTTTGAAGAACGTAAAAAACTCTCCAAAGACTCAAAAATCTTATCCCGGGTTATTATTGCTTGCATGGAGAGAATCTTGCGGCTCTTCGGGTTGCGAAAGTACGTAAATGCGTAGATAGACGCCTTGGAAACCCCCTATTGGGCCGTAACTCGTCACGATCTCCCTTTAACCACGAGATATAAAGGAAGAACTAGGTAAACTAGTATATCCTGAACTTCATACCCCGTTAATATATTAGGTACTAATTCTCGGGACGTGACTGCGCGGACAAAATACTAAAGTATACGATGATCAACACGACGTCTAGGCGGATCTCCTGACCGACGGGATAAATTAGTGAGGAATTCAATAGAAATACTTCCCAGACTACGTTAATGAGTTAATTTTTCACATTCTTATTTATTTAATATTAGAATAATCAAACTAAAACCCAAACAGACTCGTGGAACCTCGATTATCACTTGTAAACTATTTTAGTATTGATAATGGAAAAGGATTTATAAAATTTTGTGACTTACTCTTGGTGGTGAGAAAGGGATAAAATGGGAAATCTGCGTTGGAGCTCAGGTAGTCGTAGTGATCGGTAGGTGTTGGCTGACAGGGCTGTAGGCTCGCTGGCGGTGATCCAATTGTAAAATAGCTGAAGATGCGATTTCTATCGTCCTGATGAAGCTGACCGGTCGATCTCGGTTGGAGAGGAAAAGGTTGTTTCGCCCTGCGGGGTGGCCTCTGGGGAAGAACACTGACTCGAGTTGGTATTCAGAATTTAGGAGAAGTCTGATGTTGACCCAAAAAGCAAGAAGAACTGACTGCCCGAATTTTGGATTCGTTTCCCTTTTATCACCTTTCCTTCTATCGTTAGAAGTGGTGCATTAGATATTCCTTTTTTTTATATCTGTAGACAGGGGCAGCTGGTTTCCGTTGTTGACTCGTATTGTCAATTATCGGCACTAGAACTTTCCTAATTAGTGGATAGCTCTTAAACCGTGACCATGTTGAAGATTTCTCTGTAGTGATGTGGTTATTTAAATGAATTCATCACTAACACTGCAATTAAAATATATAAAATTGCGTTTATTAAATTACGTGATATAATACAAGTCAATAGTGTAGGTGATTGAGATGCGTTCTCGTGAACTGCCGATACGCGAGTGTGATTTAATAATCACCATATAAGGATACCCGAAACTCGGAATATCCACACGAAAGGAAATTGAAAAGAATACGCGTTACAATGGTCAAGAGCGAGACAGGTATAATTAGTATGCGATAGAAAATATTATTTGTGCTCTTCGAGTACACGCGTACTGTAGCGGTTGCTACATCTCTTTATTTTTGACGGTCCTTGTTTCTTCCTCGGTTTTATGACTTGTCAGCAAAGGCCATATTTTCCTCAATTTTATTGAGACAGGCCTCTAGCTGACGTTTCGCTCCTTCAGTCACTATCGGGACAATTAAGTTCATTTCCTCTTCACGGGGATCGCTCTGCCGATTGTGGGTGCCATCTTCCATTCGGCTTTCTACATGGTTTTCGTCAGCTGCCTCCTCACTTACAGGGACTGCCATAAATTGTCTGAGGTGTCAGGCATTTCCAAATTTTACTTGATTTTACCTCTGAAATATTTTCTGGAGGCATCTTGAGGCACGCAACAAGAAGATGATGAAAATTATAGTGGGGCATTCCACGCCAAATCGGACAGTTTTCCACCTTTGCATTTTTAATTTCCTCTATTTTTTGACATTTCCTAGTATCTATCGAAACACACTTTTCGGCCAAGTTTGAGAGTTTTCGTATCATCGGTTCAAGAGATATCAAATTTTGAAGAAAACAGCTGTTCTTACGGTTTTCTTGCTTCTATCACACAATATGACTCAGGGACGAACGTCGTATACTGTACTCTCAGAATCAAATAATTATAATCTGAGCAAGGATTTGACAATAATACCGAGCTTGGCACCTTCTTGGTTCATCGAATTTCAGTGCGTTGAAACTGCACTTACTGTCAGCCTCCATTGAGGGACAGTAAGTCGTTGAGTTCAGCTATGAATATGTATTGATAAGCTAAGCTTTCATATTAGGCTGGAAATATTTTTTTCATTCAAATAATAGAAAAACAGCACAATTTTTGTCAAATAATTTTTCGTGGAAAATATTTTTCAAAAACCACTGGGATTAATAACCGGCTTATCCTATTCCATCTCTTTACTACTTGATTCTAAAAACCGATTACAAAAGTTCGAAACTGTCCATTTAGCAAAATTCGAAAATGTTTCATCCTCAACGTGGACCTGTCCCGGCCTTCATTTTCACATAATTACTTCCGGATCCTTCTCAGGGATTGAACATTATCAATAACAAAGCGGCGTGACAGATTCCTCAATGAATACCAAGTGACATGATCGACTATTTTGCAGAATACAATGAATATACTGATGCATAGAATAAAATTGAATGGAAAGCCCGGGAAAGTAATTCGCAGGTCAATTACTGAACATAGGACATAAGTTGTGCATTGGACTGTATCAAATATGCTCAGACTCTAAGCCTTAGAAGAGTTAGAGGAGGATCAACAACTAGCATAGAGACGATTCGACTTTGATAAAGAAATTCTTAAAAATTCTCGAATAGATTCTAGAGTGAACTATGCAATTTCAAGCAAATTGGTTCTCCAAATTCTGTGTAATTGATTAACAAGGCTGAATGTTTACGTTCAGTCCTCAGCTGCAAAAAAATCATAATGTTTGTGTTGGTCCATTCCACATGGATCGATGTGCCAAATTTGACTGACTTTCATTCTGCCGTTCGTTAGTAATTGAAACAGAAATAAGAAGAAATAGTAACTGTCACAGTCCCACAGATGCAATATTTGAATCTGTTTCACTTGCACACTCGAGTCGTGCGATCGTCATCCCTGCACCCCACTGCTCCTCCCGTCGCCTCCTTCTCATGGACATATCGGCCACATTTAATAATCGTACACGATAGATAGTATGCAATTTGTAGATGAAGGAAGGAATCCGAGTCGCATATGATGAGCTAAACATAGAAATACTCAAAATCGAGAAGAGAATATCAGTTCACATCAAGCGAACATGATACTGGAACTACTTAATAATTAGAGGAGACCGCGGCAAAAAAGAATTGCTTGGCAAAATAAGTCAGGACTGAGTACGAAAGTATGGACTTCATGAAGAAATCTGAAAACCTCTTAAAGATGCTTCAGCACGTTCGCATTATTTTCAGTTTTTTTCATGAAGGCCCTCGATCTGAGAAAAAATTTCATTCATTTAGCCTCGTAAGTCTGTTTTACCTTACTTCATTCTATTCCAATGTGAAAACTGGTTGATTCTGCACGAATTCATTAGCTTCCAGTTCAGGTATTCCATATTGTATGCTGGTCATAAGCCACCACTCGTTTACGATTATAAATCGCATTCAATGCAGTCGTATACGAAAGCCAATTTCTGAATCGAGAATAGCTCTCCAGTGATTATTTTTCATTTCTCCTCCGAGTCTGGCGAGTACATGGAGTCATATTGATTAATGTTTTTTACGTTGTTTTTTTCTAAACATTCATATTTCTATAAAGTGAAACAATTCTGCTTTGAAATGAGTTTCTGAAAAAATTCATTTATTGGAGCTGAATTATCCATTCTGTGAAAGAAACCACAGAAATTGCATTGTCTGAGAGAGTTCCTAGAGTATGCTCTAATTTATTTCCAGCTCAAAGATTCATAATTTTCAACAAATTCATCATCTGTTTTTCCTTTAATACATCTATAACTGACAATTTCAAACATCAATTGAGAATTTTGGCGGTTTCAGTATGATTCCATGCTGTGAATAATTGTACTTTGCATTTCAATCTGAAATACGTCTGAAAAAGAACTTTACATTTCACCGTTTTCTAATGAATACTATTAAAAAGAAAAATCCGAATTTTCAAACGGTCAAAACGATACAATGTCATCAATCGCTTCGGTGTGAATTAATTAATTAATTGAAATACCTGGAAGGAGACCACACATAATTGGCCCAACCGTTTGTCTATTTTAAAGATCATTGAGAGCTTTATTCAAATGACTCCTCTTCTGCAATGACCGGTACAGCCGAAATGCTCAATTATATCAATTATTACGGTCGGATGAAAATTAAAAATGAAAAAATATAATTCCGATCATCTTTATACATGACCGTTTGCGGTGAATGAAATTGGTGGAGTTGTGCCTATTTTCTTCACTATCAATTATTCTTTCCTTTAGTTCATGATGATCGTTTTCCTTGCACTTCTTCCCTCCTTAGCGGAGTAAGTATGAGGATTTTTATGTTCTGCGTTCTTTTATTATAATATCTCATTCAAATGAACATTTTTTTCATGAAATGGAAAAAAAGGGAGCAATAAAAATTATACAGATCGATAGATTACAACTTCCTAGATAACATATGAGAGGATCCAACGGATAATGTTGCCGTTCAGGGAATGGCTTTTTCCGTGCTCGTCATTCGTTCAATGTTCTCTCTGACTTAGATAACTTCGGGTTCTCTTCCCAATTTAGGGTCTAAACTTGAATATTTATACGAATATAAGTCCGGAAAGCTTCAAATTTGTCCTCGCATGTTTCAGACGTGTTTCTGGTGTATTGAATTATGTG
Source organism: Aleiodes alternator (assembly GCA_963921955.1). Taxonomy (NCBI): domain Eukaryota; kingdom Metazoa; phylum Arthropoda; class Insecta; order Hymenoptera; family Braconidae; genus Aleiodes; species Aleiodes alternator. Next base: position 5,515,023 of record OY998106.1, read on the forward strand.
CGGGGAATAACAATCGAGAACCGGGTTAATATTTCCGATTACATGGGATAATTGAGCAGAGAATTTGTTTCGTATCTATATATCGGCAATATTGGTAGAAAAAAAGCATGTTGATAAATTACTCATTCCTTTATTTTATGCCTCCATTCAACAACAGCCCAACAGCCAAGGTCAGTAACAGGGTTAGAAGTGATGTATACATATGGAGTAACAAATGAGAAAATGATAACCTTTGTGACATTAGCCTATTCAAATAATGCACAGAAGGGCGTAGTACTGATTAGCATACGTGACTAACTTCGAAGTCTCACATGACAGATTTCAATACAGTAACACATTTTGTAATTAGTGCATCCAGGCTATAATTAATGATGAAGTTACAGTACCTTTCATAACTAGTGTCGGATGGAATGTATAGAGCAATCACAAGCAAGGAAAGAGATCCAAGGATTATGATAGCACTGATGACATTCATAGACAAAAATTTATTTTAAGTAATGAGTGATTAAGTATTCCAGAGTCCTAATTAGACTTCAATGCTATCAACACACCACCTCCCCTCACCTCACGCAAATCTCTACGGCCGCCTCAGGGGCCGTAGTAAATTATATATATGTATCAATATATATGATAGTCCATATAATAGAAGGTATATTTTCCAATGTAATTAACATATATTATGAATGTATAATTATAAATATATTACACTGTTAAAAAAACATGGAAATTTCATAGACAATTTGATGAGAATTTTCATAAACGTGATATTGAATTTCTGTTAATAGGAAGATTGTTATGCAATCTCTGAGTTTCAGAGGAAATTCAAAGGAATCTATGAGTTTTAAGTAGAATTGAGATGAAAATTCTACAATTTACTTGAATTTTTAATTGAACATGAAAATTTAGAATCAAAATAACTTGAATTTTCATTTTTTTTCGAATTTTCCTATTTTGACTAAATTTTCAGGAAACAATTGAACTGAAATTTACAAATTTCATTGATATCCAGGTGTGAAATTATTTGAAAATCGATGATATATTAATTTTTCAATAACGTGATTATCTAAAATTCCAGTAGAAATGTAACTTGTTAAAAATTTCCGTGATTTGGCACGGAAAATTTAGTTGGAAATTTTTAACAGTGTAGTGAATATTTTTTCGGCAAAATTCTCTCTAATGATTCATATATTATTCCATATATTATCATATATGAAAAATATATTTTTCCGTCTATGCTTTGCAGTATATGGTTTTTTTATGCGGGATAGGAAATTCAGTTATATCGAGTATCTTAGCCTTTGAAATTCAGTGATGCCCGTTTAAGATAGTCCACTTTTATGAGATGAATCAATTCGACCATTCCTACAATCAGTTATATCACGTGGTATTCCGGTATTATGTGTGAGTATGGTTTTTGTAACTCCTTTTTTGCAGAAAAGTAGTGGATAGTCAAAAGTTGTTTTAGTTTGACAGTTCCATGATTTCGGATTTTTATTTTTTGGTGCATTTTCTACAAACAGGCACAATTCTACCTAGTGCGGGCACCTTCATTCTTTCCTATTCCCGATTAATTCATATCTCAGGTATGTGACACTTGCACATGTGGAAGTTCTGTTGCATTTACTCTCGAATTCACTTCGAACTGTCGCAGAAGAAGTTTGACTTCAGATAGTTTTGGTCGAAGGTGTTCACGATCCCACCGTATGACTATGACAGCATGGTAGAAAAGTTTCCAAAGTTTGAAGGGTTTGATACCATTTTAACGGTAAAGGTCGGTTTCCCATGTAAGTTCATGTCAACTTCAGAAAATGGTCATTAGATGATTTTCTATAGTCCTTTCAATATTTCCAATGTTCGACAGATATATTCATGGCTGAAATCTGCAAATATCATGATTTTTCTCCAATTTTCCTTCAATTTTTGGTAGATATCAATATCTTCTTAATGCATTCTTCCAGTTCTTCAAATTGAAGTACCATGAGAGTAATGATTCTATTCATATGCAAGAGCATATGCTGTCGGCAGAAAAAAATTATCAAGTGAAATGCCGTACAATAAATTTCCTTCAGTAGACTTCTCGCATAATCGATTGAAAAGGAACAATAATGGATATTGAATTGAAAACTCAGATGTGGAAGTTTTTTTTATAAAAAAAGAAGAGAAAATTCTTTTCGTGTTGGAACGTAATTCTCATATTCACTTCATATTGCATACACTTCTATATAGCGAAACTACATTGAAGAAAATCAATAGTGAAGCGTGAATGGAATGCTTGGCAATGTGATGAACGGTATAAAGAATCGGCTTTGGACTTCAAGAATTTTCTCGAGCTAATAACGTGAGAAGGGCTTATAGATAGAAAAATGTCAGGTGCGGAATCATTTTCTTCACTGGAGAAATAAATAGAGCACGAAAGTGACAAATGCATGAAGTTATGTGTGGATGGGATAATTCAGAGACAGTACCCGTGCTAGATAGTGAGATTCATAATTTTTCTGAAGCATATTTTGAATCATTCTGAAACCTTAGTTCGAAATGTGATCGAACTTTTTGTATCAATTAATAGTAAGGATCGATTCACTCTGCCATTATTTAATGTTAGGATTCATCATTTTGAGACTGTGAAGTAGAAATTTATAATTCAATTTTTTCTGTTATAAATAAAAGTTTTACTGCATTGTTAGTTAATAATTTTGCGCTTCTTTGCGGTGATGTTGATCAAAGTTCAATTGTGAGTAGGAATGAACTATACTGCTGGAAAATTATTATTTATATATAATTCAATAAACGAAATCAAAATATTTAATCAATCATTTAGTGAGCTCGAAATTTTAATCATATCGAATATAAATGGATGATACGAAATTAATAAAATTAAATTTGAAATTTTATCCCATGTTATTAATCAAATTTCCATTGAACGGTAAATTCTCGTACACGGATTATTTCATAAATAGATGCAACTTGAGGCACTTCATGAAAATTCGAGGGACTGAGGATTCGAATGTTTTATTAATAAAAAAATTGAGTTAATACGTTATTCAATTTTTCATTGAAAATATTCACGTGCTATCGAAATTTTGCATAAAAATGAAAAATTGAACTGTAATCCTTTCTGAACTCAAATGAAAATTATTTCAGGGCATGTATCGATATTGTACTTTTCATTTTTTCAAGAGTATATTTTTTTGTAATACAGTAATTTTTTTTTCTTAACTACTGTAATTTTTGGATGATTGCAGAAATCGTTTTTTCTCGACTCCTCGTAGAATTATTGAATCCCTCGTGATTGTAGAACTCACCTCCAGTTCGTCTACAACTTCTGGTCCAAAGTAATTTTTCATTCCTCACAACAAAAATGACTATTTTGTGAAAATTTACCCTAAAACTCTGCGTGAATGCAGCCCCATATGACACTTTGCAAAAGTTCCAAACTTTTCCACTATTTCATTTGCTTTTGGCGTAAAAAAATTTTCTCCTGTTGAAATAAGTTGATATGTTGAGGAATAGAAGCGAAAGGAAAAATGCAACGCTTGGGAGAATGGGGTGGTAGGGTCGGCTGAGTGTGAACACTGCATGGCACTCCCTGCGGTAGAACATAGCAGAATATCGATGCCTCTGCTCCTCAAGCAGTTGGTCTTCGGTGAAGTTCGGAGATTGCGTGCGTAAAAATGCCTAAAAAGAGAAATACTTTAACACTTCTGTTTCTGCAGCTGCAAGTTGTGCTTTTCTAACTTTTTTTATAATATTGTCTGAAATATTGAAAGGTGATAAGTCTCATTTCATGCATTCATTCCATGGAGTATTCAGAATGGATTCATTAAAATTAATCCCTGATCAATTTGATAGAAAGCCGAAAATTCATTATTCATTCAACTTCGATTGTCAACTTCGTTAGCATGATGAACACGTGTATAGCATACATGTATATTTCTCTGTCTAATTGGGAGCATTCCATTTTAAATGGAGGGGCTAAATGGGGTACTTTGAAGCACATGTCCCCGTACCCCACTGTGCCCCACTCCTCCCTATTTTTTTTAATTTACGTATACCTTCGGTTTTTATGGCTTTTCGAGTCTCTTCTTTCCTAGAATCCTTTCCATTCTTTGCTTTTCTTTTCCTTCCCCTACTTCCAACACCATGAGTCGATTCTTCATTATCGTACTGCATTTGTTGAGGACCAAAGAAATCCATGGAACACCCTGATCGGTATAAGTGGTGGATAATGCAGGGCCTTAGTGTACCTTTCTGTCACTCTGATGGGAATGGCACACTTGTCCCCTTGCCTGTGTACCTCCCGCTCAGTTTGTGTAGGCCAATTCACGAGACGGTCACTTATCCAAGTAAGCAGCCTATTTTTAGTTACTCAACTTAGTAGATTCCAAGCTTACATGCAACCAAATAGCCAAATAGTGTTTTCAATTTTGAATACATTGATCTTCAGTAGAGAGGCGCAATCATAGATAAGTAATGGGAGGTATTATATTTCCTCAATTTCCGAATGAATTATTTGCTCATAGTTATTGATCCTTCAAGACAGAAGCGTTGGAGTCATTTCAGTATCATAAGTGTAAGGAGTCAGGAATTTCAAAAACTGGATATATATGAAAATGAAATAAAACCGAGTTATTGAAAATAGTTATTCTAATAAATTAATATCGTTTTGCAAAATACATTAAGTGTGATTTTCACAACGGCGCTCGTCGAACTGCCTTTTCCATGGCTTATCAACTGTAGGTGTCATCACTACCACTCACACTACCATACTCATACAGCAGTAATTTTCGAAAATTCTATCAGATATCACATGAGCTACAGCATTTGCACCTTTTGTTTTTTCTTTGAGGAATCAATAATCATGAACAAACAATTGATTCGAATGTTCAATAAATCCAGGCTTCGGGAGATTCATCACCTCCGTAAACCGTGAGTCGTCTGCCTCACTTGGGCTCGTGCTGCCCCTTTCATACCCGTGACAGCCTTCCCCCATCACCAAGTGTCACGTGACGTTGTCATAGCAGCTGTTGTAGTCGGGGTAGGGCTGTGTATAGCGCTCGGGCTGTGTGCGGCGTTTTGCATACGTTGCAACGTTCTTTGAATCCAAAGATATCTCAAGTTCATCTTAACCAGTGTTCATCAAAGTTCCATCTCAGACAGTAGAAATATTCCTAGTGTGACGTGTGGAGGAATCGCACGTAGTCGATTTTTCCTCCATCTTTAAATTCCATTTTAGATAAAATAATTAAAATAATGAGATTTCTATGGAAGAAAAAGTTACGGAAGACGCAAAAACCCGATTCAAAATTTTCGTACATTTCAATCCTCAATCTTCATCGAACGTTCATTTCTTTGATATTCAAAAAATGTCGTCATTTTTTCGGCTTACGGCCTTAGAAGAGAGTGAAAAAACATTCAACTTCCCTTTTCACCTTACCTCACCTGAAAAAATTGAAGTTTCCATTTTCGCGGTGATAACTTTCTACATTATAATCTTCTTGAGGGGGAACATCAGGCTCAATCGAAATACAGAATGAATCAAGGGAAAATTGTCAGATATTTTCGATCAATCTGAGAGTTATCTGCAAAATTTCAAAGAAAGTGATTGATTATAAAATTTGGGTAATTGTGCTTCAATCATTCCTTCACTCGATGTATCTAATTCTTTGATCTTCCATCATTTACGCGATAATATGAGTTGCAACTAATGAAAACTGAATAGGTTAGGAATTTAAAGACTTCAGGGAATTTGAGACTTCGCTCAATTCAAAAGCAGCTTGAATCTCAGGAACGAAATAACAGAAATATGATGGATCATTTTTGTGGACTCAGAAATAATGAGTCCTTTATTTCTTTGGATTAACGTTCATTTGATACAACACCTTTACAGCAGTCGTCAGGCCGTAGTTCAGAAGAAACGCAGTAGAAATAGAAACGGAAACCGAAACGTGTACGAACATGTGGAGCAAGAGTAGAACATATATATCAATAAGAAGACGGGAGTTGTCGCAGTCACATATTTCCGACAAAATAGATTTATCCTATTTCACCTCTTCGCTACTGAATTACGTACTCATTCATATTCCATGTGCATAACTAACGATAAAATAACGGAAGGCAGAAATTTATGATGATTATAAACTGGGCTGTTCATGAACGAAAGAGTAAAAGTGTTAGGGACATCTGTCCTCGAAAAGAGGACACTTGAAGTACGATTTCCATTTTTTAACCCTTTCACAAAAATTTACTGATGGAATCCACATATTTTTTCTTCGGAAGGAGATTGTGTGTTATTTTTTGAATTCCGAGTTTTTTTAACGCTTAGGGAGCGATTTTTGTTTTTGCAAAAAGTAGACTTATCGTGGGAAGTATACTTCAATCATTGATTTATCTGTATTGAAATGACACGTTCATTAATCTTCGAAACTAGAGAATGAATTAGTTTTTTCTATTCTGAAAAACTGTAGAAAAATGTAATTTTTCGAATCAATGTAAAAAAGTGACCTTCGCTGATTTAAGAATCGCTTAATTAACGCGAGTTCAACATCTGGGTTTTGACGGCTACAGTATACTTTCGATATAGTGCCTCTCGATACAGTGCCGTTCCCCTCGATATGAGCTCAGATCATTACCCCACCACGCTTGCTATCTTGTTTTTTTGGCAGCACTATGGCAAACGTGCGACACGTTCGCAATAGTGCCGTTGAGCAATGAGGTCCAAAAATCGAAAATTATGCTGTATTATTCAATTTTATTGCGCAGTTACATTCTTACGATAGAAAGATTAGAAAGATTAGAAAGTTCCTTTGTCATCAAAAAGTACTCGTAGCCTAGTCTCAGTACTTCTTGACGCAGCACATTTGCAGCATACCCACGATGCATTTGCGACTCTTTCACACAACAGTAATGTATAGGCACGCAAACATATCCTTTTTCTTAGGTTTTTTTTGGAAAAACTTTTACTCTAAAAGAAGTTCTGGAGAACTAAAGCTTCGAATCTAATTAAGTGTGAATGAAATGTATTTATTCCTTTCTGATTATTGGAACAAACATAAGTTTGTCGGAAATTTTGAATATTGACAAATTTAGATTTAAGGATGTATGATCGAGGGAGTGGGGGAAACGGTGATGGGGATTGGCTAGGGAGGTTGCGGGGTTCTCCCCTGTTTCTCCTATTGGCCGGCTGTGGAGCTCCTGAGAGCAGTGCAACGTTGCCATGTGTAGAATCATGACGAGAAGAGAAGCATCAAATGAAATAATTTGAATTTCAATTGGTTTTTTCTTCTCAGGATGAATAGATGCATAGTCTTTTGAAAATATTGTCAAGTTACTACTAATGTTACTAATGTTCCATACTTCGCGAGCTCGAATATTTAACATTTATTTAATTTATGGCCGTAACCCTTATTCCTCCATAAAAGCCCATGTAATTTCTGTCAATTTTCAATAATTTTTTCCTTTCTTATATGCATGGATAGCTACCCCGGACTTTTTACAATAATATTTGGCGAGGAATATTGTAACTATGAAAAAATTTTGACGCCCCAAATCGAAAATTGTTATCATGATTATACATCCTTAAAGATCATGGGCCGTTGGAAGTATTGAATTTAACAATACTAATAAATTGTCAAATGAACGACGTTTCACCAGTTTCATTCAGGCTTCCTCCGGTTCTGGAAAAAACACAAGAACCTGAGGAAGCCTGAATATAACAGACGACACGTCGTTCATTTGACAATTTATTAGTATTGTTAAATACCGACAGCAGTGACTGTGTGGTTAGAGCGGGGGGTTTGCCACGCAGAAGTTCTGGGTTCGAATCTCGGCGAGGGGAAGCCAAAAATTCGAAAAAGTTCTAATTTCACAGTTCCACTTAATCGAGCGGGAGTCTCGCAAGGGACGACTGTATTTGGGCAGGTTTTCCTCAAAAATGAGGTTTTTCCTCGTTCTTCGGCAAATGCGATACAGCGGGGGGAAATAAATGTAAAAGACCGAGAGGTCATGCATATGGAATAAATAAAAATAAAAAATAGTATTGTTAAATTCAATTTTCCAATATTTCCATGATCCTTAAATCTCAATTCATGAACATGGAAATGAAGATCACAACTGATTAAAAAATTTATCTGGAAACTGATAATCAGTATTTAATTAAAGTTTCATTTTAAGTCATGATGTTCAAGATAATTAACGCTGTTCCTAGAAGCTGTCTGTGACAGTTGCCCAAACGAAGATTAATTATACAGTATTGTAACTTCAGTTTCATCCCAAGATTTCACGTGTAACAGAGAAGTTTTTTGGGAGAAGACGTAACCGCACACTATACTCTCCAGCAATTTCCAACACTTCTGGGATATTCAAGCGTAAAACTATTCATTTTCATGGGATGAGAAACAATTTTCCAATATTTTAATGGATAGATGAGGGCAGTTTAGGGAAACGAAGTGTTAAACTTGGGAAAAAGTTCACTTCTAGACAATTGGAAAGTTTAATATGACTCCGTGTAATTTTTCTGGTGAAATTTCAAAAGAAAATTGACCATTTTTTCGTCTTTACATTTTCCGTTTCTATGTTTTATTTTTATCGAGTAACCCGAGATGAAAAATTGTGCGTCTCTGGAGTCTGTAGAGACGCGCGTCTCCGTCTCTTGTTGAGTCTCTCTCCGCGACAAGAGAGTGACTTTCAAGAGACGGCGATGAACGTCTCGACAGAGACGCTGAGAGACTTTGTGGAGATTCGTCCTGCAGAGACGCACAGAGACTCTGCGGAGACGCCTCTCCATAGAGATGTACAGAGACTCTGCAGAGATGCATCTCTATAGAGACGCACAGAGACTCTGAAGAAATGCTCTGTAGAGATCTGTGGATAAATTAGAATGATTAATAAGAATAATTAACTTTCTTTTGTCCTACATCATTTATTAGAAAAAATTAAATCGCAAATTGAGGAAGAACACACTATGAAAATTTCAACATATACACGTGATGAAAGTTCCAAACTAAAATTTCTAAACGAAAACTGAAATGAAGCTAAAATGTATAATGAAAAAAAAACGCTTCAACACCTGCGAAAAATAGTACATTAGCTACTATTACCTGCACCTCGTGTAGTGAGTCAAATTAACAGCAGTTATAGTTATAACAGCGATCGATCAAAATGATCTGAGATTTTTTTAGAACAAAGACCTCTACGAAAAAATCGAAAAATATTCTCTAACAATGTCCACATATTGGAGCATCCTCTCAGTCATTTTCAGATTTCATCATGGAGTCCATCATGTTGGAAAAAATTCTTGAATCATCTTGTTACTGAAGTCCATTTTACCCATTCTCCCTGACTTTCCACTCAAGTTCTTCACGTACTCTCTATCCTTTCTGTTTTTTCCTGTTCAGTCATGAATTATTCTCTCCCAATCACCTCCTTTCACATAAAAATTTCAGAAATGTACCAAGAGGAGAGATGGCAACTTGGATATTTTTCGAGTTCTAGGACTTGGAAAAATTCGTTCGAAGTTTTCGAAATTTATAAATTTTAAAGAAATTTTCCTAAGTTCTAAAACTCAAAAAAAATCTAAGTTATAATCTCTCCAGCGTCTCTCGCAGTCTCTCCAAAATGTCGATCATTTGAGAGACCTGAGTCTCTGAGCTCGAAGACGCTAGGAGATTCCAAAAGTTTTTACAGAGACTCTGCGAGACGCGTGAGACGCTGTAGAGACTCCGCGAGATCTCTGAGCGTCTCTAGAGACTCTCAGAGACGGAGAAATTTCATCTCGGGAATTGACTGTTTACAATATACCTCGTTTCTACATTAAGATTAAACATTGCTCAAATTTGCGGCAAAGAGGCAACCTTATTCCCCTTTTTTCATTTAAAAATTCAGCACTATTCTTAAATTTAATATTCTGCCACTACATACTGGTTCATTATTTTATTCCATTACTGGAAATCACTCAGTTTAATTGAGATTATGACTTCGAAACTGAATCGACTTGGGCCGAGAAAGAATCGACACAATGAGCCAATATCAACGTGTGATATTGATCCCATGTTCAGATGTATCAATACAGGTCCTACCAGGCCAATGTAGATTCAATATGAATCCATTGTTGAAGCTAATATTACCAAGTAATATGAGCTTGGTGCTGACCCAATATAGTGTTGATGTTGGCTCAATGATAATATCCATTTTCGACCAATATTTGCTCCATCTTATTCAATTGAGATTAACGACATCGAATAACCTGATGCTGGATAGATTGTTCAATCTGTTCTCCCATTTTGGTGATCCTTAGACCAGGATGAGAAAAAGTTCATTGAATAATTATTCATGTGATAACAAATATAATGTACGATACATATAATACCCAGGAAAAAATGGATAAATCTAGTTGTGCCTAATTTGATCGGAATGTTCAAATTGGATCAGATCTCAATATTGACTGAATCTAATCAGATCAAATTGGATTTGAGTACATTCTATTGGTTTCTCGATCTAGAAAAATCATCAGATTTGGTCAGAACAGGACAATTTGAATCTGAACCATTTCCATACTTCTGATTCAAACCAGTCATATTGAGTGTCATGTTCGATACATCCAAATCGAACTACATTCAATCTGATTTGAATAAATACGATCAAGTTTCAAGTTATCATTTACTTTAGACTTTATTTTACTTTAAAATTCTGTTTCATTTTGCCTCACAGCTTATTCTACTCGATCTCTCCCGTATTGGAATAATGAAAATATAGGAACATTCATTATTTAGTTGAGAATCATGGCATAAATAGATGCAGATTATGTTCACTCATTACAATTGTTGATCAGTATAGATAGAATGCTGATAAATATGGAGTAAAAAACTTTCAAATTGGTATTAATATTCGATCTATGATGTATTGATAAAAAGTGAAGATAATATTGACGGAAATGTGTAATATATAGTAATACTGCTTAGTCGTGACTTTTCTTAACTTTCCCATAATTCGATCCGATGTAGGGTTTTGCGATCTGGAGAAATGGAGAGTAGAATAGAGAACTTAAAAAACCAACTTCTCATTAGAGCTCCTCTTTGTGGCACTATTTCCCCGTCACAAATAGCAGTTTTCCCTCAGTTGAACAGTACATACATGGAAACTTCAATTTGACAATCATTTATCAATTTTATTCGCTAAAAGTATTTAAATGTCACATGAGAAAAATTATCTGTACGTTCAGTGACAAGAGGGTCGCATCTGTAGGGATGTAACGTCTCGAGGTCACTAACAATCCTATCGCATTTAACTACGCACTCTATTATTTTATGCATAAACTAAAGAGCTAGAGGCTGCTCGTATATTTTCGAGGATAATTGTGAACATATTCTTGCTGCTGAATGTGGGCAATAACAACGTAAAATTGTCCTTTCAGTGTATTAAGTTTCTATCGTGAGGGGACACAGTTAAAGCCGAACTCCTAGAATCAACCGTTGGATTCCTGAAGTAAACAGTGTTGAAAACTCTCCCCGTACTCGAACGGCGATCAGTTTCTTCTCATTCATTCTAGTTTCAGGTCCTTGATACTTCAATGAAGTTGGGTTTGATTATTGTGAAGAGAAAAAACATTTTGTTGATTATTCAATCATATCGAGTGAATCTAGAATTCGATGGTTGCTAATTATTCAACCCTAGACCGGTCATTCTATTCTATTATTCTTTTCCTACAATTAGTCGGTTAAGCTGATTTTTTTTTTTTTTTTAATTAAAATTTATTTGATGTCGCTTTTCAACTGCTAAGGTCATCAGCGACATATAAAGTATAATACAAGTTACAAAATTTACAGAGTTTGTGAAAGAATAGAAAGAAAAATTTATACTAGGTATTCTATTGTTTTTGTTTGTCCTTCTTTGGTGTCCAGAATAACTTTCAGGTTCCTTGGAAGTCCTAGATTGGTTCTTGTCCGTAGTGTTGGTTGACATTCAATGAGTATATGCTTCACTGACAAAACTTCATTGCAATGTTTGCATAGATTTGGGGTGTTCTTCGTGATTAGGTGGACATGATTGAGGGGTTGAGTGAAAATTCTGAAGAAATTGACTTTCATCATTGAAAGGTTCAGTAAAGTGTTAACTTTTTTAAAGAACATTTTCTGCAAATTTGATGAAAAAAATGAAATAAATCCGAGGAGCTGGGGGAATCCTCCTAATGCTGAATCAAATTGTCTAGTGAGGAACATTGCTTAGAAGTCGCTGAACGCACTTGAGCAGTGTAGAGGAAACTTGGCAACGTCTGTCATGTTTCATGAAGCTTTTATTCATTTTTGCATTTCCTAATAGCATTTTAAATTCTTTTATGCTCCAGAATTATTTAGTTCTGAGTGACGCGTCTATCCCTAGCTCATGTTAATTTCATACTTTCCAACGATATCATTCGTATAAGAGGCAATGAATGTGACTAAAATCGTATCGCAGGATTATTATATGAGCTCCTATTAAAAAAAAAATCTTCAGTTTATCTCCCAATCGATATGAGAATCTAACCATCTGAATACACTTATCTGTTAAATGTGGTTCTTTAACGTTCCAGACTATTTTGTATTATTCATAATGAAATTCTGGGATTCAAATACTGTTGGGGAACTGAAGTTTCTCTTCAGAAACCAAAACCACAAGACTTTTATCATCCTAAATATCCATTATGAATGAAGTATTCAGCAATTAGCAATAATATTCAGAGTCTCTTTATTGCACATGAATAAATGCTGAGAATATTCGTTTTGCATTAAAGTCAATTAATCACAGTATTTTTACAATTGGCAAATACATTGCCTTGGATACTGCCTACTTCGCTTTCTTTCTTTGACCAATGTTAGTGTGAGACTTGCATTTACACTTGTAGTATACATATGCGCTGGCGCTTTATCCTCGACTATCAACGGACCTTTCCATCTACGTCATCCAATTCGTAAACGGAATGACTTTGTCCTAAAACTTCGTCGGCGAATTGTGATTACACATATGATTCTTTTCCGTAGATGGATGATATTTTCAATACTCATACAGATGTAGACCTATTGTGGACGACTTTTATATTAATTATATGCAACAGAGGGTATATTTCACTGTTCAATTATTGTCGTTCATTCCTTCAACTAATCTCACTGTATTGACGATAATCGACTGATACTATATCCACTGCGATTTCAGTGGTTAGTATGAGAGCTCAATTCCAAAATCGTCTGCAGAACCAAACTGTATGAGAGACTAAAGTTCGTCTACTTCTTTTTTTACCAAAATGTTCCGTTGACGGATCGAATTCCCTGAAGGGAAAGAATTCGTTGATTGCTGCAAAGGGGACTCCGGACAAATAAATTGTGATAGCAACGGGAACCTCAATATCGAACCAACAGCTAACAGTGGAATTTTCAGATTCAGTCTAGCTACATGAACCGATTGAGCGCAGATGGTTACTTTGGATTTTCATAAATATTGATCAGGTGAAGAAAAACATTCATACCTTCAGGAACCGAGTACATTCTTTCGAAAAGGAATTCAATTGATCTCCTCTTGAACCTTATCGATTTTATCCCCTACGTGAGAATAACAGCCTTCAGCCCTCTCCACCGCCCTCAATGTTCTGCATGTGATCTCGGTTCTGTGGGTTGATGTGGTGCACGTTGTGGTTCACCCGCTGTTGGGCATTTCCTAACGGCGTCAAATCATTTCTTTGTGAGTTCAGACTCTGTGTATTAGTCCATCTACTCAGACAGAACCTTGGTTGAAAATTTTCCCTAATTTCAAAACTGACATTTATTAAAAATGGAAATCTTCTTAATATAAAAAGGAAAGGAAATATCGATCGTAACCGTAAGACCGAATTAATTATGTTATTTCCTTTCCTTTTTTACTATTATAAAAAAATAAAGTTTATAAAACTATTATAAACTTATCAGCTGTTATTATTATTATTATTCGATTATTGATTTTTTATCTATCGCTCGATCGGAGGAGTACACCGAATCGTCGCAATTATCTTTCTTTTTTTCAAATACTTGAAATAATTAATTATATAATTATAAAATAATATGATTATTATTAAATTATCGATTGTATTATCGATCGTTTGATGATGAGAGAAAACCGAATTACCGAGATTTTTTTTCTTTTTTTTTGAAATAATTGAAATAATTATTTATATGATTTTAAAATATTGTTACGATGATTATTATTATTTCATAATTGATTTTCTCATCGATCGCTTGATTATAAGAGAAAACCGAATTACCGAGATTTTTTTTCTTTTTTTGAAATAATTGAAATAATTATTTACATGATTTTAAAATATTGTTACCATGATTATTATTATTTCATAATTGATTTTCTGATCGATCGCTTGATTATAAGAGAAAGCCGAATTACCGAGATTTTTTTTCTTTTTATGAAATAATTGAAATCTACATATAAAAAGGAGAGGAAGATATCGATCGTAAGAGTAAGACGAATTTCTCCCATTACAAAATTATGGAATTGATAAAATTATCATAAATCATGAAGTATTATCATTATTATTATTTTATCGATTTATCGATCGTAGAAGTCTATCCATCGCCATTATATCAGTTCCTCTCTTCTTTTGCCATTGTAAAAAAAATTGAAAATTTAAATAATTATTAGTTTATTATTATATTATATATTGCGTTATGATATATATTCTCATTATATATTATAGCATATATTATATAAGAATATGCCTTATAATTAATTAAATATCATGGGAGATTGGAAGATTATGAATACAATACTAAGATACGTCATAATGTATTACTATTATTACACGGTAAATAGGCGAGATAGGGTGAAATGCACGTTAATTTGGGATCAGGAGGGAGTTTTTCGCTATTATCTCGGTGAATAAGCGGGGTAGAGCGAAACGGACTTTAATAGGGGAACAGGAAAGAGTTTTTTCAGTTTTTCCCTATTATCTTGGTGAATAAACGAGATAGAGCGAAAGAGCTATTAATTCGGGATCAGGAGGGATTTTTGTTATTTTTTTGCTATTATTTCGGTGAATAAACGAGATAGAGCGGTATGGACATTAATATGGGATGAGGAGGGACTTTTTCCAATTTTTCGCTTTTATTTCGGTGAATAAACGAGATAGAGCGAAAGAGCTATTAATTCGGGATCAGGAGGGATTTTTGTTATTTTTTTGCTATTATTTCGGTGAATAAACGAGATAGAGCGATATGGACATTAATATGGGATGAGAAGGGACTTTTTCCAGTTTTTCGCTATTATTTCGGTGAATAAACGAGATAGAGCGAAATAGCCATTAATTCGGGATCAGGAGGGGAGTTGTTTTAGTTTTCCGTTATTATCTCGGCGAATGAGCGAGATAGAGCGAAATAGCCATCAGTTCAGGAGCAGGAGGGAGTTTTTTCAGTTTTTCGTTATTATTTCGGTGATTGAGTGAGATAGAGCGATATAGACATTAATATGGGATGAGGAGGGAGTTTTTCCAGTTTTTCGCTATTATTTCGGTGAATAAACGAGGTAGAGCGAAATAGCCATTAATTCGGGATCAGGAAGGAGTTTTGCTTCCGAATGGAAGCTTTTTTTAGTTTTTCGTTGTTATTTCGGCGGATGAGCGAGATGCAGCGATATGGACATTACTGTGGGATGAGGAGGGACTTTTTTCAGTTTTTCGCTATTATCTCGGCGAATGAGCGAGTTAGAGCGAAAGAGGCATTAATTCTGGATCAGGAAGGATTTTTGTTATTTGTTTGCTATTATCTCGGCGAATGAGCGAGATAGAGCGATATGGACATTAATATGGGACAAGGAGGGACTTTTTTCAGTTTTTCGCTATTATCTCGGCGAATGAGCGAGATAAAGCGAAATAGCCATCAGTTCGGGATCAGGAGGGAGTTTTTTTAGTTTTTCGTTATTATTTCGGCGGATGAGTGAGATAGATCGATATGGACATCAATATGGGATGAGGAGGGACTCTTTCCAGTTTTTCGCTATTATTCCGGTGAATATACGAGATAGAGTGAAGTAGCCATTAATTTGGGATCGGGAGAGAGTTTCATTATTTTTTTGCTGTTATCTCGGCGAATGAGCGAGATAGAGCGATATGGACATTAATATGGGATGAGGAGGGACTTTTTTCAGTTTTTCGCTATTATTTCAGTGAATAAACGAGATCGAGTGAAATGAACTCTAATATGGGAACAGGAGGTAGTTTTTCCAGTTTTTCGCTATTATTACGGTGAATAAACGAGATAGAGTGAAATAGCCATTAATTCGGGATCAGGAGGGATTTTTGTTATTTTTTTGCTATTATCTCGGCGAATGAGCGAGATAGAGCGATATGGACGACAATATGGGATGAGGAGGGACTTTTTCCCGTTTTTCGCTATGATTCCCGTGAATGTACGAGATATAGCGAAATAGCCATTAATTCGGGATCAGGAGAGAGTTCCCTTATTTTTTTGCTGTTATCTCGGCGAATGAGCGAGATAGAGCGAAATGGACATTAGTTCGGGATCAGGAGGAAGTTTTTTCAGATTCTAGCCATTATTTCGGTGAATGATTGAGATGAGGCGAAATAGACATTAGTTCGGGATCAGGAGGGATTTTTTTCAGTTTTTCGCTATTATCTCGGTAAATAAGCGAGATAGAGCCATTAATTCGGGATCAGGAGGGATCTTCATTTTTTTCCCATTATCTCGGCGAATGAGCGAGATAGAGTGGAATGGAAATTGGATATGGAATAAGGAGGGAGTTTTTTCAGTTTTTCGCTCTCGGTAGATAAGCGAGATAGAGCGAAATAGACATTAATTCGAGATTAGGAAGGAGTTTTTCCAAGTTGTTCGCTGTTTCCTCGGCGCATAAGCGAGATAGAGCGGAATGGACTCCAATTTGGGATCAGGAGGGAGTTTTTTTCAGTTTTCCGCTATTATCTCGACGAATAAGCGAGGCAGAACGAAATAGACATTCATTGGAGATCAGGAGGGAGTTTTCTCAGCTGTTCGCAATTTTCTCGGCGAATGAACGAGATAGAGTCGAGTGGACATGAATATACGATCAGGAGGAAGTTTTTTCAGTTTTTCGCTATCATCTCGGTGAATGAGCGAAATAGAGCAAAATAGACATTAGTTTGGGATCAGGAGGAAATTTTTCCAGGTTTTGGTTATTATCTTGGTGAATAAGCGAGATAGAGTGAAATAGACATTGATTTGGGATCAGGAGGGAGTTTGAGCAGTTCTCCGCTATTGTCTCGGTCAATAAGGGAGATAGAGCGAAATGCACATTAATATGAGATCAAGAGGGAGTTTTTTTCGTTTTTTTTCTGCGATTATCTCGGTACATAAGTGAAACATCAAATAGACCTCAGAATGGGATGACCTCTCCAATTTCCAATCAAATTACCATTCACAATGACAATTAATGAAAGTCAAGGACAAACTTCAGATGAATTTGACTTAGATCTCCGTAGAGATATTCTCAGTCATGGACAATTGTATGTTACATTTCCGAGAGTTCATTGATTTGAATCTTTCCAAATTTCAATGGGAAACCAACAAGAATCCCATTATATAAGGATTTTGTTCATACAGAATTATACGCTTGATAAAAACTCGAAAATTCCTTTCTCGGATCATGGTTTTCTGAAAAATTTTCGATTCTAAAATTCTTTTTGGCATCGATATTTCTTCGGAGATTCAGAATTTTTCTCATCAATACATCTAAGCGAATATTGAGGAAAAGCGCGTGCGCAGCACGCGCGGACACTTCTCGTATTCAAAAATGAAAAACTCGAAAACTGCAATCAGAAAATATTCAGAGAATTTATTCTTGATTTTAAAAAGTATTCATCAAAGAAGATATCCACACAGCTTAACTCTGATATTTTTTCCTCATCGATAGAACACCTACAAGAGCTTAAGACGTCATGAGATTTTTTTTCTCCTCAACTGAGATTGAATGATCAGGGGGACAGAGTTTCACAAGAGGGGGGATTTGACACTCATATTTCATAAAAGAAGGGAGGCCAGGAATCTTAGATTTCGCAATTTGTCAGTCTCTAATTGGGAGAAGAAATCCCCTTCTCTGTTCTTTTTTTCCATGTTATTCGTGAAGCTCAGGTCTTTTTTTGCGCACAGTTCTTCATTTTTTTCATTCCCTCTGTATTGCCAGCTTGCTGCCCGTGTCACGTTTCTTTCTACTGTTTTTTACTCCCTCACAGAAATGAATATAGAGAACATATATACGAATACACTTTTTTCTATCAATATAAAAACAAAAATCCTCTATTTTGCTTTATTGAGAGAAATCAAAAATATCTGATTATGTGATTAGAATGTTTCATTTCATTTTCATCTTTCATGAATCATCGTGATTATTGAATTGTCATGGATATGGTGAAATCAATAGCCAAGTGACAGAATGATTGACTCTTTAACACACAGGGAAACTAGAATTTTGGGGAGTTGATTGCTGGTCAACTGAGAGACAGCTACTTGATTCGGGCTTATCAGCTGACACTCCGAATAATGAAGCCCTTGCTGTTGAGATTTGCTGGGTTGTTGAAGTAGGTTTATCCTTCGAGAAGGACATTTCTAACTCAGAGAATAATTCAGGGAATCAAAGAACATTAATTTTTGTTTTATGTTATTGAATGTCATCTTTCTCCCATCTTAGTTAGGCGTATTTTGTAACTGCTTAAGAATTTTTATTCCTGTATAGATCTCAATTTTTGTCCCTGTTTAGTGTCACTGTCGGGAATCATACCCAAGCCTACCGCGTGTGAATCATTGAATATATCCATAGCGCCAGACTGCCGGACTCACATGAAATTTATGCAGAAATTATGTAAGATTTAGAGAAGTAGGTCCGTCTATAAATTACGTTATATGTTGAGGAGAGGGGGTGGGGCATCTCATATCTGTGAGAAAATGTGATAGGGGAGTCCAGGGAATCTTGAAAATTGCGATGTCACAGAAGTCAAAACTAAATTTTTTTTTTAATTCAAATTTTTTCTGTTGATTTCAGGCATTAAATATTATTCTAGGCTTAAAGAATTTCCTAAGAAGAATATAAACGAAATAGTCACAAGTAAACAATTTTTGGCAAGAGCCCTTCATTTTATTTCGATAAACTAATAAATAATCTCTTTTTTGCCTCCGAATGAAAGCATTATGAACGCGATTTTTTTCGACTTCGAGATTTTATCGGAATATGACTCAGATTGTTCCAAAACGCCGAGAAATTACATTTTCAAAAAATGTCTGTATGTATGTGTGTGTGTGACAGATATCAGCTCATTGCTCCGGAACGGTAATACTTGGTGAGCTGAAAATCCAGCAGTACTTTCCCTCCCCATGCAAATTACTGACAGGGAAATTTGAGCAAAATCGGTTGAGTACTTTCCGAAAAAAATCCAATTTTCGGAAAATTGTTTTTCGATTTTTCTCCACGAAGAATTGATTCACAGCCCCCACTCTCAGCGATGAAATACATCTCATTTGAGCTCACAATTTTCACTCGGGGTAAATGTTGCTGAGATTTTTCATTTGCAGATAATCTCAATTACAGTGTTTTTTATCCTGAATTTAGTATACACGATAGCTCAAAAACTATTTGAGTTAGAGACTTCAAATTTCGTCAGTTTGTGCATCTAAGGAACGAAAGGTTTGGTATTGAAATTGGGCGAAATCGGTTCAGTAGTAGCTGAGATATTGGCGAAAAACCATTTTATGGAAAGAGGTTATATCTCGAAAACTATCCAAGCAATTACATCCAAGTTCAGCCTAAAGGATTCATCTCAATGAGCCCCACAAATGGTGAGAATTTCAGATTTTTCAGAAGAAGTCTCTTGGAAGAGTGTTCGATAAATTAGTTTTTTTCAAAAATCACGGTTTTTCTAATCTTCCTCCCTAGGAACACTACTATTTTTCATTCCAACATTCGAAAATAGACCATTTTTTTCTAGAAAATGAGTATCTTTTTATTCTAACGACAATCAGAAAGAATAGAAATCCTATTTGGAACCCGAACTTCAATTTTTCAGATTTGTCGTAGGATCTTCCATTTATGATTGAAAAATTGATTGTTTTTTTTGTGGTAAAAATGAATGAATGAAGTTCACCAAAGATCGAACCATCATTGAATCGATCCTCACAAGTGAATTTCCTTCGAAAGAATGTCCACTTATGACAATTCCACAAATTAGGAGAATTGGTGGTTGGAGGAAATTGAGAAACAGAAAGAAAGAAATAAAGAAGTATCAAAAATTATTGTGCATTGAGAAACGTCTTGGCTGAGTATTATTAAATTTGCCCGATTCTGTCCGATGATTTTTATGTGGGACAGGTAAGTCAATTGGATTTTCAGCCCATAATTAAGCTTTTCTGTTCTTTCATTTCTCATGAATAAATATTATCCCTAGCGAATTCATTTATACGGATATTCAAGTATTTTTTCAGTATAATTTCGGTATAGTAGACATTGTGTAGGATTCTGGTATAATTTTCAGATCATACCCAAATCACCATTATTTTCCTTTCTTTACTACTAAAATCAAAATATCGTTAATTTTCGAATAGAGGATTGTGGAATTCTTTGATTGAAAACAATGTGTCACTAAAAAAAATATGAATTGGTCCGTGCAATCAATCTGTATGAATATCGTCGCCATAGAAGCAAAGAGGCCCAAGTACTATACTTATACATTGGACCTACGCCCCTTGGTGTCAAATAATGACGAATATGAATAGTAATTTCATGGATAATATATATAAAAATTCCATTCGGAAGCATTTCGCCAATCAAATTGGCAAAACATTAAATGTCGCACAAGGAGTGGGGCTTGCGAATAACGCACAGGATGTAACGCTTCCGCTTGTTTCCAATTCATTCCCTCAAGATATCCGCTTTTTTACAAATATTTCATTATGATTTTGCCGAGAAAACTACCCGATGAAGAACGTTTGGATCCAATTATATATGATGGGATCCAAAGAGTCAGATATGCATGGAATATTTACTATACTAAATTTTGGCGCGATCCAAGTGGATCCAAGCATATCTGAAAATGTTCATCTAGATAGATCATGATCTATTTATAATAAATGAATTGATTGCTTTGAGTGAGAATTCTGTCTTTCACTCGTAGTTTTCTATGCGGTTTACGCGGAAGAAAGAGAAAAAAAAAAGTACAATTCTGGAGGTGACGGAACTCGAACCTCGTTCTCTCCGATGATCTCCGTTGCTCCATATCCACTTAGTCCTTGCGGACATCGAGATGAAGGGAATCGAGTCCTTATGCAGAATGAGAGAATAACTCATGCGGTGATTGTTTAATATAAAAAATTTGAAATTATTGAATAATTATGAAGGACAAAAAAGTAATTGGGGTAACACATAGTCTCATACCACAATGATGAATTTGACAGAAACGATGACAATACTTACTGAATTGATGCAATGAAGACTGTATAAGTGAAAGAATTATCATTATTGATAATTCAGTAGTGGAGAGGTTGAACAGCATAATTTGATTCCATTTCCAATACTTTTCTGGGAGTAATTCGGAAAATGAGCATGATAATGCGATCTTGCGT
The DNA here is from genome assembly GCA_963921955.1 of Aleiodes alternator. NCBI lineage: Eukaryota > Metazoa > Arthropoda > Insecta > Hymenoptera > Braconidae > Aleiodes > Aleiodes alternator. The sequence continues at coordinate 5,536,625 of OY998106.1, forward strand.
AACCCTATATTTGCGGCTCTTAAAATTATCTACACAAAAAAGTTGGGCAAAAATGGGCATATCTCCACCAATTTCAGAGATATTCGTGAAGAAGAGCGGAAAAAATTGATCTATCCTGTCTTACGTCTTCACTATTGAATTAACGACTCAAATTGATCAAAATTGCTCATTTGTTGTTTAAAATAATATCGTTCTCAAAATCCTCAATATAGTTGTATGGATTGCTGTTTCTACCAAGTAATTATTTGGTGAGGAATAGGATGAAAAATTGAAAAATTGTGATTAATAACAAAATAGCTGAGTGATGCAGTAATACTTCAAAGTCCTAAATTCCTACATTGCGTAAAAGAGAAAAATGGGCCAGTCTCTGAAATGAATACAAGCCTCCGAAATATACAATTTATCTCAGATCTGGTCTCAGCTAGAACTTTGAATATATTTATGTCTGCTTAGATGTACCTCCTCAACTCATCTCTATAGATGCTCATATATGGTTGCATCTGAGCAGATATGATTATATATACTTATATATGTTTGTATATAAGTATATCTGCTCAGATATAAGCCCTCAACTCACTCTATATATGATCATATATAACCAGATCGGAGCATATATGGCTATGTATACTTATATATGCTTGGATATACATATATCTGCTTGAATATAAATGCTCAGGTCAATTTCATATCTGTTGATTTATGACTCATCATCAATCTTTTATGTTCTGCTCATGTTGATATAGACATTCATGTTGATATACAACTACAATTGTTGAATTATGAGACATAAAAGTGACAGTGTGGCGTTACAATGCAGGAGAACTTCAATGGAAATGTGATGGAATGTGATATAGGGGGAGAAGGGGTATGAAAATTTTGAAATTCATGAAACGTAATTCATGGATGGCTCCAGCATGATAATGAATCGAATGCGAAGACTGCAATAAAAAATAAATTTTGAATGAAAGCTTATATGAATATGAGAAATCCAATAAAATTCTGAGTTAACTGACCGTTTCTTATAATCAATACTAATTAGTGAAGAGATTCTATGTTGAGGAAGAGATTGAAACGTAGAAAATATCTTAAAAAATACAGGAAAAATTGGAAATTTACGATCCAACATCAAAATTATGGACCGTCTTATAACTCGGTAATGAATCATCATTGTTGCTGCATTAATTTGTTTTCAATGTCCGGAAGATAGTTTTCAATTACGAGTAACAAATTTTGGGTACTTCAATAATGTCAATTATCCTATAATCGATTTGGTTTTTAGGATTGAAAACCAGAAATATACTGTTATTGTTGTTTCTTTGCGCGTGAATTCGAAGGTATTGTTGGTCACTCGCAACTTTTCCGGGGTTTCATTGCTGACTCGCTACACTTGCTCGTAAATAGTTTTCATCCTTTTCTTCTATGCAGCCCTATGAACGTGCCACAAAAATTTAGTAAAGTCTAAAAAATTTCATTTTTTTCTGTAAATATTCAATATTTTGAGCTATTATTAAACTTTCGTACATTTCATAAATCGAGAAATTCATTGTGCAATAACTTATTATTATTCATGTACAGTGACATGAGAAATTGGAAGGTTATAAAAACAGAACTACAATTTTGAATTCCATATGAACTATTATTGCGGCAAGGGCCTAGCTTTCGACATGGAAAGGTCAATGACCCGGTATCTGTCGGGGATTGGGCAATTACTTGCCAACTTGTCATCTTCGGATTAATTCACACAATCTTCGGTTTTGACACCCCCCCCCTCTTGTGGAAGAACAAGAGTGTTACGGCTACAAGCCGAAAAACACGTAGATTTGAATAATGTTTTAAAACAGAAAATAGTAGATTATTCGTAGTAATCACGGTTGTGGTTGTAACCAAAAATAAAAAATAAGGGATCGGTTTGCCGCAGTAAGACACTGAAGTGTACCGATGTCTGAAGGAAGATGTTGTTGGACAGAATAAGTTTATTCAAAATTAAATGTTATAATTTGTATATTTTCAACTAACATCAAATAATTTATTGGAGGATAAATCAAACATCTAATCTGAGTCAATACGATGAAAGAAAATTGTAATCGCTTCAGCGTAAAATTGAACTTACAGTTGGAATTGAAAGAAATTAACAACGGTTTGAGTTGTTGAAATTCTGGTGAATGTTTGTTGGCGATGCAGATGACTCTCTTGTTGTGCAATTGGCCTGATGCACGATACTGGATCCCAATAGATGAAGTTCAGGATGCTCGAACGATATTTGTTGGTTCATTGTGGAATGACTCAAACGTTTCTTCTCGAAAATGCTTCTACTTGACTTTGAATTAAAGACTTCGAAGGTATGAATACTTTAGTTGATCGAGTACAATTTGAGTAGAGTAAGATTCTAGATAGAAGTCTAGTGGCTGGAGATGTTAACTCGGACAGAGTAACACTACTGAGTGTGGACTTGTTACTGAAGGCCTGATGACCAGAATAACGTTGTAGATGAGACTTGGTGAAGAGTTGTGGGTTAATCACCTTTTATAGTAAAAATGGGCTGGGCGTATCCACAAAACTCTGTTTGGTTCCAGAACTCTGTTTGATTCCAAATTTCCAGTTCTTTTTGGTACCGCCGTTTCGTAGAGGGAGAGGTCGTATATGAGGGTTGTAAATTTCCCTATGATAAGGCGACCGCTCCGCACCTTTCGCTCTCCACTCAATCATCTTCGTTGTATTGTGTCAATATTCACGTTTTCGGTTGTCGGCTTGCCTTTGATCTCTGGTGTAATAAAATTATAATTTTCTATGAAGTGATATCCGTAGGCTCTATTGTCTACTCGAAATCGCTTCATTCGTTTCCTCCTTTTATTATTTTTTGTTTCTTATTCGTTGCCAAGCACAAAGAATGATAAGAACGGCAATGCAGCTTATCATTTCCGTTTATTTTCTCGGGCCAGGTAGAATAATTAAAATGTATTTAGAAATATCATTTTCACTAAATTTATTGAGCAAGTTATTTGTATTTCCCATGCATTTTTCCTAGCATCTCTATGATTTTGTTGGGGATCGCAACAAGAGTAAGGTCTTCAGTCGATCGGCGGAAGTTTACGTGAAAGGAAGAGTTTTCGGTTATAGATAAAGCTAGAGATAGAGACTCTACACCTCGATCTCTGGACTGACTCTACGGCTTTCACCTTCGGCAAAAATACAATCCACTAAATTTGGTGAAAATACAGGACTATTTTCGTGTAAATTATGGCAGCAACTTCAGTGTTGAACTAGTTGAGAAAGTGAATACTATGGATAACAATCTACGACAACGCCTTGCGGCTAAATCCAGTGTTTTTATTAGAATCAAAAAACCTTCTCCTAAACACCTTTGCCAAGCTGCCACCGGTTCCTAACATCGGTTCATTTTGGAACAACTGTAATCCACATGTATTTCACGTTTAGATTTTACACATTTCGTAAGGCGGAGAGACCGTACGAGTGATTTTTATTCACCCCAAGAGTGATAATTACTTGTATCTCCTCTCTGACTCATCAAACGTGTTAAACTTTACCGTCACAAATACGTGAATTATAGCTGTTACGGAATTTTGAATTTTTGCGTTATCTAGCAATTTTCGCGGGACAGAATTAAGTACGAGCTCTTCAATTCTGCTTATTACTATCATCAGATAAGTGATCAATTTATTAAACAGTACACTAGAACAGTGTGTCAATAGTTGGTACTCTGTCAATAATGAGTGTTTTTATTTTATCCTTGAAAGATTGGGAGAAATTAAATAACTGCTAATATTCATGGATAATATTTTTAAAGAAGAATAATGCAATTTCTACATGCTCTCTTTTCTCGTATTCATGGATGGAAAGCTCGTACAAAATCATTAATCAACTCATCAGGATATTGTTCAGTATTGTATTGGAATTTCATGCAAACTATATAATAAATGAGGTTCTGGAAATTTAAAAGTTATATCATGCTAACCGTTCACTGAACATAAATGTTTTTCGGAGTCATTTCATTATTAATGCATCTCTAATTGGATATTTATAAAACGATTCAATAATTCGCGATACATTGGGGAAGAAAATATTGTTATACCCGTAGCTACCCGTTAAAGATTGTGAATCAGAATAGACTACGATAATAGAAATTTATTGATTCTACGTAAAGTAATCGTATCAGTAGCATTGGCATCCGAATTACTTATCTGCTGAATCGACCTGATGACTGACAGAATATTCAACCATACCATTGGTGCAGGAAGTAAACAGCTTATAAATTCGTGAAATTAAAAAAAAAATATATCATGTAGGGGATCGTTTTTGAAATGAGAAAAACACGTTTCTTTTAATTGTTTAATTCATCAACTATGAATTATTGAAAATTTTATTTCTTGAATGGCGATAAATCGAAAGTGACTTTGAAATACCAAATGATTCGGCAGCTCTGTCTAGCGTGAGTTGAGAGAACTCTAATATCAGTACTAAATAATTCATACGCATCCCCAAATCAACTTTGAAGATGTTTTTCGTATCGCCGGGCCGAAAACGACGTTTCTAATCTCACTTGGTTGAAAACGTGTTTTCCGCTCCGTCAATGTGAAAAATAGCATGTACACCATGGGCGAAAAGAACTCAACCTTGACAGAAATTGGGCATCCTTGCTTCGCTCGGGAGGGAAATTTTTTGTCGAACTTGCCTTCTTCCCGTCTTAGATGTGTAATATACTATTGCGAAGATGTTTTCGTCTACCTCAGACATGATGTGAATAATAAAACTTCATAAACAAAAATTGTGATGATTCCCTATATCTACTAGGGGCATGTTCCGAAATCCGCTGCCAGTACTGAAAATGTATAGATTCTGTCACTGAAACTGTACATTTTCGAAGTAGAAAAAAACAAGCAGGAGCTCCATTACTTGTGCGTAATTTGAGAATCTTACATCTAATATTCTGCCAATGCAATTGGCAGAAAGCTTCCGAATGAATTTTTTAATTTCAAATCTACCATCACTGATCTTATTCATATTAATCACGTCAATTCGTGTTCTTCTTGTTAAATATGATATCTCTTTGAATGTTCTGAAGATGATGAGAATCCCCTCGTTTGCTATGAGTAACAAAATTCTTTTTTATTGTCATATTTCTACTTTTTGGAACATCTTGAGTCATATTCCATTGAAATCTTGAGCTTCAACTTCATAGTCAAGTTAACTAACTCGAGTTTAGCCTTGCCCGAACTCAGCCTAATTCAAGGTTGCAGATAATTCAAGGTTGAAGATATAGCTTGCTTTGTCTGATGTTTCTATGCTAATATCTAAAAAACTACTGGACCGATTCCGCCCAGTTTCAATACCAACCTTTGTGCTCATCAGATGTATAACCTCACAAAATTTGAGGTCTCTAGCTCAATTATTTATTAAGTTATCGTGGAATCAAGATTTTCACGAAAAATTTATCAAAAGTTTTCTACTGGCTAAAATAAAAATCTGAACTCTCACCACCCCGGGGGTCAAAGATGCGGCTCTTGGACGCGCATCTCCTCGCGGAGACTGGAAGCTGTGATTCCATTTTCCATCGAGAAAAGTCGAAAAAACGATATTTCAACATTTTCATTTTTTTCAAAAACTATCCGGCCGATTTAGCTGGAATTTTTATGAGAGCTTAGGGCACGCATGGCGAACTCATGGTAAAATTTTCAGATCGCTAGCTAACCCCACTTCAGAGTAAAGCGGAAAATGCGTCATCACACACACACACACACACACACACACACACACACACACACACACACACACACACACACACACACACACACACACACACACACACACATACACACAGACATTTTTTAAAAACGACGGATCTCGACGTTTTGGGTCATTTGCAGTCATATTATGATGAAATCTCAAAATCGAAAAAAATTACGATTACAAAGCTTCCATTCGGAAGCAAAAAGAAAACATAAACAAACATTTCCAATTATTATTGTTTTTTTCATATACTCAACTAATCCTAATGAATCAATTGCAGTGGAAAAAAAAATTAAAAATAAAATATGCCAGTTCCCCATTGTAATGGATCATTGTAACGAATAGGGGGATGTAGGGTGAAATGAAGATTAAAGATGAAACGAGCACATTCGATTTCAGGTAAAATGTGAGTATTCTATACAAGAGAAATAGCCTAAAGTTGATGAAGTTATTCGAATCACGAACTTTCTACTAATTTCAACGAAAAACTGAAGAATTTTCTGATGAGAGACATTATTGTTAAAATTAGTTTTTGATTTTTTCCTAAATATTGAGTTTGAGGGTAATCGTGATATTGGACAGATAGATAAATACTAAAAGTCAGTCTTCACATTCATCTCCCAGAATCGCAACACTGCTTCTCATATAAAAGCTTCTTCAGGCTTTTCAGATCATACTGTTATGAAACTCAAAGAATAGTTTCGTTACATTTCATCACTTTCCATTGCTGATGCTATACGATCTAATGCACTAACTTTTCAATGAATTGATGAACAATTTGATCAACTGAAATGATAAATCCAACAGTGGAGAGAAGAATTTTTTGCTACCGTTCTCCGAATCTAATTATTGAAGTACAAGAAGTAAAAAAAATCGATACGGAGTTCACTTCACATCATTTTTAAATGAATCATAAAACAAAGAAATGGATTGCAAAAAATATCAAGAATAAGCATTGAAAGGCTGAAATAGAAAATTAAAATGAACACTTGAAATAATCAAAGAAAATTAAATTGTGAAAAACGGTGGAGTGGGCAGATGTCCAGTCTGTTTCATGCGTATGTTCGTGACGGGCACGTTCTTTGACATCAGAGGGCTTTTTAATATAATTTTCATTAAATATTAAAAAATTCATCACAATTTTTCAGTACCACATTTTTACGTTGATTTTTCTTCCTCATTTTCATGTTTTCATTTCAATCCTTTTGACGGAAGTTATTAACCTCCGAAGCACACAGGGAGTCATTTGAACCTTCAAACATTTCTTTGCCTTGAGATATGATTTAATGGATAGAAATATTCGAGATATCTGGTCCCAACGATTAGATGGTTAACCAAAATCAAAAATACCTCATTTTAGAAAATAGGTCTAGTTTCAATCAATTTTTTTCACCATCAAAAACTAGTTACAGCGATTTAACGATGACTGTATCGTGAACAGTAAGATGTTTTACCTAAAAAAAGGTTATAGCCTGAATTTTTAGAAATAGTATATTACATGCCTCGGGCAGTAATGTAAGAAATGTCTCAGAGCACACGTAATTGTTGGCCGAGGCGAAGCCGAGATCAACAAACATGTGCTCTGAAGCTTTCTTACTTACTGCCCAAGGTGTGTATACTATTTTTCTGCACACTGGGACGGAAGTGAGCTTACGCCCGAGCGCAGCGAGGGCCGAAAGTCTCACTTTCGTCCCAGTGTACAGAAAATGCATTCTCTCTGCGATATAACACCTGAAAAATGACGCGGAGTCAATTCGACCCCGTATTTGCTTCTAAGTTCTGTTCACAGGGTCTGTACTTCAAGGGTTAAATACCAATTCTTACTTTTTTTGCCCTTTTTACTCTTTTATTCAAATGTTCTTTGCAATCCATTTTCTCTCATATCAATTGATGAGGAATTTATGCCGAATAGACCAAAATAGGTGAAGGAAATATGATGAAAAAAAAAATTGATGAGGAAAATACCTCTCCGTATAAAAGACGTGTAAAACTCGTGTCAAACGAGAGTAAAACTTTTTATCGGAAATTCTCTCAACGTTTTGATGGCATCAGTAAGGAAAAATCTATTCTACACAGTTTCATAGAAATGTATCCATTTAACTCGTTCATTTTCATAAGATAGAACTCCGTATTATTGATAGGGTACTAAGTATTGACACCCTAATGTATTCTATTATTCATTTTGTTAATTCCTTTGACTAATAACAGTGATTGATGATTTCATATTATTCTTTATGATTTATAAAACACCAAAAAGTTCGATATGCTGGTGGGTAGATCGGTTACTACTTACTGTTTCTATTATTATTGAATTTTGAGAAATTAGAATAACAATAGTCGATTATGTGAAGGAAATTGTGAATAGAGGGTGTCACGCCTAAACCGCACAACGTCAATTCAAAACAGATACATCTATATAACAATATTGTAGGGGAGACCGAGGCGAAATGAACCACAATTTTTTCGAGCTTCAAGTGAGAATTCCAATGTTTCAAACTATTCAAGTACACTCACCAGTCGATAGGACAATGATAATTGTAGATAATGCCTTGCATCATCAGTTATGATTGTTGAAAAACAATAGACAATGGAAGACCTCCGTAGGATCCAAGCTGGCTCAGTCAAGTGCAACTGATATCTGTTCAGTTGACATTTGCTATTGTCAGTCCAATTTGTCTTTCAGTTGGCCTGTTCTGTATTTGAATAGAGGGTTTCCGTTTCCAAGGTATAATGAATTTCTAATTTTAATAGCAAATGATTTCATGAAATCTTCAAATGGAAATAGACATGTGATATTGATCCCAAATAGTGACTAGCTAACATTCCAATCGTCAAACTAACCGCAGAATGGGTTCAGATTCAAATGGTTGAAGAAATATATCGTTAGGGGATTTTACCTATCAAAAATATAAGACAAAATTTTCCTTCTCTCTTTTTGTCTTTCTTATATGCTTGAAAGTCGGAATTCTTATGGAAAACTTGTTCTATATCGATACAAAACGTGTCCCGTATAAATTCTCCTTTTTTCCAGGTAACAAATCCAGAAAAAAAATCGTAAAGTGCTTCACTCCACTGAACATAAACTTCTCACACTCTTATACTATCTTGCATTGCGTATGTGCGCCCAGCTGGGATAGTGGCTATCTCCACTTCAGTCCTTCGCATCATTCATATATTCTTCATTTTTCATATCCTACGGGTTTCGATAGTTAAAGTGACAGTTTCATAACACTGATCGCTTCTCTAGCCAGTGTGCCAGATTAAATTGCTACGATAAAGAGGGGTACCATAAGCAATGTTCGACTAGCAAAAAAAAAAAACTGTTTTTTTTTAATTTTGCGTGACATCACTTTTTGCGGCAATTTCGGTCATATATAGGCGTTCGTTCATGAAAAATTCACCTGAACTTAACTAGAGAGAAGGTCCAGAATGCCTGAGTATTCAAAACTCTGCAAAAAGGAAACATTTGATTTTGCATCGAGAAATTATCCAAATCCGTTGATCTAATTTTTCACCACGTTGAACCCGGTGCAATTACATCAGAAATATGGAGACCAAAAATGACATACACCCAGCAAAAAAATTAAGGGAACGGTAAATTTTGTCAGTTTTTTGCTTGATTTTCAAATGGCGGTAACTTCACCAAAAATGATCGTATCAGAATTAAAAAAAAATCGTTGGAAAGCTTGAAGTCTCTACTCTTGAAATCTTGCGATGAAAATTTTTTATGACCATTTGTTATAACGAAATGGGAAAGTTGAAAGTGGAAATTTTTTTTTCCTTTTTTTAAAATTTTTTTAACTTGTTCCACGGACTTCAAAAAAATTTTCTCGACTTAACCCTTATGAGGATCGTGTAGCCTGGTCTTTCAGATTCAATTTCTTTTTTTTTTCCCTTACGACCCTTTGTTGCTGAGATATTGTCGATTGAATCAAAAAACACCCTTTTGTCTTTAATCGTCGATATCTCAGGAACTACTGATCGCACAGCGAGCGGATGATGAGATTCGTAAACTTGAATAAATTTCCTGTGAGATTCTTGCATTGTTTGATTGAAAAAAAATTTTCTTCCAATTTTAAAATTGGTTCGAAAAAGTACCAAAAAATTGCGTTTTTTTCCTTTTTTGAAAATTGCCCTGCATTTTGCGAATTTTGCGAAAATTGAAAATGTTTTAACGTTTTTCTTTAGTTTAATGTGTGCTGGAACACCCCCCAAATTTTCAAGCCAATCGGTCGACCGTTTTTTTTTCCCGAACGAACAAAGTTTCAGCAAAAATTAAAGGAACACTTTTTTGTGCCCTAAACACCAATTAATGATGATTAGGGCCGAAAATGTTTTTTCTCCGTTATTTTTCCGTGATTTTTCGTGCAAAATTTGTTGAATTCCATCGAAAAATGAGAACAATGGAAAATGAAGAAAAATCAATAAAAAAATCAAAAAAACAATTTTTTTAAGTGAAAAAAAATATAAAAAAAAATTGTTTGAAAAAATCTGCTGAGTCACTATCTCTCCAAATCAAATGCGATTCCGGTGTTTTTTTTTTTATTTTTCAATTTTTTTTTCCAAGTTTTCTACTGGTTTTTTGAGAACAAAAATTGATTTTTTCATTGATTTTCAAAAGAAGAGAAAATTTCTAATTTTCCATTGATTAAAAAAAAATTGAATTTTTTATTGATTAAAAAAAAAATCGAATTTTTTATTGATTAATGAAAAACAAAATTTCAACTTTTTTATTGTTTTTTTGTTTTTTTCATTGTTCTCATTGTTCGACGAAATTCAACAAATTTTGCAAAAAAAATCACGGAAAAATAACGGAGAAAAAACATTTTCGGCCCTAATCATCATTAATTGGTGTTTAGGGCACAAAAAAGTGTTCCTTTAATTTTTGCTGAAACTTTGTTCGTTCGGGAAAAAAAAACGGTCGAACCGATTGGCTTGAAAATTTAGGGGGTGTTCCAGCACACATTAAACTAAAGAAAAACGTTGAAACATTTTCAATTTTCGCAAAATTCGCAAAATGCAGGGCAATTTTCAAAAAAGGAAAAAAACGCAATTTTTTGGTACTTTTTCGAGCCAATTTTAAAATTGGAAGAAAATTTTCTTTCAATCAAACATTGCAAGAATTTCACAGGAAATTTATTCAAGTTTAAGAATCTCATCATCCGCTCGCTGTGCGATCAGTAGTTCCTGAGATATCGACGATTAAAGACAAAAGAGTGTTTTTTGATTCAATCGACAATATCTCAGCAACAGAGGGTCGTAGGGAAAAAAAAACAGAAGTTGAAGCTGAAAGACCAGGCTACACGATCCTCATAAGGGTTAAGTCGAGAAATTTTTTTTGAAGTCCGTGGAACAAGTTGAAAAAATGAAAAAAAAAGAAAAAAAAATTTTCCACTTTCAACTCTCCTATCTCGTTATAACAAATGGTCATAAAAAATTTTCATCTCAATATTTCAAGAGTAGAGACTTCAAGCTTTTCAACGATTTTTTTTTTATTCTGATACGATCATTTTTGGCGAAGTTACAGCCATTTGAAAATCAAGCAAAAAACTGACAAAATTTACCGTTCCCTTAATTTTTTTGCTGGGTGTATACTCTGACGAAAGCACTTATACGAGTTTCTGATTGACTTATTTCTTATTCCCCACGGAGGGAAATTCCCTGAAAATTTAAAGTGAAGATTCCGAAAAAAGTACTGGACGGAATAGTGACAGGAGGCATTGTACCATTAGTATGAAGAAATAAGAAGCCAGTCCGGTGACATTTGACCCTGACGAGTTACACTAAGAATTCATTACAGTCAAAAATGACGGGTGAATGAGAATATAAGAATTATTGTTCCAAAATTCATTTGTTCTTTATAATAAATTTCATGAACGGAGGTACAGTTATGAAACAATTGATGACAAATTGAGTACAGTGCACCTACTCACTTGATAGATATTCTGAGAAATTCTTTATTTTTTCATTTTTATAGGAGAATATTCTTAGCCACACGCTTCTAATTCCCACGATAACTGGACTATACCAGCAATTTTATGATTTTTTTTTCTCTGCGTTGTCGAGCATTCACTCTTCTGACATCTTCAGAGACTGATAAATTAGTATCAAAAACGTAGAACAGAATAAATTTATTTCTCTTGTCATTAATTTACAAAATATATCTTGAAAACCAAGCAAGATAACGGAGTTTTTTTTTTACTTAAACCTTTTCTGTAGACAATTCCAAAAGCTTAAAAAAAGATATTAGCACAAAATACGCCATTTCACTTGGTTGTCATGATATTCTTCAAGATGAATGACAAGAAGAATAGATTTCTCCTGTCCCACCTATTCGCTACTGAAACGTCAATAAGTTGCAGATGTACATTCTCACACAAGAGAATGAAGAAAACCCATCTAGAATGGAGGGAGCAAACCAATTTTCCGAATAAATTCGTGAAATTTATAATACGCTGCAAATACAAGCTAGAGGCAACTTACAAAGGCCAGCAGAAGGACGTCTAAGATGAATGACAAGATGAATTTTGTGGAGGACCAAGACAGAGCCATTAGCTATGCTTATCTGGACTTAGCTATACAGAGCAAGAGAGCTATAAGAGGATTTGCAAGCCGATGTTCCCCCGAACCCAGTCACCAGGACGAAAAAGAGATCAAATATGGAAGAGACCGGTAGAAAAAGTAAAACTATATTTTTTCCATCAAAATCCTGGATTTACAAGGACAGCAGTGTTCTATTTCCGAACGTTCAGTTCGATTCAAAATTTTCCATTGGATAAATCTACTAGTGATTGAATTGACGATGAGCTATTACCAAGTGGTAACTGTTAGTCAAAAATGGTACAGCCATTTATTTTAGAACTGGATAATTTGCGCTGAGACAGGCTTCTTTTTTGAATGAATAAATGTTAAATAATTGATCAAATGAAATATTGATCTAATTTTAATTAAATGATTTTACTAAATTTACAAAGCAACAGGACAAAAATGACACCTACACTGAGCGTGGCCGGGGTCACTAGCTGCTCGGGCTCTTTGACTAGTATTTGATTAATTAACAAACCTGAAAAGTTGGGCGTGTATTGATTTTGAGGCAAAATTAATAAACCATCAACGATGATAATTTGTCCAATGTACGTTGCTCTAAGCAGAAAAGAAACGAGGAATATGGATGCGATTTGGGTGACCCAAAAATACCGAGAAATTGCGGAATTGAGGAGATGAAAAGCAATCACAATTTTACTTACAGTTTATCCACTAATTTATCAAAGAAAATTGCTAATGGATCGAATGTGAGCTTCAATAGTTTATAATAATAGATCTTAATATTACCAAATCAATTGATTGAATCAAAAATAGCATTTATAATATTTAAATAATTATTGTGCGGGTATCGACGCGACGAACTTGCTGGGGTTGTAAACCCCAGGTATACCGATTCTTGGGTACGACAATTCTTCTTCGCACGACTCCTATTCTGCAGCAAGACAAGAAAGGAGTAGATGTTTGGTTTGATGAAAGGAATTATTAGACACAATTCACTAAACACTGAATAGTTATATCTTAGAAAACATAAAAAAAATACACTTTGATTCAATCGGGATGATAATTAATTTGAAGTTTCAACAGTAAGTTTAATAGTAAAGGACGATTGGAACAACTGGTCCAATCTCCACGAGGTCTCTTCCGGATCTGATTTGTAATTTTGAGTTTTCTCTCCAAGAGAGGGTGAAACGCCTGAAGTTGGGGGTAGACTTTAATTTCTATTGGTCAAGACAATTTGTGGGTGTGGAAAACATTGGTGGTCTTGGAATTCACAGAGAAAATATAAAAACACTGGGCTCCTTGACGAAATAGAAAAGAAGAGTTGGCATGAGACATTTCTTTGTGTAATTTTATTGCAAGTCGCACGTGTGTGTTGCGGTTGGTTGGGTCGCGAAAATAGAACGGCAACTAATAAGATAATGAATTTATCCCAGGTGACCGTAACTAATCGCGATTGTTTCCCTTAACCGCGGGATAAAAAGGAAAGCCTAGCGAAAACTAGGATACTCGTACCTCGATATGCCCGTTGGTATGATATTAAATAAGGGTACGTGACTGCCTGGACAAAGTACTGAAGTACACGATGACAAAAACGCGTTGAAATAAGATAACGGATTTTCAGTGCTTAATGAATTGTTGATGAGGAAATTGATGTTAGAGCGTCTTTTGTTTGAAAGGAATAAAAATAAAAAAAATTTATGGCGTTTCATTGCCTTTTCGAAAAAGCCAGGTGGGTTTCGTTTTTAAGTGCTTGTTTTTGTTATTGTTTTTTCTCGCTCACTCTCCTGGGTCCTCCAATCGATAACCTCTGGTCACATGGTCTCCATCAGCTGGCAGCGTCTTCAGTTTGATGGGCCTCACGTCCCTTTTCATCTTATTTTATGACCTTCCAAATGGAGACGATTTTACCCTTGATTTTGGTAGGCTTCAGGCGTGTCTATAGCTTTTGCTTAAATCGTTGTACAGTGTAATAGACAACCGTTGGCACCAAGTGTTTTTGTTTTTTTTTCTTCACTGTTTATCGATGGAATGAGCTATTTGCTTTTCTGTTGGCTTTTATTTTCGGTAGTCACTTTTCGCGGCCATCTGCCTTCCTTGGTCCCCTTTTTTTTGTATTGATTTCTAGAGTCGCTTCGTCCGTTTTTTACATTCCATCAGCAGTTTCACCTTTGCTGGATGTTACGTTTTTCTCCTTAAGTGGTTCATTTATTATCTGTATTCCGCCTTTTTTTTCCTGAAGGCACATAACATGTGGCACTTGAAAATCACACAAAAATGTCCTTTGCTTTGTCGAATTTCTAAATTCAGTGACCCCTTTGACAGTTTTTATTTGAGAAAAAACCAGAGACCTTTTTTTGGTTTATTATTTTTTCTTCAACGAACTAGCGGTCGAATTTTTAATGTCGAGACCGAATAATTATTGCGTACTGCCGAAACACGTGGTAGCCGCAATGACGCACGAACAGCGAGTGATCCGCGTCACTCGTTACGAGATTTGCGTAGCTCCCCTGACCTTTTTGATCGACGATTGCCAAAATACGCTCTCATCATCTTTAACCAGTTAATTGTTCATATCCACGCGAGATTTCGAGGCAGCCTATTAGCCAAAATTTTAGACCTCTGTCTCGGCGCATTAGGACTCTATGTTAAGACTCAATAACAGTGGTTCAGCATCCTTGATCATTGGTCATCAATAGAAAGTTTCAGTTCAATGGACAACAGTTAATTTTCCCTAGTCTAGCCACAATCGCGCAAGGATACTCTCTGCGAAACCTTCCATTGGTTTTCATTCTGATGGAGGCAAATATCATCCATATCACACTGAGGCGATTTTTTCCTATTCATATGGCTACCCATTAGTAGTGACACTGAGTAATTACGAAAACTCTCCTTTCCGATCATGAACACAATATTATTCGGTTAAGACTTGCAGGATAAAAATGAACTTCGATTTTTTGGAAGGGGAGGGACGCATAGACGAAGTTCATTATGTAGAAATTCGATTGAAAAACAGGCACTGTAGACATTACGGGACATCTACAGAAATGTTGTTAAAATTTTTCGTAAAGGCCTTGATCCAAGGAAAATCTAGTTGATTTTCCCTCGATCTCTATAGTTATTTTCCAAGTTAGAGGCGTTAACCCTAGACTGGTGAATATGAGTGACCTAACGACATTGGTTGGGTGATAAGGGATTCACTGCCGTGGTATTTTGGCTGCGACGGTGCCGAATTCTCTAGACACTGCCTGAAAGCATCTAGTGCGTTTTCGGCAACGTCACTCACCGGTGATTTTCGTTTAGCATTGAAAATTTTTTACCAGCTCCTAGGATTCGTTTCATACTTCCTCCAAATCTGTAGTATATTCGATCTCAAAATTATGATAATTCCTTAAACACTCGACCGATAAAAATAGAATTTTTCTTCTTTTTAATATGTCATAACCGAATGAAAATCCTTCACATTATATTATCCGCGTCTATCGACTATAGCGTCGGTTTGTTACACTCGAAAAGTCCCTCACGATTAAGATAGATAATTCTCTTGACGATGCACGGACTCATGAAGTATCTAGCTATTGATGATGCACGGATTCACGAAGAATCTAGCAAGATAATACTTGATACGCGGGAAGACATCTGTACAGTCCCACGTCTCGATGACTAAGTAATTCAATGATGAGTGATGGATTACGCGAAAACACGTCTGTACGGTTTTGCAGCTCGATGAGTAAATTTTGTGATGAGTGCAGGATTACGCGGCAACACGGTTGTACGGTCCCGCGGCTCGATGAGTAAGATCGTCTCATCGCGAGGCGATACGCTTCATCAGTGATGATGACGCCCTGATTGATGATTGGGCATCAATTGAACTAATTG
This sequence comes from Aleiodes alternator, assembly GCA_963921955.1. Lineage (NCBI taxonomy): Eukaryota > Metazoa > Arthropoda > Insecta > Hymenoptera > Braconidae > Aleiodes > Aleiodes alternator. The sequence goes on from OY998106.1 coordinate 5,552,792, forward strand.
ATGGCCCTCGATCTGCGGGTAATCCTGGCTCGATCGGTAAACTGACCAGGATTTCTAAAATGACCAGTATAGGATTAATCAGGGAATGATGTCGCGAAACTTCATCCAGATGTGAGATGGCTTCGGATTCAGGTGAGAATTATTCGATCATATTTCAGCAATCCTCTCGAGAACATAACATCAATACTGTCACTATGTGTCTTATTATTGGACTTGCATATTCAATATATAACGGAGACATGACGAAACGGAACTCTTGGCTCAAGTGAACTACCATTTGTTCTTCAATTAAAGATCTTCATGAAAAAACTGGAGAAATTCATGAAGATTCTTCAGCATGTCTACAATATGGAGTAACTCTTACAGAAAGGCTCACGCACTAAAATAAACGAGGCTGTTTTGCTCCACAAATCTGTTTGGCTTCATTCTCCTTTAGATTATTGATATTCTAATGATTAGGCTACTCAGCTGTCACTAATTTCAGACAATCAATTATGGTTGACATTCAATGAGTCATCCTATTGTTCAATGTTATATTTCTCTTTTGATTCATTCATTTATCGAATAATTTCAGCAACGTCATGTCAATAAAGATTATTGGGCCAGAAGTCATAAATACCACAAGCACCTTGATTCTTGTGAATCATTTAATATAGAATAATGTCTTTGTAATGTAGAGCATGTATTACAAGGGCATTAGTGAGAGGAGCTGAGAGGAAAAAGGGATGAAATTCATCCCAGAGGATAGTCAGAACATGAAGATATTAAAGCATTAATAATCCCATGAAAGGCCACGTAATAATTGACTATATCACTCGTAATGATGCTCCCCCTGGGAGATGAGTTGTGCCAACTATACGAACGGAGGTGGGAGGTGGAAGGCGATAATATCAACTAGACCCAAGGGCGCTAATCACATTGGATACCAGAGAAGACTCGGTTTGTGATACACCCAGCAATCACTCAATTATCTCAACTCAATGATTTTGATATCTCATCATTTATCTGGCGCAAACCTCGGAGCATTAATTTTCATCTCTATTCATCATCACCTCCTGAAATGGTTGTACATCTTTCGGAATATTAGAGTAAAAGGGAACAAGATTGATAGTACATAGACAGAAAAGTCCAAGAAAAATGAAGGTGCACATTACTGTAACCGAGTTGCAAACATCTCACACTGGTACTTTTTATAGGAAATAATCGGGAAAATTGACATTCGTATGCGAAAATTCAATGAGCGTTCATTGATTTTTGTTCGAAAAATCAAGAGATTTTTCGGGATGGCACCGTCAAATCTTCGATTTCTTGAATTTTGGGGAGGTGTTCAAAAAATAATAATAGATAGTTATTATTTAATGTGAAGCAGTGACGAAATTTTACGGTGCCACACTGCAAAAACTAATGTTTGACATCAAGACACTTATCGTAGACACTTTTAAAACATTTCGAAGATTTCGTTGTTAGTGACGATTCAATTATCTCTGAATGTTTGAATCTGCCAAAGTGTTTCATTTTCCACTGACATAAATTATGAATGTATACGTGTCCTGTCATAGAATAGCGACTGAATTGAATGAATTGAATTTTTGGAGACGGGAAGGTGGAAAAAAGTCGATTAAAAATTAGTATATTAATTTTTCTCATTTATCTAATCCACATTATCATTGTTTACATATTTGTGTAGGAAATTACGATACTTGAGCGGAACGCGAAAAATGTTTTACGCTGATGCGTTTGAATAACATTTAGCAACTGAGTTATGCCATATACCTCCGAGCTACAAGGACTGAACAATTGAAGAATATCTTAATTTCAAGCATAAAAATCAACTGAATATATTCATCTCAATTTTTCAGATACAAAATAATGTCTCGTCACTTTTCAAAACATGTATCATTTCCAAATTTGCAAATGTTTTCCATTTCAGTTAATCAGCTCCAAGATACTTTCAATTTTAAGATATTTTTCTCTAATTGATATCTGAAATTAAGACATCCGTGAAACATTAGTTTTTACAGTGTATCAAGAATTTTTTTCCTCTCTTTAACCTTTTGCTTCCGAATGGGAGCATTGTAATCGCGATTTTTTTCGAAGAGATTCTCTCAGAGTTAAGTTCAGAGGTCGCCTCAAAATTCAAACGTGCGAAAACTGTCACAAGTTTCACTTTGGCATTTGAAATATCATTCAATCATCAAGTTTATTCATCGATTCGAGTATCCTAGTTGCTTAGCAACTTAGCGAGACCCAAATTTAAATGAAGTCTCCGGCCCTACTTATGAGTAAAGCTCTCAGAATTGAATCTGGGCGAAATCAGTCCAGTAGTTCCTGAGATATTCCTGGAAAACCATTGAATGAGAAGACGCTCTATCTCTGGAGCTACTGGACCGATCTTGGGAGAATCTGGTTTCTTATCTTCAACAGGTTCGTTTTGTCATGGTTCTTACTGAATCGATTGCACGAATGTACCGATTATGTATATTGGGAAATGATTAATAATCACTAACAAATATATTAACAACTTAATACGTTTATTAACAATCGCTTCAGCTATATACAAGAGTAAAGTTTGATATAAACATGTGATTCCGGGAACGATTCGAGATGTACTGCCAATTGTATTGTACGTCTACGAATATCCACGTAACGAGGAATCGACGAACATAGGTAGTTCAATGAGTTAGAGAGAGAAATTGGCCAGTCGCGGGAATTGCGAGCATTTTGGCATCGGATCCCCCTCCTTCACTGAACGTCTGATTGTAGCAGTCGCTACATGACTCCCCTGCTTGAGAAAAAATGTAGTTTTTCTTTAACCAAAAATAAGAGAAAGAAAACTGATAGTTTTTATGTGCTGTACTGAAAATTTGTTACTTTTCTAGCAAATGTGACTTTTCTGCGATCGTTTCCCTTGTTTACCACGGCCGCGTAGCTAGTGCCTGGTTGTAGGTGATTTTGCGCGTGTTGTTGTTGTTGTTGCTGGTTTGCTACTTCGTCTAGCGATAGGGATTCTGGGAGTTGATCCATGTCTTCGGGCAGGATGTATGCCGGCTTGAGTCTATCCAAGGATATCGGAACATTAGTAAGCGGTGCCCATTTGCCTATGCCTTTAGCACGCACAACATAGTGTTTTTTGTGGCGGCTGATAACTTGGAATGGACCATCGTACGGCGGAGAGTGGTTATGATTCTGCGTCTCCGTGCGCATGAAAACGTGTGAGCTGTTCCTGAGGTCCGTGAAGGTGAACGTCGGTCGATTTCCGTGTCATGACATCTGCGTGGGTGCTAAACTGGTTCGTTTTGTCATGGTTTTTATTATAAAAAATGCGCCAAGTACACGTTCGAGAGGGTACTGCAAATGAGCTCTAAAGCAGTGACGAAATCTCGCGCAACCGCAAGTATCCGCCTGGGGCTATTCATTGGTTCGTCTTCAGCTAATAACTGGTCTAGAGTCGTCCAATGAACAGTCGTACTCAGCACAAAATAATGATAATAACAAAAGCCAAAACGAAAATTCAAAAAACGTGCTTGGCCGTGTGATCAATAATTAAACTTTATCATCTATGTATCAGCACAACCAAGCTCGTTCTTTGAATTTCCGTTCTGCCTTTTGTTAATTTTATTATTTTCTACTGGATTTGGCATTTGTACTGTTTTTTGTGCCGAGTGCACTGAGTGCGGCTGTTCATTGGACGACTCTAGACCAGTTATGAGCTGAAGAAGATCCAATGAATGTAGCCCTAATCGGATACATGGAGTTGCGCTGGATTTCGCCACTTTTTTAGAGCTCATTTGCAGTACACTCTCAAACGTGTACTTGGCGCGTCTTTCATAAATCAAAATGCTATGCAGTTTTCTTTTCCCTTCCCCACAGATATTTTTCAAATTAGCTTTTGATACAGCATTGCAGATAACACAACAGAAAGTCACGAGAAAAATACTAAATAAGTTGGATTATCTTTGTAAAGAGTAATTCACTACAATCAACTCTGGAGGTGTCCGTTCGTGGGCAAAAATATTTATCTGAGAATCACAGCTTTCCCACCACTGTATATATTCTATATGTAACTAAGTAAAACTGTGGAGTATTGCCCCATACATCATTCAGATGTTAATTATTTTGCAACCGATTATCTTGATGATGATATAAAGTCGTCTTTATTGGGTTTCATGAATTTTTATGGATATTTAGAAGAGAGATGACTAAGATTTGATTGCAGACAAAGTCAAAGAATGTAAGGAAACGGGTTTCCTCTTCCGGAGAGGGAGAATGACTCAAAGTTACAGTTAGAAAAGTGAACACTTTCAGAAAGGATATTTCAACATGGCTGGTTGTATTTTAACGTTGCTGAAAATAGGGAAACTACAGCATTAATAATATCGTTGTTATTACATTATGTACTGTTGTTCTTATCTACCAAAATTGTGTGACAGCACGGGGAAATCCGATAGAACAGATTAGTTTCCCGTGCTGCCACCTATGTTAGGGGTGCGTGACTACAATTTAAGTTTAACATTTCGAGGGTCTGGAATGGCGAATCGTGTTCACCATGCTGCCACCTGGGCGCCCGAAATGACAATATCCCTGGAATGTAATGCAGGAAATCAATTAATATACTAATCAAATAAATTAATGCAGTTTTGAGGAAATTACGAGGCATTATGGTACTCGAAAGGGGGTCCTGATTTCTCAGATGTCGGTTTTTAGCCTTTGCTTGGTTAATTAGTATTTCTGTTCGGATAATCACTTTAGAAAGAAAAAAATTATTCAGCAGCGTTAATAACACGGTATTAACGATAATTGGTTTTGCAAAAATATCATTTATGAGATTTTGAAGGAAGTAGCATCAATTAAGTGTTTTAGGGAAAATCTTCATGTAAATCAAATCACGATTCAAAAAGGACAAGATTGATACATAAATGACGCCACCAAATAGTTAATTTAGTTACAAGAACAATTAGAACCGAGTGCTATAAAAGGAGCGCGCGTACCCGAGAAGAGGCAGTCAAATTTAAACCTCACAACGCGTCGGAACTCTCGTCGTATACAGTTACCTTACGTCGATAACGTAATTTTCTATAGGATAAAAGTTTAGATTCAATAATTTAGAGAATAGTTAAGTGTGTATAATTATAAGTGAATAATCTCAGATTTATTAAGTGTTAAATAATAAACGTGAAAAATATACATTGTGTACTTTGAGTGTAATCCAACCAATTGGTGACATACGTTTAATAAAATTTATATTCGTATTAATTCTAATTTTGGTGTTTTGCTTCCGAATGGAAGCATTGTAAACGCGATTTTTTTCGATTTCGAGATCTCATCGGAATATGACTCAGAATGATCCAAAACATCGAGAAATGACATTTTTTTAAAATGTCTGTATGTGTGTGTGTGTGTGTGTATGTGTGACAGATATCGGCTCATTGCTCAGCAACGGTAATACTTGGTGAGCCGAAAATTCAACAGTGCTTTCTCTCCCCGTGCAAATTGCTGTCAGTGAAATTTCAGCGAAATCGGTTGAGTACTTTTCGAGAAAATTCAAATTTTCGAAAAATCGTTTTTTCGACTTTTCTCCGCGAAAAATTGATTCACAGCCCCCACTCTCAGCGATAAAATAGATCTCATTTGAACTCACAATTTTCACTCGGGGTAAATTTTGCTCAGATTTTTCGTTTGCAGATAATTTCAATTACAGTGTTTTTTATCCTGAATTTACTATACATGCTAGCTCAAAAACTATTCGCGTTAGAGACTTCAAATTTCGCCAGTTTGTGCATCTAATGAGTGAAAAGTTTGGTATTGAAATTGGGCAAAATCGCTCCAGTAGTTTCTGAGATATTGTCTAAAAACCATTTTATGAAAAAAGGTTATGTCTCCAAAACTATCCGAGCGATTACATCAAAGTTCAGCTTAAAAGATTCATCTCAATGAGCCCCACGAATGGTGAGAATTTCAGATTTTTCAGAAGAAGTCTCTTGTAAGGATGTTCGATAAATTAGTTTTTTTAGAAATCACGGTTTTTCTTAGCTTTCTCCCTTGAAACACTACTATTTTTTATTTCACCATTCGAAAGTAGACAATTTTTCCTACAAGAGAAGAGGTACCTTTTCATTCTGACGACATTCAGAAAAAATAGAAATCCTATTTGGAACCCGAACTTCAATTTTTCAGATCTGTCTGTCATAAATGGATCTTCCATTTATGATTGAAAAATTGTTTTTTTTTTGTGGTAAACATGAATAAATATAGTTCACCAACGATCGAACCATCATTAAATTTGTCCTTACAAGCGAATTTACTTCGTGCAAATGTCCACTTATGACAATTGTTGTGAAACCAAATTGCGTTACTGCATTTAGAATAATGAAAAATATAAATTGTAATCTCATGGATAATTTATATAAAAATTCCATTCGGAAGCATTTTGCCAATCGAATTGGCAAAATATTGAATGTCGCACAAGGACTGGGGCTTGCGAATAACGCACAGGATATAACGCTTCTGCTTGTTTGTTAATTGCTAAAAACACCTGGCGACTGGACCTGCGTGTAATCGAATGGACTGGTTTGGTTGGAATAGAAATATTTCAAACAAATAAGTCAATTAAAGAATAGGATAATTGAAACGGTCAATTATCCTGTCAATCGGTTACAATTGTAACGAGAAAACTTGTTGATATTCACTAAATATTTGGCATTGCATCTCAAAATTCATCATGTTCATTACTGAAATGGCTTTAACTATAATATTGTTCATTATCAGAGTCACAATTGCAACAGTTATGGAGATGAAATTATTCTGGAATTAACTAGGGATAAATGGAGTGGAGTGCCAAAATTCACGCTGTGCAATATATTAAAATCATATTAGTTGAATATTTTCTCTTTCAATGAAGTTTTGCAAATCAAAATTTCATCACAAATTGATATCTAATTACATCATTCTTTTTGCATTTCCTTTCATGATTGGAAATTCTGGAATGACTGTTATCAAATTTATTTCATCAGTAAAGTAAAATCGAGCTTCGTCCCAGGAATTTAATTAACTGTCAAATGCAATGAAGAAACTGTAATGAAAATATACATGTTCAAAGGAACCTCGACGAATATTTCACTAATTTATGTACCTCATTATTTTAGTCGTTTTCCAGGATATTTTTGTTGTAACCCCAGGAGATGTAACATTGCCTCTCCTCGCAAACTGATTCTGAAATTAAAACATTTGAGCAAAGCTCGGAACTTAATTGCAAATACAAGTATCGTAGTGCTGTGAATGATTCTGTAGGGAACAATGAATAACATCTGCATTTCCCCAATTCTGTAGCAGAAAGGGAAAACAATTCGATTTATTAGGCATTGATTTTCACGAATATATTAACCTTTAAAGCCACAAGCCGTAGTAAAACTCAGTTGACGCTATAGAATGGGGTCCACTCAATCGCACGGCGATAGTCGTCGGCCCAGGACCTTACTAACTGAGGTTTTCTACTCCTATCTACATATCATCATATTTTTTGTTGTTTATGATGAAATTTAATTTTTTTCTTTCAAGTAATGAATTCTATTTCATGATAACAATAGTGATAGTGTTATTGCCACGGTATTCATCGTGTTTTTTTTTTTTTTAATGTTTATTTATTTGTGAGGCCATGAGTACAGTGTTGAGAATTTCATCTCGTCAATAAACAAAGGATAGAATATTAAAATTCCAGATTTACAAAAAAAGTCGGTATACGACATGCTTTGTTAAGACAGTTTCGGTATTAATGTATTTATTATTATTATCTATTGCTGGCTTTTTGGCGTTTATTTGTATAATTACGTGCTACATATATTTTTTTTTAATGCTTTTCTAAATGGAAAGGCTTCTTAAAACCATTTCTAAAGTTTCTTTGCTCTTGGGCTCTTAATATAGGACTTATTTTGAACTTAAAACTAATTAACAAGCGGAATAAGGGGAAGAGGGCTGTTTCTTTATTTCAATATATGTATTGTAACGTAATATTTGGATTACGTTACTTTTTGTCGTCTGGGCGCGTAATTAATTTCAAATTCTGAATAGTTTTGGCACCACCAAGGGAGAATCAAAACAAACGAATCACGAGAGTTCAATTTTTGTATAAATTATGTAAAACTAATGCCGATTGGTTAATTTCTTTTGTTAACGCTCATTGGATTGTCGTCAATTGAGTTGATGTCTCACGACTGGAAGAGGGAGACACCAGATGGACGATGATGAAGGGAATCGACATTACCGAAGGAGTCGGTTAATTGGACTAAAGTTTTGGCGCCAATGACAAGATTCATCGGAAGAATTAATTGAGACGTTTAGATGAACTTTGGTTGCATCCTTGGACTTAATAAAATTGTCCCAACTCTAATGTCATCGACTTGGAGTTTCTCAATTGTCTTCGTTGGAATTTATTGTCATTGAACAGAAGAAATTATTGTCGTCAGGTTAAGCTGTGTTAACTGACGTAGTCTGGGATTGACCAATGAGAAGAGTCCTTCCCGGAAAAGACGCCTTAGCCGAGTACAGCGTTTGCTGTCGGCAGGATTCTCGTTTGGTGTGCCGTAGAGTAAACACATGTTTTGTCGTGTCTCTCTGCACAATTTTGCATAGTCGCCATTTTCACGTTTGGAATAAATTAATTCATTGGAATTAATTGTATGAATTGTCGTGTAATTAAGTTGAAAATATTGTTCACGTTGAAATTGATTAACATAATCTGGTGAGCCGAATTTTGTTTAATTAAATTTTGTACGGTGATTAATTTCGTGGTCGTGGAATCTTAATTTTTTTTTAGCGTAATGACGCCAAGTAGAATAGACGCCATGAGATTAATTACCATTTATCGGCGAATTAATTTTGATAATTTTGGAAACATATTATTTTTTTTAAAATAATTTTGGAACTCTCGTGCTCGTTTCTCGGAAAAAAAAAATATTTTTTTTTTGAAAAATATTTTTTTTTTGTTTGGATAAAATGTCGCGAATTGAGAAAATTCAATTAACGGATATATTTTGGCGTCATGGCCAAAGATAATTAATTGGAATTTAGTTCCGAATTTTAGTCTCGCGACTTTGTGAAATATATTGAATTCTGTTTTAATTTTTTTTTATTATTCAATATTTTGAGAAATTTTGTTTGATGAATTATTTTTTTTATTTTTTTTCATGAAATTAATTCAATTAATTTCATGCATCGAGTATAGTTGAGTCGGCCTTGACACCTAGGGAATATCGCTAGGGAATTTCTAGTAACTTAGCGCTAGGGAACAATAGTTACTTTCGTTTCGTTGCGAAAGATAACTGTAGGTGGCAGCAACATTAATTTCTTATGAATTTGAATTTGAATGTTATTCTTTGAATATTTCTTTTATTTGATAACTTTATTATGTGCTGACGATTAATTAATGAATTAATCAATTTGTTAATTAATTAAATTCTTTTATTTGATTAACTTTATTTTAAATTTGGTTTCAAAGAATTGGTTTGTAATTAATTGTTTATTTATTTTGAATTGTTTTATTTGTTTGAAATTTATAATTTTTTTTTATTTTATTGTGCTGCGCACTCGCCGATGTAACGCAGGGGTTTAATAATTTATAATTAATTTTTTTTATATAAAATTTTTATTTTATCCCCTAAATTGTTTTGTTTGGAATTATTTACACTCCTTATTCAAACCCACAACAGCGACCCTGAGGGGGAGACTGAACTAGTTCGTGCTGAATAAGGGAGTATTCGAGTTTGTGGTTAATTATTTGAATTTTTGATTTTGTTGTTGTTGTTTAGATCAATTTAAGATTGATCGGATGTTGAGATACATCCTGGCGCCCATTTTGAGTTTGTTTTTGTTTTGAATTTTGTTTTGTCTATTGGGTGCTTTTCAAGCGTGCTTAATTGCTGAGCTTACCGTTAGGCTCAGGAATTACGTCACAGTATGTATACCCAGGAAAAAATGTTCAGATCTGATCAGATCAAATTAGATCTGATCAGATCTAATTAGATCTAATTAGATCCAATCAGATCTGACAAAATGAAAATTTTTAACATGAATAGATCTGATCAGATCTAATTAGATCTGATTAGATCTAATTAGATCTGATTAGATCTGGTTAGATACAATCAGATCTAAGTCTGATTAGATCTGTTCAGATCTAACTAGATCTGATTAGATCCAACTAGATCTGGTCAGATCTAACTAGATCTGATCAGATCCAACTAGATCTGATCAGATCTGATGACCTAATATGTATATTGGGTCATCGGATCTGATCAGATCTGGCTGGATCTGATCAGATCTAGTTAGATCTGATCAGATCTGATCAGATCTAACTAGATCTGATCAGATATGGAAATCAAAATTAGGTGAATAGACAAACATGATCAGGCAGAATTGGATTTTCATATTATTAAAAAGGGCAGTCATAGAACTATAAATATGGTTTCTTTTAAAATCTTTTTCGAATAAAAATTTATCTGTTAAAACAAATTGGCAATGTGTCAGATCTGTGCTCATTTCATTATCATAGAATGTCATATTTATTTTCATGCATGATTCTGCATTCCATTTAGACAGTCTCAACTTTTCTCCGAAGTTTTTCCCTCAAATTTTTCTAATCTTCTTCATTTATGACGATTCGAATTCTACTTGATATCAAGAAATCGTGTGATAGCTGAGTGGCTAGAGTAGGAGACTGGTAATCCTATGGTCCCGGGTTCGATCCCGCCGAGGTCCATTTTTTTTTTTCGATTTTTTTTTCTTTAAAAATTTTAATTTTCATTCATTTGTTTAGTAAATAATTCAGATTTTTATTTATTTTTCATTTTCTCCTAAATATGAAATTTTTAATTTTGGATTTTGTGCAGATCCAATTGGATCTGATCAGATCTAAGGAACTCAGATCTAAGGAACTCAGATCTAATTGGATCAAATTAGATCTGGTCAGAGCGTGCCAATTTTCAGATCTGATCAGATCTAAGGAACTCAGATCTAATTAGATCTGATCAGATCTAATTTGATCTGATCAGATCTGAACATTTTTTCCTGGGTAATTTTTTTTTTTTTTTTTTTAATATTTATATCTATATATGTGTTTATATACATATTTACATATTTACCCTTTTTCTAGGTCATTATGCCTTCTCTCGATTGATTATTTTTGTGTGTATTTCTTGTATGTATTTTATTATTATTATTCTCATTGCTGTGGTATATTTTTTTTTTTTTTTTAAATTTAATTCCCATCTTATTTTTGTTATTATTGCTCTGCGCTTGTGAGCCATTGGTATTTTTTTGTATTTTTTCTGTATTCGTCGTATTCTTTTGAATTATAAATGTAATTGTTATATCTCCATAATTGTTTTTCGGTGATACGCTCTGTGTTATTTGGGAATTGAATCGTTTTGTTTTTCGATTGCCGATGCACATGATATAAGATTGGGGATCCCTTTTCATCCTGAATATAATTATTCTTATCCAGGTATAAAAAGCCCTCTGGAGGTATATATCCCGTTTCAAGTGACGCTATAATATATTCATTGGCTAGACTGTTGCTATTTTTTATGTTCGGATTATTTGCACTAAAAGTGTTGGCCCAGTAGTCTCTAATCAGTCTCAATATGTGTATGTCTATTCGCGGGATTTTCGCTGATTGGTAAAGCTTTTTGCAACTGAAATACCGTTTATAGTTGCTCTCTTTAGTTCGGTACATTGACAAACATGCTCTCAGACATTTTCTTTCAAATTTTCTGCGTTTTTCCATGATGTGGGAGCTCAGGTTAAACCAAATTGGGCTTCCATATGTTAATATTGGTCTTATTATAGTCAAGTAACAAATTATTTCGGTACGTTTGGCCAGATATTTATTAGAAAAGAGTCTTTTGTGGCTGTTGGAAGCATTTTCTGCTTTTCTAAGCTGTATTTCTATGTGTTGGGTGAATTTGAGATTTTCGTCGACGTTTATCCCTAGATATTTAATTATTTTTTTGTGTGGAATGTTGGAGGTTTTGGATTGGTCCGGGTAAATTTTGAAATTTTTGTAATTGTTTCTCATTTCTCTTGGAGCTGTTGAGAGCTTGGGTTTGAAAAGGATAGTTTCACATTTATCGTCGTTGATTTTAAGTTTCCATTTGTTGCAATGTGATTTTTTATCTCTGAAGAGTTTTTCTAGTTTGGATTTTGCATCGTTTACTCTTTTGTCTGTAATTGTTGCGACAAAGTCATCCGCGAACGCGATTCCGATTTTTTTTGTTCCACTATTGAGACTGCTTAGAGACAATATATCACTATTAAATATATTGAAAAGCATAGGAGAATTTACTGTACCTTGTTGAAGGCCATTTTCTAAATTGAAAGTTTTTTCAGAATGAAAGAGGCCCTCGACCGTTCTGAAGCTTCTGCCCTCTATCATGCTCCAGATCAGGTTTATCATGTGCATCGGGAAGCCTTTTTTGGATAATTTATAAATGAGACCTCTGATCCATACAGTGTCAAAAGCCTTTTCGAGGTCAATGAAGCAAGCTGCTGTACATTTTTTTTGGTTTAGAGCATCGCACGTATTAGAAATTAATTTTGACACTGCATGTATTGTCGAATGTTTATGTCTGAAGCCGAATTGTTCAGGTGGTATTATTTTTTTCGGAACAGATGTAATTGAGTGTATTGATTATTATTATCCCGAGTGGAAATTCTGGTAAGCTCATGATCAGTTACTGATCCGGCAAAACTGATTTGAAATCAGTTACTGATCAGGCTATCAGATCAGTTACTTATCAGGGCTGTAACGCTGTTTTGGATACTTTCAGGATCAGGCATCCTCATCCTAATAGTGTCAGGCATCCGCATGCTCATAGCATCAGGTATGCGGATACTACCAGTATCCAATATCCGGATAAGTTACTGATCACAGATGTAACGCTGTTTTAGATACTAATAGTACCACGCTGCCTGATGCTAATAGTATCAGGTATTCTGGTGCTAATAGTATCAGGATTGCCTGATACTAATAGCATCAGGCATCCTGATCAGTAACTGATCATGTATGTAACGCTGTTTCGAATGCTATCAGTATCAGTGTATCCTGATGCTAATAGTATCAGGTAACCTTATTATTAACTGATTCGGCTCAAGAAACTGTAAATATTAATTAATCAACTGAAAAATCAAAAAATGATTTCATTAATTATTTTAACGATATTTATATGCTATATTTGAACATTAGGGGTCATTTTTTTTACTGAAATTGAAGATTTTAAATTATGAAATTAATTTGCACTTGGGTGGACTCGATCTTGGAACCTTTCGCATACTAAGTCGTCACGCTAACCACTGGACCACTGCTTGGCTATAGTAACGGGTGGTTTCATGATCTATATTAACCTCTTCGATAGAAAAAGTATTGATAAATACTTGGCATTAGAATATAAAATCCTAATTCTTGATTTGGAATAGAATATTAAAAGTTTATAACAAAATTAATGAAAATAAATAAACATTCGGGGAACCGGATAATATCCTGATCACTTCCAGATCAGGATGGACTGATCGGACTTGAAGTTTTTCATCATAATGAGCGTTATCATAATCAGGCAACTCTAATGCGAAACTGATAAGTTTCTCATCAGTACAGCCTAACTAACGATAACCTCGTTTTGATTTTCTTTAATACTCTTCTAGTAAGTTTTTCTGGATACGAATAGGATCCGGTTCTAATCCGCATTTCCCTATTAATGAAAACCTGATCTGAAACTGATAAGTTTCTGATTAGTAAGGTCTGACTAAGAAATACCTTTCTTTTATTTCTCCAAGCATTATAATAATCAGTTTTTTTTTATAAGAATAGCATCTGTTCTTAATCCGTATTCCTCTTTCAATGAGAACCTGATATGAAACTGATAAGTTCCTGATCAGTAAAGCTTGGCTAGGAAATACCTTATTTTAATTCATCTCAGTACTATAGAATTCGGGTTCGTCGGACAAGAATAGGATCCGTATCCAATCCGCATTTCCCTATTGATGGGAACCTAATATGAAACTGATAAGTTTATGATCAGTAAGACCTGACTAAAAAATTTCTTATTTTGACTCCTCCAAGTACTATAATATTCAGTTTATCTGGATGAGTATCGCATCCGTATTCCCCTATTAACGAGAACCTGATATGAAACTTATAAGTTTCTGATCAGTGAGACCTGATTAAGAAATTTCTTATTTTGATTCCTTAAAGTACTGTAATATTCCGTTTTTCCGGATGAGTATAGGATCCGTATCCAATCCACATTTCTCTATTAATGAAAACCTGATGTAAAACTGATAAGCTGCTGATCAGTAAGGCCTGAATGACGAATATCGTATTTTGGCTTCTCCGAAAAAATAATACTCAGCTTTTCCGGATAAGAATAGGATCCGTATTTCCCTATCATGGGAAGCCCGATGCGGAACTGATAAGTTTTTGATCAGTGAGGCCTGATCAACGAGGACCTCACTATGACTTCTCTAAATACTACAATATTCAGTTTTTTCGGATGAGAATAGTATCCGTATTTGATCAGTACTTCCCTATTAAGGACAGCCTGACGTGGAACTGATAAGTTTTAGTCAGTACTACCTGAATAGAGTTGGACTTATTTCGTACTAATCCTAAACTGATACTACATCAAGCTATCCCTGACAAATTTCTACTCGGGCACCTTGACTTGCCAAAATACTATGATGTTCAGTTTTTCCGGATGAGAATAGGATCCGTGTTCGATCAGTATCCCCGTATCAGGGAAGCCCTGGTGCGAAACTGATAAGTTTCTCATCAGGGTTCCTTGACTAAAGAGAACCTCACCTCGACTTGCCAAAATACTATGATATTCAGTTTTTCCGGATAAGAATAGGATCCGTGTTCGATCAGTATCCCCGTATCAAGGAAGCCCTCATGCGAGACTGATCATTTTTTCATCAGGGTACCCTGACTAAGGAGAACCTCACCTTGACTTGCCAAAATACTATGATATTCAGTTTTCCGGATAAGAACCGGATCCGTATTCGATCAATATCTCCGTATCAAAGGAGCCCTGGTGCGGAACTGATAAGTTTCTCATCAGGGTTTCCTGACTAAGGAGAACCTCACCTTGACTTGTCGAAACACTATTACATGCAGTTTTTCCAGATAAGAATAGGATCCGTCTTTGATCAGCCTCCCCATGTTGAGGAAATCCTGGTGCGAAAGTGATAAGGTTTGTATCAGGGTACCCTGAATAGGGTGGACCCTATTCCTACTGATCCTAAACTGATACTGAATCAGGCAAGCCCTAACAAATTTCCACTCGGGATCTCGTATACTTTGCCTATGTTTCGGAGTAAGCTGATTGGTCTGTAGCTTCTCGGGTTTTTTTCGTTTTTACCAGGTTTTCTTACTGCAATTACGTTTGCTGTTTTCCATTGTTTTGGGAAATGCATGTAATTTAAGCAGTTGTTGAATAGAGTGCAATAGTTTATAATTATTTTGGATGGGAGATTTTTCAAAACTATGTTTGGGATTTTGTCTTGTCCCGAGGATTTTTTGTTACTTAGTTTTCTGAAAAATTTTATCAGCTGTGCGCTAGATGTAAAGTAGTTGGGAGGACCCGTTATTGGGTGTGTGGCGATTTTTTTATCGGAGAATTGTGTTAGTGTTATGCCCTGTAGGGTATCGATGTTGAATTTATTTATCATCTCATCTGTTTCTTTAGTTATTAGGGGTATCCATCGTGTATATTCACGCCATTGTACCCCTCATTTTTTCATGTTTCGAAATGTACAGTACTGTGTCCAACGTTCGCGCGCTCGCTTGGACTGGTCTGTGGGCACTGCCACTCTATGTTTGCTGTACTCGGTGAATTGGTGGGAGAAACACCCAGTTGCTTAGAGGATTAAGAACTAAGCAAGATAGCAGAATTCATATGAATACATTTTTTACAGCTCTCAAAATTTTCGACGATAGAGTCATTCATAAAACTTGTGCTATCTCGCTTAGTTCCCGAGATATCCTTCAACAATGATAGATAAAAAAAATCATCTCCTCCTATTTCAATTTTTTCTCTGTTACTGCATTGTTAATTTTCTGAGCAAAAAATGTATGTGAGCATGTGGTTTTCCATGACCGGAAAGCGAAGAGAGAAAGAGGATTAACTATTTTCTTCCCAGAATCAAAGTCAATAGGCGTACATGATGTTTTTTAATGTTCATTTGTATTTATTGGTGCAGCCTGATAGTGATTTACTCGATGAATGGAAAAGAAACAAAAGGAAAAACATTTCAATTTTCGTCATTGTTCTCATTGTCTCCTTTCTAATTTCCAGAAATTTTCAATTGCTTCCACTTAGAACTGGAGAATTATCGTAAATAATCTGCAAAAAAAGGGTGGGGGGTACCACCAAGTTTCATGAGAGGTTTCTGAAATTGTCTGAGAGGTAGTAGAGAAATTACAGTATTTCATACTTTTAGATACAATTGAATAAAAATAAGGTTTAATAATTCATGGTAAATTGTCCAGCTAAAAAATCGGAAGAGTCAGAAAAAATGTTGGAAAATATCAGAAATTGACTCAATTATCATACTAACCTTGTCTAAACCATAGATCCGAGACAAAAAGATGAGAGAATTTCTGGTTGATACAACGTGAACTCACGGCTAGTCTCTCATTCCAGCTTTGTACTGTACACCTTCTCCTTCTTGTATCGTCGTTTTTGTAATGGTTTACTGCAATCACTTGTCAACGAACATTTCAGAGGTATGTTAAGCCCTCAAAGTATGTTCTCTCTTTCTTTATACATTTTTGTTGCTACGGAATGAACCATTTCCACAGCAGGATACGATAATTCGTCATGAAAGTTAATCTTTTGAAGTACAACTTGTGACAGATTCTGGCGTCAACAACTTTCTGAGGTTCCAATATAATATAAAATCCAATGTGACTCAATCTTCTAGAAACGAATGTCCCCAGAGATGGGCCGTCAGCCCGAGTGTTTGTTGAGCATCCTTTCCCACTTATAGGTATACTTCTCGTATTGTAAATGTCAAATTAACGTCATTTCTGGTTTACGATTTGACGATTATTAACTCAAGGAATTCTATCCGAGTATTTGACTGGCGTCCGTAGATGGAATTTACAGAGGATTGAATAAATTAATACAATAATAGAGGGATCATCGATTCAACATTTTAATGAATATTGACAGCCCTGGTGGATTTTTCACTATCTATCGTGCGAATTGTCCTCAAATCCAGCTTGCCTCTTCAGATTCTAGTCGGAAATCATTCGGAAAGGTATAACTCAATTCCAGTTTAGGAATACTCTTGCTTTTTCAGCTTCTCTCGGACACACCATTCGGTGAGAGAAAAGTCGAAGAATCTTCTTGCTAAGCCGTAAATTCTCTACAAAAAAGTTGAGAATGTCTTCTTTGTAAAGTCAATATTTCACTAATGGAAAGCGTAATTACGTGACGAAGCTGCCCCGGGAAGGAATCGGCCGAGAATTCGCATACCAAAGCTTGGTAACCATGTCTCGGCCAAGCATCGGTACACCATCGTTCAGGCCTTCAGGATTGGCTGAGCAATGATGGACCATAGTTTGGCCTGCCAGAATCGGCCAAGCATTGTTGGAGTCCTAAGGCTTGGCTCCTGGGCATTGGAGCACTTTAAATTCAAACTAATAGCAAATCTTTTCAGCTGCTGACTAATAAAAATTCATAGATGTAATTCGATTATTCAGAAAATGGCAACGAAATTCGGTTCTGGTACCAGAATATCGAAATATCTGTCTAAAGTGAGCAGCTGTCTAATTTTTCAGATTTTTTCAGCATTAGTAGCTGGTGAGACACAAAGAGAATCATACTTCCACTGTGGACGATGGCTCGAAAATTTCTACATATAATTACGTATTTTTGAGAATTTTTCAGATTTTTAAAACGAGGGGTTTTTCTTTTTTTTTTTTTTTAATATTCTCTCTCCAACGAGGGCTTAGTAGAAAAATCTTCAAAATTTCGGTGTGTCTCTTGAACTTGATATAATCATGCAAATAAAACTGAACCAAATTGGCAGAGGTCAGGGAAAAAGTCAGCCAATTTCAAGTTGGATACCTCGTATATTAACACATCTATTTTCCTCACAGAGCAAATTCGTCGTTTCTCCCCGCCTTTTTGCTGACCAGCATGATATTTGGTAGGCCCGATCTCTACTTACCTCCACTACTCTTTGTGTTGTGTGTGGGCATGAAAGATGGGCTGGATTGATGTTTGATAACAAGTCTTAACACTTATTGAAAGATAATAAAAAAGTAAGAATATAATTTATTTCAGTTAAGAAATTAATCTGAACATTATAAACGTATTTTGTCTCAACCATAGATTTATTTCTCTCGTTAGTGTAGATGATTATAATAATAATAATAGGTGCCATCGCCGCTCCAGTTTTCATGGGATCTCTTTCATGAAAACGGAATCAGAGGAAAGGAGGCGGGTTTTTACACTTTGCGTTATCTAGAGAGACAGCGTGGACGTGGCACACACTTTATTTCAATCAGGCGAGACAAACTGTTTTTCAAGGCAATTTCTCACACCTTCAGTGTTCAATGATTATTTTGTACTCCAATATTCACACATTATGTATTCTTTGCCTTTCTTACGCTGATGAGTAGTACCTTCATGAAAAATTTTGAAGGAATCAGACGAAAAGTGGCTGAGATACAGCATAGTTGTGTCAATATACACATTCACCCATGAATGATGACTTCACGAGTAAGCAGTATATATGTATATATACAAAGAATATTTGTCACATGCGCATGAGGAGACGCAGCTTGGAGTGTGAGAGGTAACTCATGACTGTTTAGAGGCCTATAAACACTATGTGTTTAGGTTTGGCGGGAGCACAGACGAACTGCTTCGAAAAATGTGGCCAGCCCCATGCAAGCTCCTAGGTCGAGTAAATAAATAAACAAAGAGAAGAGTTAGATTGCATAGTGAGCAATGTTCGGGTTGTACCACAGTCATGTCCAATTCCATTATACTGTCAACTGAAATTTAGATGGAAGAGAAGGATTTGACAAATGCCCCTTCACACTCAAATTTAATTGCATATTTCCGCGTGTTTTCCAGAAGCAATGGAGATAAGTCTTCTAGAAATATCTCTTGTACTTACCCAACAATTTCGATGGTCTTGGGTTAGTGATAATTATTTTAGCAGTGATAACTTATTACTACTAGGACAATTATATGTATTAGGAAGTAGACATGCTTTTTCGGAACAATTCATCGATTGAAGAATATTTGAACGATGATTCTTAAATTTATAACTTTTATAATATAATAATTAGTTGAATATTTTAGTAATTTTGATTTAGGTATATCATCGCCTTAGGATCAAACTGGCATAAGTGCCTTTTTCCTTTTTGAAATATCAACGTGACTTTCTTTCGGTTAATCAAATTCAGTCAATTCTGCTAGTTTTTTCAGTAGTAGTATTAGTCGAAGAAAAGGATCATGAACAATAAACAGTCGTAAGTATCACTTACTACCATCAGAGATTCGTATATTCAGCATTTGAAGCTCTCCCGTCTCCGCTTCTACTGATTTGTATCAGGTTATCTGCTTTTCGAATTGACTTTCATTGAAGGGGCGTATTTCCAGCACATGAGTCTTTTTGTTATTAGTGATTTTCACATGTTCATTGACGCGATACAAAAACGATAACAGCGAAGTGGCGTATCTCCAGTGCATACATGTCTGTCGCTGCTGGGTGATGCAGTAGTTGTTATTGTGATTACTTTAATAGTAAATTGATCACATGCAATGAATCAAACCAAATGAATTCACTTTCCTAGTGAATTTTCACGAAATTGAAGAATAACCAAATAATTAGTGGAAATAAAAAGTATAAAAGTGCGTACAAATATTTGGTATTAACCATTTTCATGCATGATGAGAGTCGAAAATTCGTAAAATTTTATAACAGTGTATTATTTGGCAGTCAGAAAGTGAAAAATAACAAAAATTTCCTGGACAATGCTTGTTTAAAATTGAATAATTTTCATACCTAGGCATTTCTCTGTTACAAAGGTTACCACAATGTACATGACACTTGGAAAAAAATCATTTAAATATAGATATGCAATGTATAACACGTATAAGAGAACATTTATAAGCAGTGTCGAATCGAAATTCTCAAGTTTTGTTAAAAATAAATGGAACGTTCAAGACATATGTATTTGATCTTTTCCCTGATGTACCTCAATCCGTATGAAATATTAAGCGGCTTTACCGCTTAAGTCCAGCTGTTGGTGACCTCAATTCTAGTTCATACTAGACTAGGGGTCCAGAAGTATTCGAGGGTCAATCCGGGAATCTATGCTCTCATTTTAGCGTTTTCAATTCTTTTTTGTGACGTGAAATCCGAATCTATTTGTAACAACGTTCGTTCAGAGAAATATTGAGTAATGAAGTGTTCATATTAGAATGGCTCTTCGAATTTTCGATTTTAACAATTCAATTCCTTCAGAATCACAGGACGCTCGAGTGAATTTTTTCAGTAAACAAGTAATACTGCCGTGAAATTCCATGAAGTCTGATAAATGAGCTTCCATAAATGCATCTGATATGATTAATCTTTTTTCGAAGGCTAATTGACAGCATCTTTCATGTCATTATCTGGTGGAATTTTATTATTGAATATTCTTCAAATAGAATATAATTTTTTTTTTCATTCAACCCTTCTTTGCATGCGTCATGAGCGCGGCGCCGCCTTCTTTACGTTCTTTCGTTTTACCTTCATTTTAACCAATGAAAAAATTCCAAAAAATTTTAATGCTCTCATTGAAGCAATACATGGATACTATTGATAAGTATAAGATCGCGTGTGAATTGGGTGTAAATATAATTTCGTGGATCACGGACTGAAAGGTGGTGGTCCGCCGCCCGGTGTGACTAAGCGTTCAAGTTGGGCTGTTGCTAAGTTGTTGTCTTTCTCTCACTCACTTGTCTCAAGTACGAGAACATAACCTTCAATCATCTCACGGTATACTTCGTCCAGTATCAGTATTGTTGATTTATTAAGTTTATCTATTAAAATGATGAAGGTGTGAAGTATAATTGAAAGGTTGGTAGAAATAATTATTTATCTAATTGATTGATTGTATAAACTGAACCGGCAATTCGGCTGTTCGGTCTGTGTACGGCTCGGTGGATCTACCGGGTTAAGCAGCATTGCGTCCGGTTACAACTTGGATGGGTGACCGCTTGCCGTACACAGATTCGAAGGACAAACTGAGCGGTGAGGTGCGACTACAGAGAATTAATATGTGCCTTTCTTTATCAACCTTAATGCCAACGAATTGTAAATGATTCTCAAGTCCATCTAAGTCTAACTGTCAGTCTCCTACTCAACTCGTCCGTAAGACGTGACTCCGAGGTTCGTATCTGATGATGGATTTCTGAGGGTCTTGAAAAGAGATCGGAGCGTCTGAAATTGAAGACCACCGTTGATCACTGATTCTTTCCTCTTGAATATTGTATTATAAACACGAAACGTGTGCAAACAAGGGGATTCATGCGCTCATCTCATCTCCTGTCCTAGATGTCTTCTGCGATACTTCTCAAGTGAAAATTCCCCTGACAGATATCCAGCCATCGTCAGGATTCTTTTGCAGTGTTCACAAGTGGATTGGTATCTAGTGACGTAAAAACCATACTTATCACTTCCACTGGCAGAACAGTTCCTGGATCGAGTTCAATTTCATTCACCTACGAGGGTTATGATTTACATGGAGAATTCCATTCGGTTACTACTTGCAAAAATGGCTAAATGATCTCTACTGCTTGGAGTGAGTCAGTATATATCAACACACAGGGGTAATGTGATTGCGCCAACCAATCAGAAGACGACTCTCCCTCCACTGTCTCTTTTTCTCTACCTTCCCACTTCGGTCTCCTTGCTTTCTTTACAGGCAATCAATCTTTACCTGCAATAGTGATTCATCAATTGCAATGATTCGATCTATGGAAACTCTCCGTGACACGTGGAAAGTGGTCTAATATAGTGGTCTATGACATAGACTCTATGCAAAATGTCCGCTCTGAATTTGATTCAGAGAGTATCCATAGGCACTGATTTGCTGCTAACCATTGGTTCTATCATGAATCTGCTCAGTTTAATTTTAAAAATATAGTGTGAACGTCAAGGTAATCTTGTTTTCGTAATTAGTTTGAATTTGAGAATAGAGTTGAGTGAGGTTAGGTTCACCATCCAGAATGACACTATTGGATGAATTAGAGGAAAGAAAATGAATTTATATTGTATCGTTTGGTTACAGAGCCTGAGGAGAACCTCAAATCATAAGCGAAACGGCGCGATCGACAATTTTTCAGTATTGTGTGTTCTATTCTCATAATATCCCTTGACATGTCGAATCACTAATGAAATTATCGAATTGAGTTCAATGATTAACCATGATCTTAGTGTTCAGTCATGTTCACGCTCTCTCGAACTATTGTTCTTGAAATCTTTAGAAAATATGGTAGATAGATATCATAACTTCTTAATGACTTCCGTTCCACGAATCCTGCCGAAATCAGTCAACAGTTATATTTATTTTCTTGAAACTGTCTGAACAGGTTCATTACCTAATCGACCAGATGCAGTAATTTCTTGGAACGTTGTGCCCATTGGAATGAAAGAGCGAATAAACACGAGACTTGAGTAACAAATCGTTCATAACTTCGTGTACAAGACGAAACTTTGATAATTATTTTCTTCTTCATTTTAACACAAACAAAATTCTAGAAAATTAATTCATACTCATATTTGCATCACATCTATATTCAGAAACTTTCAAGGGTCTAATCCATTACTTCGATTGTGTCAAACTTTGGTTGTGTCAGTGGTTTTTGCACTATAGAATGCAAATCCTTCTTCTTTTTCGCTTCAGCTCTGAATAGATTAGATCATCCAGCCGTGAATGTAAATTTCTTGGTCACACCAGAGATGCCCAAGAAACGAAAGCAAATTGGCAACGTATTTATCATATTATATAGCTATAAGTATCCTCTAATAAATTAGCTATTTGCTCACGAATGCATAATATATTCGCAATATATTAGTTACATTGGTGGCATTTCACCAATGTCACGCAAAGTGAAAGTTTCGTTTCCCAATATGAATCTGAAGTCTCCCTTGTAACGTCGCTTTTTACCCCGGGGGGGGGGGGGGGGAGTGGGGGGTGAAAAGCTGCCGTGCCCTCCCTCCCTCCGCCTCTCTCAATAGAGTTCAAAACCATTCTATGGGCACCAGGTGGTTTTTCACCGGAACCACCAAACTGGAAATTTCTCAGCGAGCTCCTCCTCCACATGTTTACTGCTCAGACTCCAGTCCGTGGCAGCGTAGAGTTCCACTGAGAATGGAACGGAATAGACAGTAGGGGTAGTCGTTACTTTTCTCCCGGCTCGCGCCCGAGAGAAAAACGTGACATGAGTCAGGGGGGGGGGGGGGGGAATCGAGGATGTTAACCCGCTGCCTTTTCCCTTTAACCAGAAATACCTCCGAAAAAAAACCCTGAAAAGTTGAGAAAATGGGAAAGAAGGAACTCTTGAATAAATTACTCGGAACTTGAAAGAATCTGGTTAAAGTAAAGTATATTTATCGAAATAATAATGATAATTGCATTTCATACACTCAAATTTACTACTCAGAACTTTCCTTCCAAAACGTCTCGAATATCGGAGACACACAAGCAAATTCCCAATACGAAATTTCAACAAATTTTAATAATTTATCAGACCATTTTAATAAAGTACAGAAGAAGGAATTATTCTAGTTATTATTATATTAATTCTAGTAAGCGCAATAACCATCCAAAAGGCACAGGATTCTCGGAACTTGTCCGATGTATACGGGTTTTCTTCCAAATTAGATTCTCGTTTTCCTTTGATAAAAAATTGAAATGTGACGGGAGGGGTAAATTCGGGGTCGTTGGGTTCGTCTACTTCATCCCTATCGAGTGGGACCTATTTCGGGATTTTCCCATGGGAATTATGGAAGTTATTCATAAAACCCATTTTCCCTATCCGAACGTAACGAGTATGAGTGAGACGGACTCACTGCGCGTCACGGCGAATGAAAGATGCGGGACTTTCTGAGTTTTAACTTGTAACAAAAATAGATTAATAACGACACGGTGATTTGAGAATCAATTAATTAATTAAGAAATTGTCACGGGAATGAGTGGAAATGTTACGGCTAAAATCGAAACGACTAACGAGAGTCAAGCAGGATTTCAGCGAAATGGAACGTTATCGCACCCATCTCGATGACTTCTTCACAGAGAGACACACTTAACCACACATGTTAAGTGTGCCTTTTGCAGTTCAATATACCCACAAAAACCCTACGGAGTTTCAATTCAATCCACCCAGCCATTTTTGAAGTGAAACTTCTTTTGGCAGGGTACCAACTTTTCTCGAGCGTGTACCGAAACCGTCAAGTTTTGAGGGGAACTCAATAGTCGAGGAGTGGGGGTAAAGGAGAAGTCTTGCGTTGTTGGCGGGGGAAGCTAGAGCGGGGGCGAGACTGCAGGCTCTATAGGCACGGTAGTCGGGTAGTGGGAGAAGCGAGGTGACGCTGCAGTGTATTGTCGTACTAACGAAAGCATCAACACACGAGGCGTGCCGAAGCCAACATTTTTTGAGTATACTCGAAGTCTAAGTGAGATAGGGTGATTTTGCCTGAATCCTTTTTTTTCTAGAAGATTTCAAAAGCTAAAAAAAAGATTGAAGCAAAGGGCGTATCTCTATTAGATTTCGATATATTCTCAAGAAAAAACCATTGAAACAATTCCTCTATTCATAAATCTATTTTTGGTCGTAGGACTTCGATAAATATCTGGGAAACTGAGTAAGATGATGCAATTTTTGTAGGAATTCTTCTTGTAGTTTTTAAAATTCTCTACAAAAAATGTCATGAGGAAAATTCCGTTATCTCGCTCAGTTTCCAAGATATTTTCGAACAAAATGATGTCAAAAACAAAAGAATATGAAGTTTGTAGCCAAATTGATTTATAAGTAATTTTTTTCGAATATCCCGGAATTTAGCCAAGATAGAGCAATTTTGCATGAATCCTTCTTTATAGAGAGTTTTGAAAGCTACAAGAAAGGATTGAAGCAAAACCGCTCTATCTCGATCGATTTCCGGTGTATTCACAAAAAACTGATTTCAAAAAATCTAGTTGTCTGAACACTTTATAATCGTAAAAATAAAGATAATTTGTTAGTTAGCAGATAACCAAAATCCTATAGACAGGTACTCAAATTCTCAAAGTGTTGTGTTCATTACACAGCTAAATGTGCTGGTCTGTGCTTTTTGCCATTTTCCTTTGAGATTAACCTCGTATCCTCACTTTTCTCAATTATTATCACTTGTTCATTAAAAAAAATCCGAATAATTTACCGCTATCTATACATAATGAGCAAGAAGTTTCACTTCTGTCGCGTGGGTTCCACGCACCCTCTTTTTTTGTTTTATTCGATTGAATTTTTGAAAAAATTAAAGAATCACGTTTTTTGCACTTAACAGTTCAGGGTCTTCAACCAAATGGAGGACAAAAATTTCCTTAGCTTTTTTCACATTTTCATTCTGAACAGCGTTTAAATTTATGAAAAAAACAATGAAAAATTCGGTCTTTCTCTGTCATAAAGTTAAGCACTGTTCAGAATGAAAATGTGGAAAAAGCTGAGGAAATTTTTTTTCTTTCATTTGGCTGAAGATCCTGAACTGTTAAGTGCAAGAAACGTCATCCTTTAATATTCTCAAGAATTCATTCGAATGAAGCAAAAAAACGGCTTGGTGGATTGAATTGAAACTTTATAGGGTTTTTCTGGGTATATTGAACTCTGAAAGGCGCACTCAACATGTGTGGTTCTCTCAATATTTCTGATTAATAGTTTGATGTTTCAAAAATTCACCAGAAACTTTTGTTGTCTTCTTTTTTTCGAATTCATGTAACGGATGTAAAGAAATTTTTTCTCGAAAACAAGCAGAAGCGTTATATCCTGTGCGTTATTCGCAAGCCCCACTCCTTGTGCGACATTTAATATTTTGCCAATTCGATTGGCAAAATGCTTCCGAATGGAATTTTTATATAAATTATCCATGAGATTACAATTTATTTTTTTCATTATTCTAAATGCAGTAACGAAATTTGGTTTCACAACAATTGTCATAAGTGGTCATTTGCACGAAGTAAATTTGCTTGTAATGACAAATTTAATGATGGTTCGATCTTTGGTGAACTTTATTTATTCATGTTTACCACAAAAAAAAAAAAAAACAATCTTTCAATCATAAATGGAAGATCCTACGACAGATCTGAAAAATTGAAGTTCGGGTTCCAAATAGGATTTCTATTTTTTCTGAATGTCGTCAGAATGAAAAGGTACCTATCTTGTAGAAAAAATTGTCTACTTTCGAATGGTGAAATGAAAAATAGTAGTGTTCCTAGGGAGAAAGCTAAGAAAAACCGTGATTTTTGAAAAAACTAATGTATCGAACATCCTTACAAGAGACTTCTTCTGAAAAATCTGAAATTCTCACCATTTGTGGGGCTCAATGAGATGAATCTTTTAAGCTGAACTTGGATGTAATCGCTTGGATAGTTTTGGAGATATAACCTTTTTTCATAAAATGGTTTTTGGACAATATCTCAGAAACTACTGGAGCGATTTTGCCCAATTTCAATACCAAACTTTTCACTCATTAGATGCACAAACTGGCGAAATTTGAAGTCTCTAACTCGAATAGTTTTTGAGCTAGCGTATATAGTAAATTCAGGATAGAAAACACTGTAATTGAAATTATCTGCAAACGAAAAATCTGAGCAAAATTTACCGCGAGTGAAAATTGTGAGTTCAAATGAGATCTATTTCATCGCTGAGAGTGGGGGCTGTGAATCAATTTTTCGCGAAGAAAAGTCGAAAAAACGATTTTTCGAAAATTTGAATTTTCTCGTAAAGTACTCAACCGATTTCGCTGAAATTTCACTGACAGCAATTTGCACGGGGAGGGAAAGTACTGTTAAATTTTCGGCTCACCAAGTATTACCGTTCCTGAGCAATGAGCCGATATCTGTCACACATACACACGCACACACACACACACACACACACATACAGACATTTTTTAAAAATGTCATTTCTCGACGTTTTGGATCATTCTGAGTCATATTCCGATGAAATCTCGAAATCCAAAAAAATCGCGTTTACAATGCTTCCATTCGGAAGCAAAAATGGCTTGTTCTTGTAGAGAATGTATTCACCTTCTCGAAACTCACCGTTAATTTTCTGTGCGATCATTGGTTGTTGGAATATCGATGATCAAAGAGAAAATGATCTTTTTTCATTCGAAGTCCGATATCTCAGCGAAAAAACGTCGAATCGAAGTGAAGAGAAAAAAATTGAAGCTAAATGAACAGCTTATCCGGTCTATATAACGGTTGAGCTGGGAAAATTTTTTCCAAACCCGTAGACAAAAAAAAAAAAAAAATTAAAAAATTTCGAAAAAAACTTTTTCTCTTCTCTCGTTAGAATAGCGCGATGCACATCACTTGAAAAAAAATTTCCGTCTCAAGATTTCAAGACTAGAAACTTCAAGCTTCAAATTGTTTTTTTGAAACTCCGATACGATCATTTTTGAGAAAGTTCCAGCCATTTGAGAAAGCACTGAAGATTTTGATTGTTTTTTGATCCTTCATTTTTTTTCGCTAGTGTATGACATTATGGCATGGTTGGGACCGAATCCAGTATAAGCGTGGAATTCGCAGTATTGCGTCTTACGCACACGACACCACGCTCTTATAGCTCTTATGGATTTTTTTTGTAGAGAATGTCAAGAACTGTGAAATAGGTTACTACAAAAAATTTGCCATCTCGTTGAGTTAAATTAAATGACGAAAAATAGAATTCTCCTCTGCTTAGCGGCTAGACGTGTTAACAGTAGTTTCTTTCGTATATTTTGAAGTTCTTAAAATGCTCTAAAGAAAAAACTCGGCGTAGAAATGTCGTATCTCACTTAATTTCTGAGATTATTCGCTGAGTTCCTTAAACACATGTTCACACACAGAGTGTTTAGATACACAGGATCTCCATCCATTGGTGAAGTTCTGCCCCTGTGTGCGTGTAAGCAGCATAATTCCAGCGTCGTACTCTAGCAGCAGTGGGCCGCGTCTGTGTGCACACACATCATTACCCGGTCGCCGTTTCACTATCCATGAGACAATGAAATTACAATGTCCACACTGAACGTGTTTGGATAAACTTTCGGGGCACCTATTTTTCATTCAATGAATATCGTATATTACAATTCAATAATTATATAATATTGAAGAGAATGACGAGTTGAATTGATATTGAAAGAATAAATTTTCTACATTTCGTATATTTTGATTAACTGAATTCTTAATTTTGGGATGTAGCTTTCAGCCGTATATAAGAGTGCGCTAGCCTCTCATGTGGTTATATAGAGTGAAACACGCACTTGGCGAGAGACGCTACCGAATCTCTTGATACTCAATCCGAATGTACTTACAATATCCACATTCTATGAATTTACGTCATTAGAAAATGAATGAATAGAGTGAGAAGAGGCGTAAGCGCTATCATACCGAATGTGATTTTCACCCAATTGAAACAAACCTCCACAACATCGTCAACTCTTCCTCCACCGTTTGTCGTAATGCAATAAATTTCCTAAGCTTATAATAAAATATTAAAGCGAATATAGCATTTGGCATTGATTTGTTTATCAATGAGGCAGTTAATTTTGCTGTTGCATGTACGCTACCCATTAAACCACGGCGCAGCTATGACATTCGTCATTCTGATGGTTTGTAATAACTTCTACCGTGCGGGAAATATTAATAGATTCCCGGAATCAGATAGTTTTATTGGAAAGCCAAAAATCTCATTAGTTGCCTCATAAATAATTAAGTTTAGATTGTTCAAATTGATAACCCTCAGAGAAAGAACATTGAAGTGTAATGATGTTCTTGGCTGACCTTGAGCAGCCGTTACAAAATTTCTTAAGGCCTCTATTCTACATATTTACCATAGAATTTAATAATTACCGGAATTAAATCCTCGGAAAAATTATGGGATGCGCAAGTGAGGTTTGAACGCACATCCTCCAAATTACCAATCTGATGCTCTACCAATTGAGCTATTGTGAGTTCTGATATTCACCTTCAAATACTCGATTCTGATATATTACCCTATTTTCTCTACCTTCCTTCATACCCGGAGAGGAAAATCAACGAATTTTTGCAGTGAAGATCCGAGAAAAATTACGGTGTTTTTGGGTGAGCGAGGCGCGAAATTCAACCATACTAAAAAATACGGATGGCACCGTAAAATTTACTTTGCTCCACTTCAATTTTTTCAGGAGTCCCAGAACATTCTTTGTTATGAATTAATTTTTACATTGTTCATTAATGATTTTTTTAAATTCATTTGAATAGATGAAGGAGGGATTTCGAATTGCTCGAATAAATGGATTTTGTGATGATAGTTTATTATTATTCAACATTACAAATATTAGTTTTGATACAAAATCAAAAAAGTTACATTATAACCTGTTCTTAACAATAAATGTGGCAACACTAGAGGCTGGAATTAGCTGTGTTACACAGCAACTGAATAGTTCTTCAGAATCCACGATTCGACAACACGGCTCACTGCATCATAAAAGTTTAAGATACTTTAACATCGTTAAAATTAAATGAAAGTAAATTAAAGGTGGATAAATTATTGAAACTTAAATTGGCAATAATTTCAGGCCTCTGAAAATGTCTCTGGCCTTCCTCCTGTGTGGAAATTGCAATTGTATGTATGTATGTATTATTTATTGCTTTTAAGATTTTACAAAAATAATCTCATTACAATATGTTTGGAGGGCGTAGAAACATAGGGAGTAATTCTTGTTTCGTTTAAGTTAGTATAATCATTTTTATTTGATCACTTATTTGTTTACTTGGTGAATCGCTTCAATAGTACAGAGGGTGGAGAGTCGAGATTTGGTGAGAGGGGGAGTTAAAGGGGAGTGTAGAGGGTACGTCGGTTATCGACCTCAGTTAAGAATTTGGCCACTTTGACCATGGTCCACATGGAGTTGCTGCTTAAGATGGTGATCGTTCGGAGGTAGATGGGGTAAGAGTTGATGATTTCTTTGAAGTGTCGAGTTCTCAAGTCTCCATAGAATGGGCAGTATGACAGGATGTGGTCAACTGTTTCCCATTTGTATCCACAGAATTTGCAGGGTACTTTAGGTGTTAGATGGATGCACCAATCAGAGCCAGTAATGCGACAGTTGTGGAGGTTGGCCAAGCGGAGTTGGGCAAACATACGTGTCAGGTATATTGGGCACCTGATTTTCAGATAACTGGATGTGTCCGAGTTCTTATTCCAGATTAGTTGTGTTTGAAGGGAAGAGGAGCGTAGATAGCACTCATAGTCCAGTTGTTTGGCACGTTTTGTGATGTTCTTTAGGAAGTTGGCTTGTTGGGTTTTCCAGAATTGAGAGTTGAGATTGGAGAACATGTCTGGCATCCCGGCTTCCTTGAGTGAAAGAGAGAATTTTGCCACCCAGTTAAATTTAATTTGGCAATTGGGATTGTTTGCTAGCTTGATCAACGCGTTGTTGTTGTTGTTTTGAACGCAATTCTACCAGTGTCTCGGCATACCATAACTTGCGTTTTTCCCGTGTGGACAGTCAGCTTATTATCATCAAAGTATTCTTCTAGAATGGACAGAATTCGCTTGGTTTCTCTGATCGATGTAGCGAAGAGTACTGCGTCGTCGGCGAAAAGCAAGGCCAGCAAGGATTTTGTTCCCAGATTTAGCCCTTGGATATTTTTTGAGTGCAGAAATTCAATTAAGTCTGCAATGTAGAGAATGAAGAGCGTAGGGCTCAGCTTGTCTCCTTGCAGAACCCCTTCAGTGACATGAATCTCTTTGGAAAGGTCGTTGACACGGAGTTGGGTTTTGGCCTTTTCGTATATTGCCAGGACAACTCTGATCATTTTACCACTCACGCCAAGGTTGAAGTTTGTTCCACAGTAGATGGTGAGGCACCGAGTCAAAGGCTCTGCGAAAATCGATGAAGATAAAGTAAACTGTGTTTCCTTTATGTCTGATTTTCGATTGGATAGCGGTCATGAGCGTGAAGGTTTGTTCCAGACAGCTCCGTCCCGTTCTGAAACCCGCCTGTTCTTTGGGAACGATGGACAGATCTTCCATCCACGTGTACATCCTTTCTTGGATTATACTGGTGAGCGCCTTGAGCAGGGCAATTCCTCTGTAGTTTGATGGATCTTCTCGAGCTCCTTTTTTATGAATTAATGTGGTTATTGCTGTAGGCCAGGAGGATGATATTACTTCTGATTTCCAAATGTTATTAAGTAGTGACGTGAGATAGGTAATCCAAGGAGGTGGTAAGTGTTGAAGGTGTTCATTCAGAAAGCACTATCTAGGAAAACGTGCCGCGCATCGTAGAAGTTTGTGTCGTCCAGGATTCTTGGAGAAAATATCTTTTCATAGAAATTTTGGTAATTGGCTACTTTTACTCTGCCAAAAGATTGAAAAATTTGAATTATTTTACCAATTTTTTTGAATCGTATTGATGTGTTTTGATGTAGCAGAGATCAGTAGCAAGATTTCAAGGCGAGCAGACACAATCCTAATTAAATTTTTACCTAAAACAACTAACTTTTTTTGGAAGTCACTAACCAATTAAACCAAAAAAACAATAAATGAAAATTGAGATTATCACCACGTTTGGCGTAACCCAAGGCCACGACAAGGACGTAGTGGTGCATAGGCCTCGAAAAGGAACCTGTCACGACCCATCCTATAAACGACACTCGGGATTTTAGATGAAGAATATATTGACAAAAACCTCCGCCCACCTTCATTGGGCATAAAAATTTAATTTTTATATTACACGGAAACAAGTACTTCATGCACATAGTGCTTTTTAAATTGTACCTTTTCCTTCTTTTGTCAATAATTTGTACACTTCGCGTGGAACAATTTCAATTTGAAGTATCAATCAAAAATAGAAACGAAAGCAGAAAAAAAGACGAAAAAAAACCTCAATAAATTTAATACGGATTAAATGAAACTCCAAAATACTCATCTGAAAACTGGATTTTCCAAAAAAAAAACAAGATGCAGTGGTGGCAACTAGCTCTTAAAACAAAACGCACAGTTTTGGTGTTTCACCACAGAAGACCCGAATGATACTGGTCTAGAAAAGGCTCATTTGGTTGAATTACCAAATTTACCATTTTCTCAAGACCATTGGTCTCTGTTTATCATTGTGTTTTCACACCAACTGTCTTTGTCAGGAAGAAATTGACAGTTTCGTACCTGCCTCACCTCTCACCCCGCCTCCCACCTCATGCTCAATCAAAACATCAAACTCTACTCTGTTGAATTTATTATTTTGTATCCAAATTACTGTGAAATAAAATTTATTAACGTTTGAATGTTGTATTCATTGAGTTGTTAAACACAATGAATTAATTCAAGTTTTTCAGCTCGAAATCGACAACCCAAATTATTTTGCAAAAAATTTAAGAAATGACATTTACTCGAAACCGAACTTGATGCGAACCTAAAATAGGCGCAACAAGCAAGGCGGAAGAAAAAAATTTGAAATAAAACATTGAAAACACCAATTTTCAGTTGGCAGAGCTATAGTATCCAATTACCGAAATTTTCCCAAGTGCTGAGAGGAATTGGGCACGGTGAAGGAGATGGTCTTAATGCTCCGACCACTTGCCAAAATTCTCTTGGATTAGAGGTACGGGCTAGGGTGTCCCTGATACTAGGGTTGTACTCGTTGATTTTCTTGATACTATGGTTGTACTCGCTGTTCTTCTTCGCTTTATTCAGGCTCTTTCTAATGGAGTGCAGAGTTGCCAGATTCACCTGTGAGAACCCCTTCCGTCGACAAAGTTTTTGGTGTTTCGTTAAGCTTGATTCTAGCAGTTTAAGTTCGTCATCCATCCGAGCTTTCTTCGAAAATGCTCGTCTCGAATCATGTTTTACAGAAGTGCTCAGTCCTGCAATGTTGGCTGCTTCACAGATTGCATCATGTAGGTTGGTAGCCAGAGAATCAATGTCCTTATTTTCTACGCTGACCGTGAGCCTGTGGGAGAAGTAGAGCGATTCCATGAAGTCAGGGGCACTAGACGGATTCCATAATAGTTTCAGCATAGGTACTGGTGTCTGGGTTTCTTGAACAAGAGGTTGTTCACAGTGAGAGGCGAGTACTGTTGAGTAGTTAAGTAGGGGGGGTTCTGGATCCGGCTTCTGGATCAACGTAGTCCTGTAGGGGGGTCAAGCCCAAGGGGGGTGGGTGGGTGGCGAGTCGTGGAGCGGCTCGCGGTTTAATTCGCGATTTGATTCGCGGATTTAACCCTTTCTCGCGGATTTGATTCGTGGATTTAACCCTTTCTCGCGGATTTAATTCGCGGATTTAACCCTTTCTAGCGGATTTAACCCTTTCTCGCGGATTTAACCCTTTCTCGCGGGTTTAATCCTTTCTCGCGGATTTAACCCTTTTTATGTGACGTCATGAGACATATGTAGACAATTTTTGTTGCAAAAATTAAAACGATAAATTCGATGATTTTGTCAAACATCACTTTTGTGGATATTCCTGAATTGCGTCAATTTGAAGACAAATATCAAAAAAATATACGTTGTGAAATTATAATTAACAATTATGAATAACTGAATATAGTCAAAAAAAATATAATCTAAATTAAAAAAAATACATATGTAGTGGACAAAAAATATACGTTGTCAAATTATAATTAACAATTATGAATAGCTGAATATAGTCAAAAAAAAATATAATCTAAATTTAAAAAATACATATGTAGTGGACAAAAAATTATTTTTACTTTAGATGTTTCAGCTTACTTAATAATGGCACAATAATTCAAGTCACTCATTAATAATCCAGTTCACTTCACTCTTCCCACTCCATATTTTTCACACACTCCACGTATGCCATGCACTGGTTATAAAATAGAAATTGCTCGGCCAAGCGATCCATCTCATCCCCCCGAATCCTCACTCGTTCATGCAGTTCTTCCTCTTGATCAATGAACTGCTGATTGATTCTCCGGAGCACTAAATCATCTCTTCGAGCACCATCCTCTTCAGTAGCCAGATGAATTGTATATGGAACTGTCATTGCACTACTACTACTATCACTGTCAGAATCAGTATCATCAGCATCGTTCTCCTCAACTCCAGCATCATCAGCAACATCACCAACTCCAGCATCATCAGCAACATCACCAACTCCAGCATCATCAGCAACATCACCAACTCCAGCATCATCATCAGCAACATCACCAACTCCAGCATCATCAGCAACATCACCAACTCCAGCATCATCATCAGCAACATCACCGGCTCCATCATCAGGCTCAGCAATATCACCTACTCCATCACCAGGCTCAGCATATTCAGCGGGATCGTTACCAGCTTCAATATCATTTGCCTCCTCATTCTCAGATTCATCATCGTAGTTGTCCTCTATCATCTCCCGATAATGTTGATGCATCAGAAACCCATACCCCCACTCGTTGACATGGAGGAATCCGTTCGGATTGAGGCGTAGAATTATCGCACTGTTGGAGTCTGGATTGAGATGATACCGGGCTATATGATTGCACACCAACTTGACAATTTCCCGTCGTGAGTGCTCTGCAAACCAAATCATGGGGACGAGGACATTTGGATACAGATGTACGTACTTCCTATGCTGAAAATGAAAAAAATTAATGTAGTTAGAAAATGTAAAAAAAATAATTATTGAAAAAAAAAATTCCAGTAACTTTAAAACTTACTCTAGCAACTGTCTCTGTTCTTCCCATCTCAATCCATTTCCTCCAATTAGGGCTGAATCGCGCGAATTCATCTTCAGACACTCCCCAGTTCAGCATTCCACCTTGAAAAGAGTAAAACTCTGCATCCCGCAGGCACCAGTATTGGAAGCCTATTTTGGCTAACTTAGCTGGTGGATTCAAATGAATCGTTGGATATGCCTCTTCCTCACAAATATTTATGTGATATGCAGCAATCCTCCCCCTCAATATGAAGCGCAAGTGATCTCGCTCATAAAGGCGAAGCCATTCCACAGGGACATGGATATTATCCTCGAAATGTTTGTATGCATCCATTTTCCAACAAAACTTCACTAAATAAAATTCACAAAACAAAATTTCTATTCGAGCTCCCTTCGAAATTGCACGAAAAAAAAAATCCGGGAATGTGCAAATGTAAATTTAATAATATCACTCAATTTCTTTAAAAAAAAATAAAAGTCTTATTCACAATTAAGATTCCACTAGTCACAACTGATATTTTATTGTTCACAATATTAGTATCTCACTATAAACTCAGGAAAGTTTCAGAAAAAAGTTTAAAATTCTTCTAACTATTCGAAGATTCGAAAAAAATTCGGAAGACTGCAGAAAGATCTGCTTACTCAATCGGTTGGAAGAGAAGTGACATTCCAGGGTGTACTACTCCTATATATGGACACATTTTCAAACATTTTTGGAGGTAATAACGGGAATTTTATCTACCTTTACTTTCAAAAAATTTTTTTTTTTCACGAAGCCCTAGGCTTCACCAGCACCCTTTTTTTTTATATAGACTTTGCTTGCGAGCCCCCCTGCGATGCCTGCAACATGTGCTCGGGGTAGTCATGGCGCAACTGTACAGGGATTTTTTTTATGTCACTTCAAGAGTGGTCAGCATCTGGATCATCCTTGGCTAGTCACCTATCCAAGAGAATATCCTTGTCGTTTTTTTTCTCCTCAAGAGAGTGTCCCTTTTTCTGAACTAGAAATTTTCAGCATGTGAGCCGATAGATTTCTAGTCATACAGACGCTCTCCACTAATTTATGATAGCCCTCGTCGCGACAATTTCCTGGCAAAGTATTCCTCTCCCCTAGCAGGAATGTCCACCACGTGGAGCAGCAGAATGCATAACATAGACATGGAAAGTATATGATGGAGCAGAGTATCCTTGAGGCAGAGGATGCCGAAATTACCCCACGAATTTCCAATGAATTTTTTTTAATTTTTTTTCAAAAAAAATTCCAGACATCCGCCTTGAGGGTGAGACAACTCTGCACCACCCGCAGAGGAGTCGAGAATATCCTTGTCATTTTCCTCCTCAAGAGAGTGTCCCTTTTCCTGAACTAGAGATTTTC
The DNA here is from genome assembly GCA_963921955.1 of Aleiodes alternator. Classification (NCBI taxonomy): domain Eukaryota; kingdom Metazoa; phylum Arthropoda; class Insecta; order Hymenoptera; family Braconidae; genus Aleiodes; species Aleiodes alternator. The sequence goes on from OY998106.1 coordinate 5,589,105, forward strand.
AGCATGTGAGCCGATAGATTTCTAGTCATACAGACGCTCTCCACTAATTTATGATAGCCCTCGTCGCGACAATTTCCTGGCAAAGTATTCCTCTCCCCCTAGCAGGAATGTCCACCACGTGGAGCAGCAGAATGCATAACATAGACATGGAAAGTATATGATGGAGCAGAGTATCCTTGAGGCAGAGGATGCCGAAATTGCCCCACGAATTTCCAATGAATTTTTTTTATTTTTTTTCAAAAAAAATTCCAGACATCCACCTTGAGGGTGAGACAACTCTGCACCACCCGCAGAGGAGTCGAGTATGGCCAGACTGCAACTTGATTCTTAGAGAAAACTTTTTCCTCGAATTATCCATCTTTTGCATACAAAATAATTTGAAATTTGATTCTCACATTTTCTTTTTCACTTCACCCCCTCTCGTAGGACTCTAGCACTTGTTGCATATATAAATGGAGCTATTCTCCATCCTCCCTAGTTTTTTCTTTGACTTCCAGAAGAAAACATGGATAGTAACGCATGTAGAAAACTTCGAGCGAGATTCCAAGAAGCGTACGATAGCCTCGTTGAATGTTACGAGCCGCAGGAAGTTGATGATTGGATCAGCCAAATTGACAACAAGTTCAGAACTGTTAGTAAATTACTCAGGGAAACGAAAATACATAGTGAAAAAATATGTATGACCGCTTTATTGGGTCAATTTAAAGACTTGCGAGTTCGGTTTAAAAATCTTGAAATACAAGGTAGTGGATTGAATGAAAAATTGAGTGAAAGAGTTCAGTGGCAGGATATCCAGAGTATTTTTGAAAATCGCATGCGAACAAGTGTAGTCATCAATTTAGTTCATAAAGACGTAAGGGATTTTTTAAAAGATGTAAAAATAATGTTTATCAGGCGTATAAAAAATATTTCAAAACAACAGACTAATTTGAAAGTTAATACAATACTATCGTGCAAATATAAAACAAATAAAAATGATGAAATACTTGAAGAGATCAAGTATTTCAATAGTAATAATGAAATAATAATGAAAACAACTAAATTGAGTGAGTGGTTTGATATGCATGTTAAACAAAAGCTGCTGGTGAAAATTGATGAGTTCCAGGAGAGAGACTCGGGCTGGACATTGACCGAAGTTCTTAATATTGAAATTCATATTAATAAATACGATCCTTTGAGGGCTGGAACTTTTACACATTTGCCGGAATGGATAAAGTCCAAGAAAGCTGTAATTAACGTAAAAAATGAAGATGATGATGAGGACGAATATTGTTTCTTGTGGTCTATAATGGCAGCTCGGTGTAAATTGAAAGCGAATGCAACTCGATCAAGATCATATCCATCGTTTCGTTCAGTGATTAAAAATTATGGCATGTTTCATTACCCCATGGCACTGAAAGATATACCGAAATTTGAAGCATTAAATGAATTGTCAATTAACGTTTATGGTATCGAATATGGAGACTCTGGTAAAAAATCAATTGTACCATTATATCTCAGCTCGCGACCCTCAATGGACAACGATACGATTCATCTCCTCATGATTGAAGTTCCAAGTGAAGCAGCAGAAAAACAATATCATTACACATATGTTTCGAATTTATCGCGATTAATTAGCTCACAGTTATCAAAATCTAAGACACGAGCTTGGATCTGTGATAGATGTCTATGCCATTTCAAAGTTCAAAATTCATATGAAAAACATCGGATGGATTGCATTACAATTAATAAGTGTAGAATCACTTTTCCCCAAGGTGCTAATAAATGGCTGAAATTTAAAAATTTCAAGAATCAGCTGGAAGTACCATATGTTGTATACGCAGATACCGAGTGTCTCTTGGAGAAAATTGAATTGCCGGATGAATTCATGGATGGAAAGAAAACACAAAATTTGCAAAAACATATCCCTCACAGTGTAGCATATTATGTAAAATGCAACTATGATGAATTGAAATCAGGATTCCATCTTCATCGCGGGAAAGACTGTGTCAAGTGGTTCATTGAGCAACTAAAGGAATTGGCAAAAGCAGTGGATGTTGAATTACGACGAAATGAACCGATGAACCTCACTGCAGACGAGTGGAAGGAATACAATTCTGCAAAGAATTGTCACATTTGTAACCAGCCATTCACTGAAGATGCTATAAAACATCGTGATCACTGCCACTTCACTGGAGAATACCGTGGTGCAGCACATCCTGGATGTAATTTGAATTATAAAGAATCCTGTACAATCCCCATTGTATTTCATAATTTAACAGGATATGATGCACACTTTTTCATCAGAGAATTAGCCGCGCAGTTCGAGGGGATGATGGAATTATTACCAATAAATAAAGAGAGATACATATCTTTTACAAAGACGGTAGCAGCCACAAAAGTTCATCTGAGATTCATTGATTCCTTTCGTTTTATGGCCAGCAGCATTGAAAAATTGGCATCATATTTGGATCAGGAAAAAATGAATATCACATTAGCTCACTATCCTCATCAGCACCAATTCGAGCTCGTCACAAGAAAGGGTGTATTTCCCTATGAGTACATGGAGACATGGGATAAACTAGAAGAAGAGAATCTCCCTCCTCGAGAAAAATTCTATTCACAGCTGAATGACTCTGATGTATCAGATGAAGAGTACCACCATGCATGCCTCGTATGGAGGAATTTTAACATCAAGACTTTGGGAGAGTACTCAGATTTATACTTAAAAACTGACGTTCTTTTACTGGCCGATATTTTTGAGAATTTCAGAAAGAGCTGCTTCTCATCCTATAATTTAGACCCATTACACTATTACACAGCACCAGGATTAGCATTCGATGCTATGCTGAAAATCAGCAAAATCCAGCTGGAGTTATTCCAAGATCCGGAGATGCTCTTGTTTATTGAGAAAGGGATTCGTGGAGGATTGGCCCAATGTTCCAATAGGTATGGAAAGGCCAACAATCCATACATGGGGGAAAATTACAATCCAATTGAAGATAAATCCTACTTGATGTACTTGGATGTAAATAATTTGTATGGAGCAGCAATGAGTCATCATCTGCCCCAAAGAGGTTTCTCCTGGCTGAACAATTGGACCGACTTGGATGTAAGGAATATTCCGGACGATTCATCAATCGGCTATATCTTCGAAGTAGATCTCCAATACCCTCAACACATCCATGATGACCACAAAGATTTACCTTTATGTCCAGAGCACATGGTGCCACCAAACGAACAATCAAAGTTACCGAAATTATTAACCACATTGAATGATAAAAAGAATTACGTCATTCATTACAAAAATTTGAAACTATATTTGAGTTTGGGCATGAAACTAATAAAAATTCATAGAGTATTAAAATTCACTCAAAGCCCATGGTTAAAGAATTACATTGATCTCAATACCGATTTGAGGAAAAATTCATGCAATGAGTTTGAGAAGAATTTTTATAAACTCATGAACAATGCAGTATTTGGAAAAACTATGGAGAATGTTCGCAAACAAGTGGACATTAAATTAATTACCAAGTGGGAAGGACGTTGGGGTGCTGCGAGCCTTATTTCCAAGCCCAACTTTCACAGTAGTCTAATTTTTGATGACATTATGGTAATTATTCAGATGAAAAAAACCCAGATCAACTTCAACAAACCAATCTACGTAGGCTTCAGTATTTTGGATATTTCAAAAACCTACATCTACGATTTTCACTACAATTACATCAAAAATTCTTTTGGACACAATGCAAAATTACTATACACAGATACAGACAGTCTCATTTACCACTTTAAAGTAGATGATCTGTATCAATGGATGAAGCGAGATATCGACAAGTTCGATACATCAGATTATCCAGTCAACAACGACTATGGAATGCCTTTAAAAAATAAAAAAGTGTTGGGGCTCATGAAGGATGAAAACAAAGGACAAGTAATGACAGAATTCATTGGATTGAGGGCCAAGATGTATGCATACAAAGTGCAAGGAGAAGACAAACCAACATCAAAAGCTAGGGGTGTAAAGAGATCGACTTTGAATAAAATCACCTTTGATGATTATCATAAATGTCTATTTGAAAAAGAAAATATTAAGAGATCTCAACATATGATCACAGTTAGAAGACATGATGTGTTTACAGTAAGACAGACAGGAAGATTAGCTCTTAGTTCACATGATGATAAACGTGTGCTTATACCAAATAGTACAGACACTTTACCATATGGTTATAGAAATAATACATCGTAATGGAATAATAATAATTTGTAATGAATGAACGAGTTTTTTTTTTTTCTTATTTTTTATTATAAATAATACACTGTCATGAAATAATAATAATACATTGTAATGAATAAACGAGTTTTTTCTTCTTTCTTAAAATATTGAAAGTCTTTTTATTTCACACAGAAGTTTTCTTTAATTCATATGTAATAATTTTGGGGGTCGTACATAAATATTTCTTACAATATTGAAAGTCTTTTTTTTTCACACAGAAGTTTCCTTTAATTCATATGTAATAACTTTGGGGATCGTACATAAATAAAAAATGATTAATAATGTTGCAATGATTAGAAGAACAGAAATTATTACATTCAAAATAGCTGAATTATTATGGTTACTATCAGAATAGAATTCACGTATTAAAATTTTCAGGTTTGTATATCTTCGCGGTGGATTCTTGATCAACAGTATATTTGGTGCTAGAGCTGACACATTCAGCTTGAAACTCCACATTGGATCCATTGATGTCTTGTAGCTTTGATATACTTCATTCATCACTGCATATGTAGTTACTGCTAGGCATTCAGGTTCAAATTGAAGAATTCCAGTTCCATTTATATTGATTGTTTGTCGCCAATCAGATCCACATAATATGTGAACTGCCTCCTTTCTCGGCACAGAATACAACCATCCACCGGTAATTTTGGTCCAATAAGGCTTGAATGCTGAACTGATACGAATATCGCAGTCTTCATATTTTTCCGTTGACTCATCCTTCATTATTATAGCTACTTCACATATCGGATCGTGATTCAGAGTGAAGAACGGATCAAATATCCAGTCACATGACAAGGTAGTATAGTTGGTTTGTGAACATTTCCTAAGATCATCAGCACTCGCTAGGGTATAATGCCTGTCTCCAACCAGCAGATAATCAGCTCGGGGCTGAATGTATGCTGATCCATTTCGCCCATGGCCCAGATGTTGGAGTGTAGGGTACGGGTGCAGCTTGTACAGATCAAACTCGGGCAAATGTGTATGGGGAAAGAGAACGTTACCCAATCGGTGATGATATAATCCACTATGGGAATGTATTTCCACATTGGTATAATTCTCTGCATGACAGAGTGATACCACGAGAATCAGTAGCCAGGTCTTCATGATGTAGAGTCATCAAGTGAACTGATGAGTTTGAGCTCTCTCCTTCATTGATATACCCCCTTACATATCTTCAATATTAACCCAACTATTATGGGTATTATCAAAACCGAGCCATTTCACAAATGCTCGTTTTCCATTCCTCTTCAGAACCTTCTCCACCAAATAAATGTCAGCGTGTTTCACTAAACTCAATTCAGGCTCATAGAAAGAACCTTTTATCGGATTATCTTGATAATCTTTGAGTTTATAAATCACTGGATTTGAGTAATGAATACTCTCGATTGTAAATATTTCCGTTGTCCAATTGGGTGTATAACCCTTCTCGAAAACATGTTTTGCCTTACTTATTCGAACTTTATCCCCAATTTTAAATTTTGCGGGTTTATTGTTTACGCGAAAATCAGCATACATGAGTCGTAATTTAGGCGAGGTTTCCACTGTCACATCACTCGGTTTCATACGAATCGTACGATGTCGTGTATTATTATATTCGTTGATAAGATGAGGGAGTATATTCAACCATTTATAAGTTCCCTGTAAACTAAATTCTTTCCACATTTTATTTTTCAACGTTCGATTGAAACGTTCGCATATGGAAGCTTTTAAATTGCTGAATGTAGAGTACAAATTAATCCCATGTTTCTTCATCAATTTCTGGAACTCTGAATTATAAAATTCTTTCCCAGCATCTACGTGTAAGTGTTTTGGTACACGATCTTGTTGCAGAATGGACTTCATTGCAGCTGTAACATCTTGAGCATTTTTTCTCTTAATTGGTACAGCCCAAGCAAACTTGGAGAAATTATCAATAACCGTTAGCAAAAACCTGTGTCCCTTATTTACATCAGCATAAGCTGTCATATCAACTAGATCAGCTTGCCATGTCTCATCCAAATCGCGGATATTAACCCGTCGACGTGGATAATTCCTCCTAACAGGTTTGTGCAGCTCATTGACCACATCAATTTTAGCCATTACTAACTCCAACTTTGTCCTCAAGTGCACTCAATCTATCAGTAATTCCTTGGAGCAATGTGTAAATTTGAGTTATTTGAGAGTTAACACTCATCTCCACTATTCCCACTTCTAGTCTGACTTTTTCATTTAATGCTTTCCGTGATACAGCATCATGCTCATCTAGAGGCTCTGCCACATGACAAACACGTCAACACTCATTTTTGAACTAGTCTTATCCATAAAAATTGCTCTTAATATATCATTCCAGCTTCACGAAGTTCCTCAACAATTGAGATGATTTCATTGGAATGGCTGGTGTTTCCGGCAGCTTGAGATGCTACAAGTAATCGAAGGCGATCCACAAGTTCATTTGGATCATCCCACCAAACGTAATTCACAGCACTATTTTTCCTGGCTTTCATGAGAATTCCTTTTCCTTTTTTGCTATTAAATTTTGAGATATAATTTTTAAATTTCGAGCTTCCTCTATCACGAATAGCACCATTTGCTTTGTAACCTTTCCTATGAGCATTCGTAGATAGAATAATATCTCTATATGCTTCTACATCATTTGTGCTCATTGATTCCTCACTTGGATTCTTCGAAATTAATAGCTGCAGTAAACCTTCTGTAGCAGCATATTTGATGGATCTATTGGAATGTTGCACTAAAATCTTATCTGATTGGAAAAATATCGGTGAATTTCCAATCATATATTTTTTCTTCAAGCGTCGAACTCCATAATATTTATCCCATTCTGGCGTATCAATTAAAGCGAGATATTTCCTAGTTAAGCTATTGTCATCAGAAAAATCCAATGAGTGACTCGCAGCTAGAGTCTCATTGGCAGATGCATAATCATCATCGTCATTTTTTTCGTACGATGACATTTTAGCAGGAGTAGAAGTGACAGCATTATTGAGTGTAGAATCGTCATTGAATGTTGAATCATTCAAAGAATTGCTTTTAAATGACATGATTTTTTTGCCAGGATTGAATGTTGAATCATACAGAGTTCGATCGTTTGATAATTTTTCCTCATTTACCAGTTGCTTTAAAGGTATTATTACTGGTTTAAAAACTTCATTCATCATTTCTTCAGCAGTCTCTTTCCCTGACTTCATCATTCTGTGCTTTTTCCGAATGGCACTTCTCACCACAGAAATTTGCTGTAAAATATTTTGCTGCTTGGCGAAATCATCTTTGCTTAGAGACATGTTGACTTGTCCAAGTCTCATACACTACTGTCTGATCCCCCCATCACTTATTGATCTTTATAAAACTATCGAAATTCTTCCTATAACGCCCTTTATCAATATCACTATCTTTGTCGATAGCAAGAAATGTATAATTGTTTTTCCAGCATGCTAGACATAATTCTTTAAATCTATCAAAAGTCATGTCAGTATTAACATGATCATTGTAAATATGTTTTAAATTCATCTCATCCTGTTTGAATAGCACTAAAAAGTTCAAATTATCACGGACCAAGTGTTTGGGGATTCGAGCATAAGATTGACAAAGATAGAAACAATCGACATTTTTATGTCTTCCCATACAAAAATATGCCTTGATATTATTCTGTTTCTCGCATGCAACATCGTCGAAGATGAAAAGAGAGTTTTCTTGGGCTTCATCAATGGACACCACCTGATCATTATCAGAAAAAGGAAAATAATTCATCTCTTCAATTGATTCTAATACATTTTTTAAAAATTTATATTTTGGTTGATTCAATGATTTTGAATAAACATAAATATTCTGAAATCTTAAACCATTGGGGTGAGTGATTAAACTCAATAGAGCATTAGTCTTCCCACAATTAGATGGTCCACAGAAAACTGCTCGAATAGTATTTGGTAAAAGTGCTCCGTGACGTTTTTCATTTGGGGAATTTTTTAAAGTAACTACATCAAAGTTGGTGACCGGTAGCCCATGTGCCTGGACATCCATCTTGCTGGAGACTGAATGAAAATTCTATAAATTGACTGTTTTATAGATTCATACTCAGTCTCCTTTTGGATATGTTGGTGCATGGATCACCTGAGCAATCTGGAAAGGGGGTGATGAATGATATAATTAACAAATTACCATTTGAATTACATCTTCCAGGCTACCAGTACTGTGGACCAGGCACCAAATTAGCTCAACGATTAGCACGTGGAGATCCTGGAGTTAATCCACTTGATTCTGCATGCAAGGAGCACGATATAGCGTACTCTCAGAATCGTGAAAATATTCGAGCTCGAAACGCAGCAGATAAAATATTGGCTGATCGTGCCTGGAGAAGAGTTTATGCTTCAGACTCTAGTGCTGGTGAAAAAGCTGCTGCCCTCCTCGTCACTGGTTTGATGAAGGCTAAATCCAAATTCGGAATGGGGATGAAACCCAAGCGGAAAAAATCAAGGAACAGAATGAAGAAGAGAATAAAGAAAAGCATTACTCTGCGGAAAGTCATCAAAGCTGCCAAGGATGCCATGAAGTTGCAGTCAGGTTCACATGGTGCAATCCAATCTGCATTGGCCGGTGCAAGAGCAGCTGTTAAAGTAAATGGCGGCAAGCAGCATGTGCAGATTCCTCGGATTCTTCCAGTTCCAGCGAAGATTGGTGGGGTATTACCGTTTCTGGTACCATTATTTGCTGGTCTCAGTGCTGCTGGAGCTTTGGCTGGTGGTGCCGCTGGTATAGCTAAGGCTGTGAATGATGCCAGTGCTGCTAAGCGACAGCTTGGCGAAAATAAGAGACATAATGAAACTATGGAGGCAATAGCTCTAGGCAAAGGTCTCTTCATGAAACCTTATAAAAAAGGCATGGGTCTGTACTTGAAGCCAAAAAACTTTTAGAGATGCTACCGCGCAGGGCTTTAACTGATGGAGATTTGAGGAAATTTGCTAGAATGATGAAAATTCCACATTTTCGGGGGGTATTCATGCGGAATAACTTACCCATCAATGGACCCATGGAGAATGAATCGGCAATCATCAACTTGGATGATAAAAATGGACCTGGAACTCATTGGGTTGCATACAAAAAAATGGGGGACAATGTCATTTATTTTGATAGCTTTGGGAACTTGCAGCCTCCGAAAGATCTCCATGATTACCTTGGAGTTGGTAGCATAAACTACAATTATGAGCGGTATCAGAACTGGAACACATACATTTGTGGACATTTATGTTTGAAATTTCTTGTTGGGGATTTTATATAAAGAGGAGAAAATATGAATCCTCTTCAGTTCATCATCATCATCGACCATGATGATTGACTCTTTCACTTTGACGTTGTCAGGTACTTCATCTGAATTGGAGGCACAATACTTCCCACCAATTGAATTAGATCCTGGGAAAAAATATGCTCTTGGATTAGTTGAATTTTTAACATTCAACTCAATTCCAAACATCGACTTTCGGAATAATAAATTCCACATCGCAGTGCAATCAAATGAGATTCCACACAGCAATGAGCTTCACACAGCAGAAACGTTGGTGGAGATTCCAACCGGAAGTTATGAAATAGAAGATATTTCTGATTTCATTGAGAAGCGATTGGCTGAAAAAAATATTGTACTAAAAATTACTAGTAACAATAATACCCTGCGCAGCCAGATAAAATGTAGCAAAGATATAGATTTTCGACCAAGGGATTCGATAGGTCGTTTATTGGGATTCACACCCAAACTTCTGGGAGCTGATAAAATACATGAATCAGATCAGCCTGTAGCCATTCTTAAAGTGAACGCCCTACGTGTCGAATGTAATATTACCACTGGAGCATATATAAATAGTGAAAAAGTGCACACGATACATGAATTCTTCCCAGCTGTACCTCCAGGATATAAAATTGTTGAGGTACCATCCAATGTGATTTATTTGCCTGTATCAGTGACTACAATCAACAACTTGCAGCTTCGTATAGTTGATCAGGACGGTGATATTGTGGATTTTCGAGGAGAGACAATAACTATTCGTCTACACATCAAATCTCTTTTATAATGGGGATTGTTCATAATCGGAAGATTGGATCTTCATATAAAGTACCAGCATGCTCTGCTCGTGTCAGTTTACATGCTGTTTCCAAGGTGTTAACACCTCAAAACGTGAATTACCTGAAAAGTTTGGGATTGAAAATTAGAAGATCAAAAAAGTAAAATGGAAGAAGGCTCCCTGAACATTCAGATGCCTGTGACATTTGATGAGTCTGTTTCTCATTATGAGATACATGCTCATCACCCCTATGCATCTTCAACATTTGATAGCAGTGATGAAATACGGATCACAGTACAGAATCAGGATCTCTGTATTCTACCACACAAAAGTCATCTGCATTTGACTGGAAAACTCACTAAAAGTGATAATACTGCAGTTTCTGCTACAACTAAATTTGTTAACAATGCTTTTTGTCATCTATTTGAAGAAATACGTTATGAAATTAACGCGATTGAAGTAGATAAAGTAAAAAATGCTGGAATTACTACTTTGATGAAAAATCTCGTGTCATTAAATCTTAATCAATCTCAAATGTTGGAAAATGCTGGATGGATAGATATTCCTGGGAATACAAGTCTAATTGATGCTGCTGGAAACTTTGATGTATCTTTGCCACTGAGTATGCTGCTAGGATTTACGGAAGATTATAAAAAGATCATTGTCAACGTGAAGCATGAATTGATATTAATACGATCTCGTAATGATAAAAATGCTACAATTCAAACCACTGATGAGGCAATTAAAATTTCTCTGAGTAAAATTGAATGGCTCATACCATATGTAACATTATCTGATAAAAAGAAAATTGACTTACTCAAGTTTCTCCAGAAAGATCCTGCTGTTTCAATGAGTTTCCGATCATGGGAATTATATGAATATCCCATGCTTCCACAGACAACGAAACATGTGTGGACAGTCAAAACAGCTACTCAATTGGAGAAACCTCGATATATTATCTTGGGTTTTCAAACTGATCGAAAGAATAAGGAAAAAAAGAATACTAGCTATTTTGATCATTGCAACATTGCTGATGTGAAACTATTCCTGAATTCACAGTGTTACCCTTATGGAAATATGAACATTGATATAGGCAAGAAACATTATGCTATTCTTTACGATATGTATGCGAATTTTCAAACATCATATTACGATCAGTCTGCAAATCCACTGCTTACAAAGAGCATGTTTTTGTCTTATGCTCCTCTGATTGTCATAGATTGTTCTAGACAAAACGAAGCTTTAAAATTTGGTCCTGTGGATGTTCGCTTGGAATTTGAAGCTAGAGATAATTTTCCAGCGGAGACTACAGCATATTGTCTTATTTTACATGATCGTATTGTAGAATACCATCCCATCAGTGGTGGGGTGAAAAAGTTAGTTTAAATGATGGAGGGGGGGGAGGAAATCTTGAGAAAAATGAGTAGCTCATCTAGGAAAACATCAGTCATCATGGAGCTCTTGGTGGATGTGCAAGGATTCCAAGGAGCTTCGAATAAATTCATTGTAAAAGAATTAGCTTTGATAAGTTTGGAGAAATCAGTTGAACAAGCTACAATAATGTTTCTTCAGCCTCCATGCGATTTCAATGGAATAGCAGTAAAGTATCGTAGTGCAAATAGATGGCTAGAGAGAAATTATCATGGAATACCATGGGATTATGGCAATATTCCATATGATCAAGTGCAAAGTGTGTGTCGAAAAGAGATGGAAAATTCCAGCAGAATTTATGTTAAAGGTCGCGAGAAAAAGGAATGGTTGAAAAAAATTTTCATCGATGAATTTCTGCCTATCATCATAGACTTGGATCAATTCTTTCATGATTGCCCGTCAATTGCAAAATTGAAGGATATCCCAGCTCAAAGTTGTCCATTCCATTGTCATATGAAAAATATGACTTGTGCTGTAAAAAACGTTTTACTACTGAAAAGCTGGATGTCGAAGAAAATTGTACGTTCTATGGATCGATCTATACGTATATACTTTGAGCTGGGAAATTTAGCACTCATGGATGTTGAAGACATTGCACTTTTACCGAAGGCTTTCATAAGTACATTTGCGGCATCCAATGTACACGAAGCTTGGGAGAAACTAGCTGACGAAATGAAAGTGGATCGAGAAATTTTCGGTTGCAAACGGTGCCTCATACATCACAATAATTGGAATGGAGATGTCGTTGATGGTGTACCACCTATGATTAAGGATTGTGGATTGTGCAATGTTTAAATAAATGAAAAAAGTGTTTCAAGAAAAATTATTTATTCATGTTCCAATACGTCTTACATTTATAAAATGAACTTTTTTCCTTATAAGAGAAATTATTTTATGCTTTAGTATGTATTTTTTATTTATAAAATAAACTTTTTCCATATAAATTGCTGTTTTATATATTTATTTCATCCACCAACAAATGAATGAGCACTCTCTTTCTTCAATTTTCCTGGGAGAATTCCACTTGATTGAATCTTGTTCCAATGGATCGCATTTTAATCGGATGTTTCCCTGCTGCAATAGCATCCTGCATGGCCTTTAACTGATCCGGATTCTTCAAGAAGAATGTTGTTGATTTCTTGGGCAGGAAAGCAGCCTGAGCATCATCAAGCTCCACCATGACTGCTGGCCCGTTACGCCTATTCGCTTTGCAAATTTTCGTGACCGTAAATGATTTTTTTTTGTCTAGATCGGCAATTTTCACACTGGGTAGATACACATCACTGAACCGGGCTGCGGCGTTGATTTCGGTAAAGTCCATCTTGAATCGAGAGCTCTCTCAGTTTTGAGCAAAGTTCAAGTATTTCAATCCTTTGTTGGATGTCTTTTTCAGCTTTTTGAATGTTTTGTCGTAGGAGGGTCCAACGTTTTTTCAAGTAAACTTTTTGTGGAGAGGAGATCTTTCTCATAGCACGATTTCAGAGACTAATGAAACTCCAGAAATGTACACTCTTTATACTTGTTCTCCCCCTCCATTTTCCCAGGAAAAAAAAAAAAAAATCTGAGAAGCGCCCCTCCCACTATTCGGTGGAATCAGGCCCTTGAAGCAGGTCCATGGAGGGGAGTGGAGGGGTCTGGAAAATATCACGCGGAACACACCAGTATGTAGAAAGGGCGGAAATGAGGTGTCCAATAACATGGAATGCTGAAGTCTAGCCCACCGTCAAAATGCAAGTTTGAACCTGTCTTGAGTCTGGAAAATATCTTGTGGAACACATCAGTATGTAGAGAGGGTGGAAATGAGGTGTCCAATAACATGGAATGCTAAAGTCTAGCCCATCGTCAAAATGCAAGTTTGAACCTGTCTTCAGTCTGGAGAATATCTCATGAATCTCCAATTCTCCGTCTACCAATTCAGAATTGTTCTTCATTCAGAAATTCTTCAAAATTTAGTGCACAGCCCTAAGAAATTATAGCATGGATGGTCATTACAACTTTTTCTCTGCACACTGCACAAGTTGCCATACCAATTGCACATCTAACACATGTCACCATGTGTCGACAGGGTAAGAACACAATACCCAGTTCTTCATTGTAACAAATTTTACACGTAATCCTATCGCCACCCAATTGTTCCTCAGTCTGGTGCGGTGGTTTCGGTTGACTGGCAGTTGTTGTCAATCCTGAATCATCTGGGGCACCTTGTGGATGTGTTGGACGCTTTGGCTCGGCTGAATTGATTCGGAAATCCGGTGATGCTTGCCTGTAGTCTACTCCATAACGTCCATAGGCATCTCTATTCCCTCGTGTAGGTATTGGTACAGTATCAGGGTCAACACCAATTGGCACATTACCGCATGGTAAATGACGCACGAATCTACAAATCGGTCGCCATCGTTGATGATCAGACATTGGATTATCTCCTTCGACCCACTCGAAAATCTCAACCCCACACTCGAAACATTTAACGCGGTCTCCATCGCCAGTGAAAAAAAGTCCAGCAGCTGCTAATCTAGCTGGATCCATGTATGCTAGTGGCCAACCTTCATAGCTAGCAAGCCTTGCTGATTGCAAACGATAATCAAACAATCGATCACCATTGTCCACATGAGCACTAGTTGAATCTCCCGAAGATGGTGAAGTTCGATTTTCCGAACGCGGTATAATGCCAAAATCCGCTATTGTTTCCAGAGTATGCACGTCGTATGCGTGAGCATTCATGTTTGCTTCGGATGCTGAAGGAAAACTGATGAAATGAAAAACTGTACGCTCTATATACTCTTGCGCCTCCCTCTATCCCGAAAATCTGGAAAATCTCTCTCGAAAGAAACAAGTGGCGGCATTCCTTTGATGAGTCAAGGACTCAAACGAGTTTAGACAAGTTCAAAACTGTCTAGACTGGTCTCATGACATCACATGAAACGGCTAAGCTCGCGAGAAAGGGTTAAAGCGAGAAAGGGTTAAATCCGCGAGAAAGGGTTGAATCCGCGAATTAAATCCGCGAGAAAGGGTTAAATCCGCGAGAAAGGATTAAATCCGCGAGGAAGGGTTAAAGCGAGGAAGGGTTAAGCTCGCGAGAAAGGGTTAAATCCGCGAGAAAGGGTTGAATCCGCGAGAAAGAGTTAAATCCGCGAGAAAGGGTTGAATCCGCGAGAAAGGGTTAAATCCGCGAGAAAGGGTTGAATCCGCGAGGGTTAAATCCGCGAGAAAGGGTTGAATCCGCAAGGGTTAAATCCGCGAGAAAGGGTTAAATCCGCGAATTAAACCGCGAGCCGCTCCGCGACTCGCCACCCACCCACCCCCTTGGGCTTGACCCCCCTACAGGACTACGTTGATCCAGAAGCCGGATCCAGAACCCCCCCTACTTAACTACTCTGTTGTGACAGGGAAGTGGTCTGAGCCAAAAGAGTCATCTTCCACATGGAAAGATGTAATGGATTGGGTACCTCGGTAATTAGTCCATGTCAGATCTATAACACTGGTACCACAGGGACCAAAGAACGTCACTTTGCCCTCGATATCTTCAGGCATCCTTCCGTTTAGTAGGTAAAAGCCATTACTGCACATAAAGTTCATGAGAGAAAGGCCTCGGGGAGACGCTGAATTGTCTTGGGAGCGTCTTGTTGGCAAGAGGTTTGTGCCAGTGAGTGTCTCAGGTGGAAAGTCTGCATCATTCTCGCCAATTCTAGCATTAGAGTCTCCTCCTAGGATTATTAGTATGTCTGCGTAAGTCTTTTCACATTTGTTCAGGACAATTTGAAGTCTATCCAGGGTGTCGTCTAGTTCAAGATTTGGCTTGAAGTATGAGAGGCCTATGATGATGTCTTTCGCGGATATTTTCACTTTGATGAAGATCCAGAGGTTGCTTATTTCAATTATATTGATTTCTAACTCCTCTTGGACTAGTGCCAAGAGTCCTCCACTGGCTCTGCCTTTATTAGCTTGTTTGGTTGCATTAGACCAGATACATGTAAAGCCCTTTGCCCAAGAAGGGTGACAGGATGGAGGTTGGGACCGCCACGTCTCTGAGATTCCGATGAAAAAGGTTTCCCTTGGGATGTTAAGAATTTCGCAATTGTCAAGGCCGTGGCAATTCCAGAATATGACATTGTTGTATTGGCGACTCTCCTCTCTGTACTTTGCTAGTTTTTTTGTGTGCGATCGTGTGAGGCGGGCTTCGGGCGAGAGGACTTGGTTGGTTTTTCGGTCCATTTTTTGGTGTTTCTGTCCCAGGCTAGGCTCTTCTCATCTAGGAGTATTCTGTTGGAGTTGATTTTTGGGTTGGTGTCTTTTTCTCTCTCTTCTCTGAGTCTTTTTCTCATCTCGTAAGCTTCTTGACTTTCCAGCGGGGTTAAATCATTATCGATGAAGATATTGGAGTTACTCAGTTTGTTCTTCTTGGATTTCACGATCAATGCTTTGTGTTCTGGTTTATCAAAATGAACTACTAAGCGGTCACCACCTCTGCCTATTTGTCTTATTGATTTGCAATCATTTTTTGGAATGTTGAAGGTCGTCTCTAGGAACATTGCGATATCCTCCCGGGGATTGGAGGGGGTGAGACCTCTGATGACGATGTTGTGTCTGCGAGCTTTGCTTTCATGTGAGTCCACCAGTCTGGACAATCTATTCAGCTGGGTATGTACTTCATCGCTCACTTTGCTAGGATTATTGGAAGTGATAGCTTTCTCGACCGTCTCGATTCTGGAAACAATTGGTGTTAGATTTTCGTTAAGGTAGGAGCTGTCGGAACTGAACCTACCAGATTCCACAGCAAGTAGACGGTGCTTGAACTCCTCCTGTTGGATTTTTATGGTATTAACTTCCTCAGAGATATTCGTAAATTTATTCTCCAAAGCTTGGAGATGAGTGTGAACTGTGCTTGATGTTTCTCGGATTGTCTCCTTGATTTGGTTAAATTGCACTTGGTTGGTTTTGAACATAGAGATGAATTGCTCGGCGATCCATTTGAATGAGTCATGATTGGCAATATTTGCGAAGTCAGGTAACTCAAGTGTTACCAGATCGTCACTCGGTTGCGTAGGAGGATTCATGTTCTTTTGTGTGTTCCTTTTCTCTGGGGAGATCGAAGGAGAAGAGTTTGGACGTTTTAGCTGTTTAGGTGGTTTTTGGACAAAGTCTACGCTGGAGTCTATCGGTTCTCTGGGTCTCTTGTTTCTCGTTAACAGTTCGTCTATTGCACCAATTGAGTTAGCTCTAACTCTTTGACGGAAATCAGCCACAGAGGGTCTACCTTTTCGTTTTTTCTGTGGTAGCCCAGGTGTTGACGCAGGCGTGGAGGAAGAAGACGTAGATATTTTCGTGGATTCCCGCACCGGGTAATCGGAAGAGTCAGCGGTGTCAGTTGGGGACAATGTTGACATGACAAACTAACCTCAAAGTGTACACATAGTGGAGTAGCCTTTTTCTTGACTTGTTGACGAAGATGCCGTCGTAATTTGATTATTTAATATTGCCCCGAAGTCCCCAGGGACAGTTATCACATTTCAGAATTAGAATTTACAACTTAAAAGTAGTCAAAATAAGTAAAAAAAATATAGTAAATATTTGACATGAAGTCACTGCTTGGCCTCGCGCATGCGCCCTCCACTTGGAAATTGCAATTGCATCAAGAAATTGTTGAACGAAGAAAACGAACATCCTTATATTTTATAATGCAGCGAATATTTATGATTATCTGGATTCATAAGCTATTAGAAAAGAATTAGACTCGTCTCATGACCAGATCTCAAACTTTTCCATAAAAGTCTGAACATATCATTTTTCTTCGAACGCTTCTCCAAAATCCAAGAAATGGAGAATTTTACGGTGCCGTCTCAGCGAATCTCTATTTTTATTAAAGAAAAATCAATCAACGCATGTTAACGTTTCGCATAAGAATGTCAATTTTTTGATTCTGCTCCGAAACAAGCACCGGTGAGAGATGTTGGCACCTGGGCTATAGTGCTGAGCACCGTAATTTTTCTGGAACTTTCCTCTTTGTGTGAGGCACTGCAACAAAAAAATTATTTTCCCCAAATTAATGTCTTTATTTTTCATTCCTGAAAATTCTAACAACTCCTATCTATTACCCCTAAGCGCCAATCATTTTTATCGGTAATTTCTGATGAGCTTCTGGGGAAAACAATGAACCCCCAATTTTTAACTTGACAAAATCAAACCAAATCCCGCGAAATCGATATTTTTCACCCGATTCTTCGAGTGAGTCTCGGCAATTATTCTTCTGAGGCCAAATTCGCAGTAGTCCATAGTGCAGCTCCTAGAGTAAGGCTAACCTATGAGCATACAGTACGCTATAAATTCACATGCACCATACTCCATGTCATGAACAGCCGTGGAGTAGGGAAACCAGAATCGGCCTCAGAGGATTATCCTGAGGGGGGAGGGGACGATAGCTTTCATTCGAATTATGAAAACAGCTCAAATCACCCAAAACTCCCGATTAGAGTCAAATTAAATTCATAGAATTTAGAATTTCAAACATCATGAAAGGGATACAAGAAAATATAATGAATATGAGTATAACAAGCAGGAGTTCGTCGCAGCGTTAGTCGGTATTGCTTCGACGTTATTCTTTAAATCGCTATTTCTTCTTTTCAGTTTCTGCTAATGGATTAGCAGAATGCTTCCGAATGGTTCACTCTGAATTTTCTCTATTATCCCTTTTCATTTTTGTGTTATAATGCATTGAAATATAAGGTAAAATGATTGGGATTTATTAAATTCAATTATTTTCAAATTATACAAAATTTTACATAAAAAACACTTTCACTTTTAATGTTCCCTTTTGGGTACAGTTTCTGATTGTCCTACGAAGGTGAGTAGAGACTTATTTGAAAGAGAAAAATGTGTTCTTTCGGAAAACCAAACAAAAAATAGGGGTGTCCATTTAAAAAATCGAGAAAAATTGCATTTTTTAGCGTCTTTTTGGAAATATTGAGAAAAAAATACATTTTTCAATGTAATGAGCGGGGAACTTCATCTAAAAATTCCAAAAATTGAGGGTGTGAGCTCTTTTCAGCTCCGTCCCGATAAAATCGAATGGGTAGTTTGAAAGATACAGCATATTTCCGGAAAAACTTCAATTCAAAATATCTCGAGAACCGTTCAGCCGATATGCCTCAGATTCAATCCCAACCACCTTTATCAGAAACTACATATACAGAAAAAATTTGAAGTCTTTAAGTCAATTATTCATAGAGCTATGGTCGTAAAAGCGAGTTTTTGGAAAAAAACACAAAAAAATTAATAAATAATAGAATAATGAAATCAAATTCATAAAAATTCGCCAAAAGTTAAATATTATAGTTGCGAATCTTGAGTAGAATTTTGAACGGAATTCGTCTCACGCAAATTGAGAAGTTTTGAAAGATATGATTTTCAAAAAATTCCTATATCTCAGAAACCATTGTACCGATCTTGCTGAAATTTTTATGGGACATACATTTCATCAAAACTGATATCTTGCCGAAATTTCAGATTTTCATCTCTCACCGTTCTCGAGTAATAGAGAATCGTAAAGTCGTACACACAGACACACATACATACATGTTTACTTTTTGTTTCCTAATGGAAGCATTGTAATCGTGATTTTTTTCGAACTTGAGATTTCATCGGAATATGACTCCAAATGATGAGAAACGTCGAACAAAAATATTTTTTTAGGGTCGTCTGTATGTATGTCCGTATGTGTGTGTGTGTGTGTGTGTGTGTGTGTGTGTGATGACACATTCCATCGCTTTTCTTAATAACGGCTGTATGTATCGACTTGAAAATTTTACGGTATATTTACCACGTGTGCACCATGCGCTCCCAGAAATTTCAGCTCAATCGACCGAATGGTTCCCGAGAAAAAGCCAATTATTGAAAAATCGTTTTTTCGAGTTTTCTCTGCGAAAAATTATTTCACGGCATCCATCCTCAGCGAGGAGATGCGCATTGGTAAGGCGCACATTAAACCCTGGAGGTGGCGAGCGCTCAAATTTTTGGTTGTTCCGGTATTTTAACAAACATGTATTTTTTTGAAAATCATGGGCAACACGATAACTAAAAAAATATTTGAGTTAGAAACTTCAAATTTCGTGGGTTTGTATATCTTATGAGTGAGACCTTTGGGATTGAATCTGGGCGAAATCGGTCCAGTAGTTCCTGAGATATTCTTGATAAACCATTAAATGAATAGACACTCTATCTCTGGAACTACTGGACTGCTTTCGCCCAAGTTTGGCTTAAAATATTCGCTCGGACGAGCTTAACAAATGCTGATAATTTCAGATTTTTCCTTCGAATTCTCTGATATGAGTGCTCAAATAAATAGTTCTACAAATAGTTCCACAAATTTCAATTTTTCTCAATTTTTTCCCTAGAAACGCTAGTATTTTTTATTTAATAACTAGCGGTCCTACCCTCGCTTCGCTCGGGTCAGATTTTTTAGCAGCTCCTATACTGACTTATAATTATATATAATTCATCGAGGGAAGATTAGTAAAATGGACATTCTAATTGAGAAAATTGCAGGCAGAAACGATGTGTCAGGATTAATTTTTTCCAATTTTGAGAAAATTTCTCTTTTCGCCAAGTTTTGGAAGGATTGCCCCTTTGAAAATCTACAAAATTAATTTTTTTGGTGATATCTCCGGTTCTATTAGTCATAGCAGCCTGGGGCTGATTTCAAATTAAAGGTGAGCTCATTTCTCTTTAATCCAGTGGGGTCGAATTTTTTCAAGTCAATTTCTCAAAAACTTTCAGGCCATTTTCTGAAGATTAGTTTCCACATTATGAGTACTTGATAGATGAATGATTTCTTGTTTCGAACTGCGAAATCGATGGAACATGAGCTCAACTTCCATCCGAGATCAATCCCAGATTGCTACAACCAGTAGAAGGAGAGATATTCTCGAAAAACTAAAATTTTCTAAAAACAGTTCTGATTTATGATTCTATAGGAAGTTTTTTCAGCTTTCTAATAGTATCATCAGAAAAAATCTATCTCTAATTATTTTCATCAATATCGATTGTTTTATTGGGGAAAGCTGGTGCAAAATAGGTATCCCAATTGAACGGTTCGAGATCGAGATTTTTCAAGAATACCATTGTAAAGCTGAGAAAAATTTAGGGAGAGAACGTATGTTAGTATCGATCTGTTCCAGTTTTCTTAAAGTTTCATTTCTTGGGCCAAATTTGAAAGGAGTCCCCATTTCGAAAATCAGACAAAATTACTATTTCGGCAGTATCTCCGATTCTATTCATCGTAGCGACCTGGGATTGATCTCGAATTTAAGGTGAGCTCATTTTCCATCGATTCATGTTATCCATATTGTTCTTAATCAATTCTTCAAATACTTATAGGTCATTCTCTGAGAATCATCATTTTCCCTGTAAGTCTTCGAAAAATAGATAATTGCTTCCTTTATACTACATGAATTGATAAGGAATGAGCTCATCTTTCATTGAGGAATAACCGGAAATCCCAACACCCGATAGTACAAAAAAATTCCAAAAAACGGAAATTCTTCAAAAATAGAAGTCTTTTATATTCGAACTTTTAAAAAATGAAATTTTTGAGAAATTCGAAAAATTCAAAAAATTAAGAAAGAACCTTCCTTCAATATTCTCATCGATATTGATTGATTTATCAGAAGAAGTTGGGGCAACGTATACATTCCAATTAAACGGTTCGAGATAGAGATTTCACCAGAATTCTATTGGAAAGCTGTAGAAATCTTAGGTCAACAATATGTATTACTATTATCTTTTTAACTTCCCGATAAGGGAAATTTATGTAATGGCCCCGAAAATGAAAAATCGATTTTTCGATCGATCTTCATGTTTTAAGACTTCCCCAATATTTTTTGATAGTTTTCACGATCATGTCTGTGTGTGTGTGTGTGTGTTTGTGTGTATGTCCGATGATCAATTTTTTCGTTCACGTTTTCTCATAAATCAATAATGTGATCGAGGTGATCGATGTGGTAATCGAAGCATCTTGACATAAATTCGCGGTCATTAGATTTTGATCGGAATCGATCCAGTACTCTCTTAGTTTTTTAAGAAAAGCATTATCAAGTTCTTCTTCCCAAAAAGTGGAGTCTATGCATTACCCCCGAAAAGGAAAAATTGATTTTTTTATTGATCTCCAGATTTTTAGATCTCCCCAACATTTTTCGATAGTTTCCACGATTATGTCTGTTGTTATTTATCGTTTTTATCATTCATCATTTTTTCTAATAGTAAGTGAGAGAAATTATCGAGGAGTTCTTACGGCTTGAAGTCACACTCATCACAATACATTCTCACTAATTCCTTCTAATCAGCAGTAACGCACTCCTCCATTCGCGAGCGAGCGAGCAACTACGCACTCCTCTATTCGCGAGCGAGCGAGCAATTGCTCACCCCTAGTTTCAATTTATCATTGATATGATTCCCATGAGAAGTTTTCTCAGCTTTCCAATAGTATTTTCAGAAAGGATCTATCTCCAATATCTTCATCGATATTGATTAATTGATCAAACCGAGAGTGGAACGAATCGGGCAATCCATTTGAACGGTTCACAATGGAGCTTTTATAACCAATTTATTGAAAAATTGAAATTTTCTTAAGTAGAAAACATATGTCAGTATCGGTTTTTTTCTAACTCCCAATGTTCTTGAGCTTCCTAGAATATTCTTGAACGTTCAAAGAAATTATAGAATTTTTTCGAACTTTCTGAAACATTGGAAAATATCTCCCAGCCTTTTGCAACATTCTCGAATCTTCAAGAACACTCCAGAAAGTTTCCGAACCTTCTGGAACATTCCAAAATATTTCCAAATCTTTTGGTACTAAAAAAGATTTAGAAATATCTTGGAACATTTTTAAATATTCTCGCACCTTGGGGGGGGGGGCATTGTAGAATGTTTCTGAACTTCCCGGAACATTCTAGAACAATCTAGAATAGTCTAGAACAATCTAGAATATTCTAGAACATTCTAGAACACTCTAGAGCAGTCTAGAACATTTTAGAACAATTTGAAACATTCTGGAACAATCTAGAACAGTCTAGAACCATTTAAAACTTCTTACATCAATTTAGAACATTCTAGAAAAATCTAGAACATTCTAGAACAATTTGGAACATTTTAGAACAATTTGGAATATTCTAGGACGGTATAGAACAATTTGAAACGTCCTAAATCAATTCAGAACATTCTAGAACAATTTGGAACATTCTAAAACAATCTAGAACATTCTAGAACAATCTAGAGCATTCAAAAACAATCTAGAGCATTCTAGAACAATCTAGAGCATTGTTGTATATTACCCATGAGGAGCAAATAAGTAAAATACTCTCTTTCATCCCCATATCTCTGGAACCAACGCCCCTAGCCGACAACGGAAAACTTCTTCATGGATGGGGGGTGGAGGGCTACCATACCATATAACCCCCATGGGGCTATGAGGGTTGGTTTCTGAGCTTTAGCGGCATTCACATAATAACACACTTTTTTTTATTATATATATTGATTGAAAAGTAGACAATTTTTCCTAAAAAATGACCCCATTATCATTTTACTAAGACAACGAGAAAGACTAATTAAAACCTGAAATTCATTTTTGAAAATTTTCAAATTTTATTGTATGATCTAAATTTTTGTATAATATTGATTTTTTTAAATGAAATGTCATTATTTAAGGCCGACAGATTATATTGAGACGTCTATTCTGATTTAGAAGTAGAATTCAAATAAAAACAATGTTCTAACAGTACATCACACACCTAGGGAGGCAAGAATACTTCTGGTGTGTGCATGCTATTTTTTTCAACAAAGAGAGTAAAGTTTTAATAAAATTAAGTTTTTGAGAGAGAAAAACGCGGGTAGTTATCAGCAGATTATGAAATTGAGAATGCCATTCGGAAGCTTTCTGCCAATTGCATTGGCAGAATATCAAATTTAAGCATAGTACTGAAACTTTCAAGTAACGCACAAGGAGCGGACGCCTGCTTGTTTTCTCATTATTATGATTTCTCGCCATTTTAGATCATTTTGAGTCGTTTCCAATGCAAATTGGCATTTCGAAAAAAATTCTGAAAACAAAGCTTGCATTCGAAAGCAAAAAATATGAGAAATATGGATAAATTTCCCCAAGTGGAATTAAATTAACTATAATAAATATTTTCAACAAAACTAACTCAAAACTCAACTCAGAAGAAAAAACACTGATTTTTTTAAACAGCTCATTGTTCTTTGTAATGAATGATTAAATGCATCTATGAACCTATGCACATAATGGAAAAATTGGATGCGTGAAAAATTCGTAGGTGAAGATAATGACTGTTGCTTCTTAATATCTCAATTACTATATCTCATCGAGATTTCAAATTTTATGTTCAAGAGAGTAACTGGCCGAATGGCCTTCACCTAAATTGATGTGTTCAGCTAACGCGCAGCTCTCAGAGATAAAAAGTGGGATGCCTCGATTAGCAGATATCCTTTTGAGCTGAGATACATTTTCTGCTCAGGGTCTTCCGCCGTTAGGAAATGATAGTGCCTTAAACAATTGAAATGGTTCATAACTTTTTACAATGGATGCATTCTATGGAGCTGTACATTTACTACTACCACATTCTACGAAGCTTGTTATGAATGGGACTAGTTTTATTGTTGAGTTTTTTTTATCTAAATGGTTTTCTGTACAACAATAAATTATAGTTTATAGCCAAAATTTCAGAATTTCCTGTTAGGTTAGGAGAGAGGATGTGTGGATAAATTGAGCGGACAGATTAATCAATATGAGGGACAATTTCCGCGAGGGACAATTTCCACGAAAACCATGGGTTTTTCCAAGTAAGAGCATTCACTGGCAAAATTGAGAAAATTATTTAGCAGTGTAGACATGCTGGAGCTGTTCCACAAATTTCCATAATGTTTCTGTTGAGGCTTCCACTGTTAAAAATTCCTGGTTCTTTTTGCCTCCTAGTTTTTTTTTCGGCCTCGTCATTCATGTATTTCATATCACCGGCAAAAACACAATCGAATTTGCTTTTTTTTAAGGTGTTAATTCTCGAAATGAGCTGAGATACAATCAAAAGAATCACAGTGTATCATCGTGTTCCTGTCTTATCTATTCAATTTATTTGTAATCGTCTAGTGTATTCGTTCATTCATTCACCAATCAATGTTCTCAATACGACTTGTTGGAATGGAAAAGAAATTTGAGCGTTGCTTGTTGCTCCATATTATGGAAAGTAATTTCAAATCGACAACACATTAATAATGTTAAGAATCTGAAGAAGCTGGCATTTGGCAGCAAAACGTCGCAATTTGACAGTATCTAATGGTGTATATGACTTTTTCAATATCCCTATGAACAACTGAAGTATTGAAAGAATTACAATTACACCAATGAACAAGTGGCGGAGAAGTTAGGAAACTACAGGAAAATCGATAAGTGACCTGCTTTGTTAAAACCATTTCGCTGCATATTTTTTTAAATTTCATGTAAAAGTAGTAATAACGCAGAATAGGATGCCTGGTTCTTTTCTTCTGTTTTCTAAACTGCAGTTCTTGTCATTGCTGTTTAGAAAGTACATTTCTCTACAGTCTTCAAATGTAATAACAATGTTAATCATTAACTTATTAACACATTTGAACAGGTCATTTTGTGCATCCCGTGCAGCATCGATGAGAATATGTTTCTGTGCTCTTAATGAAATATCTATAGAATGAATAGGAATGAAATGAAAATAGGAGTGGGATGTGTATGAGCATTGAAAATATTCCACATTTGAAAACGGCCCTGTTTCTTTCTCCTTACGGATGTTATCCTCAGCTTGATTGGTTGAAACTCCTCTCAACAATAGGAAGTAGAGAGAGAGCAGGTGTATGAGAATATGATAGTCACCTTAGAGCACAATGGAACAAGTTAGTGGCATTATACATGCCCTGCCCTAACTTCTAGTAGCTGGAAAAGGAAATCCATTAATAATTGCTTCGTTAGCCTGCCTGTTAATTACTGACTGTTACTGGGAGCTCTCAAGTCTCAGGAGAAGGACCCTCCTTTATTTTACAAAAGACTTTCTGATTATCCTCCTTTGTGATGTACCATGTTTATTGATTGTAGATCCTTTATTAGTGGGGAATGAGGATAGAATTATGTTGATACTCTTTGATTACTACCTCTGTCACTCTTATCAGGGATTCGCCATTGAGTCATAATGACGATGATCCGATTTCGAAATTCAAGAATTACTTTGGTGTGCATATGGGGCATTCCACGCCAAATTGGATGGTTTTAAGAATTTTCATTTTTGTTTCCCGCCAATTTTTGATATCTTTCAGTGCGCATCAAAAAACTCTTTCTCCTAAATTTTGGCATTTTTTTGATCATCCGTTCCAAAGATATCGAACTTTAAAAAAAGCAGCTCTTTTTGTGGTTTTCTGCCCGCAACTTTTTTAAAACTGATTCAAATAAAAATTACCATTCCACATAGAAGTTTTGTTTCTCAATGAACTTTAAGGAAAAAAATTCATAAAAATTATTCAAAATGTCTTAATACGTAATTTTCTCTTTTTGAACTTTAAATTTTATTTTTCAAAGTGATTGCATATTTTTATTTTCTTCAAAAAATCACAGCAAACTACTACTAATTATACAACTCTTGAGACTGGTCTGGTGGTGGGCTTCCGGTAATTACTATTGTTCTACAATTTTTTAAAATTGAAAAAAAAAATTATTTTTATTTCATCAAATTTTGTCATTTATTTCTCTCTTTTGATGAATTTTGAAACACTTGACATATTTTTTTCATTATAACAAGCATAGGCAAGTCTCAATGACTGATTAAAATCAGGAATTAACACAAATAAGAAAAGTCTTAATTTATTTTCGTGGTTTTTTGAACATTTTACATGTGCGATCATAAATAGAACTTGAATATTCTTCAACTTGCATGGTTTCATTATCTTTTGGAAGAACACTATACAATTTTTGGGTTCCGGTGATTGACTTTGCGGTCTTGCATCTCATATCTCGATTCATCTTTTTTTTTATTTAGATTTATCTTTGCTTCTGTGTAATCTGATTCAGGTGAAAACTTCACAGCAATATTTGGTAGACTGTTTGGTTCAGATGCCCATTCATGTAACTCATGAGTTGTTGTTATTCGTTATCGATCAGTCGCTGAAGACTTACACTCGCTTTTCTTTCAAATATTCCCCCAACACCGTCGCATGGCCCTCTACCATGAGCTGTCGCAATAAAATGCTATTCAGCATTCAAGCCAAAGTCTTCTCAATGATGATAAATGATCACAAAATTCTCAAAAATTTTGAAATTGTTGTGGAGCGCCGTCGGAAAGATAAATAATTTTAGTTGCATGTGGATTCAATTCTTTGACGGTATCAGCAACAATTTTCAAGTAAACATAGACAGCGATTGTATCGTGATTCATGCTCTCAGAAATAATTATCAAACTTCAATGCATAAGCTCACCATTCTGCTTGAAATAAATGATTACAGGAAAAATCGAGGGGTTACTCACTCAAGGATAGAGTGACACCATGACTTCAAAATGAAGTTGACTTCACGTGAATTCAGTCTCTGACTTCACTGACTTCAACAAAATGTGAGGTCAATGACTTCAAGCGTTGATCAAAGTGACTTCATGATTGCACTTGACTACCAATGACTTCATCAATTTGGAGTCAGTGACTTCAAATATAATGAAGTCACTGAAGTCATAATAAATAGAATTTGACAAATAAAAGAGGGTGAGGGAAAACGGATTTTCATCATATTGAAACAAAAACTTGCTATATAAATGACGCATTAGAATATTCAGATGTTTTGTATTAGAAATTTTTATTAACAGCCTCAAAAATATTATCAGATAGTTTTAAATCCCCACTCTCAGTTATCACAGGGGGTGGAATAGTTTTTTAATAGGGTTCAATATCGATGTACCTATGCACACTCATTGGCTCTAATTTCAAATAATTTGTACTTTCATTTAGAATATACCAGTGGCAATGAACATTAATCTTTCTTTTATTTTTATGAATACGAGCATATTCACTTGAAAATTCCTTGCTACGCAAAGTTCTTCCTTCTGTATATCCGAGAATCAATATAAAGCCTAATTCAAACGCGGTAAATTCGAAACCTGAAATACATAACTTGAGTGACTCCAATTAATTTTATCGATTTCAAGTGACTTCAGAATTGACTTCAGAAAAATGAAATCATTTGACTTCAGTGATTTCAAAAGTTGAAGTCACCTGACTTCACTGATTTCAACTTGACTTCAATGAATTCCACTTGACTTCAAATTGACTTCATCGCGGTATGGCACCATGACTTCACGAAGAGAAAATTATCTAATAATTTGATAATCTCCATCCTTGAACTTTTTGTCATTTCCACTAATTGATCAAAGTATCTAAGGTTAAGATTCGAAATTCAAACTCTTAAAGAATAAAAATAGTTAGTTCATTCATGCTGTCAGCATTCTAGAATGGAGAATGGAAACGGCATTCTCTTCTTAAATTAGAATAAAATTTAAGGCATTCAGAAATTACCAGAATCCCCATGAATTTCCTGAAAATATGAATTCATACATAATTTACATTTTGATGAAATGAATTCATATGAATTATATTCTTGCTAGAGCATATTTGCTAACAATATTGATATAAATACAGAATTTTTTGAGCTCTTGTGTAGGATGAAGAAGATGTCTTGACTCTAATTCAAAACGGAGAGAGAAAATGGTATTCATGAGTATAAATTTGAGGTAGTCTTTCAGCTTTCATATAGTGGTTTTCATTATTTCCAACCAATAGAAATCGAATGAATTCCAACGAGGGCTGAGCAGCAGAAAAGGGAACAAAACATCACGTTTGTTCCCGTGGTAGTGGTAGGGGGGAACTTTAAATTTCTCGGATCGTTACTTGAGGTGATTCCAATAAATTTCTCTGAGACCTTTGATGATTTTGAAAATAAACAAATATTTATTCAAATATAAACTTATAAATTATACACAAGTTAAACTATTAAAGATAAATTCAAATGTTAAGAACTGTATTTCTACAGAGCAAGACGTTCAACTCAAGAGAGGGGCTTACTAACAAGATTCTCACTGTTAGTGGATTGGTAACTGACTTAAATTTTGGGAATTGAGGGATATATATACGGAAATTTGATGGGGCTGCCGAGGTTTAGGTTTCGGGAAGTAAGGTTTCTGTGATTGGTTGGAAATAGTCAGGAAGGGCACGCTCTTTCGTCATTGGTGGAGGTTGGGTTTTTCCCGCAGGTACTGGAGGGGAGTTTGGGTTTTCCCGCAGGTACTGGAAGGGAGTTTGGGTTTTTCCCACAGGTGGTGGTGGTGGTGGTAATGTTTGGGTCCGTTTAATGAAGTAGTTAAGGACACCGGTTGCAGAGGATTAGTGAAGGGAGGTCAAGTAATTTTTAGGGATTAGAAGTAATAATCATAAAAACAGCGGGGCTGCTATAGTACTTGAAGTAATAAACTGCTTCAAGTACTGTTTTCGTGTGATAGAATAAAGGTAGAAAATCTAAAGGTGGAAAGTATTATTATTTTGAGGAGAAGGTGAGAGTTAAATCGTTTAATTGCCTTGCAGCTGTGCAGAATTCCGGGGAAATTATTGGGGAAAAAATATTAATTTTAGGATTTCTTTAGAAAATAATATTCGTCACTAAATGTGTTTCCTGACGGAACAATGTTAATATCGTGACTACCATTTTTCAAATACTTGTCTTTATTATATTAAATGAATTTTCTTCTTTTCTATGGATACATATTCTCCTGGATATATTCAATCTAGTATCTAGAATATTCTGTGAACGTATCTAGTTATTGATGAAAAAGCTTACACTCTTTTCTATACCTTCTTTTCTTCCATCTGTATGTCTATTCTGAACATTGAAAATTTATGTGTTTCACGTGCTCCATCAATGAAGCAGAGGGTGCATTTGCAGTGGTAGATGTGTGGATTTTCGTGACGTGTCAACAATAATTCATACGTGAAAAAGAGTGAAAGATATTCGAAGGAGTTAACTGGATCGATTTCAATTTTTCATTCCAGAAAAAGTGACTCCGTTT
Source organism: Aleiodes alternator (assembly GCA_963921955.1). Classification (NCBI taxonomy): domain Eukaryota; kingdom Metazoa; phylum Arthropoda; class Insecta; order Hymenoptera; family Braconidae; genus Aleiodes; species Aleiodes alternator. The sequence continues at coordinate 5,618,960 of OY998106.1, forward strand.
CTCTTCTTATGAGAAAAGTATCCTTCTGTTACTATTGCTGGAGAAAGAAAGAATATTCCAGCAAGACGAATAATGCAAGAGATTTATTTATTTTTTTTCATTCTCGAAAATTTATTTCATTCAAAAAGTGAGATTTATTCAAGTTCACGACTATCACGGATTTTATGGAAAATTTTTAACTTGAAAAATATGGAAATTTATTTGATTTACTACTATTACTTTCTTTATGCAGAAGAATAGAGCACTGCAATTATTTTTGAGAATCAAAGCATACATATCTCAACATTTATGTATATTCAAAAATTTTATTTGAAATCATCTAATTACTCTTTTGATATTTCCCCAGTTTCAATTTCCCCCTGACAAGTCCGAAACTGGAAATCTATTGAATAAAAAATAATTAATTTATTATTGCCTGATTTCAACATCAATTATCACGTAGCCCTTTCCCCTTCAATTTTCATCAGCCGTATGACTGTAGCAGACTTCAATTCAGAATAAGTTTCCATTTCGAGATCGAAATACGATAATCTCCTTTTCATTATTCTGTAGTTTGAATTTTCGATAATGTCATCATGCGATCAATCAATCACTGTTGACCTTCTACTGATTCCCTCAAGTTCAGGTTCAGCCTTCAACTGAGAATTTACGTCTTGTCGCTTATCACTTCCCTCTTTCAGACAAAAAAAGATTGTCGTTCCTTCTACGATTTCGACTCTTTATTCTTGAATTTTTCAGAGCATATCGTTGAGTCAAACTCGACACAGCTTTGCGGGTATCTCCTAGAACAAACATGATTATAGAATAGTTGGAATATTTAGGAAGCTTTAACTTCTTTGATACAATGGGAAATTGAAGTTTCTGAAAGAAATCATTTAAAAATTGAAATTAATAATAATTTCGACAGCGTTAGTCGAATAAAATGGTCCTTAGTCCAATAATAATTATCATCCAAGGTGATGATTGATGGGTAGCCCGGGATTGAAGGAGAGGGTGCGTGGAATCCCCATGCATTAGAAATTAAACTTCTCAGTTTCTAGAAAAAGTTGACTTCATGCATTGCTCTTTCTACATTTGTTAACGATTTTCAAAATAGTGCAGTTCCTCTATATGTGACGTGCTCATCCAGAACCATTCTCTATACTTGACAGTTTCCTTGTTTCTCACCACATTACACTCATGCCTCATATGTACAGGTCTGCACATTCAGCTGTGCAATGAACATGAGGATGCTTCAAAAATTCAAATCCCTGCTTAAATACTTTCTTCTTGATTGGTCATTCTAACGACCACAATGAATCGAAGTAAGGGACAAGGTCATCATGAAAGAGTGCAAATTCAGTCAAATATGAAGGATGATGTAACACAGAGGAGCTAGCTATACAAGAATCTGGATTGCAGAATGAGAAAGCAGTCATGTAGGATCTAAACGAAGGGAGTCTCCTTCTACGCAAGCGTCTATTGATCTCCTGTGCTAAATATTAATGGAATTCGTCTCATATGCGTAGGTCGGCGCAGCCTAATTTGCAATGATCATAGTTGTATTTCGAAAATTTCCACATGATAGCCTGAATCCTCCTTTCAATTGGGCTTTCTTGTGGTCACAATAATGAGAAATGATAACAGCGATATGAACAAAAAATAATGCACCACAAAAATGGTTACACTGTTAGAAAAAAATTAAAATTTCATAGGAAATTCGCTGAAAATTTTAATAAACGTGATACTGAATGTTTTTTAATGGGATAATGCTTATGAAATCTATGAGCTTCCGGAAAAATTCAGAGGAATCTATGAGTTTTAAGTAGAACTGAGATGAAAATTGTACAACTCACTTGAATTTTCAACGAAACATGAATATTCAAAATTAAAATGACTAGAATTTTCCATTTTTTCTTGAATTTTTCCTATTTTTTCTAAATTTCCAAGAAACAATTGAATTGAAATTTACAAATTTCATTGATATTCAGGCGTGAAATTATTTTAAAATCGATGATTTGTCCATTTTTCAATGACGTAATTATCTGGAATTTCAGTAGAGATATAACTTGTTTGAAATTTCAGTGATTTTGCACGGAAAATTCAGACAGAAATTTTTAACAGTGTAGAAAAGAAATTATTAGGAAAAAAATTATTGAAAAACACTAGACATATTCGAAACAGAGATCAAGGATAATGGATGGCCTGAAAATGGTGATGATGGCCTTCGATATTTCGATCATGGAGATTATGACCGGGATTACTATGTTGTAGATATTTCGATGTGGACATTTAGTTGTACCCTCAGATAGTTGTAAAATTAGGCTCATGCATTTTCCACAACTCACGTAAGATTCTAAAACTAGTTTTAACTTCAACCAATTTTATCTTCATGAAACTTAATCGAAAAAGTCTGGAGGCCAAAATCTGAACTGTTTTCGGATTCTGGATCCAATATTCTGGCGGTCATAGCTTACAAGCAATTTATCGGTCTGATGGTTCGCTTCTGGAGTAAGCATGCGATTACTCAATTACTACAATTGTTTTTCGACTGACTTTTCGAATCCCTCATCTGAACGGCTTATTTCACCAGACGTTATGTCGCTGGCTTCGTCCCTTTTGGAGAGATGATCGATGGTGATCCCATATCAGGATCATGTAGCCTGAACTTTCAGCTTCAATTTTTTTTCTCCTTTTCCTGAGATCATTTGTTGCTGAGATATCGTCGATTGAATCAAAAAACACCCTTTTGTCTCTAATCATCGATATCTCAGGAACTACTGATTGCACAGCGAACAGATGACGAGATTCGTAAACATAAATGAATTTCCTGTAAGATTTTTGCACTATTTCATTGGAAAAAAAATTTCTTCCACTTTTAAAATTCGTTTGAAAAAGTACCGAAAAATGAAGTTTTTTTTCTTTTTTGAAAATTGCCCAGAATTTCGCGAATTTTGTGAAAATTTGAAATGTTTTAACGTTTTTCTCTAGTTTACTGTGTGCTGAAATACCGCCTAAATTTTCAAGCCAATCGGCTGGACCGTTTTTTTCCCCGAATGAACAAAGTTTCAGCGAAAATTAAAGGAACACTTTCTTGTTCCTTAAACACCAATTAATCATGATCCGGCCGAAAATGTGTTTTCTCGGTTATTTCTTCGTAATTTTTTGTGCAAAATTTGTGCAATCTCATCACGTAGAAAAGTTCTGATGGCGGCCACCATAGCGTGGGCCATGGCGCTGGTCATGACGGCTGCCATGGCGGTCGCCATCACAAATTCGCCGTTTTCCATGGAGTTCTTTCCCATTGCAATTTTTCCATGGTGATTCTATCCATGACATTTTTTTGTAGGCATTTCTTCTCACGGTGATTCTTTCCATTTTTTTCCCATGGCTTTTTTTCCATAGCTTCCCTGTCCATGGGGTTTTTTCTATAGTGTTTGTTTTCTATGGTGATTTTTTCCATGGCGTTTCTTTCTATTGAATTTTCTCCACGACAGAATTTGTCAATGCGAAATTTGCGATGGAGAAATTTGCTATAATCACAAATTCGTGAAAGTCATGAAAAATTTATGAAAAAGTCATGAAAAGAATCGCCATGCAAAAAAACGCCATGGAAAGAATCGTCATGGGAAAGAACTGGCTCACATGGTGGCCGCCATCAGAATTTTTCTACGTGATTGAAAAAAAAACAATGAAAAAATCGATTTTTTCTGCAAAAATCAACCAAAAATTCGATTTTTTTTTCGTTAATCAATAAAAAAATCGAAAGGTTTTCTTCAACAAAACCCATGAAAACATCGAAAAAATTGTTTTTTTTTTTTACTTAAAAAAAAAACGCTAGAATCGCTTTCGACTCGGAAAGATAGTGACTCAAAAATGGTTTTTAAACAAAAAAATGTTTTCCTTCGATTAAGAAATTTCTTTTCTTTCTACTTTTCAATCGAAGAAAGTCGAAAAAAAAATGTAATTTTAATCAAAAAAATATCGAAAAAAAATTTTTTTGTTGAAATATTCGCTATCTCTCCAAGTAAAATGCGATTCTAGAGTATTTTTTCATTTTTTTTCGATTTTTTCATGTTTTTTTTTTTAAACCTTTCGATTCTTATATTGATCCAAGAAAAAAAAAAGATTTTTTGTAGATTTTTGCAAAAAAAAAAAAAGATTTCTTCATTGTTTTTTTTTCGATGAGACTGCACAAATTTTGCACAAAAAATCGCGAACAAATAACCGAGGAAACACATTTTCGGCCGAATCATCATTAATTGGTGTTTAAGGAACAAGAAAGTGTTCCTTTAATTTTTGCTGAAACTTTGTTCATTCGGGAAAAAAAACGGTCCAGCCGATTGGCTTAAAATTTTGGCGGTGTTTCAGCATACAGTAAACCAAAGAAAAACGTTGAAACGTTTGCAATTTTCACAAAATTCGCGAAATTCTGGGCAATTTTCAAAAAAGAAAAAAACGTCATTTTTCGGTACTTTTTCAAACGAATTTTAAAAGGGGAAGAAATTTTTTTCTCAATTAAACAGTACATAAATCTTACAGGAAATTTATTCAAGTTTACGAATCTCATCATCCGTTCGCTGTGCGATCAGTAGTTCCTGAGATATCGACGATTAAAGACAAAAGGGTGTTTTTGATTCAATCGACGATATCTCAGCAACAAATGGTCGCAGGGGAAAAAAAAAGAAAATTGGAGCTGAAAGGTCAGGCTACACGATCCTGATAACGGTTGAGGCGAAATTTTTTTTTTCAAGTCCGTGGAACAATTTGAAGAAGTGAAAAAAAAAGATAAAAAAATTTTCCGCTTTCAACCCTCTTATCTCGTGATAAAGGATGGTCATAAGAAATTTTCATCTCAAGATTTCAAGAGTAGAAACTTCAAGCTTTCCAATCATTTTTTTTTATCCTGATTCAATGATTTTTGACAAAGTTACAGCCATTTGAAAATCACCCAAAAAACTAACAAAATTCACTGTTTCCTTAATTTTATTGCTGAGTGTAGATGAATTAATTTAAATTTCAAGATTTTAGATACTTCAACTCTGATAATTGAATGAAGTAATACTTTAAGGGTAATGATCTGAATTCAAGAGTATTCTAAAATCATCCTCAGCAATGAGGTTTTCGGATATCACTTGAGAATTCGTACTTGGTTGTGAGGAGACGAATACCAGTCACGACCTTATACTGCTCTGGATTATACTGAGAGTTGATGAGTACCTTACCTAGTACATGTATCTTAATGGAAATAAGGCAAAAGACTCCATTATTCATTTTCATTTTTTAATCATATGTAATATTAATATAATTGATGACTTTGCCTGTGGCATCTCTATTGATATTTTTGCCCATATAATCTCTTACCTTTACTATTCTCCTGTTCGAATATTCAATAATTAAATTTTAAGACGTCGAATCGAGCATCCAAATGGACTTATTATTGACATGTCAGATATGAAATCATCGAATACTCATCGATTAGCGAGTCATAAGATCCATTATCCAATGCGAGATTTTTCCCATTCCCCCACTATTGAACTACCATATTTCCCCAAAAGTTCACGCTTTCTGGTGTCGCTCGAGGAAAGTTGGTACCCAGCCAGAAGAAGTTTCAGTTCAATACTATTTGAACTCACAGGTGTACTTGGTGCTGGGTAGACTCTAATAATCTGTATCGAAAATTTAATTGCCGAGCTCTGCAGCAGCAAAAGATGCAAGTGAAATTCCATTAGTCTTTATAATTATGAGGAGCAGTGCTGGCTGCCTTGCGCTCATTAGTCGTTTAGTTTCCGAGCGGGAAATGAGAAGCACACTGCAAGCAATGCTGTATTCACCTTTCCCCTCTCATGATTGGCACTACTCTCTCCCGTATACTGGGGTCGTCTCGAGTTAATATAGTATATGTAGTCATATGACGACCCATTGACAACCATCACCAATTGATCCCCCAATTAGTAAATCATTATTAATGGCCTCACATCACTCCACTGTTGACGACCCTGTTATTGATGTATGAGTGAATATCAATTATAGATGTAAGTTCAAAGGTCCTTCATGATAACTAAAGGGGGGGGGGGTGAATGAGTAATCACAATATGAGTAATGATGATGATTGCGATCCCTTTCCCAGAATGTCGAACTCTTTTCTCACTACTGCGTATCTCCTTTTATTCCCCGACTATGAACATCGGACTTCCTCAGAATTTCATCCAAAAAGGAAAGAATTAGGAGCACGATGATGATGACAGCGATGATTAGGCAGTAGTCTACTTTATGTCATATTCACTACCAACCTCTTTATCAGAGGAAATACAGTGGTTATCTCGAATATAGTAGAATGGGGCGCTAAATCGGCTTTGCCGAAATATTGCCAGATTCAGCTGCCTCAAAATTCAATAATAGAAACAGTCATTAAGTGCCACGTATGTTAGAGAACTCATTAATACGGCTGCTGAATGGCTGAAATTCATTCCATTTAATTTAGTCAGCTGGAAATTCAACGAATTCATATTTTGGAAATTCACCTACTCCGAAAATAATCCGATGAAATTTACAACTCTATTCAAAGTGATTGGTTAAATTTAGGATAATGCATGGGAATTCAAGGGGCTGTGTATTTGTATTCTCGATTGATGGTAAATCCAATGTCATACATCATTCAATTTAGGAATTTCATTGAAATTACATGGCTCATAGAGTATCATGAGCTCTTTCAGTTACGTCGTGACCCTAGAAACAAACGTGAATGCTATGCTTATATATAACACCTAGCCCCTTGGTTTCTAAGGTGATAACAAAGAGACACATTTGGTGACGATACGCCTCTTAGTTATTAGTATTTTTTCTATGATTAGGACAAATTCAATAAAAAAAAACTAAAAACAAAGAGGCGTATCTCCGGAACTTACTTTTACTTTATTTTTTTAGTAATATTGTGTAAAAGGCCTTGGAAAGCCTATTGGAGCAATAATGGTGGAGATGCGCCCTTTTGTTATTTTGAAGAAAAAAATCTGCAAAAATGGCACTTGCGCCCCTCTCACTCTGACGTGACGATATAATCACGAGAAAACGGTCACCGCAGTCGTTCTTATGCTAGTTCAAACTTGATTTCAGTCTTTGTCTAGTTTGCCCAATGCAACACTTCGAGCATTCATAAGGGATTCTGTAAATCAGCTCCGATCTCTCCAATACCGGAATTTCATCTTTCAAATCTGAGTACAGGTCTCCTACTTTATGGAGATTGTAGAAGACCAATGTAACGTCTGTGTTTCTGAAGCACCGGTTTAGTCGCTGAGATAGCCCTCTAACGGAAATTTATAGCACCATTTTTTCTGTTTGTTCTGTTTGTCAGGGGCTTCTTCAGGTTCTTCATTTGCTCTTCAATGTTTGAACTGTGCTACGCACCTCGTGATAAACTTCTCAGGGTAACCGTTCTTTTTCAAGATGACTTATAGTTATCCCATTCTTCATCAACTATTTGCAAAACCAATTCTTTTGGGATATTTGTGAACAATGACACGACGTCTAGTGAAATCAAAACATACCCTTCCAGTAGCACCTGGTTTTTTGCAAACTCAACAAACTCCTGAGAGTTCCTCACACTGTAGGGTGATGATGTTGATACTCTACTGTATTTGAATTAAATTAGTATTCCCTAACGGAACGCTCGACCGCGAATCGACCGTCAATCGACCGTCAAGTGGTGCACTCACTCGACCCTCATTCGACTGAGACTTCCTAAGCGTGCTTGGATTAACAACACGTCAATCCAAGTAAATGTTAAGAAGTTTCGGATATTTTACATAGGGAATCCATCAATTTACAACTCATATTTTATATCATTTGACACTCAATCGTCTCATTCTGTGCTCGATTAAAAATCAATTCTCGAAAAAAATATTTCGATTCGAACAATCTTATTTAGAGTTGTCATATCGTTTGAAAGTTAGTTTCCGGATGGAAAAATATATCGATCGAAATTCGGTCGATTTTTTTCGAAACTCGACTGAGGTTCGACCGTCAACAAAAAATAGAAAAACTGCAAAGTTCTACAATTGATTTCACATAATATCATCTATCAGCTAATTTTAACGTGAAAAAACACACAGTCGAAAGTCAGTCAATTTCATTTCACAGCTCGACTGAGACTCGACCGTCAAAAAGAATCACAAAACGTTACTTTAGAACTCTACAAATGATTTCACATGATAATATTGATAAGTCAATTTTAACAATGAAAAATATATCAGTCGAAAGTCAGTCGATTTTCGTTCAGAACTCGACTGACAATCGACCGTTACGCTTTTTTTCGGGAAAATCAAGTTTCAGTCGAGTGTCGGTCGAGAAATAGAGATGAATCGACTGGCAATCGACCGTTACGCTTTTTTCCCGGGTAAATCAAGTTTCAGTCGAGTGTCGGTCGAGAGACAGAGATGAATCGACTGACAATCGACCGTTACGCTTTTTTCCGTGAAAATCAAGTTTCAGTCGAGTATCGGTCGAGAGAGAGAGAGCTCAATCGACTGACAATCGACCGTTACCTTTTTTTTCCGTGAAAATCGCGTTTCAGTCGAGTATCGGTCGAGAGAGAGAGAGAGAGCTCAATCGACTGACAATCGACCGTTACCTTTTTTTTCCGTGAAAATCGCGTTTCAGTCGAGTAAGAGAGCTCAATCGACCGACCATTGACCGTTTTCCCTTTTTAGAAGAGAATTGATTATCAGTCGAGTGTCGGTCGGTCGGTCGGGAGAGAGAGAGAGAGAGAGAGATTGATTGATTGATTGATAGTTTTATTATTGTTCAAAGTTGAACAAAAAATACAGAAAATCATAACAATGGTTACAATAAGAGAAAGTAATTTCAAAAGTAATTTAAAGATCAGGCAAGAATTAAATTTTTGTAGAAAATTAAAGACGAATTCATGAGTATTTACACAGTCGCTTTAAGAAAAAATGAAAAAATAAAAATGAAACTGATGTCATTATAAGCTTTGAAATAATAGTAGCAAAGATCAAAAGTAAGTGCCTGTCTGATGCACAGAAAGATAGCAAGAAAAGTAGAAAATCAAGAAGATCATTTAGGCAGCAGACATTGAGTAGTGATGTTTTGGGTTTTGATATAGTAGGTAGTGTAGGGATAGCATTTGTGACACCAACATGGGGAACCATCTCCAAAGAAACTGGCCGCAGACACCGTCAATTTGCAGGATACAGGCCTTTCAATCTCTCAACATCATCCAGATTGAGAATAGTGTGAGTAAGGCCACCTTCCGAGAATTTGGCACAGACCAGGTCATTTTTGGCCCAGACGTATCTGAAACCAAGTGGCTTCAGCGCAGACTTGGCCTTACTCAGGAGCCTATACGTGTGACTCGGGAGAAGGATGTTCACGTTGATAGCAAAGTCCTTGCGCCAGTCTGGGGACGTTAGAAGGCTGTTTTGAAGCAGTTCTTGATCGAGCTGCAGGAAAGTAAGGCGACCATGTCGTTTTTTGTTGGCAATAATACCTTTTGCAACCTCCTCAGTGGCAACACTGAAGATAATGGAACCTCGTTTAGGTGCCGAGTGACCATCCTGGGCATTCTCGCTACGTCCAGCAGCATGTGGGCCATCCGGGGCCTTGGCGGAGATTACGCGAATGTTGCTGCATTCAATTGAGTTGAAGTCACACTTGATGGCAGAGAGAATCGATTTGATAAGAAGCAGTGGCTCAGTCAATTGTTCAGTGTTAGGAAAAGTAGACAGGATGATCTCGTTGCTGGCATTGGAGGCTGACTTGTTGAGCATCCGATGGAGACAGGCAGTATTAGCACTGGTAGCAGCAGCTATACGCTCCATCTCTCCTGTGACGACGTCACGATGAGGAGGAGGATTCAGGGGATTTGGGTTGGCAGCAGCAGTAGTAAGAGCATCCACTCGACCAGTGAGCACAGCCATGGAATTTTTCAGTGATGTCTGCTCCTCAGCCAGCTCAGCATTTGATTGTTTGACAGTAGCTAGATCCACGAAGAAACGGTCTAGCTTTTCATTCATTGAGTCAGTTTTACTAGCCAAGGCATTGACAGCGGCCAGGACACTGGTTATAGTGTTACGCACAGCAGGACGTTTTGTGTCTCTTACCCTCTCTGCATCAGCATCTTCCACCGCACGACCACGCTTTTGGGAGCCGTTCGACGTAATGGAGGAAATTGATTCCGTTGGAGAAACTGGAGCCGGTGGTAGGAGATTAGTGTCAGACATTTTGCAGTGATGAGAAAAACTGTCAAGAAGATAGAGCCTAAACAGGTATCAGTGCGACCAGCAGTTGGTAAAAAAGATCACTACAGGAGAAGACGAAAGTGTGTGCAGACAGGGCCAGGTGGCGCCAGCAGTTAATGCTGAGGCCAAAATTGATGGGTTCGAGAACGGGCCACGAGGTGTATTGACAGTTTTCCTAACCTCAAAGCTCAGGCTGATGATCCAGGAAAATGTTAATTAATCAATAATTAAGCAGCGTGCAGCAGGTAATTATGTCACAAAAGCTAGCTAGCAGTTTAGTGCATGCAACAGTCTGTGAACAAAAACGCCCGAAGGCAGATAAAGGCAGACAGAGTTACAAAATAGCAGGAGCAAAAAAACAGCGATGTGTAAGTACTCACAGAGAGAGAGAGAGAGAGAGCTCAATCGACTGACAATCAACCGCTATTCCTAACCATCCATCGGTCGAGTCTCAGTCGAGTGACAGTCGGGTGGGTGCATCACTCGACTCTATCGGTCGAGCGTTCCGCCAGGGTTATTCTTATATTTCAGAAGTTAAAATTTTGAAAAGTATTGGAACTCATTCATTGGTTTTTTGAAAAGGATAAAATTACTCCAAACTATTCAACTCGAAGCAAAATATTCACCAATCATATTTTGAATTCTGTAAAATGAAATTTTCATATTATTATTGTCAATTCGAAAATTGAAACTAGATATGACTGATAAAATATCAAAAAATTCGGATGTTAAAAATAAACACTTTTAGTTGGCCGAGCTCTACTCCTCATTTACCAAAATGGTATACATGTAGAATAGAGACCTTAAAAATAAAATTAAATTGAACGTAATTTAAATTTTCTCAGGAAGGGAGGCGAAAAAATTAGGGTGACTTTTCAGAATCAAAAATTCGAGGGTAAATATCGGAACTCGCAATAGCTGAATTGGTAGAACATCAGACTGGTAGTTTGAGGGATGTGAATTGAAACGTCACTGGTACATCCCATATTCTTTCCGAAGATTTTTTTCTGGTAATTATTAAATATTATAGTAGATCTCTATTCTGCATATTTACCAAGAAAATAGTGGTAGAAACTATCAAATATTGATGCCATTCATTTTTAGCAAATTTTCTTCTTCCAATAATTAAGAAAGCTGTTGAATTGAAGAAATTCACTCGATTTACCTAGTTAATCTGTTTGAATTAACTGAATTGAGTAAATTCAACAACTTTTTCCATGATTCCAGAAAAATATTTGCTGAATACCAGTGATATTTCAATATTTGATAGTATTTACCAGTTTTTTTTTCTTCAGTGTTATTTACTACTGAGTAAATTAGGAGGAGTAGCTTGGGAGTTCGTCTGTGATTGGTTCTTGATATTCTCTGGATTTTTATAACTGAATTTTTTCCACTAAAATGCATTACCGTCAATCACATAATGAACAATCAATGGTACAGTTGCATTAGGCAGACTCGATATGCCACATGATCGGATACAAATGGAAAAGCATTAAATTGCAAAATCCATTGAATTTCAATAGAGTATCAGTGTGGGTAGATTCCAGGTGCTTGGAACAATCAAACGGAAATGAAAATCCGATTCTCTCCAGAGTCAGAATCATCGATAAATGATGACTAGGTATCGGAATTTCAGCCTGGTACATGAATAATATTCATTGAATATGATTATTAAAAATATTAATAAATCGGACAGATGAAATCCATTTAAAGTAATGATAGCATTTTACGGAGAAATCTTGTGAAAATTACTCGTAGATTTATTCTTAACATTATACACAAGATTTTCAGGAAGACTCCTACGAATTTCACATGGATGCACATCAGCAATCGCAATTAAGTGAAGGTTGACGAGGCCTCATAGCAGAGCATAACGATGAATTTAGATAATCAAAGTGATCATGATCAGTTCGTCAGAAGAGTGCAATGAATAGGAGCCTGAATGTATATTCAAATGTCCATATTTCACGAGGATGTTTCTTTTCAATATTTGATCAGTTTTGGAACTCCTGGCAGAGTTTTCATTCACTGCTTCTCTACAAAATTATACGTGAATAATCTAAACAGCACACCTATATTTAATTTTGTTAAGGAATTATACAATTGCATAGTTTAGTGAACTGATCGAGATTTTCTGTCTATAATTATTGTTATCTCACACCTTCCTTATAATTTAATTGCACATTGCTTAAAGCAGTTTCTTTTAAGAATTCGTGAATCACAGATGGACCTATTATTTTTTTTCACAAAGTTTATTTTCATAGGCTATAAAAATAAATAGGTGATAATATGTAACAAATAAAGCTATCGGTCTCACTAGGGTGAGTGAGTACTCCAAATTGATTGGCAAAGGTGCGTGTTCCAATTCCACTAGCTCATTGATAAGTGGAATAGTATATTTCTCTCATTTCGTAACAGAAGGCATTCACGTAGAAAAATTCTGATGGCGGTGGTCATGGCGCTGGCCATGGCCACTGCTATGGCGGCCGCCATGACAAATTTTCCGCTTTCCATGAAGTTCTTCCCCATGGCAATTTTTTCATGGCGATTTTATCCAAGGCATATTTTTGCATGGCATTCCTTCCCATGATGATTCTTTTCATTTTTTCCCATGGCTTTTTTTTCATAGCTTTCTTTTCCATGGGCTTTTTTTTATGGCGTTTATTTTCCATGGTGACTTTTTCCACAGTGATTCTTTCCATGGCGTTTCTCTCCATTGAATTTTCTTTATGGCGGAATTCGTCAATGCAAAATTTGCTATAGAGAAATTTGCTATAGCCATAAATTCATGAAAGTCGTAGAAAAGTCATGAAAAGAATCACCATGCAAAAAATTGCCATGGAAAGAATTGTCATGAAAAAATCACCATGGGAAAGAGCTCCATGGAAAGCGGCAAATTTGTGATGGCGGCCGCTATGGCCGGTGCCATGACCAACGCGATGGCGGCCGCCATCAGAATTTTTCTACGTGTGTCATACTACATGATTCAGATCTTTGAAATCAGTACCACAGTGATAAATTGGATATGTGGTAATACTCACTCTTGCTAGTGAGCCCAGGTGGGAGTCCAGTGAAGCCAGGTGGTAGTGATTCGCACGTGCCCTGTTGACGAAAGCTGTGCATTCGCCTGAAGCTTTAGAAAACAGGAAAAACCAAGATTTTCTTTTTCCTTCGAAATACTTCAAAAAAAAGTCTTTGCCCTTGATATCCCTTGCGGGGATGTTATGAGATATTTAGTAGTATATATCGACTCAAAACTGGTATATGACTCGCATATCAACGCACAACTAGACAATGTCAGAAGAGCATTTAGGAGCTTAACCTCCACGCGGCCGGGATGGTGCCTTTCGGCATCATGCATTAACCTTATATGGTTAAACCATAGGGTATGAACATATGACGTAACTAGATGTTATATTAGACAACTTTCAACTTGTAAAGAATTATAAAACTATGTATCGGTTATGCATCAAGTTTAGTATAAAACTATTGTTTTTTTCAAAATATGTCCACCACTTCGGATCCGCCATCTTGAATCGAAATTTTGACTCCAGATTCGTAATCAGCGACCCCAAAAACCCCCGTATGACAAGTTTGGTATAAACCAAGACAATACTCTTGATAATAAAGATAAAAGAAAATTCATGTATATTTCCGAAACCTCTGCGGCCGGGTTGATGCCGATCGGCATCACCTCAAGGTCAAGCTATATCACTAGTCCCTTTGAAAACTTTTCTAGGAGAAAAATTTCTAAAGTATGACTTGGGCACACTCATAAATGCTGGCCGCCTGCAGATTAAGTAGATTATTTCATAATGGAAATGTACACAATAGTACAAAAATGAGCAGCTACTTATTCATAGTTACACTAATAATTACGCATATCTGCTTTATATAATTTAACGAGGTGTCCCGAATGAGAAGGTATCAAAAAAGCATTTTTGCGTGATTTTTGAAGAGAGAAAAACAAATGAGCCCATTTAACGTGAAGTTCAATGGGTTCATTGTTTTTTTTTGTTCTATATTCAACGTATTGGAAAATTTTTTTAATTCTACAATAGGCCTATCCAGGCATCCAATGACGAATTTGCCCGTGCAACTCTGCATTCAGTGTAAACATAAGAAAAAGAGGTGTGTTCGTTCAATCATAAAAAGGATTCAGAACAACAAGATGGCAAAATTCTTTACATCTTAATGGGGAATTATCACACACTCTAAAAATCCACAATATTCTTCCTTACTATCATCGAGAATGAGACTTCGCAATATAATTGAAAGATCAAACGAGCCCGCCGAAGGCGGGCGAAGTTTGATCAAAATTATATGAAGAAGCCTCGTTCGAAGATGATAGTATCCCACCCTGAATCAACCCCGGAACTATCCCTACTATCATCTTCACGATATAGTGTGGTAATTCCCATATCGTCACACAAACCAATATGAAGTTAACCGCAAATGAGTGGCGAAATGGGGACGCCACGGGTAGAAATGGCAACTAAATTTGAAAAAATTAAGCGTTGAAACGTTGTGGTGTGAGCATGACAAGCATGACTACAATATTCTTCCTTACTATCATCTTCGAACGAGACTTCTTCATATAATTTTTATCAAACTTCGCCCACCTTCGGCGGGCTCGTCTGATCTTTCACTTTTGGAGTAAGGCAAATTTTTTGTCTCGTTTTAAATCTCGAACTTTTCTTAGTTTTCAAATTTCATCTTATTTTATATCCTATTTTGACAGTTCTCGTTGTCATCTAAGCTTTGTCGTTGTTGAACCTGAACATTTCCGATTATCGAAACTGCTAATTACGCATATTACTCTTCTTATTTTTTTTCACATATATTAGTATTTTACCTTTCATACCAAGTCCCTGACCCTGATAATGATGAACGTTTAGAAGAGAATAACAGTCTTTCGGAGATGATACTTTTCCAGCCTGTTGAATGATATGAGATCATACAATTTCGGTTTGAGTACAGTAGAACTCTTAAAAATTTGAACCACTTGAAACGGACTGCCCCTACTTCGGAGAGGGAGTTGCTGCTTCTACTCTTTACCTCTTTTCATCGCAAGAGAGGAACAAAGTTAGAGCGAGAAGGCTTCTTCCCCTTTTATTGGAGGAATATTTCGTGGAGAGAGTACCCTGTAAATTTTAGATCTTAGAATTCTCGTTTTCGTAGCTTTGAATTTAGAGGATTTCTACAGTATTGTTTCTGTTCCATTACAGATATAGGGCAGAGAGAAATGTCAATACTTCGGAAATAATCTACAGTAAGTATGGTCATTCACATTCAACGGAAATTGAATATTTCTCTCTTCGATCATATATTTTCGATTAGTACATTTGCTATCAACAAAAATTTCCGCAAACATTCTGAAAAATTCAACGACAAACATGGGATTAAAACTCGAATTTGATGACTTCTGTAGAAATGCACGAAAAAACGAAATTTGGTCGATGAGCCTTTTCATACGTTTTTTTCTCGAACGTTCCTCACTCATAACTATATGGAAATAGCTCAGTATATTGTTTCGTACAGAGCGACGTCTTCGAAGTTCTTTTATTTTATTTTCTACAAAAATAAAATCAGTCGATTTTCTGAGTGGAATTACGTGAAAAAAGAGAGAAAAGTAACAGCTCTTCATTCAATGTGTCAGTCAATATATGAATGATGTTCAGTGCAGAAATTTCGATCGTCCGCTCCTTTATAAACCGAGCTTTATGCTCAAGCTTGAGTTATGCAATAGTTGAATTCCACGCTGCCATCCACCTCGAGCAGAAGTTGTTGTCCTTTCGAATTGAAGCCTTATTGTGGTACTTGTTGATCCCGTTAGTCCTAGATTCTAATCACTCTAATTTTTTTTCGCTATGTCATCACGCATTCTGTGTGAAGAGATATTGGGACAGAATTGTGCCTCACTGCTGATCCTAATGTCGACGATTGCTCGGCTTTTGATGGGATTGTTTCTTCACATCTTGAGATTATCGTTTTTGCTTCAACGTTACAGTATCGCGATAAATTCTGCATGGAGCTGGGAACGTTCGTAGAGGATAATTCTCTGAAGTAGCATTTGGTCCTCATTCCAACTCCTTGAGTAGAATATCCTGTCTAGGTCATTATCTTTGGAAATTGGCTGCAAAATTCTGAGCAGTCGCTCAAATTCGGGCCAATAAGCCAGAATTTTAGAGATAGCCAAACACCTCCTTTGCGTTCATCAAATGAACGACTTCGGTTCAACCAACGGTTATCATTGTCACATTGTAGTCTTCTCTGCGACTCAACGTTTATAATTTGTTAATTACCCTGAGAGAAAAATATGATCATTGGAGCTGTAAAAATTTAGTAGAAAAAGACCTTGACTATAAATTAAGCAACAGCAACTATTTCAGATATAGCTAGTTTCAGTGGGCAATATATAGTGTTATTGACGAATATCATTGCAATCAGAACTTTATATTGATGGTTACCTACCATTGGCCATTGTGTTCTATACTTCATAGTAAACATGACAATACAGTATATAGTCACATCCGGAATCGAAATTTTTAGCCGATTTCAACTTCTGTTTTAGTCTACAAAAATTGTAGATTGAACGAAAGCCAAAAGAAGTTAAACGGCATTAAGCCAGCGAGTTTTTTTAACTTTTTTAGAACTCACGAAATTTAAAAGAAAGAAATTCAGTCTAGTCTTGAGATAGTCTAAGCGGTCACCCATGCAAGTACTGACCAGATCCAACGCTACTTAGCTTTGGTGACCGCCTGGAGACCTCTCGTTGTCTGCTGCTAATCTGAAACATATGACTGTTTCACTCCTGATTGTGCCGAAAGCCTTTCAGGCTTTTAGAAAAAAAAAGGAAAATAATAAAGAATAGAATCAACAATAAATTCAAAATGATAATAAATTAGTTTAATTGATTTTCTTTGTTAATTTTGGCAATTCTATTTTTTTAGAAAAATTCACGTTTTTCACCTAGCTGTAATACCGTGGCATTTTCCAGAAGAGATAAAAGATGAGATTTGCGATCAATTTGCAGGATGTAACGGTTGGCTTGACTGACCTTGAGCCAACGCGTTAAATGCACTAAAAATTTCTCAAAACTGACCCAAATTTATGCTTCGAATTTTTCCCCAAATTACTCCCGATTAATTTC
This sequence comes from Aleiodes alternator, assembly GCA_963921955.1. Lineage (NCBI taxonomy): Eukaryota > Metazoa > Arthropoda > Insecta > Hymenoptera > Braconidae > Aleiodes > Aleiodes alternator. Next base: position 5,636,348 of record OY998106.1, read on the forward strand.
CCTTTATTTAAACTGGGCGCCAGTCGTTTTTCGAAACTTCAAGAGCTTGGGGGAAAACGACAAATCCCCAAGTTTTATTCTAAATCAACGATAATACAAAACCCCAAAAAGACTCTAATTTTACCCGCTTTTTTATATGAAACTCTCAATTTATCCCGAGGGGGAGAGGGGACGATACCCTCTATTTGGGTATTCGTGACGACAAAAACTTTACACAAAACTCATGACAAATTTTAACTCAATTGATATAAATTCGATATATTCAGAAGAATTAATTATATACACGTAAATTGCAAAAAAAATATGAAATATTCAAAGTAACTTTTCGTGATTAATTTTATAATTATTTCACACTAATTATTTCACACTAATTATTAACTCTAAACACAACTCAGAATGAACGACAATAATTTTAATATTAGCCGGGTGGCCTCACCCGGAACAGACGCTAACTCGATATTTTCTTTACTTTAAATTCTTTACTCAAAATTCTTCACTATTAATCTTTACTCAAAATTCTCTACTCTAAACTCAAAATGTTAATTGTACGGGGACTCGCGTACCTTACGTTATCTGTGCTGTCTTTCCTCCGTGTTGACCTCTCTTTATTTTTCTTTACTTCAATTTTCCTTACGTAATTCTTTACAATTTTCTTTACGTTTCTTTACACGATGTGATCGCCACGGTGTCCCGGGAGAAGAAGAACGAGTCTTCTCTCCCACGACTTGGCATTGGGTTCCCTCGGCTGTTTCCGCTCAATTTCGGTAGAGCCGAGGCCCAACCCAACCAATTGTCCCGCGAGTCCCCCACTACTTTACCCTAACGTCACTGGCTTTACTTGAATTTCTCTTGAACTAACTAATTCCAAATAATGTACAAAAATAATCATAATAACTCGGACAATATTTTCCCGACAATAATAAACGGAGAACTTTAGTCTTTTCTTTCCACACACATAACTTTAGTCTTTATTTTCACACTTTTAATTTGAGTCTTTTCTTTCCACTGACTCCAATGCTGATCCTGGTGATCTCCAGTTTCTCTTGCTGTTGGCCAACATTCCCTCTAGTTGGCTGATACTGGACCAAACGAGTAGATGCTGCTTTCGTCCCAGTTCTCTCGAATTGGCCTTGATATCCGATGAATAATCTCTGGGACTGGGGAAACTCTTCTCCAGTCCTACCTCTTGACTTTTTCTCCGTTTTCTCGGAGTTAATTTCAACGAAACAAACAAAAATAATTAGTGAGGTCACAAAATATGTTGACCTCACTCTGGACATTTGCTGTCTTGACTCCAAATGAGCCCTATCCTCACCGGGTACCGCGAATCGCGACCAAAACCGTGATTTTTGTGAAATTTGTTTATTATTCTAATTTTCTTAATTCTGTGACGGTAAAAACCGTCACAAGGATTTTCGATTAGAAAATATCATTTTTTTCGTATTCATGGGAACTCGAATGAAAATCAGGGTAAAATCATTCCATCTCACTTCGAGATATTAGCCAAAAATAATAAAAAATGAGGGAAAAGATCAGACAATTCAAGGCGGCCTATGAACCCGTATGTATAATATACTATATGAAGTGAGTCATCCGAGCCATATGGAATAACAATATAGATATCAACACGATGACGCGACGTGTAATCATTTTCAAGATTACTATATTTTATAGCATTCTGCACACTCACTATTATGTTGTGCATGCTAATGAGATATAGTTATTCAGGAAAGTGTAGATTAAAGACCATTGCTGTGATCACTATACACATATAGTTGATTTTGACCTTCATTAAATTGGTTTGTGTCATACCAGCATAATGGATTTCTCTCAGCGTATGTGCAGCTCAATGCGCAGAATATTGAACAATATTCAAGAGTACATCTGAAATACTGTGATTTCTAATTCAATTTTGAGTGCCGCCCAAATAAATCAGAATGGGGGATATCGCGAGCAATTTCACGAAAAATTTGGAAAGCCATTAAGGGGGGCAATACATGTAAAAAAAAATGGTTTTTTTTTTTTTCATAAATCGTTAGAATATCATCTCAAAAATATGCCTGTAAATTTTCATAACACAATTATTATTATTTATACATTAAAAACGCTATTGAAGTCTGTAACTGAGCGCTCGATTCTCGGTACCTGGGTTTCGAATTTATACTCTTGGGGTGTATTGTATGGTCGAACCGGGTCAGCAGATTTTTCGAAAATCTTGCAAAGAAAAACGAGTTCTATGAACGTACCGAAGGACTTCTGTGTGGCCCTGGAATCGCTGATTAATCGGTAAGCCACTGTAATCATATAGTTTCTGTGTGTCAAAACTTTAAACGGGTTTTTCTCGAAACGACTTTTTTTAAATTTGCGGGCGGGATAACTGAAAAAGTTCTCAACCGATTCCAATGAAATTTTTCACACGTCTACTTTATAGTAATAGCTTCTAGTTAAACCTCAAATATCCCAAAAAAATTTTTTAAAAATCATCCCTTTTTACCAAAGAACCATTGAAAAAAATGGGAAAAAATCAAATTTTTTTTCTGAGGTTTGCCAAATTACAATTTTTTTTACTTTTTTGACTTTTTTTTGGTTTAACTAGAAGATATATGTTTTATAAACACTTACAAACTATTTTTTTAAATTTCACATTATCGTACGAGAAGTGAGAATGCCCGCCAATTGCTGTCTTTTTCCAAGAGGGTCTCGACAGATTCATTTTTACGGCGGCCATTTTGAAAAAAAAAAAAAAATTTTAATTTTTATTTGTACTTTAATATATAATAAATAACCCTACAAAATTTCAAAATGATTCAGTTATTCCTTCCCAGTTTAAAATGTCCTTAAAAAATGGTAAAAATTAAGGCGTTTACATATATCGCCCCCCTTAACTTCACAGAGCACAACTTTAGGGAGAGTCTAATCTATAATTTCGGACATGAAACGCCTTTCCTCCACCGGAATCTCGCTCACCATTAGAGAGAGGCTTGCTACTATCATTCTCTTCACTTCTAGTTCCAAGAATTTCTCTAAGATGATTTACCAAGCTTGTATTTTCACGGATCACCGATTCTAGCAAAGGAACGATATAGTAAGCATTAGATGTTGGTATCATGAAAATCCATGGCATTCTTCCGTTTCTCAAAACCTCATGCGAATAATTGAAAAAAGTTTTCTGATTGATAGAGCAGGACCTAGGAGGGAGTACCGCTTCACGGAACCGAGCATAGAAACGATAAATCCGTAGTTGTGGCTAATTGAAATATGATAACGGAGATAATATATCATATGAAGGAAGAAAATGAAAGTAGAAACTTCTATCGTTAACTCGAAATTGACGATAGTTCTGGGATTTTCCTATTAGCTCCAGAAAATTACTGAATTCAGAATTACCATATAAATAATATAATATACCAAGAAAATAGTTGAAGATGCTAATACATGAATAGAAGGGCTAATGGATATGTCTTGAAATGGAAATGTTCATTTTCTTTCCGATTCTGTTTCGTAGAGATTGCAGTATTTCCTCAACTATAAATTTCATTTCCTTAATCTTCGTTCAATGGACGAACTAACTGTATAAGACAGATATACTAGTGAAATAAGCGTCTGAGCGACTGAATTGCTGAATCAACTTTCATGCTATACTGATACACATGCAATAAGAAAGAATGTTTTTATGAATTATTTAGCCTCCTTGAGGGTCAAATAATAGTGCATTGGGTGATATACCATATATCACTGAATATTCGTTGATTTCGACGTGAGAGATCAGAAGATTCTCGTGACGTGTAGATTTTCCGCTGAAACTGCTGAGAAAATCCATAAATGTGGCTATCGTTCTGGCCATAAGCTTTATTTTTTATTTTTTATTTTTTTTTAGTAACGTTTAGTAAAGTTCTTTACTTTCTGTAGTAAGCTCTTCGTTTCATCAAATTCCCACAGATTTGGGCATAGATATTGCCGAGACTTGCAAGTACTACAAAATTAAGGGGGTATTCTAGTCTAGAGACATGAATTTTAGGTAATTTTTAAAGTGTCGTAAAAAAAAGGCAATCAATATTTTTACTATACATTTTTTTATCAGTTATTTATTAATGTTACAAGAGAACAGAAAAAAAAAAAATGGTAAAAATTTTAAAAACTGGAAGCTGATGAAGTGGGGCGTCTCAAAAAATTGGCACATGAGCATACCCATGATTTCAACCCTCCTAGTCATCTGAAATGAAAAAAAAAAAAGATTATTAATCTGCAATGATGTCGCAATCGTATGAACTAGCGATAAGTAAAAAAAGAAAATTTTGACAAAATGGCGACGGTTTAAAAAAAAAACGATTTTTTTACCATTTTTTTGAGTTTTTCGAATTTTTTAAAAATAGTAAAAATTGACATTTGGGGATAAGGCTAGTTCATACTCAAGAGAGGTATATAAAGAAGATTCTCTGAAAATTTCAAGTGAATCGGTCCAGTAGAACTCGAGAAATCGTGGGTATCGTATTGAAAAAGTCTGTTCTGAGAAAAACGCATTTAAAGTTTCGCGTAAAGTTTTTCGCTGTCAAAGTCATGAAATGATATGTTATACTTACTTTTATTCAATCTGCCATTCCTGCTTCATACACACACACACATATATATATGTATATATATATTGTCACGTATTTTTCAATCCACGGTAATTAAAATAATCTCGTGAAACTCAATAAAATTAAAATATCAAAAAAAAATCAATAAAATCAAACAACGTTAATTGTTGGGCGCCAGGACGACTTTTCGTCCGAAAATCAAAACAAACAAAGAACTATCAAAATTTAATCCCCAGGTGATTATCCGACTAGTCAGTAACAAAAGGATTTCAAATCCAAAAATCCTAATGACCGCGGAGGCGGCTGGGTTCAATAACTCACCTGTAATGTATTGAAAAGGAATACAGATTTCAAAGAAAATAACATTCAATTTTCGTTTGATAATTTTAATTCCAGAGCGATATTCTTTTTATGCTCTCTTTTAGAAAAATAAAAAAATAATATTACAGCGATAGTAAAAAAAAAATATTTAGTTACTGAATTCAAATTTGGTTAGATAATATCAAAAATTTAATTAATGTCGGAACATAACAAATTAAAACTTCATTCAAGACTCTATATAATTTTATTTGTCAAGAATTAAAAAAAAATAATAATCAGAACTAATTCAAAAGTCTAGACAAATTTTACGAACACTACAAAACAGTAATTAACAACACAATTCAATTTGTCGTTAAAAGAAATAGTCAAAGAAAATTTAAAAGTCAAAATTTGAATTAATTCTGATTCACGCGACAAGCACCTTAAGGCTCTATCGCCGCATGGACGATCGGCGTCCTTTAAAATACACCTGTATAATTCCCAGCGATAACTCGAAATAAAAAATAATAATAAAAAATAAATTAGACGAAACAATCGCCGTTATTAAATAAAAAATAATAATAACAATAATCAAAATTATCGTCTAAAGTTATCGCTGGAAAATAAATTGAATGCCGACCAATTTTAATAAAAAAAAATTATTTAAATCACAAATTCTCAATTAAATTTCCCGACAATAATTTTCCGAAAATAAAAATAATTAGCGAGAAACGAGAAACACTAAACCATTTGCGTTTAATTAAATTTCGCGAATAATACAAAAAAAACTATCACGCCACGGAAAATCCCAAAATGGCGGTTACCGGCGTCGTGAGACGCTAACACAAAAAAATGTCCAAAAATTATGCCGAGAATAATCACACGCTTACCGGAGTGTTGTTGATTAACCTCGAAGCCAAATTCCCTCTTCGATCTCCAATTCCCCGGTAATCGTCCAATAAAATCTTTGATTATCCTCGATAAGTGTAATTTCTCCAAAAATTTTAATTACAACAAGTATTGCGATTATTGCAACGGTAATTAATATATTTTTTTCTACAGCGAAAATCACGTCTGTACTATTTGCCACCAAAACGGAAAGTGAGGGAAGACGCCGGCGTGCGTCGAAAATTAGACCACAGGTGGCTCTTCCCAAATTAATTGGCCAATGACGTTAATTCCATTCTTTTATCACCGGTATTATTTTACTTTAAATCCGGTAATTAAATAAATAATAAAAGAATAAATCTCATAATTTTACGTCAAAAATTCCGTTAAAATTTTCTATGATGATCTCTCAATTAATTTTCATCATAATCAATCAATATCGAATTAATTCTCATTTTCCAGACGTCCTTGATTTCCATTTCCGCCAATCATATGGAAGAATCCAAAAGAAAACCTCCTTCCATCGATTTCCGCTATCTGCGTCGATAATCCATCTCAGCAGTTCCCTGTTGTCTTTGTCCGTCTGCTAGCGCCTCCTTCCATCTTGGACAGAAAACTCCGGCAAACGCGGGAATATTCAAGGCGGAAAATTCAAAATAAACGAATTAATTAAATAAAAATATTTTTTTTCTCGTTTCTCGGGACCTTCCGTCTTGGTGGTTCCAATAAATTAAACATTCACCGCGATACCGGTCTAAAACAAACAAATATTTGTAACGGCCAAAATATGGCGTTACAATATATATATATCCTTGATATACATATATATAAAGGAACAAAAGGTTCAACTGAGAAATATAGATTCAGGTAGACGGAGAATCCCTAATGTCTTTTGTTCGATTAGACCCAGCCGAACCAGTTTGGAGGCTGGGTCAGTAAAATGTCTATATCTCCGAAAATAATTTAAATTTTTGAAAATCCTCTCGTAGACATATTCTTGAATAGTTAAACTTCGAAAATATGAAAAAAAAAACAACGATTTTCTTGAAATTCTACACTAGAATACCCCCTTAAATGTCATCATAAGTAGACTCAGACTTTTTTTTCTTTATTTCATGATGTTGTGTCCTAATAATATTGTTATTTACATGAAGAAGGGAGTGAAGGGGTAGAACGTAAGAATGAGTTCAGCTTTTTGAATAATGCTGTGTCCGAACAATGAGTCCATACGAAGTATTTGCACTACAAATTAAACACTGCTTGTGAAAACATGTTGAAATAAACGCTCGGAGTCTGAATTATCAGCCGAGAGTGACCCACTGGTAGGGCTTGGAGCACGTGAAGAGAAAGTGAATTACTAGGAAACCATACTATATGAAAGATAAGAGGAAAGGTCATGAGATCTCCAGTTCAGAACACTAAATTTCTTTCCAAAAAATCAATAGCGGTATTCTTCTACATTTAACATAGAACGCGTTAAGGAGGAACTGCAGCAAGTGACCCAAAATAAAGGAAATGTGTCAGAGTCCTGAAAATTTCTAAATAAGTTCACTGGGTGATTAAAAATATTTACTAATTTTTTGGAATCGAGTGACCGTAGGATAAGGGAGAAAATGAATATCAAAGTTGAACTTTTTACATGAGGTTATATGGGTGATGGGTAATTGTAGCACAATTACGTTATTACTGACTGATCGGATATGTAGAATTTTCATGAAATTGACCGACCGCCTATATAACCCTATGTAAAAAGTTCAACTTTGATATTTATTTTCTCTCTTATTCTACGGTCACTCAATTCCAAAAAATTAGTACATATTTTTAATCACCCAATGAACTTATTTAGAAATTTTCAGGACTCTGACACATTCCCTTTGTTTTGGGTCACTTGCTGCAGTTCCTCCTTAAGTAATCCGTCTAAACGGATGCACTATTAATTATTGACCATCTACGTTAGAGATCTGACCTGGATTCCCCAAGAACAGGCTTAAGATTTGAATCGAAGAATTTAGTATAAATATCATCAGTGTTAATGAATCGAACGATAGCTTATGAACTTGAAATCAGTGCTTTATCAATTGGAAATCACTCCACCATACTTTCAGCCTATCATCTTCTAAGTGGGTGGTCATATTCAGAATAAAAAATTTCTGCACAAAGTAAATAATAGTATAATGACCATCCTTTCCAATTCACGCAAATAACGCGATCAGTTGCAGTTATGTACTGGAGTGCCGACTATTCAGTATATTAAAAGTGTGTAAACAAGTGGAACGACTCAATTCATGTCAGACAGTCCGTGATGATTATACGTACACTTGAATTTAAACAAAACATGTTTTACACAAAAATCATCCTATTTCCCCACTTCAATTAATTGTGACTGAGTATTATCTCCGGCTGGAAATTGATTAAATTGAAAGTCTGAGAGCAAAAGTTTCAAACAATTCTGCAGAGTTAAATGTGATGTTTTTTGCTCACGTATTGCAACTAGAATCGAACGCAATTAATGAAATCCTGAAGTTTTCTCAATCTCCCGTTTTTCTCTGAGAAAGGAAAAAAAACATAGAAGGAGGACAATAGAAATAGAACGAGAATGAGCGAAATGGAATGAGAGAAAAAGTGATTGTACAACTGGTATAATGCGATTGCACTCAATTAATCGACAGAATGGGTAGGACGAAGCCAATTCTCCGTGTCAAGTGGAGGCCATTCAAAAGACAAGGAATGAAAGAAGTGAGGAAAAAGGAGGGAAGGAAATTCTGATTCATAGAAGGGGATGGAGCTGAACTCAAACCAGTGAATGGTAGCCGCCTCATCGATCGGTTAGGAGAATTGACGGGGGGCCTAGGACTCCATTCAAGCAAGTTGGTATGTCGAATTTCACTGCAATAGTGGATAAAGATATGATCCTTAGCTCAGAAAGGCAGCAAAAAGAAAGCAAGCTCCTAGGACTCTCGGTGAACTTTAGCAGATTTTTCCCTTGGTAGCTATGAGAAAAATTCACTCTGGGTATACAGTAGAGAAATGAAAAAAAATATTCAAGTTTCGGATAATGACCTCCATAGATATGTACAAGAGAGATGTGTATGTAAAAAAAGTCTCAGAGGAATACCAACTATATGTTCGGGGAAAAATGGTAACATGGGAGCTGTTTGCATATCTTTTTTTTCAAAAGATATCCCTTGGTAAATTCTAAAAAGTTCACAGAAAAGTTTATTTGAACTAGTTGGATGTTTACTTGCGGGATTCGTCGGAGTGCAGAATTAAAGTAGGAAGATGCTCAGCGTTCTAGCCACGGCTCAGCCTGATACGTAATATTTGAAGGAATTGCAACTCTATAGTTTTTGTCTGTAACGATAATTGTGAAATTTCACAGTCATTATTACGTGAGGGATACGGGCAATACGAGTTAGAATGCAGACACTTTGTTATGAGGGATAAAGATGAATCACGGTCGAGAGATTGGGTTGCAGTGTTGCCACCTTGGGGATTTTCCCGCTAAATTTAGGGGGTGGGGGGGGGGGGGGGAAGAATCTGTGCCGGGTTTTTTTTAGGAGGTAAAAATGTCTGAAGTTAGCGAAGATAGTGATGCAGTGGAATGGATGGTTCAAAAATGTAGTCCAAGGTAATTATTTACATTAGTATACCTATTCTGTATCTCATTCAGTCTGTCCAATAATAAAATTGAATTTAATTTAAATTTGCTGTGTGAAGGTCAGCAGAGTGGGGATAAGACTGTTTGGGTGAGATTTCAAGACGATTCGAATGAAATTTGGCATAGCACTGGATAGCTCAATCGGTAGAGTGCCTGACGCGACATCGGAAGATCCTGGGTTCGACTCCCGGTGCAGGACTATCCAATTTTTTCTCGAAAAAAATCTTGGATAGGTATGCTAAGGTGCATAATTACCCAGCTTTGCTTTGCTTGCCTTTTTCAAATGCAAGTGTTGGACGTGCATTTTCTATTTGCTCAGTAATAGAAAACAGACTGATGAACGAGTTATCACCAGAAATGTTGCAGTATTCAATGATGGTCAGCTATACTCTATTGAGATGAGGCTATTGACTTCAAACTAGCCCCAGCAATCATGAAGCGATTCAATGATACAATGTATGATTTTAAGAATAGTAAAGTGTCCGAAAACTCTAAATAATTGAAATAGTTAATAATTATTCAAATAATTAATTATTCTAATATCATTTTTGACAATTCATTTAATGATTAGAGAGAGGAAATTTCTTCAATAATGTTGATTTTCAGTAGAATCTTATTCATGATACTGGAAGTAGTAGACATTTGATAATTTTAGTATCTCTAGCAGAACAGTAAGTACTTTGAAAAAGGACTATGTGAAAAAATGTCCGCAAAAATGTCATAAAATGTTTGCTGTCTATTTTTAGAATTTTTACAACTAAAATATTCGATTTTTTTATTTACATTCAATGAGTTTGTAGATGATTTCCATTCAAATGACAGCATTTATAGTTGAAAAAAATTCGAGTACCCTCCATTTTACAAAATGCCAATTTGACTGATTTTATTATATGGAGAGAGTGACTAGATTGAAGTAGTTGAAAAGGCGGGCAGTTAGTATCAAATGAGCTCTTCAATACAGGAATTGGAAAGTCAAACCAGATTATCATGAGATGCAATATTTTTCCACTACAAACGAATGATGAAACATTCGAGAATGTCTTGAAAGACCGATATGAGTGTGTTGCTGTGGATCATTCCAGGTTTTTCGCAATGTGAAACCTTATATAGCCAATTATCCAACCAAGTAGAATTCAAAATCTTATGTATCTCTTCTAATTAACTGACGATTTTTCTTCTGAAAAATATTTTCAACGTTATTACCCATAGTCGTGAACGACTTGCAGTTGCCCATACTCAAATTCACAATTATTCTTATCATTCCATAGGTATGTGAATGGCAGAACCTCTTAGAACACAACGATTCATTCAATCCTTCTTGTTTTTTGCCAATGACTTTTGAATACCGAGTTTGGGAATCACGAACATTCGAATTACAATATCTGTAGATATACATGAAAATGACAAGTTAAGCGATAAAGAATAAAATTCAATTTGTGCTGGTAATCCCAGTGTCTGGACAACACTGAAAAGATTATTCGTAATATTTAATAACCAGAGCCCGGAACTTGGTTCATCTGAAAGTATCGGAACCGTAGCTAATACCTTGATTACGGATAAACAAAAAAAAGATCCATTATAATACATTTGCATTGTTCGAAATGGGTTTTTTTGAATTAATTGAACCAGTGATGTGTGTGGATGTGAGAATTATGACGCGCGAGTGAAATTATGTAGTAAGTGATAAGTTGAAAATAAATTGGGGAGAACTCCAGAAATGATCGGAGAAAACTCTAGAAAATAAAAATGAATTGGACGTAAAGAAAAGAAAGAAAAGATAATGGTGATGGGAAAAATCTCATTACTAACGCTTCCTCTCAATTTTCCTCAAGCCTTTTTTGAATCTCCCCCGAATCTTTTCTGAATCTTCCTCCAGTCTCTTTCCGAATGTTTCTCAAGTTGTTCTTAAATACTCAAAAAAGACTCAGAGAAGGCTCAACAAAGATTTGAGAAAGATTTAAGAAAGACATGGGCAAGGTCAAAAAAATATTGGGGGAAGATCCAGAAAAGACTTGAGGGGTTTGAGGAGCTAACTCTACACACAGAAAAAGCTGAGCAGAGAATATGTTTTTTCTGTTCATATTATATGCACTATGCAGTACATATAATATGAACTATCGTTTTTTGCATAGAACATGCGCTATTAGTACATAAAATATGCACTATTTGAGCATATTTTATGTTAAATTTTTTCCGCATAAAATATGCTCATGATGCGCATATTTCATGCGTTCTGGGAATGCATAGAATACGAACTTATAAATAACATAGAATATGTTCAAAGTGAACATAAAATATGTTCTAAATGAACATAAAATATGTTCTAAATAAACATAAAATATGATGAAAAAAGAACCATTATACGATAAATGATTTAATTGTTCTGTTTCCCAGCTTTTCGTGAATATCTCGGTGAATAAGCGAGATAGAGCGAAATAGATATCAATATTGAATCGGGAGAGAGCTTTTTTCAATTTTTCGCTATCATCTCGGTAAATAAGCAAGATAGAGCGAAATGGACGTTAATCCTGCAGAAAGAGGGGGTTTTTCTAGATTTTCGTGATTAACTTGGCAAATAAGCGAGATAGAGCGGAATGGACATTAATATGGGAGCAGGAGGGAGTTTTTCCAGTTTTTCATAACTATCTCGGTGAATAAGCGAGACGGAGCGAAATGGACGTTAATATGGGATCAGCAGGTAGTCTCCTCAACTTTTACAATCATCTCTGTAATTAAGCGAGAGACGGTGAAATGGACGTTATCAGGAGAGAGTTTTTTCAGTTTTTCGCCAGTATCGGTGGAATAAAGGAGATAGAGCGAAGCACACATATGGAATTATGAGGAAGTTTCCAGATAAAATAATATCCTTGACCCCAAATAGAAAGTCCATTTCGCTCTATTTCACTTCTTTGCCGCTATAGTCGCAAAAAATCAAATCAACTCCCCCCTGATCTCAAATTAACGTCCACTCCGCTCTATCTCGATTATTCGCCAAGATACTTACGAAAAACTAGAAAAACTTGCCGATGATCCCATATTAACGTCCATTTCGCTCTATCTCGCTTATTTACCGAGATGATGGCGAAAAACTGAAAAAACTCCTCAATGATCTCACATTAACGTCCATTCCGCTCTATCTCGCTTATTCGCCAAGATAATCACGAAAAACTGGAAAAACCTCCTCCTTCTCTAGAATTAACGTCCATGTCGCTCTATCTTGCTTATTCACCAAGATAATCGTGATAAGCTGGTTACTATTCTATTTCTCTCCGTGTAAAAACAAAAAGGCGTAAGTGTCAAAATTGGAATAAAAAATCCTAAAAACAAAAGGGCGTAACTCCAAAAATTCTCCTGAGATAAAAAAATTTATAAAAACAAAGAGGCGTAAGTGCGGAGATACGTCCTTTTCACTTTAACTTTACCAATTATGTAGCGATTAAAAAGGAAATAACAAAGGGGCGTAAGTGTGGAGATACGTCCCTTTCATTTTAAAATTGGTAGTTACGCCACTTTGTTATTTTAATTTTCATTTATCCAAATAATGTTCCAGAGGCCATAAAAAACATTTTGGAGTGATGCGTGGACATACGCCCCTTTCACTCCAGTATTTCGTGTTTTTGGCACTTAGGCCCCTTTCACTCTAAGGCGACGATATGTACAGTAGTACATATTATATGTACAGTAGTACATATTATATGTACAGTAGTACATATTATATGTACAGTAGTGCATATTATATGTACAGTAGTACATATTATATGTACAGTAGTACATATTTTATGCTAAGGTCGTGTGCATAAAACATGGATAATCAGAGCATATTTTCTGCGAAAAGTCAAATCATATTTTATGAAATGCTCAGTGCATATTCTCTGCTCAGCTTTTTCTGTGTATAAAGGACGGAAAATTGTGCATTTTTGAAACAGGGATTAAACAAATTGTTTTGAATCACCTCAAATTTTCTCGAAATTCTCATCTAATCGGTTTTCAAGTAATTAATTAGCAAAATTGTGTCTTATACATGGGCTCTTATGCATGGAACCGGTCTTAGCACGTAATCTTTGCTACCGACTTGGTTGGTAACCAAGATCCATGCTAAGACAGGTTCGATGCATGAGAGCCCATGTATAAGACGCAATTTCACTGATTAATTACTCGGAAACCAATTAGATGAAAATTTTGAAAAAATTTGAGGTGATTCAGAACCATCTGTTTAATCTTTAAAAACTGAACCTCTTTCCGTCGTTTAGCGTTAGCTCCCCAAACCCCTGAAGGAAATTGAAAAAAGCCTTAGTGAAGAGATTTTTTTTTATCTCCATTAATTCCTTTCTTCCTCTTTTCATTTCCATGGGAAAGAACTCCATGGAAAGCGGCAGATTTGTGATAGCGGCCGTCATAGCAGCGGCCATGGCGGTCGCCATGACCTCCGCCATCAGAATTTTTCTACGTGTCCCGTTATTCTTTTGTTATGAATTTTGGAGTTTTTCCCAATTTCTTTCCACCTTGCCACTTACAGCATAATTTCACTTACACGTAATAATTCTCCTATTCACACACATCACTGTTTCAATGAATTTAGAAAAACTATTCCCAGCAATTCGAATTTCAATAACATTTGTATCAATATCGACATTTTCCACTGATTATCCGTAACCAAGGTATCAGCTGCGGCCGCTGATACTTTTGAATATACGAAGTTCCAAGTCCCATTAGTAACTTTGAGAAAATGCATACTAGTAAAATTCAATAATTATAGTCAATAATTCCTTGACAATATTTCCATAATATGGATAGCCATAATATGTATTTTCTTATATTGAACATCATCGAGAACACCGCCCTGAGAGCTTCAGATCTAGCACTGGCTCCTCAGATATTATACTATTCCGGTTTCGTTATTAATTATTATTGGCCACAAAAACAGTGAATTGGCTTAAAATTTTACAGGATGGTTCAGATTCATAAGAATTTCCATTTGACATTCATCTTATATTTCAATCTTTGATTTCTATTCATGACCGTACTGACCCAAAATCGCTCAGCGTGGAAAACCACAGAAAGTAAGTGATTTCTCTGTATCGTTCTCTCGACACCAATAACGAACAACTACTGATCTTCACGCTGATTGAAAATTCACTTCTCTTCATCCAGTATTTTTATCCACCCTTCTCATTCCACTCGTCCATTGTTTCTATGACAGACTTAACCAAAAGTCTCGGCACTACTACCCATACTATTGTAGATCCTGTTGTGTTGTGGTTGTCACTGTCAGGAAGGAAAGAACAACCATAGTCACTGTTGAATGGATACGAACGAGGGGTCTCAATTGTGAAAAAACATTGTCGTGTAAAGTAACCTCCAGGCGAAAAGCGATTCATTCTATGGTATGTTTCCCCTTTCATCAATACACAATGCCTTTCCTTCTTCTGTTCTCATTTCTTATGATTATTTCTGTTTGACACGACTGTATCATCTCTCGTACTTTTTCACCCCTCTTGATCAATATTGAATTCGTTGTCCTTCATCTGAGCTGAGATCTATGTCTAGAATATGTACAGAACATCAAGGTTGAAGATTAAAGGTTAATCATGAATTCACTATCTTAAATAGGAAAGTTATCGAGGATTTTTCGCTCAACCGCAAATTTATTACAGTGAAGCTGCTGTAATTTCAACTATTCGGAAAGCTCGATCCTGAAACGACAAAATTAGCTGACAGCCTAGCGATGTCTGTTATTGATCAGATCGTTTAGGGCCCAAGAATGGAAAAGAACATTGCTAGAGTGGGGGGAACTATTGCTCCACCTTTCGAAATTACGTAATTTGCAATTAAAGGACTCTTACTGCATTGGGGTGTGGAATCATACTAATTGCGAATGTATACTTACTGTAATTTCGTTTGAAAATACCATTCTTCCGGAGAAGTGTGAGAGAATGGAGAGAGACGAGGCTGAACAAATGAGCGTTTCCTCTTGAAAAAGAAATCTTCAATAGAAAACTTAACAAGAAAATTATGAAGATGTGCTAGCATTCTTACATCATCACCTTATTCCTAAAATATTTTTCGTGGGAGCCTTTACGCAAAAAGAAAAGTGATTTACTTTGAGTCGGTCTTGATTTCCTGACATTTTGATAATGGAATAATTGGCTTCCTTTCTGCGAATTTTAAAAAGTTTTACTCATGGAGCCGCTCTACTTTTGGGAAATGATCAATTTTCTTCCTTGATGAGATCGTATTTTTCCAACATGTTATGTTGATGGTTGATAATGGAAATGTGGGCTCCTAATGAGCTCTGTCTAATTTTTCAATTGTCGAAGAAATCAGCTCAAATCACGAATGATTACTATCTTTTTTCATATTTCCACAGTTGATTTTCACTAATGCTTTCTCTTTTTCTCGGATTCCAGGACTATATTGAATGACTCATAGGATGATTAACCTGGAAATTGACCATCATGAAGCCGAATGTATTTCAGAAGTATCTGAAAAATCGACGGATCGTTCTTCATTCTTCAATGAATAACATTTCCTTCTAACAAAGAAATAGTTCTAGACCCATCTTAGATCAGCGTGTCTTTTTATTTCAAACAATCAAAAAACATTCAAACTTAATGAGACCAGAAGTATCATCGAGGAAAAGAAACAGTTTTAAAAAAATGTAAAATTGCGAATGCTTCGCTCTATATTAAAAATGGTTATCTACTGAAATGACTTGCAATATTTACGCACATCAAACATTTAGAATCTGTTTTTCATTGAGATAATGAAATTGTAAATATTTTTCACACGTTATCACAATTTCATTCCTAATATCGCGAGGTCACAATTTATTCCCAATTCGTGACCCACGTGGAAGAAGTCCATGAGTTTCTTTCACGTTTATGTTTGAACTCCCTCATTTGGATTCAATCTTTTGCATCAATTTGTGGTTAATGCCCTGTTCCATTGACATGATTAAACATGAGTCGAAAATACTCAATTCAGATTCAATCTCCGTGAATGAAGGATGATTTGGGCAATGCGGAAATATCTAAAATTCTTCCCTACAATTCCTATAACAGATCAGTTCCCTGGAACTATATATATATCCAATGATAAAATTCGATTAGTGAAAATCCAAATCATGTAATAAGATCAAATATACACTTGAGAGCATCAGGAAATAACTACACGGAAAGAAATAGAATAATAACCATTACTATGTTCAACATAGTAATGGTTTTTTCACGTCGGATCACATAGCGGTGATTTCTATGTTAACATGGTAGTCATTGTTATGTTCAACATGGTGATCATTGTTATATCCAACATAGTAATCACTGCTATGTCCGATATAGTAATCATTGCTATGTTAGACATAGCAATCACTGCTATGCACGACATAGCAACCATTACTATGTCCAAGAAAGCAATGAATGCTATGTTAAACATAGTAATCATTGCTATGTTGGGCATAGCAATCACTGCTATGCTGGACATAGCAATGATTACTATGTTCAGCATAACAATGATGACCATCTCCAACATAGCAATCATTACTATCTCCACAGGACTCATTGCTATGGGGTGTGTACTATGGTGACATAGCACTCAGTACTATGTGATATAGTAACCATTGCTATAACATAGCAATCATTCCTATTTTTTGTCTCTCCGTGTATAGAAAAAATATCACGGAACTCTTCTACGTATAGATAAAAAAAAACTCTTCTACGTGGCTCAACGAATTACAAATAAATTCTCACTCAACTATGAAATGATAATTCTTTCAATTAAAAACAAGACTTTCATATTACCTTTTCACTGTCACAATTTAATTTTTGGGTGGATGAATTTTGCCACCACTGATCGATTTTATCTTCATCGTTCCTATATATATTTTTGACGTGATCAACTATTACCAGTTTCATAGAATTGACAATCAATCAGTATATACATTCTAAGTTCGATTTCAAAAGAAAATCATTCACTTATTATTCGTGAGAAAAGAAGAAATATGAAAAAAATAGATAACGACACGATGGGTTATTCATTTCATTGGTTGAATCTGCAATTGATTCATTCCTGCATTGTAGAGTCGGTCTTCCAAAAAGATTATTAACTCACTGTATTAAAGAAGAAATATCCCGACTCGACCGATGACTAATCCATCTCTAAGAATTTGCAATCGATCTCTATGTATATCCGAGTCTATTCTGAAAAAATAAAATCCACTTATTGTCTATTTAAAAAAATGAAAAGTTATTTCCGACAATTCATTGTTTATATTTCATTCATTTCTTGAAGATTGAATGGAGCCACTATGCGGAGATTCCATTCTCCGTTACCGGAAAGTAGAGTGAAGATACCAAAAGAACAAAAATGAATTTCGTTTCCGAGAATGAGAGTGAATTTCGTTCCTGAAAATGAAATTAAATTTCATTCTTCGGATGCTTGCGTTGACGTTTTTCTATATAACGGTATTCCGAATTTCGTCCTCCTGAATTTCGTTTTCAATTTTGTTTTTTTGTAGTGACGTTATTTCGAATTTAGTTCTCAAGTTCGCATTTCTCAATTAATTTCTTATTTCGTTTCATTCTCCTATCGAAGAGCGGAAACGAGAAAAGAATGCATCCTTGAATTAACCCTAATTCCTGCCTAAGTTTTTCCCCAGCATCTAGTGGGCTGTGCGTGCGGGCTCTTGGCCTGCTGGAAGCAGTAACTGCCGTTGAGTGTGACAGGACGCGCAACAATTGGTCAAAGGAAGATAAAGGATGACTGTGGCTTTCATGTTTTTTCGGTAAATGGGTAGTTTCACTCAGCCAAACAAAATTGAATTTCTTGAAATTTTTTTGAGTTTTTATGCTTTGATATGATGTATTTTGATTGATTAACGATTGGTCACAAGACTAGAGGGCAAAGAGACCAAATACTAAATAAATTTTTCACAAAAAACAACGAACTTTTGTTGGAAGTTACTAACCAATTGAACCAGAAAAAAAACCACAATTAAATGGAAATTGAGATTATCACCACGTTTGGCATAACCCAAGGCCACGACGAGGACGTAGTGATGCATAGGCCTCGAAAAGGAACCTATCACGACCCATCCTATTGAAAACAAAACACACAGTTTTGTTGTTTCACTGCAGAGACCCAAAATTATACTGGTCTAGAAAAGGCTCATTTGCTTGAATTACCAAATTTACCATTTTCTTAAGACCATTGGTCTCTGTTTATCATTGTGTATTCACACCAACTGTCTTTGTCAGGAAGAAATCGATTATTTCATTACCTCTTCCCCTCCCATCAGGTTCCCTCTCTCTTTCTATTCAATCAAAACATGAAAATATACCGTATATGGAGCAAGTTATTATTATTCTACAATTTCAGGAGTTAAAATTTGAAAATTATCGAAATTAATTTATTGATTTGTTGAAAACAATGAAATCACTTCAAGTTATTTAGCTCGAAGGGAAATATTCAACGATGATATTTTAAAAATTTCCAAAATTAAATTTCTATATTATTATTGTCAATGCGACAGTTGAAACTAGACATGGTTAAAAAATGATCGAAAAATTCGGATTTTTAATGTCAAAATTAAATAGTTTTGGTTGGCAGAGCTCTACTTCCCTTTTAGCGTTTTTGCTTCCGAATGGAAGCATTGTAATCGTAATTTTTTTCGAATTTGAGATTTCATCGGATTATGACTCCAAATAATCTAAAATGTCGGAAAAAAATATTTTTTTTTACATGACTGTGTGTATGTATGCGCGTGTGTGTGTGTATGTGTGTGATGACACGTTTCATCACTTTATGCAGAAACGGCTACATGTATCGATATGAAATTTTGAAGGAATATTCACTACGTGAGCGCGATGCTCTCTGCGAAATTTCAGCTAAATCGGTTCAATGGTTCTTGAGAAAAAGCGAATCGTCAAAAATTCGTTTTTTCGAGTTTTCTCAGCGAAGAATCAATTAACAGCGTCTATTCTCCGCGAGGAGATGCGCGCGGATGAGGCGCACATTAAACCCCACGGGTGACCACTGCTCCCATTTTTACTTTTTTTATTATATTTTTTTACTGTGATTTTTGAGAAATCACGGTTATCGCGATAACTTCGAAAATATTTGAGTTAGAGACTTCAAATTTCGTGTGTTTATGCATCTTATGAGTGCGAATTTCGGTATTAAATTTCAGCGTAATCGACCGAACAGCTCCTGAGATATTGTTGAAAAACTATTCCATGCAATGAGCGTATATGCACGGAACTGCTTGTCTGACCATATCCAAGTTGAGTTTGAAAGATCAATTTAGATGACCATCACCAATCTTAAAAATTTTAGATTTTTCAAAGGATTCTTCTACAAGAATGCTGAAATTTTTTTTTTTCTTCAGAAATTCAAATTTTTTTCAATTTTTTTTAAAGGTCACTAGTATTTATCATTTCATCATTAGAAAGTAGATAATCTTTGCTAAATAAATAAGACCGCATTCATCCTGATATCACTTTGAATTTATGAAAAATGAAGAGTGAAAAGTTCCATTCGAAAGCTTCATGCCAATTGTATTGGCATAATATTAAATGTTCTTCGTGATAAATTTTGTAATAGTAAAGACATTATCAAGTAAATAAGGAGGGTTGAAATTTACGAAAATGCCCATGGGATGAAGCTCCTACTTGTTTCTACTCAGTACTTCCTTTTCTTTCTCGATAGAAACTTGATAGAAACTTTCAGATTATATTGAAAATATTTGCTTCAAGATAATTCGGGTTAACCTTATTTTGCATAAATTGATAAGGAAAGAGGAGCTCTACTGAATCGTACATTAAAATGGATCGAATCTCATTCCAATCTTGTGAAAATTTACTATAAATATCTATCTCTACAAATCATGGAAGCATGTATAGGTTGTAACGTAATATTTGGATTACGTTACTTTTTGTCGTCTGGGCGCGTAATTAATTTTAAATTCTGAATAGTTTTGGCACCACCAATGGAGAATCAAAACAAACGAATCACGAGAGTTCAATTTTTGTATAAATTATGTAAAACTAATGCCGATTGGTTAATTTTGTATGTTAACGCTCATTGGATTGTCGTCAATTGAGTTGATGTCTCACGACTGGAAGAGGGAGACACCAGATGGACGATGATGAAGGGAATCGACATTACCGAAGGAGTCGGTTAATTGGACTAAAGTTTTGGCGCCAATGACAAGATTCATCGGAAGAATTAATTGAGACGTTTAGATGAACTTTGGTTGCATCCTTGGACTTGATAAAATTGTCCCAACTCTAATGTCATCGACTTGGAGTTTCTCAATTGTCTTCGTTGGAATTTTTTGTCATTGAACAGAAGAAATTATTGTCGTCAGGTTAAGCTGTGTTAACTGACGTAGTCTGGGATTGACCAATGAGAAGAGTCCTTCCCGGAAAAGACGCCTTAGCCGAGTACAGCGTTTGCTGTCGGCAGGATTCTCGTTTGGTGTGCCGTAGAGTAGACACATGTTTTGTCGTGTCTCTTTGCACAATTTTGTATAATCGCCATTTTCACGTTTGGAATAAATTAATTCATTGGAATTAATTGTATGAATTGTCGTGTAATTAAGTTGAAAATATTGTTCACGTTGAAATTGATTGACATAATCTGGTGAGCAGAATTTTGTTTAATTAAATTTTGTACGGTGATTAATTTCGTGGTCGTGGAATTTTAATTTTTTTTTAGCGTAATGACGCCTAGTAGAAAAGACGCCATGAGATTAATTACCATTTATCGGCGAATTAATTTTGATGATTTTGGAAACATTATTTTTTTTTATAAATGATTTTTGGAACTCTCGTGCTCGTTTCTCGAAAAAAAAAAAAATATTTTTTTTTAGAAAAATATTTTTTTTTTGTTTGGATAAAATTTCGCGAATTGAAAATTTTCAATTAACGGAAATATTTTGGCGTCATGGTCAAAGATAATTAATTGGAATTTAGTTTGGAATTTAGTCTCGCGACTTTGTAAAACATATTGAATTTTGTTTGAAATTATTTTTTTTTATTATTCAATATTTTGAGAAATTTTGTTTGAGGAATTATTTTTTTTATTTTCATGAAATTAATTCAATTAATTTCATGCATTGAGTATAGTTGAGTCGGCCTTGACACCTAGGGAATATCGCTAGGGAATTTCTAGTAACTTAGCGCTAGGGAACAATAGTTACTTTCGTTTCGTTGCGAAAGATGACTGTAGGTGGCAGCAACATTAATTTCCTCGACTTATGGGAAATTTGGAAGAATCGCCATATTGGATCTGTCATCGTGATAGCCATGGACCAGTTTTATGAAAGCAAACTTTTAATTGTATCAAACAGCAAAATAATTGTTATTGCAGAAACAATTTAATTCTTTTATACTAGATCAGTACACGATATTATGAAATATATGATTTAAATAACTATTCTTGCGAAATTTTCGGAGGATTTCGAAACTCTTTCGAACATTGTAACTCATAAGACAATCATCTCTGCTAGAGTCTTTATTGTTAAAATATTGATGTAAAATAAATCTATTGTTAGGATAAAAAATAAATAAGAATAATGAAGAACTAATAATCATTATGATGATCAATTCACTGAGGTTCATTCACTGAACCTGAATTTCCAGTGAATGGAACATTATTTTTATGCCTTAGACCGGAATTTTTATGCTCGGAATTTGGATTATTACTGTGTCCTCTCAATACATTTTCATTCAGAAGAACTGAATTCTTATTCACTGAGACTTAAATTTTTACTGGAACCCGTCAGTGTCAAATTTTACCGGACCGGCTTCGCATTTTTTCGTAGTGAGGCCACTATGTCCCACGGTGACTGCTCAGTCCGGTAATTTTTCTGGAACCTTCACCATAAATTTTCATGGATTTTTCTCTCCGCGTACGATGCAGTAGAGGTAAGAGGATGTATCGAAGATACGAAACGCTGCTCGACGGACGCGTCAGATACAGGAGAAAATTCTACTGTCTTCCATTCCGCACACACATGTTTTGTCTGAGGAATTTTTGATTGAGGAAATTAAATTACAACAACCGACCGAAATCATTTTGATAGCTATAAATGATCATCCATTCTCACCATGGCATCATTTACTTTTCATTTTATCAAGTTTTGGATATTAGTGATTTCATTAGATTTTGATCCATGACTGAATAGGTTGATATTGCCATTCAGTTCAAAAGTTTCGAATTATTATACTGGCTGTTGCATAGCTGACGAAAAGAAACACTTACATTTGTACAAAAATTCTGAAACAATGTGAATAAATCACAAATAATGAATGTTAGAATGCAACTACCATGAAAGCTGAGACTTATGGAAGTTCTCTAGTTTTTCAGAGGTGTATGTAAATCTCGAACAGAAAGAGGAAAGAAAGAAAAAGAGAAGCGGAAAGTTTCTTGGCACTAGTTGAATAGCGGAAAACATTATTTCATATTGTAGAAAGATGGAATTTTAAGATTTGTCGTTGACGTATATAGTAATATACATTTTTTAAGTTTGAAAATGTCAATTTCTTGGTCTCATTTTTTCTACCAGAATAGAAAAACATTCTCTGGAATTCAGTTCAGTTCAACAGATTTTATTGACATAAAATATATACACGTTACAACAACATTACAATAATTTTTAAATATATTGAGCAATGATAACAGGATGTTTATGAAAATATTGTTCCAGCCCAGAGGCTTCTACAAATATAGTTAAAAAAGTATAGGATAGTTCGCTTGAGGGGTAATTGTATTGAATGTAGTTATGTATAGGGAAAAGCGCATGAAAAACTCTATTTCTTGACGAGTGAGAGAAAGAGAATTAGTGGCGATTTGTTGACCACTTGGATAATATGCGAGGATTAATGTATTTGACCAGATTGCTTGGGTGCGTGGGGAGTTTATCAATGAATTTTTGGGTGAGGTTCATTATGTGAGTTTTGAGGAGATCTATGTTTGATATTTCGTGGAGACTGGGGATGGGAGTTGACCGATAGGCCCTATTGATCACACGTAGGAACTTGTTTTGCGTGACCTGGAGTTTGGCGAGCAGTGTGGGGGCTGCGTTGTGCCAGACTGGGGCAGCATATGTGATGACTGATCTTACAATTGTTTTGTAAAGCTTGAGTTTTGTTTTTTTGGAAAGGGCTTTCGATTTGAGGAGATGATAGAGTCTGCCCATAATGGACTTCGTTCTCTGGATTAATGTTTTTATGTGGTCATTCCAAATGAGTCGGCTGTCAGTGGTGACGCCAAGATAGGTGACAGTGTTGGTGATTTTCACCTCTTGGTTGTCAATAAAGAAAGATTTGATGTGGGATTTGGTAGAGGCGAAAAGGGTGCACTGCGTTTTAGGGATATTAACGTTAATTTTTAGTTCTTTGAGTTGATTTATAATTCTTTCCCCAACATTAACGAGTTTATTGATGGCGTATTCGGTGGATGTGCTGGATGCAAAGATAGCGAGATCATCGGCAAAGCCGGCTATGTGGGCTAGCGGGGGGAGGTTCTCAAAAAGATGGGCGATGTAGTAGTTGAAGAGGGTGGGGGCAAGGACAGAACCCTGTGGGACTCCAGCGACTGTAGGCTTTGGGTCTGAGAGGGAAGTGCCGACTCTGACTCTGATTGTGCGATCTTGCGGATATGAGTGGAGAATTTCGCATAAGTATGGATGAATTTTCATTGTAAATAGTTTATGCAGAAGGCCTTGGTGCCAGACGGAATTGAAAGCCTTCTCACTGTCGAGCAGGAGAAGGGCAGTGTTTAGTTTTTTATTGACTGAGATTTTTACATGGTTTGTAATACGGAGCACCTGGTGTACAGTAGAGTGCTCCTTTCTGAAGCCAAATTGAGTTTTTGGTAGAAGTCCCTTTTCTGATGAGCTCGTATTTATGATAAAATGTTTATAGCATTAGCATATGCACACCAAATAAATGCAGCTTGTTTACAGGAGCACAGTGTTTTTAGAATTTCTCCTGACAAACAAACTTCGTTTATGTTCATAAATATTTCTCGATTTTCAGATAATTTTGACGCATACCAGGCATATTTGATCATTTTTTTTTTAATTGTAAGAGAGAGCTGATGATGAACAATTGATTGAATTCTACTACAATCTCCACGAGAGTTAATTTCACGATTTTCTTCAATTAATTGCGAACAATTCTGAAAACACTGTGCTCCTGTAAAAAAAACTGCATTTATTTGTTGTGCAAGCTGTCGACAAAATTTGTGTTTTTCTTCTTTCTATGATAAATATCATCCAGGTTTGTGTATTCCTAAAGATGAATGAAAAAAAAAAATGCTAATGCTATAAACATTTCATCATAAATATTCATTGCATTTAATAACATATTATTTCATAAAAAATGTTTAAAAGAACTGTGGCTTTTGTATTTATTCTATTTACAATCCTCCGTCTTTCATAAGTTCTAATCATTAAAAAGTTGAAAATTATTGGATTCGTAATTCAATAATGTATAAGAGTTTAAAAGAAATGTTTTATAATGATTCATTAGATATGAATACAAAAAAAAATTTTTTTTTTTAAACTTCAGGAATTTTTTTCTCGGCAATGGCTAAGTAGTGCGTTCTAGGATTTGAGTAAATGAATACACTCACTGAGTGCTAGCTACACGAGGAACCTCCGTTTGATTTGAGGACCCCACACCCTTGTCGTCTCCTTGTCAGTATAAAATTCAACACCATTATCAGCCACTAGCAACACTATGTGAATTCAGCGTGTCAATAATCCGACTGACCTTGCGGCTTGAGATGGTATTTTTTTTAATAACTTTCATATAAAAATTTGAAACAAAGTAAACAATGAAAAGATGCTCAAACATCTCTATGATATTTTTTGCAACTTTCCACGAATGCCTTTACTCTAGAAAAAATTCAGATTCATTTGAACCTGCCAATCCATTCAGACCTAGTTCCTTCTGTGACTGTGTCGGTTACTGGCAATGTTTTCTGCATTAAACACAAATTGGAGTGTTTATAATATTGATTGATTTATGTATTATTCGGTGTCGGTTTTGTGAGAATGTACGAGTGTTGAATTTATTCCTATTTGATTAACCAAGTAATCCGGACTATTAACAGGGCTTGGTCGTGAACACACGTACTCTGGCTTCATAGTTTGCGCACTTCACCCACGTGACCACAAAGCCGCTTGATCTGTGCACTACATGTACAAAATGTCAATGATGACATGAATTCGTTAGAATATTCCGAAGAATGTAACTTTCCTCTTTCATTATCTACTATTATTTTCATTCATAATCCATTTTTTTATATGGATAATCTGTAATTAATTTTTCAGCTTCTTGATGAAGGAGAATTATTATTTTTTTCACAGTGAATTAAATTTTGCATGGAAGAGAAAATCAATAGTGGCATATACTTCACATCATTTGTACGCGAGCGACTCATTAATCGAGAGTTGAGCCGAAGGAGAACTGAGTGATCACAACTCCACCAAGTTCTGGGAATGAATTGATGATGCAACTTTGGGGAATTCCTTGCTTGACTAATGATTAGTGAATGTACATCCAAGATCCCGTCCTTGGTCAATCATTCGAAAACTAAAGTTTGGGGTTTGGAACTAAGCCCTACATAAGGCTAGAAATCTTCACAATTCTCTGTAGATTTGCTAAAATCGGCTTTCACTTCGAAAAAAAATCCCAGTTCTTTCTGCCCCACTGATAGGTTTTTGCCTCAGTTTTCCCTATCCGTGATAAAAAATCTTCCGGTCAAATTAACGGAAAGCTCGTCAGTGGACCAACCTTCCGATCGATGTCGATTCGATCAGCCTCGAGTTTCCAATTCTCAATAGCTCCATGAGATTCATTATTAGTTTGTCAGAGCAGTTTCATGGTATAGCGTGCCAGGTATGCTCCATCAAAACCATCTGTGAATGGATCTCATGATGACGTAGATAAACTGAGTGCATTTAGTTCCGATACGATCTTCGTGTAGCCATAGCTGTGACAAGAGGTGCGAATTCCCTGAGGTCATTCCTCATCGTTACTCCGATATCAGTATCAGTCATCAACGCGAGAACAATTACCCCATCGTTTGTGAAACCAATGCCGACAGATGCCGGCCAATAAACTTCAACATGATTGATTGTGGCTATATAATGAAATTTTCACGGAAGATAAATTCATTCCTTATGGCTTTATATTTACTGAACAATCAAGAGGAGTAATTGTCAACATATTCATGTTTTGGAAAGTCAGCAATAGAAGCAACCAACTGTTGCATTTCTCACGTTAGCAGCTGACTCATCCTTTGTAGTGAGAGGGAGAAGAGTTAGGTTGATAGATCTATCTGACCTTCATATCTATATAAATATCCATAACTTTCCCGAAAAAAAGTTAAGCTGCCGCAGTTGCCGTCTCATGTCACTAAATGTTCACTCGAATGATCCTAAAGAAACCAAGTGAAAATGGACCTATAGGGGAAATAGATCGGGATCCTTTTTCTTAGTGTAGGTCGTCCCACACAGAAAAATTTATATCCCAAAATGTAACCGAATATATGTCCACATGGAAAATATTAGTAAATTGTAGACATAATACTCACGGATATATTTATGTTCCATTCAAATTGCTTGAAACATGTGGATCAAATACATATCTGTTCGTATACCTGTTTATAAAATTAGATATGTCCATTAAGTTCTCTAACGTATGATATGAACATACTATACTCTGTTCCTTAGTAATATTTCTGATACATTTGATGCATACATTCTGCTTAGAAAAATTCCCGTGCAAGTTCATAAAAAATTCTGAAAAAATCATCCAAGAATGTAGACATGCTAGAATAAAAATTCATGGTCATTTTGTCCGGTATATCTGCATTACTCAGTTCAAAGTTGAATAGAAATCTAGAGAATTCTGTTGAATATGGAGATGAAAGCGAGAAAAAAAATGGAAAATGAAAAATTCGATAGTCACTCAATGGATTAGAAAACTCATCCACTCTCAACTATGATGATGCGGTGAAGGAGCCTTCATAATAGCAGCAATTATCGACATGGTGATCATGACCCAGTTATGATTTCAATTCATTGAACCCATTATAACATAACAGGTGTTCCCAACACTTCGTAGATGAGCATTCAACGGGAGGAATTAGTACTTTATTGGTTAATCACGTCATTCCAGATGAAACAGCTGGTTCGATTCAATTCTCTTCTCAATTAATTCCAATTTCTTATAACCTCAAATTTGAATTCAATGGTTTTGAATTAAAACTCACGTTAATGACAGAGATTACAGTAGAATCGTTCTCACTCGATTCATCTGATGTACGTGTATGTATTTTCCATTGCACCACTCACATCTTTACATCCATAAATGCACCAAATGATCCATAAATGCATCATATATTATGCATGATGTCTTCTGGACGCAGTGGTTAAAGAGAAGGAATCCCCTTATATTGAAATTTCATGATACCCACATGTCTGATGTTCTTTCCGATGAAAGCTATCATTTATCAAGGAGCTGGGTTATCCTCCGCTGGAGAATTTGCTTATGACCAAACTAGGTATCAAGTTAGCATAATAACTTCCGGATTCATTTGCTTTATCTTCTCGTTGCTTTTCTTCATGTTTACACGTCTTCCGAAACTGCTCTTGCTACTTGCGTTCGAATAGAACGCAAAGGAAATACTTACGTCCATTTTATAATACTGAAGAACTGATCAACTATCGTTATCTCTATTCCATTAGGATTTGTAAGAATGTGCACAGCACGATTCCTCCATTCTCTCAAAAAAGATTACAATTCGATTATGGAAATGGGTCGAGCGTAGATGACAGTTTTTTCTTGGGAAAAAACCTAACGTTCGCATTTTCTTTTAAAAATAACAACAAACGAAGAGATTCTCTCAGGTCTGTGAACAAAAAAATATTGATCGTTAAGTTCTTATAATAATTAATCGTGAGGCTAAGCATTTTCTGGATGAATAAGCATATTGGCACATTGGATGGAAATATCTCGGCAATATCTTCACACTTCGAGGGATATTCCAGGTTTTCTCTGTATTATGGTTCTGTTGGTGCAGATTTTAGCAAAAAATTAATGCTTATGTAGCGGTAAGATCTTCGACTCATATAATGCATATATGCCAGAAATTTCGAGTGGGATTGTAATGAGGCAGCTACATTGAAACTGAATGTCAGCTGTGCATAAACGTAACGGAAAAAAAAACAGATGAGAGGGTAGTTTTACTCAAGTATTTTGATCGCAATTATCGTTTTCGTAGAAAGTTTTTCGAATTTTGCTGAAATTAAAATTGAACTGAACTTGAGTCATTTGCAATTAAAATTTCCAGGTTCTCCTATGCAGATTAATTGAAATGGTAATGGAAAGAAGCAGGGGAAACTGGAGCGAAATGGAACTGTGGATCAAAATGAGTCGGATTATTTTTTTAAGACTGATGAAATGTCAAAAAATCTCGGAAAATTTTACTAACAACGTTCACATATTGGAGCATTTTGTTAATAATTTTCAGATGTTTTCATCAGGCTCTTCACAGCAGCAAAAAAATTATGGATCTTCGTGTTACCACGAAGGTCTATTTCGCACCAATCCTCCGAATTTTTATTGTTGACTGATTTTTAAGATTTTCTTATGTATAGATTATAGGAGCGTCTGGATGGAATATTCTTGGAGACTAATGAAATACCAACGTCTAGTTACTGAGAAGGAAAATTTGATGAATACAGGTGTAATTCACGATTTCACAAACATTCGTTACGCATTCAGAATATACTGGCTCTGACATGATATATGCAATGTTGCCACTATCTCACCATAAACTGTTGTTTAGTATTGTGTACATATTTGCATATGCTCATTGCATACGCATTGTGTGAGGCACGTATAAAATCTCCCTGAAATATTTCAATAATTTTAATTTTGCTTATGAACTCTATCTTTGAATATTTTTTTTCCTTCACCAAGAACATGACGGGTTGGAATGATATATTTCAGAATATTCAGCAAAGTTGATCGATAAGTGATAATAATGGTTATTCAGATGGCGTAGGCTATTTGTCTCACAACCTGGTGTGCTCTGAAAACTTAGTAGATTCGAATAATTATCACAAAGATTATAAGGTGAAAAATGAACTAAAACATTTGTTTCATATGTTACATCCACTTTCTAACTGTAAGGAAACTTTTTCTTTCAGTATTAACAATACTTTTCAGTTATTTTAATAACTTCCTTCATCAAAAGTTATCTGATTGGCAAAAAAACACTGTAGTAAAATAATATAGTAGTTGTAGTCCGTCGCAGAGATTTCTTTTCCTTCGAAAACTTTTCTTATGCAATAGAAGAAAAACTAGTGCTCAATAATTAATTTAAAAAAATGAGCAAACTAAAAAATTGAGAAAACTTCTCCATAGATCATAGAGAATGTTGCTATCGAGATTTGGAAAAAAAGGTAAGAAATATTGAAAATTGACTGAGTTATTGTGGTGATCCCCCGAGATGAAAAATGAGAGTCTCCCAAACGTCAGAGAGACTCGTCTCTGCGGCGGAGACGCAGTCTCTATTCGCGCCACCAGGGTGACTTTCGGGAGACTCTTGGCCGTCTCTCACAGAGAAACGCAGCGTCTCCAGTAGAGAGACGCATCTTCTCTAACAGGGAGTTTCATCGTCTCCCGTCAAGAGACTCTGGTGGCGGGAGCCTATGCGTCTCCCTCGGAAATATTTTCTAATTTATTAATTATTATATAATTATTGAATTGTGACAATGAACCATTTTTTTTATTAATTAGTATAAAGTAATGAGTAAAGTAATTGTTACAAAATAATGCCGAGAGTCTTTGGAGGTGCTTTACACTGTATGTTCCAATATAAGAATTGCTGTACATCTATCACAGTACAGTAATTCAAAAAAAAAATTAAAGTATTAATGATATGTTTTTTAAACTATTATATGTATAATAAGTTGACTCTTGAGTACCCCAGTTGGCATTATTGCCTTG
Organism: Aleiodes alternator; assembly: GCA_963921955.1. NCBI lineage: Eukaryota > Metazoa > Arthropoda > Insecta > Hymenoptera > Braconidae > Aleiodes > Aleiodes alternator. The sequence goes on from OY998106.1 coordinate 5,666,800, forward strand.
ATTATTCATGCTGCTGTTTTGTTGCTGTGAGTTTGACGCCAGCATTTGATCTTGGTGACCATAAAAATTGGGGTTGTACCATTGTTGGGGATTTTGATACTGATACGGGGATGACATCCCCTGCTGTCAGTATTGTTAATGAGTCCTACCATCTGCTGTAAAGTTTTGCTGAAATGGAGCCCCTGATAATGGTGATGTGCATTGCACATTCTCCTTGTCGGCTGGAGCACTGCTGTACGAGCACTAGGCTGGCGGATTGAAGTTGATGTCACTGGTGTAGGAGCACTGGGCTGGCGGGTTGAAGTTAATGCTACCGTTGTACATTCCTTTAGAAGTCAATGGTGCCTCCTGTCCCTTAGCTTTCTCTTTACCTTTCACCACAAAACTGGGATTAGAGTCCTCAATTGATGGTGAAGAGCTTGAGGAATGCCGACGAACTATGTATTTAGATGGTGAATTCTGATCAATCATAGGAGTGGATGCTCTTCTTTTGATTTCATCGGTCAATTTTCTAGAAATTTCTTTAACTGTTTGATGGAATCATTTGTTGGAAAAATTAAATACACAATCATATTTTTAATGACGACCTTATAAAAAAATTCACTCAGAAAAATTATTCTAAGTGTCCGTCTCTTCAGTAGAGACCTAGAGTTAGAGATGCGACGAAAAAAATTACCGGTCAGTTTACCGTAAGTTTACCGGTAACTTACCGGTAACTGACCAAATTATAATTACTGACGGTTTTGGTAAAGAAAAAATGACTGAGTGTCGTGTCACAAAGCTGACTCATGGATGTTATTACGGTCAGTTTTCATAAAAATGGATCTATATAATTCGACAATTCATTCAAAGATTCACTAGTTCTTTGTTTCATGATATTTGATTGAAATAATTCTCATAGTTTATATGAAGAAATATATATGAAAGAGATGTAGAGAGGTTCATACACAGAATTGTATGGAAGACTTTGAAAAGTCTAAATCAGTAGTGAAGAAATGAAATACGATTAGTAAATTTTCTTGCCATTTATCTATCAGGAATATCACAGAAATTAAGCTAGACAGTGAAATTTTTGGGCGAATTTTTTGATAGAAGAGCATCACAGTTACAAAAAGGTGTGTTCGAAAATCTCGCTATTTTGCTTAGTTTCAGAGATATTTTAGTAAGAATGAGCATGAAAATGAATCGTTTCGTCTGTTTTCCCTCTTCAGTACGTAGATCGGTATGCAAGATTTAATAAAAAAAATTCGTTAATACCGGATTCATTCATTCTTTGCTTGTTAAGAGTAAAAACAAAAAAAAATAGAAAAATTACAGAAAGTGACCGGAGCTCAAAATGACGAATTTCTGATTGGCTCATTTTATTACTGACCGTCTGAAGAAATGACGGTAACTTTGCAACTATATAGATGGATTTCTGATCACCTGATTTTATTACTGACACTCTGAAAAAATGACGGTCATTTTGCAACGGGAATGAAAGGTCAGGTCAGAAACGGTCAGAAAATGGTAAGTTTACCACTGACCTGACGCGTTTCAAAAATTACCGTAATTTCGCATCTCTACCTAGAGTATCTCTGAGTCTCCCTACTAAATAAATTGATAATTCAACACGACCAAATACTCAAGTCTCTGGCCAATGTGTACCTTGAGAGTTCAGTGGATCTCCCAGAGACGCACCGAGTCTCTAAGAGACGCGCAAGCGTCTCGATAGTCTCTGGGAGACTCTCATTTTTCATCTCGGGCCTGTCTAAAAACATAATTTCAAGAAAAACACGTTTGACGTTTCTATTACGGCCAAAATGAATTCTTATGGTTCAAAAGTAAATAAAACATGTAAAATCGAAAATTCAATCGATATTTCACCAACTTTCATGATAATCGTTGAAATTCACTCAGTTTTCAGAATGCGCAGGGCTGTGTGAGTTCAGAGGGGGTAACGCAAGATTCTGCATTTATTGGAACTATGCGTCATGCAAGCCTTTTTTAGATTGATGACTATGAAAAAAAATTGTTTCCCGAATTCTAAAACTCTTCCACCTATAACGCCATTATTGTATACTCGAAGAATCATACATTATTATTTACAGCTGTGGAATATTTTCGAAAGATGCGCATTATCTTAAATACATTGAAATAAGTTTCTTTTTCACATAGAGAGTGCAGCCTTTATGTGGAAAGAACTTCAGGAAACGGAATGTTCCAATAAAGCTATCTTCAAAAGAGGATTTTCGGATAATTATTTTAATTCCACTCACTTGCAGTATTTCCAAAAAATAAATTAGAGACCATTCATTCACTATCAAATTGTGGAAACTTGTCGGAAATATGGATTTCATTTTAAAGTACTATTCAGAGGCTCAGTGAATACATTTCGTGTGTTCATTTTCATATTCAGCAGTTAATTAAATTCAATGGTGCAATGAATCATTTGAATAGACTATGCTGAGTGTTCATTAAATCCACTCATGTGAGTTTTAACACAAAATGAGAGAGAAAATTCAATGAAAGAGAGATAACTTTGAAGAATCTGATAATACAGGATATGCGTTGATTTGAGAGAAAAAGAACGATGGTTAGCCATCTCTTAGCCATGTAAGAAATGATCGTTCCCCTCAAAACCTTTCACTCGTTTTGTGATGGGAGAAAAATGTTCGTACGCTGTGAAGAGAAGTTTCACTTCGAAAAATCTCTAGGACATTATCTCATGATTAGAAACTTTCTCCGTTGATGCCTTTACCCATGTTTTTATGAACAGTGATATTCTGCCAAGAACTAGTCACATTCTTGATCCTCGAGTGATATTGTCAAAGCCGAATCAAAATTCCTAAACTGCTCTTTTCTCGCAGGTTCTTCTTGGATGGATCTCCTGGAAAAGATTTTGTTATCAATGAATTCTTCCTCATTTCACCATTAATAAACCTAATGAAATTATAGAGCTGGAAAAGATAAAAGGAAAGAAAAATGGAGACTTCTTGCTTCATTATTAAGTACTAACTTAAGCTCCATTATGCACTTCGTCATGTATTCAGACATCATCTTTTAACATTGAACTCAAAAAGCAAATGTTATTGTTACGGAAACGAGAATAATGCAATTACAATTATCGCATTCCACTTTGTTCTATTTAGAGATTAACATACAGTGAACTCTCTTTACCGCAGCCCTCGGCAAATTTAAGGTAGTCGAGAGTAACTTACGTTAAACCCATTATCACTCCTTGTATCTGAGGACTAAACTGGCCATAAACTGTCCCCCCCTCAATTATTTCATCATGAATTTTCAGGCCTATCGTCATTTTAAAAAAAGGTCTGTGCGACTACATGCATGATCCTGAGTTTTTGAAGAGGATAGGTCTCATGGAACGATATTCATGGGAGATCAGATCGTTCAATTAAAATTTTTCCTATTCTTGGCTAGCATTTGTCGATGCTACTCAATGGATACTACAGGAAGGTGGTATCATCCATTAGGAAGGGGAAGGAAAAAGGTTTAGGGAATTTTTGAATTCTGAATTAATAAAAAAAAATGGTAAGATCATCTATTTTGTTACATGAGATTGCGCGTTTGCTGCTAAGGTTTCTGAATCTGGCTCGTAATTACTTAGAGATATCAGCATAGAGTCCAAATTCTCCTGAAAATGTGTGAGTTCTTGCATGAATTGAATATGATTTATCTATTGCTTCCACCATGCTTCTCATATCATAATCGCCAATGGGACTTCTCAAAAAATTTCAATTCTGACCCCACTCCTCTCTCCCCCTTCCACCCCCTTAAGGAGTTTGGGGAGATAAGTCGAAAATATGGTGGAAAAATGAAAAAAATTGTAGATGAAGATAATAATGTATTGAATTTTCTCTCAAAATTTGAGAACCCTCCTGTATATAGTTTTTGAGAAAAAAATTGAGAAAATGTGTGAATTTAACATATGTTTAAATTGCAGCTCTGAGAAAATCCAACATAGCTCTCATATGAGATATGACAGAAAAAAAAAAAATTGTTCCCGATAGAGCAATTATCACTTATCATCACTTATAAATTTGGGGGACTTGGTGTATACCGTTTTCGAGAAACAATGAAAAATGTTTGTTAAAAATGACATTACTCGAAAAGTTCACGCGCGACGTCGCAACACTGCATATGAGACAAGTGGTGCGCAAATTTGAATGTCTGTGGCGCAAAGAATTACCAAGCATGCGATTTATTCGTTTGATTTTTACTTTCTTGAAGAATGAAAATTTATTCTACAGAACGGATGAGTGGTTACAGATTCATTATTATTATCAAGTCAAACTCATTTTTATATAATTTAATCAATTTAATTATTAGCACTCACAACATCCATTCTCTATTTATCACTAGGAGGTTAGTTTGACTGTACTGAACTGAGGCAACTGACATCTCAGTTCAACCAGCTTGATAGATTGAAATTAATTTGCAATCCAATGTTGCACGATTTACGCCTAAATAATTTTTTTTTTTTTAATTATTTACACAATAACGAAATGAAAAATCAGTTTCCACGAGTTTTGAAAAATAGAAGAAAAAAATTGCAAGAAGAACAGATGACAGAATTGATCAAATTCGATTTCATTTCGATATCGAATTTGTCATTTTTTTGTCTTTCTAAAGTTGAAACCCTTCACGAATACAATAGACTTCTCTCCCGTCTCACCTCCCCTTACAATCCCTCCCCAAACTCCTTAAGGGTGATTGGTTTTGAGCCATCGATTCAATTATGACTCATTAATTACCTGTATATTCTACTCATATCGAAGAGGGGAGGCCATCTTTTTATTTCATTTCAGTTGAATTCTGGTAATGACAACGCAATTTCATGAACGGAAATTCTTGAATATGCTTGTCTTTTAATCAAAATAGTCAACATTTTTTAAACAAAAATACAATTTTTTTCGCAAAAGTGTGAAATCGAGAGTCCTTAATAATTATCAGAGGGGAATCGGACGGTCCAGGTAACAGGATTACCGTTCGACATTGTATGCGCTAATAAAGGTCGGGAGTACGCTGAGTGAGAAGAGTAACGTTTGCCCGGGTCTGCTTTAACGTTTACACGTCTATTCAGGAACATCCCTTAATGTCGCGTTCACTCTTTATCTTCACTTTTTACGTAGAGGATTCTCCTCTATACCCTTCATTGCACAATGGAGTGCACATCCTCCTATGTGCACTTCAAAGCGCAGAATGTTAAAATTTATTCAATAGTAGGGGAGAGCGGGGCAAAATGGACCCCGGGGCAAAATGGACCCCTCTTTTTTTTGCATAAATTTTTTTTTTCGTTGAGTGTACATTGCGTCATATCGAATACATTCAAATTTTTGTAGTCAGGAGAAGGGGGGTAAGATGAACAGCGAAATGAAACTTTCAATTTTTCTATTATTTTTAATTAAGTTGTGGACACTTTTTTTCAAATTATTTTTTGCGTCATAACTAAGGCGTGGATGAGAGTTCATGATAAATATACAGGGTGATGTCGGCATCCACCTTACAAACTTTAGGGGTTTGAAGAATCGCTCATTACAATTCCAATACTGCAAGAATCAATGGAATGGGATAGAAAATTTTTAATGGATGATCCCGAGCCACAAGATTTTTTGGTATAATATACTTCCAGGATTCACAATTGAATAAAATGGAACGTTCCTAAGCAAGAGAATATCCTTTTGTGATTGGCGAATATTAATAGTTAATTGAATCAAACTCTCTTTCTTTCTCAAGGAAAAATATAGCGATTTGTTCAAGTACTATATCCATCATGAACCCTCATCTGGTCTTAGTTATGGGGCAAAAAAAGTGCCAACACTAAGAGGATTTTTTCCCACTAGCATGACTATTTCTTAAAAGTAAAAACGAACTATTCTAGATCAATGATCGCACCTAGAATTATAACTAAAAAAGCTAAATTATACTTAGGGGAAAATGGGGTAAAATGGACACCAGGGTTAAAACGGACACGGATTGGTTTTGGCATTTTATACGATGAAATTTACTGGAAATGGATGGAAATATTGGAGATAGATTTTTTCTGATGATTCCATTGGAAAGATGAGGAAATTTTCCATGAAAATCATATGTCAGAAGTTATTTTTTGGAATTTTTCCAAAATTTCATTGTTTGGGTTTTGATGATTTACCTTAGATGTTGTAGCCGAAAATTGATGTTTTAAGTGGACTGTATTTTTTAATAGATAAAATGCCCCCAAAATAGCACCGACGCTGGTCTGAAATTGGGACAGGTATCGATAGAATAAAGAAGCCGGATTTGTATAAAAATAGATATAATTTGCACTGTTGTTCGTTGGATAAAATACATATAATAATTGATATTGATATGAACCGTGCCGTTAATTAATGGATAAAGTAACCGATTGATAATAGACCGAACCGAGACCATAGATAAAAGGCCGTTGATTCACACGCGTTTACATCGTGATTAGCCGTAAGATAGTGCCCATGCACACCGTTTGATGGATGAAAACCGAGTCTCCCTGGTGAGAAGTGAGCCCTCACAGTACAGCCAAATAGCACTGCTGGCCCACGCGAAGATTGACGAGTTGACCCGATGTCACTCGATCCGTCTGATAGCAAACCCTCAGACTTTTATGCAAAAGTCTGAACATTCATTTTTTCTGCAAGATTTGAAGGTGAAAGTCTTCTACTTTTGGGAAAATTTCAGTTTTTTGGGAATATCTCTGGTTCTCTTGATCGTAGCGACCTGGGGTTGATCTTAAATGAAAGGTGAGCTCATTTCCCATGGATTAATGGGGTTAAAAAAGGGATAATATCAATTTTTCAAGTATTTATAGGGCAAAAACTGAGTTTCAAAAAATGATTCATAAATATTCGAAAAATTGATAATATTGTTTTTAAAACCCCATAAATTCATGGAAAATGAGCTCACCTTTCATTTGATATCAACCCCAGGTCGCTACGATCAACAGAACCGGAGATATCGCCGAAAAAATGAATTTTTCCGATGTTCTAGAGGAAAACCTCTTCAAAACTTGGCCAAAAAAGTAAATATTTCGAAAAATGGGAAAAAAATTTTTGACACATATTTTCCGCCTAAAATTTTCTTAGTTTTTCAATGGAATCATCAGAAAATTTCTATCTCGAACCGTTCAATTGGAGTGTCCATTTTACCCAACCTTCCCCTATGTTTACTATCTGATAGTTGTACTTGATAAAAATTTGGTCGCTGTTAACATATTAATTAATATATTTCATAGTCAAGGTCTTTCCTGCTATATTTTTAGTTACACAGTTCGACAAATTCTCTCATTGCATAACTCAAAATTTTACTATTTTGATTTTTACTGTTAAGAATAGTGAAAAATTTCCGTTTTTCCTGCTTTCCTCTTGATACAAGGATGTGAATGTATTCTATCTGACTCAATGCTCACACAAATAAAAAAAAAAACGAAGAAAAAAAAGGGGTCCATTTTGCCCCGGGGTCCATTTTGCCCCTGGGGTCCATTTTGCCCCGGGGTCCATGTTACCCCGGGGGTCCATTTTGCCCCACCCTCCCCTATATTTAAAATGCGGCGTTCGTCGACTTGATTCTGATTGGCATTAAAAAAAATTAGAGTGAAGAATCCAGCAAGCGATTTAATGGAATGCATCCTGACAAATGTCCCTAATATACTTTTGCCGTTTTTTTTTTCATATAAAGCTCGAATTACCACACGATTGATTTATTCTTCTAGCATTCCGTCTGCAACGAATGGCATTGAAAATAGTTTACATCAAAATTGAATTCTTATTCTCTCTTCGAATAATTATCGTCTTCAGTCTTCTGACTGAGTGAATTCATTCAAATGATTTCGTGACATTGATTTAATTTACGGAATTTATTCAAGTTTGACGTCAAAAAGAAAACGAGTTTTCCGAGTATTAATTAGTTCGTGCAGTTATTTTTTCCTTTAATTCTGTCACAATAAACAGAGCGTTCTGCGAATTTTTTAATTGATACATTGATTTCTATCGTTTAGTACGAGAAAAAACAAACAGTATGTAAATTGTAGTTTAGATTGAAAAATCAAAGCGGCACCTATGAAATGTAATTAAAACGAGCGGACGAGAAGCTCCGAATAATGTAGAGATAAAATTGAAATTTCCTCGATTCTATATAGTAAATGAATGCACGCAGTTGTCAATACGATACGGTTATCTGCATTATGAGATTAATACATGAAATACAATTTTCTTATGAAATTCTTTTATAGGCTCTCCAAAAACTGGAGAATCCTATGGAAAAACTTCAAATCTCGTAAAAGAAATGGGCAAAAACAAATGAAAACTAGGGGTGAGCAGTTGCTCCTTCACTCGCGAATGGAGGAGTGCGTTACTGCTAGTTTGAAGGAATGAGTGAGGATGTATTGTGATGAGTGTGACTTCAAGCCGCACTATGAACTTTCCGATAATTTCTTTCACTTACTATTAGAAAAAATGATGAATGATAAAAACGATAAATAACATCAGACATAATCGTAGAAACTATCAAAAAATGGTGGGAAGATCTTAAAATATGGAGATCAATAAAAAAATCAATTTTTCCTTTTCGGGGTCAGTGCATAGACTCCACCTTTTGGAAATTTAAGAAAAATTTGATAATGTTTTTCTTGAAAAACTAAGAAAGTACTGTATCGATGTCAATCGAAAATTAATTAGATCGAATCTATATCGAGATGCTTCGATTGCAACATCGATCATCTCGATCGCGTTATTCATTAATGAGAAAATGTGAACGAAAAAATTGGTCACATACATACACACACACAGACATGATCATGAAAACTATCGAAAAATGTTGGGGAAGTCTCAAAACATGAAGATCGATCGAAAAATCGCTTTTCCATTTTCGGGGCCATTACATAAATAGAACACGTCATCAATTATACACGTATGGAAAAAGTGAATAGTAAGTTCCCATAGGACATTCTTATAGGAAAATCTCATAGCAAAGCGTATACATCTGCGTATATGGAATTCGGATATTTCCTATACGAATGGAATTTGTTGTGTTTCTATACGCAAATTAGATTTCATTCGTATAGAAATAAATCGTATAAACTCTAATTTGCGTATAGAAACACAACCAATTCCAATCATATAGGAAATATGCGAATTCCATATAGGCAGATGCATACGCTTCGCTATACGATTTTCCTATAGGAATGTCCTATAGGAACTTCCTATACACTTTTTTCATACGTATAATTAGACACTGTAGGATGACTGTTTTTTTCAAGTGACTGTGTGAGTGCACATGGAGTGATGTGATGTGTGTGAGCGAGACGGATGAGTGTCGCCAGAAAGAATAAACAAAATAGGAAACACGTTAAGAAATGAAAAGGTTTGATTGTTTAAAAGAAAGTATCGGGTGAGACCATAGCAGTTCGGTTGAACTGAGAATGAGTTTCGGGAATGAGTGCGATAAGGGCACGTGTGCTTTGTGTGTCCCTATAATTTTAATGTGTATGAGAGAGAAAGAGTGTGAAAGAATGAGAGAGAAAATATTATAAACAAATGAGTGTGGATGGCGTAAGTGGACAAAGAGTGAGTCAGTTCCGGATTAAAAGCTGAAGAGTAAAGATCGTGGACCAAATGCCCTTCTACTATTTAATTTTCCAAGTTATTTTTTAATAAAGGTATTTTCATGTTATTCATTTATTTTGAATCCTGCCTCCTGTACCATGATCCCACAACACTGAATTTCATTCCAATATTTGATTGCATTTCTATTTCTCTACGTGCATTATATATATATTTGAAAAAATGTACATACTATTAATGAATGTACATCTTTAACAGAATGAACCTCATGTTCAAAGACAAACAACAAATTTAAAAAAAAAACAAAAAAAAATTGTGATAAAGCACCATAATAACCGAAACTGCTTCACTCTCCTCATCAATTTGACACTTTTTTTATGTGATACAGTCTCGTTGAAACATAGTATTGATGAAATGACTGAATAAAATCTGAAATGAAAACTCGTTGAGAAAATATGGACTATCAATAAAAAAATTCGTATGAGAACCTTCACATCAACAGATGCTGATTATGAGCGTCACGTGTCTAGCACACCCTTAAAACTCTATAAAATCATCTGCAGAGGAGAAAAAAAACTGAAAAGTATTTCTTACTTGAGCGTTGTGGAACAATGGGATTGTAATTTTGGATTGTACACAAAAGATTATTTTTTCATCGAGCATATTGAATTGGATGCTTCTGTTTTATGCTTCAAGTGGAAATTGCAAATTTAGTGATGTCACGGATGATGTATTGACAGGCTTAACGAGTGAAAAACCTGATTGAATGTAATGACCTGTGAGTATTGGTACTAGAGTCAATTAATTTTCTGAGTGACGATCAATAATGTATTTATTCATTTTTTATCTTCAAATATTGATTTTGATTAATCAAGTTCATAATCTTCAGTGATCATTTTTTACATGTACTTGAATTATTGTCTAGGGTGTAATTCTTTGAATACCCGTCTTTTCGCATTCGATTGATACCAATTTCATTTTAAACTGGATTCTGAAGAATGCAAAATAATTCAGCAGACTTCATTTGGCCATAATATGGGTCTCTGATTTATTTCAATCGTTCCAAACTGATATCCAAAGAAAAAAAATCGTATTGTATGTAGTCGAGAATATCTCACACTTTGAAAAGCTATTCTCATTTGTCATCATTATCAGCCCAGATATCTACAAAGATTAATTATGAAATCTGATGAAGCGATGATTGGATTCTCTCATGAACGTGAATTATTATTCATTATTTTTGTGACATCACTTGAATAGCAGTTTCCAGATATATAGGCGTTCATTTGAATTATCATTTATGTAAAATATCTGACGTAGAATGAGGATGGGAAGTAATATTTCTGAACTCCTTTGTGTCAACATCCTCGGAAATGATGGAGACTCTGGCCCTCTTCCAATGATTATCATGAAAGTTGTAGATCCTTTGTGGTATCCATCAGAAAAAAATATTAATTGCTCTCATTCACCATGACTGTCCATATTTGAACACAAATTTCACACTACTCTTGCACACATTGTGTCCTTCACATTGTAACATGAGTACAAAACATGAGGAGGTTATTTCGAAACTCTTTCAATTTCCAAGAAAGAAAAAACAATTCTCAATGCCTTTTTTTTTCTGTCAGTTTCACGTGTCAAGTTTTGAGTGCATGTAGATCCGATCGATTCTGTGTTTTACAGAAGAATATCATGAATATTCACTCAAAATGAAACTGCCTATTTAGTTTGTTGACATCTGCAACGCCGACACTAGGAACCCTCCCAGTTGAATGATGAATTTTTAAAGAATCGAGTACAATGTATCTCTTCAGAAAATGTCATGTAAGGGGAAGTGAAGAGTTGCTGCGAAGAAAAACTCGAGGGAGTGTCAATCAAATAAAAAATATCTTGGCTAAATTTAGAAAAATAGAGAAATCCCCTATTTTTTCAATAGGAGGAATCTATTTCTGTCTACAATTGCATATCTTTCTACATTTATAAGTTTATGTGATGCATTATTTTTATCAATAGAATGAACTCTAGCCAATCGTATGAATTGTTATATAGTCATTGGACAATATTTTGATTAGCTTTAAGGGAGTTCGTCCGGTAACTGAATTAACAGACCAATAATTATGAAAAAATTACAATTTACTTCTGAAAATCTAAAAAGTCACCCGTTAAAATTTCAAACTCTTCAGATATCTTGTTCGGGAGAAATTAATAAATGAAGATTTTCCAATTAACACGGTCCCTTCTGGGTTTTTGTCTATAAACTTGAAATTTGTGGCAATTAACAGGTTTTTAGAGGGAAAAGTTCCATAATGGATAAATAAATGAGTAAAAAACAAATGCATTAGATACTTGGTGATTTTAGAATAAATCAGTTTGTCTCAAGAAATGCTGATTTTCAAAAAGTTAACCTCTCTCTTACTCGCATGACAGTAACGTCAAAACCGAGCGCTCTTTGAAATCAATAAGAATGCTTTCCGAAAAACGCAATGTATGCTACGCTTGCACATTAAATCATACAAAACTAGCTGAAAATGTGCTGAATTTATCTTTTTCTATTTGATCTTCAAGAAAATTATTTCTATTAATTCGATTTTCCATAAAGGAACAATTATGATCGACGAAAAATCATTTCTAGTATACAGGGTGTAACTGAAAAAGTGTACTTTTAGTGACTATGCGATAGCAGAAATTCCTCTGAATACTGGAAAAATAATTAAAAAATCAGCACGATACCCAGCAAGATTATCAGCGCGATATGCAGCGAGATCACCAGCGTAATGTCCAGCAAGATTATCAGCACGATTTCCACCAAGATCATTAGTGCGACGTTCTGCAAGACCATCTAATTTCCTGCAAACTCTAGGATTATTAATAAACAACGAATATTTATAGCTTTTGTAGATTTGAGGGAGGAGTGAGGAGATTCGCGATGAGTGCTGAATGAATGGGAACCCAGGTATTTCCAGTTTTTTAATTGAATTATTTTGTTAGCAGATATTCCTCCCCAAAGTTTATATCTGGAATTAATTACGGACTTTTTCCCACAATTTCAAAATTAGCAATCAACAAAAAGGCGATTTGAAAAAAAGTCGTGAAAAGTATTGGTAAAACTGCGAATTTTCATTTTTTTTTTTTTTTTTTTTGAACATTCCTATGCGAGATATGAATGAACGAAGATTTCCTAGTTAAAAAAAAAAACAGGCAAGATGATGAAAAAAAAAATAGTCGTGTTTAGAATCACCCGATTCATGTATTCTCTCCCCCCCCCCCCCCCCCCATTGAGGTGCTCTCAGTCCGAAAATATTCCCTTTCAACTAATTTCCTCCAAAAATAAACAAGTAATTAGCGGATATGGAAAATGCTAAATAGACTAGAGAAAAATGAGAGACTATCGTGTGAAGGATTCCCCATGAAGAACACACGACAGTCGGGATTTTTCAAATCGAGCCATTATTGCGCCTGATATTCCCGATCAAAATCGATTTTTTGCTGATTTTGGGGTGGTTTTTTGGTCCTGCGATTTGTTCGTGAAAAGTAGTGATAAAACTGCGAATTTTCATTTTTTTTCTCAACATTATTATGCGAGAAATAAGTGAACAAAAATTCTCGAGTTTTCTCAAAAAAAAAAAAAAAAAAGCAAGATGATGGAAGAAAAAGAAGAATAGTCGTGTTTAGAACCACCTGATTCATGTATTCCCTCCCCCCCCCCCCTCCATTCAGGTGCTCTCAGTCCGAAGATATTCCCTTTCAACTAATTTCCTTCAAAAATGAAAAAGTAATTAGCGGATTTGAAAAACGCTAATTAGTCTAGAGAAAAATGAGAGACTATCCTGTGAAGGATTTCCCCTGAAGAACACACGACAGTCGGAATTTTTCAAATCGAGCCATTATTGCACCTGATATTCGCGATCAAAATCAATTTTCCTCTCATTTACTGCTAACTTCAGGGTCATGTTATTCCGGAAGGTTACTAATTTACTATGGCTACTGAAGTGATAGCGACAGTAAAAAAACGAAGCCCAGTATGGTCACGTCTATGGTATAAAATTTAATAAATAAAAACAATCATTTTGGGTGAAAAAATAGTTAATTATGCGATGTATAGAAAATACTAAAGAATTTAAACGAAAAAACGTTTTGCTGGCAAATATTAATTTATTCATAATTTCGTTCTGTCTATTTATTTTCCTCAGGTTGATTCGAACCATCTACTTCACTCCGCAAACTCCTGATATTCTCCCTTAAGAGTCTGTTTGGTAAAGGGAGAAGACCCGTAATCCGATAAAACTGATCATTGTAATGATAACAGTACTGTGAAGTATGAGCCTGATGTTTGCATTACCTTGAAAATCATCATAAGATAATATTAATGCTGATAAAAATTGTAAAGTTAATTCATATGACTTACATTTTTGAAACTTTCCAAATTCATTAAATAAAATTTTCCAGCTGTCATGTGCAACCGCTTCATGCTTCTCATTTGCATTATATGAATCAATTTTTTCTCATTTTTTCCTAATTCATACCAATTACAATTGTAACTGAAATAAAATAGAATCATCGAATGATCACATAAAGGAATCACCCGGGAATTTTTCCTCATGAGATTATATATCGAATATATCTAGATTATATATCGAATATATCTAGATCTCGAAAAGTGCAAGAAATCTAACTTTCAGATCGGGTGACGGTCAAAGTCCCAGATGGTCAATGTCCCAGAACTTTTCAGTTTGAACTACATTCAGGTATAAACAAATTTTTTCATTTATTTTATCTTCTCGTAATAGAACGATACTCATTGAGAAAAAAAATTCATTGGAGAGAAGATTTCGCGAATTTCAGAGAAATGAGAACTGCATTGTCTTTTGTTTTTCTTGATGACAGTTATCAATTTCGATAAAATTTCCGGATGATGTTTTAATAAAATTAAAGCCATAGAAAATGGATAATATACCAAACGAAGTGAGGAGAACCCGATGGCAGAGACGACTCGAAAATAATATACATAATGGCTATCATTATAATTTTAATCAAATGTCTGGGAATATCACGTAAGCCTACAATTCACCAGCTCATTGATTTTTTATATAATTGACTTGAACAGTTCTGACCATTTCTTCAATTTGCAACTGGATAGAAAAGTTGTTTGTAAGCACAGGCGACGACCCTTGCGAGGCTACCCATCTTGTCCGGGTCGTGCTGATATTATTGAAGGCCAGTATGTAGTGACTCAGGAACATAATCACCCGCCCATTCTCCTCGCAGATGAAATCAAAGAGTTTCGCACAGAATTAAAACAAGCAGCAACTACCTGTATTGGTCAAAATCGCGGAATTTTTGATAATTGCATGAAAAAGTAAAATTATTGATTGAATTTCAAAATCCCAATTATTAGATGCATTATAATATTTCCAAATGAATCATATTCTCTTCCTTTAATGAATCTGGAACTCAGGAGTGGCATGATATAATGAGAGTAGTGCTTTTATTACTGTTCATAGAGAGAATTAAGAGTCAGTTGAGAAAAAAAATTGAGAATCTGCAATAGAATTCCCAACGACCAAAATACCTTGCTCCTCCTAACTGTTTCAGATATTCTATGGAAAAATAGAAAAAATGAAGAAGAAATTGACTAGTAGCGTTGTCCCACTCCACTATCCAATTCAGTAGTGAAAGGATAAAACAGGATAAGTCAATTTCTTACTACGATTCATTTTTTAGAATTCCTTTGGAAACTAAGCGAGATAGCAAATTTTTTGTGAAGATCTTTTTTGTAGAAGAAAACCAGAGCTGCAAAAAAGATCTCTACCAAAATTTTGCTATCTTGCTTGGTTTCCAATATATTTCTCAACATTGAGAATCAAGAAAAATCGAGTGATGCTGTTTGACCTCTGCACTATTGAATTGATTCGATTATTGAGGAACTCTCTTTTGTTATTCAAAAATACGAGCTATCAGTTAATTAAAGAGATTCAAGGCGAGCAGTGAGTGATAGAAGGGAGAACGTACTCGTGTTTTTTGAATTGAAGAAAAGTAAAATTTCAATGGAAAAATAATTATATCTTTGATAATGATGGAGAAGTCTAGTAAATTATGCTACTTGAATCTCATTAAATAAAATGTGTAAACAAAGGTGGAAGAAAATCCTGATAATCATAAGAAAAATGTCCTTATGTGCTGAAAATGAAATATATAGACACCCAAACGTGAGCCACATTTCCTACACCTCAGTGGCTCGAACTATGAGACGGCAGAAGAGAACGGTCAATCCACCGCAGCCTAATAATCTCGAAGAATATGGCCGTTATCTGGAGGGAGAACAAGGACAGTCTCTGCTAATCTTTCCGAAGGGAAAATTAACGTCGAAGCTGCTTCACGATTCCAATGGAGATGTGTCAGTTGTTCTTGCTGATGAAAACTTGATACAGGAACTCTTGAATCATGTTGAACCAGGCGTTGATTTATTCAGTGATGCTACTTTCGATTCAGTCCCAGCGAAACTGAAAATCCGGCAGATTCTTGAGATTCAAGTTTGTGCATTCGATCACGTGAGTAAACGGGGAGAATATTGTGGTTTCACATGTACCACGATGTGTGAATCATGCTTTAGGGTTTCGTAATCGCCCATGCCTTGATGGAAAAGAAAAGTACAGAGGCTTACGAAAGAGTTTATCGATATATTTTTGAAGAATTGGCACCCGAGCTAAACATGCACATTGTTGTCCACATGGATTTTGAGTTAGCGGAGAGAAATGGTCTTATGAGTATTGTACATAGTGCTTCAATCGTACCATGCAAATTCCACCAAGATCAGGTATTCTATGCGTAATATGTATATAGGAAGAAATGGAAAAATGCGGCTGATCATCATAATATTGATCTACTATCCATTCACACTGGAGATACTTCCAGAAAGGCCATACCTTTATCAGTGATCACTTTCTAGAAAATTTTCTCTTGCTAAATGACAGCAGATCAGACTTACGATGGATACTGTCCGGAATATAGTTCATTCATGAGTAAATTGGTAAAGTAGGATTAGTTTAGAAAATCACACATAGTGTCCTTTGTAAATATATTTGGATCTAATAGGCTGAGAGACAAGTGTGTAGATATTTTTTTTCTTGTAGAGAATTTCATGAGCTGTAAAAAGGTCTCTGAATGAATTACCCTAAAACTCGTCAGTTACGAGATTCATCTGAAAATAAATCATACGTGATCCTAGACTTAACCTAACTTCATTATTGTATCACTGAATACAGTCATGGAGCAGTTAAATGAATTGAGGCTAAACAATTCCCACCTTTATTAATGGCTAATCAAATATTTTTAATCGTGAGGAAGGAGGGGGGGAGGGGACTTTTCTCAGAACGTATGATAAGAGCTCTGGTTCCTTTCAGAGAATTTATTATCAAAAAATCTCTCGATAATGTTTCAGGCAATTATAAGGAATGCATATAAAAAAAAGGCAATGAGACGTGAAAGAAAGGATCAACGAAAAACTCGTGGCAGCGGAAAAAAAACGAGGATTGCCGAGAAAATTCGCGAAGTTATTACGCTGCTGATGGCGCTGGCATTTCTCCCAGCAGAATTTATTCCTGAAATGTTTGGAAAAATTCGATCACGAATTCATGATTCAGATGTTCAGCTTCGGATAAGAAGATTCATGAAATATTTCGAGAAACAATGGCTGAAAAAAAGATTGCCAAGTGAGTGGTCGGTGTACGGAGCCGTGCGGCGTACGAATAATGCCGCCGAGTCATGGAATCGAACTCTTCACCAAATGATAGGCTCACACAGCTCACCATGGGACTTTACTCGTATGAATTCATAACTATTGTACTGCTGATATTCTGAGTGATTCCCATTCGTCGGTTGCACTATGCGCGATTGGGCATTTTGCCCAGCTTCGCACAGTGTAAAGTGAAATATTTCTCGAAATCCCTGAACGGAAAAATCGTTTCAGCCTATGTGAATGCAATGGGCTGCAGCCAACACAGCATTTTGCCCTTGTTTGAGGCTGTCACTCTCACATTCGTTGAAAACCCCTTTTTGCATCTGTATTATAATATATTATTTACATTCTTTCGTATCATTTTCAACACTAGGAAGACTTGCAGAAGTGCAGAACCGCGTGCGGTGTGATTACGACGCAGTTTTGCATGGTCAAACTCGACAGGTTTGTCGAATGAGTGATGAAGTGAAAGAGGACAGATTGCGTTATTTGGAAAGGCAATTAAGGAAGAGAAGATACACTGCGTGGGAATTCTTGCAGCAAGCAGCTAATCTCATCAATTTTGACAAAAGTATTTTTCCACAATAATATAAAAATTCAAATCTTCGAATTGAACGAGTTAATGTGAAATGCGCTTAATAAATGAAGACGATCTATCTATCTTACATATGAATTCTTTTTAGAATATAAAAAAGATAAACTAGAGAGCCAAATGCTGCAAGCAACTTCACACCAGTGTCTTCAGCTTGGTAACCCAGGAAGCCTGAAACTGCTCATTAAAAAACATAATGTCCACATCAGTAGAGAATCGATAATAATGCAATAACTCAAATGAATTTAGAGATTATCTTTTTCTCTAAAAATGCCGTGATTGAAGCAGGCTGGTACTTTCCCCTGAGGCCTTTTTTTGCTGAGACAAACTCAAGTTGCTAACATAGTTCATACAAAATCCCTCCCCAGTTTTTGAGAGATTTCATACGAACTGGAATCAACTTGGTGCGCTCTATTGTTTGAACGATGGAAGGGTTAGAATCACACAGTGTCTTGAACCTTCCAGTAACTCAACAGTGAAGTGGTGAAACAGGACAAATCGACTTCCCTTTGATCATTTGCATTGGAATATCTCAGAAACTAAGCGAAATACAGCGATTCTGCCTCAGTCCATTTTTGTAGAGGATTTCATTAGCTACAAAAACGTTCCGAGGTAAAAAGGCGTACGTCCAATAGTTTCAGAGATATTCTTAAAAGTCTGTCAAAAGATCGTATATACTCATCCTGTTTTATCTCTTTGCTGCTGAATTCACTTCGACCTCGATCAGTCGACAGTTTTTTCAAGCATTCATTTTTAAATATTTTTTCTATTTGTATCAAATTAGAAACTTAATTTTGTTCGAATTAGAAACTTTTTTTCAATGAATTTTTCGATTTTGCACTTTCTATATGAGTTGAGTTACGAGACTTGTTGTAATTATATTTGCTCAGTTCAATAAAAGCAGTAATAATTATGAGTATTATAATAAGAATTTCTTGATTTCAATAATTTTTATTGCATCTCCATGGTTTTCAATTCATTCCAATTCCAGTAGTCGATGTTCTCCAGCGGCATTGCAAAATACATATGAGCCCCATGACCTTAGCAACAAAACAAAAACAAAAACGATTTTTTACGTCCCTTCTATTATTTTTTGTCTTTTCATTCAACCATATTTTTCGTCTACATCTATATCGATCACAATGTTCTCATTGGTGCTTTTTACTGGGCGAAATCCCAAAACGACAGCAGTTATTGATTCAAACCGTGTTGAATTAAGAACTGGATCGAAATCGAAGGTGAGGTGGTACAATGGGCGATGGTATGTGGCGCAAGTATTAGCAACAGGAGGTAAGGTTAACTTTACCTCGAAATGCAGTGAATTTCGTTAAATTTTAATTAATTCTCGTGCAGTACGAGTTAAATCAGCATTAGAGTGAAAAATCAAAGTGCAACAAATTAAGTTTACTTTCAATTCCAATTAAATATCCCATTCAGCAATCGATATAAAAATTGAAAAAATTTCTCTAGTGCTCAATCTCTCACATTCTCTTTTCCTCCCTCAATCAATCAATCATTTTCTTAAGAATTGGTTTTCCAATTGAATAATAATTTGAGATAAAATCCAGTAGGGAAGGGGTAAAGCTGGGGATAATCGACGTATTTTTGTGGTTATCCTCATTAATAAATGTTGGAAACTGTTTGAAATGGAGCTATCGTACTGCGATGCTTTTTTTGTAGAGAATTGCAAAAGCTTTAAAAGTGATCGAGTATGAAAAGGGCGTATCTCCAATACTTTCGGAGATATTCGGAAAAAATTATTGGAAAAAATAGACGTATCCGACTTTACCTCTTCGCTACTGATAGAAAAACTACTCTCAAATTACCCTCTTTATATTGATAACTGCATCCGTAAAATTCGATAATAGATAACAGAAGAAAGCTCAATGAATTACTCGTTCTCACAACCGGAGAAATTATGGACAGAGGGAGTCTATTATCTCACGAATGCCAAGCAAATCCATCGACTTCTGAAGGAACGTCGTCTAGTTGCGAAGATGCAAGCGTATCTCCACCTCAATCTCAAAGATCAGTGAGTGAAGATCTTCCAAAATCTACCAAACTGCAGAACATGCATGCCGATTGTCTCTCTCCCAACCATCGTGCAAAACCACCACACGCTACATCGACTGAGTCTGACAGCACCGAGGGCGTATCTACTCTTCCCGAAAAAAATCCGTCGTCTAGTGGGGCATCTCCGTCACTTGACGAATCGTCAGTTGATGAAGAACTATTGACCGTCCTTGATTTTACTCCTAATTCATCAAGTAAAATATCTCCCATGCTTGACCAGCTTCCAGTTATTCATGATGAGCCCTCAACTGCTGGAGATTCATTCAATTCGCTACTTGGAACAAGTGATGAGTCCCTTATCACTGATGGCGTCGCAACTTCTCTTACGAATCATCTGGCCTCAGCTGATGAAAGCGTAGACTCTGCCAAAACAATTACAACGCCATCGGAATCCCCCAGTAGTGATCATGTCACGGAGACCATAGTACGACAGGATGTAACTACGGAAGAGTCTGATAACAATGAGTCTGGCGAACAGCAGAGTTCTAAAATTCCACACGTAATTGATATTACTGAACTTCGTTTAGATTCACTGCAGAGTGACAGCAAGTCCGATCATTCTAGAACTCAGTCTCCAGTCCCCTTATTAGTATCAACTAATAATGACGTTGATCAAGGCACAATAAGCACTGCTCCCTCAGTTAACGCAGATAATGTACCACCAGCGACGATAACTCATGATAATACGAATAAACCACAGAATCTTAACAAAAACAGAAGTGATAATGACGCACCTGGGCCTTCTCAAAGTCAATCCTCCACCCTAAAAATGGTAAATATTGGAAAATCAAACATTATCACCATATTGATCTCGAAAAATCAAATAAGCACTGCGATATCAATCCTCTTACATCACACTATGCATAATTGAGTGTTTACGGTATGTTTTACACGTGGAGTGCCCAATTACACACAGCATCATTCGAAACATTGTATGAGACGTGCAGAATAGTATATTACACTTCTAGGGAAGAAAGAAGTTGCTCTTGACCAAAATTTGCCCTCCGACCGAAATGAGGGCCCAAATTTTTATATAGGTTAATTTTTTACCATCTGTGGTGTGTACAATATTTTTTGTCTCGAGGAAGCAGAAAACAGACGTTTTTATCCCAACACAGTGAGGTTATAAACGTCGTAATTCGCTGCCTAAATGCAAAAAAGTATTTTTCCACTCATTTAATTAACATCCCTGCCATTGGCTTGGGCTGTAACGTTTACACTAGTTAAAACAAACTTTTTTGCACTTATAACGTTATATACTATGATACTCTTACTTAGGTGGAGCTAGTTGAAGACAGTGGAGTAAAAATTCGTTCCACGAAGTTGGAATTCATCAAAATAAAAAATGCTGGTGTGATGTATGGGTATTGCAATAGATTAAATACTCCCTACAATATCGACATATTTTGCCTTTTGCACAAGTTACTTTCGCAATGTACACGTACATTTTATACTGTTAATATAATCCATTATTATTAGAGTAATCATGTGTTATTATTAATAAAAACCTAGTTCCATCTACTCCAGACATTACAGTGGCGACGAGGATAAAAAGATTTTCATAAATCTGGCAACCAATTTTGGAGAAAAAGAAAAATTGCGTTGACCGCGTGCAATAGTGAGGTTAGCAAGGTAACTCACAATGGAAGCATTACAGAAGCAATTGGAAGAGCTACAGGCTCAATATCACAATAAAGTACAAGAACTGGAACAGATGAGAACTACGGCAGAGTCACAGGTTAATGAAAGAGATATTTATATTAGAGATCTTGACAGACGGTTGTTGGAACAGGTGACAAGGGTCACTGAACTTCAGAATATAATTCAAGCCGATAAAATGCAACAAATGGTGTCCACTAGTTCAATTGGCTCCATTGAGGGTTATGAGAGAAAAACAGACTGGAATCAATGGCTCCAAAGATTCGAGCACTATATGAAAGGCAATTCGATTCCAGATGTACGGAAAAGAGAGTTATTTTTAAATCTCCTTGGAAGTGAAGGTTATGCACTACTCTCAAATTTGTGTGCTCCAGCGGTACCAGGTACTAAAACATTCGATCAATTGGTTAAATTGATGACTGAGCACCTAAAACCAAAACCGAACGCCATGACAGAACGATACAAGTTTAATATGTGCAATCAGACTGAAACACAAACTGTCAATGACTTCTTGACAGATTTGAAGCGTTTGTCGACGTATTGCGAGTATGGTGATAGTCTCAATGATGCAATTAGAGATCGTTTCGTCTGTGGTTTACGAAACAAAGGTACGAAGAAGAAATTACTCAGTGAAAAAAATCTGACATATGAACGTGCAGTGGAGATAGCTCTGAGTGACGAGACAGCAATAAGGGACACTGGCGAAATGGAGAACCAGAAGCCAGTGAGTTCATTGAACTATGTGGGCAATCAACGAAGTAATGACAGCAAGAGTGATGCGAACAAAAAGAAATGTACTTGTTGTGGTAGAACAAATCATGTTAAGTCTCAATGTAAATTTAAAGATTATGAATGTAATAAGTGCAAAAAGAAAGGTCATTTAGCGGTAGTTTGTTATTCAAACTCAAATAATGGTAATAATTCTAGAGATAATGATGTAACAAGGCAAAGAGGTTTTAGAAATGATAAAAAACCAACGACAAATAGAAACAATGAAAAATTTAATGGTACAAATCATCACTATGTAGATGAAATTAAAAGTTTAGACGAAATGTTTGAAAGTTTTCATGCAATTGATGAAGAAAATAACGAGAAAAATAATTTGAAATGTCACGATTCTGGTCCAATTAAAGTGAAATTAATGATCGAAAATAGAGAGGTAGAAATGGAAGTAGATACAGGCTCTCCAATCTCAGCAATATCATCAACAGAATATACGAAAAATGCACTGTTTAAAAATTTAAAATTGTATGATTCTAGTAGAAAATTCAAATCATATGTTGGAACAGCGATTGTCCCACTCGGTGTATTAAAAGTTAATGTTAAGTATAATAATAAACATAAAAATCTTGAAATATTTGTTTTACCAGGATCGAGTGAGCCAATCGTGGGCCGTGAGTGGATCAAAGCGCTGGAAATATCATTGGGTTCTGATAATAATATTAAAAAAGTTATTAATGGAAATGATTTGAATATTAACGATTTAATCAGTAAATTTCCAACAGTATTATGTGATAATTTGGGACTTTATAAACACGGTAAATTTAAACTCGAGTTAAAAGAAAATATTACTCCGATTTTTGTCAAACCCAGGGTATTACCTTACGCCATGATTGATAAAGTGGATAAAGAGATTGAGAGATTAGTAAAAGATGATATAATTTTTCCAGTTAAATCGAGTGATTGGGCTACTCCAGTAGTACCTGTGATAAAGTCAAACGGACAAATTCGCTTATGCGGAGATTACAAGATTACTCTGAATAAATGTGTTAAAATTGACAGGCATCCGATACCTAGAATATCTGATTTATTAACTAAGGTTAATAAAGGTAAATTCTTTAGCAAGGTGGACCTCAGTCATGCTTATCAGCAAGTGGAGTTAGACGATGAATCTAAATTACTCACAACAATTTCAACACATAGAGGCTTATACGCCTATAAGCGATTGTGTTTTGGGGTAGCATCAGCTCCAGGTTTATTTCAGAGACTGATGGAAAAATTATTTTTGAACATTCCAGGGGTTATTGTCTTTTTTGATGATATTTTGATTTTTGGGGCCACAAAAGCTGAACATGATGAGCGTTTAATCTTGGTACTGAATACATTGAAAGAAGCAGGATTAACGGCTCGTTTTGAGAAATGTAGTTTCTTTAAAGAAGAGATACAATTTTTAGGATTTAAAATTGATGAAAGTGGCATTCATGCATTGAAAGATCGGGTTAAAGCAATTTACGAAATGAAAATTCCACAAAATGTAACCGAGTTGAAGAGATTTTTGGGAATGGCCAATTATTACTCAAAATTTGTCAAAAATTATTCTGAACTAGCTTCACCATTATATGACTTGTTAAAAAAAGATATTGAATGGGTGTGGGCCAAAAAGCACCAGTTGGCATTCAATGAGATAAAAAAAAAGTTAATGTCTAGCGATGTACTGGTTCATTATGATCCAAGTCTTCCAATTAAAATCACATGCGATGCTTCTCCTGTTGGAATTGGAGCAGTGTTATCTCACGTTTTACCTAATAATGAAGTCAAACCGATAGCTTTTTATTCAAGGTCATTAACGAAAGCTGAGCGAAACTATTCACAGCTAGACCGTGAAGCATTAGCGCTAGTTTTTGGAGTCAGAGCTAGTCATCAGTATGTTTGGGGTAGACAGTTTATAATTGAAACTGATCACAAGCCATTAAAATTTATTTTTGATCCAAATCGAAACTTGCCAACAATGGTTGCTGGTCGTGTTCAAAGATGGGCTGTATTTTTATCAGCATATAGCTTTGAGCTAAATCATATTGAGGGAAAGAAGAACTTCAGTGCAGATTGTTTGTCCCGGTCTCCTATTTTAAGGGGGGAGGAAGATGAAGAAAGCACTGAATTTACGTATCTCAATTTCATTGAATCCGAAATTCAAATGATTGACACTGAATTAATTAAATCAGAAACATTGAAGGACAAAGTTTTGAGTAAAGTTATTGTTTGTGTGAGAAACGGATGGCCTGTAAAAGTTGAGAGTGAATTGGAAGCGTACAAACGAAGAGAGAAAGAATTATATATGGAAGATGATTGTTTAATGTTAGGACCAAGAATTGTAATTCCGTTATGTTTGAGAGCGATGATATTGAGAGAATTGCATGCTACTCATATGGGGATTGTCAAAATGAAGGCTCTTGCTCGGTCTTACGTGTGGTGGCCAGGTTTAGATACAGACATTGAAAAGATCACGAAAACTTGTCGTTTATGCTTGGAGAATTCTTCCAATCCTCCAAGGGTTGAATTGAACTTGTGGAAATGGCCTGAAGGACCGAACTTGAGGATTCATATTGATTTCCTACAAGTTAATGACAGAATGTATGTGGTAATTGTCGATGCATTCTCTAAATGGATAGAAGTAAGGTATATGAGTGATATTACCAGTAAAAGAACGATTGATGTATTAGAAGAGTATTTTGCCACATGGGGTTTGCCAATGATTTTAGTTAGTGACAACGGACCAAGCTTGGTGTCCGAAGAGTTCGAATCGTTTCTAGTCAATCGTGGTATCCTCCATGTGCGAACTGCTCCTTATCACCCAGCATCTAATGGTGCTGCGGAAAATATTGTTAAGACTTTCAAGAAGCATTTTAAGTTATTGTTAAAAGAAGGAGTTAATGAAAAAGTCGCTCTACGTCGTGTTGTTACAAGTTACAGAACAACTCCACACTGTACTACTGGGACTACTCCCGCTGAACTGCAGATTGGTCGACCACTACGAACCAATTGGGATCTTATGCGACCAAATCAGAGAAATCGTGTGTTACAGCAGCAAGCAAGACAGCAATACTATGCTCCAGGATCTTCTCAACGAGAATTGGGAGTTGGAGATGTTGTAATGGCTAAAGACGTAATGAAAAACAATTGGATACAAGCGGTAGTGGTGGAACAACTTTCCCCAGTTACTTATACCGTTCGTACACGTGATGATAAGTTATGGAAGCGGCATGTCGACCAATTGAAGGCATGTCTATTACCCAAGGAGATCAAGAGAACTCAATGTACCAATGATGGACTGGTAGATAGGACTCTAGTTCCTTCTTGTCATGTAGAAGGTTATACTCAGAATTCGGATCTACCCAAGGACACCATGAAGGATGTGCCAATTGACAGGATACCTGATACTGAATTGTTCAACTCAAGCCCAAATGAGTGTTGGACTAATTCTCAGATCTCATTGTCAGCACCAGAAGCAAATACATCTGTTGAGCGTTCGAAATCGCCAATCAACACATCTGTTATCACGTCAACTATTCCACCAGTTATTCCCGACGTACGAGAGTCACCGATACGACCAGTTGTTCCTGATGTACGCAGATCAACGAGAGTGCGCAAACCAGTACAACGACTTAATTTATAAGATGAAACGACTGACAGTTGAGACTGATGTTTAATATTACAACATTCTACTGTGATTTGTACTAGTAACTAATATCCAAGTGTACTTATATTGAACTAGAATGGAGTGTTATAAAAGATAACAAGGAAAGAAAGGAAAAAAAAAAAAGGAACAGTTTTGGATTTAAGTTGAGAGGAATGTGATGTATGGGTATTGCAATAGATTAAATACTCCCTACAATATCGACATATTTTGCCTTTTGCACAAGTTACTTTCGCAATGTACACGTACATTTTATACTGTTAATATAATCCATTATTATTAGAGTAATCATGTGTTATTATTAATAAAAACCTAGTTCCATCTACTCCAGACATTACAGCTGGTAAACTCACATCTTTAATTCGCCGTTTATTAGATGAAATCGTTGGGGTGGAAAATTTAAAGAGAATGCGAGCTGTCGGCAGGGATGGATGGCCCAGAGTACCACAAGCAACTTTGGATGCAATCGAAGGTATTCTGTCATTGAGCGAGAAAAATACAGAGAAAAGAGAAAAAAAAAATTTCTGTTACAGTTTTCGTTGCTGCGGAAACTGGTGAGAAAATAGGGCATAAGGATTTCATGCGGAGGGTAACCAATTATTTGAATTCTCTACGACAGCCATAAGAAATCGAAAGGAGTTGTCGAGAGAAAAATTGGAATAATCATTGAACATCCAGATGATTTCATGAGGGAAAATACATAAAGCATTCTTATGAGTTATTTCTTGTTTTATTTTCTAGGTTTTTCTCTCATTATATTGATTCAATAAATTCGTCAATTAGTAAAAAATAGTTTGGTATACATTAAAATACATTTTTGATAAAATAAATCTCTATGATTTTTTTTATTATTCTCTTATCTATCTGTTCCTCTGCTGATTCTTTTTGGATTCCTGCTTTCCTTTCAGATATTCATTCTTCTAAATTCTTTCTTCCATATTTTTCATAGAAGACAAAACTGAGATACCATAGAAGACTGAGAAACTGAGATACCCACTGAGATTTCATAGAAGACATATCGTCGTTCTACAGCAGAGAGGGTGTAAACGATACATGTTTCCTATCTTGTTACGCCCTTTTCACTCTAGGACGTTGATATACTAGGCCTATTTTGATTATTTGTCCTTTAATTTAATTTTTTCTATTTGAAAAGAATGAAAATAAGGAAAAAGAACAATCAGGACTTAGACTACCAAAAATATTCTTCATTATCTCTAATTATTGTGTTTCCTTCGTCTACTTAGCATCTGAGAAAAACAAAATATTCCTTCTACCGAAATCTATCTGCCCTTGGGTCTAGTCAGTTTGTTCTTTTCTTTTTCTTGTCGTATCTGAAGAAAGAAGAAAACTATAAAAATGAGCAAACTTTATTGAGTTTATATCATTCATCTTTCAAATATCTTATAAATATCTTTAAATTATTTTTTATTTATCCATTAAACATTTTTTGAATATCTCTTAAATATCTTGAAATTCTCTTTTATTTATCTATTAAATATCTCCTATTTATCTATTAAATGTCTTTAAATTATCTTTTATTTATCTATTAAACATCTTTCATTCATCTATTAAATATCTTGAAATTCTCTTTTATTTATCTATTAAATATCTTTTATTTATCTATTAAGTATCTTTTGAATATCTAATAAATATCTTCTATTTATCTATTAAATGTCTTGAAATTATCTTCCATTTATCTATTGAATGTCTTTAAATTCATTTTTATTTATCTTTGGAATATCTTCTGAAAATTGAACTACAAAATTGAATTCAGTCTTCCCACAAAAATAATACTCCTTCTCGATGATTCTCATTTCATTAATACACGGAAAGAAAAAAAGGAAGAACGTTGTTTATGCCTGAACTTAGTTATGAGTGAAATAATTCTGGGACATTGACCACCTGGGACTTTGACCGTCACCCTTCAGATCTGATGAGATCTGATTCTATGAATTTTTCAGATTTGCCAAAATCTAAATATATATGATTATATCTGATTCAGACCTGGGCAGTTCCGTCGTGGGGTTGTCAGATCTCATTAGATCTGGTCAGATCTACTAACATATCTGCCTATATCTCCACAGATATAACGTCATATTTACGGAAAAATGACTGCAAATCTAATTCTATCGAATCAGATAGAATTATATCAAAAAAAAAATTTCAGGAAATTTACTAATTAGGCTAGAGCTACAATCAATATTCACATGGTTTCTGAGACTTTACTGCTGTGATCGATCAATTCTTGTCCTGGTAAGCTCATGAATAGCAGATGCATTACTTGTCCACAAGTTAATAACACATATCTCGTCATTTCTGCAAATTCACCAATTTTCGAAATTGCCTGTAACATTGATGAAATGGCATTAACCCCCGTAGGGTTCCCCGACATCCACGGGGTGATCGATGTTCGTGCCAAATTATTTTATACGATTTTGTGCAAGTCGATCAAAGGCCAAAGTACGAAGCAATATCGGGGCGTGGATATTGGCTCCACGAATAAGGCCGATATTCTTCCCAACGTCGAGCTCTGTATATTGGGATGGTGAGTTAGTAACATAACTTGATTCTATATCGAGTAGCCGAATATCGGGAACCCTATATCTATCCGGAATTCGGACCGAAGTTCTGACACCTTTATCTGCGCAACAAATTCAAAGCGATTATTGCACGTAATTCGCGTAACTGAAGTTCGGCGGCTCTACTTTCGACAAAAATATTTCCAACATCACTACCTCCAATTCCGCGGTACGAATTCCAATCGATATCAGCCTCCAAATTGCCCAATAATTTCTTACAATCGTTTATTTTTTAACAATTTTTCATTTTGATTAATTTTCATATTTTCTCATTTTCTAACATGACGATTGGAAAATCACGCTATAATTGATTTTCCTTCAATTATTTTTCTTACTAATGATTGATTCGTGAACTGAATTTAAAAGAATATAAAAAT
The DNA here is from genome assembly GCA_963921955.1 of Aleiodes alternator. Taxonomy (NCBI): domain Eukaryota; kingdom Metazoa; phylum Arthropoda; class Insecta; order Hymenoptera; family Braconidae; genus Aleiodes; species Aleiodes alternator. The sequence goes on from OY998106.1 coordinate 5,695,801, forward strand.
AATAAATGAATGTAAAATAAAATAGATATAAAAATTGATCAAGAAAGAAATATTCACTTTCTGTCATCAAATGATTCGATTATCAATAGAGATAACACTCAAATAAAACTTTAATTTCCAAAAATAATCTGTTCAGTCGGCAGCGCGCAACTCTCATCATCCGACGATTGAGGGTTCAAAACCACCTGTGGAAACTAGAATTTGTCAATACAAAAATGACTTTGAAATGCTTGAAATTGAAATATGAATAATAAAAATACAGAATTACGGAATCTTAGGAAAAAAAATGATAATTTTCTTTTTATTTTATGTTTAAAATTTGTTTTTATATTATTGAGCATTTGTCGAGTTCGGTATGGGACTCGATATTGGGCGTATATCGCAGCGCTAAGTCGAAATTCATCACATCGAATTTAGCCCGATGTTCGAGCTGAACTCAAAACCCTATATCGAGTCGAAATCGGATGCGATGTACGCCCTATTTAGTTTTCGATTTCATGCCACTGTAACATGCCATTATTGGCTCGATGTTCGCACCAACATAGTTCCCCTCTATCAAAACTCGGCAATTGCCCCAAATTCTGGCCTGTTTCGGTTTCCCACATGGGAAAATCTGATCTCTTCCAACCAAATCAATGTACGTACTCCGAAAGCCGTGATACTGATTTGTATCATATTCAGCAACACCACAGCAGCGTACATCATTGTAAAGGAAGATTCAATGAGCTTTGCCAATCTGCACGTAATGAAGATGAAGTCAATGGGTAGTGATTTTTAAAGGTTTCTGAAATTTTGTTGTTTAGCGAAACTACTTACGAAATCGCTCGTTTATGTATCCAGATAGCATCACAGATCACTTGATCACGACGAACTGAAGCACTTTCATTGTGCATTTCCTGCAACATACAACTACTCGCAAGTTGAACTGTATGAGTCAGTAGTGAATTGTGTTGAAATATGAGAACTGAAGTGCAAGATCCTATTATTGATACTCTTATGAGGATTAGCCCTCATTGTAATCCTCGAGGAGCTATTCATTTGTGGAATCCCTGCGTCACTCGGGATTGGAATCACACATGAAATCACATGAAATCACAGATGAAATCAGCTGAAGTCGATTGAAATCAGTGAAATTTTCCAATTTCATCGATTTCAGATGATTTCAATTGAAATCACTTGCGATCGGTGAAATCACATGAAATCATGAAATCAGCAGCTCATGAGATTTGAATACACACAAAAAAAAAAATAGCGCTTCCTTTGGGTTCTGTTCTCCTACCCCGGGATGAAAAAATTTGAGTCTTTCGGTAGTCGAAAGACTCCTGTCCCGGTCTCCGACAGAGTCTCTATTCGCGCCATGGCAGGGACTTTCTAGAGACACCTTGCTGTCTCTCCGAATGGGACACGTGTCTCTCCTACAGGGACTCAGTCCTTGCTCAACGAACCAGAGTCCTTACTTGCGAGACTCACAGTCTCTCCAATAAGGCTTTCTCTTAAGAGTTCTCAATGAAAATATTTACATTATAGAGCCTGCCAGTTTGATTGAAAAAGAATAATAAAATATGTGTGTCTTCTCTCTAAATGTCCAATATTTTGATTAATTAAAAAAAAAATTGATAATATAAACATCAAAACTCAAAGATATCCATTTTACCCCTATATCCGTTTCACTCCACTTTCCGCTAATATTGAGAATTTTAGTTGAAGTCAAATATGAAAAAAAAAATAATTCCACGGTTTGCAAAAATTATAAAAATTGAAAACTTAAAATTTATTAAGTTGAAATAAAAAAAAAATGATTCATTCCTCGGTCTCTCTCATGAGGACTTATGTCTTTGCAAATCTTTATAAATCTACTGAGAGCCCAGTAAAGATAGAAGTCCTTTGCGGGAGAGACACGCGAAGACAGAAGTCCTTACGGGAGAGACCAGCAATGATAAAAGTCTTTACGGGAGAGACATGAGAGACACTGTAGAGACAGTTGCGGGACTTGTTGGACACTCGAGAGACCGAAAAGTCCTTCTAGGAGGCTTCGAAGACCGTAAAAGACTCTCCAAAGACTCAAAAATTTTATCCCGAGACGTCGCTGGCATATCTTCGAGTTAAAACAAAGTTCAGTGAGGAGAAATATCTGGATATCGCGTTACCGCCGTAAAACACCAAACTCTGCGGTAGAGTTTCACTACTCTCCCTTTTCAGTCGTTGTAAACACGTTGACCGCGCAGTGTTGATTCAGCATTGAGTGCAAATTAAAGTGAGAAAATGGGTGATGCAGAAGTAATAGAAGGAAAAAAATTCTGGGAATTAGTGAGGAGTAAATTTGGAATTAATTTTCCGATACATGTGAAAAAAATTCTAAATTTTCATGGTTTGAACAATGCAGTGATTTTTGAGGAGATTACAGCAGAAATTCTCACAGAAGTGGAAACACACACGAAAGATATCTTGAAGGAGATTTTAGATGACAACGAGGATAAACGGCATTTTTATGGGCAATAATATAAGCAACCACAATTATTCCGATTCAGTGCTGGGGATTCCATGAAAATTCTTAAGTGTTAAGTGTTTGAAAGACAAACCCCTCGATTCTTTGAACCCCAAAAAAGAAAAAACTCAAAGTCGTAGACATGAAAAAAGAGACACAAAACAATCATTAACAATATCTTGCTCTGGAACTATTGAAAAAGAACGTTACGCACTCACGAAGAAGATCCAAACCGCGATGAAGTTTTCCTCCCAAGTCACAACCATATTCCCCCCTCACCTATCCCTCCATCTTACAGTAGATAGATGAAATCGAAAATTTGAAGTCATTTGAAATCGCAAAATCACCAAAAAAAATTCCATGCATTCACATGCAATTGATGATTGCATGAAAACACGTGAAATCACCCTGAAATCAGGTGAAATCAGCAATCACTGTGTCACCGGATTTCTAAATGAATAGCCCCTCGGTAATTTTCGTATCATATTGGAGGTTGATATATTTGATTTTTTAGGTTAGGCATCATTTTCCATTAGCTGTATTGATATTTTTTAGCAGTGAGTGAAAATATCAATGAGGATAACAGAAAGCAAAAAAATCGAAAAAATGAGAAAAATAGATTACACATATATGATCGCGTTTTTTTATCCTCATTTTTTTATATAATCATGAATATGAAGGGACTGAGCCAATCATTCAGATGCATCTATTATTGACATGTCAGATGATCTGTGATCTTTGAAAACCGGGTGAGATTGTTAATGAAACCTTCAAGCATTTCCAGACTTTTTGATACTCGATAAATCGAAAAGATTACTATGAAATTTGTTATTACTGTTATAAGTCAATAAATTAATTAAATGAGTAATAAAATAGAAGGGGTATCAATAGTTGGTACCCAATCAACAATAAAGCCTTTATCTTATTAGGTCTCGCAAGCCTTTTTGGTGGGAAATTTCATGGGTCACAGAAAAGTTCCCTCGAGGATTCTTTTGAGTTTAATAACTTCGGAGATATTCGTGAATATTTCCTTCTAGAGCTACAAAATTTTATGAAATGAGTGATGAACTAGAAAGCAGACTCACCCTACAGCTTCAAACAATCCGCAGCAGTGTTCGACGATAATCAAAATGAACATATCGATTGACACTACAATCTCTGCGACGGTCAGCCCGATAATCAAATGATGAATTAATATCAATAAAGAATGATAATCATTATCAATTCCGTAGACTGAATAATCAGCATCAATTGCAAAAACTCTTGGTCTACTTGCATTTAGAGGAAAAAACGTATCGAGGATGAGTGGTCCAAAAGGACTGAGAAAATAAATTGTAGCAGCAGAAAATACGAATACTGAAACAACAATTTTCAACTAACTTTACACCTTAAAACCATTCAGATTCATATTTTTTAAACTTGATTGTATTATTATTTATCAGAGTATTAATTTCATACTCATGTATATTAGAATTGCCATATGGCCCCTCATCGCGTAACGATGAATTACACTAGCCACGGTGGTTTTGTTGAGAATCAACCAGTCTTCCTGCATCCGATCAATTTCCATTTGAATCTTGAACATTGAAAATCATCAATTTTTGTGAACTTGGTGGTTCTCCTGATCTTGTTAGTATGTTCGTTTGTTAGCTATATATCTGCAGACTGTTGGTATTAAATTTTTCATTCGTATGGTGCTAATGACCCAAGCCGAAAGCAAGGTTTTCAACCATACGAGTAGAAAAAACCTATGTCAGCGACCCAGATATAATTTTTTCGTAGTGATTTTCACTCTTCCAAGTTTAGAATGTATGACATACCAATCCCCAGTCGAGGAAAAGTGAAGTGCAGTATAGAAATATCGTTTTTTTACCTGTTTTACTTTGGATGCAATGAAATACCATTTTGCAGAGGCAGTTATCACTACAGCTTGCACGATCATCGCAGCTATTACGTCATCCATATTACGACCTGGCTGTTTCAAGTATTTGTACTGAAACGATCAATCAATTTGTTTTTATGAGAGGTGGAGAAGGATGAAATGGATTTTGCGATAGGGCGTCCTGAGATAGCATTTTCGGTAAAGAGGTACTTTCACTCTGCGAAACTATAATAACTTTTTGGATCCTAGCTCCGCTTCTCAGACAATCTAGGCAGTTGATTTCTCACGAGAAGCAGCCTATGTCCAACAAATATATCTGTTCCTGGTTTCATATAGAGCATTCCAGGTCAAATAAGACAATTCTAGAACTTACTTTTTTTGATTCATCTGAGAAAATTTCAGTTTTTTGTGCATGTCAAGTAGGAACTTTAAGGATTTCTTCGCATTTTCTCATCAAGCCATCCTCGGTATATTGATTTAATGCAAAAATATCCGTCAAACTGTCAAAAATTGACAAATTTCAATTTTTTTCCCCCAAAATGTCAATTGCTCCTGCTTATTTTCTCTACGATATGTTTTTTACTGCAATAGTTCAATTTTTGTATTGAAATCTTAAAAAAAATGTTTGTGTCAATTGATTATGTTGAATAATTTTTATGCAAGAATACTCATGATTCTACTTTGTTTGGGCAAGTGGCCCAGTAGACTGATGATTTTATCTACTTTCCGCTTCCGAATTCGGTTGCTTCCATTAATGGAAGCATTGTAATCGTGCCTTTTTTTCAAATTCGAGATTTCATCGGAATATGAGTCCAAATGATCGAAAATGTCGGAAAAAAAATATTTTTAAAGAAATGTATGGATGTGTGTGTGTTTGAGAGAGACACACATTTCATCGCTTTTCTCGATAACGGCTATATGTGTCGATCTGAAAATCGGGCGGTATATTCACTATGTTTGCGCCATGTGCTCACTGACATTTCAGCTCAATCGACGCAATAGTTCCTGAGAAAAAGAAAATTATTGAAAAATTGATTCACAGCGAAGAGATGCGCACTGATGAGGCGCACATTAAGCCCTCGAGGTGGCGAGTCCTCTCATTTTGGGTTTGTCCAGTACGTTAACAAACATATAATTTTTCGAACAATCTGGGCAACACGATAACTCAAAAAATATTTGAGTTAGACACTTCAAATTTGTATGATTCATTGCTCTACTGAGTTTTTGAACAGTTTCACAGAAGTAGTCGCAATCTGGGGTAGAGAAGAATGATTTTGAAGAGGTATTTAGCTTCTTCTCTCAGATTTTTCATATCCTTACATATCCTATCGGTAAGGGAGGGCCGCTGTTTCCCGGCAAATAAAATTAGTCTTCAATAAGTTGTTGTTGATTTTGAATTATTTAACTTAATCGGTATTACAAAGAATACTATAGAGTATGTTGCTGATGAAATTAGAATTCAAAATTCCAAAAACACAAAAAAGTAATAACAAAAAGAATTTCTTTCGTTGCAATTGCTGCAGCTCTTCCCTATTGGCAGCTAATATAACACCACTACCGGGCCAATATTGGGCCAGCTATCGAGTCGATATTGGCCTAGTGTTACATTCCAATGTTGGTACGTGTTAACGCATTGATGTTGGGTCCTTACGGACCCAAGATCACAACCATTATCTCGAATTTGACCCCAATAAAGGGTCAATAATGACTCCTTTTCCCGTTCCCTATTCGGGTCAAGGATTAGAGTGCCAAGTGGATTAGATTTTGAGTGTTCGTTGACTTCGAATCTCTATGCCAGTTTTGAAGAAACAAGAGAGCATTCTCTGCTAATTTTTCGACTGTCAATTCCAAGTGATTACATTTGATGGGAATGATTCTATGAATATGCATTTGAATCCACAGTCATTTTCCAAATAATTCCCTCTGCTTTTTCCAGTGTTCTTGAACTACCCTTGTGGAAATTGATTCGAAAGAATTGATCAAAAAATGACAAAATCTGACGAAAACAATAGATTCTGTCGAAATAGGACCGATTTTCATATATTTCCTCCGATTTTGTCACAGACTGAAATTTGATATTGTCAAATTATGTCAGAACTTCTCAAAATGTTTTCTGTCCGATTCTGAAAATTTTGCTAAATTTTCATCATGATATGACATTATCTTTCAGAATTCACTAAAGAAAATTGATGATTTCTGCCGATAACTGTTGGCAATTATACCATCGGAAAATGTCCGATTCTGTCAGAATCTAATGATGAATATCAACCCATGTAATGTTCTATCGGAAGTTATTCATAATTTTCTGAAAAATGTCCATTAATTGTGACGAAGAATCTATCGTCACATATTAACATGAATAAATAAAAAAATTGATGCATCAATTCGTGAATAAATTAATGAATGAATGAATTGATAAATAAATCGAGTAGAAATGAAGGATTTCGAGAGTTTCATTGCACCTGTTTTAGTTCGAGAGATGGCGTGGACTTCATTTCGAAACATTCTTGAGAGTATCCTCTCCTCCAGCACCATCAGGAGGAATCTCATTAGCATTTCCACTAGCACTAGCAGCAGAAATCTTAACGGGATTCCCTCCAGGATTATCAGAAAAAATCTCAACGAGATTGTAACCAGCACTGTTAGAAGGATTCTGAGAAGTATTCTATCCAGCACTATCAGAAGAACTTCTCGAAATGAAGTTCATGTGGATTTTTTGACTGCCGAAATGGAATATTCCCTCAAACTAAAACACGTGCAATGAAACTATCGAAACTCTTCACTTCCGCTTAACTTATTTATTAACTTGATTTATGAATTCATTTGCTAATCAATTTATTCACTATTCATCTATTTATTCGTGTTAAAGTATCACACTTACGTAACACGAGTCTGACTGTCAAATTACTATGTGTAATTTAACCGAGAAGTTTCCGAATAGTTATTGATCCTAGCTTCACGCCTATACCGGATGGCGAATCAATCGTAGGAGCACAAAGTTCTCGGCCCTGGTTATCACTATAAATATTTCATGCTGATAAAAATCCCTTAATCGTGAAAAAATGAATTTTTAATTCCTCGATTTCCTCTGGAAATATACAAAAACCTGAAATTCATTCAAATGAAGCAAAAATGTAAGTTTCAAAACTGTTTAACTTGGCACACGGGAAAGAAACATTAAAAATTACTGTGCCTTCTCAGCAGTCCGGGAATTAAATAGAGAAACGCAAAGAATTGTTATACCTACAGAGTAAAAATTACCGTGCATTACAATGAAAATTCATGGAAATCACTTCAAAAAGTGAAAGAATCTCATCAATTTTTATAAAGTGGCACGGCAATCATACTCTGTAAGTATAGTAATTTTTCGTATTCCCCTATCTGATCCCTAGGCGGCTGAAAAGGCACAGAAATTTTTAATGTTTTCTTTTCCGTGCACGGAATGCCTCATATACATAATCAGAATTGGAAACGAGAAAATGCATCACTCTCAGTGCCACCCAGGGGCACAAAAGTAAACAGAGTGGTGGAACAGCCAAAAAAAAACGTTATACCATTTTCCTAGCAAATGGGTAGTTGGAGATAAAGTTGCGTTGGAAATGACTATTCCGTTTCGTCTTCGTTAAGGAATACTTAATTTTCGAAACAATGTATAATTTACTTCTACTACTTTGCATTCACACTTACTGCATTAATGTTCTCGCATTGCTTTCTAAAACTTCACAAATCAGTGGCAAATAATCAACATATAAAACCTACGATATTACACAATGATTGAAAATTTCAAAGGACGAAACTTGACATTTCTCACATTTCCAGTTGACGGAATCATCGAAAATATCCTGATCAGTTTCAGTGAATTTCAGAAAAAATTTATGGTATAGGATCAACTTATAAAAATATGGCAATACAAAATCCGGGAAACTCTCTTACTGAGCGAAATTTTTGAAGAAAGTAGAAAAACCGGTTACCTGAGGTAAAAAAATACTCCATAAAATTATTAATAGAGTGCTATACGCAAATATTCTCAAAAATATTGAAGACTCCGGCCATATTCCCATAATAGTCATGAGAATTCTGTTTCTTCTGTAATATCCATTCGAAAAAATATCCATTCCTCTTCCAAATCCCTCAGAACTTCGTAATGTTCACTGTTTAATTCTCGAAAAAATGAAAAATAATAGATTTTAACTGCAGGTCTTTGATATCTATCACTTGTGAATGGGTGAGAGCATCACGTGACATTGATTGCCTTCAAATCCAGATGACTCTTACCCATGAAGTCTTTACACGCGATCGATAGATGCATATTTTCTCGTAATAATCTTATTACAAGTTTTCCATTACTACGGGAATCATCTTGAGCAATTGCGAAGAATGCGATATGGTGCGGAATGTCTATTCATAATTAACAAGTGCAGATAATTAAAGAAAACTTACCTTATACCCCATCTAAGCTGCATTATTCGATAATTCTTCGAATTTAACGAAGAAACTTCACGAATTTTGAACAATAAATCTGAATTTTTGGTAATTTTCCGTATTATTCTAAAAAAAAAACATTTCCTGAGAAACATTTCCGAAGTAGAACCTCTTGAAGAACTAAAATATCATTAGATCTGCTGAGCAACATTTCTGTACGCATACCGCATGAGACTGAGTACTCCCCACCGTTTTCACCCCTTTCACAATTGTAGCATCGATTGTACTTACTTTCATCATAACTTTTACTATTCTATCCACCTGTGCCGTTCAGCTATACTTTGCAAAGTGCTTTATTCCAATGGAATTATTTTGTTCATGTGGAAATGAATATCATTCCAATGGAAATTATACTTGAATTAGGAGGTAGTTTCTTAACTTCCTGATTAAGGAAGTTTATGTACGAAGATGAAAAATCGATTTTTCGAGTAATCTTTACGTTTTGGGACCACAACATTTTCTGCACTCCTCTATCTGCGAACGAGAGAGCAGCTACGCACCTCTAGTTTAATTATTCAAATAAGTCTACTTTTTTACGCAGTACTCAAAATTTTCGGATGAGTTACCATCAGTTTTCATTGTTATCCAATGATTTTATTCAAATGATATGAAGTACTCTAGATGTCAATACGGAAGTATTTTTATTTTTATTCTCTAACGCATACTCTCTCGAGATTTTACATGTTTTCAACCCCGCCCCCCTTTCAGCCCTGTACCGCAGTCATTGAAAGTCGAGGAAAGCCTCATTCCAGGAAAATCTGCCCAAGGTACAGTCGTCTCTTACGAGACTACCGCTCGTACGAGCGAAACGGTAAAATCAGAGCTTTCAAATTGTTGTGCCCTTCTCCACCCACCTCCAAGCCTTCTATGTGCAGACCCTCCTGCTCTAACCTCACAGCCACTACCGTCGGTCAGTACGGAAGTATTTTCAACTTTCCGATAAGGAGTTATTGTAGTGAAAATCAAATCTCTGCAGAGAGGCAGAGGAAGAACCGAATTATATGTTTTAGAACTGTCTAGAATTCAGAACGATTTCAAATAGGTGTATGTGCGGACGGCTGTGGTTAGACTTTTTGACAACGATCTTCTCTACTTCAATCGATGCATCTTTATGAGAACTAAAGAGCTGATTGAATTCTGAATGAATTTGATCGGTTTCATTGATTGAACGGTTTGCCGCGGTAAAACACTTACGAGTACCGAAGTCTGAAGGACAAAGGTTTTCGGACAAAATAAATTTATTCAAAAATAAATGCTATAATTTGTATATTTTCAACCAACACCAAATAATTTATTTGCAGATAAATCAAACGTCTAATTTGAGTCAATACGATAGAGAAAATTGTAATCGCTTCAGCGCAAAATTGAACTTACAGTTGGAATTGAAAGAAACTCACAACGGTTCATGGTTGAAGTTGAACTGTTGGAATTCTAGTGGATGTTGCTGGCGATGTAGATGACTCTTGTTGCGCAATCACGTATGAAAAAAGTGTATAGGAAGTTCCTATAGGAAAATTGTATAGCGAAGCGTATACATCTGCGTATATGGAATCCGGATATTTCCTATACGAATGAGATTTGCTGTGTTTCTATACGCAAATTAGATTTTATTCGTATAGAAATAAATCATGTAAACTCTAATTTGCGTATAGAAACACAACAAATTCCAATCGTATAGGAAATATCCGAATTCCATATACGCAGATGTATACGTTTCGCTATACGCTTTTCCCATAGGAATGTCCTATAGGAACTTCCTATACACTTTTTTCTTACGTGATTGGTCTGATGCAGGATATTGGATCCTGATAGATGCAGCTTAGAATGCTCGAACGATGGTTGTTGGTTCATCGTAGAATGACTGAAACGTTTCTTCTTGAAAATGCTTCTATTTTACTTCAAACTACAGTGAAACCTCCATTATTTCCACCTCCAATATATTCCACTGCCCCTCAACGGATGAGAAAGAGCGTCCCCCACTCTCAACCATTTTTCGTTGTCTTTCTTCCATCTATAGCTATCTCTGTTCTTCTGCGCATGCAGAGACATGTGCGGAATGGCAAAGACACATATAGACCAAAAAGAGTCAACAATAATAATGTTGCGGTTGAAGAGAGAGCGACGTATCGTCTTCTCTCACTCTCGCACTGGCGGAGTGGGGGCCACAGAAACCGAGTCGGAACCTCTATTATTTTCCAAATTTGAGTCTCGCGCGTGGAAAATAATAGAGGTTTTACTGTAAAGACTTGAACTTTACTCCGAAAGTATGAATACTTTAGTTTATCGATTAGATTTTGAGCAGAGTAAGATTCTCGATAGAAGAATAGTTGCTGGAGATGTTAACTTGAACAGAGTAACACTCCTGAGTGCGTACTTGTTATTGCAGGCACTGATTCTTCTGTAGATCACTTTTTATAAAGAAAACAAGCAGGAATATCCTCGCAATTTTTTGAGATATTTAAAAAAAAAAGCTTCACTTCTATAAAAATCATTCTACCCCGGTCTCCTCTGTCAATCTTCTTAGTGGCAAATCAAGCATGAAGTTTGGAAAATTGATACTACACTGAGAGAGAAAATTTCTAGTCTCAAAGAGATGTATTTTGTACAAGTAAATATACTAAATTTCTACAGATATAGATTGTGACGTAATTCCTGAGCCTAACGGTAAGCTCAGCAATTAAGCACGCTTGAAAAGCACCCAATAGCCAAAAACAAAATTCAAAACAAAACCAAAATACAAATGGACGCCAGGATGTATCTCAACATCCGATCAATTTTAAATTGATCTAAACACAACAAATAAAAAATCAGAATCAAATCATTTGAATCAAAACTCCAATACTCCCTTATTCAGCACGAACTAGTTCAGTCTTCACTCAAGGTCGCTGTTGTGGGTTTGAATAAGGAGTGTAAATAATTCCAAACAAAACAATTTAGGGGATAAAATAAAAATTTTTATAATGAAACAAGCAAGAGTTCGACCCTTTGTGCGTTATTTGCAAACCCCACTCTTTGTGTGAAATTTAATATTTTGCCAATTCGATTGGCAAAATGCTTCCGAATGGAATTTTACCCATAATCAATCGAATCTCTATAAAAATGAATATCTTTTCAATCGCTCAAAAAATAACATTATTCTAGCAAGAAATACGCACTTATAGATCCCTACAAATTTCAGCTCAAAATAATCGATTAAATTGCAATAATATCACATGTCAAGTGATCACAAAATTCAGATCCTATGATGGAACACAAAAATTGACGTTCGCGTTCCAAATAGGATTTCTATTCTTTCTGATTGTCGTCAGGATGAAAAGGTACTCATTTTGTAGAAAAAATTGTCTACTTTCGAATGGTGAAATAAAAAATAGTAGTGTTCTTAGGGAGAAAGCTAAGAAAAACCGTGATTTTTGAAAAAACTAATTTATCGAACATCCTTACAAGAGACTTCTTCTGAAAAATCTGAAATTATCACCATTTGTGGGGCTCATTGAGATGAATCTTTTAAGCTGAACTTGGATGTAATCGCTTGCATAGTTTTCGAGATATAACCTCTTTTCATAAAATGGGTTTTGGCCAATATCTCAGAAACTACTGGAGCTATTTCGCCCAATTTCAATACCAAACTTTTCGCTTTTTAGATGCACAAACTGGCGAAATTTGAAGTCTCTAATTCAAATAGTTTTTGAGCTATCGTGTATAGTAAATTCAGGATGAAAAACACTGTAATTGATATTATCTGCAAACGAAAAATCTGAGCAAAATTTACCCCGAGTGAAAATTGTGAGTTCAAATGAGATGTATTTCATCGCTGAGTGTGGGGGCTGCGAATCAATTTTTCGCGGAGGAAAGTCGAAAAAATGATTTTTCAAAAATTTGAGTTTTCTCGAAAAGTACTCAACCGATTTCGCTCAAATTTCACTGACAGCAATTTGCATGGGGAGGGAAAGTACTGTTAAATTTTCAGCTCACTAAGAATTACCGTTGCTGAGCAATGAGCTGATATCTGTCACACATACACACACACACACCCACACACACACACACACATACAGACATTTTTTTAAAATGTCATTTTTCGACGTTTTGGATCATTCTGAGTCATATTCCGATGAAATCTCGAAATCGAAAAAAATCGCGTTTACAATGCTTCCATTCAGAAGCAAAAAGTGGGAATTTATCTCTTTCCCTTTTTCTTTATTTTCCTAAATCCGCCCGCGTTTCTGTTGACATGCTGATCCTAATTCAGGTAAACTAGGGATTAGTCGAGTTTTTTGTTTTGACTAATTCTGCCGCCTCGAAATTGAGAAAAAAAATGAGAAATTAGAGGTAAAAATGAATTTTAAGTCTGGCACGTGCCTGCCCCCTCTTTGGTGTTCCGCCTCATAGGTGTTTCTTAGATGCACCGACATCTTTTTTCTCTCTCTCTCTCCTAGCCACACTGCCTTATATTACTCTATTTGAGTGTGTTGAACTCGGCATGTCAATGTTTTTTATTATTCCCATTATAATGACTCCGGTCAATCATAATTTCTAGGGTTTTTAGAAGTTCACCAATTTCAGGGCTCGCTATAGTAGAAATGACTCTCCCTCTTTCTCCTCCCTAAAACCGATTGGCGTTTGCCCTATCATACCTAAAGAAGTCCCACTTCAAGAAGTAATGAATCAAAGAGTGTAGCGTGCCAGCCACAATATACAAAACATTGGAGCCAGCGAGGAGGAGCGTAAGATGATATTCATGACTGAGTGCAGCAAGCGAGCAGCTACGACTCCACATTGTTTTCTTGATGGATAAGAATTTGTCTGCAGTGCTATTATTATGCATTTATACCTTACTCTACGCATTTCTTCATAGTCGATTATTATTTTATTTTAAGAATCAATCGATTTTCACATAGTCAATAAGATGATAGCATATTACTACTTGATTATCAATATTTGAGCATATCGCAAATCGATCATTTAAAAAAATCAACGTTTCAGAGAACTTGAAAAATATTAATCCAGCTCTTCAAACCATCCTCCATTGGATTAAGGTTTCCTTCATAAGACCCCAATTTGAATTTTCTGATACATGAACCCCAATCTAAATGAATCGATGGATTTTATGATGATTTTTCAATGGAATTTTCGGTAATTCCGTAGTATAGCTCTGCCAACTGAAAATTAGTGTTTTTAATGTTTTCTTTCAATTTTTTTTCGTCCACCGTGCTCAGTGCACCTATTCTAGGCTTGCATTGAGTTCGATTTTTGAAAATTTTCATTTTATAATTTTTTCTGCAAAATAAGTTGGGTTGTTAATTTTGATTCAAAAAACTTGAATTAATTCATAGTTTCCAGCAACTCAATGAATATAACATTCAAACTTTATTGAAATTTTATTTCAGTCATATGGAAAAAAAAATAAATTCAATAGAGTAGAGTTTAATGTTCAGATTGAGTGAGAGGAGAGGGGGCAAGGTGAGAGGTGAGGCAGTCATGAAATAATCGATTTCTTCCTGACAAAGACAGTTGGTGTGAAAACACAATGATAAACAGAGACCAATGGTCTTAAGAAAACGGCAAATTTGGTAATTCAACTACATGAGCCTTTTATAGGCCAGTTTGATTTTCGTTGTCTGCAGTGAAACATCAAAACTGTGTGTTTTGTATTAAAAGCTAGTTGCCACCACTGTTGGTGATTTTTCTTCGACAATACAGATTTCAGATGAGTATTTCGAAGTTCTTATTTAATCCGTATTAAATTTATTGAGGTGTTTTTTCGTCGTTTTCTTCGTTTCAATTTGTATGTGGCATTTTTTGATTGATTTGTTCCACGGATGTGTGCAAGTTTTTGACAAAAGAAAAAAAAGTACAATTAGAAAAAAGCACAATGTGCACATAGTACTTGTTTTCGTATTAATTGAAAATCAAAATTTTTATGTCCAATGGAGGTGGGCGGAGTTTTGTCAAGAAAATCTTCATCCAAAATGCCGAGTGTCGTTTATAGGATAGGTCGTGATAGGTTCTTTATGAGGCCTAAACACCACTACGTCGTCGTCATGGCCTCGGGTTACGCAAAACGTGGTGATAATCTCAATTACATCAATTGGTTTTTTTTTTGGTTCAATTGGTTCGTGACTTCCAACAAAAGTTCGTTGTTTTTGGTAAAAATTTAATTAGGAATTGGTTCGTCTGCCGAGAAATCTTGTCACAGACCTCTGCTACAACAAAACACATCAATTTAATTCAAAAATTTGGTAAAATTATTGAAAAATTTTATAACATTCGGCAGAGTGAAACTGATGAATTACCCAATTTTTCAATGCATCTAGATGATTCTAAGAATATATTTTCTTCACTTTCAATAGAAAACATAAATTCAAAATAACAGATGTATTTCTAATGATTAAAACTTCTTATGTTCCAGCACTCCAACTTCCGATGGACATGGAGGTAAAACGCAATTTACATCAGATGGCTATCAAAATCGCAATACCAATCGAGTATCCAGAATCGCTGATCGAGTCACGTTATCGTGAGAAGCGAAGCAGAAGGAAACGTTGTGAATGTACCTCGTTTACGTAGTTTCAAGACAGTGAGAAACTGAAAGTAGAACGACCAAACCAGCTCGTATTATTCTAACACAGAACATTGATACTCACATAAAATGGGTCTTCTCACAGGTTACTCATTCCCTTCCTCAACATAACTACTCACGGTTCACTACATTCAGCTAGAGACTGGACACAGTGCAGTAAGGAACAACGTATTATCACAGCTCATGTAACTTTCACTGTTTTCTCGCCCCAATTTAAACCACCAGCTTTGATGTGGTCATTATGTGCGAGTACAATAATGAAGTTCATTACTTCGTTTCTAACAACTCACGAGAGAAATTGAGTTCTTAAGAAATGGAGAAATTAAATTTTAGCAATGACGCCTGATGCGATGACGAAAACTTGCAGAATATTGATGAAAGTTACCGGAACAATTTGCAGTCTTATTGAATTTGAAAAATGAAGAAGAAGGATACTTACAGACAGCAACTATACTTTAGGTTAATAACAAATATTATCCAGTGCCATGACGGATACTGTTGAAAGTAGCACAATATCACATTCAAATGAGCAGTACTGTCACGAATCAATCAGCTAGCTCTGGATGCTGGAACATGACCATTTGGAAGTAATGTCTGGACAAATGATAATAAGTGTAGATTAGTCGAATGAAGAAGAGGAGGCAAGCCATGTTAACACTCGAGAACAATATTATAACGTGGACAAGCCGAATTACGGCAGTGCTCCACCAGGTATCTTGCAATGGTACTAGTTTACTAGGTTGCGTTGAACAGTGCGGTCTCATCTCAGTTGAATGGGATCATTTGTGTATGGTTGAGAAACACATCAATGTTACCAGTTATGAACTAAATGATGCTAATGCAAGTATGGTATATACTTCGTTATTCTGCAGACCTTGTGATTATTCCACTTGCGGACTCAATTTGTCACTTGTTTTCAATAGTCTAGAGACTATTGAGGGAACATTTCTCTCAAGATTTTCCAGACTGCGGGATTGCAATTCTACATTTATGACAGATGTAAGTAGAAACTTTCGAATTATCAAATTTTCAAAATTCCGAATATTCACGTTATTCAGGCAGTATTCTATTTTGAATGGTTGAAAAAAAAACAATTCCTATGAATTTTTATGAGATTATCAGAAAAAAATATCTATAGATTATTTTTTTAATGAGTTATTTAATTTGTAGTTTAAGAGTTATTTAATTTGAAACAGAATTATTTTTTCTCAGATAAAAAAATTAGGTTTACCTTTCAAATTTGTTCGTTCATTGCCAATAAAGAGTTTATTATTGATTGAACCTGAGAGGAAGAGATTATATATAACTATATATAATTATATATAATTATACATATTTCCATAAAATTATATATAATGATGTGGGCCATTTTCTATATTATTATATTTTTTCCTTTCCTGAGGTATAGGCTGGAGACCGAGTCCTTATTCGACAATTTTTCATACGCAATGGAAATTTTCAGAGGAAAGAAAATATAGAAAAAGTGCGTCCGAGTGAAATCGAACCCGGGATCTTTGTGATTTCAATTCGTTGGTCTTCCTAGTGCGCCACCGGGATTCATATGATAATAGTAAAATTCTAATCCTCATAACCTTTTTTCGGTTCTTCCTCTTGGGCTGATATAAATAAATCGAAGCAGTTTGATTATGGGTCCCTGGGGGCGTTTAGTGTTTAGGCAGAAACAAGATGGATAGATTTATTATTTTAATTATTCTTCCAGAATGTCTCCGGAATCAAGCGAGATACCGCGATTCTATTTGAACTCTTCTTCATGGAGATTTTCAAGAACTACAAAAGAGTATGAAAGTGACATTGCACTATCTCGCTCAACTTCCGAGATATTCTCAAAAAAGTAATTACAAAAAATGGAACTTTTCCTATTTTCAAATAGGATCGACGTATTTCGCTTGATTCTGAAGATATTCTCAGAAAATCATGGGAATCAAAAATCTATCTGGTATGACTCTATTTTTTATCACTTGTTATCACTGAATATCTTGGAGATTAATCAATACAGCGCGATTCTCTTTCCGTTCTTTCTTATAGAAAATCTCAAGAACTACAAAAGAGTCTGGAATTAACAATGGCGGATCTCTTCTCATTTTCCAGATGTACTCAAAAAACGAATGAAGAGAAAATGAGAATTCTCATAATTTATTTCTTCACCCTTGAAACGCGATTTGAGAATTAATGACAAGATTATTCCATTGCGCATTGATAGCAGAAGGTCGTATGTCCTGCACTTATGACCTTTTGCCACGGGAATGCCCCCGGGCTGCACATTGCCCCAACGTTTCACGTTGTCCCACCCTCTCCTTTGAATACATAACTGTTCAAATTCATATATAATTCTATGGGATTATATATAATGCTATTCAATTGTATATTATTGTTGTGATAACTTCGGACATGATTTTTGATATTATATATAAATATATATGATCATATATTTATTTATTCCTTGCTTATATATAATTATATATAATTGAATACAATTATATATATATTCTAGATAAATCATATATAATTCTATAGAATTATATATAATCTTTTCCCCCGGGAGTTTATTAACTCCAGAAAAATATCCTCAGCGAAAAAATTAAGGGAACAGTAAATTTTCTCAGTTTTTTGCGTGATTTTCAAATAGCTGTAACTTCGCCGAAAATCATCGTATCAGGATTTTAAAAAAATGGTTGGAAAGCTTGGAGTTTCCACTCTTGAAATCTGAAGATGGGATTTTTTTTTGACCAGCCGTTATAACGAAATAAGAAGATTCAAAGCGGGAATTTTTTTTTTCCTTTTTTTTCATTTCTTCAAACTGTTTGACGGGCTTCAAAAAAATTTTTTCGACGCGACCCTTATCACGATCGTGTAGCCTGGCCTTCCAGCTTCAATTCTTTTTTTTTTTCTTACGACCATTTGTGGCTGAGATATCGTCAGTTGAATCAAAAAACACCCTCTCGTCTTTAATCGTCGATATCTCAGGAACTACTGATCGCACAGCGAGCGGATGATGAGATTTGTAAACTTGAATAAATTTTTTGTAAGGTTCTTGCACTGCTTCATTGAGAAAAAATTTTCTTCCACTTTTAAAATTGGTTCGAAAAAGTACCGAGATATGAATTTTTTTTTTTTTGAAAATTGCCCTGAATTTCGCGGATTTTGTAAAAGCTGCGAATGTTTCAACGTTTTTCTTTAGTTTACTGTGTGCCGAAACACCCCCTGAGCTTTCAAGCCAATCGGCTGGACTGTTTTTTTTCCCGAATGAATAAAGTTACAACAAAAATTAAAGGAACACTGTTTTGTTCCTTAAACACCAATTATTTATTTATTTATTCATTTCTTTGTTCCAAGACCGAACAGCCGAAGCCAATAATAGGGTCAAAAATATAACCATTGTACAAAGATTCGCAGGCAATTTTCATTATACATTTTTTTTTTATTTAAGGCACTGAAACCTTTAAGGTTTATCTGCCAAGATTCATTATACATTAAAACAAAAGAAAAAAAAATCAGGTTGCTTAATTTGCAACATAAATTATTTACATTATTTTCATTACAAACAAAACAAGGTATATACATTCATTCCATCATTCGGTGTTCTCATCTCATACTCTTAACGTAGGTAATTGCAGTCTCGTTGATACATTGTAGCGATGATGGCATCAGGTCAACAGTTTCACCGAATCGCAGAAACATTTCATTAATTGCATTACATGTGCCATAGAGAGGGGAGGCCAGCACTAGGTTCGAATTCGAGAATGGCAAATAGAATATCGCTCGGTGACGCGAGGAACGAGTCGGTGCCCTGAATGGGAGCAAAGCCAAGAAACCCGGACAATCTACATTACCTCTGATCACCTTGATTAAGAAGATAATGGCTGTAACCTCCCGTCTCTCACGCAGACTCAGTACTCCAAATCTATCACATAACGCATCATTATCTGCTCCCTTCTAGGGTAGACACCACACTCCTTCCAGGCCAAGAACTCCAGGAATCTTCTCTGGACCGCCTCAATCTTCCCAATCAATTAATGATGATGAGGGCCGAAATTGTTTTTTCTTCTTTATTTCTTCGTAATTTTCTGTGCAAAATTTGTTCAGTCTCATCGAAAAAGAAAACGATGAAAAAATCGATTTTTTGCAAAAATCAACAAAAAATTCGATGTTTTTTTTTTAACAACATAAAATCGAAAGGTTTTCGTTGAAAACACACCTGAAAAAATCGGAAAAAAAATTTAATTAAATAAAACGCCAGAATCAGATTTGACTTGGAGAGATAGTGACTCAGAAATTTTTTTTTTAATAATAAATTTTTTTTTCGATTTTTTTCGGTTATAGAATGAAAAACGTTTTTTTTTTTATTATAAAGTCGAAAAAAAAATTTATTGTTGAAAAAAAATTTCTGACTCACCATCTCTCCAAGTCAAATGCGATTCTGGCGTTTTTTTCAATTAAAATTTTGTTTTTTAGATTTTTTCATGGGTTTTTTCGAAGGGAACTTTTTGATTGTTTTGTTGATTAAAAAAAAGAATCGTTTAGTGATTTTTGCAGAAATAAATCGAATTTTTTGTTGATTTTCGCAAAAAAAAACGATTTTTTCATTGTTTTTGTTCGATGAGATTGAACAAATTTTAGACAAAAAATAACGAAGAAATAACGGAGGACAAACATTTTCGGCCCTCATCATCATTAATTGGTGTTTAAGGGAAAAAAAGTGTTCCTTTCATTTTTGTTGGAACTTTGTTCATTCGAGAAAAAAACGGTCCAGCCGATTGGCTCGAAAACTCAGGGGGTGTTTCAGCACCGGGTAAACTGCAGAAAAACGTTAAAACATTCGCGGCTTTCACAAAATTCGCGAAATTCAGGGCAATTTTCAAAAAGAAGAAAATTGTCATTTTTCGATCCTTTTTTGAACCAATTTTAAAAGTGGAAGAAAATTTTTCTTCATTGAAGCCGTCCAAGGGCGCTACAGGAAATTTATTCAAGTTTACGAATCTCATCATCCGCTCGCTGTGCAATCAGTAGTTCCTGAGATATCGACGATTGAAGACGAAAGGGTGTTTTTTGATTCAATTGACAGTATTGCAGCAACAAATGGTCGTAAGAAAGAAAAAAAAAGAATTGAAGCTGAAAGGCCAGGCCACGCGATGGTGATAAGGGTTGCGTCGAAAAAATTTTCTTGAAGCCCGTGGAACAATTTGAAAAAATGGAAAACAACTAAAAACAATTTCCCGCTTTCAACTCTCTTATCTCGTTATAAGGGCTCGTCAAAATAAATTTCCATCTTCAGATTTCAAGAGTAAAAACTTCAAGCTATCCAACCATTTCTTTAAAATCCTGATACGATGATTCTGCTGAGTGTATGAGTTTTTGAATATCAATTGTTTTACTTTAAATGAAGGAGGTTTTTTTTAATAGAATCGTTATGTTATATGTGAAATTTTATTATAAAAACCCGATCAAAGTATTTAAATACATCTATGGGAACAGTATACAAATTAATTATACGAACACACGTCAATAGTATAATTATTAGTTCGCACAATGTGTGAATGTTTTCGACAGAAGTAATAATATTAAATGAAATTATAAAAATAATGACGATTCCTAAACAATAAATCCACAGAATTTCGTCTCATGATTATCATCAAATTCTAATATTTTCGCTAAAAAAATTATCATTTGTATTTTTAATCATTCAAATGTCTTGAAGTAATAGTTTGTATACGCAACAACACGAATAAATTTTAATTCTTCTTTTCTTCTTCTTTTATCAAATAATTTTGATTGTTTCAAATGATTCTGTATGTCTCATTGGTAGGAGGTCCAAGACATTTATTCTTTTTTTGTCATTATTGGCACCAAGCTGAGAAATATCGGCTTGAGCCAAGAAAAGATTGACTTTAAATCCTGGCACTACTTTATTGATAAAGTAGAAAATCGATTTGTTACAGTTTTTTTCCTTATCTTGGCATACTCTATATCGTATAGAGACATGAATGTCTGTATGAATAGTCTCTTTCTAAATATTCTCGCATTAATTGGTTCTTCCTTCCAATTCCTTCTTTTTTACCGCTTGAACACAGAATTTGATTACCACTAAGTGTTTGGAAACTCAGATACTTAAGAATGGACGAAATGTGGATGGTGAAACACGATGGAAAATTAATTGTTGAGACACTAGTAATTCATGCACGTGGAAAACCCTTTTATTAACGGCGAAAAACCAGTGGTCAAATGATGTTAAATACAAAGATCACTATACATAAAACACGTTGATTATCACTAATAGTTGAATGTTCTAATTGTTGAGAGACCGCTGCTTAGCCGCCTCAATTCCACCATTGGAATTGTGTCGTCGAGACTTCATCGAGCTTTCTGTTGGATGTCTTTTGGGCTACTGACTCTTGGATCACAGTGGGTCCAAAAGAGAGGGGGGGGGGGGGGTAAAAAGTTGCCTTATCGCTCTCATGGTGTCAGAGCATCAAACCACCGATGATTGACGATTTCCCTCGAAATTGCCCCATTCAATTTTGGACAATAAGATCATTAAGACGCTTTTTACAAACACATTATAATCATGCGTATAGTTTTTCTCCAATTCAACAAATTCTTTTATTCAACGATATGTACTGTATGAATCTATTCAATTTCCCAAGGGCCATGTTTGGAATTTTTCGATGAAAGATTCAAAATTTTCACTGGAAGATTCAAACAAATTATGATTAGTTTTGCCATAATGGAGGAAATTACTTTGCCGAGAAAATATCAAATAATCATGATGAATTATATACATAGTTCAAGAATGGCGAATTCCACATCACAAAAAGATAACGAGCTTTGAATTCTCAGAGCTTGTATCTGGAACCCTCAAGGAGAATCTCATTACTTTATTGGATAAGAATCATGAATTAGTAGCGATGTTCTACTTATTAATATGAGGATAGCACCCAGAGTTTATTCAATATCATTATTAGCTTAGTAACTAACGTATCACTATGATTGAAAAAGTCATAACTTTTCGTTATGATGTCAATAAAACTAAGAATCATCAGGTAAAGCTCCTCAAATTATGTGCTCTGGTCATTGCTCAACTGACGTCTAATTTTTTTTATTAACTATTTGATTGTAATTGCGTTTGCCAGCTTGTGCATGTGGAAATAATATTCAAGGCTTGTTCACTATCGTCATTAGCTTAATATTTTTATTCCTAAGAAAATTTACAAATCTACCTAAGCCTAATGGTAAGTCTCCTCGTTGAACCACTTGAGGGATATGGTTCAGAGTTTCGTCGATAATTATTGGTCTTCCCATGTCCTGGAATAATACCATATGGTCCAAAATGGAATATAGCTGCAGGGGCACCGGTGGAAGCATTCTGAGGAACTTTCATCACTGATTGCTTTCTCGCCGTTGTAGTTCTACTTGCATGAGGTTTGACCACAGGTGGTATGTCGTAGGTCCGTTTCTTTTCTCTCCTCAAATGGCGTCTGGCAGTGATTCTGAGAGAAGAATCACCACGACTAACATCGCGCCATCTTTGGGATACTTGGACAGCACTCAAGAGTGACTGCGGATCCAGTGACCTGAAAATAATACTCACTACTTCCACTGGTAAACTTGCAGCTGGATCCAGTTTAGTTTCATTATGATGGCAGAAACTCATGATTTTTCTGAACAGTTCCATGTTGCTGATACTTGAGAAAGTAGCTGAATGACCTTCGCTACTTGGAGTAGCCCTTCATATACCTGCTAACGAGGAGTGTGGGGAGGGGAGAGTAAGGGAGGGGAGAGCGCGTCGACCGATCAGAGAGCTTCTCCCCCTCCACTCTGCCACTTCCCCTCCACCTACTAACTACCTCCGCCTTCTAAATGCACTTGCGATCGAATTTACCAACCTATTCAATTAGTCTATTTTAACTCACAATTCCAAAGCAGTATGATCTCATGGTAAACTCGAACTATTATGAAGAATAGGTACTGAAATTGCGAAATGGAGTGATCGGAGAAATGAAGTATTCGAATTCCGTAATTTTGTTGACTGAATTACTGATATAATGAATCTTTTACTGGAGAACTGGATATTTATAGAAAATAGTGTTGAGAATCTGGAGTCTGCTTGAAATTTCATGACAGAATCATGCAATTTGGTATGGAAAAGGTTTTTTGTGTTTGGAAGCTTTCAATCCGCGAAAAATGAACGAACTTGGGATTCGTTGCATTTATCGATAAGTTTCAAGGAGAATCAAAAATCATTTTCATTTCTCACAGATGTGAAAGTGTTGGAAAGACTTTGACAGTGAAAGAGAGAGAAATTTTTCAGGAACTGTTCATTGTTTCTTATCATTATTGTCAGAAAAATAAACTGGAATTGAATTAGCTCAATTCAATAATGAACGTAAATTAGCTGGAATTGATATTCGGGAATCATCCATTGTCATCGTTCGCTTACCAGAAAGCGTTCATGGAATAGGAATTCTGAATCAATCATGAAAAACTTCAGAAATTGGCCAATTAATTTTCGGATTATCTGCGAAATTTTGAAGAAAAAACGTGAATCAAATTATTAGAATTTTGTATTCAAAGTGACCTCTTATGTATCAATATTAAGGCGTTTACCGCTCATAGCTCTAAAGTGCCAAACTAGTATTGAATTCTCGATATCTATTTTACTTGATTCGGAAACAGTCAATGTACAAAATTTGATAGAATTCCACTGAGTCAGTTTTCGATAACTGGAAGAAAAAATGGAATGAATAGAGATGTCCTGTAAGACACTTCTGAGGCTAGTAGGAAAGTTGAGTGATTGGGCATTTGCCATTTTCATGAAATTATCAATTGATCAACTATGATATAGTGATATAGATGAGTCGGCTTATCAATTACTTTCCTCTTCAACTCTTCATACGAATTCGTTTTTCTTTCAGAAAGATCTTCATAAAATTTCGTTCATCGTATAAACGACAGTTTCTATTCAAGTATCCTCGCACTAAATTGTTTTTTGCCCATTCAACAATTCCGTCTGTATGGGTTATTGCATAATGGAAGCGATGCAGCCGTAATTCTCAATTCAATCAATTATTACGTTCAGATATGAATTTAAAAAATTATTTTTCTTCATCTAACTCTTTTTCATTGCTTCATCACAGAATTCAATTACATAGAGATATTATGATTATATGCATTGTTTTATTTTGATTCAGAGAGTTGGGTTGATGAATCAGCTTGTTGAATCCGGGAGAGCTACTGCTATAGTGTCGAGTGATATTACCAATTTTCCATAGAATTACTACATGCAGAAGGACTCCATTGTTGGGAAAAGAACAGGAATACCTGACGGCAAGAAACGTGTCCTCTATTTAAACATAACCCATTCACGAGTACTGTGTTGTAATCATTTCAAATCTGGCGACAATGGTCTCCAACAGTGTGATTTCTGAGATGCATCTCAGTGTGATTTTGTCACTGGAGTTTATTCAAGTTTAAAATATATTACAATTTTGTATGGTTGAACATGACACTCCCTCCAGTGTGTGCGACAGCAGTTTCTTTTCATGTCCCTCAGGAGTACCGATTTTGCATTCGTTCACTCATCACTATTGTACTGAACCTGGGATGCATCTTAGAAATTATTTATTTCGGTTTCAACAATGAAAAAAATTCTCCCTCGAAAAATTTATTAATTATATCATATATATTAAATATACCATTCAGGATAGTATGAAACAATTTTGTTGATCACTTTCATGGAATTTCGATACCACTTCATCCAGTTCATCGATGGTTTTTCTATTCAACAATAGTGTATGAATCTATTCAATTTCCCGAGGGCCCGGCTTGGAATTCTTCGATAAAAGATTCAAAAATTTCGGTAAATATTTCCGAGTAAAATATCCCGATTCTCACTAGAAGATTTCCAAAAATTAGTATTTTTTTCTCTCAAAGAAGAAGATGATTTGGCCCAGAAAAAGCTGAATAATTTTGATAAAATGTCTAAAACTGAACTTCTCTAATTTCATAATATTGCGCCGAAATTTCAGGCATAGAAACTGCATTGAAAATGAAAAGCAGTTCAAATTTCTGAAAAACGCCTCGAGAGAATCACGACTTTTGAATTCTCAGAACTTGTATCTGGAATCCTCAAAGAGAATCACTTTATTGAATAATAATTATGAATTATTGGTGATTTTCTACTTGTTAAAATGAGGATAACACCCAGAGGTTATTCAATATCATTATGATTTTATTAACTAATGTAACACTATTGATGAAAAAGTCATTGCTTTCAGTTATAATGGCATTAAAACAGGTAAAAGCATCAGGTAAAGCTCCACAAATAGTGTGCTCCGGTCATTGCTCAACTAATGTTTAATGTCTTTTATTTACTACTTAACCGTAATTGCATTTTCCAACTTGTTGATGTAAAAATAATATTCAAGGCTTATTCACCATTGTCATTAGATTAATATTGTTATACTTAAAAATATTCACAAGACTATCTCAGCCTAATAGTAAGTCTCCCCTTTGAACCACTTGAGAGACGTGGTTCAGAGTTTCGTCTATGGATATTGTTCTTCAAATGTCCTGAAGAGATACCAGAAGGTCCGAAATGGAATACCGCTGCAGGAGCACTGGTGAAAGCATTTTGAGGAACCCCCATCACTAATTGCTTTCTCACAATTGTAGTTCTACCTACACGAGACTTGACCACAGATGGTATATTGTATGTCTGTCTCTTGTCTCTCCTCAAATGGCGTCTGGCGGTGGTTCTGAGAAAAGAATCACCACGACAAGCATCGAGCCATCCTTGGGATACTTGGACAGCGTTCAAGAGTGACTTCGGATCCAGTGACCTAAAAATAATACTCACTACTTCCACTGGTAAATTTGCAACTGGATCCAGCTTAATTTCACTATGGCGGAAGAAGCTCATGAGTTTTCTGAATAGTTCCATGTTGCTGATACTTGAGAAAGTAGCTGAATGACCTTCGCTATTGGAATCAGCCGTTTATATACCTGCTAACGAGGGGTGTAGGGAGGGGGGGAGCATGTTGACCAATCAGAGAACGCCCTCCCCCTCCCTCCAACCATTTCCCCCTCCCCCTACCCATCCCTTTCACCTTCATCTAAATGAACTTTTGACCGAATTTACTAACCTATTCGATTGGTCTATTTCAAATCACAATTGCAAAGTAGTGGAAAAACCGGCAATGCTCGACTTTACTCTCTAGAAATTTCCGAATATAGACGAACTTATAGTAAACTTGAATTATTATTGAGAATCGGTGCTGAAATCGCAAAATGAAGTCGTTGAACTAGAAAAAAAGGGCGTAAGTGCCATTAACAGAAGGGCGTAATTTTTTTTTCTCCGCTCCATCGATTATGCTCGACTTCACCGATCATTCGGAGCATTTTTTTTTCTTAAATAACAAACAGGCGTATCTCCAATTATTAATATGAAAAGGGCGTATCTTCCTGACATACGCCCTTTTGTTATTCTCAATTTCGCGATCCTGCTATATAGTTTATAATAACAAGAGGGTGTATGTTTTGCACATACGCTTTTTTGTTATTAATTTTATTCTCAGTCGCGTGATCGTACTATATAATTTATAATAACAAAAGGGTGTATTTTCAATAAATACGCCCTTCTGCCTTTAGTTCTTTTCATTCCAACCATTATGCAGAAAATACTGAATGGCAAAAGGGCGTATCTTTTGCATATACGCCCATTTGTTTTCAATTATTTTTCTTAACTATGAATTCCTTTTGAGGCAATCATAATAACAAAAGGGCTCATGTCCATGGTATAAATTCTAAATGAAATAATGGAATGAAATCAATGATACTTCATTTTTTGACAGAACGTTCAATTTTAATTATTATCAATAATTTAAATAATTGCATCAGATTTTTATAAAACACGGATATTCATTTTTTCAATGAATCACGAGAACTTTTGAATACGCCCTTTTGTTATTATATCTTGTCAAAATTAATTGGAAATCGTTAGGAATGAGTAAAATCAAAAGAAATTTCATGAAAATTTCAGACAAATACCGCAAAATTCTGAAAAATCTCAAATATTTGAATAAAACTTATTTTCTTCTTTTTTGAGTTTCAAAGAGAATCAAAAATTATTCTCATTTTCCTCATCTGTGAAAGATTCGGGAAGACTTCAAGAGTGAAAGAGAGGGATTCTCCTGGAACTGTTCATTGTTTCTCATCATTATTATTAGAGAAATATGCTGGGGATGAATTAGCTCAATTCAATAATGAACATGAACTATTTCTATAATAGTATTTGAAAGTTATCCATTGCCATCGTTTGCTTGCCAGGGGGCATCCATGAGATAGGAATTCCAAATCAATCATGGAAAAATTCTCAGTAATTGGCGGATCAACCTTCAAATTATCTGTGAGATTTCGAGGAAGATACGTAAACCGATTATGAGTAATTAATTATTGGAATTGTCTATCTGAAGTGAACTCTTATGTATCGATATCAATGCGTTCCACCACTCATAGCTCTTAAATGCAGTACTCGTATTGAATTTTCGATATCTACATTACTTGATCCAACAACAATCAATCCACAAATTTGATAAACTTTCACCGAATCAGTTTTTAATAACTGGAAGAAGGGAAGAAATGGATAGGGATGTCCTGTAAGACACCTCCGAGGCTAGTAGGTGAGCTGAGTAATTGGGCATTTGATATTTCCATGAAATTATTAATTAATTAATTATGATGTAATGATATAGAGGAATTGGCGTATGAATACTGTCTTCTTCATGCTTTTCATATGAATTTGCTTTTTTTGTCAGAAAGATCATGGTGAGATTTCGTTCATCGTATGAATGATAGTCTGCATTCAAATGTTCTTACACTAACTTGATTTTTATTCATTCAAGAATTTCAGCTGTATCGGTCATTGCAGAATAAAAGTGATGCAGCCAAAATTCTTGATTCAATTGATTATGACGTTCAGATATGAATTACAAAATTCATTTTTCTTCAACTAATTCTCGTTTACTACTTCATTACAGAATCCCATATATTACAAATTTGTGTAATTGAATCTGATATTCCCTCCAATGTCAGTCCGACATTGTGAAATAAATTCCATCTATGCTGCCGAAGTTTCTTTCCATGTCCCTTAGGAGTGCCTATTTTGTATTCGTTCACTCATCACCATTGTACTAAACCTGGGATGAATCTCAAAGGTTACTTGTTTCGGTTTCGGAAATGAGAAATTCTCCCGCAATAAATCGAATAATACACATGAATTAGTCGTGTTTTCCAACTGGTTAATCCTGTAATAGCATTCGAAAGTTATTTATTGTCATCGTTCGCTGGCCAGGGAGCATCCATAAAATAGGAATTCCAAGTCAATTATGAAATTTTTGTTTAAATGCGCGGATGTATTTTCGAATTATCTGCGCAATTTCGAAGAAAATGCGTGAACCAATTTTGAGTGATTGATTATGAAAATTTTTAAATCCTAATAATCATACATAAGACTTCCAAGTGAACTCTCATGAATTAACATTAATGCGTTCACCGCTCATAGCTCTGAAATGCGAAACTCGTATTAAATTTCCCATATTCATATCATTTGATTTAAAAACAATCAATTTATGAAATTGGATAGAATCTCACCGAGTCAGTTATTGATAATTGGAAGAAGAAAATGAATAAATAGAGATGGCCTGTAAGCCATACTTTTGAGGCTAGTAGGGAAGTTAAATGATTGGGCATTTGACATTTCCATAACATATCAATCGATGAACTATGATATAGTGATATAGATGAATTCGCCTATCAATTACACAGCAAAAAATTTTTCCTTAGTTCAAGAATGTACAGTCACTTAATTTAAGAACGTGGAGATCACTTAAATTTAGAAACTGAAAGATCACTCAATTCGAGGTAGAAAAGTCACTAGATTTAAGTGACTTTTACTTTCTTAAATTGAGAAAGGAACAGTCACTTGGATTATGTGAGAAAAGTCACTTGATTCAAATGACTTCCGTTTTTTCTATTCAAAAATTGAACTCCCTTGATTTGAGACACAAAAGTGACTTCATTCAAGTAAATTTTACATTTTCCGTAAAATGTCATGATTAGTACTTCAACCATCATAATTCACTTGCAATTCTGGGCAGATGAATGAAATTTCATCATTTTGTGTCAGATAAAAGATTGACTTATGAGAAATTTTCGTTATCCTTAATTTGGTGACCCAATCTATTATATTTAGGGCCGGAGACTTCATTTAAATTTGAGTCTCAATAAGTTGCTAAGCAACTGGGATACTCGAATCAATAAATAAATTTGATGATTGAATGGAGTTTGAAATGTCAAAGTGACATTCGTGAGTTTTCAGGCGTTTGAATGTTTGCCGCAAGTCCCACTCAGAGTTCCGCTCAGGGTTGCCTTCAGACTTCCTTCCAGGGCTTTGCTCAGAGTTCCGCTCAGCAGTCCCCTCAGAATTCCGCTTAGAGGTCCCCTCAGAGCTCCGTTCAGAGCTCCATTTAGAGGTCACCTCAAAATTCAAACGCCCGAAAACTCTCACACATGTCACTTTGACATTTAGAATATGATTCAATTATCAAATTTATTTATTGATTCGAGTATCCTAGTTGCTTAGCAACTTAATGAGACTCGAATTTAAATGAAGTCTCCCGCCCTAATCATATTCCAAGGAGAAACACGCTTAACGTAGTTGACTCCCTACCGTCCAATTGAAAAGTTTTTGCTCTGAGACACCACCCTATGTGTTGATAATGTACTACTATGAACCTATATATTTTCGACTTGACTGTACACTCACACAGTCGTATCGTCTACATGAATACACATAACTGTGAAATGTTCTTCCACAACACGCTCGCGCGGCCATCTTGATACCCCTTCCAACGGAGAATTTCATAAAAATTCCCGTTTTATTTTTAATTATTCACCAAAACTGTTCAGTCTCAAATGACTGGTAGGATTGAAACCTTATTTTTTCTGGTTTACAGAGACTCCATCAAATTCCTCTCAAATACATTTTTTCACAAATTGTCATTTGAGGAGTATATAATCCTCAAATTTATGACCTTTCCTTTCTTGACTGTTTCCAAGACCCCTGTTTTTAACACGTGTAGGGTAATAAAACCCCTACACAAAAAATCCTTTGTAAATCCTCAATTCTGTTTACTTTCAAAAATTCGAAAGAGAGTCAAATTCGTCACGACTCAACCTCTCGCCCACCCAACAGTTTTCACACCCTCTCAAATTTTAAACTCACCAATAATAACAGAGAAAAATGATTTCCACCAATCAGGAGATCCTCGTGACCTTTCTTGGTCATTCCGAATCCCCACTACGAAATATTTTTAGGGTAGTGAGAATTGTTCTGTTATATTTTAAGTTAGATACTTTTCGACTTCATAAAGATACAGACACGACGTTTAGTCCTGAGCTGATTGGATTATTAGAAAATAAGAAACAATTTTAAGTGCAATTAAAAATAAGAAACATTTTTTGAAACTCCCGACATTAATAGTTTAAGAAGTGCAATAGTTTTGTGTGGACCTTAACGAACATTAATATTACAATTAATTCATTAATTTTTCTACGTAAAAATCCAGTCTGTTTTAATGATCATTTTTTTGTGCTATAATCTTTCAAAATATATAACAGATTAGTGTATGTTGTGTTTAGTCTATTGAATTCATTCCTCATCATTAATCTTAGCACTTGCGGTTATCGAGACATTGGTCGTTAACCTGCCCGTACGGATTAAAATTTGGCGTACCTGAAATTCTGGTATACCTGGGATTTACAACCCCAGAGAAGGGTTTGCGCTCAGTAAAACTATCACGCCAAATCCCGTACAAAAACCATGTGGTCAATGATCTCCATATTTTCAAAAATAATTCCAGATGTATAGTTCTGATAGGTAGTTATTTTATCATAATGATGACGTTTTTTTTCCAACATGAAGTTGTTGAGTTTTTTTCTCACAGATATATACTGAAATTAAGATCCAGAGGAGTTCAGAAAAGAGATTTCAGGGTAGAAATGAAAAAGATAATATTTTTTGAAATTCAGATTTTTTTTCATTCAGCTGAAAATCTGCTTCAGGACGTGGATAATTTTCTGTATGAACGGATTATTGATGGAGTACATGATTCTATGAGAATAGACGATGAATTAAATATTCTTTTCATGATCCATTCATGCAGAAAATTATCCATGTACTGAAGGAACTTTTCAGCGGAATCAAAAAAAATGTGAATTCCAAAAACTATTATCACCTTTATTCCTATCCAGGAATCTCTTTTCTGAACTGCTCTAGAGTGTGAGTTCAGCATATATCTATAAGGCATGATTTTGATGAATCGCGCAAGATTCCGATTGTTTGAACAGCATTTATTCTAAGCGTTTTCCCCTTTGAATCATCATAGATTGTGTCGCCAAATGAACAATGATAAATATTTCTCATAATCCAACATTTAAATGATGATATTTTCTTTTTCATCCCGAAATTTAACTTGAATTCTGATGGTTCAAGTACTGATCATGAAATTCTATGGAAAATGTGAAATTTACTTGAATGAATTCACTTCAAAATTTTCAATTCAATTAATTGAATTCAATTAATATGACGTTCAGATGTAGATTTTAAAATTTATTTTTCTTCAACTAACTCTCTCCCAATGCTTCATCACAGAATTCAGTTACCAGTGACACCCTCCAGACGTTCTCCTCAGAGATATTATGCTTATATGCATTGTTTTGTTTCAACTCACGGAATGAAATGAGTTAATATATAGACTTGTTGAATCCGGGAGAGCTACTGCTATAGTGTAAAATAATACTATCAATTTTTCATGGAATTTCTGAATGCATGCATACTCACTAGAAGATTCCCATATGATTATTTTTTCATAAAGAAGATCATTTTGTCCAGAAAATATCAAATAATTATAAGGAATTGCCCAAAACTGGAGTTCTACGATTTTATAACATTGCGAGGAAATTCCAGCCATAGAAACTGTATCTGGTATGCAAACCCGTTTCACTGTTTGGAAATGTCACGCCTCAATACAATAAACTCCGAATTTCTAGAGCTTGTATCTGGAATCTTCAGGGAGAACCCAATTACTCCGTTGGATAATCATTATATATTATTGGTGATTTTGTACTGGTCAATATGAGGATAACACCCAGAGGTCATGCAATTGTTATCATTAGCTTAGTAACTAGTGTATCACTATCATTAATAAAGTCATAACTTTTAGTTATAATGTCATTAAAACTATACTGCAGAAGGTAAAGCTCCACAAATTGTGAGCTCCGGTCATTGCTCAACAAGCATTTAATTTCTTTCATTTCCTATTTAATCATGATTACATCCTTCAATGCGTCAATGTGAAAAAAATTCAAGGCTTATTCGCTATCGTCATTAGCTTAATATTGATATTCTCAAGAAATTTTACAAGTCTATCTAAGCCTAATACTAAGTCTCCTCTTTATATCACTTGAGAGACGTCGTTCAGAGTTTTGTCTATGATTATTGGGGTTCAAGTGTCCTGAAGTAATACCAGATGGACCAAAATGGAAGACAGCAGCAGGAGCACCGGTGGAAGCATACTGAGGAACCCCCATCACTGACTTCTTCCTCGTATTCGTAGTTCTACCTGCACGAGACTTGACCACAGGTGGTATATCGTACGCCTGTCTCCTTTCTCTCCTCAAATGGCGTCTGGCGGTGGTTCTCAGGGAAAAATCGCCACGACAAACCTCGAGCCATCTTTGAGATACTTGGGAAGCATTCAAGAGTGACTGCGGATCCAGTGACCTGAAAATAATACTCACTACTTCCACTGGTAAATTTGCAACTGGATCCAGTTTAGTTTCTCTGTGACGGAAGAAGCTCATGAGTTTTCTGAATAGCTCCATGTTGCTGTTACTTGAGAAAGTAGCTGAATGACCTTCGCTATCAGGATCAGCCCTTTATATACCTGCTGAGGTGTGGGGTGGAAGGGGGGGGGTAAGGGAGGGGAGAGTACGTCGACCAATCAGAGAACGCCCTCCCCCTCCACTCAACCATTCCCCCCTCCCCCTACCCGATTGGTCTATTTCGAATCACAATTGCAAAGTAGTGGAGAAACTGTCAATGCTCGACATGACTCTCTAGAAATTTCCGAATATAGACGAACTTATAGTAAGCTTGAATTATTATTGAGAATTGGTGCTGAACTTGCAAAATGAAGTAATCGGAAAAAGTAGGCATTTAAATTCCGTGATTTTGTTGACAGAATGACTAATATAGTGAACCCTCCACTAGAGCACTAGATATTCATAGAAAAGGGTGTCGAAAATTTGGAATCTCCTTGAAATTTCACGACAGAATGACGGAACTCGGTATGGAAATTGTTTCTAGTGTTCGCAAGTCTTCAATCCGCAAAAACTGAACGAACTTTGTATATTCGTTGCAGTCATTGATGAGTTTCAAAGAGAATCAAAAATTGTTCTTATTCCCCACATCTGTGAAAGATTTGAAAAGACTATAAGAGTGAAAGAAAGAGAAGAATTCTACAGGAAATGTTCATTGTTCTTCATGATTATTATCAGAAAAATATATTGGGGATGAATTAGCTCAATTCAATAATGAACATCAATTAGTCGTATTTTCCGACTGGTTAATTCTATGATAGTATTTGAAAGTTATCCATTGCCATCGTTTGCTTGCCAGGGAGCATCTATGAGATAGGAATTCCAAACCAATCATGGAAAAATTCTCAGGGATTGGTGGATCAACCTTCAACTTATCTGCGAAATTTCGAGGAAGATACGTAAACCAATTTTGAGTAATTAATTATTGGAATTAATTATTATTACATTGAGTTGTTTTTTATTCATTCAAGAATTTCAGCTGTATCGGTCATTGCAGAATAGAAGTGATGCCGCTGAAACTCTTGAATCAATAAATTTTTACGTTCAGATATCAATTACACAATCCATTTTTCTTCCACTAATTCTCGTTTACTACTTCATTGCAGAATTCCATTACCACTGATGCCCACCAGTCGCTACTCTCGAAGATATCATGATTATATGCATAGTTGTGTTTCGATTCAGGGAACGAAATTAGTTAATGAATCAGCTTACTGAATCCGGGAGAGCTACTGCTATAGTGTGTAATAATATTATCCATTTTCCATAGAATTTCCATATGCAGGAGGACATGATTGTTAAGAATGAAACGAGACTACCTGTTGTCAAGAAGCGTGTACCTAACTCTATTGAAACATAACTCATTCAACAGTACTATGTTGTGATCATTTCGAAACGACAATAGTATACAATGATGTGATTTCATAGTTCAAGTTTATCTAGCTTTAGAAAATATAACGACATTCCATGTTCGAATATGACATTTCCCCAATATCATTCCAACATTACCAACGAAATAAAATTTATTAATTCTCGTATCCCTCAGGATTACTAGCTCCCGATGTCAACTTGGAAAATATGAACTGCGATCAGAAATTCACTCGGTTTGCGATATTTGTTCATTCATCAATATTTTTATTCTGGTTTCAGAAATGAAAAATCCCTCCACAGTACAGATATTTATGCCAGTTCTTCACTGTTTCAATGCAGAATTTGATTACCACTAAGATCATTAAGGCGCTATTGACGAGGACATTATAATCATGGGTATAGTTTTTTCCCAATTCAGAAAACTGAACGAGCCAATGAATCAGATTTTAGCAACCGAAGGAGTTACTTATGGCTGTACTGCAGAGTAATATCATCAATTCCTCATGTAATTTACGTACACTTTATGATTCAATTGCTGCGAGTCCATTGTTCGGTATAGAACACGAAGATCTGTCATCGGAAAGCGTGTTCCTCATCTTATTGAAAGGCAACACACTCAAGACGGTATTGTGAATATTCCAAATCTGGCGACAATGGTTTTCCACAGTGTGATCTCTGAGATGTGTCTCAGTATGATTTCGTCACTGGAGTTTATTCAAGTTCAGAATATATTACAAATTTGTGTGATTGAACGTGATACTCCCTCCAATGTCGGTCCGACATTGTGA
The DNA here is from genome assembly GCA_963921955.1 of Aleiodes alternator. Lineage (NCBI taxonomy): Eukaryota > Metazoa > Arthropoda > Insecta > Hymenoptera > Braconidae > Aleiodes > Aleiodes alternator. The sequence goes on from OY998106.1 coordinate 5,731,344, forward strand.
AATAAATTCCATCCATGCTGCCGAAGTCCCTTTCCATGTCCCTTAGGAGTGCCTATTTTGCATTCGGTCACTCATCACCATTGTACTGAACCTGGGATAAATCTCAGAATTGACTTGTTCCGGTTTCGAAAATAAGAAATTCTCCCACAATAGATTTATTGATTACGCCATTGAGAATAACACGAAACAATTTTCTTAATGATTTTCATGGAATTTCGATTACACTGCATCCCACTCACCGACGATTTTTTTATTCAATATTTTTTATTCAAGCTTATGAATCTATTCAATTGCCCGAGGGCCCTGTTTGGAATTTTTCAATGAAAGATTCAAAAATTTCGGAAAATATTTTCGGATCAAATATCATGATTTTCATTGAAGAATCCCACGAATTATGCTCAGTTTTGCCGTGAAAAAAAATATTACTTTGCCCAGAAAGAACTAAATAATTATGGGGAATTGACCAAAAATAGAGTTCTCTAAGTTCATAATATTGTGAGGAAATTTCAGGCATAGAAAGTGTATCTGAAATGGAATTCATTTGAAACTCCTGAAAATTCCACGCCTCAAGAGATTGCAGAGTTTGGAATTTTCAGAACTTGTGTCTGGAATTCCGAGGAGAATCGAATTACTTTATTGAATAAAAATTATGAATTATTGGTGATTTTCTACTTGTTGATATGAGGATAACACTCAGAGATTCAATATCATTATTATCTGATCAGCTAACCCATCAATATTATTGAAAACAGTCATAACTTTCAGTTATAATGTCATTAGAACTGTATAGCATTAGGTAAAGCTCCACAATTATGTGCTCTGGTCATTGCTCAAGTAACGTTCAATTTATTTTATTTACTATTTGAATGTATTTGCATTTTCCAACTTGTCAATGTAAAAGTAATATTCAAGACCTATTCACTATCGTCATCAGCTTCATATTGTTATTTCTAAAGAAATTCATAAGTCTATCTAAGTCTATCTAAGCCTAATAGTAAGTCTCCCTTTTGAACCACGCGAGAGACGTGGTTCAGAGTCTTGTATATGGTTAATGAACTTCAAATGTCTTGAAGAGATACCAGATGGTCCAAAATGGAATACAGCTGCAGGAGCACCAAGGGAAGCATTCTGAGGAAACCCCATCACTGACTGCCTCCTCGTAATCCTAGCGTGTCTACCTACTTGAGACTTGAACACAGGTGGTATATCGTACGCCCGTCTCCTTTCTCTCCTCAAATGGCGTCTGGTGGTGGTTCTCAGAGAAGAATCACCACGACAAACATCGAGCCATCCTTGGGATACTTGGACAGCATTCAAAAGTGACTGCGGATCCAGTGACTTGAAAATGATACTCACTACTTTCACTGGTAAATTTGCAACTGGATCCAGTTTAGTTTCACTGTGACGGAAGAAGCTCATGAGTTTTCTGAATAGCTCCATGTGGCTGTTACTTGAGAAAGTAGCTGAATGACCTTCGCTATTAGGATCAGCCCTTTATATACCTGCTAAGGTGTAGGAAAGGGGGGGGGTAAGGGAGGGGAGAGCACGTCGAGAGGTAAAAATGAATGAATCGGGTAACTGTTCTCATTGAATGATTATCGAAATTAAATAATTGTCCTTTTAAAAAATTCAATAAAAAAAAACTATTTCAATATTAACTCTCATATAATTGACGACTTAAAAACTAATTCTTTGAGTATGGGATTTTTGTTTGAATCATCTATGTATATAATAAACAAAAAAAAAATCATCTTAATAGGTAGAAATTAGAGTAAGTCACGGTATCGCTACATCAAAAAATTTTGACGGTAATTTCACATAAAAAAAAGTAGTTTTTCCCAATTACGTCACAATACGGTAACATTACGGTATTTTTACCGTAATTTTACTGCAACAAGAATTACTGGTTATTTTACATCGCTAACTATGATATAGAGATATAGATAAATCGGCCTATGAAAACTGTCTTCTCCATGCTTTTCATATGAATTTGCTCTTTTTGGTCAGAAAGATCTTTGTGAGATTTCATTTATCGTATGAAGGATAGTCTGTATTCAAATGTTCTTAAACTAACTTGTTTTCTGTATATTCAAGAATTCCAGCTGAATCGGTCATTGCAGAATAGAAGTGATGCAGCCGAAATTCTTAATTCAATTAATTATTACGCTCAGGTGCTGATTAAAAAATTCATTTTTCTCCAACTAATTTTTTCGCACTACTTCATCACAGAATTCCATTACCACAAATACTCACCCGTCGCTATTTTCAAAGATATCATGATTATATGCATGGTTTTGTTTTGATTCAGAGAACAGAGTTAGTCCGTGAATCAGCTTGTTGAATCCGGGAGAGCTACTACTATAGTGTAGGATAACTTTATCAATTTTTCATAGAATATTCATATGTTATATGACTCCATTGTTGGGAATGAGACGAGACTACCTGTTGTCAAGAAGCGTATACCTTACTTACTCTATTGGAACACAACCCATTCAACAGTACTGTGGTGCGATCATTTCAGATCTGACGACAATAGCATTCCACAGTTGAGTCTATCTAACTCCAGAAAATATAACAACATTACATGTTTGAATATGACATTTCTCCAATGTCATTCCAACATTATGAACGAAATGAAATTTGCCCTGCGGAAGTTAATCATCTCTTCCCTCAGGATTACTAGTGTGACGTCCGTCTGTTAATTTAATTATTTTCTTTTCTGCTCTAAATTTATTTGAACAAGTAAATGAGAATACACGAGGGTTCCATACTTTGATATCTCGAACAGGAAATAGAGTTTCGAAGGACATCGTAAAGTACCACATTACTATTCACATATTTTAGATAGACTCTCCAAAAACTAGGAAAGTCAGTACAACACAATACGTGATAGAGTGACACCTGTCCTGGCTTCGTCCGTCGTCTAATTAGTGGCAATAAAATATCAATAAAACCGAAGTAATAGAGTACGTTATCTACTTCTAGAAGTAATGGGTGACAGCAACTTCCAGAAAGTATAAAAAAATGTCAACCAAGAAAAATTTATGTGAGAATAATTTTAAGTGGAACCGTTGAAATTGAAATCATTGTAGAGGGGAGGATGGGCATTCCCGAAGCAATGTGATTGGCTAGTTAAGAGCTCCAGTGAGCCTCCCACATATTTAATTTGGCTGGAACCTATGTGGAGGGAGTGCGTGGTCCCGAAATATGGGGTTCTTTACGTAAAGGGAGAAAAAGGGGAAGAAGAGTGTACAACCGAGGTTTCTTCTAGAAAAAAGAAATAATCGAAGGGCAGTTGTGAACTCAACGTCCAATTAGAAAAGTCAAATCGAGAAAACCTGCATTCTAAAGATTTCAAAATAGAACTTTGTATTTGAATCTGAAGAATAGAGTGGAGTCCGTATTGATGAATAACTTGGAATAATTATCTGAAATAATTATTCACGTTGATATAACTCGGTTGTATTCCGAAAGTCTTCTCTATTTTCACCGAAGAAACGAATATTAAGAAGAGGATAGTTTCAAAGGAGGAAGACGCTAGAACCAGAGAGTAAAAGAGATTCACTTGGTTTGCGACATTCGTTCATTCGTTATTTTTTTTCATTCAGGTTTCGAAAATCAAAAATCCTTTCACAGTACAGATGTTAATTACACTTCTTCACTTTTTCAATGCAGAATTTGATGACCACTGACCAGTAAGGCACTATTTACGAGGATATTATAATCATGCGCATAGTTTTATTCCAATGCAGTAAATTAAACGAGCCAATGAATTAGATTTTAGCAACCGAAAGAGTTACGGCTGCAGTGTAGAGTAAAATTATCCATTCCTGATGTAATTGACATACAGTTTATTCTTAAATTATCTCCTTACATACTCATTACTCTAAGTTATGGACATACACTTATGATTCGATTGCTATGAGTCCGTTGTTCGGGATAGAACACGAATATCCGTCATCGGAAATTGTGTTCCTCGTCTCATTGAAAGGCAACACACTCAGCACTGTATTGTGAATATTCCAAATCTGGCAACAACCGTCTTCCAAAAAGTGATATCTGAGATGTACATCTCCGTGTGATATCTTAGGGTGATTTTGCCCCTGGAGTTTATCCAAGTTTAGAATATATCACAAATTTGTGTGGTTGAACATGATACTCCCTCCAATGTCAGTCCGACATTATGGAATAAATTCCATCTGTGCTACCGAAGTTTCTCTTCATGTTCCTTAGAAGTGACTATTTTGCTTTCTTTCACTCATCACTTCAATTTTTCGTGACATCACTTTTTGCGGCAATTTCGGTCATATGTAGGCGTTCGTTCATGAGCAATTCATCTGAACTCAAATGGAGAGAAGGCCCAGAATGCCTGAGTATTTATTCTCGGTAGCTCAATGGTAGAGCAACTGCCTGGAAAGTAGATAAGGTTGTGAGCTTCGATTCTCACTCGAGATCGAATCCGATCACCTCCAATTTTATTCAGGAACTTGTGCACTTTAATTTAATCAATTCATTTAATTCTTCGATTTGATCGATTTATTCAATAAATTAAGCTCCATCTTTACGCGATAATATGTTATTTCAACGTCTATAACCTGAATAGGTTAGAAGTTTAAATACTTAGGCATTCTAGTTCGTTCCATTCGAGTTCAGATGAATTTCTCATGAACAAACGCCTATATATGACCGAAATTCCGCAAAAAGTGATGTCACGAAAAATTAAAATAATCTATGCACGTTCAGTAAAATCAAAACTTTGTTCACTCATCACCATTTTACTGAACCTGGGATGCATCTTAGAAATGACTTGTTTTGGTTTTGAAAATAGAAAATTTCCCACAATAAATTAATTGATTACGCCATTGAGGATAATACGAAACGATTTTCTTCAAGATTGTCATGAAATTTCGATTTCACTGTATCCCATTCACAGGATGATTTTTCTATTCAACAATGAATGTGTATGAATCTATTCAATTTCCCGACGGCCCTGTTTGGAATTTTTCGATTAAAGATTCAAAGATTTCAGAAAATAGCTCCAAATTAAATATCTTGATTTTCACTAAAAGAGTCCCACGAATTATGTTTAGTTTTGCCATGAAAAAGCAGTTATTTTGCCCAGAAAGCACTCAATAATCATAAGAAATTGTCCAAAAATAGGGTTGTCTAATTTCATAATATTGCAGAGAAATTCCAGGCATGGAAACATGTGAACCCAGGTGGACCTGTCGATTACTTACATCGATATGTTCACTAAGTCGATCTTCAATCAGTTACAGGTGGATTACAAATTCTGTAATTTTTGGATGAATGAGAATAAATTGACGTACATAGGCGGCAATTAACAGTCAATTATTTTTGTATTTGAAGATTTCAAAATTCGTATCGACCATTGATCGATGAAAGATCGACTGAATAGACATATCGATATGAGTACGCGACCAACACTCGGAAGCTCAACAATGGGTCCACCAGAAAAATAGAAACCATTTGAAGCTTCTGAAAATTCCACGCCTCAAGAGAATGATGAGCTTTGAATCTTCAGACTCATGTCTGGAATGCTGTTCGTGTCTCAGGGAGAATCGAATTATTTTATTGAATGAAAATTATGAATTATTAGCGATTTCCTACTTGTAATGTAAGGTGAAGCTCCACAAATTGTGTGCTCCGGTCATTGCTTAATTAACGTCCAGTTTCTGTTATTTACTACTAAACCATAATTTCATTTTCTAACTTGTCATTGTAAAAAAAATATTCAAGGCTTATTATCTATTCATTATCGTCATTAGCTTAATATTGTTATTCTTAAAAAAAATTACAAGTCTATCTCAGCCTAATTGTGAGTCTCCTCTTTGAACCATTTGAAAGATGTGGTTCAGAGTCTTGTCTATGGTTAATGCTCTTCGAGTGTCCTGAAGCAATACCAGATAGTCCAAAATGAAATACAACTGTAGGGGCACCGGTGGAAGCATTCTGAGGAACTCTCATCACTGATTGCTTTCTCGTAGTTTTAGTTCTACTCGCATGAGATTTGACCACAGGTGGTATATCGTACGTCCGTCTCTTTTCTCTCCTCAAATGGCGTCTGGCGGTGGTTCTCAGAGAAGAATCACCACAACAAACATCGAGCCATCCTCGGGATACTTGGACAGCATTCAAGAGTGACTGCGGATCCAGTGACCTGAAAATAATACTCACTACTTCCACTGGTAAATTTGCAACTGGATCCAGTTTAGTTTCATTATGATGGAAGAAGCTCATGATTTTTCTGAACAGTTCCATGTTACTGATACTTGAAAAAATAGCTGAGTGACCTTCGCTTTTGGGATCAGCCCTTTATATACCTGCCAACGAGGGGTGTGGGGAGGGCAGAATAAGGGAGGGGAGAGCGCGTCGACCAATCAGTGAGCACCTACCCTCTGCGCTCAGCCCCTTCCCCCTCCACCTTCATCTGAATGAACCTCTGACCGAATTCACTAACTTATTCGATTCGTCTATTCCACATAACAATTTATCTATTTATCAAGAATTAGTACTGATACTGCAAAATGAAGTAATCGGAGGAAGTATGTATTTGAATTCTGTTATTGTGTTGACAAAATTACTAATATAATGAACCTTTCACTGGAGCACTGAATATTCATAGAATATGGTGTCGAAAATTTGGAATCTCCCTGAAATTTCACGACGGAATGATGGAATTCGCTATGGAAATGGTTTCTAGTGCTCAGAAGGTTCCAATTCGTAAAAAAAAACTTCCGATATTCATCGCATTCATCGATAAGTTTCAGAAAGAATCAGAAATCCTTTTCATTTCTCACATCTGTCAAAGATTTAAAAACACTTTAAGAGTCGAAGAGGGAACTTCTCCAGGAACTGTTCATCGTTTTTCATCATTATTATAAGGAGAATAAACTAGGATTGAATTAGCTCAATTCAATAATACACATGAATTAGTCGTGTTTTCCAACTGGTTAATCTCATAATAGCTTCCGAAAGTTATTCATTGTCATCGTTCGCTGACCAGGGAGCATCCATGGAATAGGAATTCCAAGTCAATCATGAAATTTTTTCTTGAATGCGTGGATCAATTTTCGAATTATCTGCGCAGATTCAATTTTGAGTAATTAATTATTTTAAAATTCTAATAATCATACATAAGAACTCTCATGAATTAATATTAATGCGTTCACCGCTCATAGCTCTGAAATGCGAAACTTGTATCGAATTTTCCATATCTATATTATTTGATTAAAAAAAAATCAATTTATGAAGTTCGATAAAATTTCACCGAGTCAGTTATTGATAATTCGAAAAAGACAAGAAATAAATAGAGATGTCCTGTAAGCCATACTTTTGAGGCTAGTAGGGAAGCTGAGTGATTGGGCATTTGACATTTTCATAACATATCAATCGATCAACTATGATATAGTGATATAGATGAATTCGCCTATCAATTACACAGCAAAAAATGTTTCCTCAATTCAAGAATGTGCAGTCACTTAATTTAAGATTTAACTTTCACTTTCTTAAATTGAGCAAGAAACAGTCACTTGATTCAAGTAAGAAAAGTCATTTGATTCAAGTGACTTTCGTTTTTTCTTGTCAAGAATTGAACTCCCTTGATTTGAGACACAAAAGTGACTTCATTCAAGTTAATTTTACATTTTCCGTAAAATGTCATGATCAGTACTTCAACCATCATAATTCACGCGCAATTCTGGGAAGATAAATTAAATTACATCATTTTGTGTCAGATAAAAGATTGACTTATGAGAAATTTTCGTTATCCTTAATTTGGCGACCCAATCTATTATATTTCGAGGACAAACAAGCTTAACGTAGTTGACTCCCTACCGTCCAGTTACAAAGTTTTGGCTCTGAGACACCACCCTATGTGTTGATAATGTACTACTATGAGCCTATATATTTTCGATTTGACTGTACACTCACAAAGTAGTATCCTCTATATGAATACACACAACTGTAAAATGTTCTCCCACAACACGCTCGCGCGGCCATCTTGATACCCCTTCCACTGAGAATCTCGTCAAAATTTCGGTTTTATTTTCAATTATGCACCGAAACCATGAAAATGCACATATGAAAAAACTTTATGGAGTTTCTATAACGTCTTTATAAAGTCTTTATAATAAAGTTCCGATTCTTTATAAAACCAAGTTTCAATTCCTTATAAAAAAAATATTCTATATAAAGTGCTTTCGTACGTGTGTGGTCAATGATCTCCATATTTCTAAAAATAATTCTAGATGTATGGTTCTGATAGGTGTTAGTTTTTCATAATGATGGCGTTTCTTTTTCAACATGAAAAAAAATAAAATTAGTAGTTTTCTCACGCTCCCTGTACTGCCTGTACAAAAACGGTGATTTTAATTGCAATTATCTCATATATAATGTAGACCATCGTTCCCAAATTCCATTATCAGATGCATTTTGCATCGGATTATTTATAGCCTGATTCTTAAGCAAGTCTTGAACTTTGTCATGAGAGAGTCAACTACCTTAAAGTGAAGACTGTTCGAACAATCGAGACTTGTATCTTGGGCAATTTATGAAAGTCGTGCCTCACAGATATATACTGAACTCAAACTCCAGAGAAGTTCAGAAAAGAGATTTCAGGGTAGAAATGAAGGAGATCATATTTTTTGGAATTCAGAATTTTCTTCATTTAACTGAAAACCTGCTTCAGTACATGGATAATTTCCTGTATGAACGGATTATTGATGGAGTACATGATTCTATGAGAATGGACAATGAATGAAATATTCTTTTCATGATCCATTTATACAGAAAATTATCCATGTACTGAAGGAACTTTTCAGCTGAATCAAAAAAAATCTGAATTCCAAAAACTATTATCATCTTTATTCCTATCCAGGAATCCCTCTTCTAAACTGCCCTACAGTGTAAGTTTAGTGTATAACTGTAAGGCACGATTTTGATGATTATGCATAATTCCGATTGTTTGAACAGTATTTATTCTAAGCGTTGTCCCTTTTGAAATATCATAGATTGTGTCGTCAAATAAAGAATAATGAATATTTATCATAATCCAACCTTCCAATAATTTATATTGACGGATGAAGCCCGCATTCGACAACCCGTCGATCTGACACATAATGATAAAAATTAATTTTTCATCCCGAAATTTAACTTGAATCATGATGGTTCAAGTACTAATCATGCAATTCTATGGAAAATGTGAAAGTTACTTGAATGAATTCACTTTTGTGTTTTAAATCAAGGGAGTTCAGTTTTTAAACTACAAAAAACAGACAATCCCTTAAATCGAGTGACTTTCCTATCTTGAATTGAGCGACTTTCTGTTTCTTCATTTAAGTGACCTGCACGTTCTTGGATTGAGTGACTGCACAGTCTTAAATAGAGGAAAAAATTTTCTCTATATACTATTTTCTCCAAGCCTCTCATATGAATTTGTCTTTTTCTTTCAGAAACAGTTCTGTGAGATTTCGTTTATCGCGAAGACTTTAGATAGTCTTCAGCCAAATACTCTTACACTTACTTGTTTTCCATCTATTCGAGAATTTCAGCTGTATCGGTCGATACAGAACCGAAGTGATGCAGCCGAAATTTTCAATTCAATTAATCATTGCGTTCAGATGTAGAATTCAAAATTTACTCTTCTTCAACTAACTCTTTCCCAATGCTCCATCATAGAATTCAGTTACCAGTGACACCCTCAGGACGCTATCCTCAGAAATATTATACTTATATGCATTGTTTTGTTCCAACTCAGGGAATGAAATGAGTTAATGTAGACTTGTTGAATCCGGGAGAGCTACTGCTATAGTGTAGAATAATGCTATCAATTTTTCATGGAATTTCTAAATGCAGAATGACTTCATTGTTGGAAATGGCACAAGAATACCAGTCGCCAAGAAGTGTGTAGCTTATTCTATTGAAACATAATCCATTCAAGAGTACTCTGTTGTAATCATTTCGAATCTGGTGACAATGATCTTCGACAGTGTGATTTCTGAGATGAAGACATTATCAAATGAATTTCATCTGTGCTGCCGAAGTTTCTTTTCACGTCCCTCAGGAGTGCCAATTTAGTTAAAATCCCTCCTACGAAGAACTTATTCATTGCACCACGTAGGATAATACAAAACAATTTTATTGATCATTTTTATGAAATTTCGTTTTCACTCAATCCCATTCATCAATGATTTTTCTATTCAACCTGGATATACTGTATGAATCTATTCGTTCTCCCGAAAACCCTTTTTTAAATTTTTCGATAAAAGATTAAAAACTTCCGGAAAATATCTCCTAGTCAAATATTCTGGTACTCACTCGAAGATTCCTACAAACTATGATTATTTCTTCATAAAGAATATTATTTTGCCCAGAAAATATTAAATGATTATAAGAAATTTCCCAAAACCGGATTTCTCTAATGCTATAACATTGTAAGGAAATTCCAACCATAGAAACTGTATCTGAAATGCAAACCCGTTTCAATGTTTGGAAATGTCACGCCCCAATCGAATAAACTCTGAATTCCCAGAGCTTGCATCTGGAATCTTCAAAGAGAATCCAATTACTCCATTGAATAATAATGATATATTATTGGTGATTTTCTACTAGTCAATATGAGGTTAACACCCAGAGGTCATTCAATAGTTATTATTAGCTTAGTAACTAGTGTATCACTATTATTAGTAAAGTCATAACTATCAGTTATGATGTCATTAAAACTATATAGCAGCAGGTGAAGCTCCACAAATTGTGTGCTCCGGTCATTGCTCAACTAGCATCGATTTTCTTTTATTTCCTATTTAATCATCATTACATTCTTCAATTTGTCGAGGTAAAAAACATTCGAGGCTTATTCGCTATCGTCATTAGCTTAATATTGTTATTCCTAGAAAATTTTACAAGTCTATCTAAGCCTGATACTAAGTCTGCTCTTCAAACCACTTGAGAGACGTCGTTCAGAGTTTCGTCTATGATTATTGGTCTTCAAGTGTCCTGAAGCAATACCAGATGGTCCAAAATGGAATACAGCTGCGGGGGCACCGGTGAGAGAATTCCGAGGAACCCCCATTACTGACTGCTTTGTCGTATTTGTAGTTCTACTTGCACGAGACTTGACCACAGGTGGTATATCGTACGCCTGTCTCCTTTCTCTCCTCAAATGGCGTCTGGCGGTGGTTCTCAGAGAAGAATCACCACGACAAACATCGAGCCATCCTTGGGATACTTGGACAGCATTCAAGAGTGACTGCGGATCCAGTGACTTGAAAATAATACTCACTACTTCCACTGGTAAATTTGCAACTGGATCCAGTTTAGTTTCACTGTGACGGAAGAAGCTCATGAGTTTTCTGAATAGCTCCATGTTGCTGTTACTTGAGAAAGTAGCGGAATGACCTTCGCTATCAGGATCAGCCCTTTATATACCTGCTGAGGTGTGGGGAGAGGGGGGGGGGGTTAAGGGAGGGGAGAGCACGTCGACTAATCAGAGAACGCCCTCCCCTTCCACTCAACCATTCCCCCCTCCTCCTGCTCATGCCCTTCACCTTCATCTCAATAAACGTTTGTCCGAATTTACTAACCTATTCAATCGGTCTATTTCAAATGTCAATCGCAAAGTCGTGGAAAAAATCAATGCTTGATCTGACTTTCTGGGAATTTCTGGATATGGACAAACTTGCAGTAAAATTCAATTATTATTAAGTGTCGGTACTGAAATTGCAAAATTGGAGTGATCGGAGGAAGTAGGCATGTGAATCCTGTAAGTTTGTTGACAAAATTAGTAATATAATGAATCTTTTAGTAGAGCCCTAAATATTCATAGGGAAAGGTATCAAAAATTAGGAATCTCCTCCAAATTTCAGGACAGAATAACGGAACTCGGTATGGAAATTGTTTCTAGTGTTCGCAAGTTTTCAATCCGCAAAAACGGAAAGAACTTTGTATATTCGTTGCAGTCATTGATGAGTTTCAAAGAGAATCAAAAATTATTTTTATTTCCCCCATCTGTGGATGATTCGGGAAGACTTCAAGAGTGAAAGAAAGAAAAGAATTCTCCAGGAACTGTTGATGGTTTCTCATCATTATTATTAGAAAAATATACTGGGGATCAATTAGCTCAATTCAATAATGAATATCAATTAGTCGTATTTTCTGACTGGTTATCTCTATGATAGTATTTGAAAGTTATCCATTGCCATCATTTGCTAACCAGGGAGCATCACTGAGATAGGACTTCCAAACCAATTATGGCAAAATTCTCAGGAATTGGCGGATCAACCTTCGAATTATCTGTGATATTTCGAGGAAGATGCGTAAACCAATTTTGAGTAATCAATTATTGGAATTGTCTATCTGAAGTGAACTCTTATGTGGGCGACTCCACCAATTCTCGAATAGAATTTCGGCTCCAAATTTTGGGGAGCGACTTTTCAGTCCTCATCGATTGAAACCATTAAAATGAAGAAAATCCTAAATTCTAAACCATTTTGCCCCACTGTCGAAGCAGAAATTAATAAATTTTGATTTTTGCATCAAAATTTTCTCTTAAGAATGACGTGAATAGCTAAATGAAAAAAAATACAAAATATAGATTTTCATCGCAAATTTTCTGAATCTTCTGAAAAAAATATCCTTTTTCGTCTTTGTCCTTGTTTTCGAGGTGAAAATACTCTTTGAAAACTTCAAATGCTTGTTTCGAATCGTTTCCCGAATTTTTTTTTAATTTTTTTATTTTTTCCTGAAAATTTGAAAAATTTGCTAGCAACTATATGATTTTTGGCCACTGCTCTTGAAAACCCCGGCGACTGCAATTAAAAATTTGAAATTCCATACTTTTTAAGAACTAACAATAAATGCAAGTTGAAAAGATGAATGTTGCAAAAGACATATGTATATTGATCACATTTTATAATTCTAAATGGAAAACATCAGTTGTCTAAATGTTTTCCATTTAGGATTATAAAATGTGATCAATATACATATGTCTTTTGCAACATTCATCCTTTCAACTTGCATTTATTGTGAGTACTTAATAAGTATTAAATTTCAAATTTTTAATTACAGTTGCCGTGGTTTTCAAGAGCAGAGGCCAAAAATTACATAGTTCCTAGCAAATTTTCCAAATTTTCAGAAAAAGGCGAAAAAAATTGAAAAAAAAAATGGGTAACGATTGAAAACAAGCATTTGAAGTTTTCAAAGAGCCTTTTCACCTCGAACACAAGGACAAAGACAGAAAAAGATATTTTTTTCAGAAAATTTGCGATGAAAATCTATATTTTGTACTTTTTTTTTCATTTAGCTACTCACGTCATTCTCAAGAGAAAATTCCGATGCAAAAATCAAAATTCATTGATTTCTGCTTCCATAGTGGGGCAAAATGGTTTAGAATTTAGGATTTTCTTCATTTTAATGGTTTTAATCGATGAGGACCGAAAATTTGCCCCCCAAAATTTGGAGCCGAAATTCTATTCAAAAATTGGTGGAATCGCCCATGTATCAATATCAATGCGTTTAACACTCATAGCTCTTAACTGGAAAACTCGTATTAAATTTTTGATGTCTCTATTACTTGTTCCAACAACAATTAATGCACAAAATTTGATGACCTTTCATTGAGTCAGTTTTTAATAACTGGAAGAAGAAAAGAAATGGATAGAGATGTCCTGTAAGACACCTCCAAGGCTAGTAGGAGAGCTGAGTGATTAGGCATTTGATATTTGCATAAAATTATCAATTGATTAACTATGATATAGTGATATAGATGAATCGGCCAATCAATACTGCCTTCTTCATTCTCTTCATATGAATTTGCTTTTTTTTTGTCAAAAAGATCTTGATGAGATTTCGTTCATCGTATGAACGATAGTCTGCATTCGAATGTTCTTACACCAACTCATTTTTTATCTATTCAAGAATTTCAGCATTATCCCAACATTACCAACAGAATGAAATTTGCCCTATGAAAGTTGATTCCGGTATCTCTCAGGATTACTTGCTCCCGACGTGAAATTGAGAAGAATCTACTGCTTTCAGAAATTCACTCAGTGTACGATATTTGTTCATTCATCAATATTTTAATTCTGGTTTCAAAATGAAAAATCCCTTCACAGTACAGATATTTATGACACTTCTCTACTGCTTCAATTCAGAATTTGATTACCACTAAGATCATTAAGGCGCTATTTACGAGGACATTATAATCATGCGCACAGTTTTTTCCCAATTCAGAAAATTGAACGAGCCACTGAATCAGATTTTAGCAACCCAAAGAGTTACGGCTGTAGTGCAGAGTAATATCATCAATTCCTCATGTTATTTGCGTACACTTCATGATTCGATTGCTGCGACTCCATTGTTCGGGATAGAACAGGAAGATCTGTCATGGGAAGCGTGTTCCTCATCTCATTAAAAGGCAACACACTTAAGACGGTATTGTGGATATTACAAATCTGGCGACGATGGTCTTCCACAGCGTGATTTCTGAGATGTGTGTCAGTATTATTTCGTCACTGGAGTTTATTCAAGTTCAGGATATATTGCAAATTTGCGTGATTGAAAATGATACTCCCTCCAATGTCAGTCCCACATTGTGAAATAAATTCCATCCATGCTGCCGAAGTTTCTTTCCATGTTCCTCAGGAGTGCCTATTTTGCATTTGTTAACTCATCACCATTGTACTGAACCTGGGATGAAACTCAGAAGTTACTTGCTTCGGTTTCGAAAATAAGAAATTCGGTAAATGGGTAGTTTCACTCAGCCAAACAAAATTAAATTCCTTCAAATTTTTTTGAGTTTCTATACTTTGATATGATGTATTTTTATTGATTAGAGATCGGTCACAAGATTCAAGGGTGACGAGACAAAATCCTAATTGAATTTTTCACAAAAAACAACCAACTTTTGTTGGAAGTCACTAATCAATTGAACCAAAAAAAACACAATTAAATGAAAATTGAGATTATCACCACGTTCGGCGTAACCCAAGGCCACGACGAGGACGTAGGACAAGGCCTCGAAAAGGAACCTATCACGACCCATCCTATAAACGACACTCGGGATTTTTTGATGAAGAATATATTGACAACAAACTCCACCCACCTCCATTGAGCATAAAAATTTAATTTTTATATTACTCGGAAAACAAGTACTTTATGCACAATGTGCTGTTGAATGTACCTTTTCCTTCTTTCGTCGATAATTTGTACACTTCACGTGGAACAATTCCAATCTGTAATATCACATAAAAATTGAAACGAAAAAACGACGAAGAAAAAAAACCTCAATAAATTTAATACGGATTAAATGAAAACTTCAAAATACTCATCTGAAATCTGGATTTTCCAAAAAAAAACGCAGTGGTGGCAAATAGCTTTTGAAACAAAACACACAGTTTCGATGTTTCACTGCAGAGACCCAAAATTATACTGGTTTAGAAAATGCTCCTTTGGTTGAATTACCAAATTTACCATTCTCTTAAGACCATTGGTCTCTGCTTATCATTGGCGTTTTCACACCAACTGTCTTTGTCAGGACGAAATCAATTATTTCATTACCTCTTCACCTCTCATCAGGTTCCCTCTCTCTTTCTATTTAATCAAAACATGAAAATATATGTAACGAGTTATTATAATTCTACCATTTCAGGAGTTAAAATTTGAAAAATATCGAAATTAATTCATTGATTTGTTAAAAACAATGGAATTACTTCAAGTTATTTAGCTCGAAGGAAAATATCCAACAATGATATTTTAAAATTTGTAAAATTACATTTCTATATGATTATTGTCAATGCGACACTTGAAACTAGATATGGTTAAAAGATGATCGAGAAATTCGAATTTTTAGGGTAAAAATTGAATACTTTTTGTTGCCAGAGGTCTACTTCCCATTTACCCGAAATTCTCCCACAATAAATTTATTGATTATGCCATTGAGGATAATACGAAACAATTTTCTTAATGATTTTCATGGAATTTCGATTACACTGTATCCCACTTATCGAGGATTTTTTTATTTAAGTTTATGAATTTATTCAATTGTCCGAGAGCACTGTTTGGAATTTTTCGATCAAAGATTCAAAAATTTCGGAAAATGTTTTCGAATCAAATATCTCGATTTTCACTGAAGAGTCCCACGAATTGTGCTTAGTTTTGTCATGAAAGAAAAGATTATTTTGCCCAGGAAAAACTGAATAATTATGAGAAATTGTCAAAAAATAGAGTTCTCTAATTTCATAATATTGTGGGGAAGTTTCAGGAATAGAAAGTATATCTGAAATGGAAACCTTTCGAAGCTCCTGAAAATTCCACGCCTCAAGAGAATGCAGAGTTTCAAATTTTCAGAACTTGTGTCTGGAATTCCAAGGAGAATCAAATTACTTTATTGAATGAAAATAATGAATTCTTCGCGATTTTGTATTTGTCAATATGAGGATAACACTCAGAGGTTCAATATCATTATTAGCTGACTAGCTAACCCATCACCATTATTGAAAATAGTCATAACTTTCAGTTATAATGTCATTAGAACTGTAGAGCATCAGGTAAAGCTCCACAATTGTGTGCCCTGGTCATTGCTCAACTAACGTTCAATTTCTCTTATTTACTATTTAAACGTAATTGCATTTTCCAAGTTGTCAATGTAAAAGTAATATTCAAGGCCTGTTTACTATCGTCATCAGTTTCATATTGTTATTTCTAAGAAAAAAATTCATAAGTCTATCTAAGCCTAATAGTAAGTCTCCTCTTTGAACCAAGCGAGAGACGTGGTTCAGAGTCTTGTATATGGTTAATGGTCTGCAAATGTCCTGAAGAGATACCAGATGGTCCAAAATGGAATACAGCTGCAGAAGCACCACGGGAAGCATTCTGAGGAACCCCCATCACTGACTGCTTCCTCGTCATTGTAGCGTGTCTACCTACACGAGACTTGACCACAGGTGGTATATCGTACTTCCGTCTCTTTTCTCTCCTCAAATGGCGTCTGGCGGTGGTTCTCAGAGAAGAATCACCTCGACAAACATCGAGCCATCCTCGGGATACTTGAACAGCATTCAAGAGTGACTGCGGATCCAGTGACCTGAAAATAATACTCACTATTTCAACTGGTAAATTTGCAACTGGATTCAGTTTAGTTTCATTATGACGAAAGAAGCTCATGATTTTTCTGAACAGTTCCATGTTACTGATACTTGAAAAAGTAGCTGAATGACCTTCGCTTTCGGGATCAGCCCTTTATATACCTGCTAACGAGGGGTGTGGGGAGGGGAGAATAAGGGAGGGGGGAACAGGTCGACCAATCAGTGAGCAGACACCCCCTGCACTCAGCCCCTTCCCCCTCCACCTTCATCTCAATGAACTTCTGACCGAATTTACTAACCTATTCGATTCGTCTATTCCACATCACAATTTATTTATTTATTAAGAATTGGTACTGCAAAATGACGTAATCGGAGAAAGAAGGTGTTCGAATTCTGTTATTTTGTTGACAAAATTACTAATGTAATGAACCTTTCACTGGAGCACAGAATATTTATAGAATATGGTGTCGAAAATTTGGAATCTCCCTGAAATTTCACGACAGAATGATGGAATTTGCTATGGGAATCTTTTCTAGTGCTTAGCAGATTCCAATCCGCAAAAAAAACAAACTTCGGATATTTATCGCATTCATCGATAAGTTTCAGAGAGAATCAAAAATCCGTTTCATTTCTCACATCTGTCAAAGATTTGTAAATACTTTAAGAGTTAAAGAGAGAAGTTCCTCAGGAACTGTTCATCGTTTTTCATCATTAGGGCCCGGATGTTCTTCTAAAATCCTGACCAACGTGAATATAACGCTGAGTCAAAATTTCCTAATTTATCCATTTACGTCAAATTATCAAACTGACAGCTTATAAATTGAGAGAATTCGAGAGGAAATTGAATGATAATGATAATTATGCGGTGAAATATTTGTGAGGAAGCTTAAGGTAAGAAAAATACCATATTTCGCTGAGGGAATTTGGGGGGAATTCGAGAAAATATTATATTTTGCGGGTAGAATTCGAGAAAATACTATATTTTCCTGGGGGAATTCGAGAAAATACTAATTTTGCTGGAGGAATTGGGGGGGGAGGGAGAATTCAAGCCAATACTACATTTCGCTCGGGGAATTTGGAGAGGATTCGTAGAAATACTATATTTTGCAGGGGGAATTTATCTAAAACACTTCTGGACGAATTCCCCCCAAATTCTACCAGCAAAATAGAGTCTTTCTCAAATTTTCCCAGCGAAACATAATATTTTCTTGAATTCCCCCCAAATTCCGCCAGTGAAATATAGTATTCTTCTTACCTTGATCCTTCCCACAAATATTCCACCACATAATCATTATTATTATTCAATTTTCTCTCAAATTCTATTCATTCATAAGCTGTCGGCTCGATAAATTAACGTAAATGAATAAATCAAGAAATTTCCACTCAGCGTTGTATTTCGTTTGTCAGAATTTTAAAGGAACATCCGGGCCCTATCCATCATTATTATTAGGAGAATGAACTAGGATTAAATTAGCTCAATTCAATAATACACATGAATTAGTCTTGTTTTCCAACTGGTTAATCTTATAATAGCATTCGAAAGTTATTCATTGTCATCGTTCGCTGGCCAGGGAGCATCCATAAAATAAGAATTCTAAGTCAATCATGAAAATATTTTTTTAAAAGCGCATCAATTAAAATGCGGATCAATTTTCGAATTACATGCGCAGTTTCGAGGAAAATG
Source organism: Aleiodes alternator (assembly GCA_963921955.1). Taxonomy (NCBI): domain Eukaryota; kingdom Metazoa; phylum Arthropoda; class Insecta; order Hymenoptera; family Braconidae; genus Aleiodes; species Aleiodes alternator. The sequence continues at coordinate 5,750,130 of OY998106.1, forward strand.
CATGAACCAATTTTAAGTAACTAATTATGAGAATTTTAAAATTCTAATAATCATACATAAGACTTCGAAGTGAACTCCCATGAATTAATATAGATGCGTTCACCGCTTATAGCTCTGAAATGCAAAACTCGTATCACATTTTTCATATGTATGTTAGTTGATTTAAAAAGCAATCAATGTATGAAATTTGATAAAATTTCACTGAGTCAGTTATTGATAATTGGAAGGAGACAAGAAATGAATAGGGTCCTGTAAGGACAAAAGATGTCCTGTAAGCCATACTTTTAAGGCTAGTAGGGAAGCTGAGTGATTGGGCATTTGACATTTCTATTACATATTAATCGATCAACTATGATATAGTGATATAGATGAATCTGCCCATCAATTACACAGAAAAAAATGTTTCCTTAATTTAAGAATGTGCTGTGACTTGATTTGAGTGACTTTTACTTTCTTGAATTGAGAAAGGAACAGTCACTCGATTTAAGTGAGAAAAGTCACTCGATTCGAGTGACTTTCGTTTCTTCTATTCAAAAACTCCCTTGAACTCCCTTGGTTTGAGACACAAAAGTGACTTCATTCAAGTAAATTTTTCATTTTCCGTAATATGTCATGATTAGTACTCGAACCATCATAATTCACGTAAAATTCTGGGAAGATAGATTAAATTTCATCATTTTGTGTCAGATGAAAGGTTGAACTATGGAAAATTTTCGGTATTCTCAATTTGGCGACCCAATCTATTATATTTCAAGGAGAAACACGCTTGAAGTGAAGACTGTTCAAACAATGGAGAATTGAATCTTAGGCAATTTATGAAAATCGTGCCTCACAGATATATACTGAACTCAAGCTCCAGAGGAGTTCATAAAAGAGATTTCAGGATAGAAATAAAGGAGATAATATTTTTTGGAATTCAAAAGTTTTTTCCTTCAGCTGAAAACCTGTTCAGTACATGGAAAATTTCCTGTATGAACGGATTATTGATGGAGTAGTTGATTCTATGAGAATTGACAATGGATTGAATATTCTTTTCATGATCCATTCATACAGAAAATTATCCATGTACTGAAGGAACTTTCCAGCTGAATCAAAAAAAATCTGAATTCCAAAAACTATTGTCACCTTCATTCCTATCCAGGAATCTCTTTTCTAAACTGCTCCAAAGTGTGAGTTCAATATATATCTGTAAGGCACGATTTTGATGAATTGTGCAGGATTGCGAAGTCCGATTGTTTGAACAGTATTTATTCTGAGCGGTTTCCCCTTTGAAATATCATAGATTGTGTCACCAAATGAAGAATGATGAATTTTTTTTCTCTCTTTTATTGTAAATAAAATGTAGAATGATGAATATTTTTCATAATCGTACTATTCAATAATTCATATTGACGGACGAAGCCCGCATTTCACAACCCGTCGATCTGACACATGATTATGACATTTAATTTTTCATCCAGAATTATAACTTGAATTATGATGGTTCAAGTACTAATGTACTGAAATTCACTTGAATGAATTCACTTTTGTGTTTTAAATCGAGGAAATTCAGTTTTTTAACTACAAAAAAAAGAAAATCACTTAAATCGAGTGAGTTTTCTATCTTGAATTGAGTGACTTTCTGTTTCTTAATTTAAGTGACCTGCACGTTCTTGAATTGAGTGACTGCACAATATTAAATTGAAAAAAAAATTTTCTCTGTATACTATTTCTCCAAGCCTTTCATAAGAATTTGTCTTCTCCTTTCAGAAAGAGTTCTGTGAGATTTTATTTATCGTGAAGACGATAGTCTTTAGCCAAATATTCTTACACTTACTCGTTTTTCATCTATTCGAGAATTTCAGCTGCGTCGGTCAATACAGAATAGAAGTTTTCAATTCAATTAATTGTTACTCTCAGATGTAGATTTACAAATTTATTTTCCTTCAACTAACTTTATCCCAATGCTTCATCACAGAATTCTGTTACCATTGACACCCTCCAGACACTATCTTCAGAGATATTATGCCTATATGCATTGTTTTGTTTGAACTCAGGGAATGAAATGAGTTAATGAATAGACTTGTTGAATCCAGGAGAGCTGAAACGGCTAGAGTGTAGAATGATACTATCAATTTTTCATAGAATTGCTGAATACAAAAGGAGTTCATTGTTCGAAATGGAACAAGAATACCTGTCGCCCAAAAAGAGTGTACCTTATTCTTTTGCAACATAATCCATTCAAGAGTACTGTGTTGTAATTATTTTGAATTTGACGACAATGATCTTCAACAGTGTGATTTCTGAGATGTATGTCAGTGTGATTTCGTCACTGGAGTTCATTCAAGTTTAGAATGTATCACAATTTTGTCGTGGTTGACACTGCCTCCAATGTCAGTCCGACATTATTAAATGAATTTCATCTGCGCTGCCGAAGTTTCTTTTCATGTCTCTCAGGAGTGACAATTTAGCTAAAAACCCTCCCATGAAGAATTTATTCATTACATCATCGAGGATAATACAAAACAATTTTATTGATCATTTTTATGAGATTTCGCTTTCACTCAATCCCATTCATCGATGATTTTTCTATTCAACATGGATATACTGTATGAATCTATTCGTTTTCTCGAGAGCCCTTTTTGAAATTTTTTGATAAATAATTAAAAACTTCCGGAAAATATTTCCCAGTCAAATATCCTGATACTCACTAGAAGATTCCCAAAAATTATGATTGTTTTTTCATAAAGAATGCAAACCCATTTCAATTTTTGGAAATATAACGCACCAATAGAATAACAAACTCTAAATTCCCAGAGCTTGTATCTGGAATCTTCAAGGAGAATCCAATGACTCCATTGAATAATAATTATATATTATAGATGTTTTTCTACTGGTCAATATGAGGATTACCCCCAGAGGTCATCCGATAGTTATTATTAGCTTAGTAACTAGTGTATCACTATTATCAATAAAATTATAACTTTCAGTTATAATGTCATTAAAACTATATAGCAGCAGGCTACGGAGCTCCTCAAATTGTGTGCTCCGGTCATTGCTCAACTTGCATACAATTTCTTTTATTCCCAATTCAATCGTAATGACATTCTTCAATTCGTCGAAGTAAAAACGATCCAAGGCTTATTCGCTATCGTCATTAACTTACTATTACTATTCCTAAGAAATTTTACAAGTCTATCTCAGCCTAATTGTAAGTCTCCTCTTTGAACCATTTGAAAGATGTGGTTCAGAGTCTCGTCTATGTTTAATGGTCTTCAAGTGTCCTGAAGCAATACCAGATGGTCCAAAATGAAATACAGCTGCAGGGGCACCGGTGGAAGCATTGTGAAAAACCTTCATTACTGATTGCTTTCTCGTAGTTTTAGTTCTACTCGCATGAGATATGACCACAGGTGGTATATCGTACTTCCGTCTCTTTTCTCTCCTCAAATGGCGTCTGGCGGTGGTTCTCACAGAAGAATCATCACGACAAACATTGAGCCATCCTCGGGAGACTTGGACAGCATTCAAGAGTGACTGCGGATCCAGTAACCTGAAAATAATACTTACTACTTCCACTGGTAAATTTGCAACTGGATCCAGTTTAGTTTCTTTATGATGGAAGAAGCTCATGATTTTCCTAAACAGTTCCATGTTACTGATACTTGAAAAAGTAACTCAATGACCTTTGCTATTAGGATTAGCCCTTTATATACCTGCTGAGGTGTGGGGTGGGGGGGGGTTAAGGGAGGGGAGAGCACGTCGACCAATCAGAGGACGCCCTCCCCTCCCACTCAACCATTCCCCCTCTCTCTACCCACCCCCTTCACCCGCATCTCAATAAACTTTTGACCGAATTCACTCACCTATTTGATTGGTCTATTTCAAACCCCAATAGCAAAGTAGTGGAAAAACCCAATCCTTCATCTGACTTTCTAGGAATTTCTGGATATGGACACACTTGCAGTAAAATTGGATTATAATTCAGTGTCGGTACTGAAATTGCTAAATGCAGTAATCGGAGGGAGTAGGCTTGTGAATCCCGTAATTTTGTTGACAAAATTACTAATATAATGAACCTTTCACTAGACCACTAAATATTCATAGGAAAGGGTATCAAAAATTTAGAATCTCCTTGAGATTTCAGGACAGAATGACGGAACTTGGCATGGAAACTGTTTTTAGTGCTCGGAAGTTTTGAATTCGCAAAAACTGAAAGAGCTTGCATATTCGTTGCAGTTATCAATAAGTTTCGAAAAGAATCGAAAATTTTTTCTCTTTCTCACATTTGTGAAACATTTGGAGAGGCTTTAAGAGTGGAAGGGATAGAGAAAAATTCTTCAGTAACTGTTCATTGTTTCTCATCGTCATGATTAGAAGAATATACTAGGGATAAATTAGCTCAATTCAATAATAAACACATATTAGTCGTATATTCCGGCTGGTTAATCCTAGAATAACATTCGCAAGTTATCGATTGCCATCATTCGCTTGCCAGGAACCCTCCGTGAGATAGAAATTTCAAATCAATCATGGGAAAATTCTCAGAAATGTGCGGATCAACTTTCGAATTATCTGCAAAAGCTGAGTGACTGGGCATTCGCCATTTTTATGAAATTATCAATTGATCAACTATGATATAGAGCCTATCAATACTGTCTTCTTCATGCTTTTCATATGAATTTGCTTTTCTTCTGTTAGAAAGATCTTTGTAAGATTTCGTTTATCGTATGAACGATAGTCTGTATTCAAATGTTCTTACACTAACTCATTTTGTATCTATTCAGGAATTTCAGCTGCATCTGTTTTGGAGGATAGAAGTGATGCAGCCGAAATTCTTAATTCAATGAATTATTACGCTCAGGTGTTAATTAAAAAATCAATCATAATATTGGTGATTTTCTACTGGCCAATATGAGCATAACACCCAGAGGTATTCCAATAGTTATTATTAACTTAGGAACTAATGTATCACTATTATTAATAAAGTTATAACTTTCAGTTATAATGTCATTTAAACTATATCAGCAGGTAAAGCTCCGCAAATTGTGTGCTCCGGTCATTACTCAACTAGAATCTAATTTCTTTTATTCCCCATTCAATCGTAATTACATTTTTCGATTTGTCGACGTAAAAAACACCCAAGGCTTATTCGCTATCGTCATTCGCTTAATATGGTTATTCCTAAAAAAAATTATAAGTCTATCTAAGCCTTATACTAAGTCTCCCCTTCAAACCACTTGAGAGACGTCGTTCAGAGTTCCGTCTATGATTATTGGTCTTCAAGTGTCCTGAAGCAATGCCAGATGGTCCAAAATGGAATACAGCTGCAGGGGCACCGGTGGAAGCATTGTGAGGAACCCCCATCACTGACTGCTTTCTCGTATTCGTAGTCCTACTTGCACGAGACTTGACCAGAGGTGGTATATCGTACGCCTGTCTCCTTTCTCTCCTCAAATGGCGTCTGGCAGTGGTTCTCAAAGAAGAATCACCACGACAAACATCGAGCCATCCTTGGGATACTTGGACAGCATTCAAGAGTGACTGCGGATCCAGTGACTTGAAAATAATACTCACTACTTCCACTGGTAAATGTGCAACTGGATCCAGTTTAGCTTCACTGTGACGGAAGAATCTCATGAGTTTTCTGAATAGCTCCATGTTGCTGTTACTTGAGAAAGTAGCTGAATGACCTTCGCTATTAGGATCAGCCCTTTATATACCTGCTGAGATGTGGGCAGGGGGGGGCGGGGGGTAAGGGAGGGGAGAGCACGTCGACCAATCAGAGAACGCCCTCCCCTTCCACTCAACCATTCCCCCCTCTCCATACCCACCCCCTCCACCTTCATCTCAACGAACGTTTGACCGAATTTACTAACCTATTTGATTGGTCTATTCCAAATGCCAATCGCAAAGTAGTGGAAAAACTCAATGCCTGATCTGACTTTCTGGCAATTTCTGGATATGGACAAACTAGTAATAAAATTGAATTATCATTAAGTGTCCGTACTGAAATTACAAAATGGAGTAATCGGAACAAGTAGGCTCATGAATCCTGTAATTTTGTTGACAAAATTACTAATATAATGAACCCTTCACTAGAGCACTGAACATTCATAGGAAAAGGTACCGAAAATTTGGAATCTCCTTGAAATTTCAGGACAGAATGACGGAACTTTGTATGGAAATTGTTTTTAGTGTTCGGAAGTTTTCAGTCTGCAAAAACTGAACGAGCATTGCATATTCGTTGCAGTTATTAACAAGTTTTAAGAGGAATCGAAAATTATTTCTTTTTCTCACATCTGTGAAAGATTTGGGAAGGTTTTAAGAGTGGAAGGGAGAGAGAGAAAATATTCAGGAACTGTTAATCGTTTTCCATCGTCATGATTAAAAAAATATACTAAGGATAAATTAGCTCAATTCAATAACAAACACATATTAGTCGTATATTCCGGCTGATTAATCCCAAAATAGCATTCGAAAGTTATCCATTGTCATCGCTTGCTTGCCAGGAAGCCTTCATGAGATAGAAATTTTAAATCAATCATGGAAAAATCTTCAGAAATGTGCAGATCAACTTTCGAATTATCTGCAAAAGCTGAGTGATTGGGCATTTGCCATTTTTATGAAATTATCAATTGATCAACTATGATGTAGAGATATAGATACATCGGCCTATCAATACTGTCTTTTTCATGCTTTTCATATGAATTTGCTTTTTTTCTGTCAGAAAGATCTTTGTGAGATTTCGTTTATCGTATGAACGATAGTCGGTATTCAAACGTTCTTACACCAACTCGTTTTGATCTATTCAAGAATTTCAGCTGTATCTATCATTGCAGAATAGAAGTCATGCAGCCGAAATTCTAAATTCAATTAATCATCACGCTCAGGTGTTGATTAAAGAATTCATTTTCCTTCAACTCATTCTTTCTCACTACTTCATCAAAGAATTCCATTACCACAAATACCCACCAGTCGCTATTTTCAACGATATCACGATTGTATGCATAGTCTGGTTTTGATTCAGAGAACAGAGTTAGTCAGTGAATCAGCTTGTTGAATCCGGGAGAGCTACTGCTCTAGCGTAGAATAACTTTATCCATTTTTCATAGGATTTCCATATGCTATATGACTTCATTGTTGGGAATGGAACGAGACTACCTGTTGTCAAGAAGCGTATACCTTACTTACTCTATTGGAACATAATCCATTCAACAGTACTGTGTTATGATCATTTCAATGGCATTCAACAATGTGATTTACACAGTTAAGTTTATCTAACTTTAGGAAATATAACAACATTCCATTGCGACATTTGTTCATTCCGGTTCATTCGTTATTTTTTTTTTATTCAGGTTTCGAAAATCAAAAATCCTTTCACAGTACAGATATCTATTACATTTGTTTACTTTTTCAATGCAGAATTTGATGAGCACTGAACAGTAAGGCACCATTGACGAGGACATTATAATCATGCGCATAGTTTTTTCCCAATTCAGATAATTGAATGAGCCAATGAATCAGATTCTTACAATCAAAAGAGTTACGGCTGCAGTATAGAGTAGAATCATCCATCCCTCATGCAATTGATACACAGTTTATTCTTACATTATCTCATTATATACTCATTACTCTAAATTATGGACACACACTTATGATTCGATTGCTATAAGTCCGTTGTTCGGGATAGAACACGAATATCCGTCATCGAAAATCGTGCTCCTCGTCTGATTGAAAGGCAACCCACTCAACACTGTATTGTGAATTAAGATTCAAGGATCATGGGACGTTGGAAATATTCAATTTAACAATACTAATAATTGTAAAATGAACGATGTTTCGCCCGCTTTATTCGAGCTTCCTCAGGTTCTTGTCATCATTAGTGTATAGTCAACTAAAAGATATTTTTCTCCAATCGGGAGTCAGAAACATCCCAAAAGATGAAAATTAACATTGCAGTGTTTCACTCGAATCCCATTGTAGTTGTAAAAAATTACACGAGGAGGGTTTTGGATATAATTATCAAGGTCACGAGTATTCGAAAAAAGTAATTATATAAATGGGTATTTGTGATGTTGTAGCGCGTCCTATAGTGAGATGCTCAACACAATTTAATGGACGACAAGGTTGCGGATTATGTCTTCATCCCGGGCAGGAAATCGTCAAAGATGATGGACATGCTCGAGTATATCCTTCAGTTGGAGGAGAAGCTTCTGGCGAAGGCCTAAGGAATCATCAAGAGACATTGGATCAGGCGAAAAAAGATAAAAAAGAAGATAAAGAAGGAATCTAAACAGTTTCGATTCTGACTAAATTACATCATCTCGATATCATAAACTGTTTGGACGTTGACTGGATGCATTGCGTAGCTTTAGGTGTCACCCGTCAATTTGTAAACTTGTGGTTTGATACAGCAAACTCCAGTGAAGATTTCTATTTAAGACGTAATATAGATGATATGAACGCTAAGTTTCTTTCATTTCAATCCACATCCGATTTTTCAAGGACACCTCAATCTTTGAAAGAACAAGCTCATTTTGAAGCACATGAATTGGTTGCGTTTCTGCTGGCATACAACCTACCACTTCTCACATCATATTTTCCGAAAAGATATATTAAACATTAGGCTTCACTAGTTGATGCTATTTCAACTTTAGTCGAAAACTCGATATTAAAATCAGAGATAGTTTATGTACATGAATGCTTAGGATTTCGTAGATGGAGTAGAAATACTCTATGGAATAGAACACGTTACCTTCAACGTCCATGAGCTCACACATTTGTCAAAGAGTGTCGAAAACTGGGGTCCCCTTTGGACCCATAGCGCTTCCATCTCTGAAGACTATTATGAAACGTTGAAAGCTCTTGTTAAAAGTGCTAATAGGATAGCCGGACAAGTATCAGATGCATTCGAGCTCAGATGTGCGATTGATCGACTCGCTGTTCAGAGTGAGGATGATTTGAACGATGAACAAAAAGAAATCATAGATGACTTACTTCATGGAGAATTGAAGGCTCCATCACACGAATCCATCGATGATGCTCACATTTTAGGAAATGCAATCATGGTGACGACACTGCCAGAACGCCAATTTTTACCTCTACGAAAATGTGATTCTGAATTCGATAAGAATTCACCTTTTCTATTCCATAAAAGGTGTATAATCAATAATCAAGTTATCACGAGTAAGTCACATAATCGAGAACAAAAACCCGCGAATTTTAACGTGCTTTTGAATGACGATCAGATTTTTGAAATTCATTATTACATTGAAGCGAAAACTGATACGCGAGAAAGTAATTACGCGATTGGATTTTAGTATAAATCAAAAGATAAATCATTCATAAAAAGTAAGAGATTAAATCATTTGATTCCTCTCGAAAGAAAAATTAAGAATTTGGGAGCGATTGAAACTAAAAATATTGTTAAGAAAGTAATGATATCCGAAGGAGCTAGGGAACTATGTTGCTTATGATCATATGTGTGAATCTGAATTACTCATATAATCACTGTTGCCCAAATGTTGTTATCTTTTTTTATTCAGGGTAAGCTAATAGAATTATTTGTCTGTGCAGTTTTACTCGAATATGACTTCAGATATGATTTAAATAATGAATTTATGTAAATAAAGAGAAATTATGGATGCATATGTTACAATTTACAGAATTTATGCAGACATATATATTTATAATTGTAATTAATTATTCTCTTCATCTCTCTTATATTTTTACTCGTTGCTCCATTTCATACTATTTGAAAAATTGAATGATTCATTTCAACTATATCGTCTTACTATAAGCAAAGGAGCATCGGTGATGAAACACCCACTTTTAAAAAGGGGCTTATGTATTAAGTATCTCTCAAAATGTATTTCATAAAGTAATGAACTGAAATAACAGTAAATGTCTAAACATACACCCTTCTGTTGTGAAAAATTTTAGGAACTTTGCCACATATTATGAGTCTATAACAACGAAAAATCGTCATACTACTTTATACGCCCTTCTGTTATTATCAATTCTTTATGAGGAATCTTAAATTAAGGACATTTTATAAAACAAAAAGGCTTACATGCAAAGGATGAGCCGTTTTGTTGTTTAAAAAAGATCTGTAAAATATGACACCCAGTTTCTTTTGCTTCTAGCACGACGATATAATGAATTGAAGGGGCAAATAGAATTATAATATAATATGATATAATTTCGAAGTGAGCTGGAGTTGAGTTGCGGAATCACACGAGTTTGAAAATCTTCAGCGCTCATGTAAGGCAGAACATAGATGTGAATAGTTCAATTAAATACTTACATTGAAATTTCAACCGAGGATCGCTTTAAAGTGTGTTGAAAATGTAACCTTTTGAACCTGTTCATTGTAACAGTAATAAAGTGAAAATATTCAATATTTGGTACACTAGATGAGTAAGAAAACTCATTAAGTGGGCGAAATAACTATTCTCTCAAGCCTTCATTGATGGAGACTTTACAGTATACGCACAATATATTCTCCATTATACTCTGAAAAATATATATCAAAATATATAGAATTTCGCTGCATTATATAACCCCATATTTTCCATATAATTTCTAGTATAATGTCGCATTATATAGTTTTTCCATTCGGGCGTCACTGGAGTTTATTCAAGTTTAGAATATATTACAAATTTGTGTGCTTGAACATGATACTCCCTCCAATGTCAGTCCGACATTATGAAATAAATACTATCTGTGCTGCCAAAGTTTCTCTTCATGTCCCTTAGAAGTACCTATTTTGCTTCCATTCACTCATCACTTCACTTTTTCGTGACATCACTTGCTGCGGCAATTTCGGTCATATATAGGCGTTCGTTCATGAGAAATTCATCTGCACTTAAATGGAGAGAAGGCCCAGAATGCTTGAGTATTTATTCTCGGTAGCTCAATGGTAGAGCAACTGCCCGAAAAGTAGATAAGGTTGTGAGCTTCGATTCTCACCCGAGATCGAATCCGATCACCTCCAATTGTATTCAGACACTTTCGCACTTTAATTCAGTCAATTCATTTAATTCTTCAATTCAAATGATTCATTCAATAATTTGAACTCCATCTTCACGCGATAATATGAGATTTCAATTACTATAACCTGAATAGGTTAGAAGTTTAAATACTCAGGCATTCTGGGCCTTCTCTCCATTTGAGTTCAGATGAATTTCTCATGAACGAACGCCTATATATGACCGAAATTGCCGCAAAACGCGTTGTCACGAATAACTAAAATAATCTATGCATGGTCCGTAAAATCAAACCTCTGTTCACTCATCACCATTGTACTGAACCTGGGATGCATCTGAGAAATGACTAGTTTTGGTTTTGAAAATAAAAAATTCTCCCACAATAAATTCATTGATTACGCCATTGAGGATAATGCGAAACAATTCTCTTAATGATTTTCATAAAATTTCGATTTCACTTTATCCCATTGATAGGATGATTTTTCTATTCAACAATAGTGGATGATACGGTTTAATTTTTGGAAGGCCCTGTTTGGAATTTTTCGAGAAAAGACTCAAAAATTTCGGAAAATAGTTTCGAATTAAATATATCGATTCTCACTAAAAGAGTGTCACGACGTATGTTTAGTTTTGACATAAAGAAGTTATTTTGCCCAGAAAACACTGAATAATCATGAGAAATTGTCCAAAAATGGGGTTCTCTAATTTCATAATATTGCAAAGAAATTCCAGGCATGGAAGTTGTATGGGCAATAGAAACCATTTGAAACTTCTGAAAATTTCACGCCTCAAGAGAATGACGAGCTTTGAATTTTTAGAATTCGTGTCTGGAATTGTCAAGGATAATCAAATTATTTATTGAATAAGAATTATAAATTGTTAGCGATTTCCTACTGATAATATGAGAGAAAGCTCCACAAATTGTGTGCCCCGATCATTGCTTAATTAACGTCCTATTTCTATTATTTACTACTTAACTATAATTTCATTTTCCAACTCGTCAGTGTAAAAAAAATATTCGAGGCTTATTCACTATCGTCATTAGCTTGTTATTCCTAAAGAAAATGACAAGTCTATCTAAGCCTAATTGAAAGTCTCCTCTCTAAACCACTTGAGGGACGTAGTTCAGAGTTGACTTGTCCATGGTTAATGGTCTTCAAATGTCCTGAAGCAATACCAGATGGTCCAAAATGGAATACTGCTGCAGGGGCACCGGTGGAAGCATTCTGAGGAACCCTCATCACTGATTGCTTTCTCGTAGTTTTAGTTCTGCTCGCATGAGATTTGAACACAGGTATATCGTACATCCGTCTCTTCTCTCTGCTCAAATGGCGTCTGGCAGTGGTTCTCAGAGAAGAATCACCACGACACACATCGAGCCATCCTCGGGATACTTGGACAGCATTCAAGAGTGACTGCGGATCCAGTGACCTGAAGATAATAGTTACTACTTCCACTGGTAAATTTGCAACTGGAGCCAGTTTAGTTTCATTATGACGGAAGAAGCTCATGATTTTTCTGAATAGTTCCATGTTACTGATACTTGAGAAAGTAGCTGAATGACCTTCGCTATTGCGACTAGCCCTTATATACCTGCTAACGAGGGGTGTGAGAATGGGAGAATAAGGGAGGGGAGAGCACGTCGACCAATCAGAGAGCACCCACCCCCTTCCCCTTCCACCTTCATCTGAATGAACTTCTGACCGAATTCACTGACCTATTCGATTGGTCTATTTCAACTAACAATTGAAACTTGAATTGTTATCAAGAATTGATAGTGAAATTTGGTAAATGAAGGAATCGGAGAAAGTTGGTATTTGAATTCTGTCATTTTGCTGACAAAATTACTAATATAATGAACCTTGCACTGGAGCACTCAATATTCATAGAATATAGTATCGAAAATTTTGAATCTCCCTGAAATTCCAGGACAGAATGACAGAAATTGGTATGGGATTGGTTTCTATGAACGAATTATGAATGCATTATCGATGGAGTACATCACGAATCAAGAATTGACCATAAGTGCCATATCCTTTTCATGCTCCATTCATATAGGAAATTGTCCATGTACTGAAGGAAGTTTTCAGCTGAATGAAAAAAATCTGAAATCCAAAAACTATTATCTCTTTTATTCCTATTCTGGAATCTCTTCTCTAAACTCCTCTAGAGCGTTAGTACAGTATATATTTGTGAGGCATGATTTTGATAAATTGTGCAAGATACAATTCTCGATTGTTCAAACATGACCCTGAAGGTAGCAGAAAATTACAGTAAAATTGATTTTGATCGGGAATGTCAGGCGCAATAATGGCTCGATTTGAAAAATTCCGACTGTCGTGTGTTCTTCATGGGGAATTCTCCACACGATAGTCTCTCATTTTTTCTCTAGACTAATTAGCATTTCTTACATCCACTAATTACTAGAGTTTGCAGTAAATAAGATAAAACTTCATTCCGATTTGGGATATCAGTGAAAAGTATTCGTAAAAATGCGAATTGTAATTTTTTTTTTGATTATTATCATACGAGAAATCAGTAAACAGAAATTTTCTAGTTAAAGAAAAGGCGAGATGATGAAAAAGAAAAACAAAAAATAGTCGTGGTTAGAACCACCCGATTCATGTATTCCCTTTCTCCCCCTCCCCCCCCCCCCTACATTCAAGTGTCTCCAGTCCGAAAATATTCACTTTCAACTAATTTCCTCCAAAAATGAACAAGTAATCAGTGGATATAAAAATCACTCATTTGCCTAAAGAAAAATGAGAGACTATCGTGTGAAGGATCCCCCATGAAGAACACACGACAGTCGGGAGTTTTCAAATCGAGCTATTATTGCGAAGAGAATTTATTTCTCAAAAAGTTCTCAACTGATTTCGTTCAAATCAATTTATATCATTTGATAACATATTCTGTAACTGTGTGAATTATTTCAGATTTTTCGAATACTTGGTTTTTAAGTCATGTTGATTTTTTATAGTTTTCTATGAAAAATGATGTTTCCATAACAAGCAAAATAATTAAGATAGAAACTTCAAATTTGACCCATATATCGGTCTTCTAAATCTACTGTTCGGAATTCTTATTGGACACCATTGGAGATTTATTCCTTAAGATATGAGTGATTTTTCGAAAATTGGAATTTTTTCATTTTTGAAAAATTTAGAATTTGTTCTGTATCGATTTCTTCCAGATTGAGAAACCATAGTAGATACTATATTATCTAGCTGCGTGAATTTTTTCAGATTTTTCTCGTGGTTATTTTCTGAATTATTCCGATTCTATTAATTTTACATGAAAACTGTTGTTTTTTCGATAAAAAAACCTGGGTAGAAACCGGAGTAGGAACGATGGAACCTTCGAAGTTTACTTATATATTGATCATGCCAATATACGGTTCGGTATTATTACTGAGTAATATTAGTTGAACATTATTTTTGAATTTTTGTGATTTTTCAAAATTTCAATTTTGCGAATTATCCCAGATCTCAGAGTAAGTCCTCAAGTAATCCCAGCCAGATCGATTCATCACATTTTTTTTTAATTTCATCTATCACCTTTGATATCATCTTCTGCAATTGCGTTAATTTTCCGAGTTTTTTCTGATACTCGGTTTTTAATTTATGTTATTTTATTTATAGTTTTCCATGAAAAAAGATTTTGCTTCTGCAACAACCAGAACAATTGAGATGGAAACTTCAAATTTGTCTCCTATATTGGTCTTCTGAATTTCTATATGCAAAATTACTCGGTTATTGGGAATGGAACAAGAATACCTATCGCGAAGGAGCGTGTACCTTATTCTATTGAGACATAATCTATTCAACAGTACTGTGTTGTAATCATTCCAAATCTGGCGACAATGATCTTCAACAGTGTAATTTCTGATTTGTATCTCAGTGTGATTCCGTCACTGGAGTTGATTCAAGTTTAGGATATATTACAATTTTGTGTGGTTGACACTTCCTCCAATGTCAGTCCGACTTTATCAAATGAATTTCATTTGTGCTGCCGGAGTTTCTTTTCATGTCCCACAGGAGTACCAATTTTGCATTCATTCACTCATCACTATTGTACTGAACATGGGACGCATCTCAGAAATTATTCATTTTGGTTTCAGCAAAAGACCCTTCCACGAAAAAGTTATTCATTGCACCATTGAGAATAATACAAAAAAATTTCATTGATATTTTTATGAAATTGTGCTTTCACTCCATTCCATTCGTCCCATTCTGTATGAATCTATTCGTTTTCCCGAGGGGTCTATCTGGAATTTTTCGATGAAAAATTCAAAAATTTCGGAAAATATTTTCGAGTCAAATATCCTGATTCTCACTAGACGATTCCCACAAATTATGATCATTTTTTCCATAAAGAAAAGAATTATTTTGCCCACAAAACATTAAATGATTATAAAAAAATTTACAAAACTGGAGTTCTCTCATTTCATTGCGAGGAAATTTCAGGCATAGAAACTCTATCTGAAATAGAAACCAGTTTAATTTCCCGAAAATGCCACGGCCGAATGAAATAACGAACTACGAATTTTCAGAGCTTGTATCTGGAATCTTCAAGGAGAATCCAATTACTTCACGGGATAATAATTATATACAGGGTGACATTTCCACTATTGTTACAAAATAAGTGGAAAGGTAGAGTAAAAAATCCTGAACATGTTGTCGCAAAAATTAATTTTTTCTGATAATTAACTTTTAAATTATTGATGAAAGAATTTTGATATTTTTCGGCCAATAAAAGCGGATAGAATGGCCGCCATAAAGATGAAAGATCCGTGACATTAACAATTGTCTATAATGCCGACGTTCAGAGCGAATGAATGACATTTCTACGTTCGGAATATAGCTTTTCAACCTCTCTGCTGTCATTCAAGATTTTTGATGTTTGATTAATTCAAAGATCAATAGAAAAATAGAAGTTATATGACAAAATGATTAAAATGAACAGCAAATGACCATTGATGACCCCCTCTCCAATCTTTAATTGAGGATTATTAATTTTTTTTTGCATAATTATTTCCCACGGAAAATAATTTTTTAATGTAAAAGATTCATACAATGAATGCGACAATGTTTCCAATAACTAGTGCCACAATAAATGCGACAGTAAATGCAACAATTACGCAACGATTCAAATGCCTACTCTCTCTGATTACTTCATTCTGCAATTTCAGTACCGATTCTCAAAAATTATTCAAGTTTACCATAAGTTCGTCTATTTTCAGAAATCTTTAGAGAGTCATGTCGAGCATTGAACGTTGTTTTAACTACTTTGGAATTGTGATTCGAATCAGACCAATCGAATAGGTTAGTAAATTCGGTCGAAAGTTCATTTAGATGAAGGTGGAGGGAGTGGGTAGAGGGAGAGGGGAATGGTTAAATGGAGGGGACGGGCGTTCTGTGATTGGTCGACGCGCTCTTCCCCCCCCCCCTTACTCTCCCCTCCCCACATCCCGCCTTAACAGGTATATAAAGGACTAATCCCAATAGTGAAGGTCATTCAACCACTTTCTCAAGTAGCAGCAACATGGAATTATTCAGAAAAATTATGAGCTTCTTCCGTCATAATGAAACTAAACTGGATCCAGTTTCAAATTTACCAGTGGAAGTAGTGAGTATTATATTAGGGTCACTGGATCCGAAGTCACTCTTGAATGCTGTCTAAGTATCCCAAGGATGGCTCAATGTTTGTCGTGGTGATTCTTCTCTGAAAAGCACCGCCAGACGCCATTTGATGAGAGAAAAGAGACAGGCGTACGATATACCATCTGTGGTCAAGTCTCGTGCACGTAGAACTATAAATACGAGAAAGCAATCAGTGATGGGCGTTCCTCACAATGCTTCCACCTGTGTCCCTGCAGCTGTATTCCATTTCGGACTATCTGGTATTACTTCAGGACACATGAAGACCAATAACCATAGACGGAACTCTGAACCACGTTCTTCAAAAGGTTCCAAGAGGAGACTCACACTTAGGCTTAGATAGACTTGTAGTTTTTTCAGGAGTAACAATTTTAAGCTAATGACGATAGTGAATAAATACCGAATATTTGTTCTACACTGACAAGTTGAAGAATGAAATTATGGTTAAGTAGTAAATAAAAGATATTGGACGTTAGTTAAGCAATAACCGGAGCACACAATTTGTGGAGCTTTACCTGATGCTCTCTAGTTTTAATGACATTATAACTGAAAGTTATTACTTTTCCTTTAATAGTGATACGTTATTGAATGAACTAATAATGATATTGAATAACCTCTGGGTTTCATCCTTATATTGACAAATAGGAAATCGCTAAAAATTTTCAATTTTCAAACATGAGGCTCAAATGTCACTCCAGCCATCAAAAATTTCGATTTTTCCGCAAAATTAATCGTTTAAGGGCCATAAAAAAACTTACCACGATAAACCTTGATATGTATGGAATATATTTCCCACTTATTTGAGGTGATTTACCGGAGGGTTATTTTTAATTATCATATTTAATGTGAGTCCGTGGCTGCTTCCACTGTGACATATCGGATCTCTCTCTCTAGCAGAAGTTACTAGTGAAAAGAAAATGGTGGCCAATCCGCGCGCGCTTCGTTTGAATTTGGTTTCGTGCAACATGTGACATAAGCAAAGAACATTGCATGTATATTATCCGACATAAGTAAAGTTTTTTTTTTTTTTGGAAATTAAATAAAGTTTGAATGAATAATGAAAAAAGAGTTTAAATTGAGGGTAGTAAGGGAACAAAACAACGATATTAACAAAATATATAATTTCAATTGAATTGAACATTAAATTTTCGAAAATTTATGTAGTATTACGAACAGGCAGACGAATCGCTTTCGGTACTGAGACAAGTGGTTACAGCGTCAATTATGCGATCTGAAGAGGTTACGCATGGCTTCGGGCCCTTCTTCGTTTGGATACTTCTCGCCAAACAGAGTTTTATGCCTTCTCGGTCAGACCGTCTGTAGATTTCCTTCTGATTATCCATTGTGATGTTAGCCTCAGCAATTTTAGAAATCATCCCTTTTGATATATGCCCCGATAAACTTTGTAAAGTGATGATGAGATCTTTCTTTTTCTGTAAAACTGCTGAACGATTGAGAAGAGTTTTCACTGTCTGCGCTGCGCTCAAGAGTTGCGGACGAGAAATTTGGAAATGTTGCAGCAGTGCCTTTAGGATTCGACAATCAGCCACAGCATCATGAGCATCTTTAATTATGTTTTGCCACTTGTCGTCAGTCAGATACTCTTTGGCGAGTAAATCTTGTTTTCGAATCGATTTTTGGCTGATACTTGGTAGCGTGTCAGCAATACCATAGACACGTTGGGCAAAATCCATTCCATTCGGAAGCAAAAAAAGAAATAAGTGGATGGGATCGAAGCCGGGATCTTTACATTACTAGTCTATTATCGACCACCTGCGCTATCGGGCGTTTTCATATCTATGACATTAATTTTGATCCTGATAGCCTGATTGCCGCCTACCTTCCTCGAGGAAATGAAATGCAATTACAATCGTCAGAATATATTTCATAATTAGAAATAATTTTATCAATAGAAAAAAACTTAGATTTTTCGATGTCAGATTTTCGACTGTTATATTTTTTCAAGTGAAAAATGACTTAACCACTAAAAATGTAGAAAAGGAAAATAGAACTGACATATGTTTGTTCTTTGAGAAATGGTAATTATTGTAGTGTTTTTTTTAAAGAATAATAATTCATTCTTTCATACTGATCGTGATGGGAAAACCACTTGGAAAGATCTGTTTTCAGTTGCTTCTCATCCAATTCTTGGCCTATCCGATCAATTATAGCATCTAGAGTACACACTATAGAAATGTAGAAAATATAAAAATAAGGAGTCTCTCCCAAATGACTTGAGAATCCATAACATTACATACATTTAACTATTTTCCACATGTGAGTTTCGACGAAAGCTCTTTTTCTTTTTCCTTTAATGACTCGACCATAAAAAGTGAAATGCGACTGAAGAGGCACAGACAGCATGTCAGATAGAACCGTTATTGCACATTTTTTTGCATTTATCTGAGAGGCTATTTTCATTTTGAAGAAATGCAGCTGAAAGAGGAATAATTTTAGATTGATCCAATTGCACATAAAAATGGCACTTGTTGAAAAAGTAATTAAAAATAATGCAGAGAAATTACCAGTGTTGTTCTTTCTCCCCCATTTTCCACCAACAAATTCTCATAAATTAAACAGTCTTCCAGTGTTTCAATCGGTATTACCGCCTGGAGCTTCTCTACGAGTCCGATCACATTGGAATGCTGCCATTGAGGAATGCTTATCTTTAACTTTAACTTTAACAGATTTTCATTAACATAAATAAAAGTTTGACATTACAACAATATCATATACAGATGAGTAATGTGTACATGTGGTTTTGGATTATAGTCCCAGCCCGAAGGCTTTTACATATGAATCTTGAGTGTTGTGAGATGGTTGCATAATGAGTGTTGGTAAATACATGTGATATGTAATAGGGAAAATTGATTTAAAAAACCCTATTTCTTGAGGAGTATATGAGGAGAATTAGCGGTGGTTAGTGGACCACCTGGATAATATGTAGGGGTTTATGTGGTTGATGAGAGAATTTGGGTGTTTTTCAAGGGAATCGGAGAATTTATTTATAATTTTCATTAAATGGGAATTGATAGGTTCAATATTTGACATCTCGTGAAGAGTGGGGATAGGTGTTGAGCGGTATGCTCCATTTATTACTCTTAAAAACTTATTCTGGATAATTTGCAATTTCGCAATGAGAGAGGGAGCTGCATTGTGCCAGACTGGGGCTGCGTAAACCATTACGGGTCTTACTATTGTGACTTATCGTGGCTATCATATTCTTCACTTGGTCTGTGCATCTCTTGTTATCAAATTGAAGACTTTTCACAGCTGATTTTATTTCGGCTCTTACAAATTCCTTTAACGATTCCACAGAGTGCGATGTCGATTGCTGACTAGAATCTTGCGTTGGTCTTGTTGGAAGTTTTACACCATCATTTCGTGTATTTGTTATACTGGTGTCCGATAGTCCTTCACAGCTTTGAGCTTTATCCGATGTTCCACTATTGAGAGAGAAGAAGCTGGGATATTTTGTTTATTGAGAGTGGTGTTTAACGGTGGACTGTTCTCTTTCCCATCATCCGAACTTTCAGCAGAACTCGAGATATTCGAGTGAGAACTGGAGCTTGACGAAGAACTACTACGGCTAATCACCTCCAATCTACGTGATTTCAGTCCTGGCCGTCGTTTGGGAGGAGGATCCATTTCTTCATCATCATTAGTTTTAGGACTTCTGGTTCTTTTTTGAGGACGGTCATCTCCACTCTTCTCTTTAGAGGAACTGTGGAAACTTTTCCTGTTAACTTTCTTAAGCTCCTGCATCACGCTTTTCTTGGAGAGTGGACTTGGCATATGGAAAGACTGTCTCGTCCCATTGTCAGTGGTTTCAACGTTCTTTGACTTGCGTGCTTTCTGAAGTTTTATTCGACCCCTCTCCAAAGATTCTATACAATGGAAAAGAATATAAATAACAAAGCAATACATTGAAATAAAAAAATTCAATTTTACATTAATATTTCTCTCGAGTGTCATAAAAATAATGAAGATAAATGCATCTTAATTTTCAGTTTTCCAATTTGCAGAATTAACAAACAGGTAACACCTTATAAGTCGATTTTTGCTACCAACAGTTCTTAGGGAATATCTTGAGAATTAAGCAGGATAGGGAACTTTTCGACTCGTAAAATTCTCTACAAAAGAATGTCCGGACTAAGTCCCCTGATTTCGTTTAGTTTTGAAAATATTATTGAAAAAAAACCACAGCTACAATTGACATAACCTCTTTACTGCACGATACTGAAAATAGCAGGCATCTGATTATTTCTTGGATTTTTTTGAACAAGTTGACTATCACAAAAAAATTATTTAAAAAATTTGAGTTTCTAGTTTTTGGATTTCCTACATGTACGTATTTTAAAAAAGAATTATTTACCAAGACAAAAAAATTGTGAAATGTCTGTTATTTCCAGTTTCATCTTCACTAGTCCATTTTTCTCCTCAATAACATTGTGACGCAGTCCATGAAAAATTCATAATAAATGTAAATTCAACTAATTCTACCCCGTTGATTGTTGTCAATTTATCAAGTAATGAGATGGAGGAAATAACGGTTTTTACTACTTACTTTCTGTGGCAAGCACGGTCACAGGAAACTTTTTCCAAGATTCTTCTGGATCTTTCCCTTCTTCAAGCTATTTATCTCGCATCTCATACGAATCTGCTGGTGGATATTTGCAATAATTTTTTTTCCCTTCATTAATATCCATGTAGATTGAACGAGGTCAATAGGCTTCAAACCAGTGTCAGTTTTTCCTCTGAAAACAATAACTGTAAACGGATCCTCCGCCATTTTGCGTCACAATTTCTCCATCAATTTGTTTACACGCTTTTCAGATTTAGAATTAATAAAACCTCTCTTTCTTTATTATTGAAGAGAACAAATGAGGAACACAGGAATATTTTTATCGATCAGTCCGAAAATTTCAGGAAATATTTGAGACAAATATTTTCCACAATGCCAATAGATTGTATTTCCACCACGAGGCTGTAGCTCGACGCGTCGATTCACTCTCTCTCCTCGTGCCCCGTCATCACCCAAGACTTGATCGACAGTGCTGCCCTCTACTACCGTTTCTGTTGTAGTCTCGAGACCGCGCGAATCAAATTCAATTCTGAGATGGTATTCGAAAACGTTTTGAATTAACAGAGATTTCGTTGCACGAATAACAAATGAATTGAAAAAAGGGATTCTATTGATGATTTATTGATTTTTATTAATTGATTTATTGGTTAATTCATGAATTGGTGTGTCTCTGTTGGCAATTACTCCATTAAAAGTTTATATTTATCATTTAGAAAACTGAAAATAAATTAATATTTTCCCACTGAATAGTCAGCTGTTGGTTTTTCTTTACGGCCCGGCTGATGTAATATGGACAGAACACAGCCATAAAGATGAAAAGAAGGAGGATTTTTTTCTAGTCGCGAAACTAATGAGGTTAGATTTTGAAGAAGTTATATTGATAAAAATAAAGTATTGCCACTGTTGAAAAATATTAGCTTCTAATGGACGAAATTTTGCTCTTTTTTTCTTAATTCATTGCAATTGTAGTATTGGATTTTCTTCACGAGATCATTTATAACCGTTTATTCAACTTTTGAGTGTGAGAGAAAAATAGCATATTTTTTTCCCCTCACATGTAATAATCAAGTAATATAGTAATGCACACTTACATTTAAAATTCATGGCTGGAATTGACTCTAAATTCGAAGAAAATTTCTTTATTTTATAGATCCCAACGCAATTTGATGGAATTGGTTCATTAAAAACATTTTCTAAGCCTTTTGCCATTTATCCCTCGAAGTAAACCTTCCGAATATTGTTGCTCTTTTGTGAAGTGTTTTCTTTTACCCATATTTTCTATATTGAAAAAATTCGCTCATCTTGGAGCTGAATGACATTATTAGGATGTTTCGGTTCCAATGATACCTCATTGAATTCTAATTGCTTTGTTCTGATCCAATCTTGCAGAGCAGGTGTATTTTTGTTTTCACTCCAATGATTAATCAAAAAATTTTTTTTTATTACCATATCTTCACCATTTTCTTTTTCATCTAGTTGATTGACTATCTGTGTCAGAGGCTTATCGTGGGATTTTACATAATTTTTGAATAAACCAATGAAATTTTCATCCCAAAATGCGGAGAGATCATCAAGGGGAATTTGAAATTTTCTAGCATTATCGACGACATGAATTAAATTATGCAGACTTAGAACTTGACATCAAGATCCGTATAAATCTGGCAAACGATTGAAAAATTCTCTCATCAATTCCTCGGCATAATTACACTGGCTAATAACCAGATTTTTGTTATTAAAAATACGACTCGCAACAACAAGCAATAAAAAATGTTGATAGTATTCGTCAGGTAGACTCCCTTTCAATACCACAGCTTCACAATAGTTGAGTAAAAATTTCATTTGGGTAGCTTTCCATCTGGACACATGGTCGATATTGAAGTGGTTACGTTGGAAGTCAGAAGTGTGATGAGTGTGACTCTTCGAGCCGCACTGAAAATTTTCCGATAATTCAATCGGATAATTTCAATAACGAATTGTAAAAAAAAGAGGATGTTATTCCGAATATTCTCACATGGGGTGAAAAGATTATACAAACATTTGATGATAGATTTTCGAAAAAGCCCTGTCTATTTGCACGAATAATCCATCGATTTATTATAAAAACTATCAAAAAATGTTGAGGAGATCTCAAAATATGGTGTCACGTCCAAGTGTTGGGGGTAATTACAACTAAATGTTAATTTAATTGAATATTGAGAATTTGCCCCGAACACTGAGGAGTGTTTGCATGAAATGCGTCTCAGCCTCCGTTTTCGCCCTCACCTTTCGGTGAATAGACTGGATTGGAGTAATGTTGGAATGGTTTTAGTTATGGATAAATAAAAACGAGAAGAAATTTAATTTTATTTAAAATGACCGAACTGGCCTATATTTCAATATCCAAAATTTTATAAATTCATTAAATAGAATATTTCCGACTCATTACCTTCGTAGTTGTCTTGTTTGACTAATTCAAAATCTTATGTGCGATTTAACTGATTCAAAATCTTACTTGACTTTCAATGTCGAATTTATTGGAGATTTATTTTGAGATAATATTTAAAATCGTTCGCTTGACAATTTCAATTTAGAAAATTATTAAATTCTTAATTTTACTTTTCAATTTCTTTTTCTTTTTACGTTTTTTCATTTTAAAAAATTAACTGGTTCTTCGCACAGTTTGAGTACAAGAGTAACTGAATCCATTTCCAATTCAACTGATAACTGACTACATATTACTTCTGAGTGACTACAGTAAACTAACTGATTTGAACTGACTGACGAACTGAGCTGAAGTGTCAAAACTGAAGGCACACTGACTGAATGTCGTGAGGTTTTTATATATTCTTGTTAGGGCGTTTCCCTAATTTCATAACATTCTCTATGACCAATGCTTTGGGATCACTCCATCCCTTCCACATAGTTTTCTTTCAAACATCTCATACGTGGTTAAACTCTATTAGTTGTTTCGGGAAGAACCGTTTTTCCCTCCACAATGGCTTATTTTAGAATCTACTGGTAAACTCTGTTCAAATTTCCCTTTTGAATTACACTTCTGCATTTTAATAGCCCTATAATTTTTAGAAACAGTAACACTAAGTGTGTTTTGTTCACCTACTTTTTCCCAATGTTGACACAACGCATAAAAAGAATTCTATTTAGGCGGTTGCGGTACGCGTGAGACTTTCGTAAGGGCCGGAAAAAAAAGTCGTAAAAGAGAGAGACAGAGCGCGCGGGCTTAATCCATACGCATCACCTATCACTCTCACGCGACACGTGAGTGCATCGACTCATTTTGGGAAAGCAATAAACAAATTTTTATATTTTGGGAATAGTAATGAGATACTGTACGGTATTTCTAAATATGTGCTTCCTCTAAAAGAGGCCTACGTGCAGAAACGCTCGTCTGTTTCCACCAATTTTTAGAACAAATTTGAGACAGAAATATTTAACAATAAAAAGACGTGCGGACGTCACAATGGAGATAAAAAAAATAGATTTTTCTGTTCAGGGTCAGTACATACACTCCACTTATTGATAAGTTGAGGGAAATTCAATAATGTTTTTCTTGAAAAACTAGGAAATTACTCCATCGAGCCCGATCAAAATCTGAAGATCGCAAATTTATACCAAGATGCTTCGAGTACGACATCGATCACCTCGATCACTTCATTAGTTTATGAGGAAATATGAACGAAACATTTGGTCATATACATACACGCACACACATACACACACACACACATGGTTTTAAGAACGAGCAAAGGATTATGGGCAGGTGTCAAAATATGTAGATCGATCGAAAAATTGATTTTTCATTTTCGGAGCCAATACATAAACTTCCCTCATTGGGAAGTTAGAAAAATTATCAACAAAATAACAGACTGAAGATTTATTTTTGAAAAATGGTAGACAAATGGAATTCCTCAATTTTATAACGTGACCAGGAAATTTTAAACATTAACTGTATTTCAAATGGAAACCCATTGGAATTTCATTTTCCAGAGAAAAGAATGAGCTTTGGATTCTCTTGACTTGCGGTCAAACTTCACAAGGACAAGCGAATTATTCTATTCAATCACAATTCTAAATCACTGACGTTGTTCAACTTATCAATGTAAGAATAAGCGTTAGGGCTTTTATTGTCATTACTAGCTTACGAGCACACTATTATTCCCAAAAAAATAGCTAAAATGATTTCGAGGAATCATGTCATTAAAGTTCCATTGTATCAAGTAATGCTCCATATATTGTGAGTTCCAGTCAGTACTCAACGAATGTCGAATTTATATTATTAACTAATCTACGGTCATTGTGGTTTTCAACTCGTCAAATCAAGAATAATATTTAATGCTTAATCACTATCATCTTTTACTTAATAATTAAACCATTTACAAATCTATCTAAGCCTAAGAGTGAGTCTCCTCTTCGAACCACTTGAGAGACGTGGTTCAGAGTTTCGTCGATGATTATTGGCCTCCAAATGTCCTGAAGAAATACCAGAGGGTCCAAAATGGAATACAGTTACAGGAGCACTGGTGGGAGCATGCCGAGACACCCTCACCACTGATTGCTTTCTCGTAACTGTAGTTCCTACACGAGCCTTGATCACAGATGGTATATCGTACATCTGTTTCTTTTCTCTTCTCAAATGGCATCTGGCGTTGGTTCTCAGAGATGAATCACCACCACAAGCATTAAGCCATCCTTGGGATACCTGGACAGCATTCAGGAGTGACTGTGGATCTAGTAATCTGAAAACAATATTCACTACTTCCCCTGGTAGATTTGCAACTGGATCCAGTTTAGTTTCATTATCACGAAAGAAGCTCATGACTTTTCTGAATAGTTCCATGTTGCTGATACTTGAGAAAGTCGCTGAATGGCCTTCGTTATTTGGATTGGGCCTTTATATACCTGCTCACGGGGGGCAGAGGGAGAAACGCTGGGGAGGGGGAACGCGTCGACCAATCAGAGGGAGCCATATTTCCCCTCCACTCTACAACTCCTCACCACTCAGCCGCTTTCCCCACCTTCAACTCAGTGAATCTTCGATCAAATCGACCAAGATATTCGGTTGGTCTGATCCAAATTACAATCATAGAGTAACCATCGAGGCACAACTCTCTGGGCATTTTTGAATATCAAAAAACTTACGATAAACATGATGAATCACTTGGATTCGGCAGTAGAATGGTGGAAGGTGACTGGTGCACCACAAAAATTGGATCACGGCAGAAGTATCAATCGCATGAAAGAAAAATTATTTTTAAAAAATAATGGAAATTCCTGGAAATGAAATCGATATGTTTCCAAAGTCATTGCCCATTTCCTTTTTTTTCCTGGCGATAAGTTCAAGAAGCTGAGAGTACGGTGAAACAGGTAAGTTGAACTCATTTACCTCACATTACACGGTGAGCTTCCGGTTGTATTTCTTGGGCATCAAAGAAATGTACATTGAAAGGAAGTTGAAAATTGAAATGTAGAATGAAAGAACACAGAAATTCTGACTCGGGCTGATACCAAATGAAGCTGCGGAGCAGATAGGAGCGGGATTTTTCTCCATGATACAATTTTGAAATAATAACCATCAATGCAGACACATATTGGAGAACTCTAGTATTTTTCATTTCATCATTAGAAAGTTTCATTGTAATCGGGCGATGAAAAAAAAACAGAAATGGGGTTTGAAGCCTGATCTCTGATTTTCCGATTTTTGAGTTTTACAGTGGGATCAAATAGCATCATTCGAATGGAAAAGATCGTGTGTAGGCTTAGTTTCAATATATATATATATATATATATATATATATATATATATATATATATATATATATATATATATATATATATATATATATATATATATATATATATATTTATGTGATGAAAATCATATAAAATCCCACACCGACCTTCCTTCGGCAAATTATTATTGTAATGACTGTAACCATGCAAAATCCTGATCATTGTCGTAATTTGGATTCATGAGGGATTCGATTATGATCGAATTAGAAAATAGGAAATTTTATTCGGAATTTTCGAGACTGGTACTGAGATCATCAAGTAACGCATAGGGAACGGGCCTCCAGCATTAATCTGATTTACCACGTTCAACTGTGATATTGCCTTCACTTCCACATTCAGATTCCATGATTTTGAACCTTTTCTGTTTGATTTTCACATTCTTATTTCTCTGCGGATGAAGATCTAGTACACCAGGCCCTGTTGTAAGCACGGCACCATTGTGCACATTCGAGGCACATTGAACAGAGAGCGCAAGGAAGCAGAAAGAGAAGCAAGGCGGAAGAGAGGGCTTGCCGAATGGTTTCTCCTCACGCAGTAGACCGATGGACAATTAGAGAGGGAGCACTCAGACAGGTTTCCCAGTAACTAAACAGTTCCAGTACAACAGTCACTGAGACTACTCCAGACAACAATCAATGATTTTTCACCCAGTTTATGCATTGTATCGAACATGCTCTAGCTATATTCTCAAAGATCGATGACCCATTAGATAATTCTCCATCAATATTGAACGGAGATTGGGAACTGCAGACTCACTTACAAACTGTAAGTTATTCCAGAGGCAAAAATGAAAAAATGGTTATGATTGATGCCAAGCTCAGAAAGATGAGTAGCAAGGATCACTACGACAAACATCAAGCCATCCTTGGGAAACTTGGACAGCATTCAAGAGTGACTTCGGATCGAGTAACCTGAAAATGCAGGGAATTCTACAGTGGCCGCGACGCAATGAATTCCGTACGGAATCGTTGCAGCTGGCTTATGTCTGCGAAAAAGTGTCGTATGGTAACGGACGCATTCCCTGATTCTACAATTTAGGATTTATCTTAACAAATCTGATGAGTTCCTTTCCCTGCTTAGCATCCAATTTCAAATTCTTCCACATTTTCATTCGAAAAATGCACAGGATTGTTGATTTAATATGTCGTTTAATTGCGATTACTAAAATTTAGATTAATCGAGGTTATTGTTCGACAGGGAATGCGTCTGTTCCCGTCCGACACTTTTCCGCAAACATAAACCAACCGTAACGATTTCGTAGAATATCCTTAATACACACTAATTCCATAGGAAGATTTGCGACTGGATCCAGTTCAGTTTTATTAGAGCAGAAAAAGCTCATGATTTTTCTGAATAGCTGCATGTTGACGATAATTGTGGGAGTAGCGAAATGATCTTGGCTAGTAGGATTAGGCCTTTACATACCTGCTCGGAAGGCGTAGAAGAGAAGAAGTAGGGGGGCAGGGGTACGTCTACCAATCAAAGAGAGCCCTTCCCCCTCCACTCAGCCACCCCCCTTCTCTACCTAGACACTTCTTCCACTACAATCTCAATAGCTTCCAATCAAATAGATCGAACTATTCAACGAATGTGATTCAAATCACAATCCCGAAGTAATGGAGTGATATTCCAAATTATGGTTCTATTCCAATTCAGAAAATGGAATGAGCCAATGAATTTACTTGTTGCCACCGACAGAGCTGCGCTATTGTGCAGACTAATATCATCAATGTTTCATGTAATTCCCATATGCTTTATGAATTCTGTATTTGGGATGGAATAAGAATATCTGTCATCGGAAGCATGTTTCTCATTTCACTGAAATGTTACACATTCAATTATCCTGAATCGTCAGCTTTTTATCTGACGACAATGGCATCTAACAATGTGATTTCGTGGTTGAGGGTTATCCAAGTTTCAAATATATCACATTATGAAGTGACGCAATACAAAACTCCTCCAATGCCATTCCGAGCATTATGAAAATTTCCATCGTATGAGGGAAAAAGTTAGGTACGAAGTGGGAGAACTAGTAGAAGAGAGTGTGTCAGTGGAGGAGGTACATAGCAGGCTATATGTTAGTTTTTCTGGAGGATGTCTTGCGAACTATGAAAGATAGTAAAATTTTGTAGAGACTTCCTGGTAAATGGGTAGTTTCAGTCCGTTGTATCAAATTCACTTTTTCAAGATTTTTAGAATTTTTATGTTTTGATGTGATGTATTTTGATTGATTAAAGGACGGCCACAAGATTTCAAGGCTAAGAGACAAAATCCTATTTGAATTCGAAAACGAGTACGTAGAGCATTGAAAAGCGTACTTTTTTCGCTCAAGTCAATATCTTGTACACATCAGTAGTATAGCGGCCACTATAGCGCCCCCCACTCCTGGTCAGTCCCCCACCACTATCCCCCACCTGAACGGAGTAGGAGCATACTCCACAGCTGGGCGATAGTGGAGGGGGACTGACCGGTAAAGTAGAGAGTACTGTAGTGGCCGATACACTAGGAAATACCTTTATTGGAGATGTCAGGGAAGAGTCTCTGAATAAAACACTGTAACACATAACTTTGAATACCGATACACATTTATTTCCATTACAATAATTTCACTTACAACTTTGATTCCACTGTTTGCAATTATATTTACCCGCACCACTAAAGACCTTTCCTTCAGGAGGAGTCATATTCTTCTTTCTTTTCATAAATGCGTCATAATATTCACGCACTATTCGATCATTACTAATAAACCGATCAGTGAATAACGATAAGAATTTATCAGGAGTAGGAAACACAGACATACAATGCAGGAATAAAACACAGTACTGTCCACATACACTGGAATCATGGTCCTGTAGTTGTTTGACGCAGTGTTTATAGAATTTGCAGTTTCTTCGGAGTCGGGCCGCGTGCTGTGGGTTGATTGGTGGCAATCCGAAGCTGTCGAAGTACCATCCTCGGCCATCTTGATTGACGTACATGGCGACCCAATGTTCACCAGGCTTGTTGTGCTCATGGGTATTAGCAACTATTGCCGTCGGTCTCGTCCACACCTTTGGTATTCTGTCCGCTGGATAAACACCCACGGTATGGTTCGGTATGAGTTGTAAGGCCCCCAGAATTTGAAGAGTATTCATCAATACTAGAAACATAAGCACGTTTCTGTTGCACTTCATCTCCCGTTAAATAACCTCGTATCTGAAGTACGCGGCGCATAGCACAAATAAATGAACGATGCTCTATATCACTATGAAGAGTGCACGTTGTAATTGCAGATTTGCACATGAACAGAGGCGGTCCAATCACTGTTTTCAAATTCACAACATCCGCCCGTGAGAGAAGTTTTCCTATGAAAATAGTTTGATGGTTACCATACGCGTATACATGGTCAACATCTTTACACATAGTTCGTAGCACTGAATACACGTTTTTTTCATGAGATTCTCCATCATACCATTGTAGACCATGCTGCATTAATGTCAGATTATTATTATGTTCCTGAATATGAAGTGGTAATTCAGAGAAATGAGTTGTTGCCCGGAGAATCCAGTGGCCTAACAAATTTGAGGTCGTTGAAGCCACAGCAATTTCTTTCGGTACGAACGAATTTTCTAAACCAAAAAAACCTTCACAATGTATGATAATATTTGAAGTTCGTTTCTCCATCGCGGCGCTCTTCTGACTGACCGCTCCTTGTTAGAAATTTTCGCGTGACCGTCTGAAGAATATAATAAATCTGCAAATTTGACATAATTACAGCGCCTGCGCAGAAGTAGTTATGAGTAATCCACGGTGACTTGTCTTGCAGAATCAATCTCGATGATGCTCTCGAACTCTGCATAAACGATGACGTTGACGGTTTCTTCTAAAGCATCGCGGAATCGCATTTCAATCCTCATATTTCCCTGACGCAGCAAATTCCAATGGGAATTGTCATTAGCAGATAGGTCTGGTGTAAGATCAAATGCAAAAAGACAATAGCCGTATGGGTATTTTGAACGAAAGATACCATTCCCATCGTTCAAGAAATGTATTCCTGTACCTGAGAATAACGTTTGATAGCACTCGATATATGTTTGAGTTTTAAAATTCGGTTGCAGGGGTTTTGAAGGAAATTGCTTTCCATCCACATACAAGCACAAATGATTTAGACCGAAATTATCGAAATTGAATGGATTGAGTTTTTTAGTTCCAACGTATGCTCGATTTCTCACAAATCCAAAAATGATGCGTTTGGGTAGCTGTCCTGTTATAAAGTTGTCTATAGAATGTCCAATAACGCCTGTGGGTATAGACACAGCTTTCACCTCAACTCTCGTGATAGGGTATTTGGCAGTGGTCCTCGCGAGAGTCTTCTCATGAGCTAAGAGTAGTCTGGGACTGACTTTCATCCTCCTAATTGTCAGTGTAGCCTCGGTTATTTGAATTTTCAAATCGTCCTCAGTAGAATCCATAAGACAGAAATTGTCACGCGATCTTACTAAACGAATATGCATGTTAACACCGTTCAGTAGAGCTCTATCTTGATTGAATATATCACAGTGTAGATGGCCTGTCAAATCGAGTGTGCCCCCCTCACACAAATAGCTTCTACGACTCTTTAGACCAGTGTTTTCATCAGTAATTGTATCCATGTTTCCGCCTGTATCTGAGACCCATAGGACACTGCTAAGATGTGACCCCTTAGCATCAGAGCCGTAATTCAGTAGTGTTTCTATGTATGCGCGATATGCATATGCATTATTTGCCGATGAAATCGGTTTTTGATTCAAATAAATATCTATTTGATCAAAAAGTGAGTGCATCAGATTATTCACAGGTCCCACTGTCTTCGATACAGTCTTGTCTGCCCTTACTATTTTTGGTATGGTAACAGTAAGAGATAAACGTGTATGCGCGAGATCTATATACTCATCGCCTTGACCGGGAATGTCAAACTCAATTGGAGAATTATCCACAAGTGATGCTATCGGTTTGTACAATACATCATATGATGATTCTATTGATGTCTGCGTGGGAGGTAATGAAAATAAATCCAGCTCACTCTTAACACCTTCACACGAATGTGTGTGTAAGAAAGACATTTTTTATGAAAATATGTCTGTCACAGTACGTGGTTTCTTGGTTAAACGTTTTACCTTTGAACTGCTCTTCTTCTTCTTCTTCTTCTTTGACTTCTTTTTATTTGTCTTAGATGTGGGCCTTTTCTTCTTTTTCTTCGATGTACGAGAGATGTTCTTCTTCCTCTTGAGATTCACTTTTCTAACACTTCTCAGGCCGATCCTTCTAGGAGAACGGTCTGAACTCAAATGAGAATGATACGTCATATCAGAGTTGTTATATCCAGAACCTCTCATCAGTGAATCAATCTTTTCCTGTGCCCTCCGCTTCAGACTGCTACCTGATTCACGGACTCTATTTTTTAATGAGTCTTTGAGAGACATGTCATTTTCAATAACATCACCTGCAACATTAAGGCCTGTCCGCAAAGCCTCTTTCCCTACCACCTTAGCACCTCTCTTTAGCAGCGGTAAAACGCGCCGAAATAACCCCCCTAAGAAGCTTCCTATCCCGTGCCCCTTCTGATTTGGTGTACCAATGTACACATTACTTATCCCACCGTGATTACCCTTACCACTGACATAGCCAGAGCCACACTGCATTAACTCACTGAAATAATCCTCTTCCATTCTGAAGCAGTCAATCAATCCTTTTGAAATGAAGTGTAGCGGTCAACGTACCGTATTCGAATGGTATCTTTTGTCCATATTCATCTCTTATATCTATTTCAATTGTTTGAAATTTAGAGCGTAGTAAAGGAATATGCAACGGTGACGGAAATGTTTTGATTTTCACAGAACCGTAGGTGTAGTTTTCAATTTCTAAAGGTACCACTCGTAATAAAGGCGAGTGTACATCCCCTGTAATGTAACTCTCACAAATATCTGTGTACACATATATACTATGAGGTAATGCTCGTGATAACAGTACAGGATTCTCAGCCTTGTAGCTACTTGTGTCATATGTCAGAACTAAAGATTTATGCTCATACGTGAAGCCCAAAATTTTCTTCAGGGGCTCCGAAAAAGTCAGTACATGATGATTACCACATGAAGATCCGCAAACTCTGACCACATACACATAGCCCGATCTGTTTTGTTGTACTTCCACATGACCTTTCATGAATAACATCTCGTTTATACTACTCAGGAAATCGGCTGTGGACTCATAAACCCCTTTCTGCAGATCACTCTCACTGACAGCTACTATTGTATTATCATTTGAATCTTTTGGAGTGGAATTGAAAGTTCGTTCGATCCTTGCTCTTTCTTCTCCTGTTAGGTATGACCGACTTTCCATTCTCACATAATTGCTACTGCTGTCAGATATATGTAAAAATGTCATTGGTATGTGAATCTCTGATAAGCCCACACTCCATTTTCCTTGTAGATTCATTGTGTGAGGCAAATGGGTAACAAAGCTTGTTGTTTTATTATCAGGATAATATTGCATGCTACTGTTACTAGGCAGTACCACGAAGAAACTGTCGTATGAGTTATGCATTTTTGGTTAGAGGTTATATCTTCAGGCTATATGTTTCGACGCACTCTGGAGAGCTCCTGCTCGTAGAATATACCATCAATAACTTCACCATTCAGATCCTCCAATATGTAAATCGGCGGCGGCCTGTATTCAGATACCCTCTTGATTTTGAAAATTTCAGTGCTCCAACCAACTTCATAACCTTTCGCAAACGCTGCTTTGGCACTACTGATACGAACTAGATCGCCACATTGATATTTAATCTTCTTCAGCTTGTGTTTAGTCCCTTTTTGATTATATCTTCTATCGATGTTTTCTACAGCTATTGATGCATTATCATGAGTCACATCACAAGGCCTCAAGCGCGTAGCTGAATGCTTGGTCTGATTATACGCATGTACTATTTTTGGTAAGACATCCACATACCGTTTGGTTCTAGAATACGTGAAATAACGCCATAACCTCTCTTTCAGCGTACGGTTGAAACGCTCAACGACAGCTGCTTTAACATCAGGATTTCGAACGACGCGATACCATATACCATATTTCTTCAGTAGCTCTTGAAACTCAGAATTAACGAATTCTTTACCTCTGTCTGTCTGCAAAAGTCTTGGTATTCTGTGTATTTTGCCACTTCTCTTCAAAATGCGTCTAAAAGCCTGCGTTACAAGTTTCCCACTCTTTTTCAAAAGGGGCTCCACCCACACATATTTACTGAGAACATCAATAACGATTAAAATGAATGTGTAACCTTCATTGTATGTCGATAAGGATCGAACATCTACCAAATCAGCCTCCCAGACACCGTCAACCTCGGCTACATTATAGCTACGACGGTCGAAACGCCGTCGAACCATTCGATGCTTATTATATGCGTCTTGTGTTTCTAGCCATTTTTTCACATCATCAGCATCGTGAATGGTACTACCATGTAAATTCGAAGACCCTGTGAAGGCCGAGGACTTTGCAGGATTATAATAAATTTTGGCGAGTTCTTTCATATTTTTAACTTCAACCAGCGAATACGTTTCTGAACTATTGCTTTACCCTTGCCACTTTGATCGGTGAAGCTATCGAACGACTCCTCGTCTGAGTCTTCTCCCTCTCCGATTTCCTGTACAGAACTATTTGTCGTTCTCTTTTCTGTAGGTGTTGAGGCTTCAAGATTGATAGTGGTCTGCATCAACTCACTGTTACCAATGTACTCTCGGGGTATGTGATGGGCTTTTAATACCCTTCCGAATTCTTTTCTGCCAATAGCTTTCTTTTTCTTACGAGAACGCATAGCCTCATTCACAAGATCTACGATATTCGAGTTTTGAATGACCTTTCCGTTGATTGTCACAACCCCTGCGCCATCCCATGATATTACGTCATTCGACATGCCTTGAAGTTTACGAAGAAGCTGAGTGGCGTTTCTCTTGAATTTTTTAGGTACACTTTCGATAATTGCTTCTGAGGAGATCTGGTCTCTTAGAAGCCCTTGAATTTGCGAACTATGAAAGCGAGGCTGAATAGGCGTTATTTGCTCTTGGTGGTGATATCGATGACCATCGTCTTTTTCTTTTACATCTTCGTCGATTATACTATGTTGCTGGTGTACCAATGCAAGATATCGTTGTAGTATTCGATTGTAAGCATTCCATTTTTCATGTTCATTAGGGTAATTGTTTGAGTCTAGAATTTCTTTCATTTCATGATCAAGACGTGTCAGAGGCGTGCCGACTGTTTGAACAGTCTTCTGTGTGACAACACGATTATCAGGTGCGATAATAGTTTGTAGAGACTCATCACAACTTGTACCAGCTCTATCTTCAGGTATCAGGACCATTCTTCGCGCGTGCTCCATATTATTAACGGGCAAGAGCGTTTGAAATCAGAGTACCTAGAATCGGTGCCAGTAGAAGAGGCAGGAATCCTCCTTTTTGCACTATGAGTCGTTTCTTCGCAGCTATACTTGCTTTTTCAGAAGCTAGAGAACGTAAAACTTTCTTATGAGGCTTCAGTTTGTTCTTCTGAGCCGGTACCAACGATATGTTACCTTGTAGAATATTGAGTGCACATTCACATATGCATCTGATCAGACAGGAGTCAGCTTTGGTGAGTAATGCTTTACGCTGTTCCTTATTCAGATGACAAAGAGTTTGCAGAATTAGTCTGAGTTTCTTCCCGGGAAGACCTCGGTGATCCATGACGTATGAGTAACTGATTAAATGGTCATTAATTACCTTCCATTTATACTTTTTCGTGGAACGTATACGAGCTGTTTTGCATCGTCTGGAAATATTGCTGTACGCACTCTATAATTTTCGAGAGTGGCTTGCTTTAAATCCAATAATAAGTACCCGTGTGGCCTGGAGGTGGCGTCGTGGTAGGCTTCCTGTAAGAAACGAGGATTTTCAGGATAGACCTGCCTCGCTAAATGCTGTATTTGAGCACGATCACGAGGATTCTTGAAGATAACAATGTAGTTTGTGTTCAACGATATGTCTCTCTGACCACGACCCTGGTGAAATATGTTCTGCGTTATGAATATTACGCTGAGATTTTTATGGTGGCTACCTTTCGTGAAAAGATCCATGATGATTCGATTTGAAGCTTCGCGCATTAGATCATCAATAATGATCAATTTAGGCCTCATATCATTAGAGTAATCTTCAGGGGTAGGTAAGCCTTCGCGAAACTCAATCGTTTTTGCATGAGGATACTGTCGATAGGTCGGTTGCCATTCAGCATAATATAGTAGAATACGCGAAAATGATGTGTCCGACATATCAGAAATGTATTCCAAGAACTTCTTCACAAACACTGTCTTTCCGCAGCCTGTAGGACCACTAATAATTGATGTCCATGGATGTTTCCACCTCATGTCCATGATTGAAACTATAACAGAGCTGCATCTGTACAGTCTTATATACCTCCTCTGTTCAATAGTAGATTATTAGGAAATAACATTCAGGTATTGATATCAGGAATAATTGAACAAAATCTAATGAACATTGTGTTTTATTGCATATATATTAAAGATTATTGAAACCAAAGGGTACAGTTCTATATACATCTTTACAGCATCTCTTAGTACTACAAATAGAAGTCTTTTTTTCCTCCTTCATTGTTACTACTCTGTGGAAAGCCGTTCTACGTATTACATCGTATGATATCTTGATGGGACCTTCTTTCCTGCCTGTAATCAGATCCCTGACAGTCGTATAGTTGATATGTTGACTATTATTATAATTGAGTGTAATGCCTTTTACTTTACAAACTTCTTTTCGATCGCCGTTAGGCTTTCGGACGATGTATGCGTAAAATTTCGGACCCCCTGATATGAAAGATTCAATGTAACTCCCTTTTCCATGCTCTTCTAACTCATCCGTTAAATCCCCTAAAAATTTTCCGCACGTTGGTTCCCATTCCCCTTCTTTTGATACAAAAATTATTGAGTCTGTATCACAGTATAGAACTCTTTCTTTGAGTTTTTCCAAATAACTGTAAAGTTTGAGGCGTGCGTGTGCTGTTGTGTATGCGGCAATGATAGCATTTGAAGTGGGAGTTTGTAATATTGAATCTTCAATATAAACATAGTTAACATACATGACTTTATCGTTAACAAATAAAATACCTGATACAATCATTTCCGGACTATTGAGCATTTCCAACAATCTTTGTCTGGTGGAAACTATTTCTGTTTGTGGTAAATTTTCTCTCTGACCAAATTTACCCCAGAACGCATTTAAAATCATCTTTGATATAGCTCTATACCCTGGATTAAACTCAATTTTGTCTTTCTCTAATAAAATACCTTCTTTTTCTAAATATTCTTGTATATAGTTATTTTTATCGTCATCGGTGATACAGTCTGAGGGATAATTAGAGGCTTGCTGTTTCTCTTTCAAGAATTTATCCACATATTTATTAAACAAACCTTCGGAATTATTTTCTCGATCATAGCGTATGACATCAAACTGGTAGATTTCAAAGACAGATATTATTTTGTACCCACATTCAACGGCTTTCCGAAGTTCATCAACTACCCAAGTACCTATGAATTTCCTATCTTCAACATTGTCGTGATTGCAAAGATCTTGTTGTCTCGTTTCACAACATAATCTACAGAGAGGAAACATCAAACGGCCGTGAGCGCGAACAGGGAGCACTGGTATGTACAGATCACGCGGTGCCAGTACACTACATTTGACAAGACCCTCCACAGTATCCAAACTGTTGTTATTACCGACCAGCTGTAAACATTCATTCCCTACATACACTTTTGGATGACCAATTGGATATTTACCGGTTTTATTGACGAAAGGGTATAAGGATGTGACATCTAAATATTTTATCTTTTCTGTATTTTTCACGTCGTACAGTGTAACATAATTTTCTGTACGACCACCAAAGAAAGCATCACGAGGATTGAGAGGCTCATCAGTGATGAAAGGATGATTATTCACGAAATTTTGATCATTGGGTGTGTTACGTATATGCTCATCATAAGCGCACTCCCATATTTCTATCAATTCATAACCCTGTTGACGAATTTTGTTAGCACATAAGACCGTTGACTCGTACCGTGCGTCAAGTGAGTCACCGTGACGTAGCTTTAAATGTCTATTGATCTTGTAGCAATTAATGCAGCCATGCCAAAAACAGCCGTAAAATTGATAGACTTTTTTTGTACCACGTTCATTGTCGTAATAACCGTCAACCATGATACCGCAAGGAAGACGATGCTCTTTTGCATTTGCCGCATGCGTGATACGTTCACCTAGACGAACTTCTTCCAATAGTAACCATGAAATGGCTTTCTTAGACTGCGTACTCGTGCATCTGTATTTGCCACCTTGGGGTAAAATACCGATAGTGTTGGGCTTAATGAACATTGTACGATAAACTTTAGAGCAAATAGAAGCGATCGTACTACACTGCGTGAATGGACATATACCGGTCTTTTCGAGTAAAATATTCCGAAAAGTAATACTGGCTCTGCGTAAAATTATCACATCTTGTCGACAGTAAAACTCGAGCTCGTTTTTGAAATTGAAGATGTAATCACTCTGTACTTTTTCTCTATGCCAATCTATCATTTTCTGCCGATCTTTCTCAAACAAAGTGTTAGGAGAAAAATACTCCAGAGCTGGTATAGGACCATTATAAGCAACATTTTCGGGTGTATTAAAGAAATGAGGGAAATACCCCTTGGATACTTCATTTTCGAAACCAAACGATTTTGGTAGTGCTGCCAGAGGCATATGAAAATAATTCAGTGTGTCAAGGAATTTGATGTTACCGACCTGCATCTCTATAATTTTAGTGCCCGATAATATTAGTCTCGGGAATCGCGTTCGCTTCACATTTACCAAATATCGAAGAACGAATTGTGCGTCAAAACTCTTTGCGTTGTGCGCAAGGCAAATAATTTTGTTACATTTCGGGTAATCTGCAAACGCAATATCTACAAGGCCTGAGACTGCGTCATCTTTGCTACGGAAAATGTATTCACGGATGCCACATATTCTACACGCGGTTTCTATATTATTATCATTGCAACATACTGTACAAACTTTCTGTATTACGCAAAAATTGGGTATATGAATTTTCACATTTCTATCACCACGCAGCCGAACATTTTGTTGTGTTTCAAAATCATAAAATATAAACACGGTTAGTTTGTGATCGACTGGTTTCAACTGACTCATGAAACAGTAGTGATTTGTTTCGCGCCTACAGTTACATGTTCTACAATAAGCAGTACCACAAATATGTTTGTGCCTATCTATTTTGATTAGTCTAAAACACAGCATACATATTTTTAGAGCATCGCACACACTAGCATTTTTATTTTTTCCTTTCAGTTTTGCTGAACCTTTCTGTCGATGATTATCATAGCAAATGCGACTGAAAAACCATCGATTACACAAATTACACACCGTGCGTTGAGTGTTTTCACATAGAGGATTCCCTTTGCATCGAGGACATTTCCGTGTACAACGATGCTCTACATTGTCTCTGAAAGGGCGATTACAGAACTCACAGAAACCACGACCAGCTATTGCTCCTTGGAGATTAGTAATCGGTTGAAAATGATTCGTTCTTTCGTAATACAATATATAAAGGATATGTTTTATGTTACCATGTCTTTGTTGTACGCGTCGTCTACCATCGAAAATAGGATCCTCACCTCTACCAAACGTTAAAAACTCATAAACAACAATAGCCGTTCGATCATCTAAATAATAATCTTGAAATTTCTTAATCTCTCGTATAGTACACCCTCGAGGAGGTATATTGATATTGCATAGTCTTACCAGTCTCAGAGCCTCTTGTTGCTGAGTGTTACGTGTTCTGTTAATAATTGCCTTCCATTTTCTCTGGAGATCTCCTGATCTTATCTCGCCTCTCTCAGCATGGAGTTTAGCAACTACAAGAGCTCTTGGGAGACAAAGATTGTCGGAATTGGTTATAGTAATGATTGATTTTTTAAAAACAGCCTCGTATGTTAATGCCTTGCGCCCAGATCCCTCAACGCCTTCAACGATTGCTACAGTTATAACTAAATTATCATCCGATGAGAGACCCCCGACACTTTGCGAAATACGATTTACCACCTCCCATAAAATATCTGATGTGTAATCCCGGGCTCTCCTAAAGCGCGACCAAGCGGGGCCGCTATTCAATCTATCGAAATTTACACTAAACCCTACATGATCATGTGGTTGACACGAATCAGTTATATATGTTGTAATATCCCTGAAAGCCCCTTCAAGCCAGTCAATCATATTCTCGTTTTGAGGAGGATCTACAATTGTAATTACGTATTCTTTACCCATAGCTTTAAAGTTTCGATATTTTTTAGCAGTAGTTGACAGAACTTGGAAACGGCCTCCTGGTGGTAGAACACCTTCAAACACTTCTTCTCCTTCTTCTACTTCTCTGCTTTCGTCATCATCATTTTTTACATCAATTTGTTTTTTCTTGTCTGAACGTGTAAATACTCTTCCTCCAGTTTGCTGCCCTGTCAATCAGAACCATCATTATTAGTCCGAGCTCTTATATAAATATTTTCTTGACATACCTTCTCGATAAATTAGTGTTGATCATTCTTCAGGCACGTACCCATAAAAAGAACGAAGATCTAGAAATAATAGAAAACGTATGAATTACGGGTTCCGGGCCTGAAGAAGTGTAAAGGTCACAGAATTTTTACCTCGTAAGCGGGTAGTTTCCTCTTCTTCTTCGTTGTCTCCATCAGACCCATCATCCGTATCACTAATGTGATAGTCAACGACCTCTATATTATGATCGTTGTCATTTTCTTGACCCTCTCCTTCTCCTTCTCCTTCTTCTTGTTCTTCTTCTTCTCTGCCACCAAATTCATCCGAGTCTGTGCAATACCTTTCTTCTTCCCTCAATAGAGTGCCTTCTTCACTGTCTATTCCTCTGATAGACATTGAATCGCAGCTATCGGAGGAATAGCCAGATCCACATTGATACTGGGAAGCTACAGGATTCATTGGTCTGTGTGCCTGCCTTACAGCATCGTATTGAATCCCCCAATACGCATCCATTGCTAATCTCTTAGCCGTCATATCAGCATCCAGATCCCATAATTCTTGACGATAATCATCATCTGAATCTGAATCTTCATAACGCTGTCTCTTCGTTTGATTCTGTTGTATTCCTGATGGACCTGGTTGTGGTGACTGTACTCGTTCCCTTTTATTTCTTGAAATTTTCTGATAATTCGGAGAGTGCATAAATAAATTTTCGGGGTCTGTTTCATCATCATCATTGGAAACAGTGATGCAGTTGGCTGGCTCACTTTCAACTGCATTTGCATTTGCATTTGTAGTACTAAATTGTCGACGAATTGACAATCTTTTCTTCAATGGTAAAATACCCCGTTCATTCAAATTTTCAGACGAGTCTAAGTTATTGATCTCATCTTCTGAAGAGTCAACGAGATCTATCGTTGAATCACTGATATCGTCGTCACTAGTTGAGGATGTTGAAGATTGTTTGTGCTTTTTTCCTAAAAATGAGAAATATCAAGATAAATATTGATGAAATCCGGAAATTAAAACCCAGGAAACGTATATTTGGAAACCGAGGAAGGTCACCGGTTTATGAAGCATCCCGACAAGCTGAAGACATGCGAAGAAGACTGAGGGGAGCCAAACCCTCTATTTCAAATCTACAACTTGAAATTTAAAATAAAAAAGGGGATTTATATTTAGATTTTTCCATTTGGTACATAAATGTATTTCTCCTATATCAAACCAAACACATAAGGGTGCATAGAGCAGAGAAGGGATGGTCCACGGAAAAGTTACATATTTAAAAGGAAAGATACTTAAACATAGATTCTATGACCGCCAAGCTAGAAAA
This sequence comes from Aleiodes alternator, assembly GCA_963921955.1. Taxonomy (NCBI): domain Eukaryota; kingdom Metazoa; phylum Arthropoda; class Insecta; order Hymenoptera; family Braconidae; genus Aleiodes; species Aleiodes alternator. The sequence continues at coordinate 5,792,060 of OY998106.1, forward strand.
GAAAATAAAAAGAGGTTCAGCCCTTTCTAACTATTTTAAAAATATTATTGATAATGTAGGTACTTACTTGCGTAAATCTCTAAGAAAGGCTTCAAGCATTTACCCCTCCATCTCGTCGTTCGGCTAACTGCTCTGCCAACGATACGTAAAATCCCTCGATGAGAAGTCAATAAACCTTCATTAAAAGCCGCGCTCAGAATATTACACGGTGTATGGCGTATAATTCTCTCTAAAATACGATCGAGAGAGGATCTCGATAATCGATACCATATTTCTGTTCGCTTTTCACAAAATATTTTTTTATATTGAGGAATCCGTTCCAAAATGAACTCAATAAGTCTCATTAAAAAATAGAAATATTTTCGTTTACGTGGACACTCAACGCGCTGCATTTTAATTCGCAGATGTTCACTGATTTGTGTTCAAGACAAGAATAATATCTTGTAATTTTTCTCCAATAAATAAAATGTGAAACTATGCTTAATGCACTCACACATCTAAATTAAAATTCTGAAAACAGAAGAAAGTCACGTATAGCGGCACGTGTCAGTCGAATGCATTTCTTCTTTTCTGTATTTGAAGATGCTACCTAAGCGCTCCTCATTCTCTGCATGACGCCATATCACGAGTTCATCCGTACCCGTGACTGCGTTCTTCGCTGATAATGCATTTTCGAATGCGTTTTAGCCTATTTTATTAATGATTTGAAAAATTATTCTCATTCGGGCGTTGTCCACTGTTGGAGTAACATCTCTTTCTTGCAAACTCTCTCCCTAGTGATTGAAATAGTTATGAGTGAATCAATGGAGCCCCTTACGAAGAAAATGAAGACAGCAGAAGCAGAGGCGGAAAACCTTGGCGGAGACGTCCTTTCTTCCGACGTACCTCGTACAGCGACACATTTACAAGGATTGGCCAAAGATAAGTTTCGTCTACTTTTGCCGTTTATTTATCCTTTGAATAAATCACGGTGTAAGAACGTAGTACTCGGTTTAAATCTGGATCCTGACACACTCACGGTGAAGCCCGTAATTGGGATTATTGACCAGAAATATCAAGGCGTATTGTTCTCTGATGAGTCATGGGGAAAATTCCTGTCCTGCTTCAACGATATCCAGACCTATTTTAATGATATTACTGCAAAAACGTTTTCAACAGAATCACATAAGTCTTTGAAGTATCCAGGATTCATGCTATCATATGGATGCCTGAATTTTACATTCCTAAAATCTAAAGTGATACGTATTGAAGAAGAAAATACATCAAATGTGATAGAGGGCGAAATGCTCTCAAAACAAACGCGCATCATTATGGTTAAAGACACTTTCGATTCTCTCACGAAAATGAAAAATTTGATCGCGGGACGTTTGGTGTATTTAAGTGACATGTCTCTTTGTGCGGAAGAATGTATCAGTGGCATGATTGATTACGGCAAATCTTCTATGGAACAGTTAAAATCGAGTGAAATCATGAAGAATGTCAGCGGTGATGTAATGCGCAGTGTAATTAAAAGTCGATTGTATGATTCCTCATGCTTCAATTTCATTGAAATCAAAATGAAAGAAACTGGATGTGAAAGAAGTATGGCCGAGTATGAGCATGTCTTGAATGAATTGCACGTTTTTTGTATCGATTTTATACTCGATAAAATTTTCGAATAATTTCATATGTATCTATGTATTTTCATTATACTTCATGTAAAATATACTCCAGTATATATTGTACTTTAACGCATTTTTTCTTTTAATTTATTCATCATGAAATATCCTCCATTTTTATTTGATTTTTGGTCTAGTTGTCCCAGTCATATGACAGTAGTGTGTATGAGCCTGAGAGGGGTACAGGGTGGGGGACTAAGTGAGAATGGTTGGAGAATCTCACTCAAGCCCCAATAGCCTGGCTCGAGGTGGGTGGGGGTAAGATGGACATAGCTATATGACCTTGTGGTCTACGTTACCCATTGATCCATCTTACCCAACTTTTGTATTTAGGGTGCATCGAAAATATTTGTACACCAAAAATTGACGGGGGGTCTGAATTCCAAGCGGTTCTCCCAAAACCGCTTGGACTGGACTCTCGCGGTGATAACACAGGCCCGCGTAACGAGGACGGCCCGCGGTCTTATTGTTGGCTGTAACAGTAAAACATCAATCATCGAAATGGTGGAAGATTGGAAAGGCAATTCAGATTGTCTTCTTCTTCTCCCACAATAAATGATCGTTTATTTCTTATTATTCAAGTATGTACACTCGAATAATGAGAAATAATGAATAATTTAATTATCCATTCTCTCTCTCTCTCACACGCTCTCGATTTTCTTCGCAGTATTCGGTATATCCCACACGTGTGCCTCATGATAATGAACCTAGCTGGAAATTCGAATCAGCGAATTCCTGGTGGCTGATGTGATTATGGCATCATCCTCGGCAACTGTAGATTTGTGTCTGGAGAAGTGATGACTATCGTCTGGGAGAAATTTGATAATGTCGCGACGGCACGCGTACTTTTCCATGCCACACCTCATTATCATTTCTTCTTCATCAGTCTCTCTCCAAGTGCCTTACCGTTAAGATCTCGAGCCATAAAAATGCGTGTAATTGGGAGTAATTTCGTGTGCCCGAGGGGTAGTGCGGTGGCCGGAAGCAGTGAAGATACAGGGTGTGAGAATACCACGTGTGAGAGTGCCGTGCGTGACATTGACGGGGGTGCTACCACCAGTGCTGTGATGGTTAACGACAGCGGTGATTGTGGAGTTATTTTAGAGTACCGTGTACCTACAGGGGGTGAGGTACCTTATGACGAGGACCCTGACCCATACGAAGAGGAGTCGGATTATGAGGCCGACGATCCTGTGCGTCCAGACAGGCGCTGGTGGCTTCGTTCTCGGGAGTCCATGGCCCCAGTGGAGGGTGAACAGCGTGAAGATTTGGATGACTGGAATGACTTCTACGGGGATCCTTGGCATAAGTTAATGTCACTCCCCCAAGTCATCCCTGCTGATGAGTTTTCACGACATCACTACAGGGAATGGTTAGCTGCACAGCGCCAAACCAGGGCTGCTGAACACCTTGACGAAGAAGACCTGGTAGAGGTGGACTTCGAGCTGGACCCTTGGGGTAGAGACATCGTCGAGCCAGATGTCATGGCCGCTGCAGATGTCATCGACGTGATGGTCATCGATGATGACGACGAAGACAATGATGAGGCAGTGGTGTAGTGCGTTTTAGTTTATTAGTTTTAAGTTAAGATTAAAAAGTGACTGAATTTAGTGATAAGTGTATTTTGAGAAAAACAGTGGATAAAAAACTGAAATCTGTGGTATTGACGGGCGGAAGGATTGGTCTATTAATAGGTAAGAATAATTAATTATTTATTAATTATTTTTCATTTTATATCAAGATACCTGCCTGTCCCATGATACCTGTCCCATCATGGTTGCCTGTCCCATGATACCATGATACCTGCCTGTCCCATGATACCCAACTTCAGTTATTACCTGCAGTAATGGGTATTAGGTATACCAGGCATGGTAAACATTGTAAATATGGTCCTCCACATATATTGTACCATTGGTCCACAATATATGGTAGGTCCATATTTACCAACTTTTGTTTTTTTCATTTTTTAGGGTGCAATGTTAAATTTTGTACCCCAAAAATGAAGGAGAGCTCTGAATCCCAAGCGGTTCTCCCAAAACCGCTTGGACTTGGCCCGCGCGCTGATAACGAGGCCCTCTTAACGTGGGAGTCGTGTGACCCCACTGTTACCGTTAACAGTGGGTTTTTATCAACAAAATTTTGGGAGATTGAAAAGACAATCCGGATTGTCTTCTTCTCCCTAAATAAAGCGTTTTTATTTTATTTATTGTATTATTTTATGGAGTTAGGAATAATGAATAAATATTCATTTCTTCTCTCTCGCACTCGTACATTTCTCACGGCCACTACAGCACTCCATACGTAAAGTCATCCCACCCCACTCCTCACATGCACGATGTCATTGCCTTGTGCATGGGAGGGGTGGGGTGGGATGACTTTGAGTGGGGGGCGCTATAGTGGCCGCTATACTACTCACATCAGGTGGAACAATATTAATGTAAAAATATCTCATACAAATTGAAACGAAGAGAGAGTAAATTTAATATGGATTGAATGAAATTTCGAAATACTCATCTGGAGTTTAGATTTCCCAAGAAAATCGCCCACAGTTATGGCAATTAACTTTCAATAAAAACACAGTTTTGATGTTTCACTGCAGGCAATCAAAGTCATACTGGCCTAGAAAAGGCTCATGTGGTTGAATTACCAAATTCACAGTTTCCTTAAGACCATTGGTCTCTGTTTATCATTGTGTTTTCACACCAACTGTCTTTGTTAGAAAGGAATCAAGTATTTTCATTATCCCTTCTTCTTTCATCAGGCTCCCTTTCTTTTCATTAACCTTCTAACGCTGAAGTCGGACTAACTCGTATCTACGGCGCTAGAGTGGGCATAGCCAATGGTGTGCGCTCTCAGTCCCCACTACCTCAGTTTACGACACTAAGGTTCGGTAATTACCGTGATGCACACATCTGATGGGTTCTGTCAGTGCTCCTCCTTTTGTTATTTAAATAGTCTTGAATTTCCTCCTATTTCATATCATTTCTGATGATGTAGTATAGAAAATTACAAAAATTTGAACGTAAAAACTCAAAATTATTGACTTACAATGACATATCCGATAAAATTTGAAAACAAACAGCAGCCTTATAGTTGGTACGGCATTGCTCACCAGAGCTCACAGATACACACTAACGCAGATACGGGACGCCTGCTTACTAGGCCGCAAAGTGGAGGAAAAGCCCATAAGCGTTGAAGGATTAAATTAAAACAATGGTACTCTTCTCGATTTAAATGAAATTATTAATCTTATATTATTTCTAAAGCTAGAATTTTGAAATTTGTTGGAATTTATTCATTGATTTGTTGAAAACAATGAATTTCTTCGAACTATTTAATTCGAAGCAAAACAGTTGAAACTAGCTATCGCTGAAAAATGATCTGAAAATTCAGATTTTAAATGTTAAAAATGAATACTTTTAGATGGGGGAGCTCTACATCCCATTTACCGACTTTCTTCGTAACTTTCAACATTCTCCACAAAATAGTGAAGTAAATGAATATTGTGGGGTGGAATAGTTTGAACATGGTCCGATTCAATCTTCAATCAATTGCAAATACAGATGATGTATTGTTCTAAATCTGATATTCTGATTCAAGGATAAGCAGACAGGGGATCATATTGTTTTTGAAGAATGATTCCCCTGAATTTTTATTGAATAGGAGACTATTTTATTGACTTTGAGTGCTCCGAAATCTTTTCAACAGTACCACTCGAAATCTGTTCCATTTAATACACTCAGCAAAGAGATTGCGAGAACAGTTAATTTCATCAGTTTTTTTCGTGATTTTCGAATGGCTGTAACTTCATCAGAAATCATCGGATTGGAATGAAAAAAATGGTTGCAAAACTTGAAGAAAGCTAGAAGGCTCTAGTTTTGAAAACTGAAGACGGAACTTTTTTTTGAGCATCCGTTATAACAAGATGAGAGGGTTGGAAGTGGACGATTTTTTTTCCGTTTTTCGTTCATTTTTTCAAATTGCTCCAGGGACTTCAGAAAATTTTTGTCGAATCAACACTTATCAGGACCGTATTACCTGACCTTTCAGCTTCAACTTTTTTTTTCTACGACTATTTGCTGAGATATCGTCAATTGAATCAAAAAACACCCTCTTGTCTTGAGAGGTAGGGTCAAAGCGGTGGAAAACAACATATTTTCAAGAATTTTTTCAGACGATGCAGATAATGTTGGCTTATTTAATTAACTTTCATATAATAATATAACATCTGCACTATGTTCCTCCGAATTTTCATCGCAAAATATTTATAAATAAGCCGTTGGCAGCAAATCTCCGCAGGCATCCAAAGAAAAAGTGGTTTTGCGGTGTACACACAGAACTCTTCACTAGATCAACGGAAACGAAAAAATCTAAGTGCGTTGATTAAGTCAGATGTTCCTCGAGGTAATGTTGTCGAACTTTTTTTTAAATCGATTTCTCAACTCTTTGTAGCACTGGGAAGTCAAAAATGCGTTGTTCCATTGGAAAAATCAACTAATCTGTTATTGTAAAATAACAAATAATTAAACATGATGAATTATTCGGAATTATGAGTAGAATACTAGAAGGTGGCCAGAGTTCACAGAAATTACTACCCTGGAGTTCTTAATTCCACAACGATTTCTGGAGGACTGCTCATTGTCATTGTTAGTTGGAGGCAATCATGCATGAGAAATTACATTAAACAAGTTTTGAATTAACTTTATTTGGTTATCATTGTTGAAGATGAATCTGTTTTCGAATTTTCAATCCGATAAAGCAATTCGAGAGTTATCCAGTCTGTGTACTTTATTTATTAATAAATTTATTTGTTTAATGGCGACATTGCCTCGTGGATGGGAGGTGGAGAAAAGATGTGAGAATCAAAAATTTGATGGTAAATATAGTAACTCGTAATAGCTCAGAGCAATGTAATCAGAGGGTCGTGGGTTCAAATCCTGCTTGCGCATTACATATTTTTTCCGAAATTTGATTCTCTTAAAAATTTATTAATAAAAATTAATTTATTAATAAATTTATTTGTTTAATGGACTTCGAGAACTTGAACAATACAATTCACTACCCGGAGAGAAATTCACAGATCGAATCTGATGCAAATTGATCCAATCATCGATTCAATTATATCCATTTCGAATAAACCAAATCTGAGATACATGACTGGGTTCAACGAATTTTTTGGTTCACAGTAGATCCCAATGAATTATGATGAGTTTGTTGATAAAATACAGAAGGATTGTAGAAAATTGTGAAGGAAATCATATTTTCCGATGTTATAACACCTTATCTACAATTTGAAAGGAATTGTGATTTTAAAAAATTCCACCTAGCTAGAAAAGCATGATTTTTGGAATTTCATAACTTGCATCGGGAAATGTTGAAGCAAATCACTTGATTGAATAATAATTATGAACTATTAGCATTTTTCAGCTTGTCAACGTAAGCATAATATCCGAGGCTAGTTGTCGTCATTATTAGCTTACCACAGGAACATCGCTACTGAAAAAGTTACAGCTTTGAGTTATAACGTCATTAAAGCTATACAGATTGAGCTTGACAGATGGTTCCGGCCATTACTCAACTAATGTCGAATTCATTCCATTCGCCCATTGAACGTAACTGCGTTTTTCAACTTGTCAATCTAAAAATAACATACGAGACCTATTCCTCATTAACATTAACTTAAAACTATTATTCTAATGTTATTTGTGAGGAACTCACACGTCTATCTAAGCCTAATGGTAAGTCTCCTCTTTGAACCGGTTGAGAGACGTGGTTCAGAGATTCGTCGATGGCTGTTGATTTTCAAATGCCCTGATGAGATACCAGAGGGTCCGAAATTGAATACAGCTGCAGGAGCACCGTTGAAAACGTTCTGAGGAACCCTCTTCACTGATTGCTTTCTCGTCAATATGGTTGCACGTGCATGGGACTGCCCCACAGCTGGTATGTCGTATGCTTCTCGCTTATCTCTCCTTAGATGGCGTTTGACGATAGTTCTCAGTGAAGAATCACCACGACAAACATTGAGCCACCCCTGGGATACTTGGACAGCATTCAAGAGAGATTGCGGATCTAGTGACCTGAAAATAATACTCACTACTTCCAGCGGTAGATTTGCAACTGGATTCAGTTTAGTTCCATTATCGTGGAAGAAACTCATGATTTTTCTGAATAGTTCCATATTGCTGACACTTAAGAAAGTAGCTGAATGACCTTCGTTATTGAGATGAGGCCTTTATATACCTGCTTACGAAGGGTGGCGAAAAGGGAGGGGGCGCCTGCCAACCAATCAGAGGGAGCCTCTTCCCCCCCTTCTTCACTTCCCCCTCCACCTAGCCACTTCCCCCACCTTTCGACCAAATCAACTGAACTATTCAGTTGATGTGATTCGAGTCACAATCCCGACATAATAGAATAACCGATCATGCTTGACACGACGCTCCGGGGTCGGTTATACCCGATGGATACATCTAAGAATTCGTGGTGAATGTAAAGTACTTAAAATTAGTAAAGAAATGGCAAAATGCACATGAATATTTTCTTGCAACTGCATTCAGTTGCATCTGACGAGATTTTCTGATGGGTATGACCAGATCATACATGGAGTCTAAACATAACCATTCGATGAAAGGAAGCGTAGTAATGGAAAGAAAACCTGCTCCTTGCTCGTTGCGTAAACACATCTTTGAGAATGACACAGCAATCGTGCGGTTCTTAAGTACGTCGATTTTTATGGACATTCGTTCTTTTTTGAAGGGGTTCCTGAGCAGTTTCATCCGACATTCCACAGAGAGTAATTGGAAAAGGAGCCATTGGAATTCATCAATTTTTTCTTGCAGAATCGCCAATGTAATTATTCCTCCCCTGGAGCATAGAATATCCATAGGGGATGGTATAGAAAAGTTGAAATTTCCTCACAGTTTCGTGGCGAAATGATAAAGCTTGACATGTAAATTGTTTTTAGTTTTTGGAAATTTTCAATCGACAAATAAGAGAACGAACTTGAATATTATTATGGCACTTGCCCCTCCATGGGGATATAGCCAAAAGGAATAAGAACTTGAATATTAATTGCAGGTCTCTATAAGTTTCGAGGAGAATGAACAAACTTTCTCATTTATCATATCTCTCAAAGATTTGGAAAGACGTCAAGCGCGAAAAAAGAAGGCATGATTTACGCCTCAAGCTGATCTATTGACATTCTTCCCATGAAGTTTGAAAATAACTTTATGATTAAAAATAACTTGCATACAAACTACTAACTCTCATATTTATCATTGTATTTCAATATCACATATAATTGGAGAATTCAATGAAATTCATTCTTAATAATAAACTAAATATTTATTGCATGCGGGCAATTAGATGGGGAGCACTCAGACAGGTTTAACTATAACTGAACAATTCCAGTGCAACAGTCACTGAGACTGATTCAAACAACAATCAATGATTTTTCTCCCAGTTTCTGCATTGCACCGATTATGATCTACCTATATTTCCAAAGATTGGTGACACATGAGATAGTTTTTCCATTAATATTGAATGAACACCGGGAACTGCAGACTCACTCACAAACTGTAAGTTATTCCGGAGGCAAGTACCGAACGTCAGTAAATAACAAAAATGGTGAAAACATTGATTTTCAAAGTAAATTACCGTAATTATCATTTTTAAAGGAATAACAGTAAATTTACATCTATAAAGATGAATTACGGAATTAATTTTTTAAATCAATTCGCAGCCTTTCTGCTCATCATTTGTAATACTTTTTTTATAGTCAGTGACAGCCAATGAAAAATTATAAAATTGTTGTTATTATCATTAATGTTCCTAATATATTATTCTAAATATTGACGTATGAAAATATGATTACCCAGGAAAAAATGATCAGATCTGATCAGATCAAATTAGATCTGATCAGATCTAATTAGATCTGAGTTTCTGAGATCTGATCAGATCTGAAAATTGGCAGGCTCTGACCAGATCTAATTTGATCCAATTAGATCTGAGTTCCTTAGATCTGATCAGATCCAATTGGATCTGCACAAAATCCGAAATTAAAAATTTCAAATTTTTAGAGAAAATGAAAAATAAATCAAAATCTGAATTATTTACTAAACAAATGAATGAAAATTAAAGTTTTCAAAGAAAAAAAAATCGAAAAAAAAAATGGACCTCGGCGGGATCGAACCTGGGACCATAGGATTACCAGTCTCCTACTCTAGCCACTCAGCTATCACACGATTTCTTGATACCAAGAAGAATTCGAATCGTGATAAATGAAGAAGATTAGAAAAATTGAGGAAATAACTTCGGAGAAAAGTTGAGACTGTCTAAATGGAATGCAGAATCATGCATGAAAATAAATATGACATTCTATGATAATGAAATGAGCACAGATCTGACACATTGTCAATTTTTTTTAACAGATAAATTTTTATTTGAAAAAGATTTTAAAAGAAGCCATATTTATAGTTCTATGACTGCCCTTTTTAATAATATGAAAATCCAATTCTGCCTGATCATATTTGTCTATTCACCTAATTTTGATTTCCATATCTGATCAGATCTAGTTAGATCTGATCAGATCTAACTAGATCTGATCAGATCCAGCCAGATCTGATCAGATCTGATGACCCAATATACATATTAGGTCATCAGATCTGATCAGATCTAACTAGATCTGATCAGATCTAGTTAGATCTGATCAGATCTAGTTAGATCTGATCAGATCTAGTTAGATCTGACCAGATCTAGTTAGATCTGACCAGATCTAGTTAGATCTGACCAGATCTAGTTAGATCTGACCAGATCTAGTTAGATCTGACCAGATCTAGTTAGATCTGACCAGATCTAGTTGGATCTAATCAGGTCTAGTTAGATCTGAACAGATTCAATCAGACTTAGATCTGATTGTATCTAACCAGATCTAATCAGATCTAATTAGATCTAATCAGATCTAATTAGATCTAATCAGATCTAATTAGATCTAATCAGATCTAATTAGATCTAATCAGATCTAATTAGATCTAATCAGATCTAATTAGATCTGATCAGATCTATTCATGTTAAAAATTTTCATTTTGTCAGATCTGATTGGATCTAATTAGATCTAATTAGATCTGATCAGATCTAATTTGATCTGATCAGATCTGAACATTTTTTCCTGAGTATCCTGAGGAGGCAAAAATGAATAAATTGGGTAACTGTTCTTATTGAATAATGAACAAAATTAAATAATTGTCCTTTAAAAAAATTTAATAAAGAAAAACAATTTCAATACTAACTCTCATATAATTGACTACTTGAAAAATAATTCTTTGAGTATGGAAAATTTTTTTTGAACCATCTATATAGATGGAAATTACAGTAAATTACGGTATCGTTACATCAAAAAATTTTGACGGTAATTTTACATCAAAACAAGTAGTTTTTTCCAATTACGTCACAATACGGTAACATCATGGTATATTTACCGTAATTTAACTGCAACAAGAATTACTGGTAATTTTACATTTCTAGTCTTGAGTGAGCCCTGGACTTATTCCTGGAATTTCAGTGTTAATAGAGAGAATTCACACAAATGTTTCTTCGAAAATAACAAGGAACTTTTTCTAGAAGTTTCTAAGCAAATGAACGAAGGAAATTGAATATTGATTGAGATTGAGATTATTAACACAATTTGGCATAATCCAAGGGTACTGCGCGGACGTAGGAAGCTTCACCGAATATCCCATCATGATCTGCTCTATTAACAACACTCGGAATTTTTTTTTAAATGTATTGGGATCCTTGGGATAGGCGTGGCTTCAGAACGCGGCGTTCGGTGGTCTGAAAGTGAACTAACCAAAGTAGTCATCTGTCGTAGCGTAATATTACCCGATTTCATGACGTAGTTGTTTTGTTATTTGAAAGTTATATTATTTATTATTATTACATTAAATAATAATGCGTGTTTCGATTCAAGAAATTTGTCGGTTTACAAGTGCAACACCCCAAAGTAAAAATTTTACAGGAGGCGAAAATATTATTAATCAGGGACACTTGTTGAATTGTGGGAAGGTTGAGGAGGAAAACAGTGATTGTTTACAAATTATTGCCTTTTGCCTTCAATCATCGAGTATAAGAGATGATCCCCATGAAATTAATGGTGAAGTGCAGAAAAATGGAAAAGTTATCGGCATGAGCTGTTCATGCAAAGCTGGGTTAGGTGGAGCATGTAAACACGTGGTAGCAACACTGTTCTATTTAAACCGGTAAGTGAATTGTTTACCAAAAGTATTCTGATTTTCGTACATCATATTGAATTAATACAAGTTATTTGTATGATAATACTATAGATTAAATAATGATGAATAATTTTTTTTAGAAATGAATTGGAAAATTTGAGGGTAATTTCGTGTACGGATAAAAAGTGTGCATGGAAGGCACCAAAACAGTCAGCACTAGAAAAATATGATATGAATCCACTAATGACACATAGCTGTTTTTTGGCAAAAATAAATAAATCAAAAGAGAGAAAATTGCGAGCTACAGATAAGAAAATTTTACATGATGCTGAAATTGAATCACAAGTACACGAAGATCAGAATCAGGTGGAGCGTGGTAACCCAAACAGCAAAAATTCAGATGATCACGCTCAGCTCCTTCAATGCAACGCTTCAAATGCAATTCAACGAATTGATGACAATGATGAAGAAATTTTCCGACAAATAATGATTGGCGATAATCCATCATCAGCTTTGGCTATGCACATGTAATTAGAATAACTATAGTATTCATTTTTAGTAACGTAATTTTAATTTCTCAAGGAATTTTTTTTTCCATCTTTTACACATTTTATTTTGGAATACTTAATCAGAACAAATTGAATCATTGTAACTAATTTTTTTTGTTTTACCAAATAAGTTTCTACATTTAGTCATTTTAATCCTCGATCAATTGATGATATTTTATATTTATTTATCGATATTGTATTATGCAAAAAAGCAATGTAAGTATTTCAATACGATCTTTAGCACAAACTATTATTGTACGTTTGTGGTAGAATGAGTTTTGAGAGAAATTTTTAAAAACACTTCTTTTTTAAAAAATAACATAGTTTTTTTGTCTTAATTTCTGTTTTTTTTTTAGAATTGGGAGGCATGATCCCATTGTGGAGCTTGACAATAATAATTTTATTTCTCTATCAGCTGAAGAAGTGATTGCTATAATAAAGAATCAAGAAACGTCGGAGTTGCTTACAAAATTAGAAAAATTGGATGTTAAATCGTCATTAAAACCATGCTGTGATCAAGTGTTGAGTTATCTCTCACGAGACGTTCATGCGATCTGTGCAGAAACTCACGAATTATACAGTGTTTGGCAAAAAGAAAGAAAGTTCAGGATAACAGCTAGTGATGCCTATAGGCTTTATACCTATCGCAAGAATAAAAACCCAGATTCGCAAAAGAAATCGGTTGATTATTTTTCCGGAGCTTCATTCAGCAATGTCCATACAAAATACGGTCTCGATAATGAACCCTTAGCTCGTGAAGCGTATGAAAAAATGATATCTGTTAGAGTAATTCAATGTGGTTTGATTGTATCGAAAACTAATCCTTGGTTGGGATGTTCACCTGATGGAATAATCTTTCAAGACAATAAACCATTCAAAATAATTGAAATCAAATGCCCCAAAGAAGGTAGGACAAATAGTGCTGACGAAACAGTCAAGCAAATTAAATGGTTGGAAGTGAAGCATGATCAAATAACTTTGAAGAAAAAACACTTATACTATGCTCAGGTTCAAATAATCATGGCCATCGTAAATGTACCTTCTACTGATTTCTTGATTTATTCATCACTCGAAAAGAAAGTAAAAATTATTCCAATCAGCTTCGATCAAAAGTACACAGAGGACTTATTATTTTCTCTAAAATTTATCTACTTTCATTTTATGTTACATAATATATGTAAAAAAGAAGCAGAAGAGAAAAATGAAGAATAGTTAGTATTGGATGCATCTTCAGATTACTATTATCACTGTGTATTGCTGTTATAACTGTATTTTCATTTGTAATTGTCATATATTTTGTGCAATATAAAAATATATACTTCTTTATAAGTGAAAAGGAATGTTATAATATAGTCTTCTTTTATTAAAACTTATCATTCTTCAAAATAGGAGTACTCAAATTTACAATTGCACAAATAATGGTGAATATTTCTTTGGATTTAAGTACAAGTCCTACGGGCATTGTCGAAGAGAAAATCTCGAAATTTTTTATTCTCTGATTGCTTCTTTCTATATGTACACGTGCCCTTGCTATCGATCGTCCTCTAATTGCTTCTCCTTTTGAAAACTGTTTTTTTTGTTGCAAGAATGGAGGTATGATGAGGTTTATATCATGTTCCTTGCACAGTTCACCAACGGTGAATCACCGATCAGCCATCAAGTCATCTTTTTTATCCATTTTATTTACAATGCCACTCTGTGCGAAAATAATATTATCTGAAGATCGACCACCATATGGTTTGCTGATGAATGAAATCAACCCTGCAGGAGTTACAGCTGTCATGAATTTTACTGTATAATCGCTTTTGTAATAAGAATAAGTATTTAGTTGACAACATAAGTTTTTCGATCTTTGTATCGATATTTCAATACAGTCAACTACAGCACGAACGTTTGCAAATTCTTTGAAACACTGAGGTATATTCTTAAATATATTTTCTTTACTTGGCCAATAAATAGCTGGTTTTAAACATTCATACAGAGTATCAATCATATCCAGAGTTTTTTCTCGACAAGTTTCGGCAGTGCAAGTCTTGAACAAAACTGATAGCATTGCGTATGACATGTTTTGTTTAAATTTTATGAATGTCATCACGATTATCTCCAGATTGTCGAATTTGGAGTTGAAATGAGATGATGATGATTTTTTTTTATCAACTAATTTTTTTATTGTTTTTAATAAAGTCAAATTAGGGATACCCGTCAGCGTGCTCAATTCCTCGTCAGTAGTAATGAGACTTGAAAACTTTGATGTTATCAAATGAGTCGAAACTTGTATGCTCATATCTCGGATTGCTTCTGCAATTCTTCAATCTCTGGAAATTGTGTAGTAGCATCTTCGAATTTTTTATCAATATTTTCACAGCTCGATGCAGTTACTGGGTTCATATTTTCATTTGTGAGATGCTGTGATACATTACCAATGACTTCCCCTTCATCATCAGAACGATTTCTATCTTCAGTGATGGTAGAGCCATCGAGTAAATGATCCCGCTGATTAATGTTATTTTGAAGGCATTGTTCTTTCTTTAATGAACGATTATTCAGTCTGTTTCCTCGTTCAAACGCTTGTTTAGTTGTCGATGGATCAGGGTTTGTATCAATTGAGCTGGATGGTAAGTTAACTGATGGGACTGAAGTTTTCTTCAATCTACGTACTTGATGGGCTTGAATAAAAAAAGGATATTATTATTCATCAAATCCAGTAAGAAAGGAATACGAAACAGGGTAACAATAGAAATGAAAACTTACTTGATGGAATGAAATCATCTGTCACAAAGTGTAATGAGCATACTCTCATGGTTTTTGTCACAGTTTTGCCCATTTTTAAAACTTTCACCCAAGCATCAAAACGATCAAGTTTTTCTTCTTGATGTAATTTGTTTTTAAGTAAGACTACACTTTCATTTTTCTGTGGAAAATTATAGAACCGAACAGTGGCATTTCTGCACGCACGACTCTTGCATCCATACACACAACAATTTATATTACTTTTACTGACTTTTGGTGGAAATTCCATTTCCATCAATTGTGAATTAATTTTTATAATTACGTATAAATATATTTTATACGTGTAGTAACGAAAACTATAATCTTTAAAATTGAAAAACACGTGTGATTTACATAGAATCACATGCGAGCATTACGACTGCTGACTACTTTGGATAGTTACGTTTTTTGCCACTAGCTGGCGTATCGGGGTTCTAAGGATCCCAATATATTTTATTAAGTCATAACACCATCGACCTTCTTCAAGCGCCGGAAAGTCAGTTCATCACTAGAATGGAGTACTTATGAACACTGCTTCAAATTGACTTCATTCAATTTCTATCAATAACTTGGATACGTCACGTGGAACAATGTAATTCAAAAGTCATCCATAGTAATTCTCATTATGATTAGCTTCTCCATGAAACACTGAAGGATTGTATGAAATTGTAATGGGAATCACATTTCCCAATCTTATAACATCATAGGGAAATGTCAAACATGGATCTGAAATTCGAAATGGAATTCCTGACGAAAATTGGGTAGAAAATAAAATTTTTACAATTTTTGCAAAACAACGTTATTTGAAAATTTGGGGGTCCATTTTGCCCCAGGGGTTCATTTTGCCCCGGGGTCCATTCTACCCCGGGGGCCCATTTTGCCCCGCTCTCCTCTATATTATTAGATGGAGCTCTACGAATTGTGAGCTCTGGTCATTGTTCAACTAATCTCGAATTCGTTTCATTTGCTAATGAAACGTAACTGCGTTTTTCAACTCGTCAATCTAGAAATAATATTTAAGGCCTATCCATTATTGTCAATAGCTTAATACTATCATTATAATTTTATTTATGAGGAATTCACGAGTCTATTTAAGCCTAATAGTAAGTCTCCTCTCTGACCCACTTGGGACACGTGATTTAGAGATTCGTTCATGGCTATTGATCTTCGAATGCCCTGCAGAGATATCAGGAGGTCCAAAATTGAACACAGCTGCAGGAGCACCAGTGAGAGTGTTCTGAGCCTTTATCACTGATTGCTTTACCGTAATTATAGTTGCACGTTTGCGGGACTGAACCACAGGTGTTATGTCGTATTCGTGTCTCTTGTCTCTCCTTAGATGGCATCTGATGGTGGTTCTCAAAGAAGAATCACCGTGACAAACATTGAGCCATCCTTGGGATACTCGGACAGCATTCAAGAGTGAATGTGGATCTAGTGACCTGAAAATAATACTCATTACCTCCAATGGTAGATTTGCAACTGGATCCAGTTTAATTCCATTACCACGAAAGAAACTCATGATTTTCCTGAATAACTCCATGTTGCTGACACTTTAGAAAGGAGCTGAATGAACTTTGTTATTGGGATAAGGCCTTTATACACCTGTTCATGAGGGCCGGTGGAAGGGGAGGGGCAGTGCGTCGACCAATCAGAAGAAGCCCTTCCCTCTCCACTCTTCACCTCCCCCTCTCCCTAGTCACTTCCCCACATTCATCCCAATCACCTTTCGACCAAATTAACTAAAACTATTCGATTGATGTGATTCAAATCGCAATTTCGAAGCAACAGAATAACCGATCATGCTCGACACGACGTTCCAGGTATTATACTCAACGAATACATCGACGAATTCATGGTAAACATGAAGTACTTGGAATGAGCAACTGGATTCAGTTGCATCGGATAAGATTGCCTGATGGGTTAGACCAGATCATACATGGAGTCTCAACATAAACATTCGATGAAAAGAAGCGTAGTCATTGAATGAAAACACGCTTCGGTTTCGTTGCACAAGCTCATTTATGAGTACGGCACAACAACGGTCGGGTTAGTAAGCATGTTAATTTTTTTGAACATTCGTCCATTTTCGAGAAAGTCTATGTGGAGTGTCGCATAAAGGAACTGGAAAGAGAGGTATTAGAATACCTTAATTTTTTGATGAAATGACCAATATAGTTAGGTCCAATGGAGCACAGAATATGCAAAGAGAATGGTACAGAAAATTTGAAATCCTCTTATAATTTCATGACAGAATGAGTAAGCTTGTTATGTGGATTGTCCATAGTTTTCGGAGGTTTCCAATCTGCAAAAAAAAAGAAATCTGAATATTCATTACAATTGTTCATAAGTTCCATGGAGAATATACAATTTTTTTCATTCATTATCCTTCGAAGACTTGAGAAGACTTTGAGATCGAAAAAGGAAAGAATGATTTACACCTTAAGCTCGCTCATCTTCATTTTTCGATGGCGTTTTGAAAATAATTTTACGATTGAAAAATGACTTGCATAATGAAATGGTAAGAAGGGCAATGACCCTCAATCGTCACTTTTGACCTTTACATCCAGAACTGGCTCACTCTTTTCTCACTGATTTCATCTACACTCATTCGTTTGTAGTATTCCCTCTTTCATTCGATCACACTCTTCCTCTCTCTCAAACATATTGATATTAAGGGGATACACAGAACCCACGTCCACTTATCGCACTCATTCCCAAAATACATTCCCAGTTCGACCGAAATGCTATGATCTCAATCGATACTTCATTTTAAACAATCTTCTTATTCTTCAACGTCTCTCATATCCGGTTCATTTTTTGCAAAGTGAGGATCACTTCACATGCACTGACACAGTCAGTCAAAAACACAGCCATACCGCACTATTGTGTAGCCAAAAATCGATAAGAAAAACCAGCTGAGAGGAGAATAGTGAGAGAGGAGGGAAATCTACCTGATTTTCCTTCAAAAAGGAAAAATGTGAAAGAACTTG
This sequence comes from Aleiodes alternator, assembly GCA_963921955.1. NCBI lineage: Eukaryota > Metazoa > Arthropoda > Insecta > Hymenoptera > Braconidae > Aleiodes > Aleiodes alternator. The sequence continues at coordinate 5,810,257 of OY998106.1, forward strand.
GAAGAATCCTGCAGCAACCTCCACACGTTGGAGTATTACCCTATTCATTTGGGGTTTGTTTTGTGAAAGTCTTCACTCAGAAAAAAATCGGTCCAGTTTGCCCCACAGATTCGTTCTACCAGAAATCTCCCCATCCCCGGTTTCTTCATAAAGTACACAATAATCATATAACACTGTGTAGCACATTTAAAATCCTATCCAAATTTCGTGACACGATGAGTGAAACTCCATATGTATAATAAAACATGGATAGTACCATTATGAAACATTTTTTGATGTGCCAAAAACACCAAACTTTCATAACATGACTATCATTATATTCCAATATCACACATAATTGGAAATTAAATTCAATTCCGACTATTCATTGCATATGCATATCTTCCAACAATTTAAAAAAATGTGGGTTTCCCATATTTTTTGTCTTCGTGGAGTGCTCAAATTCATTCCACTCCAAATCGAGGGAGATTGATTCGTTGATAACAATTCAAATAAGAATAACACTTTGAGTTAATGACAGATTCAAAATTGAATAATTGGAAATATATATACTGGTCTATAGACTAGCAAGTATTTGGAAGTATCTCACTCTGAATTTTCATACTAGAGAGACTTGTAATGCTGTGAATCTCTCTTTCCGGGATGGGCACCTAGAATATTCATCGATACATCAGTTTATTATAGAGTGAAAGCGGCGTAAGTCTGACTTCTGACCTAACTCGTTGACAGTGGATTAATCAGCTGTTTTGTTATCAATTATAATTCTTCGGTCCTTCCTCCGATCATTTTCATTGATTTCATTCTCTCAAAATGATATCGAATGACCGAAATTACACAGTTATGTAATACTGTATACGATGTAATACTGAGCGATCTCACCCCAATTCTTTAATATTCAGTAGAATTACAACCAGCACTCTTTTTCTCAACTAGCTGAGCTACTCTTCCCCTTTACCGTTTTCACTTTGATTTCGAGAATAAAAAATCCTTCTTCAATCAACCTGTTTATTGTAAATTCTAAATTGCTTCACCAGTCCATCCCTTTCATCGATAATTTTCCCATCCTACAATTTTATCTGAACTTATGTGATTCCTGAAAAGTCTTATTCCGAATCGAATTCGACGATTTATGATGAGTTCTTCAATGAAACACTCAAGAATTGTAGAAAATAGTCGAGAAAATTAAATTTTCTAATTTTAGAACATCACAGGAAAATGATAGACATATTTACTGTATGTACAATTGGAAACGAATTGCAATTCCCAAAAATTCTACCTTGCTAGGAAAGGATGAGCTCTGTCTGAGCTCAGTTTTCATAACCTATGTCTGGAATTTTTAAGGAGGAGCGAATTATTTTATTGAATGATAATTATGAACTATTAGCATTTTCCAGCTTGTCAAAGTAAAAATAATACCCAAGGTTATTTATCGTCATTATCAGCTCACCGAAGCAGCATAATTACCGAAAAAGTTACAACTCAAAGTTATGGAGTCATTAAAGTTTTATAGATAAAGCTGCGCAGATGTGAGGTCATTGTTCAACTAATGTCGAATTCGTTTCATTTATTAATTAAGCATAACTGCATTTTACAACTTGTCAATCTAAAAATAATATTCGAGGCCTATTTATTATTGTCATAAGCTTAACACTATTATCAATAAGGAATTTACAAGTCTATTTAAGCCTAATAGTAAGTCTCCTCTTTGAACCACTTGAGAGACGTGGTTCAGAGATTCGTCTATGGTCATCGATCTTCAAATACCCTGAAGAAATACCAGAGGGTCCAAAGTGGAATACAGCTGCAGGAACACTGGTGGAAGCATTCTGAGGAGCCCTCTTCGCTAATTGCTTTCTCGTCATTGTAGTTGCACGGACACGGGACTGAATCACAGATGGTATGTCGTAAGCTTTCCTCTTGTCTCTCCTTAAATGGCATCTGACAGTGTTTCTCAGAGAAGAATCACCACGACAAACATTGAGCCATCCCTGGGATACTTGGGCAGCATTCAAGAGTGATTGCGGATCTAGTGACCTGAAAATAATACTCACTACTTCCAGCGGTAAATATGCAGCTGGATCCAGTTTAGTTTCATTATCGCAAAAGAAACGCATGATTCTTCTGAATAGTTCCATGTCGCTGACACTCGAAAAAGTAGCTGAATGACCTTCGCTATTGGGATAAGGTCTTTATATACCTGCTCACGAAGGGCAGTAGGAGGGGAGGTGGAGCGTGCTGACCAATCAGGGGAACCCTTCCCCCTCCACTTCCCCCACCTTCATCTCAATCATCCGTCGACCGAATCAACTGAACTATTCGATTGATATAATTCAAATCACCATCCCGAAGTAATAGAATAAATGATCGTACTCGACCAATTTAATTTAATTTATGAAAATTCACAAATATACCCAAAATAACGGTATTTCTCGGATATAATTTGGGTATATTTCCAGCATTTAAGACGATAATCACTGAAAATATACCCGAGTCCGGAGGATAATTTGGGTATTTTTTAGGTCAAAACAAATTGGCTAGGGTGACTCACAATTCTGCCTATCCTTTTGAGGCTTCGGCAATGTTTTCTCACCACTGGAACGAGATACTTATGAACACAGCTTCGGATGAACTTCATTTAATTCTTGTCAATAACTTGAATACGTCACGTGGAATAATATCAAGGAGAATTCATGAATGCTAACGACGAAACAGGAAGGGAACAACCTGAATGAATTTAATACGAATTGATTGAAAATGTCAAAGATATTCAATTGGAATATATCCAGATACGCGATAGTGTATCAGCCAAGTACATGTTGAAGGGCCGAGCGCTGAGCATACATACTCTGGACAGAACTTCCCCCTCCATTCATCTTTTTTTTTCATTATTCAATTACTCTAAAACGAAGCAAACTACGAAGGAAGTAGCCTCGGATACATGACCTAATTTGACATCGGGCTTCCGAATGATGATTTTTCTGTTTCTTCTTCTGGCATCGTTTTAAAGAAAATGCCCATAGCAACGGCTGCGGAAAATTTTCCTCGATTACATTATCTTGATGCTACATTTCTCTTAAAAGTTGAATATTACTCAGCGGTGACTATAAACTTTTCACAGAAAACACACAGTCTTGATGTAATACTGTAGACTACCAGAATCATGCCGGCCTAGAGATAGCTCGTCTGGTGGATTAACCAAATTTACCGATACTCTCAGACCGTTGGTCTTCATTTTTCTATCGTTGGTGTTTTTCACCAACTGTCTCTTTCATCGAATTCTCTCTCCCTTCACACAATCAAAACATCAGTTATCTATTCTATTCGAGAATCTTCAGTCATGGTAGTAATATTTCTGGAACTAAGTTTCAAGAACCGTTGAAATGAAATTCATTGAGTTGTTATAAACAGTGAATTACTCCAAGTTTTTTTGTACTCAAAGTAGATGACCCGGGAGAAAATTTTTAGATATGATGATATCTGATTAGATACATGCAGATTTCGAAAAGTAGAAGGAAAATCTGATTTTGAGATTAAATTAGACCTGGTTAGGTCCAGTTCTATCGATTTTTCAGATCTGTCAAGATCTAAATGTTCGATTCCACCAATTCTCGAATAGAATTTCGGCTCCAACTTTTGGGAGGCGACTTTTCGGTCCTCATCGATTAAAACCATTAAAATGAAGAAAATCCGAAATTCTAAACCATTTTGCCCCACTATCGAAGCAGAAATCGATGAATTTTCAGTTTTGGATCAAAATGTTCTCTTAAGGATAACGTGAGTAGCTAAATGAAAAAAAAAATACAAAATATTGATTTTCATCGCAAATTTTCTGAATTGTCTGAAAAAAATATCCTTTTCTGTCTTTGTCCTTGTTTTCGAGCTGAAAATGCTCTTTGAAAACTTCAAATGCTTGTTTCGAATCGTTCCCCAATTTTTTTCTCAATTTTTTTATTTTTTTCTGAAAATTTGGAAAATTTGCTAGGAACTATATGATTTTCGGCCCCTGCTCTTGAAAACCCCGGCAACTGTAATTAAAAATTTGAAATTTAATACTTATTGAGTACTAACAATAAATGCAAGTTGAAAAGATGAATGGTGCAAAAGACATATGGATATTGATCACATTTCATAACCCTATATGGAAAACATTTAAACAACAGGAGATTTCTACGACAGGAGAAACTTTATCGGGATCGACATGCAAACCATCTGCATCAACGATAAACCCAAGAAACTTGACAGAAGAACTACAGAAGACACATTTATCCGGATTAATTTCTAACTTTGCTTCTTGTAGACGTAACAAAACCTTCTCCAAAATTTCCATATGTTTCTCTTGCGTTTCGGTAACAATGATGACATCATCCAAGTAGGCAAAAGCATATGGTTCCAGGTCAGGAGTAATCACCTGATCAATCAGACGCTGAAACGTAGCTGGTGCATTCGTCAAACCAAACGGCATACCAACGAATTGAAACAATCCCCGATTCGGAACATAAAACGCAGTCATTTCACGACAAAGTGGATCCAACGCTACTTGATGATAAGCTTTCTTCAAATCCAAAGTAGTAATGACTTTCGCAGAACGTAACTTGTCCAATATACCAGTAAGATTAGCGATCAAGTATGCATCCTTAATCGTAATCTTATTTAATTTACGAAAATCAATACACATGCGATATTTATCCTTTTGCTTCACCATCACCACTGGATTACGCCATGGACTATTGGACTTTTCAATAATACCAGCGGCAAGTAACTCGTCACATTGCTTCTGCATCTCCGACAAAACTGGAGGCGAAACTGGATAAGCTGGAAGCCTTATAGGACAACTATCTTCAGGAATTTTCATTTTGTGTACAGCAAGTGGAGTGAACTGTCTAGTTCCAGACTGGCGAAAACGTAAACGATCAACCATCTCTTCAATTCGAACTCGCTCTTCTTCTGAAGTCTCCTGCAAGCCCGAAATCTCCACTGGTGCACAACAATCACGTGACTCAATCGGATATTTAACACCCTGTTCATGTATCCACCATTCATTACTGTGACTCTCGAAACCCAACTCGAACGCTCGGAATACGTCTACTCCAAGCAGAACACTGTGTTTCAAACCAGGCATAACAAGAAACTCAACGTCTCGTACGATACCTTTGATATTAATTGGAATCACAACCTTACCATGAACAGTCTCTCGACAACCATTAGCCAACGAAACAGAAGGAACATTCGTCCAATTGATTTGTAAATTCAACTTATCAATCCAATCCTTCGGAACGCTACGAACACAAGATTGATTTGCACCGGGATCAAACAAAACGTGAAAACTTACCGATCCGATCGAAACCGGCAAATAAATACGAGAATTGATCTTCGAACTCAATAGCGAATCCTCAACGTCAACTCCAAGTTGATCAGACTCAGAATTAACATTTTGATCATTCGAACTTGATGGAATTTGTGCATGATTCGTAACCTCCAAATGATTTCCTACATTGCCAATATTTTCAATAACCTCTGGTTGCGGAACCTGAACTTCTTCAACCCTAACAACTCGAGACGGTACCGGGTTAGTTACTGTCTCGGTTGAGAGTTTTCCGAATTACCTTTATTACTAGACTTCTTGCACCTTTTACAAGCAGGAAGTCGAACTCCTTTTGTACCACAACCAAAACAGAAAATACCTTCATAAGCTGGTGCAGTACAATCACGTTTCCTGTGACCAGGTTTTGAACAATTGTAACAAACACCTCTCACAACTGAAACGGCACCAGAACTACCTGATGGAACTGACGAAACTGAATTCACAGCCGAAACTTGATTTGGAACCACTGTTGAACTCCCTTTGTCCTTCTCATTTTGTTGTTTCTTTTTCCACTTTCCTCCAGATTTACTCGACTCACCATTCATCACAGACGAAACCTGCACGGCGCAATTCTCAAAAATCTTGCCCGAATCAATATTACCTTTCGTCTTCATATAACGTTCAGCCTTATACGCGCATAACGGATATCGAGTATCACAAGCTGGTGGAGGTTTTGCTAGTTTTGGTAGATTTCTTCGCCTATCAAAATCTTGTACCAAATCTTGCAATTCGTCAAACGTAGTGAAATCACGACGAGAAATCACTGTACGATATTCCGGACGTAAATTACTTGAAGTCATATCTAACCGAGCTGCTTCATTAAAATTCTCGGCTTGTGTTTCTCGCCACTTGACTCGAACATTATCAATAAAATCGGATCCTCGTTCTAACTCTCCTTGAGTTCGCATTACTATATCACGAATCGAACGACTTTGCTGGACCTCGCAATCAGAAAATCGATGTATAAAAGCTCTTCTAAACTCTTCAAAACTGTGAATACGATCGCGACGACCGATCCACCAGACATATGCTATGTCTCTTAACATCATGGGCATTAATCGAAACAACTCTTCATGTCCCATATGACAAGCTTCACGACAAACATCGATTTTCCTCAGAAAATCTTCTACACACTCTTCCGGCGTACCAGAAAAGTAAAGTTTCCAAGACTTGACTCGTTCACACGCACTCAGATTCAATCGAGCATTCTCGTCTCTCATTCTACGATTCTCTTCTTGAACGTTATCGCGATGACCCACCAACTCGGATGCAGGAATCGGTATCAACCTCATCTCCCCATCAACCAACTGTAAACGATAAGCGCAATTTAAATTAAGAGTCTCACTCGCGGTAACGTAAACTCGATTATCCACTGGTTGAACAGGTACTGTTCCTCCAGGAGTACTTGTTGGACGACTCGCTCGAACGTTTTGATTAAATACATTTTGATTTAATGTGTCGTTATTGATAGTATGAGGCAATCCGCCTTGACCCGATGGATTTCGCGATGAACTTGCCGTCGTTACAGTTGGAGCGGTATAAGATCCCGTAAAAGTTACAGTAGTCGCTGTCGCAGTTGTACCAGTTGTACTAACATTCACGACTGGTGTAGGTGCAGAGAAACTAAACGGAAATACTGGCGGTATCGGCCTTCGCGTCGGTGTCGCGTTGTCCTCTTCCGTCCACGTTGTATTTGGGAACGCGTGCCTACGAGTAGCACGAACCAAACGATCACGCAAAACTTCAATCGTTCCCTGATCACTACCACCTATCCCTTGCAAAATAACCCGTAACTGTATCAATCCTAACTGATCAATCCAACTGTCAACACGATACGACCTTCCTTCATTTTCAGAAGTTCCATCTCCAACATTCTGTCCATTCTCACCAGACAAACCATTGTCTTCAGACATTTTAACTCAAATTACAAAATAGAGAAATCCAAAACAGAACAATGGAATCAATAACGATAAAAGAAAATCAAAATCACAAATAAATTATTAAATCTCTCGTTGATACAATAAACTTTGGATAATTATTATCAAAACGTGTGCAACACGATATTCCAGTAGTCAGGCGTAACTAAAAATTTCAAAAATAAATAAATTTCCAATAAAACTACTCAAACACCATTAACAATTGACTACCAATCGTTTTACACCACGATAATCAATTACCAAACAATTAAACTTGTTACCAAACAGTTTGTTGTCGTTACCAAACAATAAAATTGAATTATCAAAACTTCAGTTTATAAATAATTCTCAAAACGCGAAAAATAACTTTCAATTATTAATTTCAAAAAGGCCCCGAACAAAAGAAAATTCTAATAAAAATTTTCACCCGTTAATTTTTAACGGGCCCCACGTTGGGCGCCAAAAGCTGTGACGTAATTCTGAGGTCTAACGGTAAACCTCACAATTAAGCACGCCTGAAAAATAAAACCAACTTCAAAATTCAAAAGAATCAAATACCATATGGGCGCCAGGATAATCTAAAATTATCCAAATCAATAAACAAAATAACATAAAATTCAAAACCCAAAATACTCCCTTACTCTGCTCGACTGTCTCAGCGATCTCTCCAAGGTCGTTTGTTGTGGGTGAGAATAAGGAGTAATAAAATAAAAAAAAATAAATAATTCAAACACAAAATGTTTAGGGAAATCAAAAATTTAATAAAATAAAATTAAATTGCTTTCTTGAAAAAAAAATAATAATAATAGAAAATTTTAAATAAACAATTCTAAAGTGCACAGCACAATCTTAATTATTTATACGTCACGAGACGTTTCAATAAAATTGAGTTATTTTATAAAAATTCAAGAATTAATTAATAATTGAAAAGGTATTAATTAATTCATCGTACATAAAATTAAAATTTCAATCAGTAATACGAAATTTAAATTTGAATAAATCTAGGGATTTCCCGCCAAAGAAAGTTACTATAAAAATCACTAGAAAATTCCCTAGGGGACGCTACAATGCCGTCCCTGATTTCCCCAGCACATTAACCCAAAAATAAATTTTCACAATAAAATTTTTTTTTTTTTTATAAAAAAAAATAAAATGAATTACAAAATAAAAAAAAATCCTTTTCCTTTTCTTTTCCAGAATTAATAAAAAAAAAATTATAATAATTAATAAAAAAAATTTGGTTATATTTGATAACGACATTTTATAATTGTAAAAAAAAATTAAAAAAAATTATTTAATTGTCAACGAGAGATTTCCAAAAGAAATAACGACAAATAATTAATTAAAGAGAATTTTTCACACAAGAGTATGATCTCGAAAAAAAACGATAATTAAAGTCGTCACAATACGACATAAAAAAAAATTGGAAGAAAAAAAAATAAAAAAAAATGGCTCGATAAAATTCTCTTTAACACAAAAATTAATTAATTGATTATTTCGCTCACCAGACGAATATCTCAATAACTCCAAGCTTAATTAATTTTCCAACGATGTGGCAAACTTTTACAAATAATTCTATTATAATTTCTTTATTAATTACTCTGATAATTTAGCAGAAATAATTTCGGAACAAGTTTTACGCCACAATATGAGCACGCGTCCAGAACGAGAGTGACGCCATGTTGCTCTCGTTGGGGACAAGACGCCGGCCGGTACGAAAATTCCAACGTGGAGGGCTCCCATTGGTTGGTTAAATCCAACTGTCATGAGTTCAACAGGTGACCACTAGTTGTCACAATTTTGAATTTTCATCTTCCAACGATGAGAAACAAGAAACTCCTAAAATAATTTATTTGCGGAGTATGGTCAATTCTTCCAAATATTGACAGATGATGCTGGAACCTTCTCCAGTCTTTCTTCTTGTCCTCATCCGATGAAGCAAAATTCCATATTTTCCTTTTTGTCAAAAATCCAAAAGATAGCCCTTTTCCTTGTTGTATTAATCATCCGTAAGGTGCTGCCCTCTTCCGCTCAGTACGAAAATATCGCCGATGAGCGGTACAATTCAAAAGAAAATAGAAAAATACAATTCATTAGATTATGTAAAAAAATAATTATGATCTCCCATTGACAAAAAGGTTTTGACTCCCATCCTGGACACTTTTAATTAATAATTAACGCGCCCAGACGACAACAAAGTAACGCGATGAAATATCACGTTACAATAGATAAAGCTGCACAGATTGTGAGCTCTGGTGATTGTTCAACTAATGTCGAATTCGTTTCATTTAGTATTTAAGCATAACTGCATTTTACAACGTGTCCATCTAAAAATAATATTCAAGGCCTATTTATTATTGTCAGAAGCTTAACACTATTAGCGAGAAGGAATTTACAAGCCTATCTAAGCCTAATAGTAAGTCTCCTCTTTGAACCACTTGAGAGACGTGGTTCAAAGATTCGTCTATGGTTAGCGATCTTCAAATACCCTGAAGAGATACCAGAGGGTCCAAAATGGAATACAGCTGCAGGAACACCGGTGAAAGCATTCTGAGGAGCCCTTTTCACTAATTGCTTTCTCGTCATTGTAATTTCACGTACACGGGACTGAATCACAGATGGTATGTCGTAAGCTTTTCTCTTGTCTCTCCTTAAATGACATCTGACAGTGTTTCTCAGAGAAGAATCACCACGACAAACATTGAGCCATCCCTGGGATACTTGGACAGCATTCAAGAGTGATTGCGGATCTAGTGACCTGAAAATAATCCTCACTACTTCCAGCGGTAAATTTGCAACTGGATCCAGTTTAGTTTCATCATCGCGAAAGAAACTCATGATTCTTCTGAATAGTTCCATGTTGCTGACACTCGACAAAGTAGCTGAATGACCTTCGTGATTGAGATGAGGCCTTTATATACCTGCTTACAAAGGGTGGCGAAAGGGGGGGGGGGAGCCCGTCGACCAATCAGAGGGAGCCTCTCCCCCCTCCATTCTTCACTTCCCCCTCCAGCTAGCCACTTCCCCCACCTTTTGACCAAATCAACTGAACTATTCAGTTGATATACCTGGTCACGAAGGGCGGTAGGAGGGGAGGTGGAGCGCGTCGACCAATCAGAGGGAACCTTTCCCCCTCCACTTCCCCCACCTTAATCTTAATCATCCGTCGACCGAATCAACTGAACTATTCGATTGATATAATTGTAAGATCTTTCCAAAGGATGGGTATGGTGGGTATTTCAGAAATTACTGAAGACCTTCTATTAAAATAGCAAAAATGTATTTAATGTTCTTCTACGTTTGAAGATACAAAATTAAGTGACACTTAAAAATTGTTCACCTCAATTTATCTAGAATTTTGGTTGCGGTCCCGAGTGACAGTAGGGCTGTGATTGGTTCGTTAACAGGGAGTGGGGGAAACTTTGGAGTTTCGGGACCGGGCTACGTGCGTGAGTCACTCAGGTATGGGGTTTTTCCACCAGGCAGGAAGGGAAATACCCAGGACTACTTTTATTGTTTTATTGCGGGCTAAACAAAAATTCTTCGGGAAGGATAAGTTTTATTGCACGGCAGATGGTTGAAACTCTGAGGGAAAAACCAGTTGTAAAATACACACAAATAGACTGATTCACATCTTGAAAAACGTGAAAAATAGACATAAAGCTCCTAAAAATATGAGCGATAGCTCATTAGATTGGAAATGGCCTCTAGAAGAATAGTATCCCAGGGTTTAACAGCATGGCAAAAATTACAATTGTTATTAACAAAATAAGATGTGAAAAAACCGGCATTCAGTTTTTTGTTAATAACTTGAAAACTATGGATATTTAAGAAATTTCGCGAAAAGATTCTGAAAGAGGAGGAAATTTCCCATAAAAAAGTCCCAACTCCCGAAACTCTATCTCCATTATTTATTATTTTAATTGAACGCTGAAAATACGGCTCCGCGAGGCCGTTACGGCATGCGCGCGTCGCCGCTAGAGAGAGTACGCCAGATAGAATGATTTTTTCATAACATATAGTTTTATTTTAAAAATTTGAAAAAGTTCTAGTATTATCTATATAGCCGGGAGAATAAATCCACGTTAAAAAAAATTTTTATCCTGATTTTTTAAAAAGTTACGCAATTGTTAACTAATCAATTCTTCGCGACTCTCCGTTCTTATAAATAACGGGGTAAAAGGTTTAAATAATTGACCTATAAATTTTTCCTTCCGTGGAGCCTTTACTATATATGGGTCATTCCCATGTCAAATCACCAGATTTCAAAAATGGTATTTTTTGATTCAGCTGAATTTTTTATATGTTTTGGTACGTATTAAAATATGCCTAAGCCCAAATTTTGAGCCCTTAATTTTCAAAAGCCTCGGAGATATGAATTTTTGAATATCTCAAAAAATTAACAATGTGGTAATTTTCAAATATTTATATCTCCTGATCAAATTATCGTAATCATATCTTACAGGTGGCTATTTTCTTTGTTTTGGGATGTAGTTTTCGAAAAAAAAATATAAGAACCAATTTTTTTTATTTTTCACCGTTTTTTCTTAATTTGTAACTTGAATTTTGAACTGTTTTGAAGAGCGACACTTTTGATTTTTTTGAAAAAAATATATGTTGTACTAGGTTATAAAACGTATTTTTGAGCCCTTGATGAAAGTGAGATTCAAATATCTTCGATTTTTTAAGCCACTTTTTCGCATTTTTTTAATCATAAATTTGAGTTTTTTGAAATTTGTTCAATTTTTCATGAGAATTTCATTGTAAATGCAGTCAACTGATATTTTTCTACTGTGCCGAATGAGTAAATTGTCAAAATCTTCGTCAATATATTAACAAAAAATTTTTTTACTAATTTAATTTTTTTTAACTCATTTTTATGAGGCCCCTTTTCTGCATAATTACCGTTCTACAGACTAGTATTCCATGAAATATAAATAATTGAGACAATAAGAGGAAATTAAAAAAAATGTACTGACTAAAATTACTTAAAAAATGTTCAACAAAGAGCCAAACCAAAATTTTGATATTAAGATAACTATAAAATTTGGAGAAAGCGTAGCATTTTTATTAAGCGTCGCAAAATTAGTTTTTTCCATAACACTAGCGGAAACAATTAAGGGATCAAAGAAAAATTTCCTATTTTTTAGCGGTTTTTCAAACGGCCGTATCTTTTTCAAAACTGATCGGATCGGAGTTTCAAAAAAACAGTTTGAAGCTTGAAAACTCTAGTTTTGAGATCTTGGGATGGAATTTTTTTTTGGTCTGAAGATCTCAAAACTAGAGACTTCAAGCTTCAAATTGCTTTTTTTTTAACTTCCCGATAGGAAGTTATAGGGATCACCCCTAAAACCGAACTTCTTCAGAGAGGTGGGGGAGTAGTTAGATTATATGTTTGGGAGGTTTCTAGAACAATTCCAAGGGGGGGGGGGGGTGTATGTGTGTGTGTGTCTATGTGTGTGTGTTCGTCTGTATGTGGTCGTTTTTTTTTCCAACAACGATTTCTCCCGAAATAATAATCGGATCGAGATCTTCAATATCGCAATCGATGCATTTTGCTGAGAACTAGAGCTGATTAAATTTTGGATTGATTTAGTGCAGTCATCCTTTATTTATTCAACAAACAATAAAATGATATCTCCAAAAAGAGAAGATGCGGAAAAGAAATCGTCATGAAAGTGGAAGATATGACAATATGGGGAGAGTGGGGCGAAATGGACCCCCAGGGTAAAATGAACCTCGCGTCAAAATGGACCCCCAGGGTAAAATGGATCTCGCTGTAAAATGGACCACTGGGGCAAAATTGATCCTGGGGCAAAAGGGACTCCTCTTTTTTTTGCATAATTATGTTTTTCGGGGATTTCTACCATCATCCCACGTAGAACCCGGTTAAATCGTGACTCAGAGGGCACGCGCAGTTCTTTGCTGTGAATATGTCGGGAAGTTAATTTTGTGACACGTTTGCAGAGTCACAAAAAAAAGTTGGGAGAAAAAACAACTTTCAATCGGAAAGTTATTAATGAAAAAACTTAGTGAACTGAAGCCACTACGCAGTCGCGAGTGAGCATAGCGAGCGAGCTACAACAACCCACAAATTCGCGAGCGAGCGCAGCGAGTGAGCAACAACAACCTAAAAATTCGCGAGCGAGCGCAGCGAGAGAGCAACAATAACCCACAAATTCGCGAACGAGCGCAGCGAGCGAGCAACTATAACCTGCTTGTTACTCCGATACGATCATTTTTGAGAAAGATACGGCCATTTCAGAAACTGCTGTAAATTTGGAATTTTCATTTGATCCTTCAATTGTTTCCGCCAGATTTCTGATATTTCAAGAAGAAACTACTATAAAACTCCTAAAAACGACTTGGAAAGAATAAAATAAACAAAAAAAAATTTTTTGGCACATTATATTAGAAAAAATTTTCAATTTACTCATTTGGCACGGGAGGGCAATATTAGTTGTCCATATTTAAAATGAAATTCTCATGAAAAATTGAAAAATTCTCAACAAATGCGAATTTATGTTTATAAAAAAGTGAAAAAGTGGCTTAAAAAATCGAAGATATTTGAATCCCACTTTCATCAAGTGCTCGAAAAATTCGTTTTATAGCCTAGTGTAACCTATATTTTTTTCAAAAAAATCAAAACTGTCGCTCTTCAAAAACTGTCAAAATTTAAGTTAAAAATTAAGAAAAAACAGTGGAAAATGAAAAAAATTGGTTCTCATATTTTTTTTTCGAAAACTACGTCTCGAAACAAAGAAAATAGCCACCTGTAAGGTATGGTTACGATAATTGAATCAGGAGATATAAATATTTGAAAATTACCATATTGTTGATTTTTGCCGATATTCAAAAATTCATATCTCCGAGGTTTTTGAAAATCAAGGGCTCAAAATTTGGGTTCAGGCATATTTTGATAAGTATCAAAACATATAAAAAATTCAACTGAATCAAAAAATACAATTTTTTAAATCTGGTGGTTTGACACGGAATGCCCCATATATACTCAATAGGGTCACGCGATAAAAGTTGATAAAAGTTTATTATTTTGTTTATTACCATTTTTCATAACTAGAAAAAAAAGAAATACCCGAAAAATGTCAATAAAAAAATCATTTTTTACTAATATTTTGTTATTGTTGTTTTCACATTCAACAATGACAATAATTAACACCATTCAGATTTTTTTTCCGTCATTTGTTAATAAATTATTTTTAAACAAATAGACAAATTTAATATTTATGACAAAACTTTTTTGGTCAGTTTGTTGCCGTAAAAAAATAATGATTTTTGAAAAAAAAAATTTTTCTTAAATAAATTTTTTAATTGTTCAAAAACGTTTTTTTCATATTTCAATTGTTAAAATAATTAGTTAAGAAATTATTCCATCTTTAAAAATCATGAATGGCACTTCTCGATATTTTAACAAAAAAAAAAATTTTTTTTATCTGTAACTTCATTGTTTATTAACATAACAATTTGTTATAAACAAATTCCGACCAACGTTATATTTTTCTTCTGGAGCTAAAAAAAATCACGAGAACAGCCATATATAAGGGAGTACTAAAAAAAAATGTTTGCTATTTTTTATAACACTTTCTAAAAATAAATGATACCAAAGTTACAGCACCTACCTTATTTGTCAATGAAAAAATCGATGTAACTATGACGCCGTTAAAGATACGAGAAAAAACATTCAGGCTGTTTTTGTAGAGGATTAGTTCATCTTTCGAATGCATCCAAAATCAAGTTTGTGACTATTTTTTACTAGCTACTACATGCATTTGTTTATAAAAATTCAAGGGTTTTTGGACTTTTTCGTATCATTTTTCACTTATAACTTTTTAGATATTGCAAATATAGGAATAAACTCAAGATCAATTGTGTTCAGGGATAAATTGCCTAACAAATTATCCATCAGTCACACCCACATCTTTAATTGTTTAAAAAATATACATACTTTCAATTATGCTCGTTTGACTGGAGCTGCGCTGAACATGGAATCCTTTCGTTTCATTGTATTAAACATCAATATTTATCAAAAAATTTTCTTATGTATAGTTGAAAACTACTCTCGTCATTTATTAAGAAATGTGGGACATTTTTAGCCGAAATTCTAGCTTTTTCGAACTTTCATGAGTTTTTCTGTTAATGAATTCTAATTTTTTTTAAATCAAGTTTTTCTTCAATTCATTAAATAATAATATATTTATTCAAAATGACTTTGATCATGTTTCTAACTAAGTATATATTCTATAAGGATGAAGTGGGAATATTGAATGATTACAAAATTAAGTTCATTTCGTTTTTTTATATTTATGTGTTTCTATTACAGAATGAGTAAATATTGTTCATATTTGCAATTCATATGCACCGTTTTCTTTTTTTTTTCAACGGTGAAACTCGGGAACAGCTCGGCTTGTCAGTATTGGGAATTGAACTGGCTTCTACCTTTTCTTCAGTTGCTTGTGACTGGCTGCATATTTCTGGTCCGGTTTTCTCTTGTTCCTTCGGCTCATCTATTTTTTCTTCTTCTTCCATTTCATCTCCTGGGTAATCCCCTTGTTCACATCGTTCTTCTTCTTCTTCTTCTTCTTCTGATTCAGTATGGTCAAGTCCAAAGATCGACTGGTTGATTCTCTCGTAAACTGAACGGTTTGCAGTTTGACTATCCAAGTCCATTTCATGCTCATAATCAACTCTTTCATCACTATCGTCGTCTTCATCTTCATGGACATCTTCAACAAGATCAACAGCATTCGTACAACTCTCCCCTTTACACCCCTTACATGATCTAGTACATTTCATCTCCGCTTTTCTGCAACTACAATTTTTACTGCAATTTGAAGTTGTGCAACTGCAATGTACTAGTTTCAGTAAATCTAATGGCGCCAAAGGTTCAGTTGTCCTTATGGGTAGAAAAAGAGTTTCTGTTTTTTCCCATCCCCAATCTTGAGGATGCAAAGAATTCCCGAGCCATGTCTGCACTTGATAGAAAGTTCTCAAGGAATGCTGATGTGTAGCTGAAGCTGTTGGTGGTAAAGTTGCCAAATTGACTGTATTAGACTTAGTCACACCAACCGAAAAGCGATCGATTCTGCACTGGTTAATTGAATCATTATCAGCTCCAAATAATCTCAGCATAACTCGTTCTCCAGCTTCTTTAATCTCATCCACTGACGATTGAGAGTTATAGAATTTTTCTACTTCCGCTTTCAAAGTTCGGTCTCTCTGGATGAGATTCAGTAAACTGTTTTTGCCTTTTCTAAAAATGGAACTTACTGTATCACAACCAGTAAAGGCATGACTAAATAATAGAACTCCTTTCAATCTGGCATTTCTCTCAGCTTCATACATGATGTCAGGTATTCTCGAAATTTTTGGCTTCCACATTGCTATATATTTGTCACTCGGTGATAAATCGATAATCAACGCTGCCAAATCAACGTCTGTGCCTACGGCAATAACTTTTTTATCGAATTTTTGTGCAAGATCGATTGCTGTATGGACTATCAAAACATCTGCATCTTCTATAGCTTGAGAAATCGTGAAGCTTTGTTTCTGCTGTAAGTGATTTATCAGATGCTCTATGAATCTTGACTTATTTTTGAGATTTGACAGGAAGAATTCTTTATTTCGTGGAATCGGCATAGTTTCAGTGAATTTTAGCTCTGGAGAAATTTTACTTCGTACTCTTCTGTAGCGCTCATAAGATTTCACTCCTAAGTTATCGGTGTTATAACCATCAAAAACAATTGTGGCATTAGTAGAGTAATGTTTGCAAATGTATGTAGAGTAGTCCTCAAAGATTTGTGAAAAAGTTACATTCTTACGCCAAATGACTTTATGTAAGAGAAATCCGCCATCGATGACGTAGTGGTATTCAGAAGGATCTGGTTTTACGAATTTCGTAGATTGAAGTGATTTATATAATTCGGATTTATTACTTTCTCTCATTAAGCCTTTATCATCGAATAAGCTCATAGGAAATGGAGCAAGTTCGTGAATTAAAGCTGTATTCACAATATCTTTGTTATTGATCATTGACGCTACAATACGTTGGAACAAAAGTGTCGTATTGACTGTAATTGGCTCTTCATCGATGAGACAAACTGATGTTGTCTTCACTAAAGTTTTCACACAATCTTTCCTACTAAATTTATATGATTCCGCATCAAATCCAACCATTTTTGACAAACTTTTCAGACCTTTTTCCACGGCTTTATGGCAATCAATAGAGGAATCACCTACTAGTCCAGTCGAGAGTGACATTATTTTACCAGGCTTTTCGTCGAAGAGTCCATGTTCTAAAAGCCACGTCTTGAATGATCGAGTATCTTCTCTATCTTTAGTTTGACGAGCGAATGTGAGATCTACGTGTTGGTCAGAAGAAGCACATCTCGAATTGCTAAACGATTCAAGCTGGTCCATTATATCGTAAGCATACGGCATGCCTTGGATGAACCGTGTCAATACACTGTCTGTTACAGAACGCCCATGCGTTGCTGACTGAGCACCAGTTTTGAGAACTCGCATCAACGTTTGCTCGATTGTCATATCTGGCCAAATTCCAGACCAGGCTTTGTCTGTACGTCTCACAGTAAAAAGGCCTTTCTCAGTGAACGTTATAAATTCGGAAGGATTCATCACATTTTTCAAATCTGACATATCTTGGAGGTAGATTTGAGCTCCCTTGCAATAATTAAAATGTCCTGCTGCGTGAAATATTGGTAACATTTGCTGAATACATGATAAATGCAAATTCCAATTCCCCAAACGTTCAGCCTCAATGAATTGTAATGCTACAATAATACTATTAAAGTATTGTAGCCAAAGCTCGGCAGTTGCACTTTTACGCTGTAAAATGGTAGTAGCACTAGTGAATAATTTTAACAAGGCTACAGCATCTTCAGTTTCATACACTTGATCGAGAGTTGGTGGATAATTCTTTAAATCAGCAAATAAATTCGAAATCGTTAATTTCTTCTCTTCGATGAGACGCGAAATACTTATGAGGGAAGGAGGAGCTTCCAGTGGTCGAGATTCTTTTATGTACTCGATATTTTTGTGGCTGTCCAAGTTTTCCGGACTTTCAGCGAGCTCTGCAATTATTTCACCTATTGCATTAATTGCCAGCATATGGGCACGGATTGCTCTGGAGTAAGCTGTACACGACAACATTTTATCCACTGAATTTTGGGCAAATACTGTGCAAAACAGTTCAAAGATACCAGAACCTTCCATTATTGTCCCAATAGCTTTTAAGTAGGACATGAGCAAATGGAACCCCCCAAGACGAGGAATCACATTTTGTAAATTTTCGTCTTTGGTGTTGCTAAGTATTTGTTTGGATTTGATATAGAGAGGATAGTCGAAGGTTACAAAGCAGGTTTTACGTTCTGTTACTTTGCAATGCTCTGCAGCATAATGCAATGCTGTATAAATTGTTCTAAGGTCTGATGGATTTTCATCGATGAATGGCAAACAAAAAATTCTCGAAACCTGGTAAAACGGTATTTTAGCAATTTTGTCGAATAAGCCACGAATACTGGGTAGTTTTGGAACTTGCATATATGAAGCCCAAAGATGTGTGGAATATACTGCTGTGATTCCTGGTACAATATCTCCAAATGTAAATCCGGAGACGTCTAAATATTTCACAGCTTCCAACGATGTTCCATGGCCGGGAAAATCTTTTAATTCCACAGCGCCTATAGAAGCAATTTCAGATGAAGCTGGTAGTCTTCTCAATTTTGGGACTTCCCCAGAAGTAGAGACAGCATCTTTAGGAGCTACACAACAAATGCCTCCCATGATATGCATCGTATTTCTTCCATCAATAGTACACGAATTATGATCTGCATTGTCATACACATACTGGGTGAAACAGGGTTTATCAATTCTCGTTACTCCAGCTTTTATCGCCGATAATTCATGTAAAGCTGTGCTGTGATAAGATGCACATACTCCAAGCTTTGCTAACAATTTGACGATCAATTTTGATCCTGATTTGCGGTTAATATACAATCCGGTAGACAACAAAAGAGGAGAAATGAATGATTTCGGGCGAATAGCAGAAATAATGGAATGGGCTATATAATCTTTTTTCACTCCAAGACTACTAAAAGTTTCATCATCATCTTCATTGGCCATATCGTCATCATTAGTCTCGTGTCGTTCAGGATCTTCTTCGGTATGCGTTGGCTCCGGCATTTTTTCCAGTCTCGTTTTTTTCTTATGTGCATCAAACATCATCAACTCTTCCAAAAATGTATCTAAATACTTCGGAATATCTGCATGAATATTGTCAAGGAAGCTGACGGACGAAGGATATGATTTGGTTTCGTACTGAGTACGTTTAATCTGCTTTCTTATTAATTCAGCAGCAGTTCGTATAATACGAACGTGTTCATCTTCTTCCCGTTGTTCACAGTGCATATACCACATTTCGTCAAGAGGTAAATCGCCAGAACCACAGTAGGTTATGATACCTTTACCCCCCGTTCCTGAAATCACGATGTCATTGCCAAAATGTTTTTTCAAATTAGTTGTGAGAGTTATTGGTGATGGCTTATATTCCATGATATTCATTAATTCATTGACCGTAAATTGGCATTCAAAATTGTTTTCAACGTAATCGAAAACGACTTTCAATGATTTTTCTAGAGGTGAATCCTCATTATTACTTGGATCAGGCGGAATATTTTTGAAATTATTGAAACATTGGAGATGATAACGTGCTTTTACTTCCACCAATGAATCAATTCGGGATAATAAATCGATGACTTCTTCTCCATGAGAATCATTACGTTGTTCCGCGAAATCTATTAACTTTTCTCTCATTTCATCTGAGCGTACAACGTGTTTCTTACGTATATTATTGTAGTAGTCTTTATGGCAGAACAAGCATAAATTATTGAACTCAAAATCACTAGATACACTGCGTGAAGATCTCCCCGAAACAGATGAACTTGAAGAATCAGGAATATCCTGCTTGGAAAGTAAATACAGAGTTCTACACTTTTCGTGAACTTGAATTTCCGTTTTGCCTTCCAGAATTTTATGCTTATTGTCACCAAATTTAATACTGTACGCACGCATTGTGGCTATGGCACGTGCTTTCATGATATTCACTTTTTTGACACCAGTCAAGTTTTTTTCACATATAAAACATTTCACAGAGTAGTCCATTGTGACGAAACTATAATTACTATATAAATAAAAGAAACAGATCAGAATATTCACTTAAATCATGGAGACGTGGTTCTTCACTGATTATAACCTCAAAGTTCTAAATATAACTAAAAATTCATATTTTAAGATGAAATTGAATATAAAACTCTCGTAAAACAATTTAAAAGTTCTTTAAAAACCAAATAAGTCTAGTTTAACATAGAAAAATGCCAAAAATCATTTAAAATACGCCACTTAGTAATGCACTGGACTGCTCTCGGCAACTGATAGACTGACTGTGAGTCACGTCCGTAGCTGTAACAGGTATAAGGAATTAGGGAAAAGGGACCGAACAAAAGGATCGGTTTTCGGAAGAACCAGCTGCTCCCTGTAACATATTATACTCGAAACGAAAATAGAATACTATAGGAATAAATTTGAACTACCAAAAGATAAAATACCATAATTAAAAGTCTGACGAAAATTCAACATGAATTGACTAAACATAAATGAAAGTATGTATATTTTTTAAACAATTAAAGATGTGGGTGTGACTGATGGATAATTTGTTAGGCAATTTATCCCTGAACACAATTGATCTTGAGTTTATTCCTATATTTGCAATATCTAAAAAGTTATAAGTGAAAAATGATACGAAAAAGTCCAAAAACCCTTGAATTTTTATAAACAAATGCATGTAGTAGCTAGTAAAAAATAGTCACAAACTTGATTTTGGATGCATTCGAAAGATCAACTAATCCTCTACAAAAACAGCCTGAATGTTTTTTCTCGTATCTTTAACGGCGTCATAGTTACATCGATTTTTTCATTGACAAATAAGGTAGGTGCTGTAACTTTGGTATCATTTATTTTTAGGAAGTGTTATAAAAAATAGCAAACATTTTTTTTTAGTACTCCCTTACATATGGCTGTTCTCGTGATTTTTTTTAGCTCCAGAAGAAAAATATAACGTTGGTCGGAATTTGTTTATAACAAATTGTTATGTTAATAAACAATGAAGTTACAGATAAAAAAAATTTTTTTTTTTGTTAAAATATCGAGAAGTGCCATTCATGATTTTTAAAGATGAAATAATTTCTTAACTAATTATTTTAACAATTGAAATATGAAAAAAACGTTTTTGAACAATTAAAAAATTTATTTAAGAAAAATTTTTTTTTTCAAAAATCATTATTTTTTTACGGCAACAAACTGACCAAAAAAGTTTTGTCATAAATATTAAATTTGTCTATTTGTTTAAAAATAATTTATTAACAAATGACGTAAAAAAAATCTGAATGGTGTTAATTATTGTCATTGTTGAATGTGAAAACAACAATAACAAAATATTAGTAAAAAATGATTTTTCTTTTGACATTTTTTGGGTATTTCTTTTTTTTCTAGTTATGAAAAATGGTAATAAACAAAATAATAAACTTTTATCAACTTTTATCGCGTGACCCTATTGAGTATATATATAGTAAAGGCTCCACGGAAGGAAAAATTTATAGGTCAATTATTTAAACCTTTTACCCCGTTATTTATAAGAACGGAGAGTCGCGAAGAATTGATTAGTTAACAATTGCGTAACTTTTTAAAAAATCAGGATAAAAATTTTTTTTTAACGTGGATTTATTCTCCCGGCTATATAGATAATACTAGAATTTTTTCAAATTTTTAAAATAAAACTATATGTTAAGAAAAAATCATTCTATCTGGCGTACTCTCTCTAGCGGCGACGCGCGCATGCCGTAACGGCCTCGCGGAGCCGTATTTTCAGCGTTCAATTAAAATAATAAATAATGGAGATAGAGTTTCGGGAGTTGGGACTTTTTTATGGGAAATTTCCTCCTCTTTCAGAATCTTTTCGCGAAATTTCTTAAATATCCATAGTTTTCAAGTTATTAACAAAAAACTGAATGCCGGTTTTTTCGCATCTTATTTTGTTAATAACAATTGTAATTTTTGCCATGCTGTTAAACCCTGGGATACTATTCTTCTAGAGGCCATTTCCAATCTAATGAGCTATCGCTCATATTTTTAGGAGCTTTATGTCTATTTTTCACGTTTTTCAAGATGTGAATCAGTCTAAAAAGAAAAATTGAAATTTTTTCCCCAGTTCTCGAGATTCTACATAATTGTAATCACAATCCCGAAGTAATAAAAGAAATGATTGTGCTCGACACGACGCTCCGGATATTATACCCAACGGATACATCGACGAATTCGTGGTAAATATGAAGTGCGTGGAATTTGTAATGAAATGGCAAAATGCACATGAATATTTCCTGCAACTGGATTCAGCTGCATCTAATTAGATCTGATGTCCTGTCGATTTTACCAGACTCTCAAAACGAGTTTTTCATTGCATTTCAATATCACAGATGATTGGAAAATCCAATGAAATTTATTCTTAGTCGGAGAACTCTGAATATTCATTATATGCGCATCTCTTTGAACAATTCAAAAAAAAATTTGGAGTGAAAAATTATCGGTGTTCCTAGACTTTTCGGTCTTTGTAGAGTATTCTCCCGAGTCGAAATTTTTGGGCTCATGCAACCCACATTTCAGCTTGCAACCTCCTTTCAATGTACATTTCTTTGATGTCCAAAAAACGCAGCCAAAATCTCACCTTCATTTCTCGCTATTTCGACTTTACATCTCCAGTGTAAGGCAAAAAGTAGAGTGAATGAGTAAAACTCACCTTCCTTTTGCCGCATCTCGACGTTGTGTCTCCAGTGTAGGGTGGGAGGTAAAGTGAATGAGTTGAACTTACCGATTCACCTTACTCTTAGCTTCTTGAACTTATCGCCAGAACAAGAATAAAAATGTATAGTAATTTTGAAAAAGTTATCGATTTTATTTCTGGGAATTTCCATTTTTTTTAATAACTCATTTCTTCACGCGATTACTACTTCGTCCGCAATCCGATGCATTTTTGTGATGCATCATGATAAAGAGAAATTTCTGCCTCTCCTAGATTTATTCATTTAATTCTTCCATTTTTCATTCTTGGCCAATATTTCGAGAAGTGAGTGAGATAGAGAAATTTAGTCTCGATTGCATCCTGGAGAGAATTTCAAGAGCTACAGAAAATGATTCAGGTGAAGTTGCACTATCTCGTTCAGTTGATGAGAAATATCGAAGAAACTAATGGAAAGAATCGGCCTTCTCGAATTGCTTTTTTTTTTATTTTCGGCTAAAAGCTTCAAGTGAGATAGAATGATCTCACCCTGATGTTCAGGCAAGTGCCCATATATCTTGAAAAAATCGATATTTTTCCATTGAAAATCCTCCAAATTGATCGCAAATGATCTTATCTCTTACCTCTTTTGAAGAATTTCACGGCATTACTACTAGAACTGAAGATGTTTTGAAACCACGAATTTTTCAAAATACAAAAAATTCTCAGAAGCTAAAAAAATAAATAGTTCTGGTGCCCGCTCTCCAGCTATAACGGATTTTCTAGGAATTGATTAATTGATTATTATTCTAGTTTTGTTATTGATTATTATTAGAAATTCGATTCATTATTATTTTTCTTTTTTTTCCAAAGATCCTAAAAGGTCAATTGAGGATGGAAACAGTTATATGTCTCAGATCAGCAGCAGTCGACGAGAGATCTCCAGGCAGTCTCCAAAGTTAAGCAGCATTGCGTCTGGTCAGCCCTTGGATGGGTGACCGCCTGGACTATCTCGAGAACTACTAGATTGAAATTCATTATTCATTCAATTCACTTTTCATTCATTTCATTAAAGAAAACAGTAGAATAACCGAATTTTATCTCGGCAAATTCAATTCACTGTACATCAAGGGACTATGAGAACAATTTCAATACAAATAATATCTCAAGTTAACGAGGAATACATCATGCACTGGTGCTCATCCCCATAGGTATTAGCCAAGGCTCATGTGAGCCTATATGTCAAATTCCTTCCTTTAATATTCAACGAGACCGATCGTGCTCTCCACGCGCTTTATTCACGTTTGATACTTTAATATAACAGTTTACTTTTCCTGATTTGTTCTGCTTAACCTAATTGATTAATGACCAATTAATTTCACGTATTTTGCTATAGTATTTCGACTCTGACTATGTTTATTTCGTTTTCTGACCAATAAGGAGTCAATCTTACGCGTTTCGACTCTCACGATGTTCATTTATGCATATGCAGTTTCTTAAATAGGATAGGATAATGAATATTAGTCATCTTGGTTTTCCAACTTGTCAATCTCAAACTAATATACGAGAATTATTCGTTGTCATCATTAACCTAACACAATTATCTCTCAGAAAGTTACCCGTCTATCTGAACCTAATAGAAGACCAAAGTCTTCTCTTTGAATCACGCGAGGGATATGATGCAGAATTCTGTCCAACACTATGAGTCTTCGGACATCCTGAACAGACGCCAGAATGACTAAAATTCAATACAGCTGATGGTGTAAAAGTATCCTGACCAAAAACATGAGACACCTCTTCCTTCTCATTTCTATTGCTATAGTATCATCTAAGACTTCACAAATGTTTTCAGTTGCAACAAATTTTGTGCCCTCGTCATCACTTAATATAACCTCAAGTTCACTTCATGCCATGATAATCACAAATGGGTTAAGTCTCTCAAATTGTCAATCTAAAAATAGCATTCGGGAGATTATTCAGTGTCATCATTACATCATGCATAATACTATTCTCTAAAGCTACAGAAATAAAAGACTACCATATCTAATACCAAGTCTTCTCACCGAATCTTTTGAATTGGATGATTCAGAGTTTCGTCTATGATTGTGCACTTTCAAATATTCTGAAGTCCGGAATGCCCGAAGCTGAAGACAGCCACAGCCTTCGCAGTGGAAAGATTGTGAGAAATTTGTACCACTAGTAGCTTCGGTCATAATGGCTGTTTTGCGTATACGAGGCTCAATCAGAGCTGCTAAATCTTATGCCGTAATAATTAGAAAATAACATTTGGTATTTCTTAGATTCCTGCCTATGTCGGCTTACTCTATTTATTTTTCATTTCATTCGTTTCAGTCATCGTTTGGTTTAATATTGATATAATGATTGGAATTTCAGGAAAAATTTTATTTAAAAACCTGATTACATATTTTGTTTTATGCTTAACCTAACTTATACTAATTAGTTTTTGACTGAGGTCCCGCCTCATGATTTCTTCCGTTATCTAGTACTATTTGATGCGGGAGTTTGTATTTACCCCACACGTTATTCGTTTTTTTACAAACATTTTGCAAGATTTCCAAATTATTGAGCTTGAGCTTGTAGAAGTTAATTGCCATATTTTTGACTCTATCGTATATTGGAGTAAGATTTAATTTTTCATGCAGATCACAGATTTTTGTATTTTTATGAGCATTCAAAATCATTCTCATGCATTTATTCTGAATTTGTTGTTGTATGATATAATTTGATTCAAGTGTATTGCTCCAAATCGGGCATGCATATGTCATTATTGGCAGGATACACATATTATATAAAATCTTTTTATTATTTCTATTCACAGCACTTTTACGACATAGTAATGAATATAAAATTCCTATTGCAGCATTTGCCTTACGTTCTATCTCTTTAATGTGTTTTGAAAACGTTAATTTTGTATCTAGGACACAGCCTAGGTATTTCGCAGAATCAGTCAATTTCAGTAATTTGCAGTACATCTTGATGGTATATGACGATTTTTCCTTTTTATGTGAGAGAATTATGATTTCCGTTTTACCAACGTTAATTTTTACTTTCCACCTGCTAGAATACTTCTCGAGCTCAATGATATGTTCTTGAATATATTTCATGGCCAGATCCTTTGACCACGAGGCAGTATAAATAGCAGTGCCATCCGCAAACATGCCCATTGCAAACATGACCTTCGCTGCTGGAGCGCCCCCCCTCCCCCAGTGTCACAGACCCATTTCCCTCTCGCTACCTAGCCAACGACAGAGGGCCTTCTCCCACCCAGTCATGTCTCGATCCTCAGTACTTGACTTTTCATCTGACGTAATTCACAACCATTTGGAGAAATTTGTAAATTCTGCTGAAAGAAATTCAAAAAAGGTTAGCAGTGAATCAGTCCATTCAGAGTCTTTTCTATTGACTGCAGGTATCATCACAATTTTTTCCTCAATCCGATTATGCTGATTGGAGGCACATCTCTTTGTCTCATGCAGCGACGGATCATAAGTCGGAAATTTCCTTTTTTTGTAGAGGAAATTCGTTGGACTAAATTATCCAATTATTGACTACATCAAGTACGCGTATTTGATGTGTATCATCCATACGCGTATGGAACGTGGTACTATAGACTTGGGATAGTCTATGTTAAAAAAGCAGCTAAAATTACCGACTGATCTGAATTACCGCGGGATCAGGAGGTCAATCAAAATGAGATACTTATCAATATCGACACCAGGGGTAATTTGGGGGATCACACCGGCGTGGTCCCACAAATCCTTCTACTCGTTACGTGGACATCATCGACTCAAGTTCTACTCGTCGCGTGGAAATCATCGACTCAAGTTCTACTCGTCACGTGGAACTCAACGAGTCAAGTTCTACTACGGTAGCCGCCAACGGGTGAGCCTTGGCGTGTGAAACTCATCAAATGAAGATCATCATGATCTTCATAACTATCAAGCCACTATCGCGGAATTGACGCCCAGTCTATAGATAATAGGAAAGGTTCGATAGAACCGGTCAAATCCGCTGAGTTGAGGATCGAGTGAGTAATCGGCATAACGGTTTAATAACGATTTACGCCCGGTATTAAATGCAGTGTGCAAAGTGAAATTAATTATGAAAGTAGAGACAATTATCGAACAGACAATAAATCATAGAGACAATTATCACGAAGAGACAATATCTAGAATCAGTGCGGTCAAAGTATCAAAGAGTGTATTCTAGTCAAATCATTAAAGAGTTTATATATTTTTATATAATTCACGTGTTCCGTATCATTGTGAAAATCCACTTAAAATCCCTCCACTGAGAAATATCCTAATCCTACAAAAGAGTAAGTCATCCCAAAATATACAGTCCACTACAAGGAGAAAATCATCGAGGAAGCCACGGCGAGTTGCATCGGGTTTCCTCCCGTAAAGGTCAGGGCAAGAAAATTGCCATGATTTTTAACAGTCTATATCGTCACCTTAGAGTCAAAGTGTTGTAAGTGCTGTCCTTATACACAGCACTTTCTTTCTCACTCATCCATTCATGCGAAGGATTCTCCCCCTCCATAAACTTGGCAACACCAAATTATTTCATTATTGAAGTTTTTTCTCCGACCATTGTTCAAATTATTATTATTGGATATCTTATCCGCCATCATGGTTACTCCCAAAAAAAAAATTTTAATTAATTTTTGAATTTAATTTCATTAATTTAAGCACCAACGTTTCGTCCATACTGCGTGGACCTCTTCAGGATGCATTGTTATATATTCTCAAAGTTATCAATGGAAATAGTAGTCAATTTACATTATTTTAACGAAAACGGAAAAGTCAATCTTAATACAACGATATTAAAATGATAGAAAATATGTATTTTCAAAAAAGCCAATGTTAAATTGTGAGGAGACGTTTGTATTACCATTTACTTTTCCGTTTTCGTTAAAATAATGTAAATTGACTAATGTTTTCATTGATAACTTTTAGAATATATGACAATGTACCCTGACGAGGTCCACGCAGAGTGGACGAAACGTTGGTGCTCAAATTAATAGAATTGAATTCAAAAATTAATTAAAATGAATGGTAAAAACTGAGAACAAGATGTACAAATTCAAGAATACTGTCTCACTCAACAAGATTAAACAACGGAAGAGGAATATTTAGTCAAGAATATACAGTTCACAGAATTGAAAAGAATAATCCAACAGTCAATTTTGTAGTCACTTCCAATCGATCCATTGCCCTCGTCTCCTTCTGCGTATCTCCCAATATTACTCATTTCATCCTGTAGTCCTACGAGAATTGACTTTTGCAGTGATTTCACGCTTCAATTGAAAAATACGAAACTTCTTCAACCTAGTTCATTACCAGCCACTCAACGGTCCAATTTCCCTTTACGTTGGAATCAATACCTTTTCTGATCAACGACTCGAAGTCCATTATTTTCACACCCTCTTCCAACGCTTTTCTGCGGTAATAACTGAATGCTTACGGCAGCACAGTACTGCCGATAATCGATGTACTGCAAAAAAGGATATGCATTTCTATTCTAGGAAGAGTGCTTACCTTTTAAAATTATCATTCTACAGACGAATGATGGAATATCAATGGAATTCAGCAATCATTTTTCTCCGATTATCAGTCCATTAAGAACTTGCATTCTTGACATAATTTTTATCGTGAGGGGCGAATCGGTGTATTTATTGATGGTACCCGTAGACGAATGCTGCGTCTTCAAAAACCACTCGAAATCTTATGATGAGATTTGTATTTTTTACAATATTCATTCAATTTTACGACTTTATGGTAAGGGCCATGCTAATCGGTGACGGGGCCACATGGCTCCTTTCAGAGATCCTCTCTTATTTTATGAATGGAAAAATATATAATATTATACAGCTAAGTTCAGTCTGAGAGAAACCGAGACCGATATTTCTGGCCCTACTAAACTGAGAAAAGGATTCGTAAACAGTTAACTCACGGCTTTAGTTGCATTGAACGAATATTAGATGCCCTCAAATACTTGAGCCATTTCAGTCAACAGCGTATTTGTAAAATATTACCGAATACGCAGTTGAAGTACTACGATGGGCAAATACAATCATCATTTTTGCTTGATGGTGTTCTTTCTCGTTGAAGTAATTTCTTTCAATTATTTACATGAAAATTCATTTCCTTCCATCAAGAACGGTACATTTTGAGTAATCCGAATTATTGAGTCCACATGCCTCAATCGAAGCCCCCTAAACGAACCATTCGTTGAATATTTACGAATATTAGCAGGGTTACCATTCTAACTACAATTCGTTAACAGCAAATGAGACTCGTTTCATCCAAGTAAATCAGTTTCTCAGTATAATGAGCAGAGAATTGAGAATTCAAGAAATTTAGAGAAATTAATAAACGTCTAATGTACTTTACTTCATAATGTCTGAAAACGGACATAATGGACAATGAAAGTCTCCAAAATATAAACTACATTACACGTGAGGTAGGCCAGTTCTGACAATTGCTATTATATCACTCAGTTTAGCCTCGTAACGCAAACCTCACAATTGTCAGAATATCTCTCCCACGATTTGTAACGTAATACACTATTACATTGGTTTCCGTATCAGATCTCTTCCTGTAAATGTATAGAAACACCTCTCACACCAACCGTAACTACTGACATATCTCCATTTCAGCACATTGGAAACGCCCACAGTAATCTTGTGACATGTGTCATAAACCATGCATGTAAATACATACATATGAAGTACACAAGTGTGGAATATATTGAAAATCTATTGCGGAGGCATATTTTTGAGGAATTTTCAGAAAAAGTTATCGTCAATGGCCCAATTAGTGCCATCGGCCCAATTAATGCCACTTTTCATACATTTTCGTGATTATTGAACTTATTCGAATTCTCAACTCTAAGTAATTGATAACAGTGGGTAGAAAAAAATTCTGAGGATACCGGACAATCAAAATATCCGATATTTCTCTACTAGATATATTTCTAAAATTAATTCGTTAAATGTGACCAGCGTGCTCAGCCAAATAAAGCCCTTAAGCTCTTCAAGTGGGATTATAGTGCCTCATCAGTTCAATGTGTGATATTGAGAAAATTTTAGTATTTAATAAAGCGAAAATTGTATTGATTGTTGGCAAAATCATTGGACTTTCATATAAATTGACGAATAATTCAAAAATAAAGACCAGTGATGAAAATTAATTGATGGCAATTATTGGGACCCTTTATGGCAGAAATCGGGCCATGGTGGCATGAATCGGGCCATGAGCAAAATATTTTCAAAGTATAAATTAAATAATTTTTATCATTAATTCAGGAAAATAATTAATGTAAATGATAGTCCAGACTCTAAATTCTTTCGAGGGAAAATCAAATTTGAATTTATGATAAGATATAATTCTTCTATGAAAGATATGTGGCAGAATAGGTCTCTTGGTGGCATTAATTGGGTCATTGACGGTATGTAAGTTCAAGTACACTGTACATACTAATGTTTGACATTAAGACACTTCCGTAGACTCTTTCAAAATATTTGAAAGCTTTCTCTGCTAGCGATGATTCAGTTATCTCTAGATATTTGAATCTGTCAAAGTATCTTATTTTCAACTGACATAACCTATAAATGTACAGTCGAATCGCGTTATGAGACCGCTCGTTATGAGTCCGGCAGCCGGGATTTTCTCGGAAGACCTCCCCCCTCCATGTGGTGCAAAAAAAAATTGATTTCAGAATCTCGTTATGAGACCGCATCTTTATTGGAATAAATTCAGCCTTCATTCAACATAAAATGCTATTTATTTTTTAGCTTAGCTACAAAAATAACATTACCGATTAATTTTTTATGTTTTAAAATGTTTAATTACATAGAAGAAATATGTAAATAATTGTTAGGCTATTTATTTCCAAACACTACGCTGTATCTGGCTGTTTACTGCCATAAATAACCACTATAATCAAACGGACTCATAACGCGAGACTGGAACAATTCACGTACACACTCACACGCTTAAAAAGTAGGGGAAGTTCAACTTACGAACGTTGCCTGTGCTGAAAGCGTGGGGGTACACGAATTCTTAGAATTATATTCCCCTACACCCCCGTAGGCGGGTTCATAACGCGACTCGACTGTATATGTATCCTGCTATAGGATAGGAACACAATTGAATGAAATTCTAGAGACTGGAAAGTTACAAAAAATGAATTGAAAATTAGTACATTACTTTTTTCTTTTCTTAAACATAAAAAGCAGCTGAATATATTCATCTTAATGTTTTAGATGCGGAATAATGTCTTGTCACTTTTTGAAACATGTAGCGTCCCCCAATTCCAAACGTTTTCCATTTCAGTTCTCCAGCTTCAAGATGCTTTTAATTTTGAGATAATTTTCTCTAATTGATATCTCAAATTGAGACACCCATGAAACATTAGCTTTTGCAGTGTACGACGTAATTACCCAATTATATCATTCAATTTTACAGTCACTTAGGAATTGTTTAATAACAAAATGAAACATTTCAGATACTCGAGTGTTCACCTGTGGCTAATACGACAACTGAGGATCTGACAATCTCGTGCTCCAACCACAATCGGCAAATAGAGCTCGTCAAGAGTCGTAGACTAGATTGGAGCTTCCTATTTGTCGCAGTATTCATTTTTGCTGGTGGTCTTGGTAATATCCTTGTGTGCCTAGCAGTATGCCTGGATCGTCGTTTGCACAATGTTACCAACTATTTCCTTCTATCTCTTGCGGTTGCGGATCTACTCGTCAGTCTGTTTGTCATGCCGCTTGGTGCCATACCTGGATTCCTCGGTGAGTAAGAAAATAAATGAGTTCTTCTGATCATAAATTCATTTATAGTATGTAAATATGAATAAGTCCTTTTGTGTTTAAAATGTAGGACAAGAGATCATGTTTTCCTATCCGTTTATGGAAACGAATTGTTCTACAAAAAATAATATCTTTTCATGGAATTTCTATGGAAATTTTCGCAATATTTATTCCGGAGCTTTGGTTAGTAGTAACTCTTGAGCCTGCGAGAAACTTCATGAATGAATTGATAACAATGTTGAAAATGATAAAGAGCAATTGCTAGTGATTTCCGAAAACTTTAATTGGCTCCAATTTATCAAGTGTCGACAAAGAGCAACTACGATTGGTTGCCTGACTGATTACATCACCAACTATTGATTTTCCTAAGCGAGTGTTTGATCATATCTCATTCCCAAGAGACCGAATACCTGAGGTGCACATAAGAATTACTAATTTATCAAATATTATTGCATAAAATGTTCACAAATAGTGAAAAAAAACATGACGTGACATTTTCTTTTTAGGGAGTCTTAGGTAATGATTATGGTTTTGATACTAACTTCCAACGGAAGCAATTCCATCTAACTTATCAGTATACGTAGAGAATAATGGCTCACTAGAGAGCTACCCCAGGGTGATATTTACAGTTTATTTCTGCACACTAAATTCGTTGAACTTATCTGATGAGGGAGTCAGAATTTTTCCATAAGAGCCTTTTCAACTCACTTTTGCGATAATATTGAATCATGACAGAGTGATCCAGCAAGTAAATTCAAATATATTCTTCTCTCGTCGAGAAAGACCTGACGGAAATAAAAAGAATGGATAAAGAACATTGGTGATGGGGCTGTTGTGATAAGGGACCTGCTTTGTAATAATTCTTTCAGTCTCCAAAGATGATATTGCACTCTTTGATGATGCACTTTTTCCTGTGATCGCTTGACTTATTCATAAAGAATTCATCTCACAGTAGACGTATTTCTCAGAACTGAGATACGAAAATTTACACATGGTCGCATTTAGATTTCCTGTTCTTAAATGAAGATGAAGAAATATACAGTTATTGGATCTGACTTGGTAATACCCTGGATTTAGCCAGTGAAGATTGAAAAGAGAATGAAAAAAAACTCACTGTTTCATGACCTAGTATAATACCTGGTTCTTTTTTCCTTTGGCACCCTCAAGTTCTCTTTCATGTAAATGGAAAGAGAACATTATGATTCATTGAAACATTAAAGAAACATACAGAGAAAAATCACAATTCCATCACGATTCACAATATTATTACGATTTTATTAAAAGACAAAAGAAAATATATACTCTGTATTGCAGCTAGCTTCTTTTGCATGAATTCAATTTTCTCTTTCCCTCTATTCCAATTTGAAAGAATTTTGCAATAACTTTTATGCTCTTCTAATGACCAACTACAGAATCAATTGATTCTCCTCCTCTTCATTCAATGGGTCTGTTGTCGAAAACAATTATTGCTTCCATTTCTATTTGATGCTCCAAGGCTTCATGCAATTTCAACGTGTCAATTATAGAAATTTAAATTCAATGAGGGATAACAGGGAATTCAATGCTCATGAAATCACGAAATACAAAACTGTAAAAGAAGAAGTGCTGAGAAAATGGGAATTATTTTATTGAAGAGAGTCAATGATAGAATCCAAGTCACAAATACAAAATATGACTGACACAATTTTTTCATATTGTAGTTATGAAGTTTTTGAATTTGGAATTAGATGGATTGAAGATGAATTTCGTGGTCCTTCATTATGTGAACAAGTGGAAACTCGCAAAATAATGCATATAATAATATTCACATGATTATAGTTTTATCCGCTCATTTATCAGCAAGTTGTTTTTTAATGTTTTCTTTCTTATACATTTTCATGAATTTCCATTTTTAAAATAACATTCAAATTCAAAAGAAAAAAGTCAATAATTGATGATTCGTTCCAAAATTTTTATCCTTATGTTCTGATTTTTATTTTTCCCAAGACTAGAAATTACTCATATCGTCTCTTCAGCTTACCAAATCTGTGAAACTCAAACGTCAAATATACGTGGATCATAATTGCTGCAAAATTCGACATCGAACTGTTACCTAGTAACTTTTGCGGGATAGAATCAAGCACAAATTTTTGGTGTGCACGGCTCTACTCTTGAGGTTGATACGGTTTCGTCTATACAGTGAAATCTTCATGGAATTTTTGTTCTGGAGTTCAAACTCGAAAAACGATGAAAGCTGCAAAACTTTCTGGATCCCCACTACGTCACAGTGAAAGCGAAAGAAAACGCTACGTCACTCTCTCTCCTCAGGCTCGACGACTAGTCTCAGACGACCAGTGAGAAAGAGAGGTAATGAGAAGAACCAGCGAAAAAGAATTGAGAGTGGGAGTGTCCGAATTTTTGGCAGGGTATGAGTTGTACACATAAGGATTGAACACTTTGAGTTTGTGCACAAAAGTGATAATCGAATAAGATGTGCACATTAGAATTCTATTGTACACATTAAAGTCGATCACAAAATGTCGGGATTTTAATTTGTACACAGAGTCATTTTCTTTGTACACATTAAATGAATGGTGCACAAAAAAATGTACACTCCGAAAAATAAAAAGGGCTCCGTGAAAATATCGTATACACGAAATAAATAAAAATAAAAAGTTGTGCACATATTTTATTTCACGAATCAGGAACGATTTTTAATTGTACACACGATTAAAAATCGTAATAATCCCGAAATGTTCATGGATTTTCTCTGTCCAATGGAAGTAAAAGATGATAATAATGAGGAAGGAATAATGCATCGACTAATCATAGCAGTAGAACAACAATCTCTATGACATCTTCATCGTCTCCAGGAATTGCAAAGGAATTTCAAATTGAATCGAAGATGAAGAATAGAGTACTCTATTCTTCATGGAGTCAATTTTTAGATTTATACTACTTGATTTAAGGAAAATCGAGCGGAATAAATGTCTTTTTTTCACTCAATATTATTTATGAGCTTACGCGATACCTAGCCATGGATGACTTGTCAGGTTTATCCAAATAAATGAATTCTCTATCAGAATTTGCTAATACCTAGATATTCATTCAGGCAGGGTTTGGTTCCTACACATAAGCATTGTACACTTTTACTTTTGTGCACAAACGTAAAAGTCAAATACAATGTGCACATTAGTTTTTCATCATACACATCAAGTTTGATCACAAAATTCCGGAATCTCAAATTGTATCCAGTGTTATTTTTTTATACACATGAAATATCTCGTGTACAAAAAAAATGTACACTTTGAAACATAAGACCGGCCCCGCGCAAATATCGTACACAAAATAAAATTAAGACGAAAAAGTTGTGCACATATTTTTTTGGCACATGTGGGTCTGATTTTGATTATACACACAAGGGCTAGAAACGTACACAAAAATAATGTCAGTGGTTATTTTTGTTCACGCAATTCATTGATGAATTAACAAGATAGTTGTGTACAAAATATTGTGCACTGTAACACTGATAAATCGTCGCTCATCCGCAATTTTGTACAGAATATCATCGTATCGGAAGAGGAAACCTTATTTTACAAAAAGGTGCTCATGAAATGCAGTTTTCAAGAATTCTGGGGAGTGAAATGTGTAATGAAACTATAGGCAGAAACCAGATATATCGATGGACAGCGGAATATTTGTCGACAAGCAAGGGGGTCATGGGCATGCATTTTATATTGGGAGAATGTTTGTATAACGATGGTGCTGCTGATCTGAAAAAAATCTATTGGTCATCTTCCACCTCGCTAAAAACGTTCCTGTGATAAAGAGTAAATTTTTGCTCCCAGTGGGCGGAAATAGAAATTTTCCTCCCACTGCAGTTGACGGAACTTGCACTCTCCGCCATGAGGGAAAATTGTGTTTAGTCCTTCAAAGTAAAAGCAGACAGCCCATGTGCTTACCACGAATTAAAAAAAATAGTG
The DNA here is from genome assembly GCA_963921955.1 of Aleiodes alternator. NCBI lineage: Eukaryota > Metazoa > Arthropoda > Insecta > Hymenoptera > Braconidae > Aleiodes > Aleiodes alternator. The sequence continues at coordinate 5,846,198 of OY998106.1, forward strand.
AGTGAATTTTTATGTTTAAATATTACTATTGAGGGAAAAATATATTTTCCAATTTGACAGTTAGGCTGTTCGGTTTGCGTACGGCTCGGCGAGTTTATCGGGTTAAGCAGCATTGAGTCTGGTTACTATTTGGATGGGTGACCGCTTGCCGTACGCAGATCCGAATAACGAACTGATCTGTGAGGTGCGACTACAGAAAAGTACTGTGCCTTTCTTGTCAGCGTGACTGAAAGATACATCACCGCTCTGTATGAATAAGACTACGCTCATCAGGGTATTCCATGGTTTCTCTTGGTCTCCGGTGAATGCGGTGCAGTATGGCAAGAAGTTGATCCATGGTGTCGCTAGCGGGGGGGGGGGGTGAGAAAGGAAAGAAAAAATGTAAAAGACTGGAAGGTCATACATGGCAAGAAAAAAAGGAGAAAATTTTTTTTTCCAATTTATCTATTAATATCTATAATTTGACCCACCAAGAAGAGCGAAAAGTCATAATGGATCCAATAGTCGCCCATTAAGATGAATGAACTGGTCATCAAATATACAATCTTACCATTTGGTTGAACTAGATCAATAGGTCCGAATTTTACTTTTTTGTTTATTGTGAGATGATGCTGAATCACCCGATGGAGAACGTTAATGGGACGGAGCAAATTTTCCCATGAGACTGGAGAATTCTCCTTCTCAAAAGAGTAAATATTTGAAGAAAGTAAAAATCTAATTAAAAATCCAACAATGAGGGCTTTTGATTATACAATATTTAATAATTCACAAGGATGAAATATATGGAATCAGGAAAATATTAAATTATTTGGAAAATCGAGGTGTGTAGAAAAATATGTATAATATACCAATTTAAACATGAACGTTAAACATAATTTGAATTTGTGCATAGAAAAATTACAATGATATGATTTGAAGCAATATTCATATGATCTCAACTCTAGGATTATTGAATTTCGTTGAGTTCTTTAGCAATTTGCTGAGCAAATTCTAGTTCGAGCTCTAAATCAAGACCATCATTCCACTTCTCTCCTCCCATCATGTGTGGTGGCAAATATGTATCAATTCTCGTTCTGCATAATGAACACTTCCGCGTTATCAAATTCTGCATACATGGGACACACAAGCGACGTTGACAGGGCCGTCATTTTTGAACCGTCTCCCTTGACTAGCATATCGGGCAACCTTTTTGAAAATCAATGAATTTATTAGTACATGAGGAGTATTACACGGCAACTCAACCAATGTCAAACCCTGGCCATCTTAGATTAGAGTTCAATATTTTCTATGCAATTGTTTTCACTGCTTTGAGTTTCGACATTTTTTAACAATTTTTTCACGCAACCATCATTTTTCGAAAGAAGAAAAGATCGATTCGTTCTCAAATTCTAAAGAATATCTGAAGAATCATATCTCATATGGGATTTCTCTATAGCCATTTTTTCAGAATGGTGCTCAAGGTTAATCTCTTTTTACATCAAAAAAAAGAGAAGCATTCGATAATTTTTTGATGGAAAAATATCTTTTCTGATATGTCTCTCCGTCAGAATGATGATATCACATAGTTGAAAGAGAAAACACAAGAATTGAGCTGAAAGCAGAAGCTGCTACAGATTCGAAAATGCTCTCCGTGGTTTTGCCCTCTCATTCTGCAACAATTCAACATCACGATTCTGACGCAGAAAACGAAATGATAGAGAAATATTGCCAAAAATAAATCAAATATAGTAGTCTTTTTTCGTGTAGATAGAAGCTCAATATGAGGTCTAATGAAAACTAGTATAGGAAAGAATTCGCATGAAATTTACAATTCTGCTAAACTTCCAGAATCCTAAAATGGGTCGAGCTTAGAGATCATTTGAAAATTTATAACAAAATAGCGGCTGCATGGAAAAATTGTAAACAATTATAGGAACTCTAAATAGCGGGAAAAATAGCATGAAATAAGTCGAACAATATCTATGATGATTAGGGTTTGGCATTGGTTGAGTATGCATAGAATACTCCTTATACTAAGTGCGCGCGAATACGAAGAAGTGAACGGGAGAAGTAGAAAGAGTGTATTCAGGAAGAGATTGGCAGAGTTCTTCAACTAGTGTGAATTTGGTGCTGAACCAAGGGCAAGGGATGTCAATCGCACGAGTTGAAAAACTCTGTCTCTTGCCCCAGGGATACCATTTTTCATTAGTGATGTTACATTCTCAAGTTCAAGCAATGGTTCTTTTCCAGGTGCCTTGGAAAGACCTTCTCGAGCAAGTGAGCGTAGCAGCAGTAATGTAAAAATATTGATATTTGCTCCCGACTGTTCAAAACTTATTCAGAGGATGACGGATATTTGAATCCGGAGCAGCTGCCTCCAAATTATACTTATTCAGTAAAATACAGACGTGATGAACCTCAGTCCTAATTCTCCGTCTTATATCGCGTGAGACGGTTACAAACTATTCATTGATTGATCCAGCCCCTCGTCTTTCACTGACATATGTATGCACTTCCATCATCGTAAAAATGGATACACAATTCTATACGTGTGTTAAGGGATCTGGTTCTTTTGGTGAATAGTTTTGATATGGTATTCAGTGTAACCTATCAATTTCATTGCAGTGACAGGGGGCGAAATTTATAACTTTAATGATGACAAATGAAACGTCACTTGTTGGTATCCTACGCGTTCAAGTATCAGTGTATGGTGGAGTCAGTTCATCACATATTACAAACACTCATGACGTTGGTGATGTTCATTCACTCTTCTCACGAATGAACGTAATTGTGAGTTTCATTCACACCTGCTAAAATCACTGAGGTGTCGAGTCGGTTCCAGTATTTACACTTCATTGATAATCGCAGGAGTAAATGCAGATTCCACTGTTGGTGTTTAGTAGAGTGGTTTAGTTTGTACTTAGCTGGAGGATGTCGTTGAACGTGATATCTTTATTCCTCTTCAGTAACCAGCGGGCAATCGTATACATTATAAATCGACTCTAATTGATGTTTACAAATGAAACGTCACTTGTTGGTATCCTACGCGTTCAAGTATCAGTGTATAGTGGAGTCAGTTCATCACATATTACAAACACTCATGAAGCTGGTGATGCTCATTCACTCTTCTCACGAATGAACGTAATTGTGAGTTTCATTCACACCTGCTAAAATCACTGAGATGTAGAGTCAGTTCCAGTATTTACACTTCACTGAGAGTCGCAGGTGTAAATGCAGATTCCACTGTTGGTGTTTAGTAGAGTAGGTCAGTTTACACTTAGTTGGAGGCTGTCGTTGAACCTGATATCTTTATTTCCCTCCAGTGGCCATAGAGTGAAAATTGATTCTATGAAGTGATAACACGTAATATTTACAGAATTAACCCTTCGTTCTCATATTTCCCGCAGAGAAATGTTTCTTTCAATGCCGCACTAATTACTGAAATCCGTTGTAGAATCTTCGAACGGTTGATAAAAAATTGTTCTCATCAATCAGTCTGGAGAGCATAAGTTGAACTCCCAGTGTATCATCGAGTGATTATAGTCACTAGTGAGTCGACCCCAATAGCCGAAAGGATGTGACACTATCATGACAATCACTGCGATAATTGGAGTGACAGTTATCGAAACAATAACTGAGATGATTTTCGCAACATACATCGTGATTGAAGGCGATGTGTTTCCACTTGAGGTGGGATTGAGCTGATCACAATAACGCAGATAAGAAGGAGACAAAATCAAATAATGCTGAGAATTATGTAATGATACTAGTAATAAAATGATCAGCAGTTTATCAACCTACTTGCAGTACAAACACTGGCATAATTATTATGGAAAAATATGATGGGACAAATCTTATTCAACATTATGTGTACTCCAAATATGTATATATGAATACTGATTGATAATCTGTTGATGATTTTCTTAAATCTAGTGGTGGTTCCTTTTCTAGTTTGCAAAAAAAAAAAATCAATATCACACTTATAAAATTCTCATCAAATTGTCTATGGAATTTCCATGTTTTCCTAACAGTGTAGGAATTGTCGTGCCAGATGGAGTTCTCAATTTGCAGGTAATTGCTGATAACATTTTATTTATCTATTTATTTGAACAAACAATTGCGTAATTCAATTTTAAAAAAGCATACTTAATCATAATTGAATAAAATTAATTTTGATAAAACAGAATTATAATAATTTTTGAAAACATAATATTGATCCATTAATCAAAACGATCAGCCAACCAGCGATATTGATCCCTCAACCTCGAATCATTGGCTGCCGGAAGGGTTCGCGGCTCTGTGCGTGATGATGCCCCTCTGCAATGATGATTAGATAGGCCCCAGCCATGATCAGACGATAATTCTTCCTCACGTATTTTGCCTCCTCTCCTTCCTCTATTTCTTCAAGAAATAGAGGTAATCATTTAGATACACCTTCAGGCTGAAAATCCGAAAAGAGAGAATCAAATAAAATTAATAGGGGGAGGTGGGGCAAAATGGACATGAGAAGTTAAAGGGACACATCAAAATTTTTAGGCAAATATAATGGAAAACTCTTGAAATTAATAAAAATATTGGCGGTTAATCGTTTCTGATGATTTTATTGAAAAGCTGAGGGAATTTTAGGCGAAAAAAGTGCCGGAATTAATTTTTTCGAATTTTTGGCGATTTTGACTTTTTTGAGCATTCTAGAAGAGTAAAAGCATTCTTTTTTTTTTTAATTTTCAATTTTTTGAGAATAATATCTTCGGTTCTATTTGCTGTAGCGTAAAAGTTCCGACAGGAGGTGAAAGGTGAGATCCATCGCCATCGATTCATAGGGATTTCAATTCAAAAATATCGATTCTTAAGGCGTTTATGGGCATTTATGTGAAACAGTTTTGTCAAACATTTTTTGGCCAATAACTATCCCAATAATTGATATTTTTGAATTCAAAACACCATCAATCGATGGGAAATTAATTTGCCTTTCATTTGAGACAAACCTTAAATTGCTACGACCAATAGAATCGGAGATATTTCCGAAAAACTGAAAATCTCTTGAAATAAAAAATATTATAAAAAAAAACTTACATTGTCAACCCAGAGATGATTACCAAGAAAAGCGTAGAACTTGGCTACGCTCTTCAATGACGCCTTCGTAAAATGGGCCACCATGTCACAATATTTCTCAACAAAATTCTCTGCCTCATCCAGGCTCGAGCGCCACCAATTTTCAAACTCCATCATTTCACCACAAAAGTTTGAAATTTTTCACTTAACGTTTCTCCCTCGGCAGTCTTTCTCTTAATGAACAGAATGATTTTGAGAAAAAATGACGGAGGAGAAACGTTATTATTTTGCCTTATTTAATTCGGTTGAAAAAGGTTCCCATGGCAACAGCTATAGAACCAGAGATATTCACGAAGAACTGTTTTTTTTTCAAACAAGGCTTTTACCTTCGAATCTTGAGCAAAAAATGAATGACTTCACTTTCAATTGCCCATGATTCACCCACGTGTTTGGCCATGTGTGTGTTGATGATGCTGTTGATGATGATGATGATGATGATGTTGAATTGAACGGTTCGGGATAGAAATTTTCTTATTATTCCATTGAATAGCTGACGGTCTTTTAGGCCGAAAATATGTGTGATTTTTTTTCAATTTTTTGAAAAATTTACTTTGTTGGCCACCATTTGGGGGGAGTTTCCCTTTTGAGAATCAAAAAAATTTACTTTTCCTACGATATCCCCGGATACGTTGAAAGAGGGACGACGGAGAGATTAGTGAAGCCTCATATCTTCAACAAACTTGACAATAAGAGGATCAACAATATATGAAAGTCCAATGATTTTGCTAACAATCAATAGAATTTTCAATTTATTAAATACTTAAATTTTCTCAATATCAGACATTGAACTGATAAGGCACTTTAACCCCACATGAAGAGCTTTAGGGCTTTATTTTGCTGAGCAGGCTGGTCACACTTAACGGATTAATTTTAGAAATATATCAAGTAGAGAAACATCGGATATTTTGATTGTCCGGTGTCCTCAGAATTTTTTTCTAGCCACGGTTATCAATCACTTAGAGTTGAGATTTCGAATAAGTTCAATAATTACGAAAATGGATGGAAAGTGTCATTAATCGGGCCGATGGCATTAATTGGGCCATTGACAGTAAATCATAAAATTTTGGTTACATTTCTGATTCTTTGTCAGTGAATGAAATCCTATCCCGGAGACTTTTATTTGCGAGAAGATAATCAAAAAATGTTATGTAATGTAATCTAAAAGTACATACCCTCGGAATTTGCGGAATCTTTCATTCGCGAGAACTGGCACAAGGACCGATTTGAATATTGACCAATTATCTTGCGTATTCCTGAAAGAAATGAAATCGTTAAAATATAGTTAAGGGCGATTTCGGATGGATGGAAATTCTGAACAAAAAAAATTATAATAAATTAATTAATTATTCACTTATTCTTTCCAGCCGATCCTTATACCCTGGCAGATCACTCGATTGGGGGCGGTCGACTTGTGCGCTCACCTGATCGCTAGTCGATGGTAATATGAATAACCAGATGACCAGCGATCAGCTGAACATTGGGTCAACTGTCGGTCGATCCCAATTGGAAAGCTCGACTCGACTAACGATCGAGCATGAACATTTTTAGAGCACTTTTCGATCATGTGTAATGAAGAGCTTCATCGATCCGCGGCTGACTACGTATGGAGTCGATTGTTAGTCGATCCATATACCCAATCGACGACTGATCGAATGATGAAATTTCTAGAGTGTGTCGATTGTAGGTGATGAAGTGGCCTATCGACCAGCAATCGACTATGTGTTGAGTCGATCGCTGGTTGATGATATCGATGAAAGCATCGAATCGACTCTTGCCTGACCACTGAAATTTCTTAAGTGCAGATCGATTGTGGGTCATGAACTGCTTCATCGAACCGCGATCAATTCAGTATAGAGTTTATTGTTTGTCGATTCCGATTCCTCGAATATTATCATTCATCGTGATGAGTTACTTTACGGGTTCCCTGAAAAGTTCCTCTGGAAGTTCCCCTAAAAGTTCCTCTAGAAGTTCCCCTGAAAGTTCCTCTGGAAGTTCCCCTAAGAATTTTGAACGCTCATAAAATCAGTCTGATGTTCATAAATGTCAATTCAACATTCATAATCATTCAGAATGTGTTTGATTCATGGCCAACTTCAGCTTAGATCAAACCGTACACCAACGTCTCGGCCCTACATATGGATTATAAGCAATAGAGTGGACTATCGAATCTACATTAATAGAGTTTCGAGTTGACTGCCAGTCAACTTGCGTTGATGCGAATCTTCAAACGACTCAAGGTGGCGATTGACCTGGAAAACCTGGAAAAGTCAGGGAATTTTAGTCAGGGAAATTTGTAGTTCATTTTTGCTTATCCCGATGTCCGTTAAAATTATAGATATTTAATGGGAAAAAAATAAACTTTCCCATTAGTCAACAATCTGCAAAAAGTTTAACAGAAAATCACAGTTCTGAAAATTTAACGCAGCTCAGGGTCTTATTGTCAAGTTCTAGTAAAAAAAATGACTTTCAGGAATAACTAACAATTTTAACGTAGGGGAGGATGGGGTAAAATAAACACTTAGATTGAATGGTTTGAGATGGAAATTTTCTGATGATTCCATTGATAAGCTGAAGAAATTGATGACGGAAACATGTGGCAAATTTTTCTCACAATATTTTTGGAAGAATTTCCTTTTTTGGCCTAGTATTGAAAGGGTTTCCGTTTTGGGGTACGGTTTGATCTAGGCTGAAGCTGACTATGAATCAAACACATTCTGAATGATTATGAATGTTAAACTGACATTTATAAACGTCAAACTGGTTTTATGAGCGCTCAAAACTCTTAAGGGAACTTCTAGAGAAACTTTTAGGGGAATTGATTTTATGTACGACATTTGCGCGGAGCCGGTCTTATTTTTCAAAGTGTACCTTTTTTTTTGTACACGAATTATTTCATGTGTACAAAAAAATAACACTGTGTACAATTTGAGATTCCGGAATTTTGTGATCAAACTTGATGCGTACGATGAAAAACTAATGTGCACATTGTATTTTACTTTTACGTTTGTGCACAAAAGTAAAAGTGTGCAATGCTTATGTGTAGGAACCAAACCCTGCCTTTATTCATCTTAAAATAAATACTCGTTAATTCTATAATTCCTTCATTGGCATCATTGAATATACAAAAAATTAATGGATCTACCTTGAAAAAATGGAGGTAAATTTCGTGTCGATAGGGCGAGCAGGCGGTCAGATGAGCAATCAAATTTCTGATTCTCTCAACAAGAACCTGAGCTTTTTTCTGATATTTCCCACAGCCAGTTTCGGCTGTTTTATCTTGTTCTACCGATTTTACTCGAAGTTTCTACCCGGAAATAGCGTCTCATTAACACTATTAAATAATCGTCAAAACATTAATTTCTGCATGGATAATTATCTTTTGTTTGCTGTAGGGAAATTAAAAAGGATATTTTCTACTATTTGCAATGCAAAGTGAATAGTTATTTATTCATTCAATATTTAGTGCCTCATTTTCGACAATGAAGACAATACAAAGAATTCAATAATTTTTAAGAATAAAGCAGGATGGAATCGATACATATAATTTTCGATTTGAAAAACTGCAAGCCGCACCGGCAAAAAAACAAATTTGAAACAATATGATAAGTCATGAACGAATCAAATTAGGAACAACTAAATTATCACTGGTTGATAAATTCTCGCAACAATTGCTCATGCCACTCCTGTTCGATTTGCCCATCCACTCCTTTATGCCATCTCTCTCCTCCCATCATTTGTGGTGGCAGATACGAAATGATGTATGCTCTGCACAATGGGTAACTCCGTGGTATCAGATTCCGCACGCATGTGACGCACATACGATGATTACACGGTTTCAATTCTTGAATTTTCTCCCTCGACTGGCATATGCAACATCCTGTAAGAAATAAATAAATTCATTAATATATATTAGATATTCCATGAGAAAATCAACTCGCGGGAAGACCTGACCATTGTCTATACAAAAAGCTGACCATTACATAGGAAATAGGGACAATCGTATAAGAAAATATAACAATATCTGAGATGCTCAGCATTTGTCATTTTTTGAGTGGATCGTAACCTTGACGTGTGTAGAGCAGAGTTCATTTCTCACACATTAAGAACATCAATGGAAGTTGGTGCACTCATCTCCCACGAATGAACGTAATTATGAGTTTCATTCACACTTGCGAACACCAATGAGTTGCGGTGCATCTTAACGCCCTCACACTTCTTCGATGATCGCAGGTATAAATGCGAAATTTTCCACTCGTGACAAATGAAATAAGTTAATTTGTATGTAGTTTCACGATGCCATTGAGCGCGATATCTTGATATAACTCCAACAACTAAGGGATCCAGAGTTACATTGCAAAGTGTTTCTAATCAATGGTTGCCCATGAATTGTCACCGGCCGGTTTTTCACTGGTTTATGTATGTGTGTATGGCGCAATTCTCTCTTCTCACATTACAAACACCCATGAATGTCGGTGCACTGTCATCCACTCGTCTCCCACAAATGAATGTCATTGTGAGTTTCATTCACACGTGCCAACACCAATGAGTTGCAGTGCATCTTAACGCACTCACACTTCTACGATGATCGCAGGTATAAATGTAAAATTTTTCACTCGGGTCAAGTGAATTGATTTATTTTGGGTACGGTCGATGAAAGGAATTTCCAATTGCGAGGGCGATGCCATGAATGGAGACGGTAGCATGGATAGCGTTTGGATATTGTAACTTGAACTTCCGATGTATCATTGAATAATTCGTTATTAGTCATTCGATGTCAATGGCCAAGAGTGGGTGACACTAGTTCACGATAAGGCATCACTGTGATGATTTGAGCAATAGATGCAGTCGGGGTGGAAGTAAGTGGATCATAATACGGTAGGGAAAATTAGAAAACCGGAAAGAATATCTAATTATATCAGTAACAAAATATTCAACAGATTATCAACAGCATAGATCTATATATATGGATCATTCCCCCAAATATTCAGGAAAAAGCTACTGCAATTTGGCTGGATTCATTCAACAACATATGCATTGAAAAAAAGAAAGCTCACATTTGATCTCAACTGGAATGATTCATATTTATAAATCAAAAATTGATGATCTCTTCGTAATTTTGTTACTTTTATTTGTTCCTCCTCTTCTCGTTTTTCTCTTCTTCTTCGGTGGTTCTCCCTCAATGTCAACATCGTCAGGCTCTGGGTCATTCGCAGGCTTTGCAGCATTACCAGATTCAGGATCATCCTCCAGGTCAATAATTTCTATAACGCGTAGACGGAGACGTCCTGGAGGCCTCCTCAAGGTATTTCTAGCGCGAAATGACATTGATTAGGAATTTTCGAGAGTAGGCTCGAAATGTAGATAAAAAGAATAAAAAGACTTATTTATCTACAAAAAATTGATTAGCGGTTTAAAAATGACGAAATCTGTCCTCAAAGTTCTCCTTTTTCTCCATTTGATAACATGGAGGTTCATGAATGTAGTGATATTTTGTTAAATAGCTTCGTCAATATGATAAGCGTTTCAGAAGAAAAAATCCCAGTGATAGTGGGATTAATTACAAAGATTTTGAAAAGAAAGAAAAAGTAATTAGCCCGCCTAATTTACGAGAAAAAAAATGTTAAAGTGTAAAAAATTATAGAAAAAGTACGGGAATAATTTTTGGACAGTTGACGTGGCAACTTCGCTCGCCCACGCGCCTTTGAAGCTGAACTTGTTCAGACATCACAACTACGATCCCACGTTCAAACTGAAAAGCGATGTTGCCACGGTAAAAATACAACACCACGAACTCGTGTGTGTGTGTATATTCACGCACACTGCGCTTGATTGTATTGCGCCAGGGACGTCTCAACTTTTCTGATGAGAAATGTTTTTTTAACAAGAAAGTCAAATCTAAGTCCTTACGGAACTTCTGCATCCTGCTCTCGAGCTTCACCATGATCTGCAGATTCAGCCTGATCTACAAGCTCTACATGATCTGCATGATCTGCTGGTTCAGCACGATTTTCAGGTTCTGCTTGAGCTGCTGGTGGGCTCTGACGACGACGCGGATGACCGCGACGGCTCCTTAGAGGAGCTCCTTCGCCAGCTTCCGCACCTGGTGGGCGTTGGGCTCTCGCATGGGCAGCTCTTCTGTGTACCCGTGGTGCAGGTGCATCGGGCATGAGCTCACGATCAAAAACTGTAATCACCAGGAAAAAATTAAAAAATGGGGCATCATTGAAAATTAACAAACAAAGGCTTGATGATTCATTAAACTTTGTTGTTAGTTTCCATTCAATTCTCACTTTCATGGATTCGTCTCGGCCTCCTAACCAGTATTTGGTTTTCCATGAATCCGCCTACGAATAAAATTGTCAAAGTTAATTGCCATCTTACGGTACAATTTAAGGGATGATAAGCATACTAGCGCCAGGACCGGCATCGAGAGTAATGTTCGCGGGGTCTTCTTGTGCATCATTTCCTGCATCTTCATTGGCGCGCTGCCTTTCATCAAACTGAAAAACTAATGATTTCACAATTGAGAATAAATCTTTTCTTATAACAAACAATTGGCTTATAATTTTTTAATAACTTCTGGACAGATGCATGCTCCTTAAATTGGCAATCGATGTTAGAAATTCTTCGGTTCTCAATCTAGATACGAGAAAGATCAAAATTTTGTATTAGATTTATGTTAATCAAAGGGCCCGAGGAAATTTCTCCGAACCAGGACAATGTCACATAATAATGCGTTAATCTTACAAATTCAATTCCAATTCCAACTCGAATCTCATAACGGCTGTGTCTGTCAGTTGGAGATTCAGCGGTCTCCAATGTCTGAATCGACCTCCATTTGTTAATGTTTTATAGTCAGCTACAGCTGTATAAATTACTTTCGAAAGTTTGACTGTACAAGTATAGTTGAAGTAATATAAAGATGTCATCCGTAACGCGGTGAATATTTATACAATAGGGCAGATAGCGATAAATTATTAATAAATTTTTAATTAATTGTGATCTTACACATCATTTTCCATAGTGACTGATGCACTCTAATGCGTTTCGCAGCATACAAGTGAAAATTTTCACATGCGTTATTTGTACGCATTGGATTTTTGAACACAGACATGACATCACTTAATGGTACCCGATAGGTTCTCATCTAAGCGCCAAAAGTTGGCAGATTGACTCGCCTCTCTCTGTCAATGAGTGCTTTTATGTGTTGAACTCCTTCTGCGATTCTTCCTGGAGGTAGATGAGCCAAAGCGTATACCTTTTCCAGAATGTAATTGCAGCCAACAATACTGAGACTGTTCCATTTCTTCACGATTGCCTATGAGGATGTGACGAATGCGTATTGAAATAATATCTATTAGTATTTATCTGTTTCTGACGCAATTTACCTGTTTGTAATGAAACAAACAGCCGTAAATTCTCGCTTGAGGGAAATTTCCACGAAAACTATTTATCTGGGCCCTCTCGAAATCGCCTGATATTGTTGTGACATTGTCTTTGAGAGAGAGGATCATCTCTAATACTTTTCTCCATATCGCATTGTACATGGATGTTGTTTGTGCCGAAGCGAAAACTACTATCGCTGGGAATCCCTAGTAAAATATTCATGATAATATAATAGAACCTTGTTGGCAAAAATTCACCTCATAGTAACGTACTGAATCTAGTTTCCGGAAATGGATGGTAAAGATTTGGCGGAAGCCTGGCATGGGAGCTGTTATCTATTAGCAAAGAGAAAATTGATAGTCCAAATGAAAAGAAAGGTATAGCAATGCAAAAGTTGGAAAACATATAAAATATTATGTTTCCTTGATGAGCACGCAAAATAGAAATGAATACATTTTCAATATTCTATAAATCCTTACTTTGAAAGTCCCGTCAGCATATAGGTGCTTGCATTGAGATAATGGCTCACGCACATCTTCATGCATCAAAACAACAGCCTGTGAATCATCAATACCCACTACTGTTTCTTGATAAAGATGCCGCAGCGGAGGATATTCCCGCAACATCTCTCCGAACTCCATTGAATTAGTTGGGGTCGGTGGCACATGTGCTCGTCGAGTATTGGCCATTTTTTGCTTGTACTCGCGATAGTAAGATAAGTTTTCAGCAATTGGACGATACCTTAAAAGATAATGAGTGATCTTTTTATTTTTCACACTCGGAATAGTAGGACGATAAGTCTCCAAATGGAGTTTTTGCCTAAGAATGTAGTCGAAGCTTCGAACGAAATAAGTTGATTTGTGGAAGGCATGAAGCTCCGTCGACGACAGGAAACCAAGCAAGCGAACTCAGGTTAGATATGTCTTTTCGCGTCTTCAGTAAGAAAAATAGTATACGTCAGTGATACAAGTCGTGAAAGAGTCAGTTCACTCTTTCACGGCCTAGGTACAAAATATACTATTGCACTGTACATGATGGTAAACTTCGAATTTGCAAGAAATCAAATTTCCGACATTGTACGCTAACGTACTCTCTTTCAATAGCCTAACTAGATGTTTTTCTACTTACTCTTCTTTGGCCTTCACTCGGTCGAATAATTCCTTCGGGTCTTCCCAAGTCAATGCCAATTGTAGAACTTCGGCGGTAAATCTTTCCCTCAGTGGTAAGAGATGATCGGCTTCATGATTGTGGATGCCGTCAACCGCGACCGGTTGATTTGAAAGCTCATCAAGCGAATTCACGTAAGCAATAGCTCTGCATTGCTCATGGATCCTGAATGGGCAACGAAACGACGTTCCGGAACCTCTCTTGTCACGGTGATAAACGTACCCCTCATAGACGTACCTGTCAGTACTATTTTGATAGAGGTTCCATCGTATGTGTAAGAACAAGCTATGGGTGAATTTTGGAATTTTTATCTTTGTTATTCCGGTTACTGTCGCAGGAACAACTTTTTTTATGAAAAACTAGCAAAATCGAAATAACTCAAAAAGCAAGTATCGGAAGAATCTAAGAAAATTTACACATTTTTGTTTAACATTTTAGGAGTTTCATCAACATATAAACACTATCTATATACATTGATTTAGACAGATATCAGAATCTAGATCAATGGCAACAACCCAGGGGCTTCAGCGCATGCTTATCGTGAAGTTAAGCTGTTTGTATTTACATAAAGGTAGAAAAATGAGCGAAATTGTGATAGGGAAAATTAATAGTTGAAAACGAAAACCATATAGAGAAAATTTACACAGTTGAATAATATGAGATCGAACGTTATAGCTCAATTGAAAGGAGAAGAATGAAGAACTTATTCTCAATTTCAGAAAAATATGTAAATTCAATTTTTTTAAGTTAAGCCCTTACAGGGGCCACAATCGAATATCTGAGTCCTATAGGGCCAGAATGGAATATTTGGCCCCTTTAAGGGGTGAAACTCCGACAGCCTTCCTTTGCCAACCTTGCATCTGAAATAGTATATTTCACACCTAGGGAGGGAAGAAGTTAACCTCGACAAAAATTTGCCTCCTGAGCGAAGCGAGGGTGCCAAATTTTTGTCGAGGTTGACTTTTTCCTTCCGTGGTGTGTATGCTATTTTTTGTACCGAGAGAGTAATGAACCATGTTTCCGACCGAGCGAAGCGAGGAAGGAATGTGGGTTCTTTACTCCCTAGTTGCAAAAAATCAGTTTATATTTCCCTTAGAGGGGCCAGAATTAGACATTTGAGTCTTATAGGGCCATATCTCTGGAATAATTCATCATTATCCAGGAACTTTACCAGGTTCACGACTCAGATGACCAAAACAAGAGGGGAATTTGAAGTTCCCATGTTGATTATTTCAAGTGCTATCGGCAGGACAACATTTTCATGGAAAAATATCAAAATAACTCGAAAACCAAGTAGATGAAAAATCTGAAATAATTCACACAATTACATAATATGAGATCAAATGGTATGGTTTAATTTTTTTTGGTAGAACTTTTACCGTTCTAAGAGCTACATGTTTGAGCATGCAGATGTAGTCAGTTACATGTATCACACATGTACATACAGACATTTATTCTAGAAACCGTTTTTAGACTTTTCAGATCATTTTGAAACTCTTACAGCCAAACAATTCGAGTCAAAATTTCAGAGGAAGTAAAGCTGCTATGCGAACGCAATATTGAATTTCTTTCCAAGTCGATTAGCTGTTTAACGAATTTTCAATACATGATAACTATTCTTCAAATCAGTATGATCACAGATTGTTCAGTTCTGGAAAAATGACAGCTCGTCACTTACTCTCAACTGGCCTTTTGTTATCAATCGGCTCTCTAAAGCGACTCCTAACCTCCGCAACTAGTCACTTGAGACACTACGTCATTGATGACTGTCCTGCCACGTGCTCTCTACTTAATTTGTTGAATCAAATCAGGACACCTGCCATTTCGTTTCAATATGCACACTCTCGCTCTATTCTCAGAACTCAGTGCATACATATCGTTCATCGCATTTCCCATGGTATTTTTTTTTTTAAGTGGCAAGTAAGAGCGTTATTTGTGATAATTTTTGACATTTATTTCATCGATAAATTGACAATTAATGACAAACCCCGTGTCAGTATTTATCGTGTCCTGCTCCACGCTCTCCATGAAAAAGCCGATAATGTCGACGATCCCTCAAATATCATTGCAGTATCACGCCCTCAAATACCCTCCATAGACCTTCAAATATCATCGCAGTATCAGGCATCTAACAAAACACAGATGCATTTTTTATCACTACAAAAAATTAGATTTTCCCAAGAAAAACGTCATACCCTTCCGGAGATCAAATTCGGATGAAGATTAATCAGAGCAAATGGTGACGATATGTTCGGGTTGTCAAATTTCGAAGATAGCAAAATTTCTCAGGAGCTTAGTGACAGGTGCTTGAAATGTAGAATCGATCCATCTACCGATACACATATCGGGGGTCTAAAAGCAGAAGGTCGTATGGGCCAAGATGGATGTTTCTCCGGCAAATAGTCGTATATCCTACATACGACTTTATGATGTTTTTCAGGACGGGGACTGATTTTTGGCCCATACGACCTTCTACTTTTAGACCCTCGATATCAGTATACGATAGAAATGATGTCGCCTTATAACTAAAAATTACACATGGTCGCCGATTGAATTTTCATAAATCCCAAGTAGGAAAAAGAAATGGTTTAAAACCCGATCCTTGCCGAGCAACACGAACTGGTGCTTCCTGTCATTTTCTGCATGTGTTTTGTGGACAGACACATTAACCTTTCGTTACTCGTGCTATGAAATTGACGCTGCCATTTTTACAAAAATTGCAACATAAATAACTGTACGAGTAATTGTTACTTCACACTTCACCAATTCTCTCTTTGAACTGCTACTATCGTCAGATATATTTATGATCGATAATTATTCATTTGATGTATACGAAAAATATATTTATGCCGAGCAAGATTGTAAAAAACCAGCACAGTGCTCATTATGCTAGTTAAATCATCGACTAAATTTTTCACCCAACGTTGCCAACCTTCCCTCAGAACTTTTCAGCTGACAATCAAGATGGCCGATTATAGTGTGTTCACGTATTTGTAAATGGACATTCGTTAATAGAACGATAAGCAAATGTCAATAACAATCAGTGATTATCATAATTAGAAATATTTTTCTTCACTATCTTGCGATGTGGCAACGTTGCATCTCATTTAACACGGGCGGCACAGTGCTCGCCGCGCGATGAACAACGTCGGGCAACTGAGCGCAAGTAACGAAAGGTTAAAAACCCCGATCGCTGATTAGCATACCTCTTGAAACAAGTCACCCGACTTCTAATGAAATTTTTAAAGATAAAAAATCATAGAGAGTTTACTGTATGGTAATCTTATTATATATCGACAGTAGATAACGGCTTCATTTGCGTCAGATCAACAGGTATACTAAGAGAGGCTGGGACAGAAAACACCTGCGTAACAAGATGAACCAGATTTTTCTCGGAAAAAAAGTCTTCATAAGAATAAATGAAGAAATTACTTAATGTAGACATGCTGTCTCTTTGATTTTTTGAATAAAGTTCGTCAGTGTAAAAAAAATCCTGTTCCATTTATCAGTTTATTTCACCCCATATCCCTAATTCATCGTAGAAATTACCGGTTTGAAGAAAAGAAAATTAGGAATTTCATTGAGAATCCAGGTTATAACTGTTAAAAATGAGTTCTACTGCGTTGTCAACTCATTCATTATGACAATGCTTTTTATTCTCCAGAACGAACAATAGGTAATGCTATGGGACCTCCCATTCGTTTTTCATTCAATTGTATTGCAATATCTATGATGCCTGATGTTTGATAAAAATCCACCGCAATTATATTCGCCATTGAACTCCATTCTTCAGCATACCATCGAGGAATATATTTCTTCAATCGTTCAGCCCATTTTCGAGAATTGATGTCACTAGAAAGGACATTCTGATTCTCAAGGGCTACGGAATAGGTGAATTGCACCATGGCTGCGTAGGGCGTGATATCACTGTAAGAAAGAAACATTAAAATTCATTTTTTAGACATTTGAATATTTGACAACATATAAAAATTGAACATTATTTGAAAATATTTACTCTACATGCTTCTTATGTACTGCATCTAGGTGCCCATGCAGTTGGTGGATTGTTTGAGCATCACTCCAGTATTGATTAATAGGAGGCCACATATAATGAGATGATCTATATAAATCATGATCATAACTTAGAATGAGTCTTTTGTCTGCACTCCAAAATTGATTCAATGTATATATCCAAGCTGCACGTCGATGAACGTACTTTCCAAATGAAAATTCAAGATAGTTCATAAAGGTTATGTAATCTTCATATGAATGGAATCCTGAAATTGTAAGAGTTGCACAGGTAGAGTTGCTACTTTACAGGTAGAAATGATGAATTTCAATGTCCTAATGAGGGCTCATGTTGAATGAGCCGAAACGTTGACAATAAAATTCAACATTCCATTGATTGAATTTCAATCAATGACCGCAAGGCCAATAATCCACTCAAATATTAAAACTATAATCAATCGAATTAGTACAATGACGGTGCTTGAGGCACGTGAATTCTCGGAACTCAGCCAAGTATACAGCTGACATAATGCGGGGGGAGGGGGTTATTGAAATGCTTCGTTTACAGGACTAACGCATTTTCCCTCCCAAATTATATTTCAGACGTTCTTCAATAAAAAATCGAAATATATTACGGGAGGGGTAAATTTGGAGTCGTTGGGTTCGTGTACTTCATCCCCATCGAGTGGGACTGGCCTTATTTTCCCATGAAAATAGCGGAAATTATGCAAATGAAGCATTTTCCCTACCCAAACGTAACAGGTGCGAGTGAGATAGACTCACCACGCGACACGGCAATGAAAAGACGAGGGGCTCCCGAAGTTTTAACGTACGTAAAAATAGAATAATAACAACGCAGCGATTTCAACGTTGATTAATTAATCAATTAACTCCCTGACGGATCTAATTTACAGTAGAATTACCGTAAACTTACCATTTTAGGGTGAAACGGTGAATATACCGTAATTTTACGGTAAGAACACCGTAGTTCTACCGTACCTCACGGTAACATCACTGTATCTTTTTGATCGAATTCAGAATAAATTATACGATATGAATACGTGTCAGCTGAATCATCAAGATACAAAAAATCGACCACATGCTAGATGAAGAATTACCGCAATTCAGAAGTAAAGTTCACCGTATTCATTCACCGAATTCGAACAAAAAGATACAGTGAACTTACCGTGAAATACGGTAGAACTACGGTGTTCCTGCCGTAAAATTACGGTATATTCACCGTTTTACCCTAGAACGGTAAGTTTACGGTAATTCTACCGTAAATTAGTTCCGTCAGAGCTGTTACGGGAATGAGTTGAATAGTTGCGGCAAAAGTAGAAACGGCCAACGAGAGTTCATCGGGATTTCAGGGAAAACGGTACGTCATCTCACCCAATTGGATGGCTTCTGCCTCTGGGTGCTCTTCATCCTCTCCACGAAGAGTCCTCTCCACATCCTGTAGATAGTTCTCGGTCTCCAGGAAATCTCGTCCACTCTCGTTGTTTCCGATGACTTAGCAGGCTCACACGTCGCTCTAGACGCCGGCTCACTCTCGACAGCTTATTCGAACGTGATCAGTCATCCGGGGAAGGGGGGGGGGTACTCCACACGATCTATTGTTCCAGTTGATTCATGGCCGTCGGTGCTGTCAGGGCGCATGACAGTCGTGCTTGCTATGGGACTCTCCTCACATGAGAATATTTGAACAATCGCAGAACCAAACTTTTGACTTACGGGTTTCTCTTTGAATTTTCCAATTTCTTAGCGACTGGGCTACTTTTCAGAGCACTTCTCTGGGGATTCTCCAAATAAACTAACCAAAGTAATCTGTGGGACACGGATCTTGTCCACTGATGCTCCTTGAATATAACCGGGACTTACGCCTGAAATTAACACCCTAGTTTACTTATACCAATTAACCTTACCGGGATTCACCTCCCAAAATAACACAGACGAGGCACAGATTTTCTCCACTGATGCCTCTTAAAATTAACCAGGCCTTTATCTCCGAAAAGAAAACCTGGGTCATTTGAGGTAAGGATCTTGACTGCAATGGCCCCCAGCTCCAACAAACATAATTCCCCCAAATAAAACTCACAACTAAAATATTAACAGAATCCCCTTATCGGGTGCGCCAGTTTCAGTGGACCTTTCGCGCTTTTTCTGATCCCTAGCCTCGCTTTCGCTTTGAAGGTCGCGTTGCGGGATTGTTACCGGGTTTTCCGAGTTTATGTCACGACGTTTAATGGGGTTTCCGCGTTAGTGCCCTTTATCCGTGCCCGACGGTTATTGCACTCTCCTGTGCTGTGCGATGTTTTTACTCGATGACGAGAACCTTCAGTGCTCGTTAGAAATTGCACTAATTTTACAAATTGATGTGAATTCCAGCGAAAGAATTCAACAGGCCAATCCGTTTCGACTTACTTTCGAGTGATCTTCAAAACCGTTACTTTATGCATTTCCATTCTCTTTACATTGAAAACTACCAAACCAAGATTCTACTTTTGTAGTGTTGATAATTATGTATTGTTGCATGAGTAATTGTATTGAGGGAGATCGGGAGGAAAATATTTCTGGGGCAAAATAAACCGGAAAGCTCTCGGAATATTTTTGTCATTCTCATTAAAATTCATTTTTAGTCAGGAATTATTGAAATGAATTCAATAAATTTGATAATTTTCATGTGAAAATCCGTTTTAAAGAGATAGCTCCTTATCCCCTCTCTCAATCCGAAGCCCAGTTCTAAGTCAATTTTCACATACGTTACATGTCTTTACTACTGGAATTTATTTATTTATTTTGCCATCAAGATCCTCCTGCTTCCCTTTCGCCTCCCGAAACACTCAGCTTACATACCTGTGAAAGAGCCTTTGAAAGATACAATAACGATATCTTTTGACAATTCCATGAATTCTTTAATTTGCTCCACTACGTCATCCATCGAAACTAAATGAACCGTACCATGGGTTGTAATGAATTTCATGCGTCTCTCCGAGTATATGAGCCCTGGTCTCAAATCCAAATAGCGTATGCCATCCATCAACTGATTCTTTATGGAGTTTGTCTGCAGAATGAAATAGTATTCACGTGATAATCTTTTTCAATAACTTCATGAACTTTCCTCCCAATTGCTAAAATTATTGGGTACATCTTCAAAAACTTTGTCCAGAAAACTTTGTCGGAATGACTTAATTTAAGAAAAAATTCAATCAAAAAGAATTTGATACAGCAATAGTTTCATTCAAAGAATGAAAGAAGACTGAGAACTAATCCAACGAAACTACTGGAATAAATCGAGAGTAGCTCATACAAAAAAGGCTCATATAATTATAAATACAATCCGAAAAATCGCAATCGAAAAATCCGATAATATAAGAGAAGTTAACAGAATGGAAAAATTTATTGCAAGACTAAACTCAAAAATATTCAAGGCTGATTGAGTAAGCATGAGAGTTTCCCGTTTCAAGCAGGAATGAATCAGATAATTATAGAAATTTCTCTGGAAGACGTCTTTAACTAAAATTTCTCAGATTGCCATTACGGTGAATGGGTTCTTCCTATTGAAGATTTTCGTAGGGCAGTTTGTCGAATATAAATTCCATTCGTTGGAGTGTTTCACGAATCATTGTCTTGTTTACGGAGTTTTTCTTTTAAAATTTCCAAGACACGTTTCCAGATTATTATCCACCATAAAAATAAGAAAGACCTGACAAAATATCCGAGATGAATGGAATTCACTCCATGATTCCGCATCTGATATTTCATAGGCTGCCGATTCATGAGTGCCAGGAATTATTAAGTTACGCAAAGAAAAAGACCCCAGATCTTCTCGCCGATCATACATCCACTGAATTTTGGACTCACAAGCAGGAATAATATTCATAATTCCCTCTTTGGTGTGTATAACTGCACAGTATTTATCTGTAATATGAATATCAGTAATTTTCAATTTTAGTGTGGAAATGATACAAAAGAGAATTTTTGTTTCAGAACATATACTTGAGCTGAAACCTCCCCCACCATCATTATTGTTAGGCTACAAATTTTCCGACGAACTGTAGGAGTGAATCGTTCCATATTGATCTTTGTGAATCATACAGTGTGGGAGATTTCTTTTTTAATCCTATTTAACGCTGTTTTATTTGTGTTAATGGATACGCTAATCAGGTGCGAGGGCTTATGGCGTATCTGTGCACAAAACACGTGTAAGAATATTATATACGTGCTACTTGTATTAATCGGTAGAGACGAAGTTTTGAGAACCAAGATTACGAGTCTATCGCTGTGCCGATTGAATCTTTGTAGAGCCTCGTCAGAGAGCTAAGTAAAAGATTAAATAATTTGTGTTTAGTTCCCAACCACGATATTTATAGTTACATAGATAATACTATCTACATAACTACAGCCTTTGGGCCCTAACGTATATATACGTATAAATATATTTGAGTGATTCATGCGGATTATGATGAGTCTTGAGAGTTTGTTTGAGGATGGGAATTCGGGGATAGGTAAAAATTTGAAGAAAGAAAAAAACCCTATGACTACAACCCCGCACAAAAAAATATATATGCGAACATATATGTTACATATACAAAAATCATAAGAAATATATGTGCGGCAAAAAATGTAATGATTGACATATATTCCTGTATATAGATATTTTTATATGCAGGAATATATTTCACGATATATGCCTGATATATGTTAAATATTTTATACTTATTTTCACTCTATATTCCCAATGTTCAAGGAAAAAATGAAACTTATCTGATAAGTTCAGCTGCATATATGCCACATATATTCAAAATATATGCGACATATATGTCAAAATGATGTTCAATATTGTTTTTCAACTATATAATCGATTATATACGTTCACCAAATTTTTAAATATTATTTTACATTCTCAATATTTTATTCCAAAGCCATGCGTTTGAATCCAACTCGGTCATTTTCGATTTTTTCCCCGTTTCTAGAATTCCTCTAGAATTTGTAGTTTACTATAATTAGCGTCAGAAGGATAGGCGGCGATAAAGTTATGAGGATCGAATTTCGCTTCACGAATACAGAATCTCTCAATAGCTCGGTTGATAGAGTACCAGATTCGTAAGCCGAAGGAACTGAGTCCAAGTCCTACTCAGTTCCATTTTTTCCTCGAGATTCTTCTCTCTAGAAATTACAATTTTAATTTTTCTTATTGTTATCATTATTTACGATCACATGCTGATTTTTTTCTCTTAATTTCACCTGACTTATACATGACATATAATTCAAATTAACAAAAAAAATAATCAGCATATAAAATGACATATATATCGATTACATATGTACATTTATAAATGCGGCAGAAAATGACATTTCCAAAATATAGAATGCATATATGTCATTTATATATCATATATACGCATATATGTGGAATATATTTGACATATTCATTCTTTATAATTTTACATATATGCGTGTACATATATAAATTTTCATGCGGAACGCTAGATCGTGAAATTTTCAAGCAGACTTTTTTCATAGTGGGAGATCGATGCTACAAAAGTTTTGCTAGGCTGTTCATCTTTTGTTGTTTCATCTCTTAATTACTAAGTTTCTGCAATCTTTCGGTCGAATTAAAAAGAACAGTTCAAGAGTGAAAGATGGAATGTATCCATGAAAATTTCCAATTCAAGATTTAGATGCAAACTGTTACATGTAATCTCACCGGGAAGTTGCCATGCCTGCTTTTATCCTAACAGCAAGTGGCAAAAATCCATGTAAATGATCACCATCCATAGAAGATCCATGAAAATGCGATAATATAACCACCTTAGGAAAGATTTATGTTTAAGGAATCAATCTCATGGAAATTTTATCCATGAAATATTTATCAACCATCAGTTGTCATGAAAATCTAATATCATTGAACTCAACTCATTTTTTGAGCCAATCTTTGAAGTTTCAATTCCACAACAACTTGCAGTTTTTTCGAATACACCGTTCATTCTATTCAGAACCTCTTCAACTTTCGTTGATGTTTCTAATTGAGGAGAAGTTATAAATATGGAAGATGATTACCTGGGCTTCTATCAGGTGCTAGAGCTGTCCGTGGTAAATCATAAAATCCAGTATAAGATTCGATTTTTGCAGAGCACGTGGTTTTTGTTTGATTCTTTAAGAAATGAACTACCAGCCGACCCACTCCAGTGAATTTTGGAATGTACCAATAAACTGAAACTGGTAACAAATTGTCATTTTCGATAACTCCCTGAGTGATAGCAATTATTGGAGTGTTTTCATGTGAATGCATATGAGGGATTGCGATTGCGAGTAGAAAAATTGGTGAAAATGCGACAGAATACATGGAGAATAGATGGAGTCGAATAAAATAAATCCTAACTGATATTGAATGCGAGTAACTGAATTTAACTGATACATTTGACAAAAGTCTCATGATAGCGAATATATTCCTATTCACGTCGATATGATAAGATAAGATGTCCAAACACTGATGTTTCTGCAGAGAGCGTAGATAAGCAAACATTTTACTTTTATTTTTGAAGAATATTTGAAAAATCCATGAATAATCTCTCCCCCATTGAAGTACTCAGTTCGCGATTCTGCGTATTTTTTACCGTTGAATGAACTCAGTTCATAACCACTCGAATAATTCATTGGGTTTTTTGAATTTAATATGAAATATATCTTATATAGGGCCCAGAACTTCGCACATCTAAGAGCATTGCCAGCCGTAGGTGATACCTTGGTTACGAGGGTGAACAAACTTTGACAAATGTCAATTTCAGTGCCAATTCCATTCAAATTTGTATTGCACAATACGGGATTTTTTAATTGATAAAACTAGCGATATGTGTGCATATGGGATTTAGTACTCGTGAGTAAAATGATGCAGTAAGTGACTGTGAAGAATAAATCCGAGGGAGCTCCATAAATTATTAAGAAAATGTAGCCAAGACAGATGAAGAGGAGAAAAAAAATAATAATGAAGAACTGAAGTGAAAAAAAATCTCTTCTCCGTTACGTCTGTCAATATTCTCCATGTCTTCTTGATATCTTCCACGAGTGTTTTTCAAGTTTTCTCGAAGTTTTTTTTGAATATACCTCAAGTCGTTTTCAAAACTTCTCCCTTCCAGCCTTGGTCATCAGCTCAGCTATGCGTGGTGGAGCTGTGCTTGTGACGCAATGCGTGGACGAGAAGGATGACAATTTGGAAAAGACTCGAAAAGCAGAAAACAAATGATTAAAAAATATAATATAGTGTCAAACACCAATGAAATAAACTGATGTTAAGTTTTTGATGTTTTATCCAATTTATCCTTAATTTATACACAATGTCTTTCATTCACTTCCGTTTTCCAATAAATATAAACTTGAATAATATTATTCCAGGGCCAAGATTATCCTCTATAATTCAGCATTCGAAGGAAATTCGGGAAGACCCTAAAAAAATTCGGAAACGATTGAAAGAAAACGTAATGGAGAAGAAATTTTTTTTCTATCTCAAGTGTTCATTATCATTTTTCTCTCCCTTTCACATATCTTGGCCACATTTTCTCAATAATTTATGGAGCTCCCACAATTCTTCTCTGCCACTCACTACATCATTCTACTCGCAAGTACCAAGTCATATCTGCACACATATCACTAGTCTTATAAATTAAAAAATCCCGCATCGTGCAATACAAATTTGAATGAAATTCGGACTGAAATTCAAATTTGTCACAGTTTGTTTACTTTTGTAACCAAGGTATCAGCTACGGCTGGCAATACTTTTAGATGTACGAAGTTCCTGGCCCTAATCTTAAACTTAGTACAGTATTCAATTTTTTTTCACAATTTTTGTTCATGTCAAGTCATGCAGTAATAGGAGCCATGTATTTTCGCCTACGTATATGAATCCTGTAGCGCTCGTATATTATTCTCCATCTCTAAATCTAACTGAGCGTGGCTACAAGATTATATCCCAGTGCTTCTATTATTATTATTATGATTATTCAATTTTTTCATTGGGTACAATTAAATTCCAAGCTGTGAAACTTCGAAAACTTCATTGTTGAGACTGTTTGATGCTAGACGGAAATAAAAATTCTCAAGTCTTTCAGAAGATTCATTGGAGTAAATAAGTGAAAGCGATAACAATCGTTCTCCCGATACTTCCAGCTTGAGGGTAAACATCGAGACTGAGATAGAGAGTAAACAGGAAAAAAGTTGAATGTAATACAGCTGAGTGAAAATGGCAACTTGACCTAAAAACAAATGCAGCAACTCTGTCTTACTTCATTCGGAGTTGCAAATTTCAGAAAATGGTGGAGTGGGGTGTAGAAACTTACATTCTTTATAAGGATAGGTGAAAATATTCATAAATTTGCTAGAAAATGGGCTCATCTCTATATGTTGTGATCACCTTGTTCTTGGAGCTGCTCGGCTCCGTTTAACAGTTTATCGTTATCTTTCCCTAGCGGTTCCTTGATCACGGTGAAAATATAGTGAAAAGGTCGTGAATTGATGGTGATTTGATTTCACCGTCGAACGCCAGTCACTGTGCCGTGCATAAGTAATGCGTTTATGCAAATTCGGCACTATACAATGACGGTGAGTCGACCCTTTTTTTGCAGTGTTTTGACCGTGTTTTTTCCAACGATTGATGGTCAATTGCGATTGAGTTGTCGGTATTCCTATCTCCAAAGCTCTTGGAAATTAAGGGCTCAAAATTCGGGTTCAGGCATATTTTGATACGTATCAAAACATATAAAAAATTCAACCCAATCAAAAAATACCATTTTTAAAATCTGGTCATTTGATATGGAATGCCCCATATAGAAAAACCATGGTAAATTCTCCTCTATCCATGGCAAATACGCCATGGACATCCGTAATGACGAAAATCTATATATAGGAAAACCATGGTAGATGCTCCTCTATCCACTGCAAACACGCCATGGACATCCGTAATGACGAAAATTTATATATAGAAAAACCATGGTAAATGCTCCTCTATCCATGGCAAATACGCCATGGACATCCGTAATGACGAAAATCTATATATAGGAAAACCATGGTAGATGCTCCTCTATCCACTGCAAACACGCCATGGACATCCGTAATGACGAAAATTTATATATAGAAAAACCATGGTAAATGCTCCTCTATCCATGGCAAATACGCCATGGACATCCGTAATGACGAAAATTTTTGTATAGAGAAACCATGGTAAATCCTCCGTTATCCATGGTAAATGTGCCATGGATGATCGCAATGACGAAAATTCACACATACAGAAAGCCATGGTCAATTCTCCTCTATCCATGGCCAATACGCCATGGACGATCGCGGTGACGAAAATTTCCATGTAGAATAGTACATTGAACAACAAGTGCGGAAAGTCGCATATTGCCCACGAGAGAGGCGTTGGGCGCACGAGCGAAGCGAGTGCGCCCAACCGCTCGAGTGGTAATATGCGATTTCCGCACCAGTTGTTCATACTATTTTTCTTTAGGAGTGCAGGAATGGTGAAGGGCCGGGGGGGGGGGGGGGAGTTTGGGGGTGGGGGCGACCCCCCCAACCAAAAAAAAAAACAGAATCAAAATTATTAAAGTGAAATTAAAGTTGTTCTATTTCATTTCACAGTATCACAAAATCTTTCTTAACATTTCAATATCTTACAATATTTTAATATATATCATCGTTTTAGAAAAAAAGGGGCGTAACTGCTGCGCATGAGTATAGCGCTTACGCCCCTTTGTTTCTAACGATATTTTAACATTAATATATTCTTTATCTCAACAAAAAAAATGGAGTTGGAAGAAGAATTTTCCCGTAGAGAGAAAAGAATGTGTGATTATTCAAAGGCTTAGGATAATTAATTGGTTTTCTTGTCATTGGTGAAAATTTGCAAATTCGGACAACTGGTTAATGTGAATGGAACATTTTTGTTTCCAATTATGTCCATCATATCAACATGAATATTTTTTGTAGTTTGATCTTGCGGACCTGAAGTGTCTGAGGATAAATTTCCCATCATACTCATCGTGAGATTTTCTTTCTCCATATTTCTTATTTGAACTGATGTGAGTTCGTCGCCTGATTGAAATGAGAAAAGGTTTAGATGAGGCTCTGTGTTTGGATCTAGAAAATCTGAGTCACTTGACTGCTGTGTTTCTGGGATGATAGTTCTCTTGCGCAATGGTGAAGTACATGATTCTGAATATTGCGAGCTTGATGTACTTGCTCCGGCATTACCTGAAGTTGATGTTCCTGGTGTGATAGCGCGCTTAAGGAGATTAAAAACTTTTCGCTTGGAATGCAAAGAATTTTCCACATATCCTGCGGCTACACTATCACTTTCCCAATTACCAGCACGTTTCAATGTCAAATTATCTACACCTTGATCGGCCAAAAAGGTTGCCGATCTGCGCCGAAAAGAGTGGCCAGTGTATTTTTCAGGCTCTGGTAAATTCAAATACGTAGCTATCATCTTAGGAAATGCACCAATCTTGTTAATTGCAATGACCTGCTTGGTGCATTTACCGTTCTAGTAATTGACAAAAAATCTGTCATGTGGACAATGGAGTGGTCGGAGTGCAGCATATTTTTTGTATATTCCATAAAATTCTTCACCCACAAGAAATGACTGTGGTCGATGATTTTTTTTTGTATCAGGAATTGTGATCACCAACATATCTCCTTTATCGTCGATATTATCAACTCGAAATCCATGGCGAATCCATGGCAGCTGCAATGGAAATTTTCATACGTGTTTGACTCAGTATGGTTAAATGGCTTGATTTTTATTCTTATTAAAAAAAAATTCCCACTCATTCTCATCAAATTAATTTGGAATATGATACATCACAAGAAGTTTCATGTTAAAATTAATCAAGATGTATCAACCACGGTTTTTCATATAATTGAAGGTCTACAGCAAGGATCAGTCAATTTCCCAATTTTATTCTGAATCTACACGAGCAAATATTGAAGGCATTCTACCTTAACTCAAATAATAATACATAAGCCATCGCTTATGCAGATGACTTAATTATTTACGTTGCAGACGAAAAAACAATCGTAGTCCAAAATATACTTGAAGAATGAGTGAATAAACTCAACGACTGTTATGCCATGTGGAATCTAGGAGTTGATCTCAGCAAATGCGAGACGATCTTATTAAGACAGCCCTGGGGTGGTCTCACCTTGTATAACCTACAAGGACTGGAGGAGTTCACACTAGTAATAGAGAATTTACTAGAGTAGTCCACACTAATTTCAGACACAGGAATTTAGTTACCAAAAAAAAAAAAAAAAATATTTTCTTATATTTAATACATTAAATGTATATTTACACAATGAATATCATGTAAATTTCGCCGCCAAACCTTCCAGACACAGAATTCGTTCCAATACCCACAAATAAAAAATCGACTTATTTAGGGTTCAAACTTGACCCCTTGATAAGATGTTCGGAGCACATAGATCCAATTGGAAGCAGCAAGAAAACGCTTCTTCGCTTTAGGAAATTTATTCCATAACAAAAATATGGAAAAGAAAGCTAGGCTAATATGTTACCTATTGTTAATTAGGCCACTGCTCTTATATGCGGCACCAATCTGGTGGTATACGGGTGCAGCACAAATGGAAAGACTAAGGGCTTTCGAAAGAAAATGCTTAGGAATTTGTTTACACTTATGTAACGGTTGGCTCAGCTGACCTTGAGCCAACTCGTTAAAGGCACTAAAAATTCCCCAAAATTGACCCAAATTTATGCTCTAAAGTTTCACTTAATTTACTCCCAATTAATTTGCCTTAACAGAAATGGGCACCAGTCGTTTTAGCAGAATTCTACAAACTTGGGGGAAAACGACAAATCCCCAAGTTTTATTCTAATTCAATTAAATTACAAAAACCCCGAAAATATGCTAATTTCACCCGCTTTCTTACTCGAGACTCTTATCTTATCCCAAGGGGGAGAGGGGACGATACCCTCTATTTGGGTATTCGTGACGACAAAAAAAATATACACAAAACTCCTGACATTTCGACTCAAATAATATAAATTCGATATATTCAGAGAAAATAATTTATGTCCATTTAAATCAAAGAAATTATGACTTTATCGAGAGATAACATGATGATTGATTCGTCTGAATTATTAATTCTAAACCCAACTCAGAATGAACAAAAATAACTTTAATTTTGCTTGGGTGAATACTCCCCCAACAGACGCTAACTCAACGTTTCCTCAAACTCTAATCTTTAGTCAAATTATTTACTTCAAACTCGAAATAATAATTGTACAGGAACTCGCGTACCTTACTGTATTTGTACTTCCTTTCCTCCGTGTTGACCTTTTTTATTTCTCTTTACTTTAATTTTCTCCACGTAATTCTTTACAATTTTCTTTAGTCTTGACTGAATATTCTTTACGTTTCTCCAAATTTTCTCTACACGATGTGATCGCCATGATGTCCCGGGAGAAGAGAACGAGTCTTCTCTTCCACGATTCAGCGTTGGGTTCCCTCGGCTGTCTCCGCTCAATTCCGGTAGAGCCGAGGCCCAGCTCAACTAAGTGTAGCGCGAGTTCTCCCACTACTCTACTCCCGCCACTGGATTTACTTAAATTTTGCTTGAACTCAATAATTTCAAATAATGTACTAACAATAATTACAATAATTCGGATAATAATTTCGCGACAATCATGAACGGAAAACTTTAGTCTTTTCTTTCCACACACATAACTTTAGTTTTTATTTTCACATTTTTAATTTGAGTCTTTTCTTTCACTGTCTCCCACGATGATCCTAGTGGTCCTCAGCTTCCCTCGATGTTGGCCAACATCCCTCCTCGTTGGCTGATGTTGTACCAACTGAGTGGAGGCTGCTCCTGTCCAGGCTCCTCCGGATCGTCCTTGACTCTGCTACTTTGTTTGTGGGACTGGGAAAAATCCTTCCTAGTCCTAACTCTCGTACTTTCCTCCAAATTTCGGAGTTAAATCAAACAAAAATAATTAGTGAGGTCACAAAATATGTTGACCTCACTCTGGACATTTGCTGTCTTGACTCAAAATGAGCCCTATCCTCACCGGGTACTGTGAATCGCGACCAAAACCGAGTTTTTCATGACATTCATTTAGTATTTCAATTTTTCGTGATTCGGTGACGGTAAAAACCGTCACACTTATATAGATCACCTCATTCGGAATATAGGCACACAGTTAGCAACAAAGTACTCTATAATACTGCAGGAATACCAAGAATTGACAACTTCATCCTAAAATTAACGAGAGATTACTATGAAAAAGTAAGCAATATCCATAACGATTCAATTAAAGCGCTGAGCGTAATAGACCCGATACTAGCTAATTTTGCAGCAAGTAAGGTCTATCCACCACCCTACTACTTTACACACTACGATAGATTAGGAATCATACAAGACGTGAACAATATCCCCACACTATACCATATAAAAAGACATATGTATAACAAAAAAATCCCAATTAAAGGAATACTCGAACAAACAGTAGAAATGAAATACTCCAAAGTTATCCCTGATATAGATATCAACGATAAATCTCGTCTATCAAAAAAGTATTGGTGGCTCGACGATAGGGCCGCGCATATAAGAGAACTCAAAGAAAGATTGACGAATAAAGCATAGTCAATCACAAAAAAAACACAATAATTAATAGTAAATTATTGAATCCTCTTTTTTCTCATTATAGATCGCTATGGGGTTTTTTCTTCTATTACATCTGCATACTTTTTCTCTCTTTTTTTTATTTTCATATACTCAATTTTCACCATTTTTCACACAGATATCCTGATAAACAGCTTGAACCTGTCTTAAACAGATAATTATGAATTATCAAATAATGATTGTAATAAAAAAAAATGTAAAGTAACATAAGAAACACGAGACATGAGCTTATGCACCGCGTACACTTGCACTCATAAACAGCAGATAACTGCCGAATTATCAATTGGTTTTTTTCTTCAGTACGTTTATTTTTAAGCCTGTATATAATGTAAATATGTTAATGTATTCATAATAAATAAAATTTAAAAAAAAACTACCTCTGGACGAATCGCTATAGAATTGAAAATGCCATACATTTGCCTTTTCTTTTGATAAGATAAGTCCTTCAGAAGTATGTAGTAATGGAGATAATAATGGAGAAAAGATTGTTCAATAGAATCATATAGCCCTCCGCGTTGTTATTAGAGGTAAAAGGAAGTAATATTGACAGTCGAAAATTTATAGACCCTTGAGCGGAACACAAATGTCTTCTCAGTTTTGAATCAATGAATAATTCAGGAACTTTCAACGTGAAAATTTATCTACTGAAATTTTCAACGAGTAGTTTTTGTAGTTTCTCAGAATTTCATTGACTTTTTGTTTTCTAGGTTTCAAATAAATTGAAGAATACGAGTGTTACCTCATTACTTCTAGTGATCTCAAAGAATTCAGCTAGTTATCGTTCCGCTCTAGTTCTGTTTGAGTTTTTCCAACAATGAGATTAGATTACAACTAACACCATATTACTATTTCTCATCGAGTCTGAGTTCGTTAGGACCCTTAAAGGAATGTTTTGATTACCAGATGAGTTTTCCATGCATATCTGATATCGCCATTACGTGTTTCTGAAGTAGTTCAGCTGCATTATGAATAGAAGGAGTCAGATTTTCTCAATATAATCATCGATCATTACAATATTTACGAAGAATCATAGATATTTTTCACACATCAGAAAATATAATGGGATACTCCTCGAACACAGTATATATTCGTGATATGCCGATGTGACAAACGTAGGATACATGAATAATAGGCCGCAGGTCTAAATTACACATGTAAATGTGAATGTAGTAAAATTCAACATCAATTCAAATATTTCATGCTTGAGCATTCGTATTTACAATATTTCATTCTTGAACATTTTGTTTCATTACATTTCAAACCAACAACAATTTTTTCAATTCGTAGAGAAACTAATTTTTTCTTATAATACATTAAATGTACATTTAAATGATGGAATAAAGCCCAAAAGTTTGTACTCACCCGCGCGAAAAAAAATATATAGATACATGGCATTCAAGCGAGAAGTAGCAATGGTGGTCAAGGAGGAGTAACATGTGAAGAATGAGAGATTTTGTGACTTGTTGCAATGAATGGCAGACAATAATGATGAAATGAACAAAACAAGCAGTAGAAGGCTCAGGAGAGAGGGGAAATGATTTAAAAGGATGGAAGCACATTCCACATAGAAAAAGTGATTTAAATACATTATATTATATAAATATGTAAAATGCAGATTGCGTAAATAAATAAATAAATAAATAAATATATGTGACATCTATAAAACTCATACGACATATATGCGCGGCAAAAACTGTAATAATTGACATTTATTCAACATATATATTCAGAAATATATTTGGCCTATATAAATTGTACATTCATGGATTCCCATACGGGGATATAATCCTGTCCCCCAAAATTTGCCGGGTGTCGGACGTTTAGGTTCGACACCAATCATTTATAACTTAGAGAAGCATGGAAAGTTTGCGTATCGTCTCTCCGATTCATCAAATCTGTCACACATAAGCATCAAATACATGTGGATTATAGTTGTTACGAATTACTAAAAAAGAAATAGTTGTTACAGATTAATAAAAAAAAATAGTTACAGAATTCGGAATTGGACCGTTATCTAGCAGCTGTCGCGGGACAGAATTAAGAAGGAACTTATCCGTTCTAATCATAGATATTAGACAAATGTCCTACACCAGCTTTCCTTCGGCAATTTTATTCCCTTTTTATAGAAAAAATATAATCAATATTCCTTCAAGGAGGGAAAACTAGTTGTGTTCATTATATTTATTTTGGTTGAGCTGTGTGGCATTTGATCGTATTTTATTTGCGTGTCTGTTTATGTTAATTATATTCATGTGACTCATGCATGTGTTATTATTGCCTGTACTAAATTTGTGGGCTGCCTTTTTTTGTGTTATTTAGACATGTATCCGGATCATACATTTCCGAACGATATATCATGAACAAATTGAAAAAACTAATTTTACACATATGAAAATACTTTATGAAGACTTTATAACGTCTTTATACAGAAATTCCATTCCTTCATGAAAAAACATTCAATTCCGTATGAAAAAATATACATTATGAAGCACTTTCATACGTGTTCCGAAGAAAAATCCATAACGTCAAGATACATGAATTTCTCAAGGATTTCTGTGCTTCTTCTGAAGACATCATAACGTTAGAACTTTTGCAAGGAAGGATATTTATTTTTTGATTTCCTGAAAAGAAAATTTTCATTGAGCCATTCGCTTCATGAGCTCACTCAAGAATCCAATGCTTATGCAATGTCTTCGTTTCTACTCTTCCACATATCCCTATTTCTCCCGACTTCCTTTGCTTCGATCAGTTTTCGTATAATATTCCTTTGAACTTGCAATGACATTCCCGGAAATGTTTTTTTTGCCATTCTCTCTCATCATATCGCATCTATTCTCTGGGTTTTTTTGGACAGCCAATCCAAATTGCTGGTATATTCAAGATATCCACGAGGATTTCTTCAATAAGAATATGCCAGTTCTGAATATGTAGCCATATAAAGACAGGATTTATTTCGATGTGCAGACACGAGAAAAGAATGCAGAGAAAAAATGATTAAATGACACATCAGTGACAGGATTATAACACACAACAGTATGATGAAGGTATTGATTATCGATATTTGTCAGTTGACTGCTCAAGGCGTACTTGTCCCTTGAGTGTATTCGACAGCTGAGGTCTGTCAGAAATATTTCGGTAACGCTATTTGAACTATACCTAAGGGGATCCACATGATTGGAGTTATGGGCTCTATTACTACATGAAATTGAACTAGCCATTGGCTCGCTATGTACTACATCTCGTCGCTCAACCGCAATTCAACATTACACAAATCATTGGTGAATGATAATTCAATTCAGAAAACTCAATTATATCCAGAATTCAT
The DNA here is from genome assembly GCA_963921955.1 of Aleiodes alternator. Lineage (NCBI taxonomy): Eukaryota > Metazoa > Arthropoda > Insecta > Hymenoptera > Braconidae > Aleiodes > Aleiodes alternator. The sequence continues at coordinate 5,880,870 of OY998106.1, forward strand.
GATCGAATTGATACGTGAATGATACTGATTACTGCTATGTTTTGGAATAATAGACTTGGAATAAATACATTCGGATTTGTATGATGTAAAACAAAACTATGACCCCAACAGCCAAGTGTAATGGAAATTGACTCATCAAGTGAATAACCGAAAAAATACTATACTCAGCAAAACAATTAAGGGAGCAGAATTTTCTTTCCTTTTCCCCAGTGATTTTCAAAGGACTGTAACTTCGCGAAAAATGACTGGATCGAGATGAACAAAAAAAGAAAAATGAAGCTTAGAATGTGTACTTTTGAAATTTTTGGATGCAAATTATCTTCGGACATTATTTATGGCGCAAAAAGAGCAATAAAGGTGAACCAATTTTTTTTCCATTTTCAGAATGATCCAGGGGCTCCGAAAAAAATTTTTTGCCTCAGCCAATGACACGGTCCTTTAGCGTGATTCTTTAGTACAAAAAAATTTGAGTTGAAGCTAAAGGATCACGCTAAAGGACCCTGCCATTGGCTGAGCCAAAAATTTTTTCTTAGAGCCCATAGATCGTTTTGAAAATTGAAAACGAAAAAAGAATTCCTTCGTTTCTATTGCTTGTTTTCGTGCCATAAATAATGTTAAGGGGGGAGCCTGCTTTCGAAGCTTAAAAAAATCGATTTTTTCGAGGATTTTTTTGGGAAGGAAACAAATATTTGATTGAAACGAAACTTTCAGGTTTTATTGTTATGTATTTCAAGAGTCTTCTCAAATTTTTTCATCAAAATATATGTCATATTATGCGTGGTACAAGCATTTCGCCGAGGCGCCTCGAGTATGCATGTGTCGTGCGGCGGGAAAGATGCAGGTCGCAATTTTCATCTGAAACTAAAAAACCAAAAAAAATTTTAATTTTCAATAGTATAGCTTCTAGTTAAACCAAGAAAATTAAGAAAAAAAAGTGAAAAATTCAATTATTTTTCGCAAATTAAAAAAAAAAAATTCCAAAAAAATGATTTTTTTTTTTTTAATTTACGAAAAATAATTGAATTTTTCACTTTTTTTTCTTAATTTTCTTGGTTTAACTAGAAGCTATACTATTGAAAATTAAAATTTTTTTTGGTTTTTTAGTTTCAGATGAAAATTGCGACCTGCATCTTTCCCGCCGCACGACACATGCATACTCGAGGCGCCTCGGCGAAATGCTTGTACCACGCATAATATGACATATATTTTGATGAAAAAATTTGAGAAGACTCTTGAAATACATAACAATAAAACCTGAAAGTTTCGTTTCAATCAAATATTTGTTTCCTTCCCAAAAAAATCCTCGAAAAAATCGATTTTTTTAAGCTTCTAAAGCAGGCTCCCCCCTTAAAAAAAAATCTCCATCCTAAGATGCCGAAAGTACACATTCCAAGCTTCATTTTTCTTTTTTTTCATTTCGATCCGATCATTTATCGCAAAGTTACCGTCCTTTGAAAAACACTGGAAAAATGGCCAAAAAATTCTGTTGCTTTAATTGTTTAGCTGAGTGTACATGAAATCATTTTTCTTTGAACCAATTTTTTTCATCAACTTTTGAAATTCATCATATCAGACTAATATGATTGACCCATGTATGGAAAATTGGAGATCAGTTGACCAATATTTTCCCAAAACCTCGCCAGAGTTTCAAGTCTCGGAAATCTCTACTAGAGAAGGGACAAGATGTTCCATGAGTTTTTTTTACTTTTTACTCAGTCAAAGTATAAGAAACGTTGCAGTTCTTTTTGCTGTGATTTTTTTTTGTATGATTTTTTTTTAATGGATTTTTTTTTCGAAGTTTATTTGACAAGGTTTCTTTGGTACAAGTTTTCAAGACGTGCTTCCATCATTTTTCGCAGTCTAATTACTCTATCATCTACATTATCGGGCCATCAGTTACTTCTGGGCTGAATTCCGTTCCTGATAATCTCATCACCAGCTACTTTTCTTAGGCAAATTGAATTCAACTGAATTAGTCTAGAGGTAATTTAATCCTCTGAGGAGAATTTCGTTTTCCCCACTGTGCGACAGCCTGCTCATGAGATGAAGGCGGGCGCGTAGAAGTTCATTGTGTACCTTATTGGCTATCCCCACTCTAGCTTTCGACGAACTCTTTCGGGCAACTTTCACCTCAGAGCGTTAATTATTGGAAATAATTCATTCATTTTCGAAAAATCATAATTTTGAAATCCGACGCAAACCTACACCCACTATGAATTATGCTAATTTACAATAGGTAATCATGGGGAATAGGCTATTATGAATAGCGCCCATCCTAGAATTCAATAATTACCAGAATCGAATCTTCCGAAAAAATATGAAATGCGCAAGCAAGGTTTGAACTTACATCCTTCAGATTACCAGTCTGATGCTCTACCAATTGAGCTATTCCGAGTTCTGATATTTACCTTAGAATTTTCAATTCCAATACATTATGTTATTTCCACCGCCTCCCTATGTCTAAAAGTTGGGTTTTCTGCTCAACTATGTGATTTTCAATGCTAGAATGAGATATGCATTCTTTGATATTCAAATGTAAGGAAACTTTCAAAACTGAGGAATTCCAGCAATCTTTCAATTATCGAAATATAATGTACAATGAAACCTCTATTATTTTCCACGCACGAGGCTCAAATTTGGAAAATAATAGAGGTTCCGACTCTGTTTCTGCGGCCCCCACTCCGCCAGCGCGAGAGTGAGAGAAGACGATACGTCGCTCTCTCTTCAACCGCAATATTATTATTGTTGACTCTCTTTAGTCTATATGTGTCTTTGTCATTCCGCACATGTCTCCGCATGCGCAGAAGAACAGAGATAGCTATACATGGAAGAAAGACAACGAAAAATGGTTGAGAGTGGGGGACGCTCTTTCTCCTCCGTTGAGGGGTGGTGGAATATATTGGAGGTGAAAATAATGGAGGTTTCACTGTATTATTCAAAATAAATATCTGGACACCACCAATCTTATAATAGGCTCAGTTTGATTTTTTATTTCATGGCCTCAGAAATTTAAGAAATAGTTCACAAAACATTCCTTTTACCTCATTATAATAGATATTCATTGTTCTTTCCACTAGGATAACATGATATGCTCGAAAAAATACATATATGTGATTGCAATACCATTACATGATTTTTCGTCATATTAAACGACTTAACGTCGATTCTCTTCAACTCCACCAGCTAAAGTTACTCGTACAATTTCCGCATAGCCTTTCTTCAATGTTATTTCGAGATAAATTTTTTCACCCGCATCATGTCCATCAATTTCGAGTTCTCCTTCAATAACTGGGCCTGGTTGTTCTACTGTTTGCTATAATGAAAATCATTTGCAGAATCGAAATCATTCACTATCATGAATATGATAAATACCGTTCGTATAGGACAGTCCTCATCTGCCACGCCCAATGCTTCTATTAACAAATCAACTACGTTGGCCCCCTGACTCGAAGGCTCAGCATTACACAATGATGTACTATTCAACTCTATGTCATCTTGGTCATCTTGTATTATATAATCTATCTATTTGTCAAAATTGGATCACCAGATATGAGATGTTATCATCTGACAATGGAAATGAAAAAAATATTCATTTATTCCCTTACCGTCCAATCATCATCTGCCATTATCCGCTGCTGAACTCTAGTTCTCTGAATTGTTCCTGCAGAGGTTCTGTCAATTGATATGTCTTTATTGTAGGAAGAACCAGCATTTTCAACTTGAAACTTTACATGTTTACCATTCTGAAAGCATGAGCGAAATTTGACATGTTAATAACGAGTTACTCTTTTCATTTCTACTACTATTTGCACAGAGTTCTCCTGAATTGCTGGCATAATGAAGTTCCTTCATCAGAAATATTCGAATTTTGTCTTCAATATAGTACCAGCTAATCAGAATTCATTCATTATTTTTTAACAATCGTTTTGCAGACGCTTCGCGCCTGCCAATAACGGTTTTATTCATTATTATTGAGATTCAACATATTCGTCTTCTTTACACTGAATCTTTATTATTCATACATACTTCTTCATTGGATTTATCTGATGAAGAAACAACACGAGTAAACTAATAATTCAATGAAATGATGTCATATTCGACGTAATATTTTTTCCATTTTCTCCATAAAAAGAAGTCAGTTTTATTTCAAACAATTTGAAAATAACCAGGAATCTGGAAATTTGTAGATTCCGCGATATCTTGAGTTTTCGGGAGATTCCTGGTGAATTCTTCACTAATTGGAAAATCAAAAGTCTATTTCATTTCAAACTATCTGAAGTTAACCAGAAATCTGTAAATTTGTAGGTTTCGGGATTTTGTGAGATTCTTGGTAAATTCAATATTTTTGCCAAATTTTTCAGCATGTTCTTCACCACCTAACCAGTATATTCATTTTTTTCCAAGTTCTCCCAATTCATTTTCATTTTTGATTAACTTCACCAATCGATAGCTGAATCATTCACATTATCATCATTGTAAATCTCAATCCATCACCACCATTCTCAAGTTCAGATACGTGAAAATAAGATCGATTCGTTCAGTGAAATTCAAATTCATTTGAGCTGTCAAAATCATGCTGACTAATAACAATTGATTCTCGCGTTACCATATTCTTTTTTTCGCTTCCGAATGGAAACATTGTAAACGCGATTTTTTTTTATTTCGAGATTTCATCGGAATATGACTCAGAATGCTCCAAAACGCCAAGAAATGACATTTTCAAAAAATGTCTGTATGTATGTGTGTGTGTGTGTGTGTGTGTGTGTGTGTGTGTGTATGTATGTGTGACAGATATCAGCTCATTGCTCCGGAATGGTAATACTTGGTGAGCTGAAAATCTAACAGTATTTTCCCTCCCTATGCAAATTGCTGTCAGTGAAATTTGCGCGAATTCGGTTGAGTACTTTTCGAGAAAAATTAAATCTTCGAAAAATCGTTTTGTCGATTTTCCTCCCGGAAAAATGGATTCACAGCCCCAACTTTCACCGATGTAATACATCTCATTTCAACTCACAATTTTCACTTGGAGTAAATTTTGCTGAGATTTTCCGTTTGCAGATAATTTCAATTACAGTGTTTTTTATCCTGAATTTTGTATACACGATAGCTCAAAAAGTATTTGAGTTAGGGACTTCAAATTTCGTCAGTTTGTGCATCTAATGAACGAAATGTTTGATATTGAAATTAGGCGAAATCGCTCCAGTAGTTTCTGAGATATTGGTCAAAAACTATTTTATGAAAAGAGTTAAATCTCGAAAACTATCCAAGCAATTACATCCAAGTTCAGCCTAGAAGATTCATCTCAATGAGCCTCACAAATGGTGAGTATTTCAGATTTTTCAGAAGAAGTCTCTTGTAAGGGTGTTTGATAAATTAGTTTTCTCAAAAATCACGATTCACCTTGATTCACGGTGATTCACCTTGATTTAGCTATGCTGAAGCTCACGGTGAATGCACCGTGATTCACGGTGAAGACACCGTGATTCACGGTGAATGTAGCGTAATTCGAGGTAAATCACCGTGATTCACCATAAATCACCATGAATCAGGCCCGCCAGGGTGATTACTTATTTTGGAAAATATGACATTGAAGATCTGTATATCTGCTTTTTTTTTTCTTTGACTGTTAGAAATTTTGTTATTCTATTTGAAAAACAGTTGGGAATGGTGACTATGGATGGAAAATGTTTTTTTTTTAAGTGAGTATTTCATCAAAAATATATAGCATTATTTAAACCTTTTTCTTAATGAAAAAGAGATTTGATATTTCAATAACTCCGTGCATAAAATAACTATATGCAGAAGATTACTTTTCATAGATGCAATATTCAATTCTAGTTGTGAGTTTTTTTTTCCATGTAATTAATGATTTTTATGAGCAATTCAAAATTTGGGAACCGTATACCTCGGACTCCATAAGTACTATAAACATAATAATATTTTCCATGGATGCAATATTCAATTTCAGTTGTGAGCTTTTTTTGTTTTTTTTTTCCTATGTAATTTATGATCTTTATGAGCAATTGAAAATTTGAAAACCGTACATCTCGAACTGCATAAGTACTATAAACATAAAAAAAATTTTATGGATGCAATATTCAATTTCAGTTGTGAGTTTTTTTTAATTTTTTTTTTTAATGTAATTAATGCTTGTTATGAGTGATTGAAAATTTGGAAATTGTACATCGTAATCTGAATCTTATTTTTTTCCATAAAATGAGTGAAGAATGGGAGAGAAAATTCAATTTTGCTGCTACGTGGATTTATTTTGCAAAATTCCCCGCGAGGCGTCAATAATGATTTGCTTCGTTTGAATCGATGACTCAATTCGCGTTCCCTAAATCTCGCATATCCCTTTGTCTGCATTTGTTTACGTACGATTTGTTTGCATTCTTCAGTTAGTCGTACGAGTCATTACACGTGTAAATTTACCAGCTACGTCTATAAAATCCTGCAAACTAATGAAATAACACGTAAGTAATTGGATTGAATTTCATTTTTTTCTAATTAATTGATTTCATCTCATTTTCCTCTAATCAACCAAATTAATGAGTTATCCATGAAAATTCACATAAAGAAACGTGAGTAGAACCATTCAAAAACAATGTGTTTCAACAAACTTCTCAGTATTCATTAATTGATTCAAACTGATACCTGATTAGAATGTGGTAAACTAGTTTTTTTCTATTCGTATTTCAGGAAAACTGATGGTCATAGAAAAACGGAAATTGGAAGTATTATCCGCGTGATATCGCGTCATCTTCGCTGTCACCAATAATTTATCAACGTTTTCACCCACAGAATATCAGGAAGACTCTCATTCAGGTCGGAAAAATTTTATTTCATCGGGGAATAATTTATTCGAGAGAAATTATCACTCATTATACGATGGGTGTCGATTTTTTCAAATTAATTGAAGCTATTGTTGCTAATATTGAATATCCAAGTGAACTTTTGTCTAATCCGATATGTAACAAAGAATTGACCGAAAAAATAGCGAAATATCTGAATTTAACAAGAAAAAAACAAATTTTGAAGGATCTGCGACCCAATTTGCATTTCTGGTGGCAAAACAATACGAATGGTTTCGTTGACATTATTAAAAAAAAAGTACATGAAAAATTCAGTGCTCATTCAGACGGTAAAAATAAAAAGGCAAATGATTGTAATGAAAATATGAAAGAAAGAAAAAAAAGGGACAGCGATGAAGAGTTGATTCAACAATTATCATCTTGCTCAATGGAATCAGAATCTGATGTCGAGCCAGAGAATGAAATTCCTCCAAAATTATTAAAAACAAATTCGGGTAAATCAAAAGCCACAAGCAGAAAATACAATTTCCTGTGGAGTGTCATAAAATGAAATACGAAGAATATTCTGGAAAAAGATCGAATCTCTGCCGATGCGGTTCATCTTGAAATTAGGAAGAATTTACCCACTCAAGTTGATATTAAGTGTGTTATTGTTTTCACGGGTTTTCGGATTAGTCAGAAAAACGATAAAAAATTTACAGATTACGCTTATTGTAAGCAGCCAGAGTGTAGAGAGAATTTTAAATTTATTGGAACAGTTTCAACCTGCTCTTCATACACTACTGTACAAATTTTCAAAGATAGTGAAAAATATGTTCCCGCTCACACGTTATCCCTTGCCTATCAATTACGTTCCACTGAACGAACTGTGGTCAAGCGAGAATTGCGTCACCAAGTACCAAGCCGTGTCAGGGCCAAAGCCTTCATGGAAATGGATGAAAAATTAGCTCGTGATCACGGTAATTATATGATGACTAGATCTCATCAGGTTTACCAAAAAGCTCGTTCGGAAGAACTAGGAAAAAACGATAAAGATCCAAAGGATACCATTGACGTCATCAAGAGGTTTATGGGAGATAATGTAACAGAATGTTCCTATATATTGCGTTTTGTCACCCCATTCACTATTTATTTAGGTTGTGATGAACAAATTGAATTTTTGAGGGATTTTTCAGACTCCATTCTTCATTTCGATTCAACGGGCACTGTAATAAGAAAACCGTATCCACGATCAAAACGTGTGTTAATTACCGCAGGTGTAGTGAATAAAAATCATGAAATAATCCCAGTTCTAGAAATGATATCCAACAAGAATGATGCAGTGACAATAAGTGAATTTTTAACGTTCTATCGACAATTATGGTTGCAGCACAATCTACCCTGGCCATTATTCCGTGTTGTTGTCATTGATTGGACATGGGCAAACGCCAATTCAATCATGATGTCCTGGAATCAGATGACGGTTTCCAAATACTTGATTGCAGCTTACGATCATTTGGAGCGTAAGAGTTCGTTTGATTATGTCAAAGTACATTTTTGTTACCAGCACTTGATGGCGATGATCTCACGATATCTCCAAAAAAATGGTTTCCCGAAGAAACCAGAATCACACTGTGTTATCATGGAAACTATGACAATACTTGCTCACTGTTCTTCTATGACTGTATTACGCATGAGAGTGAAAGAAATTGGTATTTTGCTGATTGCAAAAAAAAATGACTGATACCGTTCATGAAGTACTTTCATCTTTGTCCCAAAGTGATGTTGTAAGGAAATATGAAGAATCTGAGGATTTGGATGCAGCTGAGCTCGATGAAAGAATGCAGAGATTTACTGAACAAGCACCAAAAGAAGCTGTATATGCTTCTAGTCCTTTCTACAGAGAATTCAAGGTATTGTTCGAGGACCTCGGGGAAAATTTGAACGGCCGAGAGGACGAGAATCGTAAGGATAATGTCTATCATTCAGAAGTGATTACGAAGTACTTGCTGAATAATCTCCTGCCATACGTAGTGATGTGGTCGGCTCTCCTAATCAATGAACCAGATATCAAGCATCGTGGCAATGCAACTGCTGAGAATTATATGAAAATAATGAAGGAATCTACTCTGGAAAGAAAAAAAAATGTCAAAGCAGGACGCGTTATTGATGAAATGTTTTTTGCTACTAAGGCAGTGCTGAAGGAAGTAAGTCTCGAAACACCTCAACAACACACACAAAAAAAGCCTAAAGCCAAAGGAAGGTCCCCAACGAAGAAAATTAATGAGCCAGACGATATGAGATCGGAAGAAACATGGCATAAGGGTGGACCAACAAAATCTGACAAACGACATGCAGATCTCACGAAACTCAAGAAAATTCATTCTGATTCTGAGAAGAAAATCCTCACAGTATTCCCCAATGGTTGCATTGCAACAAAAAATTATTATTTCAGCTCCAGTTCTACTGCTCCTAGGGCTTGTTTTGTCGGCGTTGTCCCGAAAAATCGACTGAAGTGTTCTGCTGATGAAGATTTACAGTTTTTATATCATGAAGACTTTAGTAGATTGTACAGCAATCAGCCAACTAAAGATATGTGGCTTTCAGCACAGCTAATAGATTATTGCTATCGAGCATCTGCATATTGCAATGAATTCAGCAATCGATATGGATATTCTGAAGCCGAAATCTGGGGGAAATTTTTAGGAGTGAGCAAACCTGAAGACATTCCTCCAGAACTGAAAATTCGATGCGAGTTGGAGTGGAAGAATCGTGATGAACTTTTTCTACCACTTCACGTAGCTTTTTCTCACTGGATTTTATTGTTTGTTGATATAAAATCGAAAAGGACATGTGTACTCGATCCGGCAATTTCTGGTTACACAACGAGCAAATCAGTATGTCATAAAAATTTTGCCGCAGTTTGGAAAATTATTTTTCCAGATGATTCTGACGAGAAATGGACAGCGATGACCTGTATTTATCCTACACAGAAAGATGGATTCAATTGTGGCGTATTCATTTTATATTTTATGCAACAAATATTGATCAAGGGTCAATTGAATATTGATTGTGAATTTGATCCAAATGCCGCACGAGATCAATGGATCGAGTATGGATTAAAAACTTCATTGAATGTCATACCACGCTGTCTACAATGTGGTCGCGGAGAGTCTCAACGCAAAGAAACGTGGGTCATTTGCAGTGTCTGTGATAGGCAAACACATCTCAAGTGCCTGTGATATTTGAAAAAGAGTAAAACAGAAATCGAAAGTCTTTTTTTTCTTTACACATGCGATTTATGTAGTCAGTGGAGAAACTTATTAGTAAATTGAAAAATAAGATTCAGATTACGATGTACAATTTCCAAATTTTCAATCGTCAATAAAGATCATTAATAGCATTAAAAAAAAAAAAAAAAACTCACAACCGAAATTGAATATTGCATCCATGAATTTTTTTTATGTTTCTAGCACTTATGCAGTACGAGATATACAGTTTTCAAATTTTCAATCACTCATAACAAGCATTAATTACATAAAAAAAAAAATAAAAAAAAACTCACAACTGAAATTGAATATTGCATCCATAAAATTTTTTTAAGTTTATAGTACTTATGCAGTTCGAGATGTACGGTTTTCAAATTTTCAATTGCTCATAAAGATCATAAATTACATAGGAAAAAAAAAACAAAAACAGCTCACAACTGAAATTGAATATTGCATCCATGGAAAATATTATTATGTTTATAGTACTTATGGAGTCTGAGGTATACGGTTCCCAAATTTTGAATTGCTCATAAAAATCATTAATTACATGAAAAAAAAAAAAAAAAAACTCACAACTAGAATTGAATATTGCATCTATGAAAAGTAATCTTCTGCATATAGTTATTTCGTGCACGGAGTTATTGAAATGTCAAATCTCTTTTTCATTAAGAAAAATGTTTAAATAATGCTATATATTTTTGATGAAATACTCACTTAAAAAAAAACATTCTCGATCCATAGTCCCCATTCCCAACTGTTTTTCAAATGGAATAACAAAATTTCTAACAGTCAAAGAAAAAAAATGCAGATATACAAATCTTCAATGTCATTCGAAAATTATAAGAGGAAATAAAAAAATTATTATAATGATTTTCAGCCAGTAATTATCTTATTAGAGGTCTGAAAAATGCTGTCTATTTCCGTGTTCAGGAATTGGTATTAGCACGGGATCCCTATGCTAAAGCATAGGCATTCTCGAACAAGTGGTGACCAACCTCGTTGAGAACTTGTGCAGAATTTCATAAAGTGTCTTCGGACAGGTTCTAGAACTCTAAGTAATTGACATGCAGACTCATATTTCATTTTTATATCATTCTGTCGATGTAATGAAATGGGAGCAACCCAAAGAATTCAAATAGAAGAGAAAAACAATTCACCGTTTATTCATAGAAAGAATCATTCAGCGAGTGCACTCATAATCAAGTATCGCGGTAGCGATACGATGCCAAGTACGTTTTGGGCAGGTATCGCGCACCGCTATACTTATCCCGGCGAATCAGTCACTTGTATTTTAATTCACTGGAGATAATTTATTCAGTCATAAATCCTCTATTCATCGATTGGTTTATTAATTGTAAGTAATTCCTCATGATTCTTCAATTTATTATTATCATGTTTCGATGAATATTTCATGATAAAAAAGTCATGCGACAAATTTTACCAAATACATTATCTTTTTCTCAGTTTTCGAAAGCCATCTACAACAGAATGATGACGAAGTATGAAATTCGTCTGCTAGATGACGTTTCTCTTCCCTCCTATTATACAAAATTATTCACAAAATTTTTCCCCCTTTCTAAAATATATTATATTATGATAATACATTGCAATTCGTTATCATTAATATTTTTATTACTGTTATTATTATTATCACTATCATTTATATTTTAACACGATAACTGAACGAGAGAGAGAGAAAGAGCGAGTTGGACTTTAATATGGGATCAGGAAGGCATTTTTCTCAGTTTTTCGCTATTATCTCGGTTAATAAGCGAGCTAGAGCGGCATGGACGTTAATATGGGATAAGGAGGGAGTTTTCTCAGTTTTTCGCTATTATCACGGTAACTGAGCGAGAAAAAGCGAAATGGTTGTTAATTTGGGATCATCACAGAGTTTTCTCAGTTTTTCACGATTATCTCGGCAAGTAAGCGAAATAGAGCGGAATAGACTTTACTGAGGGATCAGGAAGATTTTTTTTCAGTTTTTCGCTATTATCTCGGTCAATAAGCGAGATACAGGTAAATGGATAGTAATATGGGATCAGGAGGGAGTTTCTTCAGTTTCCGCGATTATCTCAGTAAAAAATGGAAATTTCATCATCTAAGGCAAACAAAAAGAAGTAAAATGCCATAAAAACCCCAAAAGTGAATTTTGGGGGAGAAAAAAGATGCCAAGTACGTTTTTATTGGCTGAATGGAATCTGTGACCTTTCAAAAAAAAAGAAGTGAAATCCATGAAAGCCAAGTGGAAGAGAATTAGTAAACTGAAGATTACTTGTAATCTAGATAGATGAAGAGGCGTATTATTTTTTTGTCAAACCACAGAATTTGAATTATGTGGACCCGAAATTTCAAGACGAACGTACTTAGCGTGTCCAGTTTGTAATTTCTGGATGTATGAAAATATGTGCTGCTTCTAGTGAAGCAGTACATATTTTAAATTAATATTTTTTCAATTAACATGAATAAATTCTATGAAGAAGTATTGTCTAAATTAATAATGTAAAATCATCGATATGGAAAATCGAGATCTTGAAAAGTGAAATACTTACAGTTATATGAGCCACCATACTCATTAATAGGATTCCAAAGAACTTCATCATAATTATTCTATGAGGATACTTTCAGAACGAAGAACAGAGTTGAAGTGATCGTTCCTATGCATGAATTTGTGAGCTTTTGAAGAGGTAATTCGCAAATTACTCATCAAAATTTCCGATAAAAAAGTTGCTGCTCACAACTGATAATATAATAATGGGAATATAACTCATTTCTTTAATGCCTAGCTCTTGTCTTCATTATAAATTTCAGAACGATGGAAAATTTTTTTTCTTTGTATAGAGAACATTCTACATTATTTTCTTATCAGTCAATGCCGAGGAGGACAACATGTTTTTTTTTTTTTTTTTTTTTTTTTTTATTACGGCTTCGAACCCTGAGGACAACATGTGAAATGGAAATTGTCGATTAGGAGAGTATCGCAAAAAGTTATGAAACATTGTACTTTCTTTTGGTAAAAAGTGTCTTCACACTATCCTTGCTTTTCATTCTCTCAATTCCATCAAAGGTTTCACTGATGTATCCACTTTGTTCTTCCTTCCAAACAGCTTTATTCTTCAGGTCCATTAGCCTTATGAAAAATCCTCTCTTCTTCTCTTCTGAATATTATTGAGAGTGAAGTTATGCTCAACTCCTCAACTATTTATTCAAAGCTCCGAAATAGCTAGACGAAATACCTTTGGTTTCTTATGAAATTTCAGTTTCTCTTGAAGTTCATTTTCAAAATAGTAAAAAAGGGTCGGCGTCTCAGTCATTTAAAATTTTTTTTTTTCAATTTTTTCCTGCAACTGGATCGTGCTTCTTTTTTCAGCTATGATTTCCATTTTTGCTAGAACTAGAGGAATACGTCAAGGCAAGAGAATAGTGAAAAGAATTTTTTTCTGAATAGCAGAAAATATCGGGCCATTTTAAAAAATTTTTTCCTTCAATTTGACTGTGCCTCTCTCTTCAGCTATGATTTCTGTCGTTGCTGAAGAGAGGAGAATGACTCAAGGCAAGAAAAGACTTGAATTTATTTTCCAAATGTAGAAGGGGTTGATTTTCGATTTTTTCCTGCAATTTGACCGTTTTCCTCTCTTCAGCAATGTTTTTCATCGTTGCTGAAGAGAGGGGAGTGCGTCAAGGCAAGGAAATAATTGAAAGAAAAAAAAATTTAAGAGTAGATAAGGCCGGGTCTTTCTGCCGTTTTTCCTTATATTTTCATCCAATTTTTCTGTTCAATTCGGCCGTTTTGCTCTCCTCAACAATAATTTCCGTCATTGCTGAAAAGAGGGAATACACCAAAGGAGAGAACCACGTGAAAAAAAATATTAAAAAAGAAGTAGGAAAGGCCGAGCCTCTTGGCCATATTCCCTTGCCTTGACGCATTCCCCTCTTTTTTACCAACGATGAAAATTATTGCTGAAGAGAGAGAAACGGCGAAGTGAAGGAAAAAATTGAATGGAAGAATCAAAAAGAAAGGCAGAGAGATTCCCACCCGTTCCTACTACCTTTTATATTCATTTTTTGCAATCTTCCCTTGCCTTGATGCATTCCACTCTTTCCAGCAATGATTTTCATCGAAATTTCCAACGATGAAAATCATTGCTGAAGAGAGGGAAACGGCCAAGCTGGGGAAAAATATTGAAAAAACAAATTTTAAAAAATTGCAAAGAGGCTCGACTATTCGTATTTTTTTTTCAATTCTGTTTAAATATTTCCTTGCCTTGGCGTATTCCCCTTCCTTTATCTATGATTTTCATTATTGTGGGAGGGAGGGGAATGTGATAAGGCAAGGCAATAGTTGACATTTTTTTTTAATATTACAAAAGGCCTGGCCTCTGCCATTCATTTTTATTTTTTCATTTAATTTTTTCCCTGAATTCAGCCATTTCCCTCTCTTCAGCAATGATCTCCATCGTTGCTGGAGAGAGGGGAATGCGTCAAAGCAAGGGAATAATTGATGAAAAAATGATTTAAAAATAGTAGAAATAGCTGGTCCTCTCTGCCCTTTTTTAATTTTCTGTCAATTTTTTCTTGCAATTTGACCGTGCCGTTTGCCAATTGTTCAATCGTTGGGATTAAGTATCGCGATAGCGATATGATGCCAAGCACGTTTTGAGCAGGTATCGCGCACCACTATACTTATCCCAGCGAATCAGTCACTCGTATTTCACTGAAAATAATGTATTCAGTCATGAATCCTCTATTTATTAATTGATTTATTGATTATGGGTAATTTCTCATGATTTTTCAATTAATTATCATTATGTTTTCATAAATATTTCATGAAAAAAAAGTCATGTGACCAATTTTACCGAATAGATTATCTTTCTTCCAGTTTTCGAACGCCATCTACAACAGAATGATGATGAAGTATGAAATTCGTCCGCTGGATGACGTTTTTCTTTCCATCTATTCTAGAAAATCATTCAAATTTCTCCCTCTCTCTAAAATATATTATATTGTCATAATACATCGCAATGTATTATTATTAATATTTTTATTACTTTTATTTATATTGACTCTACGAATTGCTGAGGAATCTTCGAAGGCTCCGACCCCCTCGACGATTACTCAGAAAACGAGCGAAAAATATATTTCAACACTCAATTCAATGATCACTCCCACCAACTGGAGGGTGAGCAATCACTGCAGCCCAGACTCAAATTGCCGTAAAAGACGGAGAGACCCAAGAATAACAGCCTTCTGCATCTGCCTAGCTAACTGGTAAGCACGGGACTTACACGTTGGAATGATAGATAATTTAGATACAACAGACTGCTTCATGCCTCCAAGAGAACTGATAATGAGGACAACTAGCTTCACGTTGAAGCCACGGTTCATCTCACGAAGCTGGAACAGGAGATCTTGATATTTTTGCCGCTTTTTCTCTTCTTTCCGCTCCATATTATTTTTAGCACGAGCAGGAAATTCAATGACATAGATGACCTTGTCATCGAAATTG
Source organism: Aleiodes alternator (assembly GCA_963921955.1). Taxonomy (NCBI): domain Eukaryota; kingdom Metazoa; phylum Arthropoda; class Insecta; order Hymenoptera; family Braconidae; genus Aleiodes; species Aleiodes alternator. The sequence continues at coordinate 5,896,436 of OY998106.1, forward strand.
TAGAGGACGACATCAGGTTTGGTATATGTATATATTATTATAATAATATAATTAATTATATATATAATTATATTATTAAAAAAGAAAATATCATCAAAATAGGTTCTGGATTTGGGTCTAACTCGGGTCGAACGAGGGGTTGACTTGGGTCGAACTTAGGGTCAAGTCGGGTTTTATATTACTATTATTATTATATAATAATAATAATAATGATTGAAATTTTTTTTGATATAGAAAATACAGAGAGAATCATTCGGAAGTATTCTGCTAATTTCTTAGCGGAAATTGGAAGGAAAAAGTACGCGTGTTTAGTTGTTGGACTCACGATTTAGTAAACCTGGAAAGTTGTAAATTTTTCAGTTCTGACCGGTATCAGAAATGAGCCTCACTCGAATATTACGAATGAGTTTTCCTTAAGTAAATTGTAGGTGTGAGATAGGAAATGGTAAGGACTAAAATGTATGGAGACTCGGAAGTGGTTGGAGACTCGCCTTATTCGATTTCCTGGTAGAAATTTATTTATTGTAAGATATATACACGTTCAATTATCTTTCCTAAAACTGACTCAAACTAATTTTTACATCGATATTTATCCTACTGCAATTTCGGCTGATTGGTTGTGAGTTCGGTAGTGGGAGGTAAGTGTGTGATTAGTGTTCATCTAAGGAGTGGGGGTAGGTGGGTTCTCATTGGTTCGGCAGCACACTCTAGGGTTAGAGGGAGAGGGAGAAGGAGAGTCTGCTTGAGGATTAACCAGGGATTAAGGACAATAATCGTATAGTTCGTAGGGGGTCTCTTTGTTTACAAAGTAATAAACGATTTCGAAAATATGGTATAAAAGAGTAGTTGAGGGAAAGGCCCAAGACCAGGTGAAATTTGGGTTTTTCCTCGGTTAATTATCTTATTGCAGGGAAAAACCCGGATAATTATTTCTTTCTTTAAATATTCAGATAGTTGGGTTCTTCCCTAACGTTGGGCACTCAACAACGCGATTTGAAAGATACTGTAAAAGAAATAGTAACTAACGCTGCGACGGACGCCTTGATTGATATTGTGATAACGTTAGTCGAGTTTTGTTACTACTTTTGTGACTGCGACTAACGTAACTTCTTTCGTCTAGTTATTCGCCCAGGAACTAAACTAAACTAAAGTAACGTTACCAGTCCCTGTTCCTACAGGCCTGTCCCATTTGAACAGCTTCTATTGTAGCCTTTGTATTGCCCCCTTGATTGGTTAAGGAGATTTCCTATTCGACCAATATTCTTAATCTGTGAGAATTAGACTATTACAATGCCTCGGAGGAATGAAGTCTTTCCACTTCGAACACATTTTACGCAAAATATACAGGGCCTTCAGTAGCCAATAAACAATATTGCGCCTAACTGTAAAAAAGCGAAAGTGCGTTTTTAAAAGTAACCAACTATCGAGTAATCAATCAACATTTTGTTTATTGAATGGAATGTTGATTCATGCTTGATTCATGCTTGATTGATCGAACTGTTTAAATCGAGAGATACTTGAACACACAGAAAAATGAAACCTTGGATCATGTTTCGATGAAGCGTAGATCATGAAAATTTCGTGGGTATTAGGGTGGTCTTTATTTAGGGTATTGTGAAATTTTTCTCGACGATAGTCCTCAAGTGGTTCCAAGTGAATAACTAAAAATTCCTGCGAAGTTGCAGCTCTTAATTTCAATATCAGCCTAGCCCTCACAGCAGTTGAAGTTTCAAATGGAAAATACGTGTATTTGATGCCATCAATGATTTAGTCATATTGTTCACCAAGTGCATGTTGACGAAAAGATCTGAAGCTCAGCATATATATTGCGTCTACGATAAGGTATGAGCTGATGATTTGTGCCTTTTCTTCTCACTCAATGTCGTGGATATATGATCCATGTAAAGTTTCACTTTTCATCAAATTTTCGGAATTTCAATTAAATGACTCAGAATTCACATAATTCTGTGGATTCTTTTGGTATCGAATGTAAGTATGCTATCACATTTAATACGGATAAAACCACAGCCGGATTGCATTTCTGAGGCATAACAGGCAATCTAAAGAGATTCTTAACTGAAAAAGCATGGTTCTCGTCCCAATTAGGCATGAAGTAGGTACTTCAGGGAAGCATTCTACGTCCAATCGGAAGATCTTGATGTACGCCCCGGGATGGGCATAAATCATGCCTTTTGGATCGTGATCCAAGACCAGTGTCTTCTGTGTGAAGAATTATGTTTCACTGTACGTCGTCTTTCTCATTGGAAACGCGTGTAAATGCCGTCCGCTTATCGAAGAGTTTCAATATAGGGGAAGCGGTGCCGTACCGCTCAGCAGGGCATTCCGCTCACCCATTCATTCTCTATATTTTTCAATAAATAGAAGTTCTGTTCATTTTCTCTCAATGTTTTATGGTGAAATAACTAATAGTAGTTTATTATTCACTTCATCATTTCTGATTGGCAAATTAATCAGCAAATGATTGTAATTGAAAAAAAGTATATAATTATATCATCGTGTCAAGTGGTTCAACTGTCTCTAGCTCCGGTGCAATTGAACCATTAGCTGTGGTCAATTGAATCGAAAGTATTGGAAGCAAAAATAAATTCTTTTTGATGAATATCTTTCAAGACATCAAATCGTAGAACAGTTATTGCATACTTTGTTAAAAATATATTATTATATCACTGTTTTTCAGTAGTTTCCATTTCTTTCTTTTCCAGTACTCCACATTTTTTCAAATTTCTCTGAGGAATCCATTTTCTTAGGGTTGTTTCTATTGTGTTTCTTGGTCTCTATTCCTAATTTTTCTGAAGTATCGGTATGTGTGACAGTTTGCCTGGTGCACGGTCTTTTCTACTTTTCCTACTTGATATGGCTTTCAGTAAAGGACGTATTGGTTATAGTTCAATTGACCCCATGTGTTTCAGTGACGGTAATTGGCTCATTCAAAATTATTACATAATTATTTCCGTATAAATCGAGTTGAAAGTGATGGAATGTAGTTATATTGAGACATTAAAATTGATACTCCATGATCATATATGAAAATGAGAATATTATTGGAAATTTCGTCGAGAGTCCAAAAAAAAAGTTTGCATGGCCCAAATCATAAAAATTGTGATTTTTCAAAATTGAATAGTCATAATGATTCCAAATTTTGGACACATCAAGGGTTAATATATTAAAAGCTCATTCTCAAAGGGCACTTTTTTTAAAAATTATTTCCTATTTTTCAATCGACTGGTTCAATTGACCCCCTTCTCCCCTACCGCTGTCTGATGCTAAGCCCACTCAATACGTTGACAATCAACAGTGCCAGCCGGTAGTTTCATCAAAGTCAATGATTAATCCTATTTCCAATTTCATGATTGGTAAAATTTATTTAGAATTTTTTTTTCTCTTTCAAAGTCGTGGTTGGAGCTTTTACACTGGGGGAATAATTGTAGTGAATGAATCTTGATCAGCACAACAAAATGATGACACAATGTTCTTTTGGTGAGGAATAATATATCAGACCTTATTAGATCGTTTGATATCCAGTGTTGCGGCCACGACCCGAAAAGTTGAGATAAAAAAAATGATTTTTAATTAATGAAAATAAGGAGAAAACGTCTCTAGTCACGGTCGGGATCGTGAATGCAAAATAAAGAAAAGAAAATGTGGATTCGTCTTACCGTGGCAAAACACTGAAGTGTACCGATGTCTCAGAATGGGAAAGGGTTAATTAAATTAATGATAACTCACGCAATTTCACTGTTTAATAACCCCAAAGTATATTTCTAATCAAAATCGGATATAATCGTTAAAAAATAATTGTTCGGGAAAATAGAAAAGCTCGAATTTCATTGATTCTCATTAAAGATAAAAAAGAAAAAGAAAATTAGATCAAATCGGGAATCGACTTACAGTAGAAAAAATGAGAGAATCGGTTCTGGTGTTGGATTCGAGGTAGAACTGACTGGTTCTTCCTTGGAGATTCGACGTGGGCTGGATTTCTGCTACCTGGAGTTGGCTGGAGTCTCTGGTGTCTACGCTGGAGGTTCTTGATGAAATTCGGAGCGGGTTAGGGCCAATAAAAAATAATATTGTTACTGTTGTTTAACTCGGGCGGTTAAACTCAACTCAAGACTCTAGTACTGGGTGATCAAGGCTAATTGAAACGAAGTTTCGTTAGCTTGATTGACTCTGAAGTTTTGCAAAAGGTTTGCAGTCAACTAGAGTCACGGTAATGCTGGTACTTTTGGAGAATCTTCTGAAGAGCAGAGTGACGTTCTGAGTTAGACTTCGAACTGAGGGTAAGGGTTTGTAGTGCATTCCCCTTTTTATAGTAGAAAAAAGTCCCTGGGCGTTAACTAGAGGTGTAATCTATCCCCTAATTTCCTCGTTGAAAGAAAATCGGCGCAGTAAATCCTTCAGAAGAGTAAATACAGTTTACGCTGGAGAGCGGACTGCCGCTGCTATCTTGTTTGTCGTCTGTTGGCAGGTTTCGGGTGTTTTATACCGATTCAAAGTTTTTTTTTTTTTTTTTTTTATTTAAACAAAGTTTTTTTAGGAGCGTAAAGATTGAGTCTCTTAGTATGACTCACCTCGAAGTATGGAAATGCCGCTCGGTTTCAACTCTTCGTTGATTTATTACAATTTTTCATATTATTCTCTTTCCTTTGCAGATAAAGAGATGAAAGAGAATTGTGAGTTTCTTACCACACTCGTGTTAATCAAGCTGCTCTTACCGGAAAGGCTATTTGCTTTTCCCATGCCCCTTCGAGAGGCTCCCGTATCTCTAGCGCTGCACTGAGATTTTCTAGCAGCGTTATCTTTACTAGTTCCCGGATACATTTTCTTAACCCGTGGGATATTTGTTGCTGGTCAAAATTGCGGGACCGCAACACCAGTGAATCCTGCGAAATTAGCGATGGCTCCAATGAAAATTGTGCCAAGTATTCTTGTAATGATAATCTGGATTGATTCAGAATCGCTAACATTATTTTTGACAGCATAGAGAGACATTGAATGTGTCAGGTGTGTCAGAGACATGACAGGCTTGTGGCGATTAGAATATAAACTAGGGGTGAACAATTGCTCGCTCGCGCGCGAATGCTGTTACTGCTGATTAGAAGGAATTAGTGAGAATGTAACTCATCACAGAGTGCGACTTCAAGCCGCACTAAGAACTTCCCGATAATTTTTCTCACTTACTATTAGAAAAAATGATGAATGATGAAAACGATAAATAACAACAGACATAATCGTGGAAACTATCAAAAAATGTTGGGGAGATCTCAAAATATGGAGATCAATAAAAAAATCAATTTTTCCTTTTCAGGGGTAGTGCATAAACTCCATTTTTTGGGAAATTATGAAAAACTTGATAATGTTTCCCTTAAAAAACTAAGAAAGTATTGGATCGATTCCGATCAAAATCTAATGACCACGAATTTATGTCAAGATGCTTCGATTACGACATCGATCACCTCGATCACATTATTGATTTATGAGAAAACGTGAACGAAGAAATTGATCACGGACATACACACACACACACACAAACACACACACAGACATGATCGTGAAAACTATCAAAAAATGTCGGGGAGGTCTTAAAACATGAAGATCGATCGAAAAATCGATTTTTCATTTTCAGGGCCATTACATAAACTTCCCTTATCGGGAACTTAATAATTTCATTTCATTTGAGTCTGTAATTAACTTCCCAATAAGGAAGTTATTGTATTTGCCCCGAAAATCGATTTTCGATTTTTAATCAGATCTCGATGTTTCGAGATGCTGACATGAATTTCTGAGATTTTTACGGAACTGTCCGTGTGTGTGTTTGTGTGTGTGTGTGTGTGTATGTATGTATGTATGTATGTGCGCATGTGAGGAAATTTTGAACAACGATTGCACTGTTATCACTTATCCGATCAAAATTTTTTTTAATGGAATGAAATCATCTTCATGTAACTTAGCCCTGATTAGATTATGAGCCATGTCAGCTCATTAGTTTCTGAGTTTTTTACGGAAAAGTGATGAAAAAAATACGAAATTTGTGAAAAATTCCCAAATTTCGATCAAAAATACGTCACTGGTAGAGAATGATGGGGCAAAAGGGACCACCCTGCGGTAAAATGGAACCGGGAGGGGAGGGGTGGGCCTTATGGTAAAACGAACAGCCCTTTCACATTATAAAGAAAATTTGTAGCCAGACAATGAATCGGGAAGTTTTTTTTGTGACCTCTGAAAGGTCAAACACATTCTAAAACCAACACGACAACACTCCTCCATTCACGAACGAGCGTAGCGAGCAAGCCAGGAAGTACCCCAACTCGCGAGCGAGCGAGCAACAACGCACCCCTCGTTTTTTTTTAATTCAATTGAGTCATCTCATTGTTTCAGGATGCCACGAGCGAAAAAAATGAAAATTCAAAAACAAAAAAAAAGAAAATTTGGATTAATAGTTTCCAGAGTCTCATCAGTCTATTAATGTTTTGAAAAAAGGATATATATTTCCATGAGAAAGTATAATTGAAAAAAAATAGAAATAATTATATTTGATTAGATATTACTATCATTTTACTGCACTATGAAAATTGAGCGATGGAACTCTCACTCGAGCGATCCAAAAAACTTGCTGAGCGGTATTAACTATCGCGGAGGGAAACACCGCTCAAAGACCGTACCTAAGGAAATCACAATTTTCTATTTCTATGGGTTGAAATATCTCTCCAGCTGATCAAATTTACGAAATCGGATAATGATAAAACAGAATTAAAGCATTTTCCATGATAGATAAATTGCTAGCTCATAATAATTCAGTTCTGTATGTTAAGTGAGCGGTAAATGCACCACCTCCTCTAATACCCTTCATCGTACCCTCACCAAGAGTCAAAAAGGCATGAATGCCATATATGTTCTCCTTCATTCAAATGACAAAGAGACGGAGAAATGAATTTTCAATTAATCAGTTCGAATAGTGCGCGTCTCTTGTACATACGCTCATCTTTTTTTTGATATTTCTCCAATCTGTGATTAGTAGCCCAGGAAAAAATGTTCAGATCTAATCAGATCAAATTAGATCTGATCAGATCTAATTATATCTAATTGGATCCAATCAGATCTGACAAAATTGAAATTTTTAACATGAATGGATCTGATCAAATCTAATTAGATCTCATTAGATATGAATAGATCTAGTCAGATCTGATTAGATATGGAAATCAGAATTAGGTGAATAGTCAAATATGACCAGGCAGAATTGGATTGCCATATTATTAGGACAGTCATAGAATTATAAAAATGGTTTCCTTTAAGATCTTTTTCAAATAAAGAATTCATCTGTTAAAGGAAATTTGCAATGTGCCAGATCTGTGCTCATTTCATTATCATAGAATGTCATATTCATTTTCATGCATGATTCTGCATTTCATTTGGGCATTCTCAACTTTTCTCCCAAGTTATTTGCTCTAATTTTTCTAATCTTCTTCAGTTATCACGATTTGAATTTCAATCGATATCAAGAAATAGTGTGATAGCTGAGTGGCTAGAGTAGCAGACTGGTAATTTTATGGTCCCGGGTTCAATCCCGCTGAAGCCCATTTTTTTCGATTTTTTTTTCTTCCAAAATTTCGATTTTCATTCATTTGTATAGTAAAGAATTCAGATTTTTATTTATTTTAAATTTCTCTAAAAATTTGAAATTTTTCATTCCGGATTTTGTGCGGATCCAATTGGATCTGATCAGATCTGAACATTTTTTCCTGGGAAGGTATGATTAATAACGATAAGAGAGCTTATCTCTGATATGCATGTTTGTGTTATAAGGGATTTGTCTCTCTGAGTTCACACATTGCTGATGATGCATTTGCGTTACTTCATTTTTTTAAAGCTATTTTTGTTCCATATATTATGAGAAAGGTATACACGATCCACTTCCAATATAATTTTCTGATCAGCAAAAAGTGGGTTCTCGGCATTGGCGCTATCGTGAAACTTGAGTGATGATGTACTTCCAATGCAATGCGAATTGATTGATCCTGAATTTTTCCTCGCCTTTTAGGTCGTTCCGCTTTACAGAAAAATGATAATGGAACTCTATCAATCGTGTTTTCGATAGAGGCGGTAGTAGTAATCAAGATGGAAAAAATGAGAAAGTAATAAATATATGCTGCTCAGCTAAGAAATAATTTCCACGGGTATTGTTGGATTCTACACTTGAAAAACCTCATTATTAGAAAATCCCATCTCATCATATACATATTACTGAATCTAGTCTTCTACTAAAACAATTCTCATTCTTGATCAAATAGTTTTCTTTCAACTTCAATTTATACTGAGTTATATTGTCAAAATTGAAACTCTGAATAATAAAAGATGACATAAAAATTACATTGTCGTTGATGATACAGAAATATAATGAGAAATTCGCTTCCACATGAGCTTGAAAAACTTTATTATGAACACTAGAAGACTGGAAAACTTTAGTAATAAAGAAAGACTGGAAAAATATAAGCGCGTCATCTTGATCCGCTTTTTGTAGATACGGACGTTAAAAATGGTTTTTACGAGGATCAGAAAGAAAATGAAGGCCTCACAATGAGTCAACTTTATATTTTATGATACTTAATTTATGCCGGCAATGAGAAGCATCCATTCTTTGTGCAACGCCTTTCGACGGGAACGATATAGTTTATTATTCGTCAGATGCAGCTTCAGATTTGAAAGGAAATTATTCAGGATGAAATTCTCCTTTCGACATACCCTAATATATTCTAGACCTAACACATCCAGTCTTCCTCTGAGGCAAAATACATTCACACGAAAATCGTCGTCTGATGATTCCGCTTGTGTAGCATTTTCGTAATTTTCCGGTTCATTTCAAAACGTACTATATCGTTCCAATTGTACCGAAAGCGCGTATTTGGTATTTCACAACCACTATTGGTTTCAGCAGCAAATCCAATTAAGTGTAAATCTAAACTATGTATTCTCACCTATCCTTCTCAGTTTCCTGTGGTCTTACACTCTTCAATTCTCCATTTGATCTAAAATTCACTCCGTAAATTCCAAAACGATTTTTATGTGCGCCAGTGTCAACCAAAAGTAGCTCATGAGCTACGTCTTGATAAATACATGAGGTTACAGTTCCTATCATTGATACTTTTAGAAATGTTGTTAACAATTTGATATGTCTACTATATTCAATTTTGATATAATTTCACTCATCTGGTAACTTTTTCAATTCTATTTGGCTGCTAAATTCTTACTCGTAACCTGTATTTTTTGTCAATTAATCATGAATTGTGGTGGAACAGTTGGAATGGATAGTTGAACTGAGAACTCAAACAATAACTGAAGATTATTTTCAAAGAAACCATGAAATTGTAGGATGTGCAGATTTCTTCATGAGCGTACTCTCAGCCTCGCCTTGTTTCACGATTTTCCTAGAACTAATTTCTATTGATTATTTTGCATTTTCTCGTGATTTTCTTATTTTGATATTCTTAATTTTTTTCCCATTTCAATTCTTTTGTAGTGAGTTTTTCAATTCTTGGGATTTTTAGTAGAGTGGAACTCTGACGACACGTGACAAACCTCTGATGTTTTTGCGAATTTTACTTCATTTTGATCATAATTCGTGTATCCTATCGTCCGAATTCGCCACTTAGCATTGAAAATATACAATGCGTTTGATTAAAATCAACAGGCTGAGTCAAAATAAGCACAACCTGATACAATACTTGAAAAACAAGAATATCCCCAGATCACACAATTTTTGTCGGAATTCTGGTTAGATGATGAGATTCAATAACAATGAGCAAATGTTTAGATGCTCTGATACCACTGAGATTGTAGATTCACATACAGAACATCACAAAAACAAAATGTAGCACAAAAACCAGTGTTTACACGGGATCTGGACATCAAAGCGTTAAATTAGACATCAGAGCCTTATTTCAATTGATTCCATTATAGTTAGTTCATGGTAAAAGTATTAATCTCACATATACTTCCTTCTTCCTTCCTTGAAGAAAGAATGATTCAGTTTTAAAGTGTTACTTTATCCATTTTTTGCTATAGACATATGATGAGTAAACGAATTGTACACCTTTCCACATATTTTGCGATGCATAATATCTATAAAAAGGAAAATGGTTCATTTATCAATAAATTGATCTGAAAAATATTCATTCGTATATAGCAAAATATAGATTGCTTATGGAGACAATTAATCATTAGTCAAAGGTGACGAATGGAGAATTCTTGATAAAATTTCAGTAGTCATCTGTCTTAATTTCCCATAATTGAAATGCTATCCACCGAAAATTCATATCAGCTCACACTAAGTAACATGTTTGATTGAACTAATAGGTTGTCAAGTGATTGGTTCATCATCCATTGATCAGCCGATTTACTACATATTGAAATATGTCCGACTACAGCAGCTCATTCTCACCTTGATAACAGTTGCTAGCGGAGGGTCTGACCAATCGTCTTCCTATACTACTTAAAGAATATTTGCTATACACTAGTGCCTCTCTATATCACGATCGATCTAGAATGAGAATCCGAGAATTGATGTATGGAGGCAGCCTCCTCTCGTAAGGATTTGTCCACAGATGGTTTTAGGCATATATTAATCAAGATTGCGACTCGAATTTTTCTGGAAATTGCGAAAAAAGAAATGATTTTTCAGAAAATAGTAACCTAGATTAAAATTTCCCACGCAAATGAAAAAATAATGAGTTGGTACTCTTGTGGTTTCGTGCTGACATTGGGGATACGTCTTTTAAACGGGAAAATTTTTTGTGTACAAGTGATCAAGAAGGAGGAAAAGCATTATTAAAAAATCTTAAAATAGAGAAGAAATGAAAAATAAAAATTGACATTTAATAACGCCCGACAAAAAGATTAAAATAAAAAATTTTAATAAAAATCTGAAATAATCATTAAAAGTGATATTTGCGGAGAAAGGAAAGTCGGAGGACGTCCAGATTTCACCATAAAATATGCTCTGGATGTCTCCCGGCTTCGCTATCTTCCCAAATATCACTTTTATTAATTATTTCAGATTTTTATTAAAATTTTTTATTTTAATCTTTTTGTCGCGGGTTGTTAAATGTCAATTTTTTTTTTATAAACAATAAACTATTTTCTTTCCTTTGCAAATTCGGAAATAAATTATTAAAGGCTGCCATTCTGTTCATTTCCAAAAAAAAAGATTCGATTCAGCCCTAGATTAACTATTGAACTAATAATTCCTTGGTTGGACAAGGCTTGGACAAGGTCCAACAAATGTGGCGACAACTTGGTGTACAATGGATATTTTTTTCGTCAAATTTTCATGAAATGATCTTGAAACATGATCTAATAGCTCGGTATAATTTTTTGCATAGAATAAAATGAACTACTGACTAAAAAAATTATTTGAACTACTCATTTTTTTATGCCACTGAATATGCGACTGAGTATCCCACTCCTACTCTCTACCTCATAATACAGAATGAAATGAATGGGGCAGGTGAGGATAAAGCGATTGAGAGGTACGTTGATATCGGGAGGTAACGATATAACGAGATACGACTGCTATCTACCATTTCATATCATCTGAAATTTTACCGTCATAACATTGACTGCGGATATTCATCCGGTAACAACTTTGTGAAACAGAATTTACACTTGGTCTCTTCTTTTCATCCTATGAATGGTGTTACTCGTCGCACCATTTCCGGCAGTCTCACTCATCTATATGTTAGTTTTTTTCTTCCTATGATCAGTGTATTAAGATAGTTCCGCTCATCAAATATTAAAACCCATCAGCTATCAGTAGGGCCAGAGACTTTATTTAAATTTGAGTCTCACTAAGTTGCTAAGCAACTAGGATACTCGAATCAATAAATAAGTTTGATGATTGAATAAAGTTCGGAATGTCAAAGTGACATTTGTGAGTTTTCAGGCGTTTGTAATTTCGCCGCGAGTTTCGCTCAAAGTTCCCCTCAGAGTTCCGCTCAGAGTTCCTTTTAGAGTTCCCCTCAGAGGTCTGCTCAGAGTTCCCCTCAGAGGTCTGCTCAGTGTTCCCCTCAGAGGTCTGCTCAGAGTTCCCCTCAGAGGTCTGCTCAGAGGTCCCCTCAGAGTTCCGTTGAGAGGTCGCCTCAAAACTCAAACGTGCGAAAACTCTCACAAATGTCACTTTAATCTTTCATATATCATTCAATCATCAAATTTATTTATTGATTCGAGTATCTTAGTTGCTTAGCAACTTAGTGAGACTCAAATTTAAATAAAGTCTCCGGCCCTAGCTATCAGTTATTCAGTGAAATTCTCTTTCTCTTATCATTCTCCAATAATGAGTGCATGTTGCAAGAGAATTGATGTGTATTTCACGAACAATTACGACTTCAGAAAACACTTAAGCTCTCCGCTGCTACTCTAAGTACACAATACTGAAGAAATGGAAAAGTACTTGTATCAATGCTTTTCCACTCTCAATTCAAGAGAATGAACCATGAGTCATAACTAGAGCCAGAGATTTTATCCGCTATTTTGGTCAATATAGTTGGTAGCCATTCGATTTTTTCAATGCTCTTTCAGCATGTTAGTAATTGAAATTGATAACTGGTGATTGTGGATCGCAGAAATATCGAAGTGAGTGACTTTAATTATTAGTTAAACATATCGTTACCTTAGAATGAAAATGGCGTGAGGACTATGCTCATACATAGCACTTTGTCGCTTCGCTTCTGAGGAAATAATATATTTTGACGGAAATGAAAAACATAGATTCATTTTTGCTCATTCCTAAAACTTTCTAAAATACTCCAGGAATATCTTTGAGATAGTGTTACGTGTTTGTTTTCTCATACAGTCCCCGAGTCGCTCTTCCTACCACTTACATGACGTCACCAGGGTACCTAATTAGATAATCGATGATCACTCCACGGCCTGCTCCATGGAGGAGAGCTCACGGGTGGATCCACTTCTACCGATACACACTTCTATACGTTTATCGGTTTTTTTTGTGATATTAGGAGATAACTCTTCATAATAATAACAATTAACAATATTGTCTGAGAGCGATAGTATAATGTTAAAAAACAATAAAGCGTTACGAGAGTTAACTGAGTCCGTGCCTGAATTTTTTATTATTCGTGACGTGCTCTATCCGGAGTCAATCTGCGGTCTCTCCAGTGGACACCTGAAAAGCGGACACCAGTAAATGCCTAGTTTCACTCTGCCAAATATAACCAAATTTTTCAATTATTTTACCAATTTTTGCTTCCGAATGGAACCTTTGTTTTCGCAATTTTTTCGAAATGTCAATTTTCATTGGAAACGACTCAAAATGATGCAAAACGTCGAGAAATCATAATGAGAAAAAAAGTAGACATGTATGTATGTGTGTCGGTATGTACGACTTTACGACTCTATTACTCGAGAACGGTGAGAGATAAAAATCTGAAATTTCGGCAAAATATCAGTTTTGATGAAGTGTATGTCCCATAAAAACTTCAGCAAGATCGGTTCAATGATTTTTGAGATACAGCAATTTTAAAAAAATCGTATGTTTAAAAATTTCTCAGCTTGCGTGAGACGAATACCGTTCAAAATTTTACTCAAGATTCGCAATCATGATATCTAACTTTCAGCGAATCTTCATGAATTTAATCCCATTATTCTATTAGTTATTAATTTTCTTGTGCTTCTTTCCAAGAACTCGGTTTTACGACGACAGCTCAATGAATAATTGGCTTAAGGACTTCAAATTTTTTCTGTATATGTAGTTTCTAATGAAGATGGTTGGGATTGAATCTGAGGCATATCGCGAGGGGCTATTCACTTGGAATTTTCGTGACACAGCGATTACTGATTACACTTGTTTTTATAGCGATTACACCGATTGCATGTAATCGATTACATGCAAAAATGTAATCGATTGTAATCATTGAAATTTTGGATGATTACACGATTACGAATGATTACAATCGATTACAAGCTGATTACACGTTTATCATATATTCTATATATAGTCCATTAATTCATTGACTTTTACTTTAATTTTAAAAAATCCATGATAATTCTTCCATATACCGACTTTATTTATTCTATCAGAACAGATACAGTGTTGAAGGAAACATATTATTAAAAAAAATTTCCTATAAATTGTCTCATCAGCTTTCATGTCTTTTCCATCGACTATCGGCGGAGACACAGTTCTACAGTATTGCTCGATATTGACATAACCGTGGGTGTTCATCATTTGTGGCTGAACTGTCTTGTTTTTTTCATTTAATATGCACCAATTGCACATAACACCGATACCCTTACTATTATGCTCAACATAAGCATATGATCCTGAAAACTCTTGGGTTTTCAGAGTTTTTTCATTTGAGTAGACAAAGTGGAAAAATAGACCTAACAAGCAACTTTCAGACCCAGGTGCATAGAGCTCGATTAGCGCTAATCGTCGATTAGTTGACGGAGTCCGTAGCCATTTTAAGCTGTTTTCGACCGTTTTTAAGCAAGCCGACTTAAATTCTTCCTAATCATGCCAAGTTAACCAAATGGAATTAATCGCTTAAAATTAACTTCACATGTCGCTTAACTAAGACTGCATAGTTAAGTGACTACCGCTAATCGGCCATTAACTTATTTTTTAATCATAAATTATCCCTATTTTAAGTATATTTCATCCTATCTAATTTGACATATTCTGTGTATTTATGAGAACATAAATCAAGCGCTATATCAGCATGAATTATGGATGCAAAATGTAACATGATTGATGCACAATTAGTGCATATTCACGTTACTAATAGTGCATGTTTTATGCCCAAGACACTTATGCACGAATAGTGCATGTTTTTTGCGCAAGAAGCTCATGAATCATGGCTAGCTGTTCCTGTGTGTACATCGATTACACAAGATCTCAAGTGATTACGTCTGATTACACATGCAATCGGTGTAATCGCCGAATGCTCGCGATTACACCGATTGCATATGATTACACGAGATTCGTGTAATGATTACAAGCGCGAGTGACACCGCGATTACACGAGTGAATAGCCCCTCGGCATATCGGCTGAACGATTCTCGAGATATTTTGAATTGAAGTTTTTCCGAAAATCGGCTGTATCTTCCAAACTTCTTATCCGATTTCATCGGGACGAAGTTCAAAAGATTCGTGTTTATGAGCTGAACAAACCCTCAATTTTCCGACTTTTTGGATGAAGTTGTCCGTTTATTACATTGAAAAATATATTTTTTTCTCAATATTTCCAAAAAGAATCTAAAAAATGCAATTTTTCACGATTTTTTTGAATGGACACCCCTATTTTTTATTTTGTTTTCCGAAACACCACATTTTTCTCTTTCAAATGAGCCCCTACTCATCTTTGTAGGACAATCAGAAACTGTACCCAAAAGGGAACATTCAAAGTGAAAAAATGAACTGTTACGTAAAATTTTATATAATTTGAAAATAATTGAATTTAATAAATCCGAATCATTTTATCTCACAGGGGAGACCGGGGCGAAATTGGATAATTTAAAGCACGTATCCCCGGAACCCATTTTGTCCCGGTCTCCACTATTTTATTGCGTTATAACACGAAAGGAAAACTTTTGAGACAGCAACAATCGCGATGATTGAGAAAATTCAGGAAGAACCATTCGGAAGCATCCTGCTAATTCATTAGCCGAAATTGAAAGGAAGAAATAGCAATCTAAAGGATAACGTAGAAGAAATAGTAACTAACGCAGCGACCAACGCCTGCTTGTTTCAAATTAACTTGTTTTGTTCTGATGTAGTAGCGATCGGTAGCAAGATTTCAGCCAAGTAGACAAAATTCTAATTAAATTTTAACCAAAGACAACGAACTAGTGTTGGAAATCACTAACTCATTAAACCAGACAAAGAAACTGATAATTGTAATTCAGATTATCGCCCGGTTTTGCGTAACCCGAGGCCACGACGGGGACATAGTGGTGTATAGGCCTCATAAGGAACCTATCACGACACATCCTATAGACGCCACTGGGGATTTTAGAATTAATTTTGAATAAATACGAAAACAAGTACTATGTGTAGATTGTAATTTTTAAATGTACCTTTTTTTCCTTTGTCAAAAACTTGTACACATCGCGTGGAATAATATCAAACAAAAATGCCTCATATAATTTGAAATGGAAAAAGCGAAAAAAGCAAAAAAAAAACCTGAATAAATTTCATACGGATTAAATGAAAACTTCGAATTACTCATCTGAAATCTGGATTTTCCAAGGAAATTCACCAGCAGTGGTGGCAACTAACTCTTAATACAAAACACACAGTTTTGATGTTTCACTGCAGACAACCGAAATCAAACTGGCCCAGAAAAGGCTCATGTGGTTGAATTACCAAATTAGCAGTTCCCTTAAGACCATTGGTCTCTGTTTATCATTGTTTTTTCACACCAACTGTCTTCGTCAGGAAAGAATCGATTATGTCGTGACTGCCTCACCTCTCACCATGCCCCCATCTTTCTCCATTCAATCAGAACATTGAACTCTACTCTATTTTAAATTCATTATCCGTTTGTATTACTGTGAAATAAAATTCAATGAAATTTGAACGTTATATTCATTAAGTTGTTGAGCACCATGAATTACTTCAAATTTTTGACTCGAAGTGAAAACTCCACATATTTTACAAAAAAATTTAAAAATCAAAATGTTCAACATCCGAACTCAATGCGAACCTAGAATAGGTGCATTGAGTTCGGCGGACGAAAAAAATTTCAAAGAACACGCTAAAAACACTAATTTTCAGTTGGCAGAGCTATACTATCCATTTACTAAAATTTCTATGAATGGAGTTTGTTTCCACCTCACAAATGGAGACGGTGTTGAAGTTTTGAAGAACCTGTGATTCTAACCTTCTGCTGCGAGCATAACCTCATAATCGAAACAGAATGAGAGAATAAAAGAATTTTTCATCCTTACCTATCACAGATATGGAAGACTAACAGTCGCATACTGAGTTTAGGCATTGCACCTTTCCTCTCAGTAAAAGCTAGACGTTCTCATCCCTTGAAACCCCGAGTAGCTGCTACAAGAGTCTGTTTCCCTCATGATATTCAATAATATTGGGTGAAACAAGAATCCATTCTATTTCACTAATTGAAATTTTTCTGAATTTCTGAAAGTATTTTGAAAATTATTTTCAACCTTTTTTCGAGATTTTTTAGAGATCTTCATGAAAAAAAAAACGAAAAATTTCTCTAACCATGGAAAAATGCTGAGGCATCTTCGCAATTTTTTTCAGATTTTTTCGTAGAGGTTTCTACCCCTAAAAAAATTCAGTTCATAATACCCTATACTACAGGTCCATCTCCTCCCAGTTCTCCCTATATAAATAAATTCTCCAAACAGATTCTCAGCTCATTGAAATGGGTATCCCTCAGGTTGTTTCAATTCGTGTTATATCATATAGAACCAAATTACATCTAACTAATAGATTCTGTCCTTTCAATAACTTTCGAGTAGGTGAAGTGAATCCTGTTGAGGCTGAAGAAGATGAGGAGTAAGGGAAGCGAAAACATTGAATAATGGAAGTAGAGTTTTCTCTAGCTTGGTTTCAATTTCAGGCACCTGAAACTAGGGAAAAACTTCGGACCAGAAGGAAAAAAAAGAGTTGACTTATGGGAAGTTCTACTATAATCACTGGAGTAGAAACACCCCGTATTTACTCCACTGGTAGCCACTGGCATTCTGTGCGGAGTGGGTCAGTCGATATCATTCCTCTCTTCTCCTGTTCACTAATGCACTGTATATCGTGTAGCAGTTGTTTAGGTTTCATTATGTTCGTACTGTTCAGAAAAAGATTCATTACATCATGACCTCAGAAACAAAGGCGCGTAAGTGTTATGCTCGTACACTACACTTACGCCACTTTTTTTTAGATGACGATATCATAACTCTTATTATTGACAAAATCATAATAATACATCAATAATTATCGAGAAATGAACGAAAAAAAATTGGGGGAATCATTCAGTAAGGTCGACATCAAATATTCCAATGAAGAAGTTGAAACAAATCACATCAAAATTTGATCAAAATAACGCCGAAAATACTCCACAGAATTTTTTTGAATAAATTATATGAAACACTTTGAAACTACATTTTGCTGTGCACGTTCAATTGCAGGAATTGGCCCACTCGTATCTTTTCCATCGGAAAGAAACTCCTTCGAAGGGTTGAGAAGGAAGGAAAACGGAAATTTACATAGTTTATCAACTCCAACTCTCTGAACAAACTTTACAGACATCTTCTCTGACTTTTGGAATACCTCGGAAGTTAGATGATTCATTAGATAAACCTTGACAATTGGAATTCTTGAAGTTTCAGAATGGAGAGAGTACTAAATCAATCGCTAATTTCACAAACTCATACAGATCATTTGCATTATTACGATTAATGCGCAATGTTCTTCCAACATCTTACATAATTGCATGAGAATGGGAACGATTTTCACCAGACAAATATTTGCAAACAGCTCGTAAGTTTGAATTTCCTTAACGATTGTAGTAGGAGTGCACGTATGAAAAAAGTGTATAGGAAGTTCCTTAAGAATTTGGATATTTCCTATACAAATGGAATTTGTTGTGTTTCTATACGCAAATTAGATTTCATTCGTATAGAAATAAATCGCATGAACTCTAATTTGCATATAGAAACACAACGAATTTTAATCGTATAAGAAATATCCGAATTCCATATACGCAGATGTACCCGAGTGGAAATTCTGGTAAGCTTATGATCAGTTACTGATCCGGCAAAACTGATTTGAAATCAGTTACTGATCAGGCTATCAGATCAGTTACTGATCAGGGCTGTAACGCTGTTTTGGATACTTTCAGGATCAGGCATCCTCATCCTAATAGTGTCAGGCATCCGCATGCTCATAGTATTAGGTGTGCGGATACTACCAATGTCCAGTATCCGGATAAGTTACTGATCACAGATGTAACGCTGTTTTGGATACTAATAGTACCAGGCTGCCTGATGCTAATAGTATCAGGTATCCTGGTGCTAATAGCATCAGATATACAGATGCGACTAACATCCGGTATCCCGATCAGTTACTGATCACAGATGTAACGCTGTTTTGGATACTAATAGTACCAGGCTGCCTGATGCTAATAGTATCAGGTATCCTGGTGCTAATAGCATCAGGTATACAGATGCGACTAACATCCGGTACCCCGATCAGTTACTGATCACAGATGTAACGCTGTTTTGGATACTAATAGTACCAGGCTGCCTGATGCTAATAGTATCAGGTATCCTGGTGCTAATAGCATCAGGTATACAGATGCGACTAGCATCCGGTACCCCAATCAGTTACTGACCACAGATGTAACGCTGTTTTGGATACTAATAATATCAGACTCCCTGATGCTAATGGCATCAGGCACCCTAATGCTAATGGCATCAGGCACCCTGATGCTAATGGCATCAGGCACCCTGATGATAAGAACATCAGGCACCTTGAAACTAAGAGCATCAGGCACCCTGATGCTAAGAGCATCAGGCACCTTGAAACTAAGAGCATCAGGCACCCTGATGCTAATAGTGTCCAGTTACTTAATGCTAAGAGCATCAAGTATCCGGATGCTATTAATAGCCGGAACTCTGGATCAGTTATTGATCGCAGATGTAACGCTGTTTCAGATACTTTTAGTATCAGGCATTCTAATGCCAATAGTATCAGGTATCTAGATGCTAATTGAGTTAGACATCCAGATGCTAATGGCATCAGTCATCCGAATGCTAAGAGCATCAGCTATCCGTATACTCATAGCATAAGATAACCAGATGCTCATAGCATTGATGCCAATCAGATCAGATACTTCATGTATACTTGATCCAAATAAGGTGCTATTCGAGTTTAGGATACAAATCAGGGGGCCATTAGGTATGATTGATTCCATTTTTATTCAATCTTCATCAACTGTAATATTTTTCATGTAATTTCACTGTAATAGTTTCAATTTTCCTCCACCGATTTCTCTAAACCATCTCCTCCATGTCCCTCTGAGGCCTGATCTCCAGATTCCTCCATGTCTTCCCCATCTCCATTTTTGAGAGGATTTTCACCAATTTGCTCGTCGTCGCCCCATGACCTACAGTTGTTGATACATTTACCGAGGGCCTTAACGAAATCGGCTCCTTTGAATGGTGGTAGATTACGTCTTTGGGCTTCAGCTCGCACTTGCTCTGAAATCACAACGTTAGATCATGAGTTGCGCATGAATTTTAAAGAGTGAAAAGTTATAACAAAGAAGTTGAAAAATACTCATAATACATGTCCAGATCTCCAGCTCAATGAATTGACTTTTGCCTTTAGTTACTTTTTGTGCTGTGAATTTCATCAAAACCTCTTTAGTGATGAGTGGCTTCAAAATTGTACTGAGCGTCCTCGAAAGTGATTCTTTTATATTCATTTTATCGGCAATACTTTGAGACTGAAAAAATGGGAATAATCAGAATATTGAGAGATTATAGAAGTTATAATAAGAAAATAAAAATAAATCTTACAAGATTTTCACGGAATCCTCTGTCACTTTTCATTTTGGTGTTCAAATCCTTGAATTTTTGCAGACTTGTACAGCGATAATGTCCCAAATTTTTTGGAACCACGATAGGTCTTCGGCTGCCTCATTTCCAGCCATTAGCCTAGTGGTTAATTGGAGTAATGAACCTTTGATTTCCTCTTGTGTTTCCATCAGTTGGACTATCTGCGCTCTCAATTGGGCCACAGCCGATGGCAAAATTTCGGTCTTATCCATTATTAAAACTATTTTTTGTTATTGTTTACTCTTTTTTGAGTATTTTTGAATTAATTCCTATCATCAATCGGAGTTTAAAAAAATTAACAGTTTTAGTTCGAAAAAATCGCAAAGAATGTTATTTATATTGAATAATCTTTTCCTCAATTCTCATATTGCATTTCAAGAGCGAAGAGGTAAGACAGGAAAATCCTAATGTTTTTTCATTCGTTTCTTGAAAATATCTTAGAAATGAATTGAGATACGCCATTCTTGCTTTGATACACTTTTGTAGCTCTTAAAATTCCCTATAGGAAAGGATGGGAACAGAATTGCGCTATCTCAATCAGTTTCCAAGATATTCAGCAAAAAAAGTAATAGAAAAATAGCATTATCTTCGCAATCGAGCAAAACACAAAAACGTTATTCATTTATTTTATTTCATTATAGGGGAGGGTGGGGCAAGATGGAACGGCGGGGCAATGTGGAACGCTATTATAATATCAAAGGTTACACATAAAAAATATATCGAGGGTCGAAAAGCAGAAAATCGTGTGTGCCAAAATGAGCATTGCTATGGTAAAAAATCGTCTGTATAAGACGTACGACCTTCTGCTTTCAATGCAAAATTGAATAATCTTTTCTATATTCGTTTTTGAGAATATTTTAAAAATTAATGGAGATACGCCACTCTTGCTCTCCTACTTTTTTGTAGTTCTCGAAATTTTCTACAGGGAAGGATAGGGATGAAATTGTGCTATCTTAATCGGTTCCCAAAATATTCAGCAACACAAGGGATAAAAAAGTAGCATTAATGATGAAGAATGAACCTTTTCTATTTTACCTTGTAGTTAAGCTGATTCGTTGAAATGATTTTTTCCTGGATCCCAAATGAATCCTCTTAATAACTCAGTGAAGGTTCAAAGTAAATAGAGAGGGTTCTTTTTTTTGTCATTACTATTCGGGAATATCTCAAAAATTAAGTGAGATGGTGCAATGTCACTCTTATATTCTCTTGTAATTCTTGAAATTTTTTACCCTTCTTTACAAAGAAGAGTTCCAATAGAATCGTCGGAAGTTGCTCGATTGCGAAGATAATGCTATTTTTCTATTACTTTTTTTGCTGAATATCTTGGAAACTGATTGAGATAGCGCAATTCTGTTTCCATCCTTTCCTATAGGGAATTTTAAGAGCTACAAAAGAGTATCAAAGCAAGAATGGGGTATCCCAATTCATTTCCAAGATATTTTCAGGAAACGGATGAAAAAAAATTAGGATTCTCCTGTTTTACCTCTTCGCTCTTGAAATGCAATATGAGAATTGAGGAACAGATTATTCAATTTCGCACTTGAAGCAGAAGATCGTATCTCCTATACATACGACCTTTTGCTATAGAAATGGCCATTTTGGTGCATATGACTTTCTGCTTCTCGACCCTCAATATATTTTTTATATGTAGCCCTTGATATCATAATATCGTCCCACTTCGCCCCCACTTTCGACATTGCACCACCGTTCCACTTTGCCCCAGCGTTCCATTTTACCCCATCCTCTCCTATAATAAAATAAAATGAATAAATAACATTCGTTGCGATTTTTTCAAACTAAAACTGTTAATTTTTTTAAGCTCCGATTAATGATAGGAATTAATTCAAAATTACTCAAAAAAGAGTAAACAATAACAAAAAATTGTTTTAATAATGGATAAGACCGAAAAATTTTCTTCAAAATTTTCAAAAATCGAAAAAAAATAGTAATTTCCCGAAGCCCACGATCAACCGAGGCTCAAAATTTCGAGAATTGATAGAAGTTTAACATAAAAAAATTTCAAAAAAATTAAAGGGTACAAACAGTCTTAAAATCGCAATTCAAATATTTAATTCCAGAAATCATAGAGAAAAATACTTGGGATAATTTTTTTGTATTTTTTTTTCAAAAAGTACATGAAAAAACGAGAATTTTCAAAAAAAAAAAAAACGCTGAATTTGGACCATTTTTATGGAAGTTATGAGCAAAAAACCGTAAAAACAGCAGTTTTTTCAAAATTCGATATCTTTTGAACCGATGATCAGAAAAATCTCAAATTTGGCCGAAAAGTGTTTTTCGATAGATACAAGAAAATGTCAGAAAATAGAGGAAATCAAAAATGCAAAGTTGGAAAACTGTCCGATTTGGCGTGGAATGCCCCATATGCATCATTCACTTCATGCAGTCGATCATCTTGATTTTTCTTGAATTTTGCTATGTGCTCATGAAACATGATTTTTTCTTGAAAAGTTGTAACGTGCAATCTTGTCCCGTTTCTCAATAATGCACGTTGAGCCCCCAAAATTGCATGGAAAAGTCCTTCAAAAAAACGAGTTGGCGCCAGTCGTTTTTTTGGAAAAACGACAAATCTTCTCACACCTTTATTAGCACCGGCAGACTCTTGGAGAGCGGGGAGGAGAGACGATACCTCCAGTACGAGCGGTCCAAGGCACCAATCAATGATTAACACACTGATTCATTCTTAATAGGACACTTTGATTATTCGATAAAATGATGGGACTGAAAGACAATCCGCTCTCCGCTTCGAATCTGCTTTCCACACTTGATTTTCACAATTTCCAGAACAAATTCTCTCAACAATTTCTCTCGTCAAAAAAATCCCTCACACACGCGTAACCATCCGCACTAGAAAGTCCCGGCGGGAAGACCCCCTTTTTTCGATCGAACGGGTCACGTGACCTAGACACATCACTACTTTCGACGAGACCTCAACGTTGCAAGGTAACAGAAGATACTATATTTATCAAATTGTTGATTAATTGTTTGACAATGAAGATTGATTTTAAAAAAATTGCGGGTACCGACTTAGATCGCCAACTCAGGACAGGATGAGGCATTCCAGATGAATGCCATATGAGAAATGTCATTCATTTCAAGTAACTGATTGTTGTATTTGCACGTAAAATGACATTTTTTCATTGAAATTAAAGATTTTAAATAGAAAATCAACTTGCTAAGCTGACCCAGTAACCACTTGACTACAGTTTAGTTATAGCATCAATCGATCTCATCGTTTACATAAACTTCTTTCATAGGGATATTGATAATTTTCAAAATTATATATAAATCTGTGAGGAACTCAGAATGATTCATGAGTCATTCATCATAAAGTTAATGAAGATCAATAAATTTTGGGGAAACTTGATATGATCCTGATCATTCGCGGATAAGGATAAATCAATCGGACTCAGAGTTTTTCACTATTCCCGATCAGGTTCCCCGGGTCCGGAAGATGTCAAGGCCGGACCAGGCGAGTCCTCTTGGAGTTAGCGTTCTCCCTAAAATTCTCAGATCAAGCTATCCTGATATGATACTGATCGTTGCGATTTTTGATTGGGCCTACCCATACTATAACGGATCTGGATTTGACCCGGCCTATCTTTCTTATGCCCCATCATGATAGCCATATTCACTCCGGATCAGGATGTGATTAGACACGCACGGGTTATACCGGATCAAGATAGCCATGCTCATCCCGGATCCAGACTTGATCGGGTGCGACCACGGTGTGCCTGATCAAGATAACCGTATTCACTCTGGATCCGTACCAAGTGTGACAGCAGGCATGCCCGATAAAATTTCTAGTCGGGAGATCAGTGTGGAAGCGGAATTTTCCTATTTATTCGTTGAAAATCTCTCGTCGCTGATGAGCTTTAGAAAAATTTGACAAGAAGATCCTTCTGTAATACTTGAAGTTATCTACAGAAAAGCTTTCCTGAAAGATTCTTCCGAATCTATCCATTTCTAGGGGAACGTCAGTCGTTCGCGGGGCATATTTCTTTTTCTCCCTATATATATAGTACGACTCCTTGATGCTTGATTTACAAAATCATATTTTTCCTAAATTTTTTAAACAACTTCATGTTTATCAATAATTATATTTCATATTTATCTTTTTCAAAAGGTTCAATGAGAGTATCAAAAAATTTTCAAACATTTTTAATGGCAAAAATGGAAATAAAATGTCAAAACATGAAAAACATGGCGCCGCACTCATTACACTAGTGCTGAAGGGTTGAAACAGTTCAATTATAGGTTAATGGAATTCATGATCCATTGATCGAATGAAGTGATTCAGAAAACCTCAGCAAAATTAGTAGTGAAATCGT
Source organism: Aleiodes alternator (assembly GCA_963921955.1). Classification (NCBI taxonomy): domain Eukaryota; kingdom Metazoa; phylum Arthropoda; class Insecta; order Hymenoptera; family Braconidae; genus Aleiodes; species Aleiodes alternator. The sequence goes on from OY998106.1 coordinate 5,921,401, forward strand.
AGTTGAGGTGGTGAGCTGACACTAGGTGATAGGAAATGGAGAAGAGGGCGAAAGGTCAAGGGCAGCAAAATGTGTATTCAGTCGTTCTGAGCGAGATACTGGCCGATTAGTCATCATTTCACAGCTCGATTGGTTAAGCGAGGCGCTCATGTCTCTCACTGAAAATTAGTTCGAGCATGATTTCCCAGGAATTCAATGAATAATGGTTTGAAGAAAGTGTGGTTCCCTGAATTTCAACTCTAACGACAAGAAACAGTGGATAATGTTGCATGAAATTCAAAAGAAAAAGCTCATCCTTCTCATGATATTCGGTTGATATATCTACTGTTTGGAGTAATCATCCTACCCGGGCATCATGGAGGAGATAGCCAGTTTCACGTTTTTTGTAGAAATCGCTATACTGCTCTCCTTTTCGATCGTAAAAAAAGGTCCAGCATGGATTTGAAAGTAAGGAGATTTGAATATCAGATGTTATTCAGGAAAAGTAGAACTCTAAATATGAAATGTTATTATTATCATTTCAATCATTTTCATTGATTGGAAAAAACAGTCTCATTCCATTCTGATAATCCAATGAAATTGAGAATTTATTGATTGATAATAGATAGGAAATTCGAAGTATTCGTTATTTTTGTTCTCCAGTCACATGCATGTTCCTTTATCACCAGCTTCGTGCAAAAAATGACCTTCTATATGCAGCCATCTTGACCACCCATGTTCTTCCCAGAACCTGAAGACATCTAACATAACTTAAATAAGAAAGCGGTACTTTTTAGACTCAAGGACAGGCGGAGTGAAACACTAATTGAAGTCTATGTAACAAAATATTGGGGGATATGATAACATGAGTGATAATATTAAGTGAAATCGGTAAAATTTGGAACAAATTAGGAATGAGGAAATTCGAGGAGATTAGAAATTAGTAATTAAAAGAATCGCTAAGAACGATAATCTAATAATAAGAAGTTAGTTCAAAAATTTAAATTCGAATTAAAATCATAATTTACATGAAGAGACATCTAGTGAAAGTAAGACATAATGAAAGCTTCAGAATATGGCACATACTCCAAATAGGCAAGGTAAATAGATGGTACATCTAGTAACCTTGTCAATAGGGAGTCTAGCCAAAAAGGAAAAAAAATCATAAGAAAGTGCTGAAAATTTCCCATAAGAAAAGCCTTTTTCATCTCACACTTCTCAATGAGTCATTCATAAACTGAGTGTCCCTAATATTCATTCCATGTTCTTTTTTAAAAATTATTACAGTCACGCAGCACAATGTTTACTCCATCGCTCTCAACACTAGTCCCACATATATTCTCCCATGAAAGCACTTCCCTGCACTATTATCCACTGTAGTATAATCTATTTGTTTGACTGCACATATTTTTGTGCAGTACGATAGTTGATGCTATACCATTATGGCGTCAGTCACGATTCTTATTGCACAGTTCCAACTTTTCATATGTGTGCCACAAGTGTTTTCACCTTCTAGGATAAGCCGGTAATGTCCATCTTCCGAATGTGTACACTCTCCTATTAGATTCATCTTCCGTGTTCTCATTCTGCTCACATGGTCTCAATCTTCCTGCAAACATTGCGCTATGAATCTTGAGAGGAAGTGGTATATGTTTTATTATAGTGTAACCGTACGGAGGAATATTAACTAATTATTTAATATTCGGCTCCGTGTCTAACTAGATCCTTTGAATTACTCTCAATTCAATTGATCCAGTCACCCTGGTTATTTTCAGGTCCGGTTGCCAGGTATTTTTCACAATAAACAAAAACATCAAAAAAATAAGAAACACAAAAAAGAACTTGATTTTATAATTGTCACACATTTATTTAATTCATACACAGAAAACCAAGATTTATTCCAAACGCTTATGATTAATCCCTTAACTATTCATACGATTTCTTTAAAAGTAAATTTTTAACTCTAAACACTTTTAAACTTATTTGCATTAAATTTACGCACTTAAAGGAATCTTTTTTACCGACTAAGTCCGTTACACTATTCACATTAAATTTACGCACTTAAAGAATCTATTTTACCGACTAAGTCCGTTACACTATTCGGAGAGAGTACCGTCGCGTTTGAGAGTTTGGTTTCAACTGACTCTTGCGTTCCGCGCGCTCCTTATATATCCCGCCGGGCTATGGTTTTTTTAAATAATTAATCTATTAATTTTTATTTATTATTAATATATGTGCAAAATCCCCTTTCTTTTGGGATTACTTTAATGTATCCCGGTAGTTGATAAATCCTTTTCCCGCTTACTTCCTAAAATTCTTAAGATATATCCTACTGAGCACAATTAACGTAATCCCCACTTTATTTGGATTACCTCAATATAACTTTTTCCCCGCTGACTACGTAATTAACTGAAAACGCGTAATTTCAGGCCTACATTTTTAAATCTTAGTTTAACGCAATCCCTAGACTATCCTGATTTCACTTATCTAGTCCTTTAGGTTTTTATTCTATTTAACTGATTAATTAAGTGAATTAATTAGTTCATTACGAATTCCCTATATAAAAAAAAAAAAAAACGCAACCTTTACTCGTTCAGAGGGCAGCACCTTGCTCATCGTCTGCCTCACTGAACGCACACCCATGGTTATGTCTCTAGCCCCTAGATGGCAGCACGAGTGACATAACCTGTCCACACCAGACTAGTCCCGTGCTGTCACAATAGATAAAACGTTTTTACCTGAAGTTAACCGAAGTATTTTAGTGCAATTATCAAACATGAGTCTCCATAGCACAATCGAGAAAATAAATTTATTATCATGGTTCGGAAAATAATTTTTCAAATTATAATTGCTCGAGGGGAAATTCTGAGAGCCTTCGACCGTTTAAACTCGAGTATTCAGCCTACAGCCAGTTCTCATCCAAAAATCGAAAATTTCTGTTCAATCCAGTTAGAAATCAGAACAAGGTTCACATGAATAATGAGAAAATACCCTATCCCAACCCCTCGTTAAATCCTTATTCTTAGACACATGCATTTCGTCTACGACCTCTAAAGTCTGCAATTTCCATTCTGACACGGACTTATTATCAGGCTTATGCGCTTATCGTCAGGCGCGATAAATTTCACCTCGGTAGATGAATGCAAAAGTGAAAAATGAAAAGAAGATAAGGTGGAGGCCAAATAAGGCCACGGGTGATGATAAACGGGGAGAAAGTGCAGAGCGTGGGAGACGATCGATGAACACAGAGTCAAGTTGTCTAATTAGTCTATTCGTGTTAATTTTCTCTGAGCCGTAGTTTATCTCACGATTACAAAAGTAATCATCGACTAATACTTTTCGAATCGATTCAAGGCATCACTCTCATGTTTTTTCATTCTTGGAATGAATAAATGAACAATAATGGAATCTAAACATCTCTTAAAATCTGTTGCGGTCACTCGGGGTCCAGTGGCCCCCAGGCAAACTCCGTGGCTATTGTATATTAATGTAACTTTCCAAAATCAAACTTATTCAGTCCTGTGGTGCTATTTGAACCTAATACAACAAGTTTTTACATTTCTCAAAGGTTTGCATGGTGTCAGACGATTGTGGTTGTCATGATCACTAGGAAAAATTGTCTACAAAAATATTCCTGCTTTTGTATTATAGTTGATAAAACATGATTTCAGTCATGAAAATACGGTTTTTTACACTATTTTACATGTTTAAACGTACCACTTTTATTCCACGAGATCAACCAAAATTCATAACTTTAAACTTCACAATAAATATATTATATAGTTTGTATATATAAATATAGTATATATACTTTCATCAAAGTTCGTGAGAGCTCTACACTGAGAAAACAAATAGGGGTGAAAACAATCAAATATTGTGGCAAATGGTCCTTAGCAAACATTTTTTTGAAATAATTCAAGAAATTGTTGAATTTACTGAATTTAGTTAATTCAAATAAATGAACTAGTTGAATTTATTGAATTTCGTTAATTCAAACAGATTAACTAGTTGAATTGACTAAATTCAGTAAATTCAATGACTGTTTTCAATTAATTCAAAAAAATATTTTTCAAGGACCAATGACATCAATATTTGATTGTTTTTACTATTATTTTTTTCTCAGTGTATTTTTTCTCTCAAACATATATCATTTCAAGAGTGAAATGGCTTGGAAGTTCTTGTAATATTGTAAAAATTATATGTGATACTTCAAAATCTTAATAAGAAATTGTATATTTCCTGAATAATCTTTGGATTATTCAGGAACCACGTGAAATTGAAGACTGGCCCAAGATTCGAGTCGTTGCGTCAAATAGAACACAAATAAGAACTGTTTTTGTTCTGCGCTGAGTCCACTGGGCTCCATGTGACCAGTATGTTATTATTAGGAGGTTTAACCACAACGGGTTAAAATTATTGTAGTTCGGAGGCACACTCGGTCAATAGTTCAACCATTCTTTCGGTTTAGGAAAGCTATTAATGCTTTCCTCCGTCATTGAACCATTAATGTCCACGTTGTTAGATTTGATGGAAGAACATGGAAATACAATTTCCAATCCCTCACGGATCTTTTTTTACCGTAAAATTCTGTAATTTTACGGTAACAATTCACGGTAAAAATACGGTATTTTACCGTACTTTGCGGTAAAATACGGTATTTTACCGTACTTAGCGGTAAAAAACGGTATTTTACCGTATTTAGCAGTAAAGTACCACCATAACATACGGTATTTTACCGTACTGAACGGTAAAATACGGTACTTTACGGTAATTTCAGGTGAGCCTAAAGTACCATTCTATTTTACAGTAATATACGGTGAAATACTCCGCAAAAATACCGTGAAATACGACTGGATACCGTATTTGCCCGCTGAGGAAAAACAGCCAAATAGGCATAATGAAAGGAAACAATCAAAACTTAATTTTTCTTCATATTCAAATTATTTTGTCTCTTCTTTTAAAAATAAAATAGATAAAATATAAAAAATAGAAACATTTTTTCTCTTTCTTATTCTAACTCGAAATATTCTCCTCAGAGTTTAAAGTAAATTACATCTTACAAACGGGTGTTGCAGATTGTAAATTCGCGATAATTCATTATCGTTGTATATTTTTCATCAATCTATTCTGCAAGAATACTAAGAAAAATTTGCAAAATTGAAAATTCACCTCCTCTGGAATTCCTTCCAGTGCGAACGGATCATAATAATTATAATGCAATTCATTATTGCATTTTGTCACATTCAAATTCATTTTCGAGTCACACTCGATCATAACCTCACTAAATGTGTGACAAGTAACTCTCCATGTAGTGAGAATAACACACTGCTCCTAACACGCGCAAAATTTGAAAACTAATTTCGAAAACTAGTAGGAGAAATTCTAATTTTTTCTTTCAAAATATGAGTACCCCATCGTTATAAGTCAAACACAGATTGCGAATATCACAAAATATGAAATATTTCGAACGTCGATCTCGATGAAAAATTGAAAGTGGCATAACTGTGATATATGGAATACACAGTAATAATAAAGTTTATAATGGAGATTTACGGTATAAATCATATTTTTTACCGAATAATATGGTATAATACCGTAATTTACCGTATAGAATCGGTACCGAATAATACCGCTTCTTACGGTAAAAGGCGGTGGTTTTCTGTAATTTACATGAAAATACCGCATATTACCGTAATTGCGGTATTTTACGGTAAAATACCAAAATTACCGTAATTTACGGAAAATACGGTAAAATACCGTAATTTAGGTCCGTGAGGGATTTTACATTTTTCAAGATCAAAAAAAGGAAACTTTGAAATTAAAACACCAAAACCGAACATTGCACATTTCAATACATTACCATAGAATGATGGCGAATAACCTCCAATTATTATCGTGAATGTACGAAAAAGTTAAAAGGATTCAAAAATAGAAAACATCACTTTTCGCATTATTCTCAGCTTCGCATGAATTCTTCGTAGTGTTACGGCCACAACCCGAAAAACACGTGAATTTGGATAACTTTCTAATAAAGAAAATAGTAGATTATACGTACTAGTCACGGTTGCGGTTGTACCTATAATAAAAAGAAGGGAACGGTTTGCCGCGGCAAAACACTAAAGTGTACCGATGTCTGAAGGACAGAGGTTTTCGGACAAAATAAGTTTATTCAGGAATAAATGCTATAATTTGTTTATTTTTAACCAGCATCAAATCAATTATTTGAGGATCAATCAAACGTCTCATATGAGTCAATACGATAGAAGAAAATTATAATCGCTTCAGCGTAAAAGTAAACTTACAGTTCGAATTGAGAGAAACTAACAACGGTTTATCGTTGAGACTCGGTAGTTTGAATGCTGATGAATATCGCTGGCGATGTAGATGACTCTCTGGTTGGACAATTGGGCTGATGCAGGATGCTGGATCCCAGTAGATGTAGTTCAGAATGCTCAAACGATGATTGTTGGTTCATCGTAGAATGACTCGAACGTTTTTATTCAAGAATACTCCTACTCTACTCTGAACTAAAGAGTTGGGACTTTTCTCCGAAAGTCTGAATACTTCAGTGGATTGATCAGAATTCGAGTAGAGTAACATTGTAGATTCGACGTGGTACTGATGGTGGAGAGCTGTGGTGCATTCCCCTTTATATAGTAGAAAAAAAGTCCATGGGCGTTAACCAGAAGTCTTATCCATGACTCAGTTTCCTTGTCGGGGGGGAAACTGGCACAGGAAAATCGGCAGAAGAGTACCCTTTCGGTGCAACGTGAACTCGCGTCATTATCTTGTTTGTCGTCCGTCGGCAGTTTCGGGTGTTGGCATATTAATTCAATCTTTATCATTTGTGTAATTACATAAAGATAGAGTTTCTCAGAATTACTCACTGCAAGTGCGGAAATGTCACTCAGTTTCAACTCTTTGTTGATTTAATATCCCCTCATATCATTTCTTCCTTGTTGCTTTCGGCACCAATGAAAAAATGATAAGAAAATTAGAGGTAAGAAAATCGTGTACCTGAGGTCGTACACGTGTCACCCGTACCGCTCGTACCAGATGGCCTATTTACTATTCCCAAGCCCTTCTAGGAGCCTTCCGTATCTCTAGCGCTGCGCTGAGATTTTCTCGCCTTGTTTGCGGCGTTATCTCTACGAGTTCCGGCTGCATTTTCCTAACCCGTGGGATAGACAAATTTGCGGGACCGCAACAGTAGTTTTCTCTCATTTATTGTCTTTTTTTCATTGGCAAACAAGCAGAAGCGTTATATCATGTGCGTTATTTGCAAGTCCCACTCCTTGAGCGACATTTAATGTTTTGCCAATTTGATTGGCGAATACTTCCGAATGGAATTTTTATCTATATTATCCATGAAATTACTATTCATATTCTTCATCATTTGGCACAAAGGGGCGTAGGTCCAATGTATAAGTATAGTACTTGGGCCTCTTTGCTTCTATGGCGACGATATTCATACAGATTAATTGAACGGACCAATTCATATTTGTTTTAATCACAGATTGTTTTCAATCAAAGAATTCCACAATTCTCTATTTGAAAATTAACGATATTTTGATTTTCGTTGTAAAGAGAGGAAAATAATGGTGTTTCGTCGGGATGATTTGGGTATAAAAATTTTATAAATATACTGAAAACATTAGTATTATTTGAGTATGATTTGGGTATAATTTGAAAATTACACCAAAATCCTACACAATGTCTACTATACCGAAATTATACTCGAAAAATAATCGAAGAATCGGTATAAATGAATTCGCATGGGATGATATTCATTCATGAGAAATGAAATAAGAGAAGAAATGAATTATGGGCTGAAAATCGAATTGACGTGCCTGGTTCACATGAAACTGATTGGATAGAATCGTGTACAATTTAATTATACTCAGCCAAGACCCTTCTAAATGCTCAACCATTTTCTATACTCCTTTATTTCTCCCTTTGTGTTTCTCAATTTCCGCCACCAACAGTTTCCCCAATTTGTGGAATTGTCATAAGCGGACACTTTCTCGAAGGAAATTTGCTTGTGAGGACAAATTTAATGATGGTTCGATGGTTTGTGTACTTTATTTATTCATTTTTACCACAAAAAAAACAATCAATTTTTCAATCATAAATGGAAGATCCTACGATAAACATGAAAAATTGAAGTTCGGGTTCCAAATAGGATTTCTATTCTTTCTGATTGTCATCAGAATGGAAAGGTACTCATTTTGTAGAAAAAATTGTCTACTTTGGAATGGAGAAAAAAAAATAGTAGTGTTCCTAGGGTTCTCCCTAGGAACACTACTATTTTTTTAGCTTAGAAAAACCGTGATTTTTGAAAAAACTAATTTATCGAACACTCTTACAAGAGACTTTTTCTGAAAAATCTGAAATTCTCACTGTTTGTGGAGCTCATTGAGATGAATCTTTTAGGCTGAACTTGGATGTAATTGCTTGGATAGTTTTCGAAATGTAACCTCTTTCCATAAAATGGTTTTTCACCAATATCTCAGAAACTACTGGAGCGATTTCGCCCAATTTCAATACCAAACTTTTCGTTCACTAGATTCACAAACTGATCAAATTTGAAGTCTCTAACTCAAATAGTTTTTGAGCTATCGTGTATGCAAAATTCAGGATGAAAAACACTGTAATTCGAATTATCTGCAAACGAGAAATCTCAGCAAAAGTTACCCCACTGAAAATTGTGAGTTCAAATGAGATGTATTTCATCGCTGAGAGTGGCGGCAGTAAATCAATTTTTCGCGGCGAAAAATCGAAAAAAAGATGTTGCGAAAATTTGATTTTTCTCGACAAATACAACCGATTTCGCTCAAATTTTACTGACAGCAATTTGCATGGGGAGGGAAAGTACTGCTGGATTTTCAGCTCACCAAATATTACCGTTCCGGAGAAATGAGCTGATATCTATCACACATACACGAACACATACATACAGACATTTTTAAGAAAAGTTATTTCTCGGCCTTTTGGAACATTCTGAGTCATATTCTGATAAAATCTCGAAATCGAAAAAAATCGCGTTTTCTGTACACTGGGACAAAAGTGAGACTTTCGGCCCTCGCTGCGCTCGGGCGTAAGCTCACTTCTGTCCCAGTGTGCAGAAAAATAGTATACACACCTTGGGCAGTAAGTAAGAAAGCCTCAGAGCACATGTTTGTTGACCTCGGCTTCGCCTCGGCCAACAATTACATGTGCTCTAAGACATTTCTTACATTACTGCCCCAGGCATGTGATATACTATTACAATGCTTCCATTCGGAAGCAAAAAGAACGAAATAACTTACGAACAATTATACCGGATGCCTCTTGTCTCAGTTAATATACAGGGTGTAACAAAACTAGAGGTTATCCGTGATACGTTAGATTCAGGGATGAATTCTGAATCGAAAAGTCCTCTGTCACTTTTTGATCAGACGTATTCTTGTTGAATTATTCGTGCAATGAAGATGTTACTAATACGACGTATCGCATAGAAAAAATCAAAATTCCTTGTGAATTACAAAATTTCAGATTGAATTACAATCTTTTCCATTCTTTCTCACCTCACCAATTCGATATTCCTCTTCAGACCCTCGGAATTAGCTGAGATTATACCCTTATTGATTCGATAGGGATACATCAGATTGAAAAGTGTCGAAGGACTTTTCGATTCAGAATTTATCCCTGAATCTAACGTATCACGGACGACCTTCAGTTTCGTTATACCCTGTATACGAAGGCTGATTCAGATGCCTCTAAGCTGAGGCTGAAGCTATGAATAGTTGGTTGCTGATATATGGTCAATTTCCACATATTGCATCTTCGTACACTGCGTGTAACTCCCCTCGTCTCCTCCTCGATCGCTGCTCCCACTACTGGATACTACTCCCTTACGGCGATCCAAATGCATAAGAGAGTCCTGTAGATTGCATCTTCATACATTCCGTGCTATTCTCCTAATCCCTTTCTAGAGCCCTCAAGACTAGTGAAACCGCAGATTGGGGGCTTGTGTAAATTTGATGATTCGGAGTAGAGGAATTAAGCCACAAGCTCGCATGCGTTGGATCGACCGAAATTTGCAGTAGCATTGAATAAGATTCCTAATGTGCCTCTCTGAGAATTTTTGTATCGTCTTTTCTACTGTCCAAATATTCGGCCACCAGTAGATCGGTGTGAAATTATTCACGTGTAGGGTCGGGAAGTTAGCTCTAGGTTTTGACCAGACTGAACTTAAATGCATAAGATTGTATATGCTTCCACTTAGAAATGTGAAAGTGACATTTCTAAATTCGTATGGTGTTTTTAACGTGAAAATTCGTATCTCGAATGGAAAGAGCGATTAAACATTCTTTCAGAGCGTGATGCAGGAATTTTGGGAAAATATGATTTAAGGAAAATATGATTTTCTGCGCTCCGGCCCGAAAGCACGGACTTTCCGGCCGCATTTTACTCCGGGAAGAGCGGTTTTTGTGGCCTGGAGTGAATGCGCGCGCCGATGGGTTGCGCAATTTTTCTGGCTCGCTAGCCCGGCAGCGCTGCGGTAGTACTCGTTCTGCTAACACTATACAGCTGAGATTTTTCGCCTTATGCCTTGTATATAATTATATATAAAAACAACGCTGGTTAATCAAGAGACATGTAACATATATCACGTAGATATATGATATCTAGAGACACGTATAGTATATCATACCTTGTATATAATTATACATATACAAAACCACGCTGGTGAATCGAGAGACTCATAACCTCAACGATGACTGATTTTCCTTCGGACTGGGACGATTCTGGCGAAGGAGAAGAAGAAGAAGAAGTTTCAAGAAATTTTGAGGAAGAGGCCAAAAAAATTGTGCAATGTGAAAGTTTACCCAAGAAATCGTCCGAGCGGTATTTACCTGTGTATGACACATACAAAAAATAGCAAGAGAAAAATAGAAAATCCTTGTCCAGCTCAGAGGAAAACAATCTGATTGTGTATTTCGAAAGTCTTAAGGCAAAAAAGGTCTCACCAACAACGTTATGGAGCGTATGGAGTATGCTCCGAAAAACTCTAAGTACCATGGAAAACATCGACATCCGTGGTTTTCTCCAGTTGAGGAGTATTATCAAAGCCAATGCCAAAGGGTATAAACCAAAGGAGTTTCTTGTTTTCAAATGGCCACAGATAATGAAGTTCATGACCGAAGCTTTAGACTGTACATATTGAGCAATGAAGGTATTAGTTATTGACATATTTTATCCTAAAATAATGCTAGGGGAAGGTGGGGTAAAATGGACATAAGGGGTAAAACGGACATGGGTTGATTTTTGTATTTTATACTATGAAATTTACTCGAAATGAATGGAAATATTGGAGATAGATATTTTCTGATGATTGCATTGGAAAGATGAGGAAATTTTCCATGAAAGTCATATGTCAGAAGTTATTTTTTGGAATTTTCCAAAAATTTCATTTTTCGTGCATAATTTTGAGGTGAAAGTTCGTTGTTTTTTGGAAATTTTTAGGTTTTCTGGAATATCTTTGGTTTTATTGATGGTAGCGACCTGGAGATGATCTTAAATGAAAGGTGAGCTCATTTTCCATCGATTTATGGGATTTAAAAAGAAAAATATCAATTTTTTCAAGTATTCATAAGGCAAAAACTAATTTTCAGAAAATGAGTTATAAATATTTGAAAAATTGATTTTAATAAAATTTGAACCAATGAGGAATGAGCTCACCTTTCATTTAATATCACCCCCAGGTCGCTATGACCAACAGAACCAGCGATATCACTGGAGAAGTGAATTTTTTCGATTTCCAAAAGCGAAATCCCTTCAAAACTCAGCCAAAAAAATAAAGTTTTCCGAAAATTGAAAAAAAAAATTTATACATGTTTCCCACCTTAAATTTCCTGAGCTTTCCAATGGAATCAAAAAAAATTTATCTCCAGCCATTCAATTGGTGTCCATTTTACCCCACCTTCCCCTATATTTGAACGTTTCATGTATAGATGATTGAGAGGTAAAAACGAAAAAAAAAATTTTCAACGATACCTTCTAATCATTTTTAATTGCATTTGTTGGAATGTTTGCAGGTCATACTTATTTTTGGTATATGTGGTTGCATGCGCTGTGATGAAATAACAAACTTGAAAATTGAAGATGTAGAGGATTTAGGCCAAAGTAGATACTTAGTATCAATTAATCATAACAAAAATGAATATGCAGGACCGTCCATCATTGGAAGTTTGTTCTACAAGACTGTCAAAGCATATATTTCATTGAGACCAGCTGATCTATGCATCGACAGATTTTTCATTAAGTTCCAAGGAGGGTGATGTTTGCGCCAACCTATTGGCCGACACAAAATTGGAGAAGTACCATAAGCTATTGCTTCTTATCTGCAGCTAGAAAACTCAAAACGGTACACTGGCCATTGCTTTAGAAGGACGTCTGCGACACTCCTTTCAGAATCAGGTGCAACGATGCGAACGATAAAGCAGCTGGGGAGATGGCGCTCAGATTTGATAGCGCAGGGGTACATAGAAAATTCCATACGCAATAGACAGCTGATTTTCGATGGAATTACTCATGAATCTACATTAGATATTGCTCCAAAACTGTCGACTACTATTCCGAAATCATCGATTGATGTTTCAAAACCATCGACTAGTGCTCAAGAACCGTCGACAAGTGCTCCAATACCATTGATCAATGTACAGGTAACCAAGAAATATGAAAATGAGGAATCTCAAGAAAATTGGAGTTGGTCGGATTTTGATGAAGATTTTGAGGCTGACAACGTTAAGTCACCGCCAAGTAAGTATTTATCACAATTTTTTTTTCAGGTGAAGTTGTGAAAACTGATTTCACCACAGCATGCAAAAAGTCGATATTTATACCAGTTAAAACAATGAACAATCCCGTTCACGGCAATCGTCAATCATTCTTTGATAAACCAGGAATAAAATTGAAATACATGGATAAATCAATGGATGAGCCTCCTCCTTGCAAAAGAACAAAAACTAATGAAAATTTGGACCATCAGAATAACAATAACGTAAATTCAACATTAAAAAAAATCAGAATCATGATAGCGTAAATTCAACATTGAAAAAAAATCAGAATCACGATAACGTAAATTCAGCATTAAAAAAAAATCATTTGAATTTTGATAATTGCACATTCAATAACTGTACGCTCAACACCCGTTCATGTACTTGTAATAAAGAAAACTGCATAAATTAAGTGAAGAGATGAAGATAAAATGAATGTAATTGAGTTAGTAAAGTTTCAGTTCTATTAATTACTTTTTTTTTGCATGTTTTTGATGCCCGCCCCGACCAGCAAAACCTCCGCTTCACTTCGGTTTTGCAAAAGTCGGGTGGGCGCCCCCCCTCCCACCAACGGGTTAACCGTGCTTTTGGTCCGGAGCGAATAAAAATAGTATACGACCCACGGCCACAAAGTTGGATGCCCTGGCCTACGCGATATAAGGGCCGAGGCGAAGTCGAGGAAATCCAACTTTCTGGCCTAGGGCTGTAATATACTATTAGGACAGGGGAGTTCCCCTTCAGTTTCGACCAGCCTGAGGGCGGTAACTATCGTTGAAATAGAATAGAATGAATAACCAACCCGAAACGTCAATAAAAATTTATTCATTCAACGACAGATACGTCTTTTGCTTCCAAAGAAGTGATTCTTGGAAGTATGAAGTGTAAAATACAGGTAAGCATCTAAATTTAATATTATGATTTCGTAGTCCGTTCCGGTGAAAATATTTTTCTGGAGGAATGGAAAGAATTCTCTCTAAAAATTATATTTCAATTTTTTCGATTCAAATGACATTCAAACTTGAATGAAAAAAACGGAATTTTCCTGAATTCTGGTTAATGGGGGAATTGAAAAAATATTATATTCCGTTGGAGGGAATTGAGGGGATCGGAAAAAAAGTTATATTTCGTTGGGGGGGATAGGAGGAATTGAGGAAAATATTATATTTTGTTGAGGGGAATTCGGTGAATTGGTAGAAAAAGTATATTCCGTTGAGCGGAATTAGAAAAATATTAAATTTCACTGTGGGAAATTGGGGGAATTGGATAAAATGAATATTAAATTTCGTTGGGGGAATCGGGAAAAATGCTATGTTTCGTTCGGGGCATGTAGAAAAATTCTGCGGCCTTCATGGCGGCCGCTATCACAAATTTGCCGCTTCCGATGGCGATTATTTCCATGGCGATTCTTTGCATGACTTTTTCATAAACTTTTCATGACTTTCATGAATTTATGGTTATAGCAAATTTCTCCATGGCAAATTTCGCATTAACAAATTGCGACATGGAGAAAATGCAATGGGAACAAACGCCATGGAAAGAATCACCATGGAAAACAAACACCATAGAAAAATACCCCACGGAAAGGAAAGCTGTAGAAAAAATGGAAAAAATCACCATGGGAAGAAATGCCTGCAAAAAACGTCATGGATAGAATCACCATGAAAAAATTGCCATGGGTAAGAACTCCATGGAAAGCGGCAAATTCATGATGGCAGCTGCCATGGCGGCCGTCATGACCGGCGCCATGGCCTGCGCCATAGCGGCCGCTATCAGAATTTTTCTACGTGGGGAATTAGAGGAATTGGAAATAGTATATCACACATCTAGAGCGGGAAGAAGGCAAGTTCGACAAAAAATCGCCTCCCGAGCGAAGCGAGCGTGCCAAATTTTTGTCGGGATTGACTTCTTTCCGCCCGTGGTGTGTATGCTATTTTTTGCACCGACGAAGTCGTAAACAGACGTTTTCAACCGAGAGAAGTGAGGTTAGAAACGTCACTTTCTGCCCGGCGATGCAAAGAAAATTATATCTCGTTAGGGGGAATTGAGGAAATTGGGAAAAATGTTATATTTCGTTGGGGGAATAGGGGGAATTGGAAAAGAAATTATATTTTGTTGGTGGGAATTCAGGAAATTGGGAAAAATAATATATTTCGTTGAGGGGAATTGGGAAAATGCTCTGTTCCGTTGGGGGAATTGGAAGAATTGGAAAAAAATTGAATTTCGTTGAGAGGAATTGGGGGAATTGGAAAACGTGCTATATTTCGTTAGGGGGAATAAGGGAACTTGGAAAAAATATTATATTTTGTTGGGGATGTTGGAAGAATTGAGAAAAATAGTATATTTCGTTGAGGGGAATTGGGGGGATCGGCAAAATATAATATTTATTTTTGTTTTTTCTCCGACCATCAGTATTTAAATTACTTTGTTGGTGATCGGCCATAGTGGTCACTCCAGAATTTAATAATTTATTCAACTAATTTATCATGAAAGCACCAACGTTTCGTCTGCTGTGCGCAGACCTCCTCAGGGTGCATATATTTATTCTACGAAACATAATAAATGGATACATCATTATACAACTATTCAGGTATTTCTTTTGGAAAACAGAGTATATCATATGCCACTATGGCCGATTACCAACAAAGAAATATAATATTTCGCTGGGGGGAATTGTGTGAATTGAAACGAATTCCATTCCTCTTGAAGGAGAACGGGAGAGTCCGAGAAACCGTTGCCTACTAAGCACAAATCTGAGGAAATACTTTCCTCCATGAGGGAACATAGATGAATATTACTCATTCCATACAGTGTTTAGTCTTTCGTTGGTTTCTTTTTTTGAAGAAAGAAGATATTCACTTTCTGTCATACAAAATTCCAGATTTCATTATTTCCCTATTTTGTATACTTTGTAATTGGTTAAGTGATCCCCATTTCCACTAATTATTTTTCTTTGCATTGCTAGCTCTGCCATAAGAAAAATATTATGGAATTCTTACTCGTCATTGTGAGGGTTGAAAAAAAGGCTGTTGTTCCAGCTTCTTCGCTAAGGACTGCTGGAGAAGTTCGCGTCGTTGATAAATCAAGTAATTCGGAATTTACTACTACTAAGGCCACTGCCATTCTCTGTTCGATATTTTTACGTTATTCCATCCTTTGTCACATAATGATGAAGTTTTACAAAATCTGCAAACATAATTTACAAACAGACTGCAGTTGAGTACCCAAGTTACTTTTTATAGATAAATTACTCTCCAGCCAAGCACACGCTAACAACCACACACACAAGTGAAATGTGCCATTCAAATTGATGAGATTCACTTCTTGCTCAAATTATATATATCGATCATACAAGAATTGAAAAGAAACCCAGTGAATTAGTTGAATACAGAAATCCATTAATATAATCGTTGAGGTCCCGCAGCGAAAATTTCCAAATCATATTCATCCCTGAATGTGGCCGAAATTAGTAACATGCTACAATCACGTGTGCTCAGAGATTTTCAAACTTAAAACTCCGACGATTATCCCTGAAGATGCTCTTTTATCGTGAGAAAGACCTCTCCACTTCCGCAGACGTTAAAGGTGCAAAATGTGTGGACATGGCATCATCAATTGTCCATTCTTCAGGTAGTGCATCGAAAACTCCCCTCCGTCCGCAGTCACTTACATCGATCATAATGTGGAGTCCTGTATGCGTCCAGTAACTCTGACCAGTTTTGCATTCACTGCCTGAGGTATTTCTGGATCATTTATTAGAATAGCACAAACATTGTTCACTTTATCTAATGTTTCATTCAAAGTGAGACCTCTTGTTTTCAGATATTTCATGATTTGAGGGATGCATGCAAAGTTTTCAGTGATGAACTCCAAGTCGGCTTGGATCCCAGGATGATCATATAACTGTATTGCCTCCCGAACACAAACCCCATCAATCGGAAGTTCATCAAAAACCTCAGACAATTGCTGGAAATGAATATCGTAATATTAACAGGCATTGATCCACGTTTCCCATCGGGTCACAATTGGTGCTGGAGGCGAAGCAATATCACCTGCTATATGATGGAATATTCGGACTCGATTCGGCGCTCTACAGAAAACCTTCTTCGTAAATGCAATTAAATAATTCACATTTCCATATTCATCCCGAATTTTTTCTGCTACAAGATGGAATGCATGGCATACGCATCGAATATGGACCAATTTTGGATGATGGTAATCGGCTTTCAACATCTCAGCCGATAATAATATGGATGATGCAGAGTCTGTAAAATACATCAGTACGCGATCTCGATGGATAACATTTAGCCATAATTTTAAAAGTGATTTGAATAAATTTGAATTTTTACCTGTATTTTACACTTCACACTTCCAAAAATCACTTTTCTGTAAGCCATAGACGTATCTGTCGTTGAATTAATTGATTTTTATTGACGTTTCAGGTTAGTTATTCATTCTATTCTATTTTAACGATAGTTACCACCTTCAGGTTGGTCAAAACTGAAGGGGAACTTCCCCGCCCTATTTATTCATATTATAACGGAATAGAACGTTGCATTCCTCTTCCTCCTCCCTCTCCATGAATAAATAAGTGAGTACGTCTTTGTTTTCCAAAAAATATTGATCTTATGCCATTGAAAATAGGAGAACCGAAAGAAACACGTCAGCTGAGTTAAATAAAGAATGAATACTTTTTTTTCTTGAATTTCCTCGTTTATGTATTACAATATTTACATGAGAAAGAGAGAATCGTTGCATTACGTTCCACTTGCAATGTATCAGTGCTACACTTGTGACGCATCAGCGACAATAACTCAAATTTCCCAAAATTCCTCCGAAAGTATTTTTCTTTTCTCACGCTCTGATGAAGTATCCAATTTCTCATTACACGTACTCAAAATACAAATCCTCACTTCAGAAACGTCACACATGTTCAGAAATGTCAAATTAAAACAAATATGATCTGATATGTTTGGCTTCCGGATGGATGCGGCGTTGGGTTCCAGCTTTACGCCTGCCCTACTTCCAGTCCAATCCATACATAAAACGAATTGAAAATGATCATTTATTCCGCAAACAATCCACCCATGCATGGAAAGGTAAATTGTCCCATGATTTTCTGAGCCTGATTTCCAGAGTAGGTTGACGTTCTGAGAATGACAGTAGAGTGAATGGTGGAAAGAGAAAAGCTTAGGGCTAATGGGATTTACGTTATCGACGCTCATGTGCGGTAGATATAACGTGAACAGCTGACGCTGGCTACCACACACATACAGACCGCTAACAGCTCTGTTATGAACTCGTGTTTAATATTAATATTCATTATCACTGTGGATGGATTCAAGAATGAAAGCTATAAATGATAGTCATTATTTCGAGGAACTCTATTTGTGGATATTATTTATGAAGAAATTTCCATTTTAATCTACAGTTAGCTATTCATACATTGAAAAATCGATTGACTGCCTTTTCAATACATGAATTTTTCTTTATGAAAAGTATTAGCCTTTTCGATTTTCTGAACTATACGGTGTAGTGTAGAGAACTGAGTTGATCTGAGTGCCCTTCAATTATAATGAAGGGATGAAATTGATCAATGCAATCTTGTGCTGAAATTGATTTTCGAAATCGAAGAAATCTTGAAAAGAGAATTATTCACTTTGAATAAAATTATTAGAATTTTCCACTAATGCGTATTGTTTTCTGAATAATTATCAATATATTTCGAAGAAATAAATCATTTCCAATTAATTGAATGAAATTGGGAAAATTAAAATATCATAGTTGAGATATTCATAACATATGAGGAAAACATGACCATTTAAAAGCCAATTGCTAATTGATTCGCAGAGAAAGCTCGATAGATACAATATGCAATGCAAATCTCCACCTGTTTTCTATGAGAATTTGTGGGAAACGGTTCGTTCAAGTATCAGCTGTCAATTGTATCGAGTTCATTTCTTTCAATCACCAAAAAAAGTGCTAAAATTCAGTTCATTCACTCTTGTTGCGTATTTGAATCTCTCAATCAATTCCTCTAGGTTCGTTATTATCAAAAAAACGATTTTGAAAGAAAACTTGAATTGGAAACCAGTGACTATGAGCAGCAAATTGCAGGAATAAGTGGAATTACTAGTGCCATCATGATAACTCTAATTTATGAATCCGATTTGAAGCCTGTACCAGGACACTACTCCAACACGATATTAATTATAGTAGTGATCTGAAATATGATGACAATGACGAGGTGATACAAAAAAAGGAGACTGAGTTTCCATACACGTAGAAAAATTCTGATGGCTGCCACTATGCACCGCACCGTGGCCCGAGCCATCACAAATTTGCCGCTTCCATGGCCTTCTTTCTATCGTGCTTTTACCCGAAAATTTCTCTCGATGGAATTATCTCCCCTGGCAGTTTTTTCCATGTTTTTTGCTTTCGATTATACTTGAATAATCTGCCAAGGCGATTGGCAGAAAGTTTCCGAAAGGCCATATTTTCCTCAATTTTATTGAGACAGGCCTCCAGCTGACGCTTCGCTCCCTCAGTCACTACCGGGACAATTAAGTCCATTTCTTCTTCACGGGGATCGTTCTGCCGATCGTGGGTGCCATCTTCCATGCGGCTCTTTACATGGCTTTCGTCAGCTGCCTCCTCATTTACCGGGACTGCCATAAATTGTCCGAGGTGTCTGGCATTTCCAAATTTTACTCGATTTGACCTCTGAAATATTTTCTGGAGGCATCTCGAGGCACGCAACACCTCCGGGGGTGAAGAATGACAAGGTCCTCCTTGCTGGTCGTGAAGATTCCGTCTAGCCTTCGTTGATTTTCCTTTTGCTCGTTTGCAGATTGGTCTAGGATCTGGGATCCGAGGAGGGAAAATAGGTAATTGAGTCTCCACGAGGGGTTTCTTGGTTACATATGTATACAGTTATTGATGTTCGTAAGAATAGATTCAAAGGTGTTCTCTATTAGTGCATCTAGTTTATAACATCATGTGACAATATATGTTTTTTTTCTTTCTTTCGATTACCTTTTTCATTCTTTTATTATTTCTTCCCTTTTTTTTGAATTTATATTTTTTTCAGAATTATTGATTAGTTTACTTAGAGCTAAATTACATTTCTACTATTACGAGATTTCTCTTTCATTAGGATCATTGTTATTGATTATCATTGTTACTTATTATTATTATTATCTATATATGCTAAATTTCCTCTGCCAACAAAACAGAGTCCTTTCCTTTCCCCAAACTTTGTAGTTTACATATGGTTTCTTTTTTTTGTCGTACAGATGATTATTATTATTACTATCATCATTATTATCATTATTATTATTATTATTTTTATTATTATTATATATAATTCCCCCCTTTTTTTATATCAAAATTTCTTGACTCTCGGTTTAGTGATTTTGTCTTGAAATACCTTCGCTACTATATGCTCGGGGCGGCGGTAATGCGTCATATATCGGGTTAGGTATTGGATTTGATACAGTGTCTGGATAATCGACCAAACTGAATCTACTATTAGGGCTCAAGACATTAGGATTTTCTACGATTGTCATGCATGAGTTATTTTCGAGCGGTTCCATTGGGTTAATCCTAATTCCTTTACATGTTGAATTCTCCTTTCTATACATTCCAATGAGGTCGGAGATTGTGAGTAGGATCGCTATTGCGAAGGCGATGACTGCTATCAATTTCCAATACCATACCGGCTCAACCCTTTCGGTTATTGTCACAGTTTTGGCGGGTTCAGGTAATTGATGACGGATTAATATGGACAAAGGTATAGGATAAGGTTTCCCGCGGGTTCTGTTGAATCTTAGTGCGTCTTCGTATTGCACTGGCAACGGCCGCAGCGCTAGCTTCCCAGAGTGGAGCTGCCACGCAGTATATGATTGAATCGTTCTAGCGGGACAACGCCTCGTCAGATAAATAGACGAGGGGTGACACAAGCTTGAATATCAAGCCACATGAGTGATCAAAAAAAAACAAGCAGGAGTTCCACCCTTTGTGCGTTATTTGCAAACCCCACTCTTTGTGTGACATTTAATATTTTGCCAATTCGATTGGCAAAATGCTTCCGAATGGGATTTTCCCCATAATCAACCGAATCTCTATAAAAATGAATATCTTTTCAATTGCTCAAAAAATAACATTATTCTCGCAAGAAATACGCACTTGTAGATCCCTACAAATCTCAGCTCAGAATAATCGATTAAATTGCAATAATATCACATGGTACATAAAAATTCAATATTAGATGAAAATTCAGATCCTATGATGGAACACAAAAATTGACGTTCGGTTTCCAAATAGGATTTCTATTCTTTCTGATTGTCGTCAGGATGAAATGGTACTCATTTTGTAGAAAAAATTGTCTACTTTCGAATGGTGAAATAAAAAATAGTAGTGTTCTTAGGGAGAAAGCTAAGAAAAACCGTGATTTTTGAAAAAACTAATCTATCGAACATCCTTACAAGAGACTTCTTCTGAAAAATCTGAAATTATTACCATTTGTGGGGCTCATTGAGATGAATCTTTTAAGCTGAACTTGGATGTAATCGCTTGGATAGTTTTCGAGATATAACCTCTTTTCATAAAATGGGTTTTGGCCAATATCTCAGAAACTACTGGAGCGATTTCGCCCAATTTCAATACCAAACTTTTCGCTCCTTAGATGCACAAACTGGCGAAATTTGAAGTCTTTAACTCAAATAGTTTTTGAGCTATCATGTATAGTAAATTCAGGATGAAAAACACTGTAATTGAAATTATCTGCAAACGAAAAATCTGAGCAAAATTTACCCCGAGTGAAAACTGTGAGTTCAAATGAGATGTATTACATCGCTGAGTGTGGGGGCTGTGAATCAATTTTTCGCGGAGAAAAGTTGAAAAAACGATTTTTCCAAAATTTGAGTTTTCTCGAAAAGTACTCAACCGATTTCGCTCAAATTTCACTGACAGCAATTTGCATGGGAAGGGAAAGTACTGTTAAATTTTCAGCTCACTAAGTATTACCGTTGCTGAGCAATGAGCTGATATCTGTCACACATACACACACACCCACACACACACACACATACAGACATTTTTTAAAAATGTCATTTCTCGACGTTTTGAATCATTCTGAGTCATATTCCGATGAAATCTCGAAAGCGAAAAAAAATCGCGTTTACAATGCTTCCATTCGGAAGCAAAATTAAGGATTGTCAGTATCCTTATATTATTACTAACTTAGTGGGAACAGGCGTTCTGTGCCACAAAACTCTAAATATTTCACGAAGCTGCATGTCCGCGGACATGAAGAAATCATCGCCCCGAGGTACCCCGTGGACGCCATCCCAAAGTCATTTATGACGATGGGATGTTGACGAAGTATTCCTCCGGTGGCACGATCGAGCCGGCAGTATTGGATTTTTCCGAGACTGTTCCCGGCAGCAGAGGTTTATTATTTTTTATAAACCTGAAAGAATAGCGGATCAGTTGATCCCCGACCAATGGACCTTACGTGTCCGGGTGGCGTATCGAATTAATATGATTGAATCGTCCTGCATGGTCAAAATATAAATGTTATCACCTCGCGTTCTGGGTAACGGACCCACGATATCTAGGGCAACTTTATCAAAAGCGTCTGTCGATCTATCCGTGATTATCATCGGTTACTTTGTTTTCATCCACAAGAGTTTCTTTTTTTGGCAACTAGAACAAGTTTCCACGAATTCTCTAATCTGCTTTTTCGTTCCTTCCCAGCGGTCATTCTGTTTCACCCGGTTACGAGCTTTCGCGACACCTTTATGGCCACCTATAGTTGAAGCGTCGGCTTTCGGGATAATTTCCGGCCTATCTTTCTTATTGGGGATTTGATGTAAATTTCGGCAAAAAATAATTTTAATTGTTCCGTCTCTAAAAACTTCAGTTATTTTATGTACTATACTTTCCCAATTGAAGGTATAAAATCCATCAGAGGAGACCGAAAGGTTTACCGCTTCGCTTTTATTTTTATGTAATAAGTTTTCCAAATCATTAAGGATCGAGTCAAGGGGGGTTTCCCCATCCCAGATTATTTTATAATATGTCATGTGTTTTTCTCTCTGTACCACTATTTCCCCGGGGCTTATTTCCTCGATCTTAACGTCTTTCAATTTTCTCTGCTGGGATAATAATTGAGCACCGGTATCTAGGACTTCTCCGGAGATGGTTAGAAAACACGCAATATGTTCCATTCTCAATGTTATATTATCTTTGAGTTCTATTATTTTTTTATCTAAGGTTTCTATTTCAAAGTCTTTTTCGTGTTCCCTTGTATCCTCTTTTTCCGTGTCTCATTTTTCGTCAGAATCTTCGGTTTCCCGCTCGTTTATGGTGGGTAGGTTCTGTTACAACTACTTTTCTCGGTCGCTCGGGCTTTCGTTGACCCACTTTCTTCGGGTGCTGGGTCCTTTAAATTTTCCTACGGGACCTTAGTCTAGACGAGTCTGGTTGACCATCAAGGGTAGACTGAGAGGCTCCTGTGGTAGACTGATACGCAGCCTGTTGTTTTTGTGTCTCTTCGTATTCCTCCAGTTTTACTGGTGAAGCTTCAATAATAACCAGATTTGGATCCGTGTTTATGGCTTTCAAGTATATTTGACCATTACAATTAGAAAAGACTGCTTCCCCTACAAATACTTCTTCTCCCGTCGGTAATCTCGGTAGATACCCCAATTTGGGTGAATCTAACGCGAGCGTTAAATAAACCATTTTTTCATTGCGTGCTGGCAAAATTAGTATGTTTTTGGTGTAAAAGGGTACTCTAACATTCTCCAGTTCTAATATTTTCGTTGCGTAAGTAACTTTGACCAACTGGGAACTCAAAAACGGAGTGCCGATGATTCCGTCTTGTTGGGTGGCTAATCGATTATCCACCACATGGAATGTATATTCTTGCCCAAAGAGCGTAATTTTGACTGTTCCCAAGGTGGCTAGGGCCGATGACGCAATTTCATTTATATGACTAACCTCTGATTTGTCAATCTGATCTATTGGGCTGAACGCGTCTCTTTTTATTAAATTTATCTCGGCCCCCGTATCGATCATTAGTGTGAACGGAGTAATCTGCCCTTCCCTTTTCAGCACGATCGTGGGGGTATTTAAATTTTTATTTAGATGGTGTAGATAGTGACTTCGGACAGGGGTTTGGCTGTCGCTGTGGCACAATGAGCTGCCTGTTCCTCCGACCGCGCGCCTGCCGTCGAGGGGTGATTCTCGTTTTCCTGGATGAAATGATTTTCGTTGGTCTCATTCTCCCTTCTGGAGTCCTGATATTTTTTCTTCCGTCATTCCTCTATCGTATGCCCCTTTTTCTTACAATACCTACAGGATAGCAATATGGGAGGATAACCGTGTTTCGCGCAACACTTGCCTTCGGTGCAGTTTTCCTTCTTGCAAAAACGACATTCTCTTTTTTCGAAGGCTGCATGCACTTTCGGGTTGGCCGGTTTTTTGACGGGATGTCGATTATTCACGGGTGGTGATTCACCACTTTTTCGCGACGCGTTCCATGACCTAGTGTCTACGGGAGAATGGTAGCCATGTAATTCATCGCGAGCCTTTTCTTCTTTTCGGATAATATGGCGTCCTGTATCGCCGTGTCAAGGCATGGGCAACAATGTATGTTAACATGTATGCCTGTTCTCAATCCGCGAATTAAACAACGTATTATTTCTTGCTCCGTATCTGTCCTAAAACTTTCCTGAGTCCCTCCACTGCGAGAATAGGCATTAAAAATAATTAACATTAATTGTCGGGCTCGTAAACTACGACCGGCTCATCATTCCCTTGAATGAGGTGACCTAGTTTCTCTTGCAACGGTGCCAAGGATTCCGATGGCGCAAAAAGGTTCTGTAGAAACATAACTAAATCTACAACCATCGCGAATTGTCACCCCTGAATCGCGTTCTTAGCAGGCCCGTGCAATTTATTTCTAATCAACTTTGTCAAGTTTGACTCCATCGTCGAGTCGATTAAATTTTTTAAATGTCGATGGGTCACCCTCAAAGTCTGCGACAGCGTGTGTTCAAGGATAACCGTCACCCCTTGGGATATTATATAAGAAATGGGAGGCTGCTCACCGGCTACTGGCACGGTCGGGACATTCCCTCCGTTTTGTACCCCTGTAAAGTTCAATAGAGGCCCTGTAAATGATGGGAGGCCTTGTTGGTGCGACAATAACGAATTTTTATCTCTCTGATTCATTCTGCTGAATCTAGATCCGTTCTCGATGGAACTGATTAGTGGCTTCAGAGCTGAGTATGAATTGACTAGCTCTGAACTCGTTTGAGAATTAATGGGTTGATTTAAGTTTGAAGTAGCAACGTTGACTTTAGGCTTGAGTATTGACTCCGAATTTAAATCAAAAGTGCCCGACGAGCTAGGTGCTTGATAAGGAGTACTTTTAATCGAAGAGTTGGTCGCTTGACGCGTAGAAGAATTGATATGTGAATCTAATGATGCAAAAAGATTAGGACGCGTTTCATTTCCTTTTCCCTCTCAAACTTTTGGGTCAAGTGACAAGTGTCGTCCTCTTTTAAGGCCATTTTCAGCTGTCTTGTCCCGGCTGATTCATTGAAATACTGGCGCATTTGGGTATAGACCTGTCGTAAAATCCCTGCCTCGTAGATTTTAGCTACTGCAGTGGTGTCCGTATTCAGGTATTCCTCGAGGGCAGTCATTTACTCGGGAGGAATGACTTGACCCCCCTGTACGCGTTTAACAAAGCCACTATTTCTTAATAATGATGCACTCGTATTCAATGACACGTCACGACCATTAGAATTTTGGTTTAACGACGGGTCATTGAGAAGAATTAGTTTTCGCCTGGCAGTTTCGGACAAAATGTGGTCAGATGTTTTGATTGGTGAAACTTTTGGTGCTTCAAATTTTTGTTTATTTTTCAATAATTCAGATGCATTATCGCTGAGAGCTTTTCCCGGTGGTGTCCGCAATATTCTGTCCCCACCTAATGCACCTTCTGCTTCTTCTTCTTCTGAACCTATCACCCTTTCTTCTTCCATATCTGTTTGGGAACGCGTTTGGACCATTTTCCTTTTTTTTCTCCATTCAAGCCCCTGTTCGGGCGCCAAAATTATGTTGCGGCTCTTCGAGTTGCGGAAGTACGTAAAGGCGTATAAAGACGCCTTGGAAACCCCCTATTGGGCCGTAACTCGTTGCGATCTCCCTTCAACCGCGAGATGTAAAGGAGGAACTAGGTAAAGTAGTATGTCCCGATCTTCATACCCCGTTAATAAATTCATAATTCTCGGGACAAAATACTAACGTATACGATGATCAACGCGACGTCTAGGCGAATCTCCTGACTGACGGGATAAATTAGTGAGGAATTCAATAGAAATACTTCCAAGACTACGTTAATGGGTTAATTTTTCACACTGTTATTTATTTAATATTAGAACAATTGAACGAAAACCCAAAGAGACTCGTGGAACCTCGATTATTAATTGCAAACGATTTTAGTATTTATAATGGAAAAGGATTCATAAAATTTTAAGACTTACTCTTGGTGGTGAGAAAGGGATAGAATGGGAAATCAGCGTTGGAGCTCAGGTAGTCGTAGTGATTGGGTGGTGCTGGTTGACAGGGCCGTAGGCTCGCTGGCGGCGATCCAATTATAGAATAGCCGAAGATGCGATTTTTTATCGTCCTGATGAAGCGGACCGGTCGATCTCGGTTGAAGAGGAAAAGGTTGTTTCGCCCTGCGGGGTGGCCTCTCGGGAAGAACACTGACTCGAGCTGGTACTCAAGGGTTTTTTTTTAAAAGGTAGAAAAAGTTCGATGTTGATCCAAAAAGCGAAAAGAACTGACTGTCACGAATTTTGGATTCGTTTCCCTTTTATCACTTTCCCTTCTATCGTAGGAAGTGGTACATTAGATATTCCTTTTTTCCATATCTTTAGAGGAGGGCAGCTGGTTTCCATTGTTGACTCGTATTGTCAATTATTGGCACTAGCACTTCCTTAATTAGTGGATAGTTCCTAAACCGTGACCATGTCGAAGGTTTCTCTTCATTTTCGACGGTCCTTGTTTCTTCGTCAGTTTTATGACTTGTCAGTAAAGGCCATATATTCCTTAATCTTATTGACACAGGCCTCTAGCTGACGCTTCGCTCCTTCAGTCACTATCGGGACAATCAATTCCATTTCCTCTTCACGGGGATCGCTCTGCCGATTGTGGGTGCCATCTTCCATCCGGCTCTTTACATGGCTTTCGTCAGCTGCCTCCTCACTCACCGGGACTACCATAAATTGTCCGAGGTGTCTGGCATTTCCAAATTTTACGCGATTTTACCTCTGAAATATTTTCTGGAGGCATCTCGAGGCACGCAACATGACTTCTCTTCGTTTTTTGGAAATGAACGACTGTGTTTCATCACTCCATCCTCTAATTTTTGTCCATTAATCAATGAAAATTCAATTGAGTATCAAAGAACGAAAAAAAATATTGTCACCCATTCAGATCTCGAATAAAAAGCTAAAGAGTCCTTCGGAAAGTGGAAATGAACTTTACGGAAAGTATAATGGATATTCTTATATGAAAACGTACATAACGATATCATGGGTTCAATCAAACGATAGAATTTCTCTTTGTCAACTAACGTCATCATGGAAAGGTTTTAGAGAAACACAGAACAACGATTCGCTCTCTCTTTATCGCTCTATATATAACATGAGTGCAGCATTCTTGCATCGTAATAAAACTACCAATTTTTTGCTGCCTCTTTGCATATTGGAAAATCGCTGAAGCTGTGCAACAATCGATATGCATCTAGTGCACGTTACGTCAGTATCTCTTCATTCACTGGCCTGGTCTTTGTTGGTGTTTTTTTTTTGTGGAGAAGGATAATGAAAATAAATTCTCTGAATTTCACAAGTTATTCTTTCCCCCTGAATAGAGAGACTCTCTACTGCATTGAGAATTCATTTAAAGAGTGAGGATTATATGCACAATATGGTAGAGGAATGGATTTTTCTGCATCAAACCAAACATTTGTGGAATGCTGGCTTTGTCCATTCGCACCTCCCATCAAAGTCTCTCACGAAACTTTAGGAGTAAATTCTGTGTGTATCAATCAGCCTAAAGGATTGTCAGTTTTATCAGACAGCTCGTTTGGAGAGAAAACTTCAGGTGTATCTTAGGAATATTTTGCTCCTCAAGTTTAATGCAAATACTGTATATCATGTTATTCACATGCTCTTCAATTTTCTAGAGCCCATCAATTTTCTGATTTCTTTTTCATCAATTTCAACCTTTCCTTTTTCGAAGTGTCTTCCAATCTCCACTTCATAAATCTCAATTCCTTCAGCTTGATTGTCATAATTGGTTTTTCATCTTTTCCTTTATTTCCAGTCCTCCTCCGAGAAAACACTGATGCGTTATTCCTTCATTACACCATTCCTTTATTTTTGCGCCATTCTGATATTCAAACTTTTAGACAGAGTAGTACGAAGATGGTCGATAGTTCCAATTTCGCCAGTTCCAACAGATTTTCCATATGTATTCCACGTATCTGCAGTAATTCGAACGTTTTCTTATTGCGAGCAGCTTTCGAAACGATAGGAAGTATTTCCAAATTCAGCACTTCATGAAAACTCAACGCAACTGTAGATTGCTCATAACTTGGTAATTCATCAGAGGGCAGATCCATAAAAGCGCACACCGGTCGACGGATCCTCTAAAAACCGATTTAATTATATTTATTTATTGTTAAGCAATGATCCTGTGTGAGAAATAACCAATGAATTCTACCGTACCCACACAACCTATTTTTATTCGTAATTTGGAAACGAAAATCTGTAATATTAGAGAAATAGCACCAAGCCTGTCAATAACTAGCGCACTGTCAATAACTCATCCATCCACGGTAGTACTCGTTCGATTCTCTCCTTCAGGCCACCATTCTTCAATGTATTCGGATTCACAGAACATAACCAGCATTTTTGAGTTGAATTTCATATTAAATAAATTCCCAATGGGATCACGACCATATTTATAATGATTCTCATCGTTATTACCAATGAATACTACTAACTGTTGAGAATAACTCACATCCACTCACAGAAATACTTTAGTGAATTTATACAGTGTCGCAATTTTATCGAAGAATATTACAATTAGAGGACAATAAGGTTTTCCGCTGTGATATCACATTTCCTCTGTCAATTGCATGAAGTATAAAATCAGTGATTGGATTTCTTCAGAGATAAGTCTTCTGAGAGTTTCTAATTAGATTCGAAATACAAAAACTAATATTCCTAGCAGTCTAGGTAAAGAATGACTTACAAAAATAATTCTTGCTAGGTGTTATCAGAATTGACTAGTCATGTATTAATTGTACACGTCTTGAATTAGTGAATCATATCGAACTGTTTCGTCAACGATATTGAAAATCATCGTTCGACCAAATGATGGAATAAAATAAGCTACTGGAACATTTCATTTTAATTCCTATTTTGATAATTATACTTTGTCTCTCACATCATTTCTAGAGCTACCGCGATGAAAATTCAACTGTCGATAGTGACTGGATGAGGATCACTGCCATTGGGCTTACTCAATTCTGAAATTATCTATTTTGCGTAACCATACCATTGCTCGCTCCGCATCCACTCCAATGGGAAAATTTAGGTTTGATACATTGTAGAAGGTATCAAGAGAAGACGGAGGCGAAACGGGAAATTTTTACAATTGCTTCCGAATGGAAGCTTTACAAGCGTGAGATTTTCCAAATGCTGGTTTTTTGTTGGGAACTACCTAATATGATTTGTGTGCTCTATTCCAGCCCAGTCTATTTTACTATAAAAGGTGATTAACCCACAACTCTTCAACATCATACGAAGTACCATAGTACCAAGTCTCATCTACAACGTTACTCTGCTCATCAGGCCTTCAGTAACAAGTCCACACTCAGTAGTGTTACTCTGTCCGAGTTAACATCTCCAGTCACTAGACTTCTATCTGGGATGTTACTCTACTCAAATTGTACTCGATCAACTAAAGTATTCATACCTTCGAAGTAAAATTCGAGTCTTTAATTCAAAGTCAAGTAGAAGCATTTTTAAGAAGAAACCTTTAAGTCATTCCACAATGAACTAACAAATATCGTTCGAGCATCCTGAACTCCATGCATTGGGATCCAGTATCCTACATCAGGCCAACTGTACAACAAGAGAGTCATCTGCATCACCAACAAATATTCACCAGAATTTCAACAACTCAAACCGTTGTTAATTTCTTTCAATTCCAACTGTAAGTTCAATTTTATGCTGAAGTGATTACAATTTTCTTTTATCGTATTGACTCAAATTAGACATTTGAGTTATCCTCGAATAAATTATTTGGAGTTAGTTGAAAATATACAAATTATAACATTTAATTCTGAGTAAACTTGTTTTGTCCAGCAACTTCTTCCTTCAGACATCGATACACTTCAGTGTTTTACCGCGGCAAACCGATCGCCTATTTTTTATTTTTGGTTACAACCGCAACCGTGATTACTACGAATAATCTACTATTTTCTGTATCAAAACATTATTCAAATCTACGCGTTTTTCGGGTTGTAGCCGTAACATTTGAAAAGACCGAAAATTATATTTAGAAAAAATTGTCTGTCTGTGTGTGTGTCCATATAACTCCTTCAAAATTCTGGGCCTTTCTCCTTGCTGAGAAGTTCCTCCATGCAGTGCTGCCCTCTTCCGCTCATTACAGAAAATATCACCGCCAAGTGGTACAGTTTAAAATAATAAAATACAGACTTATGAGAAAATAAATTAAAAGAAAAAAATCATCTCTTATTGACAAAAGGGATTTTAACTTTCGTTTTGGACGCCCTTTAATTATTATAACAATTAACGTGACCAGACGATAAACAAGTGACGCGATGAAATATCACGTTACAATATATATATTCTTGCATACATATTAGCTCGAGGCACCATAATTTAGATGGCAGAATAACGTATTCATTATTTGTTGAGTCACAACGTTTTATACTTACATTCTCTTGAAGTCCTCTTCAAATTCTTTTTAAAGGTATCAATGATACAGAACCTGTAAGTTCAAAATGGACTAGGACTTTTTTCGAACAGAATGATTCTATGAAATAATTCGACAAAAAGAGGAGGATGCTCCTTTAAATCTCAAGTATAGAATTGATTTTTCTGAAAAAAGTGATGAAGGGTTTCACTTAAGGAGGAACATCAGCTTTTGTGAAGGGCTCAGAGTGAGAGTAAACTTCAAAGGAGCCGACATCCCACTGCAACTTAAAAAAAAAAAATAATGCCCAAAAAGTCGTCTAGTAATCTGATTTAAAATACTCTATAGTATATTACAACCCTAGGCCAGAAAGTTGGATTTCCTGGCCTACGCGATATAAAGGCCGAGGCGAAGCCGAGGCCTTATATCGCGTAGGCCAGGGCATCCAACTTTGTGGCCGTGGGTCGTATACTGTTTTTCTTCGCTCCGGACCGAAAGCACGGTCAACCCGTTAGTGGGAGGGGGGGGGGCGCCCGCCCGACTTTTGTAAAACCGAGGCGAAGCCGAGGTTTTACTGGTCGGGGCGGGCATCAAAAGTATGCAAAAAAAATGTAAAAAAAGTAATTAACTATGGATAAATAATACTTAGAAATGAAAAATTGTTTGAAATTCATACATAGAACTGAAACTTTATTAACTCAATCATCGCAAAATGCACAATAAATGATTTCAGTATTACATTTATTTTATCTTCGTCTCTTCACTTAGTTGACAAGGATTTTCACTGAGTTGGACAAGGATTTTTTATTTCTTTCTCACCATTTTTTGTATGTGTCATACACAAGTAAATACCGCTCGGACGATTTGTTTGGTAATCTTTCACATTGCCCGAAAATCAGTCATTGTTGAGGTTATGTGTCTCTCAATTCACCAGCGTTGTTTATATATATAATTATATACTAGGTATAAGGAGAAAAATCTCAGCTGTATAATGATGGCAACACGAGTAATACACTGTTAAAAATTTCTGTCTGAATTTTCCGTGCAAAATCATAGAAATTTTAAACAAGTTATATCTCTACTAAAATTTCAGATAATTACCTCATTGAAAAATGAACAAATCATCGATTTTCAAATAATTTCACGCCTGAATATCAATGAAATTTGTAAATTTCAGTTCAATTGTTTCTTGAAAATTTAGAAAAAATAGAAAAAATTCTACAAAAAATTGAAAATTCTAGTCATTGTAATTCTGAATATTCATGTTCAGTTGAAAATTCAAGTGAGTTGTAGAATTTTCGTCTCAATTCTACATAAAACTCATAAATTCCTCTGAATTTTTTCGGAAACTCACTGATTTCATAAGTATTTTCCCATTAAAAAACATTCAGTATCACGTTTATTAAAATTTTCATCGAATTTTCTATGAAATTTCATTTTTTTCCTAACAGTGTACTGTAGCGCTGCCGGGCTAGCGAGCCACAAAAGTTGCGCAACCCATCGGCGCGCACATTCACTCGAGCAGGCCACAAAAACCACTCTTCCCGGAGTGAAATGCGGCCGGGAAGTCCGTGCTTTCGGGCCGGAGCGCAGAAAAATTTATTTTTCTTGGTACTGTATGTATGTTGAATCGCGGCTGAATAAGATTTATTGATAATAATTAACAATTAATTGACTTTATCTGATATCATTTAGTGAGAAAAACTTGGCAAGTGCGCAAAGCATACTCAAAGCTGTTAATCTATCTGTCGATAAAATCAGAGCATTACCGATAATATATCAAGGGTGTTTGTGACAGGAGCGTGTGGTATAGGTTATTTGATCAAATCTGCCAAGAACAATAAATTGCGTTATTAGTGTTTTATATTTTTAATTATGGATAATCCCGAGTGTTCATAATTGCAAGATAAGCGAAAATTCGTGAGTGCAAAACAAATGAGACGAAAACTTCAATGAAAATCAAGTATTGCCCTGGAGGACCATTGATGAGTTTTCGATTGTCGGTCGTGTACCCATATCGATATGTTCATTCAGTCGATCTTTCATCGATGAATAGTCGATAAGAATTTTGAA
The DNA here is from genome assembly GCA_963921955.1 of Aleiodes alternator. Taxonomy (NCBI): domain Eukaryota; kingdom Metazoa; phylum Arthropoda; class Insecta; order Hymenoptera; family Braconidae; genus Aleiodes; species Aleiodes alternator. Next base: position 5,954,307 of record OY998106.1, read on the forward strand.
ATCTTTGAAATACAAAAATCAGTGACTGTTAATAGCCGCCTGTCCGAGTCAACTAGTTTCCATTTTTGAAAAAATTGCAGAATTCGTAATCGACTCGGGATCGATGGAAGATCGACTGAGTGAACATATCGATATAGGCCATTGACAGATCCGTCAGGGCTGGATAGAAAAACGAAAAAAAGTCTCATTCAAGATTCGAACTAGGGGTGAGCAGTTGCTCGCTGGCTTGCGAAGTGGGGTGCGTAATTGCTCGCTCGCTACGCTTGCTCGCGAATAGAGGAGTGCGTAGTTGCTCGCTCGCTACGCTCGCTCGCGGATGGAGGAGTACGTTACTGCTGATTAGAAGGAATTAGTGAGAATGTTTTGTGATGAGTGTGACTTCAAGCCGCAATAAGAACTTCCCGATAATTTCTCCCACTTACTATTCGAAAAAATGATGAATGATAAAAACGATAAAGAACAACAGACATAATCGTGGAAACTATCAAAAAATGTTGGGGAGATCTCAAAATATGGAGATCAATAAAAAAATCGATTTTTTTTCGGGGTCAGTGCATAGACTTCACTTTCAGGGAAGTTGAGGAAAATTTAATGATGTTTTTCTTGAAAAACTAAGAAAGTACTGTATCGATTTCAATCAAAAACTAATCAGATCGAATCTATATCGAGATGCTTCGATTGCAACATCGATCATCTCGATCGCGTTATTGATTAATGAGGAAACGTGAACGAAAAAATTGGTCACATACAAACACACACACACACACACACACACATGATCGTAAAAACTAGAAAAAATGTTGGGGAGGTCTTAAAACATGGAGATCGATCGAAAAATCGATTTTCCATTTTCGGGGTCATTACATAAACTTCCCTCATCGGGAAGTTAATTACCACGCCGTGGGAATAGTGAGCTCGGATCGTTGCCAAAACTCACGTTCGTTTTACATAACCACACCCACATTATACGTTGTTAGCATGTTTCTATTAATTACTCCGACCATCGCCGGTCAATGTCAAACAAACTCCGAATACCTACGCTTCGATGATCCATTTACGAACTGTGATTTTTGTCGTATTTTGCTAATAGTTCTAAATCTTATTATTTTGTCCTCAAAATCGGTACGGTCAATCATTCTCAAACTTTCAGAATATATTATCGATTAGGTCAAGAATATATCCCCAAATTTTGGTGTGAGAATAAGCGTTTTCAATTGCATGCCAAGAACTGATGTTCCCCCTTAAGTAAAAAATCTTCATTATCCCACGGATTTTTTCCCCTTTATTTTGCCCATTACTATACATAACAGTAGCATCAACTTGCAGTGACTTGGAGGATTTTTTACAATGCTTAATCAATGATAAGTACATCCTCTTGAGACTCGGATCGGAATTACCTTGGGAGCAATTGTCAGTTCCACCGTTTATTGTATTCATTGTGATGAATGATTTAAGCACAATTGAAGGCGTAATCGTTGGATTGCTCATAAGATTTAATCCCCCTTCGTAGAATGAATTCCTCACGTTTCCTAGAAACTACAGAGCTCCTTTCTCCCAGATTCCATTCCATATATTCCTTCATACGCACTGAAAACGAATGGTTGTGGTAATCTTTGAGTTAATGATTAACAAAGTCCTTCGGACAACAAGAATTCCATAGAAATCAACTGCTCTAAAATTGAAATGCATTTGTTCATAGGAAGTACTCCTTCATTGTTAATCATGACCAATTTACCAAGAATCTCGAGTAGTCTGAAAAAGTCTAGAAATAGCGAAATTTCCAGATTTCTGGTTAAGTCGTTAATTGCTTAGGCTGAATTTTTTTTCCCTAGGGATAGCTTATGTATAATAAATTTAGAGATGCCGAAAAAAACAATTGTTGATGGAATATTTTTTCAGGAATTATTGGATCAATCCCTCCTGGCTGTGACCTTTTTGCCTGTGACAAGAAAATATAAAAAAATTCAGATGAATGGGTGTGGGTAGATGTGACAGCACCATCCCACACACACGCACTCATATTTATTCTAATAACGTGCAGTTGTACAATGCTCCAAAGTAGAATGCCCCAGTATATATTGCTTCATACTCCTCCTCCGGGTAGAAGAGACGCTGGCAGGAAATTACCTTCATGTGGGCAGGGGGTGACATTGCGTTCCACCAGTGGAGTGGGCGTTTGGGAGTTTTATTCACTCCCGCTCAATAATACATGGAATGTCTGGAGTGCTACCAAAATACTCATTAAGATGTGTATATAAGTATAACTATAAGTTATACTTATAAGTTATATAAGTATAACTGCATTTTAACGAAGAGTCAAAGCGAAATTTTCACTCTAGTGTATCGAATAATAGACTTTTCCAATGAATTCCTCCTGAAATTGTTCTTTCAACTTGAATGGTTGGCTGAAGAATGGCACACAGTGATTGAGTTTCAGCTTGTTTCTAACGGGAATTGATGTTTTCTGTTTCATTCCTAGGAATGAAAGTTTTCTGACGTGAATGTCCTTATTTTCATTCTTATTGGAAAATATAGTAATGAATAATCTCATGACTGAAATTTCTACTCTCAGACTCTATTTTTCATTAGAACATTACTCAAAATCATTCGACGAAAGTTTATCTACAATTTTCTCACCAACTGATAGGGTAAGACCTATTGACACCCATTTTCATTGTACTGCCCGTGAAAAAATCGGCATGCATGATCAAGTATAATCATTCACAACCCGTGTAGGATCATACATGAGCCGTGCATGATCATGCATGGAGCATGCATGAATTATGCATGCTCACTCATGACACATACACTGTCATATATGGTCATGTATGGGCAATGATGAGTATTTTCATCTGGAGGAAAATCTTCAAGTGTGATCAGGTTTCTCCATGTATGCACTATGACTGAGTATCGCTGAGCCATGCATGAACATGCATAGTTCATACCTGATCATGCATATTCGAATAGAGTCATGTATGACTTAATAGGATCATCCATGACTAATTTGAAGGGATTATATTCTTCAATGCAATGTATATGGGTGGCCATGTTCAATCATGTATGACCATGAATGAATGATTATGTTCATACATGACCATATATGAGAATTTGGTCCAAATAATAAATAATTTCATTCACGAACCTAGATCATTCTATCTCTTAACAGATAAAGATAGTTAAGTCAGTGGTCGGTTAAGTGTGCCAATTTTATTGAAGATGTATGGCAAATATGAAAAAAAAATGATTCCGACGACTCAATTTGTTTACAGGGTGTTTCTGAATTGATAGGAAACCTTTTGATATCTTCTCGACTAATGCTCGAAGAATCTGGGGAAAATAGTGAAAAAATTAGAATGGGCCAATAAAAAGTGATTCCGTTAGTAGAAGAGATGGGGTGGGGGAAGAACGGGAGTAGGGATAGGAATGTGGCGACATTGCATTCCACTCTGGAGCGAAATAGTATATTTCCAGACGAGAGAGACAGAGTTTTTCAAGAAGTGTGTACTTGGTGCCCGAGCCGAAAGCGAGGGATGCCAATCACACGTCTTGAAAAACTCTTTCGCTCGTGTCGGGAACATAGTTTTTCTTTTGTGATTGTTACGTTCTCAAGTTCGAGAAAGGGTTTTTCCTTGACGCTCTGGAAATATTTTTTTCGTGAATGAAAGAGCGAAAGAGCTTGTGAACGTAGCCACAGCAATGAAAGAACATATGACGTGTGTCAGATAACTAGGCTCACGTCTGTCATATTCAATAATATGTTTCCCATGTAATGGCGTTCCTCTCTGTGGGATGATATTATTATTTAAATTTTTTTGAAATGATGCACAACTGCGATTCACAATTCCAGAAATGAATTCTTATCATTACATTATTATTTTTCAAGAAATTTTGTGTGGATTTAGCTGATAATTTCCATATTTTCCCTCTCTATTCAATGATATGTGATAGCTTCTGATGGAATCTTAGATTCAGCCCTATTAGACAAAAACGTTAATGATCGGTGAAAAAATCTCGGATTCAAAGGTTTATAGAAATTATGGATTTTTGCAGTCCGCATTCATTGAATTGATTCACAGACATGAAGATCTGCCCGTCAAAATTCTCAATTTCGAACAATTTTGGAACAAATTGTATAATTGCTAATCATTTGATTTATGCTGGAACTTCTCTCCGATGAAACATTTTATAGACTCAGTGGAATTCTAAGGTTCCCATCTTAAAAAGAACTTGAAATAATTCCTTTCCTAATTGGTAGTTGCAGATATTGAGCTCTTTGTTATAAAATTGGCCGTTCGCAACCATCATCAAATAGATTCCATGACAGAAAATTGTAGAGTAGATACTGATGAATCTCACCTGTTAGCCACTTGTACATTCCTAATGAGTTTTACTTAGGGCTTTTCTAGACAGTTCCTATCGAGTTGACACTCGCAGGAATTACGATGTACACTTCAAAATCTACAATTTAAGACTATTTCGAAATAAAGTGGCCGATTATCAGTACCCTGCATGCGCACCCCAATCTAAAATGATTAGGAATAGGGCTTAGCTCTCTTCGAAATACATTAAAGTAATCCCAGAACAGTGGGGATTACCATAATATATAGTTAGTTAGTAAAATAATTATAACTTAAAAATGAAGAAAGAACAATAGATCGGTGAGGTATAGAAAGAGTGTGCGGACTACAAGAAAGGCAGTTTTACTCGAAATTTCAAACACGACGGAACTTCCCGCAAAATAGTGAAATAACCAGGCCCAAGAATTTGGTATGACCAAAAGTATCATCGGCCTAGCTGATACCTTGGTTACGGGAGTAAATAAACAATGAAACAAGCAGGAGCCCCATTACTTGTGCGTAATTTGAGAATCTTACATCTACTATTCTGCCAATGCAATTGGCAGAAAGCTTCCGAATGAATTTTTTAATTTCAAATCTACCATCACTGATCTTATTCATATTAATCACGTCAATTCATGTTCTTTTTGTTGAATATGATATCTCTTTGAATGTTCTGAAGATGATGAGAATCCCCTCGTTTGCTATGAGTAACAAAATTCTTTTTTATTGTCATATTTCTACTTTTTGGAACATCTTGAGTCATATTCCATTGAAATCTTGAGCTTCAACTTCATAGTCAAGTTACCTAATTCGAGTTTAGCCTTGCCCAAACTCAGCCTAATTCAAGGTTGCAGATAATTCAAGTTTGAAGATATAGCTTGCTTTTTCTGATGTTTCTATGCTAATATCTAAAAAACTACTGGACCGATTCCGCCCAGTTTCAATGCCAACCTTTGTGCTCATTAGATGTATAACCTCACAAAATTTGAGGTCTCTAGCTCAATTATTTATTAAGTTATCGTGGAATCAAGATTTTCACGAAAAATTTATCAAAAGTTTTCTACTGGCTAAAATAAAAATCTGAGCTCCCACCACTCCGGCGGTCAAAGATGCGGCTCTTGGACGCGCATCTCCTCGCGGAGACTGGACGCTGTGATTCCATTTTTCATCGAGAAAAGTCGAAAAAACCATATTTCAACATTTTCATTTTTCTCAAAAACTATCCGGCCGATTTAGCTGAAATTTTTGTGAGAGCTTGGGGCACACATGGCGAACTTATGGTAAAATTTTCAGGTCGCTAGCTAACCCCACTTCAGAGTAAAGCGGAAAATGCGTCATCACACACACACACACACACACACACACACACACACATACACACAGACATTCTTTAAAAACGACGGATCTCGACGTTTTGGGTCATTTGCAGTCATATTATGATGAAATCTCAAAATCGAAAAAAAAGTGAAACTTCTTGCTCATTATGTATAGATAACGATAAATTATTCGGATTTTTCTAAATGAACAAGTGATAATAATTGGGAAAAGTGCAGATACGGGGTTAATCTCAAAGGAAAATGGAAAAAAGCACAGCTCAGCACATTTAGCTGTGTAATGAACACAACACTTTGGGAATTGGAGTATCTGCCTATAGCATTTTTGTTATCTGTTCACTAACAAATCATCATTTTCTTCACGATTATGAAGTGTTCAGACAGCTAGATTTTTCTGTACACTGGGACGAAAGTGAGACTTTCGGCTCTCACTGCGCTCGGGTGTAAGCTCACTTCTGTCCCAGTGTGCAGAAAAATAGCATACACACCTCGGGCAGTAAGTAATAAAACCTCAGAGCACATGTTTGTTAACCTCGGCTTCGCCTCGGCCAACAATTACATGTGCTCTGAGACACTTTTTACATTACTGCCGTAGGCATGTAATATACTATTTTTTAATCAGTTTTTTGCGAATATACTACAAATTGATCGAGATGGAGCAGTTTTGCTTCAATCCTTCCTTGTAGCTCTCAAAACTCTCTATAAAGGAGGATTCGTGCACAATTGCTCTATCTCGCTTAAATTCCGGGATATTTGAAGAAAATTACGGATAAATCAATTTGTCTACGAACTTCATATTCTTTTGTTTTTGATATCCGTTTTGTCGAAAATATCTAGGAAACTGAGCGAGATAACAGAATTCTTCTCATCAGTTTTTCTACAGAGAATTTTGAAAACTACAAGAAGAGTTTCTACAAAAATTGCATCATCTCGCTCAGTTTCCCAGATATTCATCAAAGTCCTACGACAAAAAATACACCCAGCAAAAAAATTAAGGGAACGGTAAATTTTGTCCGTTTTTTGCTTGATTTTCAAATGGCTGTAACTTCGCCAAAAATGATCGTATCAGAATAAAAAAAAAAATCGTTGGAAAGCTTGAAGTTTCTACTCTTGAAATCTTGAGATGAAAATTTTTTATGACCATTTGTTATAACGAGATAGGAGAGTTGAAAGTGGAAAAATTTTTTTCTTTTTTTTTCATTTTTTCAACTTGTTCCACGGACTTCAAAAAAATTTTCTCGACTTAACCCTTATGAGGGTCGTGTAGCCTGGTCTTTCAGCTTCAATTTCTTTTTTTTTTTTTTTTCGCTACAACCCTTTGTTGCTGAGATATTGTCGATTGAATCAAAAAACACCCTTTTGCCTTTAATCGTCGATATCTCAGGAACTACTGATTGCACAGCGAGCGGATGATGAGATTCGTAAACTTGAATAAATTTCCTGTAAGATTCTTGTACTGTTTGATTGAAAAAAAATTTTCTTCCAATTTTAAAATTGGTTCGAAAAAGTACCAAAAAATTGCGTTTTTTTCCTTTTTTGAAAATTGCCCTGCATTTTGCGAATTTTGCGAAAATTGAAAATGTTTCAACGTTTTTCTTTAGTTTAATGTGTGCTGGAACACCCCCTAAATTTCGAAGCCAATCGGTTCGACCGTTTTTTTTTCCCGAACGAACAAAGTTTCAGCAAAAATTAAAGGAACACTTTTTTGTGCCCTAAACACCAACTAATGATGATTAGGGATGAAAATGTTTTTTCTTCGTTATTTTTCCGTGATTTTTCGTGCAAAATTTGTTGAATTCCTTCGAAAAATGAGAACAATGAAAAATGAAGAAAAATCAATAAAAAATCAAAAAAACAATTTTTTTAAACGAAAAAAAATCGAAAAAAAAATTGTTTCAAAAAACAATTGCACAAAAAATCACGGAAAAATAATGGAGAAAAAACATTTTCGGCCCTAATCATTATTAATTGGTGTTGACGCACAAAAAAGTGTTCGTTTAATTTTTGCTGAAACTTTGTTCGTTCGGGAAAAAAAAACGGTCGAACCGATTGGCTTGAAAATTTAGGGGGTGTTCCAGCACACATTAAACTAAAGAAAAACGTTGAAACATTTTCAATTTTCGCAAAATTCGCAAAATGCAGGGCAATTTTCAAAAAAGGAAGAAAACGCAATTTTTTGGTACTTTTTCGAACCAATTTTAAAATTGGAAGAAAATTTTTTTTCAATCAAACAGTGCAAGAATCTCACAGGAAATTCATTCAAGTTTACGAATCTCATCATCCGCTTGCTGTGCGATCAGTAGTTCCTGAGATATCGACGATTAAAGACAAAAGGGCGTTTTTTGATTCAATCGACAATATCTCAGCAACAAAGGGTCGTAGGGAGAAAAAAAAAAAGAAATTGAAGCTGAAAGACCAGGCTACATGATCCTCATAAGAGTTAAGTCGAGAAAATTTTTTTGAAGTCCGTGGAACAAGTTGAAAAAATGAAAAAAAAAGAAAAAAATTTTTTCCACTTTCAACTCTCTCATCTCGCTATAACAAATGATCATAAAAAATTTTCATCTCAAGATTTGAAGAGTAGAGACTTCAAGCTTTCCAACTATTTTTTTTTTATTCTGATACGATCATTTGTGGCGAAGTTACAGCCATTTGAAAATCAAGCAAAAAACTGACAAAATTTACCGTTCCCTTAATTTTTTTGCTGGGTGTAGATTTATGAAAAAATCATTCTGATTAATCCCCATATTTTTCTCTCCGTGTATTGAAAAGAAAAACTTTAAAGAAAACACAGGCTTCCCCCACCACCCGGAGAGCGACCCGATGGCAGCAGCAAAAATTTCTCCTTTCCCCACTACTCTACTACCACGTTCCCCTCAAAGCCTTACGCTCGTTTCGTGACGCGCGAAAAAAGTTGGCATCCTCCCAAAAGAAGTTTCACTTCAATAATACATGAGAGATTTATAAAATACTTGTGGAAGATTGAAGTGAGACATGAGGAAGATACAAAAAATACTCGGGGGAAATCTGGAGAAGACTCAAAAAACGCCTTTGGTCTAATGAAAGAAAAGGCATAATGAAGAGAATTTCTTAAAATCTCAATTATGTCTTTTTTCATTGGACTCAGAGTGTTCTTCAAGCCTGCTCTACATCTCCCCCAAGTATTTTTTATATCCCCCTCGAGTCTTATTTTATTCTTCTCTGAGTACTTTTTAAGTTTTCTCCAAGTCTTATTGGAATTTTCGGTAATTGGATACTATAGCTCTGCCAACTGAAAATTGGTGTTTTCAACGTTTTATTTCAAATTTTTTTCTTCCGCCTTGCTTCTTGCGCCTATTCTAGGTTCGCATTGAGTTTGGTTTCGGAAAATTTTCATTTTTTAATTTTTTTTTTTGCAAAATTATTGGGGTTGTCAATTTCGAGCTGAAAAACTTGAATTAATTCGTTGGGTTTAACAACTCAACGAATACAACATTCAAACGTTAATAAATTTTATTTCACAGTAATTTGGAAACAAAATAATAAATTTAATAGAGTAGAGTTTGATGTTTTGATTGAGCATGAGGTGAGGGGCGGGGTGAGAGGTGAGGCAGGTACGAAACAGTCGATTTCTTCCTGACAAAGACAGTTGGTGTGAAAACACAATGATAAACAGAGACCAATGGTCTTATGAAAATGGCAAATTTGGTAATTCAACCAAATGAGCCTTTTCTAGACCAGTATCATTTGAGTCTTCTGCAGTGAAACATCAAAACTGTGTGTTTTGTTTTAAGAGCTAGTTGCCACCACTGCATCTTGGTTTTTTTTGGAAAATCCAGTTTTTCAGATGAGTATTTTGAAGTTTCATTCAATCCGTATTAAATTTATTGAGGTTTTTTTTTCGTCTTTTTCCTTTTTTTTTCGTTACTATTTTTAATTGATATTCCAAATTGAAATTGTTCCACGCGAAGTGTACAAATTATTGACAAATGAATGAAAAGGTACATTTAAAAAGCACATTGTGCAAGAAGTACTTGTTTCTGTGTAATATAAAAATTATATTTTTATGCCCAATGAAGGTGGGCGGAGGTTTTTGTCAATATATTCTTCATCTAAAATCCCGAGTGTCGTTCATAGGATGGGTCGTGATAGGTTCCTTTTCGAGGCCTATGCACCACTACGTCCTCGTCGTGGCCTTGGGTTACGCCAAACGTGGTGATAATCTCAATTTTCATTTATTGTTTTTTTTGGTTTAATTGGTTAGTGACTTCCAAAAAAAGTTAGTTGTTTTAGGTAAAAATTTAATTAGGATTGTGTCTGCTCGCCTTGAAATCTCGCTACTGGTCTCTGCTACATCGAAACTCATCAATTTAATTCAAAAAAATTGGTAAAATAATTCAAATTTTTCAACAGTGTGGCAGAGTAAAAGTACTCAATTACCGAATTTTCCTTCAAGTCGTCTTCAGAATTTCCCCTTTCCAAATTCGTAAGAGGAACCCTAATCCATTTCCGAGCTGGTGCAAGTCGGAAGAAATAAAATAAGCTACCTAAGGAGGATATAAAAAATACTTGGGAGAGATCTGGAGAAGGCTCAAAGAACACTCTTTGGATCCAATGGAAAAGGAGATAAAAGATATTTTCATGAAATCTCAATTATGTCCTTTTTTTCTCTTCTCCTTGAAGTATCTTCCGAAGTACGGAAAAGTCAAAATGCAGGTTATAAATACCTTGTCCCTCGGTATTTGCTCACTCCATTATATTCCATCAAACCAGAACACTTTTCGCGCACATCACTCAATTAATCGTTTCTAAATTGAATTTGAATTGATACAATCGTAAATGCCAAACTTGTATGAAGTTTGACATTTCCTATTATTTGCTTACTCCCGTAACCAAGGTATCAGCTAGGCCGATAATACTTTTAGTTATACCAAGTTCCTGGCCGTGGGAATGACCGGCAATTTGTCAGATTCACTGTGCCATATATTCAAAAATTTTTCAATAATTTTACCAAGTTTTTTATTCTAAATTGATGTGTCTTGATGTAGCAGAGGCCAGTGGCAAGATTTTAAGGCAGACGGACAAAGTCCTAATTAAATTTTTTCCTAAAACAACTAACTTTTTTTGGAAGTCACTAACCAATTAAACCAAAAAAAAACAATAAATGAGAAATTGAGATTATCACCACGTTTGGCGTAACCCAAGGCCAGGACGTAATGGTGCATAGGCCTCGAAAAGGAACCTATCACGACCCATCCTATGAACAACACTCGGGATTTTTAGATGAAGAATATATTGACAAAAACCTCCGCCCACCTTCGTTGGGCATAAAAAATTTAAGTTTTATATTACACGGAAACAAGTACTTCATGCACAATGTGCTTTTTAAATGTACCTTTTCCTTCATTTGTCAATAATTTGTACACTTCACGTGGAACAATTTCAATTTGGAATATCAATTAAAAAATAGTAACGAAAAAAAAGAAAAAAGACGAAAAAAAAACCTCAATAAATTTAATACGGATTGAATGAAACTTCAAAATACTCATCTGAAAACTGGCTTTTCCAAAAAAAAAAAAACAAGACGCAGTGGTGGCAACTAGCTCTTAAAACAAAACACACAGTTTTGATGTTTCACTACAGAAGACTCAAATGATACTGGTCTAGAAAAGGCTCATTTGGTTGAATTACCAAATTTGCCATTTTCATAAGACCATTGGTCTCTGTTTATCATTGTGTTTTCACACCAACTGTCTTTGTCAGGAAGAAATTGACTGTTTCAAATATGCCTCACCTTTCAGCCCGCCCCTCCCCTCTCGCTCAATCAAAACATCAAACTCTACTCTATTGGATTTATTATTTTGTTTCAAATTACTGTGAAATGAAATTTTATTAAAGTTTGAATGATGTATTCATTGAGTTGTTGAACACAATGAATAAATTCAAGTTTTTCGGCTCGAAATTAACAAACCAACTTATTTAGCAAAAAAAAAAAAAAAAATTTATAAAATGAAATTTTCATGAACCGATCTCAATGCGAGCCTAGAATAGGCGTACCGAGCACGGCGGAAGAAAAAAATTTGAGATAAAATATTAAAAACACTAATTTTCAGTTGGCAGAGCTATACTGCCAAATTACTGAATAACCTTTAGTCGATAAAATAGAAAACCATGAGTGCTAGTGCTGAGGATCATACGATTAAGTGAATTAGTGTGTAACAGTGTAATTTTAAATGTGTTTTAAGGATGAAAGCTTCGTTTTTTCATTCCCTTGTAGCAAAAGTACATGACATCGGCTCAATTCAGAGTGAGGACACTTTATTTTCATTTCTATTGGCTCATTGGTATTCCCATCGGCCAATGAATATCGTCGCAGTTGGCACGCTCATTCACGACTTACTTCGAATCAGTTGACGTGAATGCAAATGGCGGTGCATGTCAGTCGATACGCGTGTGGAAACAATCGTCGATCTATTCACCATGTTATCTTCAAACTACGTGTTCATCACTGAGTGAGAAAGTGAAACCTCAAGCCATATGATAAATAACTGTGAGCATTTTTAGTATGAAATATTAAATTAAGTAATTAATACATCAATAATCCTCCCAGTACATAGCACACAGCTAACCTCAAATCCAGTCGTCTCAAATAGAGTTTCGATTTTACCGACCGTGTATAGATTATTTTAAGTTTTCGTGACATCCTTTTTTGTGACAATTTTGGTCATACATAGGCATTCGTATCAATCTCCGCGAACTTGCTGTCTTTTAGTCGCTCAATATCCAAATATTTTCTATTAAAAAAATTGATTAATCAGTAAATGAAAAAAATAATAAAGTTTTCTACAGATTTTCTGAGGGGATTTTTTGATGATATGGGCTTCGGATTCTCGAATCATCGCTAAGACAAGTTATAGAATATTCTTTATTCATTTTTTCCTCTCAAAAAACGAAAAAAAATTATAGAATTTGACAATTGATATATCGAAAGTTGTCACGAGATGTTACTGTGCTTTGTAACGCCATATTTTTGATGTTACAATGGTTTTTGTTCAGCCTGGTATCGCGGTGAAATATCTAAGAAAATAGCGAAACTGAAAGACCAAGACGGAAGGTCCGAGAAGCGAGAGAATTTTGGTTTTCGTTTCACAATAAATTAATTGATTTTATTTACTTCCGCTTCGAATTTTCCCGCGTTTGCCGGAGTTCCTTCATCCTACAATGGAGGCGTTACCAGACAGCCAGGATCATCGAGGAAACTGCCGAGCCAACTTATCGACACAGTGAGCGGAAATCAAGGGGAGGAGCTTTCCCTTAGACTCTTCATCCCGATTGGAGGAAAATGAAGGACATCGATCAATTGCTTAATTAATTCAAGATTGATTAACTGCAACGAATGTTAATGGAAAATGTCGAGATACCAGATCTTCGGAATTTCAGACGTTAGAAATAACTAATCATTCTTTTATTAAATTTTTTTCAATTACTGGAATAATATTAGAATATACCGGCGATAAAAGAATGTCTCTAACGTCGTTGGTTAATTAATTGAGGGAGAGCAGCCTGTGGTCAGATTTGCGACGCACGCCGGCTTCTTCCCACACTTTTCGTTTTGGTGCTATTTGGGCAACACGTGTTTTATCGTTGCAAAAATTTCAAGAAATTATAACGCAATAATTAACGTTGCAATCAATTCAATTTAAAGATTTTTATTAACATATATATACATAGGTACAGTATTATATTATACAGTAGTCGTTGTGATGATGGTAGCGTAGCCACAGCCCAAAGGCTTTTACATACATATAAGCGATTTTTTGAGATTTTATATAAACATAAGAGTTATGGTAGAGGAGGAGAAGGGGGATAGGGAAAATTTTTTTAAATAAAAAACCCTATATCATGAGAAAGTTGGTTGTTGTGAGGAAGTTATAGTCCTCTCTATTTTGGCGGTTTATGGGACCACCTCAGTGGGTTTATGGGGGCATAGTGATGATATCAGTGGGTTTGGGTGTGTTTTTAAGGTGTTAGCAAAGTTTGTTGCCAGTCGGTTGATGAATTCGTCTATATATTCGATATCTGCTATTTCATGGAGAGTTTGGATGGGGGTAGTGCGATAGCGGTTTAGGATTACACGGAGATACTTGTTTTGGATGATCTGGAGTTTGGCGATGTGGCAGTGAGCTGCACTGTACCAGACTGGAGCGGCGTACGTGAGTACAGGCCTCACCAGGGCTTTGTACAGTCTCAGCTTCAGTGCGGTGGCTAGAGATCTGGATTTGAAGAGGTGATATAGACGGCCCATGATGGCCTTTGCTTTATTGGTGGCTTGGGAAATATGGGGACCCCAGGTTAATCTACTGTCTAGGCGTGTGCCTAGGTAGTTAGCCGAGGGTGCTGTGTCAATGTAGTTATTTTTTATGCTTATGGATTTGATGAAATGTCTGGATGAGGTGAAGAGGATGAATTCTGTTTTGGACTCATTGACCTTGATTTTACATTGTTCGAGTCTGTCAATGGTCGTTTCAGCAGCTGTGATGAGCGTGCTCGTAGCGTACCTGGGAGATGAGCTCGAGGTGTAAAGTGCAATGTCATCGGCAAAGCCTGCGACTTGCACACGAGGAGACAGATCATAGAATAGAGGTGCAATATAAAGGTTAAATAGTGTTGGAGCCAGGACAGAGCCCTGGGGGACTCCGGCCAAGACAAGCTCTGGATTGGAGAGCGAGGAGGCTACTCGAACTCTGATGTAACGATTGGATAAGTAGGAATTGAGTAGTTTACATAAATAAATCGGAACCTTAAAATGGATGAGTTTGTGAATTAACCCATCGTGCCACACAGAGTCAAAGGCCTTCTCGCTGTCCAAGAGAACCATGCCAGTGCAATGTTTCCTGGAGGCCCTGGTCTTAACGTGGTCCACAATTCTGCGAAGTTGATGCACAGTTGAGTGCTTCTGTCTGAAGCCAAACTGAGCATCAGGCAATAGATCGAGGTCTTTTGTGGCCCTGAGGAGCTGAGATAATATGATCTTTTCCAAAATCTTACCAAGGATTGGCAGGAGGCTTATGGGTCGATAGCTGACCGGAAGAGAGGGTGATTTGTTGGGTTTGAGGATGGGAACTACATTGGCCGTCTTCCAGTTAGCAGGGAAATGCTGCTGAATAAGACAGGCATTGAATATTTTGTTGATGAGGGCAATGGCCTTTTTGGGGAGGTGCTTAATGACGATGGTGGGAATGGCGTCAGGGCCAGGAGCTGAGCGGGTCTTGAGTTTTTTGATGATTGACTGGATTTCTTTGGGAGATGTGAGTTTGGGTTTCAGAGAATCGAAATGGAGATTGGGGGAGAAGAGGGTGGACTTAATTTCAGCTGAAATTTTTCGATTGATTGGGGGGTCTCCTCGAGCATGAGCTTCTGCGTGGACGTTCGCGTAGTGCTTACAGAGCATGTTGGCTTTGTCCAAGTCAGAAAGCGCAGAGGAGTTTTTGGTAGTTAGGGTAGGAATTTTGGAGCTGGTAGATTGGTTGAAGGTTTTTGCTATTTTCCATATGTTATTACTGTTTTTGGGGATGTTTTTCAGGTGGTTGTTCCAGGAATCTTGAATGTGGGCTGTTGTGAGGGAGTGAATTTGGCGTATTAGGCTGTTGATGAGGGTTTTGAGGACTGGGTCGCGGCTGTTTTGCCATGTCTTCCTCAAATAATTTTTCCTCTTGATGAGGTTTAGTATTTGGGGAGGCAATGGTTGAACGAGTGGAGGAGGTTTCGATTTTGGGACATGACTGGAGGTACATTTGTTGATGATGGAGACTAGGTGATTGATTTGGAGTTCAATGTCCGCTGGGGACTTTAGAGTTGGATTTGCTGTTGGAATTGAGCGGTTTACTTCATTTTTGAAGGCCGTCCAATTAGCTTTTCGGAAGTTGTACCGGAGGGGTGGAGGATTGAGGGTGGGTTTGCACATGAGTGAGAAGGAGAGTGGGAGGTGGTCAGAGGGAGATTCGTGGATGACTTTGAAGTCATTGATTAGCCTGGGGGAATTTGTGAGGAGAAGGTCAAGGATGCTGGGGGTCGCTCCTGTTCGTGGATAGTGAGTTGGTTCTGTGGGAGCAAAGAGATGATGGGGGGTGGTGGAGATGAAGTTTTCGAGGAGAGAGCCAGAAGTATTTGGGTGGGCTGTGGTCCAGGTTGGGTCTTTGGCGTTGAAGTCCCCAGCGATTACTGTAGGGTGGGGAGAGTTGAGGATTTGGGTTAGGAGAGGGATGTCAATGTGGTTATTAGGGGAATTGTAGAGGGAGTAAATATGGAGCTGTTTGTGATTTGACGTAATTGAAATACCTACGTACTCTGTGGAAGATAGGGTGTTGTGGGGGAGTGGATCATACTGTAGGGATTGATGGATGGCTATGGCTACCCCTCTCCCGGTGCAGCCGCCACAGTCCTGCCTCTCGAGTTGGAACCCTGGAATAACCATTTTTTTTTTAAGTTTCAGGTTGGTCTCAGACAGAAGGACTATTTTTGCATTTGAGCTCAGGATTAATGAGATGAGCTCGTTTTTATGTCGAGATAAGCTCGTGATATTTAAAGATAAAATACGTATGCTAGTATTATGAGCCATTTGAAGAGACAACGGCTGGATCTAATAAATGAGAGTATCGGCTAATAATTTGCATTATTTCGATGGCATCTCCGGCTAATTTAATTTCTGCAATCATAGCCTTTAATTCAGAAATGATTGAGAGTAAATTTAATTTGTTAAACTCATTTATTACAGCTGTTGCCTCGACAATAACATCTCTCGTCTCTCTTATGTCATCGGTATACGTAGCTTCAGTGTTCGTAGAGTCTTGTAGTGGTGTTGGTTCCCTCTCTTGATGTGGTAGTACAGGATTCACATGACGGATCGGCTGTGTATGTGTGCCGGCAAGTACTTGGCTGTATTGACGGTTGCTGGCGTCAGGATATCGATGGTCAAGCCATTGGTCAAACCAAGAGTTCGGCGTAAGTGGGGATCTGAAGTCATCGTTGTGTGGAGCGGTAGGAGCCACGCTGTGAGCTCGTGGTATGGATGGTGGTATGAGAGTGGGGGCAGCTCGTGCCTGTGGGGGTTTGGAGCGATTTTTGACGTTTGCTGACGCATTTTTCATAGCTTCGAGGCGCTTTGGGCACTGACGAAAACTCGCAGTGTGGTTGTTGCCACAATTTGCACATTTGAGTGGGCACTGACGGTCACAATTTTTGTTTTGGTGTGATTTGGGCAACACGTGTTTTATCGTTGCAAAAATTTCAAGAAATTATAACGCAATAATTAACGTTGCAATCAACTGAAAATTTTGTTAAAAAATTTATTGAGAAAATTTACTAAAGAATTTTGGAGGGCTGTTTTGGTTTTAACTTTTCAATGAATAAATTTCACAATCAATCTGTGAATCACTTTAAAGCAAAATATTCCTTGGTACATTGCTTTGCCATCTTGACGACACTACTGCTCTCAGACGTTTTTTTTCGCTAATTAATATTATAAATTGCCGCAATTCACCATTCCGGACGCCTTGGAAGTATAGCTTTCAAATTACAGAACATCTATTACTATAATTTTTCCTTCTGTAATCTCCCGAATGTTGAGTTGGTATTAGTCCTAGTCTTCACTGCTTGGTATTTGACACATCTTTCTGATTGTACGCGTCAAGGTTCCAGTGGCAGTTTGTACCGTAACCACCCGAGTGATGCCCTCCCGACCCGGATGAACTTCAGTTACACGGCCCATCGGCCAATGCAAAGGAGAAACACGATCGTCAATGATTAAGACGAGAGTGTCAGGAACAATTGCTGTTCCAGTATCACACCACTTGGTCCTTGTTTATAGTTCTTGCAAATACTCTCGAGTCCATCGTTTCCTCAGAATTTGTCGGAACTTCTGTAGTTTTTGCCAGCGGAACAAACGATTATCTGAGACTTCAATCCAATTCTATTGAACAGGTTGGATCATCATATCTCTAATGAGGAAATGCGATGGCGTGAGGACAGCAAGATCTGTGGGATCGTTGGAAAGTGGCGTAAGTGAACGAGAGTTTAAGATGGCCTCCACCTCTGATAGTAGAGTAGCATATTCTTCGAATGTAAGAATTTTCCCTTGAGGCACTGTCAAAAAGTGTCTTTTCATGCTCTTCACCGCTGACTCCCACAATCCACCAAAATGTGGAGCTCGAGGTGGGATGAAGTGCCACTCGATGCGTTGTTTCTTCAGTTCAGTTTCTATCGTTTTTGGCTCAGCTCGAAGAAAGTCCTAAATTGCTTGGAGTTCTCGAGAAGCGCTCCTAAAATTTGTACGCCTGCAGTGAAGCGACCGAGCGCTGCTAAAAATGCTTCGGAAGTCAGATCAGACACCAACTCCAGGTGCACTGCTTTGGTACTGAAACACACGAACAGGCTACGTAGGCCTTGAAAATGTGTACTCTTCCTCGACGTCTGCTTTCACGAACTTGGAAGGGTCCTACATAATCAGCTCCTGATGTTGAAAAAGGTCTTATGAATGCTGCTACTCGCACTGCAGACAAATCCCCCATCAAGCTCTCTGGAATGTCTGGCTTGAATCGGAAGCATGGAAGATAGCGTTTGACAACGGCTCGAGTCTCACGTCTAGCATTAAGAGGCCAGAATCGTTGCCAGAGACTGTGCAGCAGCTGATTTGGGGGACAGTGCTTAAGCCGCTGGTGTTCTTCCCTCATGATGATTCTTGTGATGTGATGCTTTGCAGAAAGTATCACTGAATGCTATCCTTTCTCTGGCAGCTGTGCGTTTGTCAACCTGCCACCAATACGAAGTAATCTGTCAGTGCTAATGAATACCTTGGGTGGCCGTAGTGGACTCTTCTTCGGTAGAATTGAGTTCGCTTCAAGGCAACGTCGTTCCTGAGGATCCTCAATTGAACTGCATAAAGAATCATTTCTTCTGCCTTTTTCAACACTGTTGATTGCAATTGCTCGGTTCTCGGTTCAATTTTCTATCTCGGCACTCGACAATTATCGATAAATCGTTTGCAATAGGCGATGACTCGGCACAGTCTTCTGAACGACGAGAATTCCGTGAATATATTGAATGACTTGGTAATTGTGAGTGTCCCTTCAGTTACCTCCATCTGTGGTAAATTGGACTCCGGTTCAACTACTGTCGCCGGGCGCCCTGCAGGATTTCCAATCCAAGATGGACCGTGCCACCAAAGTGAATTTCCTATCATCTGCTCCACGGTCGTAACTCTAGATGCCAAAGCAGCAGGAGTTTCCTCGGATATTAAATGACTCCAGTATAGACCCTCCGTTGATTCCTGTATCTTAGACACTGTTTGCTACGAATGTTTTCAAAGTTAGTTCATTGTAAATTACAGAGGTTTTATAGTCTTGCGACTTTTGAAATTTTTTTTATTATTGTTTTGTATATATTTTTTTTATAATTTGAAAATATTATGAATTTATTCTTTCTTTATGGAATTAATTTCATTAAATTCATTCATTGGTATCTCGTTGAGTCGGCCTTGACACCTAGGGAATATCGCTGGGGAATTCTGGTTACTTTCGTTTCGTTGCGAAAGATAACTGTGGGTGGCAGCACCATCAAATATTTTGAATTGTTTTGCGATTTCGGGATTGACGATTAATGAATAAGTCAATCAATTTATTAAGTAATCAAATTTTTTTTTGACATTATTATTTTTCAATTTAGTTCTAAATATTTTGTTTGTAATTCATTAATGACGTGGTAAACAAGGTTAAGTCGATTTTTTTCGAAAATTGGTTTATGGTAGAAATGGCATCTATATGTGATAATGCATGCCCCACAAAAAGGATTTGATCCAAAAAATTTTTATTGTCACCTTTTCTCAATGATGAAAAAAGAGTTAAGTCGAGATTTTCATGTTTCATCGCAAGTTAGGAAGCTAAGTCGACATAACTTGTGGAAAAATGCGTAGAGTGAATATGCAATAATAATATTCAGAATTCGCGCCGGGGATGGAGGAAAAACATGAAAATGGTTTATAGGGGCGAAAAATAATTTTCTCTTCCGAAAAAAATTGCTAATAGTTCGAATCTCTAAATTCTTCAAAATTTATTCTTTTCCGAAATTAATTTTCTTCCAATTTTTATTCTTTGCGAAACATTCCAAAATTTTTGAAATTCTCGAATTTCTGAAATTGGAGATGTGATGCACGCACACGTGTGCGTGATGTCTACAAAGGGCAAATAAGCGAAATAGACGTTAATATGGGATCGAGAAGGAGTTTTTCCAGTTTTCCGTGATTACCTTAGTGAATAAGTGAGATAGAGTGAAATAGGTATCAATATTGAATCAGGAGAGAGGTCTTTGAGTTTTTCGCTAACATCTCGGTAAATAAGTGAGATAGAGCGAAATGGACATTGATATGGGATCATCGGGGAGTTTTTCCAGTCTTCCGTGATTATCTCGGTGAATAAACGAGATAGAGCGGAATGGACGTTAATATAGCAGCAGGGAGGAGTTTCTCCAGCTCTTCGTGATTATCTCGGTGAATAAGCGAGATAGAGCGAGATAGACATCAATATTCAATCAGGAGAGAGTTTTTTCAATTTTTGGCTAACATCTCGGTGAATAAGTGACAAGGAGCGAAATGGACATTAATATGGGATCACCGGGGAGTTTTTTCAGTTTTTCGCTATCATCGTGGTGAATAAGCGAGATAGAGCGAAATGGGTGTTAATTTGGGATCAGGAGAGAGTTTCTCCAGTTTATCATGATTATTTCGGTGAATAAGCGAGATAGAGCAAAATGGACGTTAATTCTGGAGAAGGATGGAGTTCTTCCAGTTTTTCGTGATTATCTCGGCGAATAAGCGCGATAGAGCGAAATGGACATTAATATGGGAGCAGGAGGGAGTTTTCCCAGTTTTTCGTGATTATCTCAGCGAATAAGCGAGATGGAGCGAAATGGACATCACTATGGGATCAGGACGTAGTCTCCTCACCGTTCACAATCATCTCTGTCATTAAGCGAGAGAAGGTAAAATGGACGTTAATTTAGTATCAGGAGGGAGTTTTTTCAGTTTTTCGCGATTATATTAGTGAATGAACGAGATAGAGCGAAGTACACATATGGAATTATGAGGAAGTTTTCAGATGAAATAATATCCTCTTGATCCCAAATTAACGTCTATTCTGCTCTATTTCACTTATTTGCCGCTATAGTCGCAAAAAATCTAATCAACTCCCTCCTGATCCCAAATTAACGTCCACTCCGTTCTATCTCACTTATTCACTGAGATAATCACCAAAAACTGAAAAAACTTCCCGGTAATTCCATATTAATGTCCATTTCGCTCTATCTCGCTCATTTAGAGAGATGATAGCGAAAAACTGATGAAACTCCCTGGTGATCCCATGTCAATGTCCATTTCGCTCTATTTCACTTATTCACCGAGATTTTTGCGAAAAACTGGAAAAACTCCCCGATGATCCCATATTAACGTTCATTTCGCTCTATCTCACTTATTCACCGAGATTTTAGCGAAAAAATGGAAACATTCCCCGGTGATCCCATATTAATGTCCTTTTCGCTCTACCTCACTTAGTCACCGAGATTTTAGCGAAAAACTGGAAAAACTCCCCGATGATCCCATATTAACGTCCATTTCGCTCTATCTCGCTTATTTACCGAGATGATAGCGGAAAACTGATTAGACTCCCCGATGATCCCATATTAATGTCCATTTCACTCTATCTCACTTATTCACCGAGATTTTAACGAAAAACCTCTGATTCTCTTTAGTTTCTGACCCTCAAATTTTCTTTCTCAGCTAAGTCGACAAATCTCTTTTGACCGAAGAAAATATGTGAGATTGATAGAGTTAAGTCGACTTAGCTCATCCGTTTCCGATGAACATCGGGGTTAAGTCGCGAAAACTAGGGATAGGGTGAACCGCGGGGTCGGAAACTCCATAGGATTCCATTTGACACCCAAACACATGATATTCAGCAGTGAGTTCAACGAAAATGACATCCGGGTAAACGGTATCAGTTTTTGGCTCTTCCTGAAAAATTAGCATTTTTCGACTTAACCTTGTTTACCACATCACTAATGAATTAATTGTTTATTTATTATGAGTTGTCGTAAATTATATTTTTTTTGTTATATAAAATTTATAATATTTCATTTATTGTGCTGCGCACTTGCCAATTTAACGCAGGGGTATAATAATTTATGATTAATTTTTTTTTATAAAAGTTTTCATTTCATCCCCTAAATCATTTGTTTAAAATTATTTGAGCTCCTTATTCAAACCCACAACAGCGACCCTGAGGGGAGACTGAATTAGTCGTGCTGAATAAGGGAGTATTTGAGTTTTTGGTTTAAATGATTTGATTTTTATTTTAGTTTGTTGTTCTTTAGATCAATATGAGATTGATCGGATGTTGAGATACATCCTGGCGCCCATTCGGATTCTGGATTTGTTTTGAATTTTTGGTTTTGGCTATCAGGTGCCTTTCAATCGTGCTTAATTGCTGAGCTTACCGTTAGGCTCAGGAATTACGTTACAGTATATATGATTCTCACTAATATATCTGCCTTCGTTCCTTTGTTTGTGTACCTGTCTGTGAAACACTCACAGATACCTTTGTCTTCGCCCCGCTTGCAATTTTTATGTGTCTTATTGATTTTATCGATGAAGCGATGCACTTGCTTGCGTTTCAGAAGATTCCGTGCTGAATGTTTCACTATGATCCCTTGATCACCCAATTGTTTTTACTTGTTATTGATTGCAGAATACTTATACACTTGCGTATGCCCTTGTGTTGCGGAACGACGCCTCGACCCGGCGTCCCGATCCCCTGCACGTTTCAGTGCCCTTTCTTTTTTGCGTGTTTTTGCTAATATTCCAGGCAATATGGACTCACTATCTCATATCGCGAGTTGAGCTCTTGGTTTCCAATGTTTTAGGTTTGACTTTTTTAATAAATAAATCCCACAATTAATCTGAATAGAATTTTTCATTTAAAGCAAAATATTCCTTGGTACATGGCTCTGCCATCTTGATGACACTACTGCCCTCAGACTTTTTTTTTCGCTAATTAATAATATATATTGCCGCGATTCATCAAGGGTTGTACCGGAGCTATTGGGAACATTAAAGGGAATTGACAGTTGGAGGTTAATCAACAGAACTCCGGTAAGCGTGTGAATTTTCTAGGCAAAATTGATAAATTTTTCGTTAGCGTCATTTAACGACGCTGGTGACCGCCATTTTCGGGTTTTCCGTAGCGTGGTCTTTGAATTTTCTGTGGTTAATTTATTAATTATTCTTCTCGTTTCTCGTCTCGACATTTTTTTGTGTTGTTTGAAATTTTTGAAATAAAATCATCGGGAAGAATTTATCATTCTTTTCTTTTGAATTATTTAATTTTTTTTGGAAGAGTAGCGTCTTGATGATCATTTTAGCCGGAACCCTCGTGGAAATCGAGTTATCAAATTCTGTAGAAAAATGACAGAAGCTGCAGAATTCTGTAGAAATATATCAAAACTGGCTGACAATTTATGTCAAATTTCGTCAAAATTCGGTCAGAATCGGACATATATTGACCATATTTAACACTTTCGATCAAAAATTGACGATTTCTATCCGTAAATTAGAACAAGCAGGTCAGATATCGTCATATTGTTCAGAAAAAAATGTCATAATTCGACAAATTATTGAAGAATCCGTCATGCTCTGTCATAACTCGGGTGGGAATAGGGATGGCAAATCTGTCGAAAAATGTCATGATGTGAAACATTCTTTCAGAATCTATCATAAAATGTCATAGTTTAAGGTTTTTTGCATATTAATTAGTAAAATAATTTTACTGTGGTGTATTGACTTTTGTTGTCAAAATATGAAAGAAATATCAATTGGGACATCATCATATTTTATCAAATTTCCCTACAGAAAATTGTATCATAATTTAACACTCCACTAGGGAGGCTATCAAACGGGTATTATTCTTTTAAGCCGTATGGGAAGCACCCATACGGATAATATAAGAAAGGCAGTGATTTTGATGCTTAACACGATCCTTGCATGATCGAATTGTCATAGAAAACTTGCTCACTGGTTTGAATTTATGACTTCTAAAATGATAGTGGACTTGGGGACTAGTTTTCTGTAATGCACTCTCTAGCGGCGCCTTCAGTACTACCAATTTCACTCATACACTTAGCATTATATGACATATTTTAATGGTTAGAAGATGACATAACATGTCATGATTTGACATTATGTATTCGATTCTATCACTTTTCATCATGATTCTACATTTACCAACATGCCTCCGAGAATTATTGTTTATCCGAATATGAAATTATATAACATATTATGATAGAAAATCTTTAACGAAATTTGAAATATGCTGACATTATTCCTAATATTTTCTCATTAATCGCTCAATTCTGACAGTGTATGAAACACCATGAACTGGTGAAAAATCACAGAGGAAGAAAGGTCATATTATGGCAAAGATTGTCATTTTTCGACATATTTGGACGTTATATGAGATGGCAAAAAATGTCATAAAGCGATAATGAAAGTTTATAATTTTATGTGAATAAATGACATTTTCGGCCATGATGATAACATAAAGGGTCTCATAATGACAATATATGTCATCCATTCAATTTCTCATAATAAGACATTCTCCGTTAAAATTTGTCTTAGAAATTTTGACGAAACTTGAAGAATTATGTCTAATTGCATACTATTCTCTCATTATCTGTAATATTACTCATTTTATGACATTTTTTGACATTGTTTGACATTATTTGTCAAAATCTGCCGAAGTGATTTCCACGAGTGTATTTATCGGAAACTGAGCGAGATAAGGAGAATTGGATCCAATGTTTTTTGTAGTAGTTCTACAGAACTACAGAGAGGAGTGATAAAATTCCGTTAATGAATAATCCAATCAGTTAATTAGAAAAAGGATCTTTAATCAGCAAAAAAAAAATACTTGCTTACATGAGAGGCTAAAACGCCATGACAGATTGGTCGAGTTCGATGAGGTAGATTATTAGGTTACATTATGTATGATGACTATGAATGATGAACGAGTTCGTCGATAAGGTGGAAAAACCATCTTTTCTCTAACAAGAGTAGTGACGAATTGTGCTATCTCGCTTATTCTCAAGAAAATGAATCCTGAAAGAATAAACTCAACTCCGTTCACCTCTCTATTATTGATTCAGCTGCTGTTATAATGAACGAATTCGAAATAGTTTCTTTTTCTTATAAATGGATATTTTTCAACTGAGTATTCAGAGCTGATACAAAAACATCATGAAGAAAGTTCTCATTCGAAACACTCAACATGAACAAATCACGCGAAGTACTGAATACTTCCTAATCCCAAGAGTTGTTACTCTCGAGCTCAGAGAGTAATGGTTGAAGCGTAACGATTATTCACTATCCACCTATCACTCAAGTTGATGAATTTGAGTAAAGAAAATGGGAAAAAGTGC
Source organism: Aleiodes alternator (assembly GCA_963921955.1). Taxonomy (NCBI): domain Eukaryota; kingdom Metazoa; phylum Arthropoda; class Insecta; order Hymenoptera; family Braconidae; genus Aleiodes; species Aleiodes alternator. Next base: position 5,979,475 of record OY998106.1, read on the forward strand.
TTCGTAGATGCAGTAAATATTCCAGCGAAGGCAATCACATAAAGAAAGAACTTGTCGCTGGTTCAGGTAGTAGATTGAGTTGTCAAGAAGATGGGAACTACACGTATGATATAAGACATGATCATGCATTGATCTGGTCAAAACGGACCCGTGTACTGGATGAACCAGGATTTTTACTCAGGATGGAAGATTTACGAAAAAATGGGAGAGAAATAGTTGAAAGTAGTTGAGCATTTTTCAATTATGAGGTAAATTCTTAGGACATGTATTGTGACTAGTCTGGGGTTGATAATGATAATGATATTAAACTATTGTGTTTAATGGAAAAGAATTCGATTATGTGTAATTTTCTACTGATCTCCATTGAAATTTGTTTATCAATGATACTTTGTGATATTTACGTACATAAATAGAACAAGAAAAACTGAATTTTTCTCGATCATTAACATTCTTCCCCTCCGAATAGATGTCAGGTTGTATTTAGCGTTGAGCCAATGTCTCACCTACAGTGCGGTTTGCATCTGATGAGCTGTGAGCTCTTCTTGTGAGATCCACGGTCAGAGAGTAGTCTTCTTTCCTTTGTGGCCGATGGAGAACTCGAGCGAATCAGGAGTGTTCAATTGACCAGCTCATCAGTTAACAACAGCTAATTGACGTTATCCCCACTCCTGCGAAGAGCATCAGTAGAGATAGCAAAGAATATCAATAAAGACAATGGACATAAAATTCTCAAAACTAAGCTTTTCCATTATTAACTTCCCAGTTAGGGAAGTTTATGTATTTGCCCCCAAGATAAAAAATCGATTTTTTGATCAATATTTACGTTCTGAGACCTCCACAACATTTTGTGATATTTCTTAGGAACACGTGTGTGGAGAGTCTCGATTATACCTCTGAACAGTGAAGACGTGTTTGTAAACCGCTCGTGAATTATCGATCAGTTTGGTTTCGAAGGTATAATTTCAGTGTAAAATATTTGGTGAAAATAAATAACAGGGACACTACAGTGCATATTGCCCTTACTGGGCTCTCACGCCACCCTGAGTTAAGGGTGAGATGAGCAGCAATACTACTCCACCTTTTCAATCACCGCTCCCACAATCTTCCACCAATGATACTCAGATAAACCAATCACCTAACCCCATTACCAGCATGGTCAACTCACAAACGAATCCAGTCTCCTCCCCAACTATCAATACCCCATCCTACTCCCGAGCTGCTTATGCACAACCCAAGATCACTATAGAACATGCAATCGTAGTCAAAGCAATCGACGGTGTGCCGATTCATGAATTCACTTTAGCTCTTGCTAAAGTTATAAATCCAAAAGATATTACACATCAGAACAAATCAGTCGGCCGTATTTGTTATCATCTCTCGAGTAAATCACTAGTACGCAAGTTAATCGAATCGTGCTCAACTATCACAGTTCGAGGAGAAGTTATTGAAATTCGTTCGTACCATATTAAAACACAAAAGGTTGTTATTTCGAATTTTAATCCGATAATCCCAGATGAACTGATTTACGAGAGGATTAAAGACCTCGGCATTAAACCCACTTCTAAAATTATCTGTATCAAATCTGGCATGAAAACTCCTGGATTCGAACATATTTTATCCTGGAGAAAATTATTCTACATCCCAGAGGAACAAGTGCAGCTTCTCCCACCGAGTATTCAAGTTGAGTTCGATGGCACAAAATACTCGATTTATTTTTCAACCAAACAAGTGGAGTGCTTCATTTGTCACGAAGAGGGACATGAAGCAAAAAATTGCCAACAAACACCAAATGCAAATGCCCAGAAAGAAATTAACAAAGAAAAGAACTCAACTACTCTGGAAAAAGACCAAACAGAAACGCCTCTCAATTCTCAGAAAATAATAGAAGTGATCGATGAAAACGACGAAGGGCATGACGACAACAATGAGACTACTAATCCTCAAAATGACGTCACGCTTAATTCTCAAGTAAATCCGCGAGAAAATGAAGAATCAGCTGAGGCAAATACGATCATAAACAAACGTCCTCATTCCCCCACTACAGAATCCACTGACTCACTTTTAAATTCTCCAGCTGGTTCATCACCTCCAAATCGTAAGAGCAGGAAGGAGATTAAAAAAAAAAAAGGGGAAAAAGAAGAAAACATCAAACTCGAAATCTCGCAGTCCGCAGCGTTTCTCTTCGCTCAAGATAAAACAACATATTACTTCGGCTTCAAATCACTTCGAATTATTGGGAGATAAATATGATACCACCTTTGACAATCTCGTCCTCTTTCTTGAGGAAGCACAGAAGACTCCTGTAACAATTGAGATGGCTGAGAATTTCACCGATGACATCAAGGGATTTTTGCATATGCTTCACACCGCGCAGGGGCTCATGGTGGACCGCACAATGACTGAATATATCAGGTATATTCGCACCCAATTGTGGCAGGCACACACAGGCCAAGATCTTCCAGAGTTCTCGGACACCGACTCGGAGCAATAAGTATCACCTTTTAAATGATAATCAAATTATGAACTTTACTATTAATCAAAATATAAATTCTACTCATCCACCGAAGGGTGGGGGCATTAGAATTCTTTTTTGGAACTGTCGCGGGATTCAGCAAAAGCTATCTGAGTTACAACTAATAATTAATAATGTCGATATCTTCATTGCTGTAGAAACGAAATTAACTCCATTATGTACAAGACAAATTAAATTCTCCGGTTTTAAAGTTATAAGGCAAGACCGTGAACATGACTCAGGAGGGGGGATTATAATAGCAATTCGAAATAACTTAGCATATAAAAAAAAAAAAGTTGTGCCTGCGGTTCCAAGCGACATAGCTGAAGTTGTGGGGGTTGATATTACCAATACCAATCCACCACTCACTATCTATGGCGTTTATAGACCTCCGGGTAAAACCGTCCACCAATCATACTGGGACCAAATAGTATCACTCTGTGATTCTGAAGAACACACAATTGTTATGGGGGATTTCAATGCCCACAATTTAGCCTGGAACTGCAGAAGCAACAGTACTAATGGAGAAAGAATGTTGAATGCAATTATAAGCCAAGATGTAATACTACATAACGAAAATACTATAACTCGGGAAGACATGATGTCACAATCCAACTTGGATTTGATTCTTTCTTCATCTTCTATCTGTGACAAATTGAAATTTCAAGTTAATGATGATAAGTGGGGCTCCGATCACTTCCCCATATTCGTCACTGTTTCCGTGGAGAAAAAAATATATAATAAAGAAACATTTAAACTCACATCGACTCGTACGGACTGGGACAACATGACAAAATCTTTGTTGGATTCTTTCACGGAATTTTTTGGCCCGGAATATGATTCTAGGTCAGCTTCTCAAAAATATACCTTTTTTGTAAATTTAGCCTCGGAAAAAATCCGGAATCATACTCCAAAAAGGAAAAAGCTTCCCCCTGATAAGCACAGAAATCCCGTCGCCTGGTGGGATTCGGACTGCGATCGTGCCAAAAGAATTCGATCAGCCTTGTATAAAAAATGGCGATTCACCAGGCACTCACGGGATTTTTATGCGTATAAAAGAAGTGCTGCTTGCGCAGTTAAATTATTTAACTCGAAGAAAATCAACAACTTTATCAGATTTACAGAGACAATAGATGCTAGAAAAGACACTAAATATTTTTGGAACACATGCAAAATTTTAAAAAACTCATGGGTTAATAATGAACCGTCATGTGATGAAAATTTGCAGCTAGATGAGAAAATTGAAGTGTGCCTAAACTCCGTCAGCCCTTCCTGGTGTCCTTCTGACCCAGATTACCTTCCTGATTGCGTTGAAAATCAAACGCTTGGGGCTTTTTTTGATTTCTCGGAGTTTAACCATGCGCTGAACTCGAGAAGATCCAAATCTACCCCAGGCATGGACGGACTAGATTATTTATTATTACAAAATTTGCCTATTCAATACAAATTGATTTTATTAGATATCTTTAACGAAATATATGAGACTTCCGATTTTCCAGAAGAATGGAAGAATCAATTCCTACACTTCATCCCAAAATCCGGTGGTAACAAAGTTCGTCCAATTGCCTTATCGTCGTGTATATGTAAATTACTCGAGACGATGGTCAAAAATAGACTCGAATGGTATGTTGAAACTAACAATATTCTTCCCAGCAATCAAAGTGGCTTTCGCAAAGGCCGATCGTGCTATGACAACTTGTCCAACTTTCTTCTTAATGCCGACTATAATTTGTCTAGAGGTAGAGAGACTCTAGCAGTATTTTTGGATATCGAATCCGCTTTTGATAACGTCGACTCAAGGATACTAATTGATAAGCTCGCTGCTCTCGGATGTCCAATGAATTTAGTGGCTTATGTGAAATTTCTTACATATGAAAGAATTATCCATTCGACTCACAACTCGGTACCCAGAAAAGTTTTTAAAGGAGTACCGCAAGGAGGAGTTCTTTCTCCTCTTCTTTACTCCATTTATGTCAACGAACTGTCCCAGAATCTACCTCAAGGGGTACATATAACTCAATTTGCGGACGATACAAATATTTATCATGATTTTTCCTCTCTAGAACGCGGAATTGATACAATTGAAGAGGCAACTCGGATTATTAACAGCAACCTTTTTGATATCGGTCTTACTTTATCTCCTGAAAAAACTAAACTACTCCACGTGAATAAAAGACGTCACCCTCCAGTCGACACAAAGATTAAAATTAACAACCATGAAATAATTTGTTCCCCCTTTGTACGATTCCTTGGCATTATTTTCGACCAGAAGCTGCAATTTAAAATCCACCTAGAAACTATACAGAAATCGGCACTCAGGGCTCTGAACCTAATGAAATTTGTTAGAAGGACATGGTGGGGTACTGATCCGGAGACGCTTTTGATAGTTTATAAATCATTTGTTCGCTCAATTCTAGAGTATGGTTTATTCGTCTATTTTCCAATAAGAAAAACATATTATGACAAGCTTGAAAAATTCCAATACTCGGCGATTCGAGTCGCTCTCGGGTACAGACGGTCTACTCCGACTAATATCCTCATTGCGGAGAGCAAGTTGCCAAGAATCATTGACCGGGCCAAGTTCCTCTGTAAAAATTATATAGCCAAAATTATGTCCAACAACAGTCTTCCAATTAACTCTACCATAATGAATCAATACATAAATGATACGCCAAATGATTCAAAAAACCGTCTCATGAGAAAGTGTATTGCTGAAGTGAAACCTCTCCTAAACCTCTTACATAGAGAAAACTTCTTCACCATTTTCTCCACGGATTACAGTACGGTTATCTCCACGATTCCTCGTGATATCGCCATGGGCGATGGTGTGGGGGGGTTATCGGGGTCATGTCACCGGAATGATGAGGAGGAATTGGAGTTGGTAGCTCCTACGATAGATATATACACAGATGGTAGTAAAAGAATGGGGGCCCACTCAGTTGGTGCAGCATGTTATATTCCGCAATTAGCTATGAATCTTAAATTTAGTATGAATCAACTATCATCCGTGTATACAGCTGAATGTGTAGCAATCAATGAAGGGCTGAAAATTGCGGCTACATATCCTAATTACTCCTATAAAATAATAAGTGACTGTCTGAGTGCCATCACAAGTTTATCTAGCTCGAATCATTCTGTTAAAACAAACGAATATTTGATAGACTCAAGAAACAGGTATGAATATTTCTTATCCCAAAATGGTGGAACTCAGACCATTCAACTGATTTGGGTTCCATCACATACAGGTATTGAGGGGAATGAGGAGGCTGATAAACTTGCGGGAGAGGCCACTGAGCTAGAACCTAATAACACCTTCTACCTCCCATTTACGGATCTCAGAGAGTCATTTAAAAAGGAAGCATTGGATAACACAGCTACTACAATGGTCGAGCTTGGTCGGGTTAAAGGTAAAAATTATTTTGAGGACTTCTATCAAAATGGTTCAAAGCCATGGTTTAAGGGACTCAAGCTGCCACGGAGGATTATTTCATGGGTGAATAGGGCTCGTTCCAATCACTACAGTCTTAACTCCTCCTTGGCACGGATAAATATTGTGGACTCTCCAACTTGCGAATGTGGATATGCAGAAGAAAATCTCGCCCATGTTTTATGGCAATGTCGTCGATTTTCTGACACAAGAACCATTTTGAAAGAAAAATTACGATCTATAGGGTATAACCCCCTATATAATACAACGACCATTCTAAAAACCCTAGACCCAAAAGTTCTCATTATGATCGACCAATTTGTGACTCAATGCAAAATTAAAATTTAAGACTAATAGTTTTCGTAAGAATAGATTAAAAAAAAAAAAAAAAAAACCCAAGAATATGATCTGAGAAAAGTACAACATAAGTTCTTATTAATGTACCATACATATCTATACATATATACATTTATATATCTTATTCTTTGTATACATTGCTTTTTTTTTTCTTTTTCCTTATATACTATATATTCATTAGCGGAATAAACTATGTACTGTTTAAAACGCATAAATAAAAAAAAAAAAAAAACACGTGTGTGTGTGTGTATGTGCGCGTGTGTGTGCGTGTGTGTGGGTGTATCTGTGTGTATGTGACCAATTTTTTCGTTCACATTTTCTCGTTATTCAATGATGCGATTGACATGATCAATATCAGAATCGAAGCACATCGATACAGATTAGTGTTGATTAGATTTTGTTTGGAATAGGTTCAGCGATTTCTTTGTTTTTTACGAGAGCATAATCAAATTTCCTTCACAATATCTTGGGTCCTATCAGTGATGGCGGGAAAAATCTCAATGTAGGTGAAAGGTGGGTTCATTCTTTAACGATCTATGTGGTTTTCAATAAAAAATATCAATTATTGAGGTATTTATGGAACCTTCCGTAGAAATCCGTTGTTGACCGTTAACTATCTGAAAAATCAATACTAAATGACTGTATAAATGGATATATAACTGGCAAATGATTTCATCTCTCACCTTCATTCAGAATTTTTATGCTACGATCAATAAACCTGAAGATATTCTGAAAAACTTCTTGTCAACTTCGTTGTTTGCGTTCGTTTTTCTAATTCATCATTTATTCTAATAATAAGTGAGAGAAATTATCGAGGAGTTCTTAGTGCGGTTACCTGTCATGATATCACACCCTCAAAATATCACATCAAAAAATCACATTTTGAAATATAACCAATAATAATATCACAAACTAACTAGGGGTGGGCAGTTGCTCGCTCGCGAATGGAGGAGTGCGTTACTGCCGATTAGAAGAAATTAGTGAGAATGTACTGTGATGAGTGTGACTTCAAGCCGCACTAAGAACTTCCCGATAATTTCTCTCACTTACTATTTGGAAGAATGATGAATGATAAAAACGATAAATAACAACAGACATAATCGTGGAAACTATCAAAAAATGTTGGGGAGATCTTAAACTACGGAGATCAATAAAAAAGTCGATTTTTCCTTTTCGGGGTCAGTGTATAGATTTCACTTTCAGGGAAGTTAAGAAAAATTTAATGATGTTTTTCTTAGAAAACTAAGAAAGTGCTGTATCGATTTCAATCAAAAACTAATCAGATCGAATCTATATCGAGATGCTTCAATTGCAACATCGATCATCTCGATCGCGTTATTGATTAACGAGAAAACGTGAACAAACAAATTGGTCACATACATACACACACACAGACATGATCGTAAAAACTATCAAAAAATGTTGGGGAGGTCTTAAAACATGGAGATCGATCGAAAAATCGATTTTCCATTTTCGGGGTCATTACATAAACTTCCCTTGTCGGGAAGTTAATGGAAATGTCATAAAATTAGAATATCATATTCTGAAATATCACACTCAAAAATATTACAGAATTAAATTATTACAAACTTTCATTTATTCCATTCCTTTTCAATCAAATGCAATTAATACACAGAGAAAAATGTTTTCTTAATTTGAGAATGTGCAGTCACTTAATTTAAGAATATGCAGGTCACTTAAATTAAGAAAGAAAAGTCACTTGATTTAAGTGAGAAAAGTCACTTGATTTAAGTAAGAAAAGTCACTTAATTTAAGTGAGTTTTACTTTCTTAAATTAAGAAAGCAAAAGTCACTTGATTTAAGTGAGAAAAGTCACTTAATTTAAGTGACCTGCCATTCTTAAATTAAGTGACTGCACATTCTTAAATTAAGAACACATTTTTCTCTGTGTAATTGGAGAACATGGTAATCATGAATTTATATTTATATTACAATATTGTGCGCTAGACTACGCAAATAATCTAGAACATCAGTATCATTATTAAAATTAATAACCAATGCAAAGAGACGTTCATCATGATCACGATATCATCGTTCAGCATGTTCATGAGTATTTTCACGAATAATTATACTTAAACTACATATAACACGATTTTTTGTCCTTTCTGACTAAGTACAAACTGGAGACCCATGTGAATGTTTCCACCGCAGAGAACAATAATTGACTAAATGAATAAGGGAGAAATAAGGCTCATAAAGCTACTGAACTTCACAAAAGAAGTAAGTACATCAATTAAATCAATAAATTGATTGACGAATGACCAAGCGATATCTGCAATATGAAATTTTAGACATGTTAGTTGTGTTACACTTTTTTTTGGGATATTTCGAGGTCATGATATTTTGGAGGATGATATTTTTTGTGATATTATAATTACGTGATATTATGAGGTGTCACCCTTAGTGCGGTTCAAAGAGTCACACTCATACCAATACATTCCTACTAATTTCTCCTATCCAGCAATAACGCACTCCTCCATTCGCAACCGAGCGTCTACGCACCCCTAGTTGGTAGAAACATCAATGTCGGCATTTCCTTTGCTCCTTAGATTAGAAGTATCAGCAACAAGCAATAATTTTGTGAGAATGTCAAGGACATAGTGGGAGGACTGGAGTAGTGATATAAGAATCCCACAGACAATAAACTGATGAATCAAAATAAAGAACGGATTGTCAGAGAGAAGTTTAAATTTCCTGAAATCCATAAATTTCTAGTTTTGTAAGTGGTAGATCCAGGATGACGTCTACTCGATCAGTCTTACTCTTTCAGAAACGTATATCCATTTGGGAGTCAGGAAAGACATCGTACATTCATTTGACCTGAACGTGAGTACAAATGCAAGAGAGCAATCACGATTATTGTGACGAGTACTTCAAGATGTTTGGAGTGTGTGAGGGGAATGAAAACTTTTTGTTTAACTCAACTTTTTAATTCACACAAAAATAGTTGACGTTGCTATTTTTTTAATTAAATTTTTTTTTATCACATAAAAGAGGAGTATACATTTAATGGATGAAAAATACTGCAAGCTGCGAGAAAATCAATAGTCGAGTGATCATACCTAGCACCAATTTCCGATTGAAATTCAGTTTTATGCAATGTTTCAAAATACGAAAGGGTCGAAATGATTTCCGGGATGCATTTAATGCAGTTTCAATTTTTTTTTAACAGTGAATTTATCACAAGAGCTCACTATCGTACACGAAATACAAAACATTTCGAAATTTTTAATTTTTTTCATGAACAGCTTCATTTCGAATTTTTCTTTATCAATAGCAACAATAGCATATTTCCGGACAGTTGGCGTGGGATTTTTTCGCTTCTGTGGAGTTGGCAGCCCAAGCCGAAGGGGAGGCCAGCAAACTACACGAGTTAAAAAAATCAAGCCGACAGTCTAAATATAATTTTCTGTAGTGATTTTCGCTTCCCCGAGTTTGGGATGTATGGAATACTAATTTCCAGTCGAGAAAATATGAGGAGCAGGACAAAAAAATGGAATTAAGAATGAAAAAAATAGAATCTCGTTGACATTTCTTCTTCATTCATCCGAAGTTGAAGCCCATAATCATATCAATTCTAACCTAAATCGGATATCTTCATCAACTATTTCAAAATGTGAAATTACGTTTTATAGCTATCCATCAGCATGTTTATCTCACCAAATCCATCTCACTACATGATCTCCTGTTGAATACAATTGTCATTGCCGTACTGTTGAGCCCTAAATAACACTAATATAACTTTAATTGAAATTTTTATTGCACCCCAACACCTCTTCGTTTCACTGTAGATAGAAACTATATATTCAACTGATGTCTCTACCCAATTATTTATTCGACGTTAATTATCCACTACAAAGTGAGAAGTGTCTGGGGTTAACTATTATAACCGAATTTCACATCTGCATAATGGGAATACATTCTGATAATCAATTCACTACTAAGCATATTATAATAATAATTGATTTTTTTTTTTAAATTTTCTTCTGTGTTTAATACACCTCTTTTTAAGGGGGGAGGGTGGGGGTAAGGGCTTACGCGTGAAAAAAACGCTTCATCATTATTTTTTTTTAACGTATGGATACAGCAAAGTCATTGAAACCTTTTGAAAATTATAAAGTATGGATTCAACAACATGAAGTCATTTTTTTATACCAAAATATCCACAAACCGGCTTGGTAACGGAGCTTTTCAAAGAACGTCTTTTGATATAGACGATTTGCGGTGATCACTGTATCTCAGCAGGAAATTATCGGAAATAAAAAAAAAACCATTGAAATTTCGTTGAAGTATCATTAAATCCACCCCCCCCAACGATCTCTGATCATTTTTCAATTTTTGGTGGTCATTTAAAGTGAAAACTGCTATTTTTTACGAGAAATTGCGCCATTTTGCAGCTGAAAAACCTCCTCAGTGTAAACAAAAAAATAATTAGAGATCGTTGGGGAGAAGATTCAATGATACACTAACTAAATTTCAATGGTTTTTTATTTCCAATAATTTCCAGCTGAGATACAGTGATCACCGCAAATCGTCTAGTTCATTCGCGAAAAAGCTCCCTCACCGACTTGTTTGTAGATATTTTCGCATAAAAAAATTATTCAATGTTGTCGAATCTATGCTCAATAATGTTCAAAAGGGCTTCAATAGATTTGCTCAATCCGTACGTCTAAAAAGAATCGTAAAAAAAGCGTTTGTTTTTCACGCATAAACCCTAACCCCCCCCCCTTAATGGCTGATCAAAGGTCTTACGTCTATTTCCAAACACCCTAGCTAATGTGTTCTCTGTTGATTTGAGGATTCTACACCTCTAGTCAATTGATTGCAGTGATACAGGGTAATTTTGAATGAGTCATTCTTCGAAAAATTTAGACGATTCTGAACTATTCCATTGAAGCAACCATAATCGGTTTTCTAACAATGGGGAAAATAGGAAAATACTCCACTCTCCTCTATTATATGGTTACAAAATATGAACTAGCCGACTTTTCTAGTACACTGTTAAAAATTTTCATCTGAATTTTCCGTGATAAATCACGGAAGTTTTTAACAAGTTATATTTCTACTGAAATTTCAGATAATCACGTTATTGAAAAATTAATACATCATCGATTTTTAAATAATTTCACGCCTGGATATCAATGAAATGTGTAAGTTTCAGTTCAATAGTTTCTTGAAAATTGAGTTAAAATAGGGAAATTCAAAGAAAAAATGAAAATTCCAGTCATTTTGATTCTGAATATCCATGTTCAATTGAAAATTCAAGTAAATTGTAGAATTTTCATCTCAATTCTACTCAAAACTCACAGATTCCTTTGAATTTCTTTTGAAACTCACAGATTTCATAGCAATCTTCCCATTAAAAAAAATTCAATATCACGTTTATGAAAATTCTCATCAAATTGTTTATGAAATTTCCATTTTTTTTCTAACCGTGTAGTGAAGCAGTAAAATTAGATAAGTCAATTTTCTTCGCAACTCCCCCTTAGAGAATATCTCAGAAACTACCTGAGATAGAACAATTTCTGCAAGAACTTTCTTTTTAGAAAATTCCTGAAGCAACAGAAAAGTCTATCACTGAAATTTCACTACCTCGTTCGGTTTCCAAGATATCCTCGACAAATTATTGCAGAAAAAATTGACGTTCCCTTTTTTATCTATTTGCTACTGAATCCTCCACTAAATCATTGCGCAGAGACTGATTCGCAGGGTAGAAAGTTTGAAGTATCTTGAAGCAATATTGTGAATTTGGAAAAACATGGTTTTTTATAGCAACAGTTCAGCTTTTCTATTGTTATGGCAGGCAGTAGCGGATAATATCGCACGAGATAATAAAAGTGGACATCCCATCCGACATAGTCAATGACATGGCCCACTCCCGCATGGAAGAGAAATATATTGCTATGAATATATTTAATAATATCGGATTAATAACGAGTGATATAATTCGGCAAAAATATGTGTGGTGTTCAATATATTATGTAAATATATACATAATCATACTATTCCAATTATACAGATTTTTATATTTTATCATGTAATTTCCTAGACCTGAGACATTTGATTTTGGGAAATATATTTTTTCATTTTCAATTCATCATATAATAATGACAGTATACTTTATACTGTTTTCCTGTTTTGTATGGGAATCATTATAATTTTTATTGTATATTTGATCATATATTTTATTGAAAATAAAAGATATAATATTCCATTTGATATAGCTGCATTTTATGATAACTATAGTTAGTTTGCATACATAGTTAGACTATAAATAGTTTGTATCGTTACCCTAATGCGAATTCCGTGTGATGTACATCTGCAAGAATTTCAAATGTTCTCATCATCCATTTAGATATTGTGGAGAGGACGTTACTCAGAGAGCCTTCTCTATGGAATAAATTGAATATCTTTTTTGTCTCAAAATTTTAAAGTCCCATTCTTTCTTGGAATTTTATGATTCTTACAAACTAATTTTTAACTGATATTTCTTATTATATCTCTGGAGTATTAAGGTATTGTAATGAGTGCGACTTCAAGCCGCACTAAGAACTTCCCGATAATTTCTCTCACTTACTATTAAAAAAAATGATGAATGATAAAAACGATAAATAACAACAGACATGATCGTGGAAACTATCAAGAAATGTTGGGGAGATCTCAAAATATGGAAATCAATAAAAAAATCAATTCTTTCTTTTCGGAGGTAGTGCATAGACTCCTCATTTTGGGAAATTAAGAAAATCTTGATAATGTTTTCCTTAAAAAACTAAGAAAGTACTGGATCGGTCGATGGACCGATCAAAATCTAATGACCGCGAATTTATGTCAAAATGCTTCGATTACGACATCGATCACCTCGATCACATTATTGATTTATGAGAAAACGTGAGTGAAAAAATTGATCATGGACCTACACACACACACACACACACATACACACACAGACATGATCGTGAAAACTATCAAAAAATGTTGGGGAGGTTTTAAAACATGAAGATCGATCGAAAAATCGATTTTTCATTTTCGGGGCCATTACATAAACTTCCCTTATCGGGAAGTTAATTATATTTTTAACAATATATATCTTTTCTATGCGGGCTGTTTGAATGGCAACCATCTAACCAGAGATGTCCGCATTTTGTACCGCAAAGGACAGAGATCGCTGATAAAGAGCGATTGTTTCTACCAGGTAGGTGCCTGCTTGAATGCAGCGGGAATTTTTGACTCTACTGCGCTCTTTTTTTTCTGTTAGACCAGATTATCCCAGTCATGAAGTCTTTCATTCCGATCATTTCATCCAGGAAATTCAGCTAAATTCACCACAACCTGTTCTCGTAATAGCAGATGTTTATCTTTAACTGCTTTCTCCCTGAATATGGTTGCGCTTGTGAAATTTCCAAGAGCATCTCAATTTTTTTGTACTATATATCGACCATGAATAGCCACCAAAGAATAAAGTCTTACAAGGGCGTAATCGCCTTCTTTGAAAAAACTAGTTGCAATGAAATGGGCATATGTGAAGCAGATACGTCTTTTCCATATCAAAGACTGGGACATACATCCATTTATTATTGAAAAAAATCACAGGGAATAATATAAAGAAGACGGAAGAATTGATTGAGCAGGGAAGAAATCATGGTCATTTGTTAAAAAAAAAAAAATAATGGCACTTACGCCCCTTTGCCTTGAGAACTACACCAATTATAGTTGGAATACGTTCTCCCTTCGAGTAATCCGGCATGTCCCACGAAGATTAGACATGGATGAATAATTTAATGTCACGGATAGTGACTTGGAGACGTCTGATATTTTTGTGACCTGTCTGGCTTCCTACCTGCTAGGATGAGGATTGTTTGGCTCTTATGAATTTTCATGAAATTTTGATTGGAGAAACAAACTTAAATGGAATTTTATCACAGCCAGAAGGAAAATCATACAGCGCAGGCACGTAACGATTCGGAACTTTGGTGGACTACCGTTTAAGAACGGGTCGATGGTTTTTTGCTTCCGAATGGAAGCTTTGTAATCGCAATTTTTTTCGATTTTGAGATTTCGTCATAATATGACTGCAAATGACCCAAAACGTTGAGATCCGTCGTTTTTAAAAAATGTCTGTGTGTATGTGTGTGTGTGTGTGTGTGTGTGTGTGTGTGTGTGTGTGTGTGTGTGTGTGTGTGTGTGTGTGTGTGTGTGTGTGTGTGTGTGTGTGTGGTGTGTGTGTGATGACGCATTTTCCGCTTTACTCTGAAGTGGGGTTAGCTAGCGATCTGAAAATTTTACCATAAGTTCGCCATGCGTGCCCCAAGCTCTCACAAAAATTTCAGCTAAATCGGCCGGATAGTTTTTGAGAAAAATGAAAATGTTGAAATATCGTTTTTTCGACTTTTCTCGATGAAAAATGGAATCACAGCGTCCAGTCTCCGCGAGGAGATGCGCGTCCAAGAGCCGCATCTTTTACCCCCGGGGTGGTGGGAGCTCAGATTTTTATTTTAGCCAGTAGAAAACTTTTGATAAATTTTTCGTGAAAATCTTGATTCCACGATAACTTAATAAATAATTGAGCTAGAGACCTCAAATTTCGTGAGGTTATACATCTGATGAGCACAAAGGTTGGTATTAAAACTGGGCGGAATCGGTCCAGTAGTTTTTTAGATATTAGCATAGAAACATCAGAAAAAGCAAGCCATATCTTCAACCTTGAATTATCTGCAACCTTGAATTAGGCTGAGTTTGGGCAAGGCTAAACTCGAGCTAGCTAACTTGACTATGAAGTTGAAGCTCAAGATTTCAATGGAATATAACTCAAGATGTTCCAAAAAGTAGAAATATGACAATGAAAAAGAATTTTGTTACTCATAGCAAACGAGGAGATTCTCATCATCTTCAGAACATTCAAAGAGATATCATATTTAACAAAAAGAACATGAATTGACGTGATTAATATGAATAAGATCAGTGATGGTAGATTTGAAATTGAAAAATTCATTCGGAAGCTTTCTGCCAATTGCATTGGCAGAATATTAGATGTAAGATTCTCAAATTACGCACAAGTAATGGGGCTCCTGCTTGTTTTTAAATGCAGCCAATTGAACGAATTTCCTTTTATGTATACTTCAATCTACCATCAGGTTGTATGCGAGACTTCAGATTTTTGAGTAGCGTAGATGCGCGCAGTAATTTCTCAAAAGATAAACATGCATTTTTGGGGATTTAGAAAAAAATTAAAGAAACGAAAAAAATAATGCAGCCTTCGATTTGAAACGTTGCACACATCTGAATTTGGGATGGATGCCCGTGAAAAAATCGGCATGCATGAGCCGTACATGAGCATGCATGGAGCATAGATGATCATATATGAAGCACGGATGATCATGCATGAGTTATGCATGCTCAGTCATGACACATACATTGTCATACATGGCCATGTATGAGAATTGATGAGTATTTTCATCCAGAAGAAAAATCTTCAAGCAAGATCAGGGCTGACCACGTATGCGCCATGACTGAGTATCAATGAGCCATGCATGAACATGCATAGTTCATACCTGATCATGCAGAACCAAATAGGGTCATGAATGACCAAATAAGATCATCCGTGGCTAATTTGAAGAAATTATATCCTTTGATGCAATTCACATGGGTGGCCATGTCCAATCATGTATGACCATGAATGACTGGTTACGTTCATACATGACCATATATGAGAATGTTCATTCATAAAAATTGTTCAACTGTTATTATTTTGATCATATCTGATCACGTCTAGTCCTACGTCATCATGCATGACTACATATAATCCATGCCTGAATGTCAATGATTAATGCAAGAGCATTCGAATTATTCCTGCATGATCGTGCATGACCATGTTTGGTAATGCATGATCATTCGAGACTTACAAAGTTATGTATTTGCATGGAACAATTTCTAACTCTGGTTATGCATGGTCATATCAAATCATGCTTGATCATGTACAGCTTTGCATGCGTGCATACAGCGACTCCTGGAAATCAATTTTCAGAATGTATTCAATTAATCCTGGAGAAAATCAGTATGCATGATCATGCATGTTGATTTTCTGGTATGTCTATGTCTACTGACATATATTGGTTAAATAATGATCATCATCCAATTATTGTCACAGAACAAACCATGTTGAAAGTGTTGAAATTTTAAGGGTAAATATATATAACCCTTCCAATTCATGCTAGATATCCAGCATATTACGTAGCAGAGTGGAACAAGACGTGCCTGTTATGCAGAGAACCCGGGTTTGAGCCCAAGTGATGTCAAATTTTAATTCATCAAGAAAACTCCTCATCGCAAGTAATTTCAGATGAAAACGTTGAAGGATAAATTACTGATGATTCAATATTGCTTCCTGAATTTAATCAATTTCCTTATATATATTCATGGATGATCATTTTTTCCTGCCCAGCCAGACATGATCATGCTTGCCCGTGTATGATCGTACATGCTCATGTATGAACATGCATGAGATCAATGGTTGACCATGCATGCTGATTTTTTCCCGGGTGAATATACTGGAACAGAATGGAAATCGAAATGGTTCTAGAAGCCTTTCCACTTCGAATGCCTATCAAAAAAAAATGAACGTCCTCTGAAAATGAGAGGTAACACCTGCATCGCAGATAAACCACACAACAAAAATCCAACAGCACAAAGCAATTGCCTCAGCATAGCACATCGCTTGGGTGACTTTTTTGGAAAACAGCATGAATAGGTTCACATTCGTTTATTAATGTAAATTTCATTGAGAGAAAAAAATGTACTCTGGCTTTCTCTCGCAATGTGTATCTATAAAAGAAAGGGCTTTATTTACAGTGGTAGAAAGTAGAGGCGGGACCTATCAGAAGTTGATAGCCATTGCTACTAACTTCTAAGAGAAAAGTCAGTTCCGTGTGCACTATTGTTGCTTTTTTCATTTATAATCCTATTACCTTCAATGCTCAATTTATGTCATGCAACTTGGCGTTAATGGAGGAGGAAGATCATGTGATACTCATTTGATTCCAGAACTCTTCAAATATAGGCTAATGATTTAATTTTTGACAAATATTCTTCGTTTCTTGGGATTGCAATCCTGCAGAAATGCAATAGATTCTCCTGCGTCTCACCTCTTCTATGCCCACCGCTCCCTCACATCCTCAACACTGCTGGCATCGTCGTTACTCTCTCAACCACTCGAGATTTCGAATTGACAATACCTTGAACTTTTCTTTCCTCTTGCAAAGAATGTGCAAAAATATTTTCGTTAAAAAGTAGTATATTAAATGTCTAGGGCAGCAATGTAAGAAATGTCTCAAAGCACATGTAATTGTTGGCCGAAGTGAAGCTGAGGTCTTCTTACTGAGGCTTTCTTACTTACTGCCCTGAGTGTATATGTTTTTTTTCTGCATACTGGGACAGAAGTGAGCTTACGCCTGAGCGCAGCGAGGGCCGAAAGTCTCACATTCACCCCAGTGTACAGGAAAATTATGCGACCGTGACAATCAAAGCGTGAATGTAAGACTTCAAAGTTTCTAAATTTATTCAGAAATTTTCAAAGTTTTGTTCACTTTTGTTTCTCTTCCTGAATGTGTTTTCATGAGCCCTCTTCTCACAATTCAATAATTATTCACCCGATTATCTGGTGAATGGTTTCCGAAAGCGATAAAAGCGATAAATTCTATGATGAGGTAATGTAATTTTCATTCCGCTGCATCAATCGACTTATGAAATATTTGATGATTTATTCCCACGGCTGTATGTTCGTTTTTTTCTGTATAGAGAGCTAATGAGTATTTCGGAAGAAGAGTGTGTGCAGAACGGATTATTATGAAAAAAAATTCTATGAAAACCGAAAAAAAGAGAATTGGCCAGTTTTGGAGTTAAAAATGCAATAGCTAACGAATGCTAATGGGAATAGTATCGTTGGAAGAACGTTGCAGAGTGAAAGATACCAGCTGAAGCATTTTCCAATTATCTTCCGTTTTTCACATTATCTTCAATCTTTCCATTAGTTATTTCGTTGCTTGTGAAGGGTTCTCTATTGAAGATTGAATTAACAAATACCAATTGTTTTGCTGCTCGCTCGCATTTCCCTTCCTATAATGGAATAACTGCACTTCATCTCAGTATTCGTACACATTCTCACCATAATAATAATCTGGCTAAAAATATACGCTCTTGCCTCTACTGTGATGATATCATTTCGAGCCTGCGCTTCATTCAATTCACAAATGAAAAAGAGTAACTCAGTTAATGCAACGTATTTTACGTTCCAATTTTTGTTAATTGGCTGCTATTATTATCCGTCTGTACGTATAATTAACGAAAAGAGGATATTCCCCATAGGATTTCTTCCACCTAATAGCTTTCGAGGGAGAAAATGAATGATCAAATTATCTTTTCGTGTGCCGTTATGAAAAAGTAAATAGTTACGCTGATAAGGACTAACGTGTCCAAGGATTCTAACAATTTTTACATTCAATTCAGTAGCGTGGAGATAAAACAAGATATCGCTACGATAACGACTACTTCTTGATCCCCCTTCAATGATTTGAAATTCGTTGCGTCAAAATAATGGATATTTTCAGTGGCAAACCTAGGCCATTGACCTTTTATTTCATCGATCCACTCTGGCAGTGAAAAAACACTAAAATGTAACAGTGTTATTGAACGATTATAGCAGGTGTAGAAAAACAGCGACAACAATTTAATTTGAATATACGTATATGTGCTGATTCATTATGAAGGCTCGGAACTTCTTAGACACAAAGGTATTGGCAGGTACAGCTGGTACCTCAGCTATAAAAATCAACAGACAGTGATGGAAAATGTCGAACTGAATAGAAGTGTTACGCTCATTTGTATTTTTTTCAATGGAATCTCAGATCCAAAGAATCGTTCTCTTAATCCCCTAGCTCCTCTGAGTCTGCAGTGACTTAATCACCAAGGCGATGAATTTGTAATCCTAAGATTCTGGGCTCAACACCTGGTCTCTGCCGATTGACACAGCCACCACTGTAACACCTGACTAGAAATTTTGATCCTGGTCTCATCCGGACCTGATCGGGCTGGCCTGACTCCCAACGCTCTTACTTGGTGCCTTATCCAGTCCAGATCAGGACGGTGACGCTTTGTCAAGTCAGGGCCTGACTTGGATCTCCAGCTCAGGGCCTGACTTGGATCTCCAGCTGCGGGCCTGACTTGGGTCTGCAACGCAGGACTGGATAAGGCATTCCGGATCACCGGAATGCCGGTCGAAGAATTCCATACATGATCCAGAAGACTATAAACATTAATCAACAACAAAAAATACTTTATTCATTCACTTTCAATCAATTCATCGTTGTATTTGCACAGGAGATAACATTTTTGCACCGTGTGCAACCTTCTGCACACTAAGCTGACCCGCTAACCACTAGACTACAGGTCAGTTATAGCAATAGTCGCTCTGATCATTGACATATACTCCTTCAATGGGGATGTTAATAATTTCCAGAAGTAGATAATGAATCTGTAGGGAACCTAGAATGATTCATTAGCTGTTTATGATGACGTTGATAGAAATTAATTAACATCCGGGGAACCTGATCTGGTCCTGATCATGTCCGGATCAGGAGAAATTGATCGGACTTAGAATTGTTTCATAATTCTCAATCAAATTCTCCAAATCCGGGAGATGTCAGGGCTAGACCAGGACAGTCTTATTAGAGTTAGCGTTCCCTCCGAAATTCTTCAATCAGGCTAACCTCATGTAATACTGATCAAGGCCATCTTTCACGAGGCGTGCCCATG
This sequence comes from Aleiodes alternator, assembly GCA_963921955.1. NCBI lineage: Eukaryota > Metazoa > Arthropoda > Insecta > Hymenoptera > Braconidae > Aleiodes > Aleiodes alternator. The sequence continues at coordinate 5,999,595 of OY998106.1, forward strand.
CTATACCGGATCCAGATTTGATTAGGCGTGCCTTTGCTGTACTGGATCCGGATAGTCATGTCCACTTTAGGTCAGGATTTGATCAGACGTAACCATGGCATGCCTGATCAGGATACCCATATTCGTTCCGGACCCGGAATTGATCAGGCGCAACAGTGGCATACCGGATCAGGATAACCGTATTTATTCCGGATCAGTACCAAGTGTGACAGCAGGCGTGCCGGGCGAAATTTCTGGTCGGGTATTCTTACATGTGTGCTATCCACAGAGCCCCTGCTGCTGATTAGCATATCCTTCAGCACAAATCAAAGGACGTTAAAATGAAAAAAAAAAAGAAATTATCTAGCTTGAGACTCAGCTCAGGAATAATCTGAGTTGAAACTTGCGATTGAAATACTGTGGGAGAAGAAGTTCTGATCATTTGGAAATTGATTAGAAATGATTGTACTTCCCTATTTCCTTCTTACCCCGGATAGATGAATAACTAGAATGATTGAAAGACGTGGATATTATGAATGAATGGAAATGATATTGCGCTCGAAGAAGCTGAAGGAGAGGAGCCGCATCAAGACGATAGCTGAAGAAGGGAGACAACAAACAGTCGGAGGGCCAGGAGAACTGTCCAGAAGTCCCGGGAAATACCCGGAGAAACCACCCGAGTCGAGAGTCATTGCAAATGCGAGGAAAAAGCCTGCGAGAACACTACAGGAGAGCACCATGTGGGCAACGACCCATGACACGGATATTCAAGGCCAAAACGTCAAATACCAGTTACCACGACATTGATCCAGTTATCCACTGAAACTGGGTCAAGAGTGCCGGTCACTGCTACTGAGCACCTCGATCGATACGGGAGACATTCCCGGCAAATGTGCAATTGCCGAAAAAGCAATTCTCCAAAAACTATTGGCCGCAAAAGACGTGCCTGGAAAAAGAAAGATGTGACTGACCCCTTGACCCATGACAACTTCACTCTGATCTCAGCCTTCACACGTTTAGATTCACTTATATATTTTGTTCACAATTTATATATTTCCAATCTGATAAATTGCAACAGACCAATTCAGTAGTTAAGAGGTAAAACAGGATAAGTCGATTTTTTTCGAAAATGAGATTTTAGCAGAAATAGATTCTATAGGTCAAGTTACATATTTACACGAAAGGATATGGACCGGAAAAATTTTTTTGTTATATTTTTTAACAAAAAACAAAACGGATAAGTCTGAAATTTGTGGAACAAAAATTCTCATTTAAGATATATCGACTTATCTTAAAATGCTGAATTTCACAAAGTAAGATAAATCGACTTATCTTTAAATTTTGATTAACATCATTTTTCTGGTCTCTGCGGCCAAAGCACAGCTGACAATACCTCGGGAAAAGCGGGAAGAGTGTTTGTTTACACAACATTCCGTTTAGAGCGATGTGATTGTGGCTAATCCACAAAACCACCACGAAAACCCACGAAAACCACCAGGTCTTCTACATGCAGCCCATCAAAACAACGTAATAGATGACAAGCATTGAAATATTCTGTATCAGTTGGTGGAGAGAGTGTAAAAATTTGCAAGGGATGTTTCCAGAAAATTTTCGTCATAACTAATACTTTTATCGAAACACTTGTTAAAAAAAAGCTAGAGAATTCTGGTGGGGTTCCGGAAAAAGATAGAAGGGGACGGCATATTCCACCTCAAAAAATATCAGAGGAAAAATTGCAATTAATTCGTGAGCATATACTTAGTTTCCCCGCGTATTGTTCACATTATTGCAGACCAAAAACGAGTAAAAAATATCTCCCATCTCATTTGAATTTAGCCATCATGCACGACCTGTACACAGAAAAATATCCAGAGAATAAAGTTTCTCGATGGATATATGATCGGGAATTTAGCCATCTCAATTTGTCTTTTAAGGAACCCAAAACAGACACATGTAAGACATGTGACAAATTACAAATGGAGGCAAGTCAGGCTCAAACTGAATTTGAACAATCTTACTTGATGGAAGAACTTGCTTCGCATCAAAATATTGCGAATACTCTGTATGAAGCCAAAGCTGCTGATAAAAAATCAGCTAAAGAGAGTAATGACAAAATTCTTGTGTCTACCTTTGATCTGCAGCAGTGCTTACCAACTCCACGTCTAGGTACTTCTGAAGTATTCTATGCTAGGCAGCTCTGGACATACAACTTGACATGTCATAACTGCAATGACGGAAAAAGTTACAACTTCATGTGGCATGAAGGAATAGCACCTAGAGGAGCGAACCAAATTGGTTCTGCGGTTTATCACTACCTCATGACATTGCTAGATTCAGTTGAGCATGTGATCTTCTATTCCGATTCATGCCCGGGGCAAAATAAAAATTTTACCATTGCTGTGATGTTTATGTGCGTTTTGCAACAAAAAAAGACAATCAAGAAGATTGATCACAAATTTTTATGTCCGGGTCATACAAGAAATGAGTGTGACACAGATCATGCTGCTATAGAGAGAGTAATGAAAAGAACGCCGTACATTTACACTCCTGAGTATTATTATAATATGATCAGAAATATGAGTAACAGATATGAAGTTATTGTGATGAGAACAGAGAATCAATTTAATTTTTCTGAACTACTGAATGGTCCTTTGCGCAAAACTACAAAAAATATTCGACGAAACATTTGCTTTTCGTCCAGTACAATGGATGAGATACAATGGCGGTAAGGTTCTTGGATTAATACAGTACAAAAACACTGTTAACGAGGATGAAAAATTTGAAATTTTGGATTTGAGGAGGAACAACCACCTGCCAAAATTACGTTTTTCCCAATTACTTGATGGACCTCACCCCATCACGGCAGAGAAGAAAGAGAGTTTGAGGAAATTATTACGGTATATCGACCGAGAATGTCACAGTTTTTATGGAAATCTCGTAACGAATGAAAAGACTGAAGATACTTTGAACACTAGCTCATCAGAGGATGATGATTGAACAATTTTTTCGTGATTTAAGATCTGTTCCCATAAAAACGCTCTTTATGGTAAGTTTTTTTAGTCATGTACAGTTTTTCCGTCCATCGTACTCTTCACAGCAGAGAAATAACCTTTCAGCAGTTGATCTCAGCTCACCAGACGCAGATCCAACGATACTCGAGAGCTTGTGACGCCAGGATGATCTCGAGGATGACTAACGATGATGAATAAGAATAAAAATTTTGTATTTTAACTTAAAAAAAGTCATGATTTAAGAAGTTAAACTACTGGGAATTTTTTTATTTTTTTTTTGCGGGAAAAAAAGACTCAAAAATAGGCATATTTGGTGCGGTTTTTGAGAACATATTTAAATGTTCACAGAAAAAATTTCATCAAAAAACATTGAAAGATGTCATTTTGGGGGAGAAAAACGTGGAAATTGAAATGACAAAAAAAAAAAATTTGGAAATTTTTTGGTAAAAAAAAATGCAAATTACATTTTCGATCGGAATTTTCAATCACGTGGAAAACGTGGGGCTCCGGGGGAAAAACTCCCTCCCCCCTATTTTGGAGAGTTCACAATATTTTTTGAACTGCGAAAACAAAATGATTTTTTGAATTTTTTATTTTTGTGAGGAAAAAAGACCATAAAATAAGCAGATTTGGTGCAGTCATTAAGGACATATTCGAGTGTTCAGAAAAAAATTCGCATCAAAAAATATCGAAAATTGACATTTTCCGGAAATAAAACGTAAAAATTGAAAATTAACAAAAAAAAATTGGGAATTTTTTTCGAATAAAAAATGTGCAAATGAACGTGTCAATCTAAATTTTCATTGGAAGAAAGGGGCAAGAATGAGAAACTCTCCCGCCCTTATTGTGGAGGGTTCAAAGAATTTTTTGAGCCAGAAAACAAATAAAAATATTGTCTTCTTGAAAATTCTAGTGGTGGAACCCCTTTAGCTTTTGTTTCCAATCGATCTAATTGATAGTATTTTTCTACGTCACAGTATGACAAAACAGTTATTATAAATGTATTTTTTTTGTTTGAAAACCGTAACGGATGAAAAGAGTGACGATACTCTGCACTAGCTCATCAGATGATGATGATTGAACAATTTTTTTTTAATTCAAGATCCGTTCTAATAAAAACTCTTTTTTTGATAATTTTTTCAGTCATGTACAGTCATTCCACTCCATTCCACATTCCCCAAGGTAAGTCGACTTAGCTGCTTCGTGCGGATCCATGAAAGAAAATAAGTCGACTTATCTTCATTCATACAAATAACATTTTTTAAGATAAGTCGCGGAAATCCCAGTAAAAGTTATTGGGGAATAGTAGAAACACAGTGTTTCACTTATTAATGCATGATTCAAAGATATTCGGATATTAGTTGCACAAGAATCTAGGAATTATGCCTTCAGAGAGTTTTTTTGCTCTCCCAGGTAAAAAAAATTTGTCGCTTTTTTGTAGGAAGACGACGTTAGGTCGACGTCGCCTAACTGGGACTGAATTCGACATTACCTTTAACTTTTGCTGATTTTCGTAGGGGAATGTCGAGGTGACTTTTTGTCGAAAATTCTCTTTTTTCGATTTTCGAGGATTGTTATCTAAAAATGAGACGACGCTTTTTCGTCGACAAAATGTCACTTTACTGCAATTCCATACCGAAATGTCGTGACGACTTTTTGTCGATTTTCTTTCCAATTTTGAGGTTTTTTGTATAGAAATAGCAGGGAGTCTTTTGTCGACGAAATGTTCTGTTGCAGGTTTAGATAGAAATGTCGAGATGAATGTTTTTCTATAATTTCTTTCTCTTAATTTTGGGGATTTTCAAATATAAATGGCGAAACACTCTTTTGTCGACAGAATGTCGTTTACTACAGTTTCATAAAGAAACGTCGACTCGACTGGTTTTCAATTACTTTTTCTTAATTTTCGCAAATTTTCGTATGAAAATGGCAAGTCTTTTCTTGTCGACTGAATATCGTTTTACTGTATTTCCATGAAGAAAGAGAGATGACTTTTTGTCAATTTTTTCTCAAAATTTGGAGATCTCCACATAGGAATAATGAAACGCTTTTTTGCTGATAATTTGGAATTTAATTTTTGTTCCATCTTGAAATGTTGAGATAAATTTCCGTCAATATATATTAGTCATTTTATTTCGAATTCTGACTTGCTCTATTTTACATTTTGGAATAGAAGAAAAATAGATATGAATTGTATGAAAAAAAAACAAAATTATTTCAATGCAATTCTATGTTTCATAACGAAAGAGGCTTAATTGCATAAATTTTCGCAGTCTCTTGGATCATTATTTGCAAATAAACAGCTTTTAACTGCGATACATTGATAATAATCAATCTTTCTTTACTATCGATTTCTAATTCTTGAATAAATCTTAGCCTAGTTTGAGGGCTGGATGTCGAAAAGATTGTTCGTTGATTACATTTTTCAATAATCGCCAAAGTCTCTGATTCGTCAATGCAATTATCACAAACACTGTTTTTGCACGTACAGTTTGAAACACGTAAGAATGTTCTGATGAAACCAATCGATTCTTGATTATTGGAAATGTAAACTACGCAGTTTGAATTTGTTTTGGTCTTCCGCCTATATGATTGTGAAGAATAGAATAAGCCATTCTTCACAAGACAATGAAAATTATATACTGAACGTTGATTGTATCCAAATCGCAATAAGTTTTGATGGATTTCAGGAGGAACAATTATGAATTTCTTGATGACACCAACGAAAGCAATATTACGACATATGTAATTTAATTTGCAGCGAAGTGTACCTTTCTTGTCAATGTAATTATAAAAAGTAGCACTCTCACTTCCATCTCGTATATATTTTTTCTTCAGTCCTTCCAATGATAAATATAAAGATACGCCTTTACAGATTTGTATTTGTGCGTCTCGTGTTGCATGGACGAGTAATTTTAAAATCCCGTTTGCATTTTCGAATGGAAAGCAGGTATATACCCATAAAGGCCCAAAATCGTGTACAACTTTGGGAAGATGGAGAAGTAGATGGATATTACTACTCATAAATTCCATACCATACAAAGCTCCAAGTTTTTTGACATATTTGTGCAAAAGAAGCTGTGCTTTGTCAATATCATCCATTGGAACGCTCTTTTCATACAGTAAATAAATTCCGCAAACAAGTAAATTATGGTGGGACAGAAATTGCTCACTCATGATATCACTCAATACGACAGTGGAATACATCAACAGCCATAATATAAGCTCTGATGCCTTCCAATATGCAAAATCATCGATTTTACGTGGCAATCTTTCTACAAATGATGGAGGAGCTATGGAACAGATGCGATCACGAACTCTGTTGAAGTGATTGGATATTGAGGCTGGATGATTCCTGTATTCAGGAAGGAACCAAACCCTGAACAATAACTTTGTTATTCCCGTAAGCAAATGCATCGAATCAATTACACTGCAACGGATAAAATCTGGCAAAATCAGTGACATGAGAGTAGGGCCTTTCACACCAAAAATTGGAGCGCCTAATTTAACGGCAAGCTCTGCGAATTTCTCGGTTTCATCTGTCATTCTCGCTTCCAAATTATCAGTTTTTTGATAGGAACGTTTTCCCTCTACAGTTTGTGTCTCTATTTTGCATTTATGGCATCCGTATGTAGCATTGTACTGTTTCATATTCAAAAACAGGGCCTTGGCGGGTAAATCACACGTACAACATAAGGTTATACCTTTAATGTTGACCTCATGATCTAGATCTTCAACGTATAATGAAACACCAGTTTTTAATTTCTTCAAATTTTCTGCCAATGGTGCTAAAAATTGATTACCCACTGGCTTCTTTGTTCCGAAAGAAAGGCCAGTCATAAGCATATTATTTGTTTTTTTTCGGTCTTCAGGGGGTAATTCATTGATCATCAGAAATTCGGGCCATATACTAAACTTTGATGATTGATATAACGCAACGCCATCTGAATTCCACGTAAATGATAAATTCGATTGAGATCTTAAGTTGACTGGACTTTCATCAGTACAAAAACTTCGGTAAACTTCACCATCAAAAATGTCTTCAAGGTTACAATCATCTTCTTTCCTTCTATCAAAACGATAACGCAAGCTGTTATAAAATCCCGGACGTTTGAAAAGTTCTTGTAATTGCGATTCAAGGGGAATGGAGATAAAATAAGATGTAGTTTTGGGTTCAGGACAAACTGGACATATGTCATCTAGATTTTCTAATTCCATAGAGCAATGTGGACAATAGAAATGTTTTTCAATTGGAGTTTTGAAATTGCCTAAAAATTTTCGGAAAAAGTACAGAGTTTTTGGACATTTGTTTCCTTCTGGGCAATGCATCTCAACGTATTTCAATAAGTCACTCAAATGAGAATCTGATTGCTTATGACGTAGGTGTAACTTCAGTGTACAAGTCAGGCTTTCTCCAATTGTAATCCTAGCTCCTGGATATAGAGGCTCATGTAGTGAGAGATTTTCATCGTCATCATTCTCACTATTATACTCATTACCATCATCATCAGTAATATCATCATGTACATCTTCATCCTCACTAATAAAATCATTTCCGATATCATCTAGATAACTTTGAGTAGAACATGCATCAGAATATTGGGAAGAATTATCATCATCATTTATGTTATCATAATCTCTATCAAAGTTCATATTCTCTGGAACTTCCCGTGCTCTAAAATGATTCTCAGCATTCTCATCGTCTGAATGGTAATTATTTCCTACAGGTGCCCAAAAATTTGAGGAATAATTAATTGAAGAAAATTCTAGAGCAATCAGAGTTGAAAATTGATCTATAGAAGATGTTCATACCTTCTGTCTCATTGTCAATTATATCTGCTTCGTAGGGCGATGAATCGTCACTTTCGTCACTTGTTTCATTGTTCAGTCGTTGTCGTTTACGCTCTACTCTATGCCGATACATAGAGCTTCGTGATAAATTCTTGTAATGGAACTGTTTAACTGACATATTGAAGCAGTAATCTCTGTGCCCGGATATTCTCTAATATTGGCTCTTGTTCTGGAAATTAATAATTCACTATTTCATGGTGCAGAGATATAAAGATCAGTTCAATAGTGAAGTGGTCAAGTGGAATGAATCCAAAAATCACGTTTTCTCTACATCTACTCGATTCGAAGATGATTGCTAGAAAAGTTACATGTGACTGTTCATTTTCTCCTACTTCACCACTCCACTGATAAATTAATTCATCATATGAAACGAATCAACGAGAATTCCCGGACACTAACGGAGATTGTAACATTACTGCGAGAATCTCTCAAGGATTTGCATATTTGCATTGAATGAAATGAAATGAATTTTGTGAACTTCCTCAGAATCATACAAGCATGATTTATGAAGGAATTAAAAATACGAATCATTGTCTTCAACTTATATAGGAAAATATTCACTCAAGATCTTAAGGAATCAAATTTGAACTGCAAAGGACAACTTTAAAAAAAAAAAAACTCAGTTCGTTATACTTGAGAAATACGGAGAATTAATGAAACGTATCGAAAATATTCTCTTGTCATATGTGCACGGAATGCGCTTTCCCGAAAGGGTTTCTCCTCTCTCTCAACACCCTCAGCATAAGCATAAGGAAAAAAATATTTCCACTCTTAATAATGTAAGAGTGCAAACTTCAACTTCAAGGAGTATCAACAATTAAATCATATAAAGATGGAAAATAACATTCAATTCTCGATGTTGCTGAAGCTAGCCGTGAAAATATCCGGAGAATTTTCACGCGCTTTGGGCCTCTGATGGGCTTCTTTGGGTCAATGATGATACAGTTGGCTCAGAATTTACTCATTTTCACTCATTTAAGGGTATTTCTCGTAGCCAAAGTCGTTCAGCTCCGTTTTTATTCGAAAAGATTTCATGAAATAGGAACAACAAGATTGGCTGCCAGAAAAATCGATTTTTTTACGTATCTTAAGTTAACACACCGGGCGAGACTACACAGAGAAAAATGCTTTTTTAATTCATGTGAGAAAACTCACTTGATTTAAGTGAGTTTTACTTTCTTCAATTAAGTGAGAAAAGTCACTTGATTTGAGTGAGTTTTACTTTCTTAAATTCAGTGAGAAAAAGTCACTTGATTTAAGTGAGAAAACTCACTTGATTTAAGTGAGTTTTCTCACTTGAATCAAGTGACCTTTTCTTTCTTAATTTAAGAAAGTAAAACTCATTTGAATCAAGTGAGTTTTCTCACTTAAATCAAGTGATTTTTTCTCACTTAATTTAAGAAAGTAAAACTCACTTAAATCAAGTGACTTTTCTCACTTAAATCAAGTGACTTTTTCTCACTTAATTTAAGAAAGTAAAAATCACTTAAATCAAGTGAGTTTTCTCACTTAAATTAAGAAAACATTTTTCTCTGTGTATGAAGGATGAATTTTATATGTCCGGCCCTATGGCAAATTGAGTGACGATTTTTTTTGGGTGAAAGCCGAAGGTGTTTTTTAAGCCTTCAGAACCGGAAATTTGTAGTACGTCATATTGAGAGGGTATTGGGAATTTTCTTAATTCTAAATTTCTCTTTTTTTGCATTTTCTTTCATTAGTCCAGCTCTATGACGCTATAAGAGACGATTTTTCTGGAATTTTCAATCGTGAAGGTTTCTCGATGGCTTCAAACTTCCCCATTGAAAAATTCGTCTCTTGATTCGTCATAGGGCCGAACTTATAAAAAATTATATACAAAAAGTGAGAAATTTAGAATAAAAAAAAAATTCCACTACTCTTTAAATATGACCTACCACAAATTTCCGGTTCCGAAAGCTTTCAAACACCTTCGCCTTTCACCCAAAAAAAAATTCATCTTCTAATTCGCCATAGGGGCGGATTATTTTTTCGGTAATGTACTACTCTGTCGACGACAAACAACAATTTGTTCAGTTTGCTAGAAATTATTGATTATTTCTGAAATAGTGTTAATACTCCATTGGTCAAGCCAACAAGTGATGACTCACAGGGAAGAAGAGTGGGGATCCCAATTACTGTATAACAACTACTGGAAATTTACTTGAAACCAAGTGAAAAAATTTTTTTCGAAAATTAAAGTGGAATTATCAAAAGAAAAGGGAACAACAACTGATTGGTGGACCACCACGTTTAGCGTAACCCAAGGCCACCTCGTGGAGGTAGTGGTGTATAGGCCTCGCAGAATAACCTAACACAACAACCTATTAATTGACTCTTGGGATTTAGATGAAAAAATTGTGAATAAACAACCACCGCTGCACCTTCTATCAGCATTTTCAAAATTCAAAATAATTATTTGAGTTTATGTGTGAATTTAACACACTGAGTACTCAAATAATCAATAATCCACAATACTGTACGACTTCGCGTGTGACCAACAACCAGGATCAACAATACATACTGACTCTACCGTTCAAAATGAATCAAAATTACATACATTAATGTGGATTGTGGAATCTTGCCAAAATTTCGAAGAAAGCTTCAATCCGTTCACCATACTTAAAAGTGCGGTTGAAAATAAACTTACACATTTTTGCGTCAAGTTTCTTCCCACCCACGCCGTACTTTGGAATAGTGGACTTCAAGTCCCTCCACACACGCTCGATGTTCTGTGTGTGCACGTTCTTGTCGTGTGAATTCACGAATTGGTAGGAGTGGTTGACCCGAAGGTGGTTAAATCCCCTCAAGATCAGGCCACTGTAACCCTTCCAACCGTCTGTATACACTGAAGTACCTGGCTTAACTGCACTGATTATGATATTATGGAGAGTTCTAGAGGAGCGGTCACGGACTGGCCAAAAGAAGACTCTTTTTGTTTCTCTCTCGAAAATGCCAACAATCCATTGTCCCTTGCTCTTTCTCCCTCTATTATACTTTCTCCCACCTATCTTCGATTCGTCAATTTCGACAATCTTCCCCTTCCCACCCATCTTCAGTGCGAGGTCACCCCCTACCCACTCAACCAAAACAGAGTTAATCCTACCAAGCCAAAAGCGAATTGTTTTTATGGATAAAAGTGTTTCTGAAGCTAAATTTTTGAGAGAAATTTTATCATGAATTAAATACAATGAAATTAATTGAAATAAAATTCTAATGTCTAAATTGGTGCCCATAAACCATGATCCCGTGAACAAACCAGTCTTGGTGTTACATTTTTTCCTTACACACTTTTTGTGTGAATTTTTGGTCTCAATGCTGTTATAACATCGATGCATTAGTTCTTTTTCATTGAACACCATTAGCTCACCGCATATTTGACAAAAATTGCGCGCTCTAATGACATTCAAGGTCTTCAGATAACGTATGAGATTGAGTTTATTTTGACTCAATCCATACATCTCGACCAAACGCATTTCTGTTTTTTTGATTTTTATTTATACCAGCGACCAATTCAGACAATAGATTACGTAACGTCTTTATATATTACAGCTGAAAAAAGCAAAAACAACAAAGATTTGAATAGCGTCGCCAGGGTCTTACTTTACCATTTTTTCTCCCCACTCCGCATTTGCTGTCAATTTTATTCTCTGTCTTTATTCAAGTTTATTAGAGGGGGAACGAGGTATTTTCCGCCATTTGAAGAAAATTATTATCGTTTAATTTGAGTTGAAGAGAGAAATTATTTAATGTATATTAAATTTAAATGGTGTCATAACACCATCGAGAAATTAATTACCTTTTTTCCTTGTTATATTTTTTGGTATAACTTCGTATTTTTTCGTACTATTTCATTATTTTCCACGATGAATATGTAATTTTACGATTGTGGGAATTTTCAAAGTACGTTGTTTTGCGTAACTAAGGTGACAGATAAATAACGAAACTTCGTTTGATTGATTGCCCTGACAGTAACCAATACCCTGGATACTCACGATTAGAGAAAATATCAAAACCAATTTCGGGAATGGATGATTTAATGGAACCTAGAAAAAGTGAAGGAACTGGAAAAAAAACTGTGAGTTAATTATCAATTCATATTAAGCCGGAAAAATTGCAAACTCGAAATGCTCATGTATCGGGGTTAGAATTAATCAAAAAAAATCAAATGTGTGCGTCCAATAATTTTTTATGATAATTTTTCTAAATTAAAAATTGTAAATTGAAGAAGAACCTAGGTAACTGTTATACACATGAAGTTCCTCGGGTGAGCACGAGAAATTTCATGAAAGTCAATAATGGAATTCCCAGTATCAGAAACAATATCAACAATCAGACGATAAAATTTGCTGGAAAATAGAAAAGAAAATGATTAAAAATTCTGAGAAGGTGCTTTTGTATACCTATATTGTTGGGGAATTTTACCAGTTTTTTTACAGACCTGAATTTTCAAAAAAAAAATAATAGGATTGTGACATGGGGTAAATGGGAATTTCAGGATTTTTTTGGAGTGAAGAGCTTTATGAAAAAATCTGAAAAAATTTCAGCAGATACTTTGATATGTTTAGATTGTTACTGAATTTTTTCAGATTTTTCTGAGGACCTGCATTTAAAACAAAAATAGAATAGACCAGGAAACTTTTTTTTTTTTTTTTTTTTTTTTTTAATTCAGAGACAAATTTCTTTCCTGAGACAAAGTGGAATTATAAAATTTTTTTTATTTTTTTTTATTTTCGAGTGAAGGACTTTATTAAAAAGTCTGAAAATAATTGGGGAGATGTTTCAATGTATCTGCATTATTGCTGAATTTCTTTAGATTTTTCTGAAGACCTGCAAGGCGTAAATTAGTGGAGTTTATCAATTGAGGAGTATGAACTAATTATTTTTGAAAAATTATGAACAAAATGAGTGTGTTCAGTGTTCAGTGTGTTCATTTAAATGTCATTTTCTTTGGTTGTGGGTGGGCAGGGGGTTTGGAATTTACATTATGTTTCCAATTGCTTAAAGAATTTCCTCTTTAGTGGATCTCCAGACTCCAACGCTTTTCCTTTTTCTTTTTAATGGAGGAACCTCCTCGAGCGACTTTTCATGTTCAGGCAATTAATTATCCTGCATTTGAATATTTTTCATGATCTGGATTCAGAATAACCACCAGTACAACGATAAGATGTTTTATGTGGTATTGTGGAAGGGAAAGAATCCAACAACTAGTATTATTTCTGAAGATGTAATCGATTTTGATTGCGAAAATGGTCCCAGAGCACAATGGTGTAGAAGATGGTATGATGTGGATATCCTGGCAAAAGATGGTATTACAATAATCGATTATTATGTTACAAAATGTTTTACGAAAAATTCCGAAATTTCATTTACTTTCAGTAGATGAAAACAAACTAAAGGCACTTGAATTTACGAAGGAAGGGAAACCACTCACGACGAATGAACAGGAGAGTCTGAAAAAAGCAGCAAAACTCAGAGATCAAAACTTCAAAAATCAAAACCTTCGTAGAGATGCCAAAGTTTTACAGCAAATGACTGAATTGAAATCATCAGAAAAGTTAAATAAAGTAACACGAAATGAGGAACTTGAATCACAAACTAGAGAAAAGAGTATATTAAAAGATACAAAAATTGCTAGAAAAACCAAAGCAGAATTAAAACGGAAGATACCAGTGGTATCAATGGAAATTGCTGCGCTGAATGATGACAAAATTTCAAAAATTAATGAAGGATCAAAGGAAACTAGAACTAGAGCTGGGAAATTGAAATTCAAAGAAAACGCAGAGAAGAAGCCAACCGTAAAATCAAAGAATTTCGCTGATAAACGTACAGCTAAAGTGAAAATGACCAAATGTAGAGCAGATAATCCAAGTGATGAGAAAGAGGAGCACGTAGACGACGACGTTCTTGAAGTAAATGATAACAACAAAGTTCATACACATGATAATGAAGAGGCCAAAGGAAGTGGAGTGGATGAAGAGACAGAAATCAGAGAGGATTCAAATACTCAGGATGAAACTATTGGAGATGCAGAAAAAGCGAAAACAGACAATCAGCCCGTGCTTGCAGCGCACTGTGAGAAAAAAGATGGAAATTTGAAGAATCGACTGATAAAGGCAAAAGAGATGGACGAGTCTGAGATGAATGGAAGCTGCAAAAGTAACAAATTAACAGAGAATCCTGCTGAAGATTCGAGGAAAGACATTTCGCGAGAAGGGAAGAAACGAATAACCTCGATAGAGAATCTTTCTGGACACCCAGGGCAAGGTACTTCAGAAGGAGGGAAAATGCGAAAGAAATCAGCAGATAACCTTCTTGGAGATCGGGAAGACGTAAGAAAAAGGAAAATGCAGACCAAATCAAATGAGAACTCTTGCGAAGATACGAGGGGCTGCACTCTAAAAGAAAGGGTGGAACAAATGTCTAGTAAAGGGCCAGGATCGGAGAGTTCTCCAGAAGATGAGCCGAAAATGGTCACTCAGTCACTCATTCACTTAAAAAAAAATATATCTGAGAATATATAAAGGGTCTCCATTGTTAGATATTTGATGCATCGAAATGGAATTATTTATATGTTCCTAAACTCTTTTTTAACGCTGGGCTGACTCACGACTTTTGCATGTTAATTACAGGTTGAGCTTCAAAAGGGTTCGGGAATCTTTGTCGATTATCTAGAGTTAACTGACATAAAAGCGTTTGCTAAATTCCCGGGAAGAATGGCCTGTGCCCTTCTGAGGCTGTGTTTGGGGAATCAATTGATTGAGATGAATGCCAAAAGAGGAAACAAAATTCCTGATAATATTTACAAGGCCGTCTACAGTGAGACTGATGATGTTTTCTTTATCCAGGCTCTCACTAAAGTAATAATTTCATTATCATCTTCAGGAACTTGCTGTAAGAAATTCGGAAAGAGGAGACAAAGTAAAGCAGCATATAGGAAGACTGTGGCTGATCTATTTAATAAAACAAGGAAAAGGTATAGAGAGTCGTAGTTGAAAGAAGCTGATGAAAGTGAAACCACTAATGATGAATCAGTGAGTGATGGAGATATAAGTGCCGATGAAGATTCAGTCAGGAATTTTGGAGAGAATAATGACGAAGGAAAAATAGAAAGTGAGACTTCCAATGAATAAGTTGAAAAGCTTCTTATAATGAACTCAATAGGGGGGGGGGGGGTAAGGGTTTACGCGTGGAAAAAAAACACTCTTTTTACGATTTTTTTAGACGTATGGATTGAGCAGACTTGTTGAAACATTTCGCACATCATTGAGCATGAATTGAACAACATTGAGTAATTTTTTATGCGAAAATATCCACAAACAAGCCGGTGACGGAGCTTTTCCAAGAATGCAATAGACAGCTTGCAGTGATCGCTGTATCTCAGCTGTAAATTATCAGGAATAAAAAAACCATTGAAATTCATTCAAAGTATCATCAAATGCTCCCCCCAACGATCTCTGATTATTTTTTTTTTACATTAAGGAGGTTTTCCACCTACGAAATCCCCCAATTTTTCGTAAAAAATAGCAGTTTTTACTTTCAATGGCCACCAACAATTGAAAGATAGAAAAAAAAATCAGAGATCGTTGGGGGGAGGATTTAATGATACATGGACTAAATTTCAATGGATTTTTATTTCTGATAATTTCCAGCTGAGATACAGTGATCATCGCAAGTCGTCTATTTCAAAAGACGTTCTTGGAGAAGCTCCGTTACCGGCTTGTTTGTGGATATTTTCGTATAAAAAATCACTTCATGCTGTTGAATCTATACTTGAAAATATTCAAATGGTTGCAATGAATTTGCTCAATCCATACGTTTAAAGGAACTTGTAAAAAAAAGTTTTTTTTCACGCGTGAACCCTTACTCCTCCCCCCCCCCCCCCCTTTAATGAAAAAATTTATTCATTCATGGGAAGCAGAAACAACAGGTCAAGATGAAGATACTGAGAGCTATGAGGACATGAAGATTGATGTGACGAAGAAGAAAGCTGCACGAGGAGTTGAAGATCAGAAACTAGATGAAGTGTGCGAACTTCCTGATAAGGGACAAAACAGCAGTGCAGGGGAAAATTTGGTACCAATAACTTCGAACAGTGAGGGAATGGGTAGAGTAGAAGCACATGGTAATAAATCTCATTAAATATATCAATCGTATTGGGATTAATGATCAATGGCTTTATTTCTTAGATACAAAGGAAGAAAATCCCACTAAATGTCAGAGAAAAACAGCTAATCAAAACGGAACGGATGATCTAGTCGTTGCAGATGAAGAGCAGCTCAAGGAGGATCTAGGAAGCAGATCGAACTTGAGAGACAATCAGAAGAAAGAAGTCGAAAAGTATGTCAATAAAATAAAAGACCGAGAGAGGAGCCGTGAGAGAAAAATTAAATATGACAGATACACAGGAAGAGATCGAGAGAGGAGATGTACGCATGGTGATGAGAGATTTGACAGGAAAAGAATAGATGACAAAGATAGAGAGAAGCCTCGAAGGGTGAGATCTGAAGAGAAAAAGGACAAGAATGAAGATGAGAGGCACAGACATGCGCATAAGCATGGACATGAGAGTTGTGAGAGAAAGAGAAAAGATGACAGAGATAAAGAGAAGTCTCGAAGGGAGAAAACTAAAGAGAAAGGAGACAAGAATGGAAATGAGAGGCAGAGACGTGCGCATATGCATAGAGATGAGAAAGGTGAGCGTAAAAGAAAAGATGAGAGAGACAGAGAGAAGTCTCAAAGTGAGAGATCTGGAGAGAAAGGAGACAAGGATGGAAATGAGAGGCAGAGACATTCGCATAGGCATAGAGATGAGAGTGCTGAGAGGAAACGAAAAGATGATAGAGACAGAGAGAAGTCTCGAAGTGAAAGATCTAGAGAGACAGGAGAGAATAATGGAAATGAGAGGCAGAGACGTGTGCATGGACATAAAGATGAGAGTGGTGAAAGGAAAAGAAAAGATGATAAAGACAGAGAGAAGTCTCAAAGCGGGAGATTCAGAGAGAAAGGAGATAATGATGGAAATGAGAAGCGTGAATGGGCAGAGAGGAATAAAAGCTGCAATAGAGACGGAATAGATCGAATGAAAAACTATGACAAATGGAGAAGGAATCAAGAGAATAGATATACGAAACGTAAACGCGATGAAAGTTGTTTTGACAATAAGGACAGAGATAGAGATATTCGGTACCGCAGAAATTTAGATGAAGATGGTATTAAATCAAAGAAATATCTCAAGAAACACAGCGAGAATGAACATCGGAATAAAAGCCACGAGAAAAGTAAAGCCTAAGAAGATGGGAGGCTGATAAATCAAGAAAATTTTCAATTTTTTTTTTTGCCATTTATTGTTCGTTTTACTGCTACGTTTTCTTCATTCATTCAGAATTTGTTCTACATTTATGGGTTTCTAAAACATTGTGATTTTATTGTTGAATCTTGCAAAATTCTTTCACCATTATTCGTGAAAGGCCTAAAAATTAACTGTGAAGAAACAATTTGATTATTAATTTCTCCTCCAAGAAAACTTCTACTATTTCCAAATAAGATTGTTTGAAATTGAAATGCAAAAATTGAAAAAATAAATGAAAAGGAATTCTGAGATCCCACATGGAACTATAGATTTAGAGGAATGACGATAGTAAGACATGCCACTGTTTAAACATTAAAATGTTGAAAATTAAAAAAAAATCGTCGAAAACATTCAAAGTGGCGATTGACCTGGAAAACCTGAAAAAGTCAGGGAATTTATCATTTTTGGAAGAGTCAGGCAACTTCGATCTCAGTCAAGAGAATCCGTAGTTTTTTTTTTTTTATCTCCTGATTTTTTTAAAGTTATAGATATTCAATCGAAAAAATTGAACTTTTTTAATGGTTGGAAATCTGCAAAAGAGTTTAAAAGGTATTATTGTTCCATTCTAATAGAAAAATTATTTTCAGGAATAACTGAGAATTTTTAAGTATACTCAAATGATACACAGAGAAAAATGTTTTCTTAATTTAAGTGAGAAAAATCACTTGATTTAAGTGAGTTTTACTTTCTTAAATTAAGTGAGAAAAGATCACTTGATTTAAGTGAGAAAACTCACTTGATTCAAGTGAGTTTTACTTTCCTAAATTAAGAAAGAAAAAGTCCCTTGATTCAAGTGAGAAAACTCACTTAAATCAAGTGAGTTTTCTCACTTAAATCAAGTGACTTTTTCTCACTTAATTTAAGAAAGTAAAACTCACTCAAATCAAGTGACTTTTCTCACTTAAATCAAGTGAGTTTTCTCACTTAAATTAAGAAAGCATTTTTCTCTGTGTATTTTTTTTGTAGGCTCTGAAATTTTATTTTTAGTCAGGGAAAAGTCATGGGAAAGTCAGAGAATTTTGAAATTAGTTTTCAGTCGTGACCCTGAACATCCATGTCACCGTTTCTATATGAGATAGCAATGAACCCCAACGGATCTGATTCACGGTGATTTCGTCGACAAAAAATTTTCGCCATTGCTATCCAAAACTCTTCCAAATTGAGAAAAAAAAAGAATTATGGGAAAGCAATTATCTTGACATTCCTATCTAAAACTGCAATAGAGCGATATTTCGTCGACAAAGACTTTCTGCTATTTCTATACGAAAAGTCTCAAAATTAGAAAAAAATCGACAAAAAGTCGTCACGACATTTCGGTATGGAATTGCAGTAAAGTGACATTTTGTCGACAAAAAAGCGTCGTCTCATTTTTAGATAAAAATCCTCGAAAAAAGAGAATTATCGACAAAAAGTCACCTCGACATTCCCCTATGAAAATCAGCAAAAGTTAAAGCTAATGTCGAATTCAGTCCCAGTTAGGCGACGTCGACCTAACGTCGTCTTCCTACAAAAAAGCGACAAATTTTTTTTACCTGGGCTCCTGTAAAATTTACTTTTTTCGACTTATCCTGTTTTAGCTCTTAACTACTGAATTGCAATAGAAACCCCAAACTGACCAGTGCATCTCAGAGCGAATTTTGAGCGCAATATTATGCACGAGTATATGTGCACTCGCGCACCCACTTTATATATATCGTGTGCATACTTCATATATACTTCAATTGTCAAAAAGGTGACAGGTGTGTGCGGGAGTTTAGCATAGGCTGAACGTATATTTTCTTCAGAGTAATGTTGAGAATTTTAGCCAATAGTTGAGCCAGGAAAATTATTGTGGCAATAATTAGGCTATCCAGAAGCTGTTTGTCGAGCTCACGAATATGAGTGCACCTAAAATCACTTAGAAAATAGAGTTTTATAGCTTTTATGTATAGCGTTTTATGGAGTTTGTGAATATAATAGCCATAGATAACATTTCTATTCAGTTGTTATATTCTCAATATAAAAAATATATCTCGTGTCCTGGCATATATTATTGCCTGCATAAAATTATAAATATCTTTCGATGGACGTGGTTAGTAGTAAATTTTTTCTTTTGTTCAGCTTGTGACGAGCAACAGTGCTGCATTTTTCCCGAACATATTCTTATTTTTCATGAATGAAATCGTTAATTGAACATCTCAAATTGACTTAGAATTATTTTTTAGCTTTGATCATTTTTCCCAAACATTATTTCCATACGTAATCAAACTCCGAACAGTTTTTTTTTCTTTTGAAATAATAAACAGTGACGCCCAAACAATATTATTTCTTTTCGAGGAAATACACTCTCTTTTGTGATCAAATTAGTAACTACACAGGTAAGATTTGAGTGATCTTAGATGAAATAAAGTTGCCTCGAACATTCACACGTATGAAAAGAGTGTATAGGAAGTTCCTATAGGACATTCCTATAGGAAAATCGTATAGCGAAGCGTATACATCTGCGTATATGGAATTCGGATATTTCCTACACGAATGGAATTTGTTGTGGTTCTATACGCAAATTAGATTCCATTCGTATAGAAAAAAATCGTATAAACTATAATTTACGTATAGAAACACAACAAATTCTAATCGTATAGGAAATGTCCGAATTCTATATACGCAGATGTATACGCTTCGCTATACGATTTTCCTATAGGAATGTCTCATAGGAACTGCCTATACACTTTTTTCATACATGCAACAATAGAAACCTAAGTAAGATAATTGTGCATTGGAGCTGAATTTGGATTTCAACGTCACGATACAATGATTGAGGTGTAAACATTAATCGCAGAAAACTCTAGAAATTGGAAAAAGCTGAGAAAATGCAACGAAAAGAAACAGAGAAGAGAAAGAGAAATAATCTTCTCTTTCTTCCTATTGAATTTCTTTCACGCTTTCCTAAGTCTTTTTCGAATCTCCCCCCTCCCATTGTGCCTTCTTTCATATTTCTCTTCTTTTCACTCCTAAAGTCTCATTATGTCATTCTTATTCTCAACTCACTGCATCTTAATCACAAAGGATAATCATTATTTCTTCCTGAGCTGACTCCTGAATGAGTAAATAGATGCATCGATGCATCTTGATGAGAACTGAAGCTGATTAAATTTAGCATTTCATTTAAAAGAAGATAGAATACTTGTCTCTCGGTAAAAGATGATACTTCGCAATTAAATTCAGTCCGAGAGTCAAACTTTAATATTTTCATTTTTTATTAACAAATCCAATGAAAAAATGGCTGAAACACATCCTTTTCAGCTCTCAAAAAATCTGGAAAAAATATATGATATGGATTGAATTATTCTTCGATTTTTGTGTGAATTTTTGCATTACTTCCGTCAATAGTTGATGAGTTTTACAGCACATTATAGTACTCACTATCCTAAAATATTTCGTAATGGGGATTCAGGGATAACCAGGAAGGGCCACGAAGATTTGCTGATTGGTGAAAATTATTTTCTTCTGTTATTATTCCTGGGTTCAAATTTATGAGGATGTGAAAACTGTTGAGTGGTCAAAAGGTTGAGCCCTGACGATATTGACTCTCTTTCGAATATTCGAAAATAAACAGAGAAATGAAAGTTTTCATAAGATTTTTTGTGCAGAGATTTTGTTACCACCTACGTATTAAAACAAGGGTCTTGGAGACGAGCAAGAAAAATGAGATCATAAATTCAAGAATTATAGACTACTCGACTAACAGTCTGTGGAAAAATGTATTCGAAGGAATTCTATGAAATTTCTGTAAAACGGACGGAATACCATCTCAATTCTACCAGTCATTTGAGACTGAAAATATGCAGCGAAAAATGAATTCCATGAAGTGCTCACTCTTATAATGAACAAACAAAATCTCCTTCCTTTCGAGAGGTGAATTCTGTGGCATGTTGACAGTGTCACATAAGAAGAAAGGTTGAAGAAAGGAGATGAGAAAAACATGATAGGTAAAGGAGCGTAGAGAGTCAGCGACAACACAAAATATTGACATGAGTGAGTAACAATGCAGCATAATATTTCTGAGCCGGTGCGCTCCAATGACATTACTAATTCGCGATCGAGCGTAGTGAGCGAACAGCAACAGCCTACAAATTTGCAAGCAAGCATAACGAGCGAGCAACACTAACCTACTCATTTTTAATTATCTCGCTCTCCTTAAGAGATGACAATTGATTGTCAATCTTAAGAAATTATCTATCGTGGATCCTTGTATATATTGCTACTCAGAAATATTGAGTGGCTTTAAACAGAAAAAATAATAGTGACACCTCATATTACATTGATATGTATGAATATTCAGTCGAGTCTGTCAATTCCATTAGTTCAGGACGATGAACTCGTAATTGTATTTGCATCAGTAATACAAATATCTTCGATGACTCCAGACTTTTCGTTTTCTTTCTCTTCATTTCAATTCCTCCTTTTCATTTTTTCTAATATAGCCTGAAGCCTTTCTTATGAACGAATTTTTCCACCCAAGCTTGTAGAAGTTTCTCACTTAAACGCTTTTGGAAACAGACATCCAGAGTGAAATGCATCTCCAAAGTTTGCAATCCATAGTTTCAATCTGTCGAGATTAAATAGCTGAAATAGAAATTTCTCTTTCCTCATTTGATTCCGATTGAATCTATTAGACTTTGTTCGAATCAACTGGATGTTCTTCTTTTTGAAAGAACGAGTCTATTACAATTAGCTTGGCGAAAATGAAGATTAATTGCGAGAAATCCTGCATTAATCTCTACTTGCCCAATTTGAAAAGCTCCAGATTTTTTTCTGCAGGCTTTTACGGGAAAACTTAGAAAAATGTGCCAACTCTGTAGACATGCTGAAGAATCTCTACAAGTCTTTCCAAATTTTCTCGTAAAGGTCTTTGCATAAACTGAAACAATCGGTACATTTTTTCTGTTCTGATGCCTCTTACTTTAATCTTCCTCATTCATTTTCATTCTCCTCTTGCTTACTACAATTTCTGACAAATTTTGAAGACACTCATGTAGAATCTCTGTTACTTCCAAGGACTCACTCACCTGGCTGGAACAAAACTATTTAATTTTTTTGTCAGATTACATTCCTCTCATCATTTACTCTTGAGTACAGAACTTGCAAAGATTTCGATTCCAGTAGCTATTATACTAGTTGTAGCTAAGTGGAAATTAACGACCTAGGCAGACTCCTGAAAGACTGAAAAACGAGTATCTTGGGATGTAAGCTGCAAGCGACTTGTGGGTGATAACACCATGTTCGGGGCACAAGCCTCAACTAAGTTTGTAGAAATAATAAATTTATATAAATTGTTAGCTACAATGTTTGCCGACCTATGAAATTCAGTTTGTAAAACGGAATGTCTCATTGTGAAAAGATGAAACAGTAGAAACTATCAGCTTCATGCCCCAGGGGAGGTTCAAGACAAACTGCTTGGGAGACTTATATTTTCGTTGTTCTCAAAATTTGAATTAAATACATTGTATTTCGGAAATATCTAGATGGATTTGAATTTACCTGATGCTAAGGAATACCGGTCATTACTGATAAATATTGGATACGCATTTCAAGAATGAAAACTTATATCGCCTCATTGATAGCCATAAAGTTGCAGTACATGTTTTTATAGATTTTTCTATAGAACAACAATAGGAAAGAAGTGAAATAGAACAAAATTATTTTTTTATCATCCATTTCTTAAGAATAGCTCCGGAAATGAACAGGAGATACACATACACTTACCCACATGCACCGATACACCCACACAGACGCACACACACAAATACTCGATGAAAACATGATTCGGATCATACGGAGTCAGATTATGATAGACTTCTAAAATAAAAAGGAAATCTCGGTTCCATAACTCCTATCCAGAAACGAAAAATTAGATGAAGAACCAGTCCTATTTGTCTATTAGGGGATTTTCCTCACATGGAACTCCAGTAACCTCTCTCGCTCACATCACCATCTGGAAAATCAATCATATTTTCACATTTGGGGATCTCAATTCTTGAAATTCTCAAATTTGAAAACCTTGTCAACGATTCTACGATTAAACTTCAATATCGGAAAACTGACGTTTATGGTCTTTCTGATTCAAGTTTTCCTCCTTATCATCAGAGTGTTATAAAGACGACCTCATCTTACTAGACGAAATTGTCTACTTTCATATGATTGATTGGAAAACACTAGTTTTGTTAGAAAAACACTGAGAAAGATCCAAACTTAAGGAAAGGAAAATATTAATCCTCCTATAAAACGCTTACTCGCCGATATTCATAAATTCAGTCGTGAGAACATCCAAAAAAATATTATTTGGAATACAAGACCACATTATTGAATGATTTTTTTTAATTTTGTGATGAAGGCCTTCACTCAAAAAAATAATCCTAATCCATTTTACTCAACTACACCTTTCATCCCTAGTTATTCCTACTTATCCACGTGATAACAGACAACATTGAGACGAATGTGAAACATTCTGAGTGGTTGAACGTAGTGCTGGGAGTATGATCAAACAATAATCTTGGATCTGATTGCCCCAGGTAGGAAGCGCTGAGGCTGACGACGAGTACAGCCTCTTACTAACCTTGGCGCACTGAGGCTTGGGGAGCCAAGCCTGTGCCAGGCTTGTTCGTGTCGTCAAATTTATGCTGAGATTATAAGTTTTTATTCCTTCATTTTCAAAATTCAACCTAGGCTTGAATCAGCCTCAATTTAGGCTTCCTTTACAAAGGCTTCATTCTGAAGGCTGGACGAGTCTTGGGCCAGCCTTCATTCATCAGATACGAATTTCCCATTATTATTGCAATAACAATAACCATGTTATTCTTAGTATGTAAATTCCAATTTTTTGTGTGATCGCTTAAATGTTTCACATAGTCTCTTTAGAGGCTTGTTATTAATTATTTCAGTTAATAGATAGTCGAATAAAATTATTATTATAACGTTGAAAGAATAAAAAAAGAAATGTTTGAATGTAGAGTTTTAGAGTTTCAACTAGAAAAAGGTTGAGTCACCTTATAATTCGGGTTTATTTACTATCAATATAGATAAGTGAAATAGCCTAGTGGGTTAGATGCATATTTTAGGCACAGGCATTCGGTGGATATCTTGGACAACAGCGGCACACCAGGATGATCTTCTCCGGGGAGCAACAAGTCCGCATGTGACACCTTAATAAATATATCCATACCATCCGGATCGAGAATAATTAATAACAATGAAGCAACTCTTTTCCATTAAAATTTTTTAGAATCAATGGTGGTGGGTTCGATTCCAAGCCGGAGCAACTTTTTTTTCCACTCTAAATTTTTTTTTCAATATTATCTGAACTAATTTATCTCGTAAAAGCCTTATAATCGAATAGTGATTAATGTTTAACAATTGTTTAAACATTTTGCAGTCCTATTATAAGGAATGGTTCACTCTCAGTTCAGCCTTAGAGTGTGGGGAAAGTCTCAGTGTTGGGGAAAGCCTCAGTTCCTAGGGTTGGGGTGATCTCATTATTCTGAGGCTTATACAAGCTTATTGCAGCCTCGCTATCTGAGCCTCAAACTAATAAGCCTCAGCCTTGGGCGAAGGCTAGCCAAAGCTTGTCCCGATCGTCAGTTTCTACCTGGGATAGTTATTGTTATTGCAATAATAATGGGAAATTCTCATCTAATAAGTGAAGACTGTCCCAAGACTCGTCCAGCCTTGAGAATGAAGCCTTTGTAGAGGAAGCCTCAATCGAGGCAGATTTAAGCCTAGGTTAAAATTTGAAAATGAAGGAATAAAAACTTATAACGTCAGCATAATTTTGACGACGAAAACAAGCCTGGCACAGGCTTGGTTCCCCAAGCCTCAGTGCGCCAAGGTTAGTGAGGGGCTGTACTCATCGTCAGCCTCGGTGCTTCCTACCTGGGAATACGCGTGTTTAAAAAATTGCGTGCGAAAAAATTCTATGTTGATGATTACTTCATTTCCGATTTTCGTGTAAATTTTCGTGTGACTATTCTGAAGAGTTCGCGAGTTATCTCTTTTTTTTACGTTTTTGCGCGGTCTGCTGCTGCCGAACGGTCATGCGCATGCGCATAACGCTCTAACTGTGAATCACATGATCAATGGCGTGTAAATTGAGTGCTCTTCATTGCAGGGTTTTTGGAGTTGCAATTGTAACATGGAGAAAATTTTTTGAAAAAACTTTACTCGAATTTTTCTAATTTAAAATATACAACTATCGTTTAATCCGTTCAAGCTGTGCAATGTTATTTCGATTATGGAGAGGCATAAACAATGGAAGTGCCTAACAAAAATAGGCCTGGTTGCAATAGAAGTAGGCCCTTCTATTGCATTTCATGGTTGAATAATAATATCCATTACAAGAATTCCAACTGTGATATTGATCTAGGATAGGTTTGATTATTCAGATAAAAAATTCACATTGCAACTCTAAAAACTTCGCGATGAAGAGCACTCAGATTATGATTTGCCAATTACTTGTGATTTGCAGCTAGAGCATTGTGCGCATGCGCATTGCTGTTCAGCAGCAGCAACAGATCGCGCAGGAATATAAAAAAAGCGATATCTCGCGAAACTTTCAAAATAGTCACACGAAAATTTGCACAAAAATCGAAAATGAAGTAATCATGAACATAGAATTTTATCAGATGTTTAAAAGTGCTCATTCTGTAGTTTCGATGTATTTTTTATTTCAATTGTTTATAAAGAATAGAAATATGGGATTTCAATGATTGGAAATTTTTTCAAAGGAATCTCATCCTCCTTCCTCACAGGAAAGTATTCTTCCACTTTTTTCACATAACTGATATTGGATGAGATACGAGCATTCGAAGCTGGAGAGAAATGACCATCTATGACGGTTTTTTCAAAATTCAAGTTGCCGTATTAAAAAAAAAAATTCCCTATTTTTTGGGGGGAAATGACTTGTTTTGAGCATTTCCATAATATATCAAAAAATGAAAGAAATTAAAAAATTGAACCCGAAATCCAAGTGAAATAACGTAGAATGCCTCATCTACATTTTATTCTTCACAGTCGGATAGTTTGCCTACATTCATAATCAATGCAAACCATCATCCAATTTCAAATGACATTGGTCATTGAATGTGGCACTTGCCCCTCTAGGGGATATAGCCAATAAGGAGTAAGAAGAAGATTGGTCATCGAATGACTGGTGAGCTAATGCAGTTTTCAACGTTTAATCTTTTGTAATCATCAAACAGCAGATACTGTACATGAGTCAACAAAGTTGTAACTCCTATTCGTGTAATTCCTACAGAAAAAAAAATTAATTCTCTTATACTGTGCCTTTTATACTGTTTTTATACCAAAAGAAACAGTATAAATTTTCACTTCACCCGTAATGAACTCAGCTAACTGGAAAATTACCCGGGATTTCCAGCCACAAACCTCGTTGTGGTATCCAAACGGATGTATTGGGATGAATCTCGTAATTCCAACAGATACTAACAGGGAATAAAATAAACGAAGGTCCATATGGTTTTAATATTTCAGAGAACAAGTGCCGCAGTTCAACTAGAGTTCACTTTTAATTATTTTTTCATATCTTGATTCCGGCATTTTCCTAGACTCATTCTCCACATATGATTTACTGCGAATAATTCTTCAGAAATACTCTCTAAAACTCACCATTCGGAGAAAGTCTGGATCATATTTTCCATCTCCAAAATCAGGACAATGATCATTATTAGACTTCCCGGATTTTGTGAGGGTGATTTCAAATTGATGATCGTAATTGATGAGACATTTCGTATAATAAGGAGTATCAGTATCAATCACGTTCTGTACAGACAAAAAAATGTCAACGATCAATCGAAACCCCATCAAATCAGTAGCACGATGTTTCCCATAATCTTCGCATCGTCTTTTTATCCTGTATTCTACATTTCTGTCCTATCTAATCAATTCGATCGTGTTGACAAATGATACAATCTATTGCTGGGGCTCGAGGGCTTGTGTGAAGTCACATGTGTGGCCATGTCATTGGATCCTTACTCTGTTTTTCTGCATCATGCTCCATGTGATTGTTTTCATTACATCTTTCAAGTGCTTTCTTCCTAGTTTTATTGACATCTTTCTCAATAGACACATTTTCGATAGCATGCTGATGTTTTATAGTAAAACAGCTGCTGTTCTGTAGGCAGCTTCTCAATCATTTGCAAAACTGTACATTGTACTTTTGTACCTACGTTATTATACCTTATTATAGCGCTCATCAGATCATGTCATGACGGTGAAACTGCCCCCCCCCCCCGCCCTCTAAATTCTGAAATACATACTCTTGGCTTGGACTATTCTCGATTTGGCTGGAAGCCATAAAACTAAGGAAAAAATGCGTGAAACGATGAAAATTGGTACAAATCTCGAATTTCTTGGAATTAAATGAGGATAGAACTAGAAAGAAGAATAAAAAGAGGCAAACTGCATGTTGGAAGAATTTCTTCTGAGCAAATCATGTCTTTAACGCTTATAGGCGTTTCCCCCACTCTGCAGCCTGGTAAGCAGGCGGCGCATATCTGCTCTAGTATGTATCCGTGAGCTCTGGCAAGCAATACCGTACTTACTATGAGGTTGCTGTTTGCTTTGAAATTTTATCGGGTATGTTATTGTTAGTCAATAATTTTGAGTTTTTACGTTCAATTTTTGTAAGTTTCTATTCTAAATCATCAGGAATTTTTTTTCCATTCATGATCAGAAATAATATCAAATAAAAGATAATTCAAGACTATTCAAATAACAAAGGATGGGGCACCGAGAGAACCCATTAACTGTCTGTATCATGGTAATGACAGAGCCTGAGTCTCGTAAACTGAAGTAGTGGGGAGTGAGAGCGCACGCGATTGGCTATCTCCATTTTAGTGCTGCGGGTATGAGGGAGTCCGACTTCAGCATAATAGGGTTAAGGATGTAGAATCATGACTAAAGTTTCCGATTTGAGTCTCCGGAATTTGTTTAGAGTTAGATTATTCCTTGAAGAATTTCACTTTAAAAAGTGTGAGTTAGGTTACCATCCAAACGAGAATGGAAAAAGTTATTGCAAATTGACAGGAAATACATAGGCTCTTATAGAGGAATGAAGGATATGATCGTAGGTTAATGGATATCCAATTTTCAAGCTCCTGTAGTACAGAGAACGAATATTCAGAAGAAAAATGGATATTGTAGTCATTCGGCAATATTCCAGAAATACTATGTATCCATTCATCCTGAAGAGAAGAATAGAATTGAAATTCGAGTTACTTCACTTCATCATTTATTTCTCGCTGTGAATGGGCAGAAAATTTCTGGGCTTGCGTTAACTATCCCCGAGTATCATTAGTCCATTGCCAACGGTGTCTCATTTTCGAAACTCGAAAGAAAAAATACGTTTGACTATTACGTTTGACGTCATGTATTTCGGCTCAATTCTTCCCAATTTGTCGAGGGTGGAGGAAATTTTCATGACAGTGAAACTAGCCTCCATCCTCCAAATTCAAAAATGGGTCTTTTTGTTTGAGACTGTACTCGAATAGGCTGAGATTTATAAAATTGGTGAAATAAATAGAAATTTTTGAGAATCTGAAAATGTTTTGGAGGGAGCGCGAACGAACCCCAAACTGTCATTGTAGTTTTCTAAACATAGGAAGAAAATATTTTCATTTCTCATTTCATAAATCATTTGACTTGTTCTATCACTTGAGGTTTTGGAGTTAGAGAGATTTTTTTTAATGCTGAAAAAAATCCGAAGAGTTCGCGAACTACCCCTAGATATGATGGGATCATCCCCAATGACGACCTAATTTTCTAAACATAGGAAAAAAATATTTTCAGCTCTCATTTTCAACATTATTTGACTTGTTCTATCACTTGAGGTTTTTGGAATGAGAGAATTTTTTTTCAATTCTGAGAAAAATCCAGAGAGTACGCGTACTATCCCTGAACCCAGTGAGACCACCCCCTATGACGATCTCATTTTCTGAACCTGGAAAAAAATATTTCTGAATCTTGAGTTAAATGTCATATGTCTCCTTCCTTGATTCGGGGTTTGTGAGTGCGGAAATTTTTTTTAAATTCTGAACAAAATGCAGGAAGCGTGGGGACTATTCCCAAACGAAGTGAGCCCACCCCCGATGTCAATTTTTTTTTAAATCCTGGAAGGAAGAAGATTTTCGATTTTCAAACGCTATGTCATATGTCTCGTTCCATAATTCGGGGTTTGTGAGTGAGGGAAGTTTTTCTTAGTTCTAAAAAAAATGCAGGGAGCGCGTGAACTACCCCCAAACCAAGCGCACCCACCCCCGATGACGATCTAATTTTTTGAACCTGGAAAGAAAAATATTTTCGATTTTCAAGCTCTACGACATATGTCTCGTCCCATAATTCGTGCACGGAGAGAAAATTCGCTGAATTTCTGCCTAAAGAGTGGATGAAAAAGTGCCCTGCCAGAGGCCAAACGTGGGCCCAAGTGGCAGCACCGTAAAAAATTACCCAACTTTGCCTCAATAAGTCGGGTATTGTCGGTTGTCATCGGCTATGACGAAAGCCGATGCTACGAAGGGCCCTTTAAAAATTGCCCCGTTGCAGCGTAAAAATTCACCCAAGCACGGAACTTTTCATACACTTCCCTGCAGGGAAACCTGTAGGTTTTTACCAATCCCAGCGGGACAATTGTTGAGTTGCATAAAAATTACCCTGCCAACGGTTTAAAAATTATCCAGCGTTTGTAACTTTTTTATCGACCGTCGGGTAATTTCTGATTAACTGACAATTCGGCCCACGCATCACCTTCTAGCGGGGTAATTTTTCATCAATATTTCTCTCCGTGTGGTCTCATTAGGTTCAGGGGTAGTTCGCTCACTCTCTGGATTTCCTTCTGAATTAAAAAAATTTCTATCACCCCAAAGCCTCAAGTGATAGAATGAGTCAAATGATATTGAAAATGAGAGATGAATAGTCTATTACGTACCTAGGGCGGAAAAAAGTTACCCTCGACAAAAGTGGGGAAATTTTGTCGAAATAAACTGCTATCCACTCATGGTGCTTACACAGAGAAAAATGTTTTCTCAATTTAAGTGAGAAAACTCACTTGATTTAAGTGAGTTTTCTCACTTGAATCAAGTGACTTTTTCTTTCTTAATTTAAGAAAGTAAAACTCACTTGAATCAAGTGAGTTTTCTCACTTAAATCAAGTGATTTTTTCTCACTTAATTTAAGAAAGTAAAACTCACTTAAATCAAGTGACTTTTTCTCACTTAATTTAAGAAAGTAAAACTCACTTAAATCAAGTGAGTTTTCTCACTTAAATTAAGAAAGAATTTTCTCTGTGTATAGTATTTTGTTGCCCAAGGGTGCTGGAAAAACGCGTTTCAAACCAAGCAAAGTGAGGTTAGAAACCCATTTTTCCAGCCCCATGGGTAAAAAAATATTTTTTCCTAAGTTTAGACAATTAGATCGCCATTGGGGATGCTCTTATTCAATTCACGCGCCCCCTAAAATATTTTTAGATTTTTAAAAAATTTCTCGTTATTCCACCAATTTTATGGATTTCAACCTATTTGAGTGCAGTCCCAACCGAAAGTACGCATTTTCTAATTTGGAGGATGGAGGCCAGTTTCATCGTCATAAATTTTTTTCCAAATCTGACAAGCACTCTCAGAGTGTCTGAGCTACCCCAACTATAATTTGTCCATTGTCAACGATGATGCCATTTTCTCATTTAAAAAAAATTGTTCCGTCTCTTTGCGAATTTTTGGGGCCAAAATCATTTCTCTCCTGATTGGTACCAGTGTTTCTCCATTTACGCGTAATTTTCTCAATTTCATGGCTCTTAGCCCCTTTAAGTACAGTCCAAACCAAGAGTATGTAATTCAGAATTTAAAGGACGGAAAGCTATTTTCACCGCCATAACATCTCCATGTGCGTAAATGAGAGACATGACAAAATTATAGATCGTTCATGAAAGGTGAATTATCATATAATCTCTACTTCTGTGGGAGTAAATCCAACGGTTCGGTTCCTAACCCAGCCGTCATCCCATGAAGATACATAGCGAGCGCACTGGCACATTTTTCGGGGATTTTTGATAGAGTTTATCCATCAAATTGTTGAAATGCTCGATCTGAACACGCTTTTCCTAAAAACATTTTCGTTTTTAACTTTTCAGCGCTCGCGTAATTTTACCCGGCTTCATCGCTCGTAGATTCAACGGGGATTTCACGTTTAGTCGCACTGGCGTAGCGCCGCTTTTCAATCTGTCATCCACAAAATGATATTCACACTCAATTTACAAGCGATTTAATACTGATTAATAGTATTTATGCATTCTGGACGTTTGAATGAGAGCATTAAAATTTTTCGAAATTTTTTCATTGGTAAAACTGAGAATAAAACACCAAAAGGTAGAAAAAGGCGGTACCCCGCTCACTATGCGAGCAATGAAAGGTTGATTGACATCGAAATAGTTTTTCTCAATCCATTATTCAGCAACTCATTGGAATAGCTGTCAAACACTTCTTTTAAAAAAATAGATAGCTATTACACACTCTGTAACACGATTATTCCAATTCTTTTATAAATGGAATAGACATTGATATTATAATAATTAGCGTAAGAAAAAGTTTGAATTTGAACTAGAGTAAATCCGAAGAAAATATTTTTTCATGTTTCAAATTAATGTAGATGTGAGCTCCCATTCAGAATTTTGTTTACAATTTCCAAAAATTGTGATTATTCTGAGTTTATCAAATTATCTATTTTCACGCAGTGGTTGTTCCGAAGTAATAAAATTGCAACTGGGGCCTAGCAGAATGACCGTAAACCAGTATATAAATTTCGGCGCGGAATTGTGAATATAAAGTCTAGATGGCCTGAATAAATCTACCTATAACATTTGTCAAAATTGCTGTACTTTCCGTACTGAAATTTCCAGCGGACGTCCTCCGTGGACCACTTGATTGTGAAATCGAGTTATACAATCACATTTTAATACCAAATTCGACTTGAATACTCATTGACCTCAAATCAATTCCACATGTCACCCACGAATCCTCTACGAGGTAACCCTCCTTGGAAATGACATATATTTCAAATATGATGAAAATATATGTTTAGATATATATTTCTGATATACATCAATCATGAGTAGAATACAAATGGAGGAGATCGGAAACATGTATCAATATATTTATCATATAGAGAAAATATGAGTCGAATATATTTAAATGGCATAACTTTTGCCCATTTTTCGTCTACAAGAAAAATATTCTCAGTGAAATAGAAATGTGTGTAACATATATTTACTATATATTTCGGAATAGGCAATAATTATTGTATCTGAGCGAGAATATCTTAAGATGTAATAACAATAGTTGTGAAATATATTCACTTTACATGATGAATATACGTGGTGAAAAGGAATCAAAATATATGGAGAATAGATCTGAAATATGAAGAAGAAAGTCAAACAATATGGATTATCTAGCTCATGTAATAATCTGAACTGATCCAAATAGATGTGTAAACAAGCTTACGAGAGACCACCGAAGAGATCTGCTGGAGGAAAATTTGCGCTGGAAAAGACTCATGTGAAATAGGGAAGGCAAACGAATTTGTTCGGCAAAATAAGTCGAAAATTCTTCACGAAAGAATTCGAGAAAGTGAGTCAACAATGTAAAAATGCTGGAGCATTCCATTCTACAGGTCTGTTTTACCCCAGCCTCACTTATTCGATATTCCCATTGTTAACCTCTCGACATATTTCTTATTGTACCATAATTCAGTATCATGATCAAGCAGAACGATTCACGATCAAGTGAGATAATTACTCGATCCTCATCAAGTTACAGTCGATTTTCCTTCCGGTATTACATGAGAAATAGCAGAATACTTAGATTATTTGTGAATATTCGAAATAATCCAAGGTTCGTGTCGTTCACCTTAATCCGGTGCTCTGATCGAAAGGCAATTGTTATGTCCAACATGGGAAGCACTATATGTTCCCCTGGATTCATCAAGATTATGGGCGAAAATAATTGCAGTCATCCAAAATTATACGTACGCCGTTGAACATCATTGTCAATAGTTAACGCTTAATGGGAATTATGGACAACAATTCTGTGATGAAGCAGTAAACTAGGATAAGTCAAATTTTTTTACGAAAATGAGTTATTAGTGAGAATTGATAGATTGTATGATGGTACATCATGTCACGAAACGTGTACTGTTTGAGGATGAGGATGTCAGATCAACTAGGTTATGGTAAGGATTTCTGAACACTCCAAACGAGAAACTTACATTTCTTGTATCGATGGTAAAGGACATTAGCAAAAAAATTAGTGCAGTGCATTCTTCAATATATGAGTTATACCCGGATGAATCATAACTCAAAACCTGAACTTACAACCTATTCTTTCGTCCTCAATAATCTTCAGAAAGACTGTACTAGAGCTTAACGGTCCTGCAAAGTGAGGAGAATCGAAATTTTTTCCAGAATAAAAGCCTGCAAAAGATTCTGAAAGAATCTTGGAACATGTCCTCTAAGACAGAGGAACTATAGTATATTTCCATTGTTAGCTAATGTTTTCAATTTTTTCCGTCAACATTATCACTTCGGAGGAAAAAACGAGTTGACTCTGCCTCACAGGTCCGTTTCTCCGGATCTTCCTATTTTGCTACAGAAGTTAGTTCATTCACTTCATAAGTCAGCACACAAAATTTTAAACATTTCACTTTCTTCCTGCGAAAATAGAGCTAGTGTAATGTAATAGGGTTGATATACCCCCCCCCCCCCTCCCCTCGCCGTAAAAACCGCGCATGAAGGGCTAAGAGGAAAATTTAATACTTGAATTTGCCCTCTATAACTCTGTTACATTGCTCTTCTCTGCTCGTAATCTTTCTAGTTGAGAGAACATCCTAAATTGAAGGAAAAAAAACATAACCGAATAGAAATCGCATGTACGTTTCATTTTTTTCTACTGAATACTGGGAATCCCACGCTGGGAAAGGAAACAGATTATTTGCCTGAGGCATCAAAAGTTTAAAATACTCTTTTGTCTGAGAGGGAATGGAAATTGATGGATGAATCAGCGAATGAGAATTCAGATAAAAAAACCTTGAAGCATCTATTCATTGCTGTCTGGTTCATTTATCAGCATGAGGAAGGAAATTTATGACTAAGTTAGGGGAGTTCAAGCAGTACCGCAAATGTTTGATTCGATGGATTTTTAATTCGCAATTAAATATTTCTGAGGAAGTTACAATATCGAAATCTATTGAGTGGGGACGGAAAATGAATCAGAAAACGTTTCAACAATTATTATTAAAATTTTTTAAAAACATGAAGAGGAAAATAAAGGTATTCGTAAGGGGTTAAATGGGTTTCCTCTCGGAAAAAACGGTTTATTTCCAATGATTGTTTCTAAATAGAATAAATGGAATATTTCATTCCAACTTGTGATTGTCTTGAAGATACACATTTAATAAATGGACGATAAAGATACATATTTAATAATAAAAGATTCCTGAAATTTTCGGAAAAAACTATTGAAAACACTGCCATTGTAACGTCATTTTCGGCGAGTCCTCGGAAGAAACGTGCCTCTGCGTTAATAGCAGAACTCCTAGCAGGATCATCCGGAGTGAAAAAAAATACCAGTTTTAGTTGAGACTTTGAACTAGAACTTAGACAGAGGAAAAAACATTAAAATGAAAATTGAATTTTCGGCAGAGGTTTCTACAAAAAAATAAAAAATGCTTCTAAAACTTCGCGGCATTTTTCTTTCAATAGTTGTAATTGAAAGAAAAAAAAATCCTTCGTCCAAGTCCTTGTGAAATGTATCTGGGAGACCTGTCCAAAATTTCATCAAAATCGGTTGAGTAGTTCTCGAGAAATCTTGACAACCGACTTTGGAAAGACAATTTTGAGAAAAACGCGTTTAAAGTTGTGAGTAGCAATGCTAGTCTTGAGACGAAGCCTTGAGCGCCCAACTTCTTGCGGCTGTATCTTCGAAACTATTACTCAGATTAGCTTGAAACATCAGGACAATAATCCAGGGATGTTGTAGAATTTGATAAGACAATAAAGAAAATCGATTTTTTGAAACCGTGGAACTCATGTAACCCCTCAACTGAATTTTCGAGAACTCAAAGAGAAACAACAATGATAGAGGAGTTTTTTTTACCCTTGTTGGATACACAAAAGTGGTGGAAAATAACAATTTTTAGGGGGAGATACTTCGAAAATGAGGAAAAAAATCATAGAGGAGAAATAGCAAAAAACTTAACTGAGATGAAAGAAATTTTGTCTATAATGCTTTTTTTTAATTTTTCGCATATAGGGTAACATGACCAATAAATGGACGGTTAAGGAAATATTAGACTTTATTAACTCATATGAAACAGGCAAATGACGTTAAGAATTGCAGAAAAGTATAATGCACAGAAAAATAGACAGTGAATCGACTAAAAATCAATTGAACCGGCATAATGCAGAAATAATTAAAGAAAATCGAAGAAACACTGGAAAATAACTTAGAACCCCAGTAGATGGACAGTTGCATATTTGCAGGGGCATGATTTTAAATTTCGATCAATCAATATGTAATGAAAAGTTTATGAATCTATATGAATGTAATGATCAGGAATTGACGTGAAAAGTATAAGAATCATTCATTCATTTATGATTATTTTTTCTATCCGAATTTCGACCAATAGAAACAACGGATTTGACATCACGTGATGTGTATTATTTCGATAATTTTTAGTAATACCACGGCTGTTGCTAAGTAACAAATTAAAATTTTGTCAATAAATTCCAGTTGACGTTTATTGACAGATCATTAAATAACATGAACTAAATAACATTAAATAACAGTGACATTTTCCAGCATGAGTGGAAACAAGGCTAGATTTGGAGATGAATCTCTGGAAAACATCAATGAAAAAATCAAACAAAATGTCCCTTCCAATACTGTGAAGAGTAAACGATCTATTTGGAATCAATTTTCCGGATTTTGTGAGGAGAAAAATTATGTTTATTAAAGATTTTTTTCCGACCATTCCTCAAGTTATTAATTGATCAATTATCGGCCATCATGGTCACTCCCAAGGAATTTACAAATTTTAATTTACAATATTTAATTTTAATGTCTGGAAGGCATTTTTATATCCAGTTATTTTACCGTTTATTTTAAAAGATTGTAAATTGATTGATAATATTGTTAATAATTCTAGAATAAATATATAAAGCACCCTGATGAGGTCCACGCAGAGTGGGCGAAACGTTGGTGCGTTTGATGAGTAAAAGCTAATTAAAATTTGTAAATTCCTTGGGAGTGACCACGATGGCCGACAATTTACCAATTAAGAAAAATTATGTGTTTGATGCAACAACTTCTGATGAAACTGTCGCGGATATCCTGAAAGACTGGGCTTTCAATATGAAGAAGTGCGATGGAGAAGAGTACAAGGAAAGTGTCATCAAAACAATGTGGAATCGAACAGCTAAATTACTACAGGATAAATATTTCACTGAATTCAAGAGACAGATCAATCCTTTTTCATCGCCAATTTTCAATCAAGCTCGAGAGGCTCGAAACGCTGAGAGACGTGTCCTTCAAACTGATCCTAAGAAGCGTAAGACAAGTGCAGCAGCTCTGGAAAGAAAGGACATTGAAGCGATGCTGAAGATATATGGTGAAGAAACGCCAGAGGGACTACAAAAAAAATTATTCATCATAATTTCAGTGGAGTTAGCTTGGAGAGGAGGTGAGGGAACGACAGCAACGATACACCACTTTAAAGAGGAAAAAGGCGCCGATGGAATGTGTACTGGAAGGATTGAATACAACCCTATTTTCACCAAAACTACACAGGGAGGTGACAAGAAGTGTGCTAGCAGCAAATGGCTCATCCCAAATGACGAAGATCCTCCAAACTGTCTAGTGCGACTGCTGAGAAAATTAATGTCAAAAAGAGGCAGCAGAGTAAACTCAGATAGGTTATTTTTGACAGTCAATCCCCATTGGCAGAGTCCAGGAAGCATTGGCTGGTATAAAGAAGAGCCTGTCGGGAAAAATCTCGTTGGATCATGGATCAATGAAGCAGCTAAGAGAGCAGGACTGGACACACAAGGAAAAAAAATCACGAATCATTCTAGCCGAGCAACTGCAGTTTCAAATTTAGCCAAAGCTGGTGTCGGAGAGCAGCAGATCCTCACAATTACTGGCCATTCAAATTTGAACTCCATTAAACCATATCTCCAAGTGCACGAAGGACATCATGCACGAATTTTGAAACAGCTGCGACGGGATGGTCCTTCAAGTGAGCACAGCATTGCTCCTTCAATGGAAAATCTAAATCTTCCGTCGCCAAATCCTCCCCACATTTATAATAATTGTACTTTTCATTGCACAAATTTGTATATCAATCAATAATTTTTTTTTCACCTCGCGAATTTATATAATTTATGTATTTGTTGAATAAAATTATACGAAAATGTCAAATCCTATAGTTCTGTTGGTAAAAATGAGAATAAAAAAATAATCCCCCCAATACCCCTCGTGATTAAAAATTAATTGATTATTTCCCTCAAGTGTCCCTGCTCAGAAATATGTGTGTTCATTTCGGCACAAAATCCTTCGCGCTAGCGCTCGGGATTTTGAAACTGCCGAACTTCACGCACATGTTGCTAAGCAACGAAACTTTCGGGAAATATTCGATAATATTTCAGCACTCGGGGTATTACAAGTGAAAATCCTCGATAATAGAAACTGTCCATCTTTTGGTTGGTGTCCATCTATTGGTCGTGTGATCCTATTTTTTGAATTTTCCTCAAGTCTTTTGCGAGTTGAATCTGAAGCTGTGATAGATCGCTGCCCACAGTGAAGGGATGTATGAAACGATCAACCCAATTAAACGACTAACAGAAACTTCAAATGGACCCTCTCATGCTCACATCGCCCGAAACCGTACTGGAATGCAGGTCATTTCGGTACGATTTCGGGCGGTGTGAGCACGAGAAGGTTAATCATTTCAATTAATGTTCATTCATAAAAACTGATGTGATAACGAGTTACAAAGTTTGCTTGATAACATAAACAATGAAATATATTCACCACGGGATCAGTGAAAGTAAGTCTGATTGCCTATAAAATAGAAGTGAAAAAATTATCATTTGCAACCGCTACATATGCACTTCAGTAGGAGCAACTCAATGCGAAAACTTGAACAACCCATAACTTTATTCAATAACACAATAACTTGACAATCAATAAATCAAGGTCATAATGGAATATATGTGTTGGTTCTCCCTTGTCAGTACGCAACAATCCGAATTCACATGTTCATATTCAATGATCATATCAATGGTTAAATTTTACTTTATTATCTACCACATGATTCAATTGGAAATCTATAAAATTCATTTTCCAAGCGATGCTGAATAATCGGAGTGAAATAAATCCAGCATAGTCTGCAAGCACCTTTATGAAAAATTCCGAACCCACCTAGTACTGAAGGTGGATTAGTTACGAGTGGAACGGCATCGAAAAGTGGTAGAGTGGATTGTCCAAAATCAGCTGATGATTCTGATTGTCTTAATGATACGTATTTAATGTTGGCTGGATTTGGGGTATGACGTACTGCTGCGTCAATTGAACGTTCCGCATGGAATGAGAGGCCCTCCCTATGAATTGAGATAGAATGATGAGACAGTTTTGAGACTTCTAATGAGATGAATTAGTTGCATTTACCTAGAATCAGTATTCGATGCTTGTATAGACACTTGAAGATCCATTTTAGATACTAATCTACCAGTGTTATACTCAAATGGTACTCCAAATATTTCAATGGCAAATCCTGTTACAGTTCCTCTTGTCACTTTGTTAAATTTTATTCCTAAAATGGTATTCCATTGAAAGTAATTATCTCTTTCGTATTGGTTACAAATCAACTATTACCAGTTAAAATGTGGAGTGGTGGTAAACGTGAATCGTCAAAAAAAAATTTTGTTCTCAGCATCTCACCCTTTGGATTAAGGATTTTATTAAGTCTCGATTATTATTATAGTATTTGCTTATTTCTAATTCATAAACTTACTTGTTAGATGCCACCCGACTGGTCATAATAGAGAGACTGATTTTATTATGATTTCCATAACAATCGCATGCACAAACTGCGTGACCAGAAAACCAGTTCATTCCATCTTCAATAATATAACCATTGTCTTTTGGGCAGGTGAAATTTTTTTTGAGTGAGCCCAATTTCGTCGAGTTTAGGTACTGAAATTTGTAGGGACCATTTTTCTGTTCCAATGAATTTGTCAATTACTTATATGATTTGAAATACTCATTCTGTTCAATAATAATTCATAAACATTTCCTCACCAACACACAAGCTTTAATTCCACTTAAGTAAGTACATTTAGTGATAGTGCGAGAACAGGTAGTTCGTTGATCGTAAGACTCTGGCTTACATCTGTCCAAATTCTCAAACCATACAGAATTGCAGCTAGCCAATTTACACTGGGACCAGGGATAGCGAAAAATTGATGTCTGGAATGTTTCCTCGAGTTCATAAAAGTTTTCATCTGGAAATTTTTTTAATTCAGTGAAAAATGGATAACGATATAAACTATAGGTTCTCATTATCTCTCTCAAAATGAAGCGCAATACTTCGAATCCAATTGCTATTGGTAGGATCACAAGTTCGAAGATAAAGTGATTTTGTTGAGCCCATATTCAGTGTGAATAGACCCACGTAACTTGCAAAGTACGTTACGAATGTCTCGGCAGCAGAAACATTCAGTATTTGCCACCCTACGAACATGAAAAAAAGTCTAAGTCGAGGATTCTTCAGTTATTCAGAAACATTATGACCTTTGTTCGTTGAGTATCGATATAAATGTACAAAAGCCAATATGACATTGGCTTTAATCTCACCAATCATAATCATCTTGAACAGCTGAACCAAAATATTGGAAATCAGTTGATTGCCACCGCATAATACTGGCTCAAGACGCTGAGGAAAAACAGTGAATCAGGTCAAATGAATTGTCAAATTTTTTCTTAATTATTTTCAAATAATTCTTACAATTGAACGCTCAGAAATAGCATAAATAATGTTCTGATGATTAGGCAGCGTTTGATTTGTCTCGATTGCTAGTATTCGCATCCAGTTCATATCTGTTTGAGCTTATGGAAGAATGTTTTCCACCAATTCATCCCACGTTTCAGAACGAGAATCCTTTTCATTCAGAGATTCATAAAATTGTCTGTATAATAGATGAATATTCTGAACGGATATTTCAATTGACTCCAGGCACCTTTTTAGCAGCAATTCAGATCGCAATAGCTTGAGTGAATCAATAACTAATTTCGGATACATTAATCTTTCCATTTACGCTAACTGCTTATGTATTTTATTTGCTTGATTCCTTAGCTCGGGATCATTTGCATCGCCATGAATGAATATTCGTTTCATTACTTCGGTATCTTTAGAATTTTTCACACTTATCTTATCCATCATTGAGTATAATTTCATTAGTTCTGTACCTGCAAAATTTTGGAGGATCAAGTAGAATATGTTATTTTGTAGGTAATCGACCATTGTGGTCACTTCCGAATTTAATAAGTTAATAAATGCCTATTGGGGCAAAGGGAGGTATTCAATAAAGATTTAGATTCTATAACTAGTCAAGATTTATTTCAAGTGAAATAAATAAGCATTAAATTTTGCACAGTTTTCGAGATATTTCAATTCAAAGCCAAGTGTGAAATGATCAATGGATCATGTACAGAAAACAGTCGAAGGTCCTCGACTATGCCCGTTTGTCCACCAGTTTATGAGGCTGGCGTGGGAAAAATTTGGAAGCAAACGTGTGAAGATTCTGTGTGGCTATCTAAAATTTCTAAGTGCCAGCAGAATTTGTCATTGGATGGATGGAGAATTTTTCTTCAATTGTTAAGGAGCAAGGCATTAGCTAATATTCTCATGGTGCAGCTTCACAAGTAATGGGACACTTTTTCCTAAAAAGTGAATCGGCTCATGCATTAATTCCTGACAAAAGCACATGTTTAAAACGTAACCAAATTCTCAATGGTCACTTGATCGAGGGAGAGGGGGGTCAGCGACACCTCGGCCCTCGGCTAGAAGACGAAATCTTCCCCCTCCAACTACCTCACTTGCGTTTGAACGTTCAATCTAGACGCATCACCTCATTTATTAATCGTGGAAAGTCTATAATTGTCTCAAGTGTTAATATTCTCTATTATCGTATAATTTGTCTCAAGTGTAGTTAAATTCAACTAGTTTGTTCAACTATTGTATAAAAGTCAATTATTCATCTATTTATTCAACTTGTATAACTTGTATATTACCTATCGACGAGCGAGCTTTTTTCCGAATGAAACGGTTTTCCCTTGTGGCTCAGTGTAATACAACTATTACCTTTTTTTCACTATTATTAACCGTCTCCTGTAATCCACCCTGAAAATCCACGAATGAAATCAACACGCTCAAAACAGGACATTTTTGCTATTTGTAGACTCATAAGATGTCCCCGGCATGTATTTTGCATCTGCTTTATCGAGCTGAGCATTATAATTCTCTCGAGAATTGTCTCACCGGGTTTTTTTTTGAGAATACTTGGAATTTCAGTGAGATAGCGTGATTTTATCTGAAGCCTTTCTTTTGTAGATTTCGAAAGTTAAAAAAAATTAAGGCAAATCAGCGTATCTCCATTAGATTTCGATATATTCTCAAGAAAGAACCATCGAAACGATTCCTCTATTCAGAAATCTATTTGGGGTCGCAGGACTTTGATGCACATCTAGGAAACTGAGCGAGATGATGCAATTCTTGTAGAAACTCTTCGTGTAGTTTTTTAAATTCTCTCTAAAAAATGTCATTAGAAGAATTCCGTTATCTCGCTGAGTTTCTAAGATATTTTTGAAGAAACGGATATCAATAACAAAAGAATATGAAATTCGTAGACAAATTGAGTTATCAGTAATTTTCCCCGAATATCCCGGAATTTAAGCAACATAGAGTAATTTCGTACGAATTCTTTTTTATAGAGAGTTTCGAGAGCTACAGAAAAGGACTGAAGCAGAACCGCTCTATCTCGGTCAATTTCCGGTGTATTCACAAAATCTGATTTTTAAAAATCTAGTTGTCTAAATACTCCATGATCGTGTAAAGAATGGTAATTTGTTAGTGAACAGACAACCAAAATACTATAGGCAGATACTCCAAATTCTCCCAGTGTTGTGTTCATTACACAGCTGAATGTGTTGAGCTGTGCTTTTGGCCGTTTTCTTTGAGATTAACTCCATATCCTTGCTTTTTCTGAATTATTATCACTTGTTCTTTTTTTGAAATCCGAATAATTTATCGCTATCTATACATAATATGCAAGAAGTAGCACTTTTGTCGCATGGGTTCCACTCACCCTCTTTTTGCGATAATTGACTATTCTGCTGAGCATTCGAGACATTCCCTTGCGGATAGTTCTTTTCTATCACTTTGAAGTGAAGTAGGCTACACAGCAAGAATTGAAATTTCATGAAAAGCTTTTTTCTTCTTCGAATAATTGACGGTTTTACTGAGCATTTAGGACATTCTTACGGAAGCAGCCGCAACTTGGAGCAGAGAGGAGTACTTTTTTGATCAATTTAGTTTCCTCTTACAAATCTTCTCTACTTCTCCATTACCTTTTGGTAATGAATATCTGTATTGAATTATCATTCACTTTTAAATTCGACCCGTGAAAAAATCGGCATGCATGATCATGTATAATCATGCAAAACCCATGTAGGATCATGCATGAGCCGTGCCTAATCATGCATGGAGCATGTATGATCATGTATGAGCAATGATGAGTATGTTCATCCGGAGGAAAGTCTTCAAGCATGATCAGATTCGACCATGTATGCACTATGACTGAGTTTCAATGAGCCATGCATGAACATGCATATCCAAATAGGGCCATGTATGACCTAACAGGATTATCCATGGCTAATTTGAAGAAATTATATTCTTCAATGCAATTTATATGGGTGGCCATGTCCAATCATGTATGACTATGAATGACTGATTATGTTCATACGTGACCATATATGAGAATTTTCATTCATAAAAATTATTCAAC
The DNA here is from genome assembly GCA_963921955.1 of Aleiodes alternator. NCBI lineage: Eukaryota > Metazoa > Arthropoda > Insecta > Hymenoptera > Braconidae > Aleiodes > Aleiodes alternator. The sequence continues at coordinate 6,042,958 of OY998106.1, forward strand.
TGTCATTATTCTGATCATATCTGGTCATGTCTAGTCCTGTATCATCATGCATGATTTCGTATAATCCATGCTTGAATGTCGATAATTGATGTAAGAGCATTCGAATTATGCCTGCATGATCATGCATGACCATGTATGGTAATGCAGGGTCATTCGAGACTTACAATCTTATTTATTTGCATTGAATAATTTCTAACTCTGGTCATACATGGTAATATCAAATCATGCTTGATCATGTACAGCTTTGCATGCGTGCATACAACGACTCCTAGGAATCAATTTTTGGAGTACATTCAATAAATCCCGGAGAACATCAGCATGCTCGATCAGCACGATCATGCATGTTAATTTTTTGGTATGTGTATATCTATCGACATTTATTGGTTGAATACTGATTATTATATGATTATTATTTAATTATGGTCACAGAACAAATGTTGAAATTATTGAAATTTTAAGGATGAATATATATAATCCTTTCAATCCATGCTAGAGAGTATATCACTTAGCATAGTGGAACAAGTTGCACCTGATATGCAGAGGATCCGGGTTCGAGCCCAAGTGATGTCAGATTTTAATTCATGAAAGAAACTCCTTATCGCGAGTAATTATCAGTTGAAAATGTTAGGAGATAAATTACTGATGATTCAATACTACTTCCTTAATTTAATCAATTCATTTACATACATTCATGAACGATCATTTTTTCTTGCCCAACTAGACATGATTATGCTTACCCATGTATGATCATACATCTTCATGCATGATTATGCATGCTAATTTTTTCCCCGGGAGCCTCACACCGTTTGGACGTGAAACGTTATCTATGTTGATATTCTCATATTTTCCCGATTGAAACTCATGATGGGTTAGCCAATATGGGAAATATGGCTAATAATCGGTCCAATATCCTCAATATTAGTATCCAATATAACGCCACTGCTGGACCAATATTGGGGCATCCATCGAGCCGAAAAGGATCCAGTGTTACATGCTAATAATCGCACACTTCAATATTGGGTCAGTTCTGGTGCAATATTGCAGTCAAACCCTAAAGCATCAAAAGTGAGCTAATAATGGCCGTTTTTCTTCCCTTTCTTCCCGTGTCGAGTCAACCAATATAAAAAAAATAGCCAATAATTGGTACACCATTCATAATCAATATTGCTCAACCCAACATAAGCTCAATATTTGGAAAATAACGAGCCTATATTGCGCCAAAATTACCTGTCAATATTGGGCCGAAATGACGTGCCATTATTAACCCAATATTACATACCAATATTGCCCCAATATTAAATGCCAATATTGGCTCAGCATTACATGCCAGAATTGGTGCGTGGTAATGCCCCAATGTTAAATCATTACTGGTCCAAGATCACAGCCATTTTCTCAAATGTTGGCACCATAAAGGACCAATGATGGTTCTTTTTCGTTCTCTCGTTGGGTCAGGAACTGATGCGTGACGTGGATTAGCTTTAAGTTACCAGCTGATTTCAAGTTTCAGTGCTAGTTTTGAAAAAACAGAACGGTGATTGCTGCTGATTCCTTGATAGTTGATTTTAAGTAATTGCACTCGAATAGAATGATTCAACGACTATGTATTTGGAGCCATAGTCATCTAAAAAATTACGTTTTCTTTTTTTCCCCAACATTCTCAAAATATTGGTGCTATAATAACCAATTCCGAAAATGCTCTCGGAAAGTGTTAAAGAAAATCTGATTAACAGACAGGGAATCAAATTTCCGTTGCAAAAGAAAGTCTTTTTAATGTGAAGGGGCGTGAAAAAATTTTTTTAAGGCATTCCACCCTATCCCGATATCTCACCCTGCTAGGTCACTCCTACTAATTATTCTTAATTTCTTTACATTTTTCTCATTTCATGAATCAATAAATCAATATCATTAACCCTCCAAGTACGGGATCTATACGCCATGGCCTGTCCTCATCGGCTGGGAGCTATCTGACAATCAGACTACGCTGTTCAATGCACAACGTCTCGTGAACGGTTCATCCAAAAATTATGGAAATACTTCCATTAGTTGCATCGGCTTTCCATAGAAATACTACAGAGATGTCAATTATTCTCAGGTTCTGCGTTATAGAAATATTTACTGAATTTTTGAGCATAATTTCAATCCTATTAGATGATTAGTCACTGAACTAATCTCACATGCTAAATTCATTCATAACAAACAAATTATCAATTCGATTGAAATCTGCATTGCGTCATTTAATAGAAGAACCTTTAGAGTAATTTCAGTAAAAATTTCGCAATTTTCAAAGGAAATTTTCCCGATGAACGAGACGATTGAATAGATCAAGTGTGGAATTTCAGCCCACAACTTTTGTTTATAAAGAAAAAGTGGTAAAAATATTGGAAAAAAATATCCACCACTCTAAAAACAGTTTCATCATCTACCCAAATCAATTTTTCTAATTCCTATATCTGTGATAGTATTTGAGGAAGGAATTTTTAATATTCACGGAGAAGATCGATAGGACGTATGGACCCCGCACTTGAGAGGTTGAGTAATATTATTAGACATTGAGTACTCACTTGTAGCGTAAATTTCGTCAAGAACACATAATGAATTTCGGATAGAGAAGATGAAAAGTATGAAAAGCTGTTCTTTGAACTTTTTCATTCTGGATACTAATTCCCCTAAAGAAATTGATTACCAAATATCACCATGAGTCACGGTTAAGTTATGAATGATGTGAAAAAAAAATTTCATAATCCCAAACTTCGTCGCAATGCATTTCTCTCCCTACCACTTTCGATTTCAAGAAAATACATAAAAACCAGACTTCTCCGTCCCATCTTCGAAATCATGACCGTAAAATGATTATCCAATACCAAAGCCTCCACGTCTCTATCAGGATAATTCGAGCAGTTTTCTGGCAATTACACGAAATCAAAATTCAAATATTTACAATTTGTTTTATGAAGAACGAATTAACGTAATACATGTTGTTGGTAATCAATGGCGACTGGAGTAATTCAGTAAGATTCGAGAGTTCCAATAATAAAATTTTTACATAACTGAAGTTTATAGATAAATTTTTTGAGCAATCCTCAGCCTTCATCAGTATTCCCTCGGGTATACATTTGGAATTTGGGGTCAGAATATACACTTGATGACTTTCATAATTGAATTGTAATCGAAATCATATCATCGAAAAGAAATACTTTGTTTTTCTCGTTCATCGAATGAATCACAGAATTATCCACATGGTCTGGAATCGGCATCGATCACTACGCGTGACGAACAGCTTCACAATTAACCTCGTTTCACTTGATTGAATATGTATATATGCATAAATATTATATATTTTATTTATTCAGCCCCGAGCACAACCATACACACGCTCCTCAATTGTAGAAACTTCCACATGAGATGGATTGCCTCATTGTTTACATAATAGGAAATCCAGCTCATATTCTGATTTTTTTAGTCTAATGTTTCAGAAATCCAATCAGAAATATGACGAGGTAAAATCATTAATCCAGATCCACGTATTATCGATGAGTCATATTATTTAGAATTTTACAGAATTTGATGAAATTATAACCCTGATGGATTGAGTGATTGCATATCAACTATAAATCGATCAGACAGGTCGATTTTGTGAAAAAAAACTGATTGCCCGTTTGCGTGATCCACCAGGGAATACTGCGGAACAATATATACTGCAGAATCAAGCGAAAAAGTTTCAAATTAAATTTCAAGAATGCCATCACACTCAACAAAATCGTTAAGCAATTTCAAGTTACTCAACTGCTCTAGCAGAATTGAATCCATTCTTCTTTCTATGAATCTATAATATTCCAAAATTTTATGAAACTTTTTAACATTCTTTAAAACACGAAGATTACTGTAAAATCACACAGCTCTGTTATTATTCAAAACATGAGTGAAGTGAACAATGAAATAGAATAGAACGTCAACAGTTGGTATTCTATCAACAATGGGGCTTTTACTTCAATAGCATTGATTGAAAAGGAATACTCTTCAATCATATCTGGTTACAGAAGATGCAGCGTAAAGAAATCAACAATTTGATTTATTCACAAGAAATGAAGATTATATAGAATTATACACCCATCATTAGCGAGTCTGCTTCTCCTTCACAGTGTAGAACAAATTTCGACACATATTCTGACACATATAAAGAAATATATATTTTTCCATGGGGGGAATACTGTAGACAGAAGTTCTTTTACGAAACTCATGGAGAGATATTCGTACAAATTTTAGTAATTTCCTGAAGCTTCCGTTTTCTACTACATTTGCCTCATTACATTCAGACACGCTGAAACACAAAAAGCTACGATAGTGTTAGCAGTGAATGGGAGATACCACAACCCACAAAATTTGCCCATAATGTATCCACAATCGCATTGGGTAGGTAATTGAGTGTTGCTGCTTACTTCTGCAGACAATAGAGGTTGAACGAAGAAGCAATGCATTTAAATGGAAGACTACGAAAAAAGGCATTCATACATCTCTCTAATGTAATGAGCTAGCTGACTCTAACAGCTCAATGTGTCCGAATAAAAGCAATACGAAAATGATATTCATTGCATAATTTTCATTCCAGTGAATATTATCCCCATCATTCTTCATTCTATTAATTTTTTTTCAAAATTTTCCATATCCTTCAAGGAATGTTTTAAAAAGTGATTAAGGATGCATTGCCGCTATTAGTCACTTTTCATAATTTTTTTGAGATTTCTCATGTATCATTAACCCTATTTCTGTCCTACGGTAGTAGAACGTAGTGGGAGTACTATGGTAGGGGCAGCCAGTCATACGGCACTATCTCTCACCATGCATCCACTGGCCGGACAAGGGCTGTGTCATACGCACAATATCAGGTTCTCAAATTTTTGTTATTCCCTTCGAAATTTTGCGTCCTAACAATTTTTTTCAATCGATTGAGTGAATAACCACTCAAACATGAAAAACTTGGTGAAATATTAAGAACGCAATAAATGCTAGAGTATAGCTATTATTTGGAAGTTATAAAAAATTTATATTAATCATTAGTTAAGAAAAAGTTTATTAATGCATGGGAATTCACGCGGTGTAGTAATTCTTTCCATTAAAAGCTCAATGTGCACAGAGTACTTGTTTCCATAGTAATATAAAAGTTTAATTTTTATGCCCAATGGAGGTGGGCGGAGTTTGTTGTCAATATATTTTTCATCAAAAATCCCGAGTGTCGTTTATAGGATGGGTCGTGATAGGTTCCTTTTCGAGGCCTATGCACCACTACGTCCTCGTCGTAGCCTCGGGTTACGCAAAACGTGGTGACGATCTCAATTACATTTATTGTTTTTTTTTTTGGTTCAATTGGTTAGTGACTTCCAATAAGAGTTAAGTGTTTTGGCAAAAATTGAATGAGGATTTGGTCTGTCTGCCTTGAAATCTTGTCACCGGCCTCTGCTACATCATAGGATATCAATTTGATTCGAAAAATTTGGGAAAATAATTAGAAAATTTGGTTATAATTGGCAGAGTGAAACTCATCATTTACCGAAATTTTTTTTATTTTTTTTCGTGATTAATCCCAAATGCTATAATAGTCTCTGATCATTAAAAAAACACATCATTCTAGATGTCCAATCGGGCTCGTTTCTACTCTGGGATTTTACCTTAATAATTCTTCGAAAAACATTTAAAAATGACCAATATCGGCAATACACCCTCAGTAGGAGTGAATCAACGAAGAAGTTCGAGAGACATAAATAATTTCTATGTTATGGTTATAGTTTTCGAACTGGGGGAAACATATAAAATAGAAATGATGTGAACCAAGAATACTAACGAAATAGATAAATGTTACCTCCCGCTGGTGAGCTGTACCAAGTTTGCTCGATGAAATTTCATTAGTCACGGGCTCATACACGTGCAAAGTAAATATTACACTGAGACTCCTTGGGAGTAAGTTTTTTTGATTGACTTGTGGTTTATAGTTCTACTTGGTTTAACATTATAAGCAAACATTCAAGATGCAAATTGTATAATATGTCAACTTTTCTTGACGTTCCTAGAACTTCTGCAATCAAATAATAATTCTTCGAAATTGAACATTTACTCAACATTCTGATCTGGAGATGTTTGATAAACTAAACGATTCAATTCTTGATTTATATAGTGAGGATTTGACGATAATAGCATTTTCGCTTCCAAATAGAAGCTGTACAAACGTGAGAATTTCAAAATGCTGGTTTTCGTTGGAACGACCTAATAGAAGACCGAAATGATATTTAGAAAAAGTGTCTGTCAGTGTATGTGTCCGTATGTACGTCTGTATGATTCGTTACATTACATTACTCCCAAATGATTTGGCCTAGGAACTTGAAATTTCGTCAGTATATTACTAGCACTGAACTCCTTATCTTAAGGTAGTTGACTCTCTAATGACAAAGTTCAAGACTTGCTTAAAAATCGGGTTATAAATAATTAGATGCATAATACATCTAATAATGGCACAACTTAAGGTTGATAATGACTCGCATGCTAAGACGCTGGCCTCAGTCGAGGCAACATTGACAAACATGAAGAAGACAGTGACAATCTCGGAGGAGAAACAGCAACAGAGAAATTCTTCTACTACTGAATCGGTACCTGATGTATTGCAGCGGAGGATTCCAAAATTAGAAGCAGATTTGGTTCCTTTACATCTTGTGCTCACTGGTGTTCCTGAAGTGCCTAACGAAAATTCAGTCCAACTTTTCCATAAAATCTCCGCCGTTATATCCATTCCTGATAATCAAAATGAGATTTTACTTATTGAACGAATGGGGCGTCTTCGTACGGATAATCGCCCACGAGCTATTATTTTAAAATTTAGGAATCGTGAACTTGCTGACAGTTTTTTAGTCGCGAAGAGAAGATTTGGTAAAATTACTGCTCAACAAATTACTACTAGTTGGTCAAATAGAATAATTTCCGTTGGTAGGAGAGCTACATCTGAACTTGATTTGCAATCACACTCGATCTGGTTTGGTGATGGGGCAATTCTTATAAGAACTGCTGTTAAACAAAAGCCTGCTGTTATTAGATCATCTGCAGATATTGATAAGTATGTTGCATGAGGTTTATATGGTATCATAGAATCCAGCAATTCTAATGACAATTCCAATTTTGATGGTCGCAATATACGTATATGTCATTGCAATTCTAAGTCTCTATTATCTCATTTTGATGTTTTTCGTCTTGAGCTTGTGAACCAAGATTTCGACGTCATTGCAATCTCAGAAACCTGGTTGAAGGACTGGGCTGAAGACTTACTTGTAGCTTTGCCTGGATATCAGATTTTCAGAAGAGATAGAGTACGATGCAGAGGTGGTGGAGTTGCAGTTTTCGTTAAGAATTGCTGGTCAGCAAAAGTTATTACTGGTTTCAATGTTGCAGGTGAAGCTGTACCTGAATATTTATTATTAGAAATTTGGCTACTAGGGAAACCAAAAATACTACTGGCTGTGTTATACCGACCTCCTGGGGTTGGATACCTTAATTACTCTAAAATTGATTTATCGGAGTTAGCTGGCTCTTATCGTCATGTAATTATAACTGGTGACTGCAATGCGAATTTTAATGACAAAAAATTTTATTATACTCGCAGACTAACGATATTTTTTAATTCACTTGACCTTCGCATAGTTCCATTGCAGTCAACTCATCATCGCCAGCATTCAGATACCTGGATTGACATTGCTGTTGTCAGCAACTCTGATCGACTAGTTTCTTCTGGATAATCAGAATTGCCTTTTCTCTCAGGTCATGATTTGATTCATATTGAATATCGATATCTTGAAAGCTCGGTTCCTAAAACTATTAATCTGCAAAATGGTCGACAATGGAACAACATCGATCGTAAGACACTTGAAGAGGGATTATTATTGGCAGATTGGACCTTGACCATGATCGACTTTTGGATAAGCTTAGGACTTTTAATTTCGGTGAGATGCCTATGCAATGGATTGGTTCTTATCTAGCCAACAGAGAGCAGTCAATAATCGATGGCGACAGACAATCTGATTGGATGAATGTACTAAGAGGAGTGCCGCAGGGTAGTGTGCTTGGACCCTTGCTCTATACACTCTATGCATCAGATATGGCTAGGTGTTTTCAGGTTTCCAAGCACATTTCGTATGCGGATGATACTGTTGTTTATGTTACCTGTCCTCTAGAGGAATTTGACGTTATTATACACTTGCTAAGTGAGGATCTCCATCGATTATCAAAATGGTGCTCAGATAATGGTATTTCCTGTAATCCTGGGAAAACGCAGATGATGGCATTTTGTCCACAACAACGTTCATCTTTTATGAAGATAGACAGCTGGCCTGAGGTTATTCTAAATGGACAAGTACTAAAATTTGTATACTCTGTCAAGTATCTTGGTGTTTTTCTGACACCTTATTTGCAGTGGCTGGATCATGTGGCATCAATTTGTACTCGAGTGTTTAGAGCTTTGCGACGACTTCGAGAGAATGGCGATCTATTCAATGAATTTCTACGCAGACGTATGGTAGTGGCACTTGTTCCGCCTATTTTTGATTACTGTTCAGTTGCTGTCACGGATATATCTGAGGAAGATGAACATAGACTGCAATGTGCATTCGATGCTTGTGTCCGTTTTGTAACGGGACTCCGCCGATTTGATCACATTTCAGAAGCGAGACGAAATCAAAATTGGCTGACAGTCGGAAATAGAAGATTGCTACTGATAGCTACGATTATCTACAAAATGATCAAGCTCAATCACAAGAAGTCAAATGACTTAGGTATTAAATCATCAGATAGCAGATTGCGTGGAAATCAACGAAATGATTTGTTACAAGTTCGCTCATCAAGATTATCATCACATCAAAATTCTTTCCCTGTGAAAGCATCGCTTTTCTGGAATGAACTACCTCAAAATATTACTTCTGCAGAGTCAATAGAAATTTTTAAGAAACTATGTTTTCAGTTCTTAATGGCGAAAGAAAGAAATAGTGCTGTGATTAATTAATTTACTAATGGAAATATTATTTTATAGCAATTCTAAGATTTCTAGATGAAAATTTAATTACTTATGTATCAAAGAACTTTGCCTGTGATACCATTTTACCTTTTTAGTTTTGCTTCTTATGTAAATTTCAATGCAATATGTAAAATTATTTTATTAACTCAATGTGATAACTTATATTTCAGTGTAATTTTTACTGTTTAATGGCTCCGATGGGCTTCCTAGCCTGGAGTCTCATCAATGAAAATCAAATATATATCAAATATAAAGACATCCTCTTATGTGATTCATGTTATGGTGGTTTGATTCTAGATCAAATGGGATGGATGATCGTATTTAGTGAATATGTTAACTGAATTTTAACTTTTTTTTGTTAAATATTACTATAGTAATCATATACGATTGTACCTCGTCTCTCCTAGCCAATGATTTGTGTTTGGCGATTTCATTACACCAAATACAAATACAAGAATATAATATAAACATTGGAACTTCAGAAAATGAATCAACTATCATTGAATCTGATATGTTTTTCGATCCTTCTCTTTATAGAAAGAAAAAAATTAATAGGAGAAAAAACTTATCGGAAAATTCGAAGAGAATGGGAAAAAAGACAATATCTCCCAAAAAAGAACACAGACGAAAACGTAAATTCATTGAATTTGTAAAGCTTTCGTGAAATACTATTGTCAACGGTAGAATCAATTATGAAAATTTTGCTTTAGACGTGCAAAATAATGAGTATTCATTTTGATATCAAAGCTGAATAATCAGCTTTCCGCCGGAGAACATATACAGATTGACTGAATTATCAATCATATGGTGGACAATCTAATGAAGTCACCACTCCTAAAGTGAAGTGCAAAACTTTTGTGAATTTGTCTTATGTCGACGGGAAAGAATCAGAAGAATTTTTATCTACAATTATAGTCCGTCTAGTCGGAGCTATCTGCTAATTCATTAGCAATTTGCTTTCGAAATGACCATTCGGAAACAAATCGGTAATGAATCAGCCAATACTGTTACAAGCATACCATCAGAATGCGATTCTCCACTTGTTTCGATAGATCGGAGTGGGACAAAAAACAAGCAGACGTCTGCTCCTCGTTCGTTACTTGAAAGTTTCAGTACTATGCTTCTATCCAATATTCTGCCAATGCAATTGGCAGAAAGCTTCCGAATGGAATTCTCGCTTTTATAATCTGCTCATAACTACCCTTCGTTTCGCTCGGTCGGAAACTTAATTCTTTACTCTCTATGTTGAAAAAATTCGCATACACACACCAGATGTATTCTCGCCTCCCTAGATGCGTAATGTACTATGAGAACATTGTTGCTTCCGAATGGAAGCTAAACATTCGTGAAATTTTTCGATCCGAATTTTTCTGTTGCAAATCTTTTTAAATGATGTGGAAAGTCAGAAAATGACATTCAGAAAAAAAGTCTGTGTGTATGTGTGTGTGTATTGTAACGTACCACTTTCGTACGAATGAACGAAATGAGGAGTGGAAGGGCCTTTGTCCACGAACCAGAGCAACTTATATTTAAAGCATTTAAAGAAGGTAGTCGATACAGGAGAGTTTTATGCTCAAAAGAATACAATTTATTTTCCTTTTTAACAATCTTAGATTTTTAGAGGAGCATTTATCCTCTTTTACACTTATTTATTTTTCGATCCTTTATTAAACTTTTTTATTAAACACATATAAAAAAATTCATGGAGGTTTCTCTCTATTGAATCTTAAATAATTTATTTTTGCTGGCTCGTCAAAGGCTTTGCCGTATTTTCAATGATTTGACAAGACCAGCGTTGTCAATCTTTGGTGATGCCCTCAAGTGGCTCCTGGACTCTCTTCGCCGTGGTCCTCGGGCCCTTCACCTGTGGCTTCCTGCAGTGGCTGTGGAGGGAAGCGATTCCGAGGGTCTTTCGCGTCTATAAAGAAGTTATTGTTAATTATATCGCTCGGGCTCTTCACCGTTGCGGGGAACTCGCTCGGGCTCTTCACCGTCGCTAAAAAGGAATTCGCTCGGGTTTATCGTCGTTGCTAAAGAAAAGGGATTTCGCTTAGCCTTATCGTCGTTGCTAAAGAAAAGGGATTTCACTCGGGCTTGTCGCCGTTGCGTGATGAGTCTCCTTGTGCTTGCGGCAGTCGACTGACTCTCTTCGGTTGTACGAGCTCCTTATATGCTCGTCCGAGGTAGCGGCGGTGCGGTGGCTCCCCCACTTCTGACTTCCCCTTCTCTCTCCTGCTGCTCTCGGATTGGCTGGCTTGTCTTCCTCTCGTTCGTACTCGTGGTGCCAGGTGACTTCTTCTCGAAGATATTTATTCGGGCTTGCGCCCTCGGATGGGAAAGTCGCTCGGGCTGTTCACCGTTGCTTTCACTCGGGCTGTTCACGATGCTTTCACTCCGGCTGTGCGCCGTCGTTTTCGCTGGGGCTATTCATCGTTGCAAAGGATGGGATGTCGCTCGGGCTGTTCACCGTTGCTTTCACTCGGGCTGGTTTCAGAGCCACGAGTTTGTTCCCCCCGCCCCTTTTACTGCCGTCACAGTATGTATGTACGTACGTCTGTGTGGATTTTTTTTAATCTAAAAACGGTAATACTTCAACCTAAGATTCTCATATTTTTACTGTACATCAGTCGTGATAAATGTTTTTTTTTGAGACCTTGCTGCTTGGAATTCATTCATTATTTTTTGAGGTATGATGAACTTTTCATTTTTGAAAAAAAATTAATTTCTCAGAAAGTTCTCAACTGATTTCGTTCAGATCAATTTATTACATTTGATATCATATTCTGTAACTGTGCGAATTTTCCCACATTTTTCGATTACTTGGTTTTTAAGTTATGTTAATTTTTTATATTTTTTCCGGACTGATGGCGGAAAATAGCGATTTTACCGGCTGTTTTGGCGCAGCGAAATCACTCTTTACCAAGAGTCCCGAAAAGAGTCTCTCCATGGTCCGCGCTACTATTCCCCCGCCGATCAAAATTATACGAGCGTCCTAGCTCGAAAGAGAATCTGGAGTCAGGTCATATTGCTCCCCCGAAGATAACCTGAATTTCCGTCTTTCGTACCCAATAATATTCATTAGTCAAGAATTATAAAAATCCATAAATATGGATGCTGATAAGGAGCAATTTCTCGCGAGTGATGACTCCGATATTCCCCCGGAAATTCTGGAACTTGCAGCAACATATACCAACGAGTTATCACCAAAGAAATCTGTAACAAGATATGAGAAAGCTTATATAGAGTTCATGAATTGGAGAAGAGATAACAACGTAAATTCGTTTGATGAGCCAGTTTTCATGGCCTATTTTGGTTCATTATCAAAACAAAAAGCTCCAACATCGTTGTGGTCAACTCACTCTATGGTGAAAAAGCTGTAATGGTAAAACACAACATTGACATCGGCAAATATTCAAAAGTGATCGCTTTTTTGAAGAGAAATGTTGTTGGGTACACTCCCAAAAAGCTAAAATTATACTACACGGCGAAGTTCAACGTCTTAATGAAGCATCAGATTTTGATTGGTTACTGACAAAGGTAAGTTTACTCTTGGAAAAAGTCAAATATTATAAAGTTCCTACACAAATTCATTTCATTGTGTCACCAGATTTTCCAAAATATCTTGGAATCTAAGCGGGATAGGACAATTTTACTAGAACCGTTTTTTGTAGAAAAATTTAAGTGCTACAAAAAAGGATTCAAGTAGAATCGCTCTATCTCGCTTAGATTCCGAAATAATCTCAGAAAACTAAATCACTAAAAAAAATTCAGACAAGCTCACTTCATTTTGTCACTTATTTTTCCGAAATATCTCAGAATCTAAGAGAGATAAAGCAATTTTCATAGATATGTTTTTTGTAGCTCCTAAAATTCTCCATGAAAATCTTCACTCTATCTACTTTAGTTTCCGAGATATTCTCAAAAGATTACTGAGAAGGAAAAAATGTCTTTAACTTCCCAGGAAAAAATGTTCAGATCTGATCAGATCAAATTAGATCTGATCAGATCTAATTAGATCTGAGATACTCAGATTCGATCAGATCTAATTTGATCTAATTAGATCTGAGTTCCTCAGATCTGATCAGATCTAATTAGATCTGATCAGATCCAATTAGATCTGATCAGATCTAAGCCACCCTTGAAAAATTTAGATCCAATCAGATCTAATTAGATCTGATCAGATCTGATTGGATATGATTAAACCTACTCGGATTATAAAAAAAATATGTTTTTTGTCAACACTATAACTTTATTATCCTTTTCTACTAATTATGCATTACATTATATTTATCCTCAGCGCAATATCTCCATTGAAAATAATAGAAAAAAAAAACATCCATTGAAAAGAAATTATAATTGTGAATGAACTCAAATACTTAGAATAATTGTATTCAGTCATATTCTCCTTAAATCACAATACGTTTTGGCTTTAAGTACGTTATATTTAATGGATTATTAGGAACTTTGCCTATTAATCACCACCAAACCTCTTAATCACGCAACTTAGGGAGTAATTTTTCGGCCTGAAGAGAACTCTTTATTTCGCCAATTTTTTGGCTGAAGGTGCGTTTGGCTTCTTTGAGTGTGACAACCGACCATCCATTCCGCTGGCCATGCTCAATCGCGAAATCTGAAAAAGAAAAATCATAGCATTAATTAAGAAAAATGTAATTGAAGTTCCTTTCAATTCTTACACTGAAACGAAGAAATTCTCAGTGTAATTGGTTTCGATTTGTCAGGGATAGATCACTTACCAATGATCGCATCTCTGGCGTCGATATTGATGCTCCTAGTTGGCTCGTTCATCCTTAATTTGTCTTGAGCACGTGGCGGCTGGCCTGTTAATGTGCACTTCGCAATTTTGTCTTGTTTAAAGACTCCAAGTACCAAGCGACGTATCAAGTGAGTGACTCGATTGGAGCCAGCAAGTGCGATATAATAAGTCCTGGCACGACAGTAAATATTAGTCTTCAATAGTATCATCTGTAAAAAAAATAATGAATCTCTGTGTTATTAATTGCTTTTTTCCCACAACTAATCATGCATACGTTGAAGTACAAATTGAAATGTAAAATGATATTTTAACAGTATTATTTACCTCATCTGGGTCCTGAGACCAATCTTTACCATATATCTGGCTCTCTGGAGATTCATCACTTTCATTTGTTGAATCGCCTGCTAATAGAGGATTTGGCCATTCCCCCAAGACTGCTGTAGGTTCCCTTTGAGAACCATGATGGTTACCTAGCTAAGTGTGTCCCCCAAGACTGCTGTAGGTTCCCTTTGAGAACCATAATGGTTACCTAGCTAAGTGTGTTCATGGTACAAAACATTTTGGCGAAGAACTTACAAAAAAATTGAGATTGTTCCAAAGTGTGCAGGCATTGAGAGTGGAATCTGTCTGCAACAATTTCTCTGAACACCCAAAAAAAATCACAGTTGGAAACAGAAGACGGAAAAATGTAATGGATCCCAGTGACCGTTTATTTTTCAACAATCTTGGTATCGATATTGAGAAAATTACTATTTTTGCTAGAGTGAACATCAACAACAGATTCTTCACTTCAGAGATCTATAAAAAAATAAAAACTAATAACTATACAGTACAAGTAAAGGAAAATGATAAAGCTACATACGGGAATATACGATATTTCTTGACAATTGATGGTAAATTGCATTTGCTTCTAAATGTTTTTAAAATTGAACGGTCAAAAATGTTTGTTAACTATGAAACAAAAATATCAGTGTCACATATTTTACCAATAAGAAAAATGAATTCTTTTCTATTGTTCGAAATTGATAAAATTGACTCAACTCATGTGATTAGAGTGGAGAATTATATGTGTATACGTCCTAACAATATGCAATCGATAATGTAAAATGATTCATTAAAACATAAGTATCCAATTCTGTCTGGTCATGTTTGTCTATTCACCTAATTTTGATTTCCATATCTGATCAGATCTGGTCAGATCTGATCAGATCTGATGACCTAACATCCATATTGAGTCATCAGATCTGATCAGATCTATTCATGTTAAAAATTTCCATTTCGTCAGATCTGATTGGATCTAATTAGATCTAATTAGATCTGATCAGATCTAATTTGATCTGATCAGATCTGAACATTTTTTCCTGGGTTTTGAATTTCTTCATCTTTGCCATTCTCAATGGAATATTTTGGAAACTAAATAAGATACGTCTTCTTTATGAAAAGTTTCAATTATTGCAGAAAGAGATTGAATCAAAATTACTTTATCTGGCCTACATTCCGAAATAATCCCAATTTAGAGGTGTAAAAATGGCTTCATCGGTCTTGCTCAAAATTAGTATTAAAATTAATTAATTAGTATTAATTAGTATCAAGTATTAACGGCATTCAATTCACATCATCCAAGATTAAAATTTACCCATGAGATTGAAGAAAATGGTAAAATACCATTTTTAGACCTTTTAATAATAAATAACAATAAAAAACTAGAATTCGACTGGTACAGGAAACCAACTTGGTCTGGCCGTTTACTCAATTACAATTCTATTCACCCGATGTCCCAAAAAATAGCTATTGTTTACAACTTAGTAGATAGAATTCTTAATTTATCAGAAAAGAAATTCCACAAGAAAAACCTCTTATTTGCTGAGAAAATATTAGCTCTCAATAACTACCCCAATGATTTCATAAAAGAGTATATTAGAAAAAGAATAACTCATAGAGAAAATAACACAAATAATAGCAGCATTGGTTAAGCTCGTCGAAGCAAATTTTTTAAGCTAGACTTTGGCAAAATCAGTCCAGTAGTTCCAGAGATAGAACGTCTTTTCATTCAATGGTTCATCAAGAATATCTCAGGACCTACTGGAGCGATTTCGCCCAGATTCAATACCTGAGGTCTCACTCATAAGATATATGAACCCGCAGAATTTGAAGTTTCCAACTCAAATATTTTTTGAGTTATCGTGTTACCCAGCATTTTCAAAAATTTACATGTTCGTTAACGTAACGTATAAACCAAAAATTTGAGCACTCGCCACCCCGATCGTTTAATGTGCGCCTCATCAATGCGTATCTCCTCGCTGAGAATGGATGGTGTGAATTGATTTTTCACTACGAAAACTCGAAAAAACGATTTTTCAATAATTCGATTTTTCTTGGGAACCATTCGGTCGATTGAACTGAAATTTCAGTGAACACACGGCGCACACCTGGTGAATATACCGTAAAATTTTGAGGTCAATACGTATAGCCGTTATCGGGAAAAGTGATGGAATGTGTCATCACACACACTCACACACACGAACGTACATACAGACGCTCATTAAAAAATATCATTTTTCGACATTCGGAGTCACTCCGATGAAATCTCAAATCCAAAAAAAATCACCATTACAACGCTTTCATTCCGAAGCAAAAAGTGGACATTGTCTTCAAGTTTAAGACATTTGCATTCAGAGAGCCTCGAATAAAAAAATCACTAAAACCGGATGAGAATAAAAAAGAGTAAATTGCAGCTCACAACAAAGGTAAAAGTGCTAGGACATCGGAACATTTAAAATATGGAGTCCAGAAAATTATGAAGGTTTTTCGCCTGCGGCATTGTTTTTAGACATTATTTTCATTTCCCACTTTCATTCTATTTTTTTTTCATTTACTATTTTAAACTTGTCGCTTGTGTATTTTCTCTCTCCTCGTAGTAAATTCCTATGCAAATACTGCAAGAATAATGAAACAAGTGCAGGGTTCAAGCCATTCTTTTTTCTACTCAAATTCATTTCGCACTCAAGTAATTCTTGCCCTGATGAAGATAACAGTCTCCACCAGCATTAGCATTACCCCGGGCATGCGATGTGAAGGATATCTCTGTAGACAAAGTCCTCAACATTCAACTAAGTACGACTATAAATTGTGAATTCCTCTAAAACATGGAGTTTTTGAATTCCCACGGTCCAGAGTGTTGTGCTGAGTCTGCATCACCTCTACTTTAGGAAGTAATAGTATGTAAAAAATTTTATTAGTTTTCGAGCCATAATTTTTCAATTGTAAAGCGAAGAGAACTCAGAAACTAAATGATCAAAATTGCCAAATTATCAACTAAAATTATTCGATGTAATTGAAAAGAGGTTTATTTTTCATCCTCAGGTCCTAATTCATCATATTGGGAGAATGATTGAATGTGGTTTGGTTCACAGATGTATAGGAGTGTTGAACATTTTCGATTTGAAGTTTCAAAATTTTTTTATGTTTAGATCTTTCCTCTAAGAATTGAACTGTATAAAATCTGGGGTCGGTTAATGTTCTCATTTTGAAGGTAAAAAACTATTGGGAATTTACATGAAATACCTGGCTTCTGATAAACCTTCTCACTCATACATTCTTAACAGTGTGACTGAATGGTGGTCTCCATATCTCATGATCTATTCGCCAAAGGAATCTCGTTCAAATGGAAATGACTGTCTACTGAGTAGTAGATGGTCATTTTCTAATCCTAACTCATTCAAAATGAGACTGACTGTTAGAATTTCGGTCCATTTAGAACAACGCCAGTCTAATTTCCATTCGTTTGATCTTCATAAAGATCAAAGAATACAAAATCGGACTGGCTTTGTTTCATCCCCCTTTCATAGTAAATTCAACATGGAGATCCTGGTGTTACATCAGTTTCCCCCAATTTTCAGCATATTTTCTCCTTTTCTACCCGTACTTCGGAGAATCCAGTGTTCACCTCTATTTTTCTGAAGAGCTGCCTATAATAGTTAGAATCCAATTGACAAGTAAAATTATTATGTCTGCGACAGAAATGCATTGTTTTATTAAAAATATGAATCTCATTCTTGGTGATTTCATTCCAGTTGGTGATGAGCATTGGAAACTGGTTATATTATTAAAACAAATTGTAGATATAGTAACTGCTGAAGTGTGCCATAGCAATATTGCAGGTTATCTAGAAGTACTCATTGCAGAATATTTTAAATTTACACTTTGAGTTATTTGAAGACTTTAAAAAATTAAAAAATCATGTATTAGTTCATCATAGTAGAGCCATAAGAACGTTAGGACCAATTTATAATATAAGCTCTATGAATTCCGAACGGAAGCATAGAGAGTCCAAAGTTTATGAACGAATTGCAATTGGTAGAGTGAGTATTGCTCATTCAGCAGCTGTCAAGCAGCAACTGAAATTGAACTAACGGTTATTATAGGGTACAATGGCCGAGGAATTAGAGGATGTGAAAAAAAGATTATTTTTTAAGAAATCATGAACCTTCTTCTCGTTTCCATCACTGCTCCGATTAGAAGATTAGAATTACAGTGCAATAGAATTCATGAATTATATGGGAACAAGCAGGAGTTCCACCCTTTGTGCGTTATTTGCAAACCCCACTCTTTGTGTGACATTTAATATTTTGCCAATTCGATTGGCAAAATGCTTCCGAATGGGATTTTACCCATAATCAATCGAATCTCTATAAAAATGAATATCTTTTCAATCGCTCAAAAAATAACATTATTCTCGCAAGAAATACACACTTATAGATCCCTACAAATCTCAGCTCAGAATAATCGATTAAATTGCAATAATATCACATGGTACATAAAAATTCAATATTAGATGAAAATTCAGATCCTATGATGGAACACAAAAATTGACGTTCGGTTTCCAAATAGGATTTCCCTATAGGTCGGTGTGGGATTTTATATGATTTTCATCACATAAATATATATATATTATATATAGTAAAGAAAAAATATTTTTTTTCCAATAAAATAATTTGCCGAAGGAAGGTCGGTGTGGGATTTTATATGATTTTCATCACATAAATATATATATATTATATATAGTAAAGAAAAAATCAATATATATAATAAAAAAAAGTGTGTTATTATGTGAATGCCGCTAAAGCTCAGAAACCAACCCTCATAGCCCTATGGGGGTTACATGGTGTGGTAGCCCTCCACCCCCCATCCATGAAGAAGTTTTCCGTTTTCGGCTAGGGGGGTTGGTTCCAGAGATATGGGGATGAAAGAGAGTATTTTACTTATTTGCTCCTCATGGGTAATATACAACAATGCTCTAGATCGTTCTAAAATTTACTAGAACAATCTAGAATATTTGAGAGTATTCTGGAATGTCCGAGAAGGTTCTAAATAGTTCGAAAATGCTCTAGAATATTCCAGAAGATCTGGGAATGTTCTAGATTGTTCTAGAATGCTCTAGATTGTTCTAGAATGCTCTAGATTGTTCTAGAATGCTCTAGATTGTTCTAGAATGTTCTAGATTGTTTTAGAATGTTCCAAATTATTCTAGAATGTTCTGAATTGATTTAGGACGTTTCAAATTGTTCTATACCGTTCTAGAATATTCCAAATTGTTCTAAAATGTTCCAAATTGTTCTAGAATGTTCCAAATTGTTCTAGAATGTTCTAGATTTTTCTAGAATGTTCTAAATTGATGTAGGAAGTTTTAAATGGTTCTAGACTGTTCTAGATTGTTCCCGAATGTTTCAAATTGTTCTAGAATGTTCTAGACTGCTCTAGAATGTTCTAGAATGTTCTAGAATATTCTAGATTGTTCTAGACTATTCGAGATTGTTCTAGAATGTTCCGGGAAGTCCAGAAACATTCTACAATGCCCCCCAAGGTGCGAGAATATTCAAAAATGTTCCAAGATATTTCTAAATCTTTTTTAGTACCAAAAGATTTGGAAATATTTTGGAATGTTCCAGAAGGTTCGGAAACTTTCTGGAGTGTTCTTGAAGATTCGAGAATGTTGCAAAAGGCTGGGAGATATTTTCCAATGTTTCAGAAAGTTCGAAAAAATTCTAGAATTTCTTTGAAGGTTCGAGAATATTCTAGGAAGCTCAAGAACATTGGGAGTTAGAAAAAAACCGATACTGACATATGTTTTCTACCTAAGAAAATTTCAATTTTCCAATAAATTGGTTATAAAAGCTCCATTGTGAACCGTTCAAATGGATTGCCCGATTCATTCCACTCTCGGTTTGATCAATTAATCAATATCGATGAAAATATTGGAGATAGATCCTTTCTGAAAATACTATTGGAAAGCTGAGAAAACTTCTCATGGGAATCATATCAATGATAAATTGAAACTAGGGGTGAGCAATTGCTCGCTCGCTACGCTCGCTCGCGAATAGAGGAGTGCGTAGTTGCTCGCTCGCTCGCGAATGGAGGAGTGCGTTACTGCTGATTAGAAGGAATTAGTGAGAATGTATTGTGATGAGTGTGACTTCAAGCCGTAAGAACTCCTCGATAATTTCTCTCACTTACTATTAGGAAAAATGATGAATGATAAAAACGATAAATAACAACAGACATAATCGTGGAAACTATCAAAAAATGTTGGGGAGATCTAAAAATCTGGAGATCAATAAAAAAAATCAATTTTTCCTTTTCGGGGGTAATGCATAGACTCCACTTTTTGGGAAGAAGAACTTGATAATGCTTTTCTTAAAAAACTAAGAGAGTACTGGATCTATTCCGATCAAAATCTAATGACCGCGAATTTATGTCAAGATGCTTCGATTACCACATCGATCACCTCGATCACATTATTGATTTATGAGAAAACGTGAACGAAAAAATTGATCATCGGACATACACACAAACACACACACAGACATGATCGTGAAAACTATCAAAAAATATTGGGGAGGTCTTAAAACATGAAGATCGATCGAAAAATCGATTTTTCATTTTCGGGGCCATTACATAAATTTCCCTTATCGGGAAGTTAAAAAGATAATAGTAATACATATTGTTGACCTAAGATTTCTACAGCTTTCCAATAGAATTCTGGTGAAATTCCTATCTCGAACCGTTTAATTGGAATGTATACGTTACCCCAACTTCTTCTGATAAATCAATCAATATTGATGAGAATATTGAAGGAAGGTTCTTTCTTAATTTTTTGAATTTTTCGAATTTCTCAAAAATTTCATTTTTTAAAAGTTCGAATATAAAAGACTTCTATTTTTGAAGAATTTCCGTTTTTTGGAATTTTTTTGTACTATCGGGTGTTGGAATTTCCGGTTATTCCTCAATGAAAGATGAGCTCATTCCTTATCAATTCATGTAGTATAAAGGAAGCAATTATCTATTCGAAGACTTACAGGGAAAATGCTGATTCTCAGAGAATGGCCTATAAGTATTTGAAGAATTGATTAAGAACAATATGGATAACATGAATCGATGGAAAATGAGCTCACCTTCCATTCGAGATCAATCCCAGGTCGCTACGATGAATAGAATCGGAGATACTGCCGAAATAGTAATTTTGTCTGATTTTCGAAATGGGGACTCCTTTCAAATTTGGCCCAAGAAATGAAACTTTAGGAAAACTGGAACAGATCGATACTAACATACGTTCTCTCCCTAAATTTTTCTCAGCTTTACAATGGTATTCTTGAAAAATCTCGATCTCGAACCGTTCAATTGGGATACCTATTTTACACCAGCTTCCCCCAATAAAACAATCGATATTGATGAAAATAATTAGAGATAGATTTTTTCTGATGATACTATTGGAAAGCTGAAAAAACTTCCTATAGAATCATAAATCAGAACTGTTTTTAGAAAATTTTAGTTTTTCGAGAATATCTCTCCTTCTACTGGTTGTAGCAATCTGGGATTGATCTCGGATGGAAGTTGAGCTCATGTTCCATCGATTTCGCAGTTCGAAACAAGAAATTATTCATCTATCAAGTACTCATAATGTGGAAACTAATCTTCAGAAAATGGCCTGAAAGTTTTTGAGAAATTGACTTGAAAAAATTCGACCCCACTGGATTAAAGAGAAATGAGCTCACCTTTAATTTGAAATCAGCCCCAGGCTGCTATGACTAATAGAACCGGAGATATCACCAAAAAAATTAATTTTGTAGATTTTCAAAGGGGCAATCCTTCCAAAACTTGGCGAAAAGAGAAATTTTCTCAAAATTGGAAAAAATTAATCCTGACACATCGTTTCTGCCTGCAATTTCCTGGAATTTTCTCAATTAGAATGTCCATTTTACTAATCTTCCCTCGATGAATTATATATAATTATAAGTCAGTATAGGAGCTGCTAAAAAATCTGACCCGAGCGAAGCGAGGGTAGGACCGCTAGTATTTAAAAAAAAAAAAAAAAAAATATAAACTGACGTTGACGTACTGACTCAGTGACTCACTTGACTCGGGGGGTAATCCCTTGCGAGTTCTCACCGCCGACCATCCCTCGGCATACGCAAATAATATAAACTGACGTTGACGTATTGACTCAGTGACTTACTTGACTCGGGGGGATAGATTCTTTTTGATTGTCGTCAGGATGAAAAGGTACTCATTTTGTAGAAAAAATTGTCTACTTTCGACTGGTGAAATAAAAAATAGTAGTGTTCTTAGGGAGAAAGCTAAGAAAAACCGTGATTTTTGAAAAAACTAATTTATCGAACATCCTTACAAGAGACTTCTTCTGAAAAATCTGAAATTATCACCATTTGTGGGGCTCATTGAGATGAATCTTTCAAGCTAAACTTGGATGTAATCACTTGGATAGTTTTCGAGATATAACCTCTTTTCATAAAATGGGTTTCGGCCAATATCTCAGAAACTACTGGAGCGATTTCGCCCAATTTCAATACCAAACTTTTCGCTCCTTAGATGCACAAACTGGCAAAATTTGAAGTCTCTAACTCAAATAGTTTTTGAGCTATCGTGTATAGTAAATTCAGGATGAAAAACACTGTAATTGAAATTATCTGCAAACGAAAAATCTGAGCAAAATTTACCCCGAGTAAAAATTGTGAGTTCAAATGAGATGTATTTCATCGCTCAGTGTGGGTGCTGTGAATCAATTTTTCGCGGAGAAAAGTCAAAAAACGATTTTTCAAAAATTTGAGTTTTCTCGAAAAGTACTCAACCGATTTCGCTCAAATTTCACTGACAGCAATTTGCATGGGGAGGGAAAGTACTGTTAAATTTTCAGCTCACTAAGTATTACCGTTGCTGAGCAATGAGCTGATATCTGTCACACATACACACACACACACACACACACACATACAGACATTTTTTAAAAATGTCATTTCTCGACGTTTTGGATCATTCTGAGTCATATTCCGATGAAATCTCGAAATCGAAAAAAATCGCGTTTACAATGCTTCCATTCGGAAGCAAAAACTATTAAAAGAGGAATGGTTTTAATGAAGCCAACAGAAAATGAACCACAATGTAATTACATGGCAGTGATATTAGCTGATTGTAATAGTCAATTGCTCATTCTGTCAACTGAGCTTGATTGTGCGTATGACAGGCATTATCAAGCATTTGAGATATTAACTTATCACAACAACTGGAAAGTTTTATATTCATCAGATTTCAAAATTTATACACCAGCATCTATAGTTTCTGTAACGAATGGCAAAAAATATATTCCGAAGAGATGGATAGAATGGAAATAACGGAAAATATTTTTTCTGCGCTCCGGCCCGAAAGCACGGACTTCTCGGCCGCATTTCACTCCGGGAAGAGCGGTTTTTGTGGCCTGCTCGAGTGAATGAGCGCGCCGATGGGTTGCGCAACTTTTGTGGCTCGCTAGCCCGGCAGCGCTACAGTACACTGTTAGGAAAAAAATGAAATTTCATAGAAAATTCGATGAAAATTTTAACAAACGTGATACTGAATGTTTTTTAATGGGAAAATACTTATGAAATCAGTGAGTTTCCGAAAAAATTCAGAGGAATTTATGAGTTTTATGTAGAATTGAGACAAAAATTCTACAACTCACTTGAATTTTCAACTGAACATGAATATTCAGAATTACAATGACTAAAATTTTCAATTTTTTGTTGAATTTTTCCTATTTTTTCTAAATTTTCAAGAAACAATTGAGCTGAAATTTACAAATTTCATTGATATTCAGGCGTAAAATTATTTGAAAATCGATGATTTGTTCATTTTTCAATGAGGTAATTATCTGAAATTTTAGTAGAGATATAACTTGTTTAAAATTTCTATGATTTTGCACGGAAAATTCAGACAGAAATTTTTAACAATGTATTACTCGTGTTGCCATCATTATACAGCTGAGATTTTTCTCCTTATACCTTGTATATAATTATATATATAAACAACGCTGGTGAATTGAGAGATACATAACCTCAACGATGACTGATTTTCCCTCGGACTCGGACGATTCTGGTGAAGTAGAAGGAGGAGAAGAAGTTTCAAGAAATTTTGAGGAAGAGGCTAAAAAAATCGTTCAATGTGAAAGCTTACCAAAGAAATCGTCCGAGCGGTATTTACTTGTGTATGACACATACAAGAAATGGCGAGAGAAAAATGAGCAGCTGGTTAATTACTTTGTTTACATTTTTTTTGCATGTTTTTAATGCCCGCCCCAACCAGCAAAACCTCGGCTTCGCCTCGGTTTTGCAAAAGTCGGGCGGCCGCCCCCCCCCCCCCCCCCCCGCGAACGGGTTGACCGTGCTTTCGGCCCGGAGCGAAGAAAAATAGTATACGACCCACGGCCACAAAATTGGATGCCCTGGCCTACGCGATATAAGGCCTCGGCCCTTATATCGCGTAGGCCAGGAAATCCAACTTTCTTGCCTAGGGTTGTAATATACTATATCACTGTAAAATAATAAAATCAAAAATGGCGATTATTCAATAAAAATGCCACAATGTTTATTCATTTCCATTATTGTAGAGCAAGACAAATTATATACATTTCACTTTCTTGTCTGGCTTGTTTTCTAAATACGAAGAAGAATTAATTAGAGAACTAGTAAACGAAGTTAAGTCTCTTTTCATTCTGTCTTAGCCACTGAGCTCGTCCAAAACTCAAACACACTCATTAACATCATTTCAACCTATTTTTCTTTCACATTTCTCCAATAATAACAGAAGAATAATTCCTATGTTAACATAGGAAAAATTCTCGTAAAAACATAGCCATAATTCTTATGTTACCTAGGTATTTTTCCTATGTCATCATAGTGATTCTTCCTATGTAAAGTCTCGGAAAAATATCTATGTACCATAGGAAGAAGTCCTATGTTCCATAGGCTAGTTGAGCTAGTTGAGGCTGTTCAGTTGAGCTAGTGAAGTCCTTATACTAACATAGGAATTTAACCTATGTGAATAAAGGATAATCACATAGTTTTCTTTCTCCGTGTGGTTATCTAGCCGTCTGTTATGACGTTTATGTTGATCATTATTTATAGCAAAACCGCGTCAAGCGTTTGTGCTAGGTGACATCCTCACTCAAATTCCCTAGCTATTCGGTGCGTCAGAGGGATTAACCAACGTCAAAACAAGACTGACCCAGTGAATGTCATAAATCACGAAAGTAATAGAACAGTCATCATGATACCAATACGGTGGATCACTCTCTTCAATAAAATGTGATAGCTCTGACAAACTAGGTCATTTTCTTCTATCCTTAACAATACCCCGTCACGTAATAATATTTAACTCTCAGAGCAAATACCTTCGAACAGAACTTAACAGCACACATGGGGTCAAATTAACGCTACTCCATTTTTTAAGTGTTATGTCTCGAAAACTACGCATTTTTGCTTCTGAATGGAAGCTTTATAATCGAGAATTTTTTTCGAGTTTGAAATTTTGGAATTGCATTGGTAGAATACTGAACGTCCGATGTTCAAATTACGCACCAGTCGTTTGGCTTCGCCTTGTTTTAAAATTCAGGTCATGAAGTTTTTGTAGATAAGCCAATGTACTTTTGAATACAATCATCGTTGATTCAAATTAACTAGTTTCCAATGGTAGAAAATTGATCAAAATCGACCTTTTTTCCTCGACTGAGGTAATTTGAATTTTTTTAGACCGTATAGGCATCGAAACCGGGTATTTCGAATATTTCTATCCACTCCTGGAAATATTTTGGGATCTAAAAGACACCCTCTGTTCTTCGAGGGTTAAGCTCATTCCATATGTTTATTTTTCAGGTAATTTGATTTGGTGAAGTTAACAAAATTAGACAAAGATCATAAAAAAAAATTGTGCAGTGAATTGCAGGGTTAGCAACAATAGCCTCCGATATCGTTTTTCTCGCAGACATAGCTGGATTTAAGCGAGCCTTGAACTAAGCTTAGTTTCATTGTTGATTCCTAGTTGAGATGGGGTGAGAATCCATGGGATGCGCGTAAGTACCCAGTGAACTACTTAACACCCAAGTACTCTGAGAATTGCTCTAGTATTTTGGTAATCGCTCGGTTGTGGATGGATTCTGCAGGAATGAAATCCTGGAATATATTTTTCATGTTTTTCAGAAGCACTTCTGAATAACTGATGATAAACAATACATCACTATATAGGGTGTTTGAAAAAACAGGTATTTACTTCTACCCAGTGGTAAAATAAGACTAAAGAAGCATAGGAAAAATTGAAAAAAAGTAATCATTTAAACAAATTTGAATTATTGAAGATTAATATCAGCCTATGAATGCATGTTATGTCACCACCAAAATCCATGTAGGGGTAAGAAGGAAATATGTAGCAACATCACAATTCAAAGAGCGCGAGTAGACTGTCTAAAAGTACTAAGATTCGAATAGCATTTGAAAATACGAGAAGTATACTGCACGCGTACGGCGAGTGTAGCGCCTGTAAACGACACAAATACGGCCTCCCGGTGACAACTTGGAGGTTCCCACACAGGAAAAAGTAACAGGCCCGCAATTCCGGGCAATCTCGAACTGCCGAGTTTCGATATAGTGGAACTATATTGGTTGGAACTCCTTGCCAATAATGGAATGCCAGAATGGCACGAAGTCGAAAACGAAATCAGGTGTAAATCGCATCCTATTTCGACCCAATATAGGGTTTTAAGTCAGGCGCGAACGTCTTATTCATTTTTAATATGTCGTATTCAATATGCATATAATACGGATAAGACGAACGGAATATTCATTTTTTCACACAGAATTCTTCTCTTTTTGCAAATTAAAGTTTTATTTATGTATTATTTCTTCTCATTCATTTCGACTCATTCAATGGCAGAAAGGAGAAGTTATTTTCTCGATCAATTTTTATGTTTAAACAAATAAATTTATTAATAAATTAATTTTTATTAATAAATTTCTTAAGAGAATCAAATTCCGGAAAAAATATATAATGCGCAAGCAGGATGTTTCACATTTATTTATTACTCATATTTTTTATTTAAGTTTAGCTCACGAATTAATCATGAATAGGAGTAATAATTGAAGGAAAATCAATTATGGCGTGAGTTTTCAATTATTATGTTAAAAATAAAAAAAATGGGGAAAATAATCAAAAATAATAAAGAATAAACGATTGTGGGGAATTACTGGGCTGATATCGATTGGAATTCGTACTGTGAAATTTGGGGGAGCGATGTTAGAAACATTTTTGTCACATGTAGAGCAGCTGAACTTCGGTTACGTGAATTAAGTTCGATAATAATTTCGAATTTGTTGTGCGGATAAGGTCGTCATGACTTCGGTCCGAATATCAGATAGATATAAGATTCCCCATATTCAGCTACTCCATATGGAATCCAGTTACGATACTAGCTCACCATCTCAATATACAGGGATGGACGTTGGAAAGAATACCCCGGCCTATTCGCAGAACCAAAATTAACGCCATGATATTGCTTCGTACTTTGGCCTTTGATCGACTCGCCCAAAATCGTATGAAATAATTTGGCCCGAACATCTGCAACCCCATGGATGTCGAGAAACCCTACATGAGTTATGCACGGTAAATGTGCTGTACTCATTCATGTTCTGTCATTGCAGTGCTGCCACATTTATTCGTCTTCTGTCCACTCAGATTTTGGCGGTGGAATAACATGCAGTCATAGGCTGATATTAATCAGCAATAATTCAAATTTCGTTAATTAAATATTGTTTATTTTAATTTTCCTTTGCTGCTTTAAGTATCTTCTACCGTTAGCTGAAAGGGAATATTTTCTTATACTTAATACATTAAATGTATTTTTACATAATGAATATAATGTAAATTTCGCCACCAAACCTTCATTTTACCAAACACACTGTATGAAAAAAAACACGGTGTAAAGAAAATAATAAAAGAGGAAAAACAAAGAAGAAGTAGCCCGAAAAAAAGTGATTGCCGGTCTACTATTCTTCTCTCTTTTTTATCATTGACTGGGTACATACACGATCCTAACATATTTGTTCGTAATTGTATACAGAAAAGCAGTTGAACAAATCCGCATTGTTCAGATCGTTATCACGTATTGAGGAAATAGAGAATTGTATTCATGTATGAATAACACTACGGATTTAGCCCGATAGGTGGTTTCAATACATCATCCATTGGTGTATGTAGTCGTTCGCATAAAATTGGTGAACACCAATTTTCAATGGATAAAAATGACAAAAGTACGTGAAGCAAATTCATACTATTGTGATTTACTACTTTCACAATGCAGTGTGTAAATTACGTGTCAAAAATTCATTTGCACTTATTGATTCTATAGAGAAAACTGGAAATTGCTGATAATTGAAATGAGATTGTTGATTTACTTGTTCATGGACAATTAATTCTTAGATAATTGATTGAGTTTCATTTGAGAGGGTATATATATTTCCATTCAGCTAGATCTATATTCATATTTTTTCAAAAATATTATCAGGTAAAAGCTATATACTAAGTCCTTGAATATTTCAAGACAACGGATGAATAGAATAGGTTCTTTCGACCATGTAGCTCTTATCGTACACGACCAAGAATTTTTAATGTCGATTCTCAATAAAACGAAAAAGAGATTCAAGCGAACAGTTTTCGAGTTATATCTAGGTATCTAAGATCAATAGAATGAATAGAATCAACGAAAAAGAATAGAATTTTCAGCAGAACTTCCTGGAAAATACTCGGCGATTTTTCATTCAATATCGCCAAACGCAGTTTTCACGAATTGTGTATAATATTGTTGCGTATTCCCCCACCCCCTTCAAAATAAATATTCCACGGTAAAAAAAAAGGAAGATAGCAGAACCTGAGCCGAGCAACAATCGTCTTCTAAAAATAAATGAATAAAAGGACAGATTATTTTCTTGGGGAACGTCAGGAATGACACATCATTATCGCCCTATGTATAAACTTTCATTTTCACAATTGTGTTTTGTGCGAATCTCAGAAAAAACGCCCATATAAAAAATAGACATGTAGAAAATAGCTGATGGAAAAAATAGACTAGAAAAAAAGTAGCATTACCAGCTTTGCGGAGTCTATTTTTTTTACCCTAGGGGCTGGAAAAATTCGTTTCTAACCTCACTTTGCTTGGTTTGAAACGCATTTTTGCAGCACCCTTGGGCAAAAAAATACTATACGCACCATGGGTGGATAAAAGTTGATTCCGACCAAATTTTCTCACCCTCGCTTCGCTCGGGAGGAAAAGTTTATCGAAATTAACTTTTTTCTGCCCTAGGTGCGTAATAGTAATTCCCGCCACCTATTCTTTCGAAACTATTCCTTCCATGGACTATTTTTCCCATACCTCCCAATTTGTGTCACTTAATTATAATAATATTCACAATTCTGTACACTGATTCATCCATTGAAGAGAAAAGGAAAGACGAAATTACTGACCGTTAAGATTTCTATTAAATTTGACAACTCAATGCTCTGAATTTAACACAGCTGATATCTTTTGAATCTTCTATCTTGTTAAAAAAAAAGGTGATAAATAAGATGAGGCTTTTCGAGAGTGAAAGAGGATGGAGTCCTCTTTCAAAAGTTCGTAGTTGAAGTCATTTTTCTTTCAGCATTCAGAATGATATACTTATTCTGTTAGAAATGAGATTTCTTACTCTTTTGAACTGATGAAATGTAAAAAGTAGCAAGCTCACTGATACCAGAAAAGTGCAACTCTGATACCTTTTGTTTCTTTCACCATGAATGTCAGCAGTCAATTTTTTTCCCTCTCCAGCCTCATTTCTGTGGAGAGATGTAAAGAGATCAAGGTTCACTGCAGATGATTCC
Source organism: Aleiodes alternator (assembly GCA_963921955.1). NCBI lineage: Eukaryota > Metazoa > Arthropoda > Insecta > Hymenoptera > Braconidae > Aleiodes > Aleiodes alternator. The sequence goes on from OY998106.1 coordinate 6,073,002, forward strand.
ATTTTCGACTCTGTATGCTGGTTTATATATGCATCCATGAAAAGATCAGGAGAATCGATTTGTCTTCTTTTTGGTGAATTATTCTCTTATCTCTAATGAAATGCTGAGAGAAGATCAGTTCAAAAATTAAACATAGAATACTTTAGAATTAGCTCAGAAGTTATGAGGCTCACGAGAATTGTCAGTCATTTCTGCAGGTCATTAATGTATCTACAAAAAAGATGTGACATTATTCTCTGAATTTATTGTTTCCAAAAATATTCGTGCAACAAGCCACATATACTTTCCAAACTTCTCTCTTTTTTTATGACTTCTCTGGGAACAAAGTCTCCCCATTTTTTTCCTCAATCACTCCTGAAATTTTTGAAACCATCTCTCTCCTTTTCATTTGTTCATTGCCGGAAAGTAGAAAAATAGTTGTTCTTCGAGTTAAAATTGCTGTTGTTGTTTGTAGCATCGTTCTACAAGGGCATTCACAAGTGACAGCACACGTACATACTCCAGTTAACTTCAATCTTTATCTTTCTCTTTTCTACTTCATCACTCTCAAAAATAAATGGACCACTCGCGTATTGGTATCCACAAGTTCATTATTGACATCTACAAGTAAATCCAAAAGTTTTCCTATCCTTGACCATTCCCTCGTGGAAATCGAGTCGTCAGATTCTGTAGAAATACATCAGAACTGGCTGACAATTTATGTCAGATTCCGTCAAAAGTCGGTCAGAATTGGACATATATCGATCATATTTGACACTTTCGATCAAAAATGGACGATTTCTATCCGTAAATTGGAACAAGCAGGTCAGATTTCGTCATATTTATTCAGAGAAAAAATGTCATAATTCGACAAATTATCGAAGAATCTGCCATGATCTGTCATAATTCGGGTGTAAATAGGGATGGTAAATTTGTCAAAAAATGTCATGATCTGAAATATTTTTACAGAATCTATCGTAAAATATCATACTTTGACGTTTTTTTTGTATATTAATTAATATTAAAATAATTTTACTGTAGTATATTGACTTTTGTTGTCAAAATATGAAAATGTTTCACCATCAATTGGGACATCATCATATGTTGTTAAACTTTCCCTTAGAAAATTGTATCATAATTCAACACTCCACTAGGGAGGCTATCAAAGGGGTATTATTCTTTTAAGCCATATGGGAAGCAGCCACACGGATAGTATCAAAAATGCGGTGATTTAGTTGCACAACATAATCCTTGCACGATCGAATTGTCACAAAAAACTTGCTCGCTGGTTTGAATTTATGACTTCTAAAATCATAGTGGACTTGCGGACTAGCTTTCTATGATGCGCGCTCTAGCGGCGCTTTCAGAACTACCAATTTCACTCATACACATAGCATTATATCACATATTATGATGCTTAGAAGATGACATAATCGGTAAAGGGGTAGTTTCACTCAGCCAACCAAAATTGAATTTCTTGAAAATTTTTTGAGTTTTTATGCTATGATATGATGTATTTTAATTGATTAGAGATCGGTCACAAGATTCAAGGGCAAAGAGACAAAATCCTAATTAAATTTTTCACAAAAACAACGAACTTTTGTTGGAAGTCACTAACCAATAGAACCAAAAAAAACACAATTAAATGAAAAATTGAGATTGTCACCACGTTTGGCGTAACCCAAGGCCACGACGAGTACGTAGTGGTGCATAGGCCTCGAAAAGGAACCTATCACGACCCATCCTATAAACGACACTCGGGATTTTAGATGAAGAATATATTGACAACAACCTCCGCCCACCTTCATTGGGCATAAAAATTTAATTTTTATATTACACGGAAACAAGTACTTCATGCACATTGTGCTTTTTTAAAATGTACCTTTTCCTTTGTTTGTCAATAATTTGTGCACTTCGCGTAGAACGATTTCAATTTGAAATATCAATGAAAAATAGAAACGAGAAAAGTAGAAAAACTCAACTTTATATTAAGATTAAGACTTGTTATTATCCACTTTTTGAAAAGTAATTTTTTCCCTGTCTATTAAGTTCGATAACTCACCAAATATCATCAATTCAGCTTCAATAATGATCTCTTCAGGGCCAAAAAATTCGCTAGTGGAGTAAAAAATTCATCTTATCATCCAAGAGAAGGTCGAAATTTATTTTTACCGTCGTTTTCAATAATTTAGAAATTTGTTCACATCACTCACCAAGGATTAACGTCGAAGGATGTACGCTCCCGAGTCGAAATTTCAACACTCGTTTGATTCTCGTTTACTTCTCCGACCGAAAAATAACGCTCGTTTACTACTCCTTGTTCTCGAATGAATCTCCTTTGATACTCCAACGTCTCAGGATCTGTTTGTCATCATCAATTGATTCTCCACGTTCTCTCATTACCAATTTATGGTTACATTCAGGAACAGGTGGAAATTGAAATAATCAAATATAATTGATCAGATTGAATACAGTTTTTAATTCTTTATTGCAATCCTGGCGATTCCCTATACAAATGAGACACATGAAGCTAATTCAGTGATACATGAAAAATTAAAAAGAAATTAATGCTTTACTACAGGAAAAATGTCATTTTTTACTCATACACAAACATTTTTCTATGTTTTTAACAATATAAAGGTAAATTTCATGATTCTATTCTGACTCCTGGCGATTTACCGGTATGCCAATGAACATTTCATGAAATGGTTATCAATTACCATTTTTATACAAACAGATTGTAGATGAGTAATATTGACAGCTTCAATATTATGGCCTAAATGACATTTCCACAAGAACCCACGAGTATCGTAGAAACATGTGTCACCACGAGCAGTATATGTTTCCTCACGAACTAGTTCTGTTATAATTGCAATATGATGATCTTGACAGTCACAATGCTGCTCCGGGCAATTACAAGCCTCGACAATTTTAATAAAATATCGCACTAAACCGAACTCCAATACACCATTGGCTGAATATTGAACCACAGAAGATACAGAAGATACAGAGCCATTTTCAGTTGCACCAAACTACCAACATGACTCACATCAAAGTGAAACTGGAGCTTTTTATGGTGTACCCGGCGAAGGACATGAGCCAGCAGGGTCTTCAGATATAATTAATTGGAGCAACACGTAGGGTGAATTGCCCATTTATAGAACACTTAAGATGTCCACGGATTTCAAGTTTATTTAATTAATATTACGCCATCGTGAAAAAATTGCAAAAAAATATTTCTGGATTCAAAATTCAATGATCTTTGAGGATAAAAAATAAAAATAACGGTTTGATGGGAAAGAAACAGTAATAAATAATAAAATATGCCGTTTGGTCTCCAATCCCTTAAACGGAACACTTTTCCCATGAAAAGAACAGAAATTATCCTAATACCGAACACTGAACTTCGGTACCAAATTGAGCCAATTTTTTGCTTTTTGCCAATGATTGTGAGTGGGAATATAGTGAGAAATAATGTTTTCTACTGAGGAATTGATGGAAATGGGCTTTTATGTTAATAATATTCAAAATTCAATGAAAATATTCACTATTTATTCACAGCACATTTCTCTCTCACATTTGAACTTGGACTTAGAGATATTTTGTAACAAATAATGACTATTTATAATTGCTAAATAACAATTTTTATTAATTTAATGATGAATTATAAAATATTATAGTGATCAAATTTTTTTATTCTTCTCCTCTAGGAGTCTTAGGGAGAGGTTCAGTTGATCGTTTTTTAACTTCTACCTCTCGCTTTTGTCTTTCTCGTTCAAACTCTCTGTTCTTCCTTGATTTTCTGTCATCTACAGCAAACGAAGAAAGTATATAAAACCAAGTTCAAATAATAATCATCGAAATTTTCTAAAGTCATAGTTATTCAATTATCCATCATCTAAAATTATTTGATGGAAAATTGAATCCTCACTCATCACCGAAAGTGTTCTATATTTGGGAATTCGGTGTTAACCTAACCCTAAATATGAACCCCTCAATATTTCTCAAAGTTTTCATTATTTAAAGAATTTATTGAACTCAATTAGTAAAAACAAACCTCCTTTTCAAGATTCATCCCTACTTACCGTGTTTAATCATTAAAATAACAAAAAAAAACACTGCTAACACAAGCGCTGAGAATGACACACACTACTAGAATTGGCCAAAAAATGGCTACCACCGGTGTTTTTATTTTTTTTTTTTGACATAAATGGCTGATTCTCGACGCAAACCACTCGTAACGCCATCTCTGATAATATCACTACAAATATAAAAAAAAAAAAAACTCAAACGTATCAAATATAATAAATATTCAATGAAATTCACATTGTGTTCCATTCATGGGCACTGTTCCGAATTTGGGCAATTCACCCTACATGAGTCTATAATTACATACTCGTGATGTATTAATACTTGTGATGGAATATCCATCATTGTCGATAAGAACAATAGACTCCATGTTTGTTATTTCTTTGTTTTTTTCTTTTGACTAATCAAATTATTAGTTGAAATGGTGAACCGGGGCACTCCGCCGGATATTTGACGTTAATTTTTGAGAGATTGTTTCAAATTTATGAAAGATAGCAATTTCGAGCATTGATTATATTCAATGAGGAATTTCCACTTTTTTTGGAACTGAAATTAACTTTCAAAAATTAATAAATAATTTCCTATTTTCGATTCAACATTTTAATATTGAAATTCCCCCACCCATCCTAGAATCTGAATAATGGAGAGCTCAACGAGGATTCAACGAGCCCTTCTTAACATTCTCATTTCATTCTCCTCGATGTATTTTGGGAAATAACTACATCGAGGAGAATAAAACGAGCACTCAAAATCCATTAATATGATAGGAGATATGCTTCTCTTATGATTCTCCAAATTCTCCCGACTTAAAAAATTTGGAGAAGCAAACGAGCATTGAAATTTCGACTCGGGCTATGTTATCTTCGGAGAAATGTGAGAAAAACTCGAACAATAAAATATGACCGAGTCAATAATTAGTGATTCTGCTTAAAAGACTACTTATTTTAAACCTGCAGGTGCTAGGAGAGACTTATTTTGTGATATAATTGAAAGCTTATTTCTTCAGCAGTCTCAATATTTTATGAATTCATTGAGAGCATCTCGTTCTTATTAAAAAGTAATAAATTTCATTCTTAATTAAGAAAAATATCATGCTGATCAGCACTGTGCTGACAAAAATTAAATTAACTTCGGCATTATCCATAAAGTGTTGAATGCAAAACGGTCTTTGTCAGACTTTTATTGAGAAATGATGCTAAAATTAGTATTTTCTGTTCATTTATTCCATATGTATAACCTCTCTGCCGTTTACATTTGTTTCTTCCCGCTGTACCGCATTCGCTGAAGGACGAGGGAAAACCTCATTTTTTGAGGAAAACCTGCACAGGTGCAGTCGTCTCTTGCAAGACTCCTGCTCAGTTAAGTGAAACTGTGAAATTAGAGCTTTTATTCCAATTTTCGCTTTCCCCTCGCTGGGTTTTGAACCCAGGACTTCTGCGTGCCAAATCCCCCGCTCTAACCACACAGCCCCTGCCATCAGTCGCTAAAATTGGGTATTTTCAGATTGAAGTCGAAAGCTGATATGAATCGAATTAATCCTCTTCTATTGAAGTATGTGAGATTATAACAGCGATTCTGAATGGAATTAATGTAGAAACAAAAATTCTTTAGTTGTGAAATTATATTTCTGATTTTCCATCAGAAAATAAATCTACCTAAAGTTTTTAGTATTGATCCAAGTGACTCCGAAACTTGATCAGATAGCGTATGTACTGGTATTGGAGAAAGTTCTTACTGAGGTGTTATACACTCACAGGTTTATGGATAAATATTATTGAATACATTCAGGATACAGTCAGGAAAAATTCTCGTAATCTAGTAAAATTATTTCCATTTTGAATAATGCATTATTTCGATGGATCAGAAGAGCGAAATTACAACTAAGGTAACAATGCCATTTCTCCAGATATACAGGGTGTTTCTGAATTGATAGAAAACCTTTTGGTTTCTAATAGATTGAAGCTCCAGGAATCTGGGCAAAATAGTGAAAAAATTCTGCATTCAACCAATTTTGAATGATTAACGATTACAATGGGCCAATTAGAAGTGATTCCATTAGTACAGGAGATTGAGTGGGGGGAGAATGGAAGTAGGGATAGAAATGTGGCAACATCGCATTCGAATCTGGAGCGAAAGAACATATGACGTGCGTCAGATGACTAGATTCACGTCTGTCATAATTAATGACAAGTTTCTCATGTAGTGGCGTCCCTCTCGGTGGGATAATATTATTTTTCACATTTCTTGAAATAATACACGAGAAAAAGACGCACTATTGATACAATTGCGATTAACAATTTCAGTAATAAATTTTCATTGTTACATTATGATTTCCCAATGAATTTCAGAAATTTTGTGGTGATCGAGCTTCCAATTTTCATAATTTTTCTCTCTATTTACTGACATGTGATAACTTTTAATGGATTTTTGGATTTAATTTCATTAGACATGAAAATTAGAGATTTAGAGACTTAGAGTGCACTTGAGGCACACTTCATGTGTGCCTCAAGTGCACTCTAAATGCGATTCATGTGTGCTTCAAGTGCCCTTGAGGTGCACTTCATGTGTGCTTCAAGTGTACTTGGGTTGCACTCTGCGCGCACCCCAAGTGTACTTCACGTGTGCTTCAAATGCTCTTCAAGTGCACTTCACATGCTCTTCCGGTGCACCTCACGTGCTCTTCAAGTGCACTTCGCATGCTCTTCAAGTGCACTTCGCATGCTCTTCAAGTGCACTTCGCATGCTCTTCAAGTGCACCTCACGTGCACTTCAAGTGCACCTCACGTGCACTTCAAGTGCACTCCAAATGTACTCCAAGGGCTCTTCAAGTGCACTCCAAATGTACTCCAAGTGCTTCTTAGGTTTAGTCCAAATGCACTTTAGGTGTAGTCCAAATGCACTTTAGGTGTAGTCCAAATGCACTTTACGTGAAGTGCACGTGCCTTCAAGGGAATTTCGAATGTACTCCAAATTTACTTCAATTGCACTTCAAATGCGATTCGAGGGCACTTTAAATGCACCTCACGTGTGCTTCAGGAGCACTCCGAGGGCAGTGTGGATGCACTTCACGTGAGCTTCAAGTGCACTGAGAGTGTACTGGGAGTGCCATTGGAGTATACTTGAAGGGCACTTGGAATGCACTTGGGGGATACTTGAAGTGCACTCCGAGCATAACCCTAGTACACTTCGAGCACAATTGGAGTGCTCTTGAAGTGCACTCCAAGTACATTTCACATGCACTCCAGCTGCACTCCCAAAGCACTTTAACCCTTGAAGACGCACGCTATTTCTAGTATCTCACTTGCACCCACTGTTAGCTGAGCAGTTCTCAAGGATTAAGCATACCCCAAGTGTATTCCAAACTTGCTATTAGCGCGCTTGAGCACGCCGATAACCTGTGAGTGTGCCAATAGGCTGGGAACAAGGTTGCAGTGTGCACGAAGCGTACTTATAATCGGACAATTTGTTTCAAAATAGTCTCAAGCTGTAGATTTTGAAGTGTAGATCTTAATTTCTGCGAGAGTATATTCAAAAGAAACTAACTGAAAAAGTCCTCAGTAAAATTTATGAGAAATTCACTAATAGCTAGCAGATGAGATTTATCAGTATCTACTCTACCATTTTATGCTACGGAATTCATTTGATGATTGTTGCCAAGGGCCAATTTTATAACAAAAAACTTAATGTGTGCAAATGCCAATTTGGAAAAAATTGATTTTGAGTAATCCTTGGGATAGGAAAGTTAAAATTGCATTGAGCCTACAAAATGTCCCATTGGAGAGAGTTTTCAGCATAAATCGAATAATCACTGCCCCACAAAATTTGCAATTTAAAAATATTTTGGAACAAATTGTGTGATTGCTAATCAGCAATTACACGATTTGTTCCAAAATAGTTTTAAATTGTGAATTTTGTGGGGCAGATTTTAATGTCTGTGGTTCAATCCACGCTGATTGCAATAATCAATAATTTCTAAAAAAAACTTTAATTCCAAGATTTTGTAACTGATCACTGCCGTTCATGCCTAATGAGATTGAATCCAAAAATCCATTAGGAGTTATCACATGTCAGTAAATGGAGAGAAAAATTATGTAAATTGAAAGTTCGATCACCACAAAATTTCTGAAATTTATTGAGAAATCATAATGTAACAATGAGAATTTATTACTGAAATTGTTAATCGCAATTGTATTAATAGTGCGTCTTTTTCTCGTGCATTATTTCAAAAAATGTAAAAAATAATATTATCCCACTGAGAGGGGCGCCACTATATGAGGAACTTATCATTAATTATGACAGACGTGAGCCTAGTCATCTGACGCACGTCATATGTTCTTTCGCTCCAGATTCGAATGCGATGTTGCCACATTTCTATTCCTACTTCCATTCTCCCCCCACTCAACCTCCTGTACTAATGGAATCACTTCTAATTGGTCTATTGTAATCGTTATTTATTCAGAATTGGCTAAATGCAGAATTTTTTCACTATTTTTCCCGGATTCCTGGAGCTTCAATCTATTAGATACCGAAAGGTTTTCTATCAATTCAGAAACACCCTGTAGACAAATTCATGTAATTCACGAGCAATAGATAAAAATAGTACACTATACAACTAGAACGGAAAAAAGTAGATTTCAACCAAAATTTCCTCCCGAGTGAAGTGAGGGTGAGAATTATTGTATTGTGTAAATTATTAACCCTCTCGTGCTCACACCACCCGGAACCGTACCGAAATGCAGGCCATGCCTCGCACTTTGGTCTCACGACTTTAAAGTTCCCAGTGGAAGCCCTCGTACCTCTGCACACATCACTGCTCAGCCGGAGTATCTTTTTCATTCCTCCGTCGTTGAGCATCGACGCGTGCACAAAGGTCGAGTTCCTTCAGAATCTTACCGCAGAACCTTTGGCTGCCTTCATTACTAAAAGATGTGGCGGCTTCAGATTCAGGATGGCCATCAGGGCAAGTGTAAGTGTGGTTCTCAGAGCTCATTCCTATTCCTGCCCATCTTGTCATCTTGTTTCAAGTGTCCGGGAAATAAAGGTCCACTCCCACAGAGCTCGGTTTGTGAGGGTAAGGTCTAGAATGCAATGGGGTGCAGCCCTGTGCCCCAAGGACATCGTTCACGGACACACTGACCCAGAATTTGATCCACCCTGTGTCACCTCTGTGCCCTTCAACCAGCGGTATGAGGGTTGACATGCATGAGGAGTGAGACAATTATTAAAAATAATTGTCTTACTCCAAAAATACCATTATTCTCGCAACAAATACGCACTCATATATTCCTACAAATATTGCTCCAGGCTGTATCGATCTGTTCAGGGTTCAATCTGCGATACTTGGGATCTACTTGCAACTCGAAATCTCAGCTCAGAATAATCGATTAAATTGCAATTATATCACATGGTACATAAAACTTCAATATTAGATGAAAATTCAGATCCTACGATGGCCCCCAAAAATTAACGTTCGGGTTCCAAATAAGATTCCTATTCTTTCTGATTGCCGTCAGAATGAAAAGGTACTCATTTTGTAGGAAAAATTGTCTACTTTCGAACGGTTGAATAAAAAATAGTACTGTTCTTAGGGAGAAAGCTAAGAAAAATCGTGATTTTTGAAAAAACTAATTTATCGAACACCTCTACAAGAGACTTCTTCAGAAAAATCTGAAATCCTCACCATTTATGGGGCTCATTGAGATAAATCTTTTAAGCTGAACTTGGATGTAATCGCTTCGATAGTTTTCGAGACACAACCTCTTTTCATAAAATGGTTTTTGGCCAATATCTCAGAAACTACTGGAGCGATTTCGTCCAATTTCAATACCAAACTTTTCGTTCATTAGATGCACAAACTGACGAAATTTGAAGTCTCTAACTCAAATAGTTTTCGAGCTATCGTGTATAGTAAATTCAGGATAAAAAACACTGTAATTGAAATTATCTGCAAACGAAAAATCTCAGAAAAATTTACCCGGACTGGAGATTGTGAGTCCAAATGAGAAGTATTTCATCGCCGAGAGTGGGGGCTGTAAATCAATTTTTCGCGGAGAAAAATCAAAAAAACGATTTTTTGAAAATTTGAGTTTTCTCGATAAGTACTCAACCGATTTCGCTCAAATTTCACTGACAGCAATTTGCATGGGGAGAGAAAGTACTGTTAAATTTTCAGCTCACCAAGTATTATCCGTTGCGGAGCAATGAGCTGATATTTGTCTCTCTCTCTCTCTCACACACACACACACACACACACACACAGACATTTTTTAAAAATGTTATTTCTCGGCGTTTTGGATCATTCTGAGTCATAATCCGATGAAATCTCGAAATCGAAAAAAATCGCGTTTACAATGCTTCCATTCGGAAGCAAAATCAGATAAATCAAATCACAATAAATTCAAACAAATTCTCGACAATATTTTCGAAAAACGAATCAATCAACGAGAAACCAGAAAATCAATTAAACAATGGCGTTTATTCAATTTCACGACAATAAAATGAATAAAAAAACTAACACGCCACGGAAAATCTGGAAATGGCGGTCACCGGCGTCATTATTGACGCTAACGAAAAAAAAATTAATTTTGCCGAGAAAATTCATACGTTCACCGGAGTTTTTGTTGATTACCCTCCAACTGTTAATCCCCATTAATTTGTCCAGTAGCTCCGATACAGCCTTCCAAATTTTTTAGCATATTTTCGCAAGAATTATTTCAATCAAATTCCAATTAAATTTGCAACGTTAATTATTGCGTTATAATTCTCAAATTTTTGCAATGATAAAACACGTGTTGACCAAATCACACTAAAACGGAGAGTGAGGAAGACGCCGGCGTGCGTCGAAAATTAGACCACAGGTAGCTCTTCCAAATTTTAATTATCCAATGACATTAGAGACATTCTTTTATAGCCGGTATATTTTCATTTTATTCCGGTAATTGAATAATTTTATTAAAGAATGATCAGTTATTTCTAATGTCAAAAATTCCGAAAGTCACGTGTGTTAACATTCTGACATTAACTTTCATCGCAATGAATTAATATTTCATTAATTGTACAATCAATTGGTGTCCTTGATTTTCCTCCAATCCACTGCAAGAGTCCAACGGCAAAGTCCGCCCATCTATTTCCGCTAACTGCATCGATAAGGCTCTGCAGTATCCTCTCTGATCCTTGTCTGTCCGGTGGCACCTTCATTGCAGGATGAAGAAACTCCGGCAAACGCCGGAAAATTTGAGGTGGAAAAAAATGAAATCAATTAATTTACAGTCAAACAAAAACTGATATTTTATCGTTTCCCGGACCTTCCGTCTTGGTGGTTCAATTTCACTAATGTCAACAAATTATTCACCGCGACACCGGTCTAACAAAAAAACATTGCAACGTCCAAAATGTGGCGTCACAATACATATATCGTTGCCTCAGAAACAAAGCGGCGTAAGTGCTATGCTCAGCCTTTGTACTTATACCACTTCATTCGGAAGACGATAATATATAATTTATTCATCCCCATGGATAACTATACACGTGCACGAAGCGCGCGTCTTATTTCTAGTTTCGAGATATTCTCCCAAAAACATCACAGAAAATGGCGTTGTCCTTGAAGAATACTTAAAAAATTGTCAATTTTCTCAAAGCTGAATTCTTTTCTTGCTTTCTAATTTTAGTCTAAATATTTTTTTTCAAGGATATTGGCCATTCGGAGTTGCCTGGTGCAATGTCTATGTCACCTGTGATGTACTGGCCTGCTCAGCAAGTATCATGCACATGTGCTTCATCTCTCTTGGTCGTTATCTTGGGATAAGGAACCCACTACGTACACGACACATATCAACAAAACGCATGGTTGGCTTCAAAATTGCGGCTGTTTGGCTCCTTGCTATGCTTGTCTCGAGTTCTATTACAGTACTAGGTAACTATGAACAAAATATATATAAATATTTCTACGTGACTTTAGAGTGAAAATAGGGCTTGCTGAAGAGATGATAACTGTCCGTTTCAGAGTTTTGCAGTTACTGTAATTGTGAAATTGGATTTCTAACAACTAGAATTTTTGTTCATGCTTCTCATTCCAACGGGGAAAAAAATTTAATTCTTCATGTTTTTTATCATTATTTCCTGAGTAATTCTATGTTTTTGAAAGAAAACAAAATGTTTCGTTGAAGAAAATGACGTTGTCTGATATTGGGTGGAAGAAAATAATTAAGAAAAAGGCAATGAATTTTTTGGTCGGTCACTTATTTGAATGATTAGCTAGGAGAATTTTTTCCAAGATGTCTCATTCTTTTTTGGAAACTCCAATGAATCATAACAATTTCAACCTTTAAGATTTATCTTCTTCTTTGTTTTCCTAGGAATTATTCTACTTTGGAATGAAAACAAACACCAATCAGTTGATTGTATCCCCGTGAAAGTCCAGAAACTCTATTAAATTTTTACGTAAAAAGACAAAAGCTGAGACCAGAGCTCCTCCATAATTTAAACTGAATTTTTACGATTTGTATATTCAAATAATGTACAATCAATAATCGAATAGAATCGAAATATTTTTGGAGTTTTATCTTCCGAAGTTCATCGGAAAAAACAAGTACATAAATTTTTATTCATCTGATTGTGATAAATACATAGATGAAGAGAAAAGGAAATCAGTAAAACTAAAAAAAACGTACAGTATGACCATTAAGACGGATGTAGGAAATGAATCTTCCACAAAAGTACTCGGTGAAAACAATAACATCATGTTTTCAGAAACGGATAATGCATGATTATCAGAAAATAGAGACAATATTATTTCCTTTCCAATGACAACCAATCTAATCCATCAGAATCGCCTTGTTCAATATATTGAACGAAAAAACCTTTACCAATTTTGGAAATTTCTTCTTTATGGTATCAAATATCACGTTTTCTACACTCTAGTTGGGCGTATTTTGCGACTGATCAAGACTTCCTCAAAATTTACTCATAACTTCTTAACCCCCCAAACTTGAGCCGGTGGTGATACCAATCTATGCTTGAGACTGGTCATACAAGTTATATACAAAGTCAAAATCCAAAAATTTTGCTTAGTTTCAAAGACATTAGAGTTTGAATGATACGCACCAAGGTCCATATACTTATATCGACCCTAGCCGCTGGAGTAGACTTCGAGATCTACATACATATATACGTATATAGACACCGTACTTGAGGGGTTAAGGCTAATTCGTTATTTTTGTTGATTCACTGTATCTTCTCAATATTTTGGGAATCATATTTTCGAGAAATGTGACATGGATATTTTTTACATTTGGGGAATATTTGATATGTCAGAAATATATTAAGACAATATATTTGGTAAAGAGGTGGTTTCACTCAGCCAACCAAAATTGAATTTCTTGAAAAAATTTTGAGTTTTTATGCTATGATATGATGTATTTTAATTGATTAGAGATCGGTCACAAGATTCAAGGGCAAAGAGACACAATCCTAATTAAATTTTTCACAAAAACAACGAACTTTTGTTGGAAGTCACTAACCAATTGAACCAAAAAAAAAAAAACACAATTGAATGAAAATTGAGATTGTCACCACGTTTGGCGTAACCCAAGGCCACGACGGGGACGTAGTGGTGCATAGGCCTCGAAAAGGAACCTATCACGACCCATCCTATAAACGACACTCGGGATTTTAGATGAAGAATATATTGACAACAACCTCCGCCCACCTCCATTGGGCATAAAAAATTTAATTTTTGTATTACACGGAAACAAGTACTTCATGCACAATGTGCTTTTTAAAATGTACCTTTTCCTTCATTTGTCAATAATTTGTACACTTCGCGTGGAACAATTTCAATTTGAAATATCAATGAAAAATAGGAACGAAGAAAAGAAAAAAGACGAAAAAAGAACCTCAATAAATTTAATACGGATTAAATGAAAACTTGAAAATACTCATCTGAAATCTGGATTTTCCAAAAAAAACCAAAACGCAGTGGTGGCAACTAGCTTTTAAAACAAAACACACAGTTTTGATGTTTCACTGCAGAGACCCAAATTTATACTGGTCTAGAAAAGACTCATTTGGTTGAATTACCAAATTTACCATTTTCTTAAGACCATTGGTCTCTGTTTATCATTGTGTTTTCACACCAACTGTCTTTGTCAGGAAGAAATCGATTATTTCATTACCTCATCCCCTCTCATCAGGTTCCCTATCTCTTTCAATTCAATCAAAACATGAAAATATACCGTATATGGAACAAGTTATTATTATTCTACAATTTCAAGAGTTAAAATTTGAGAAATTATCGAAATTAATTCATTGATTCGTTGAAACCAATGAAATCACTTCAAGTTATTTAGCTCGAAGGGAAATATTCAATAATGATATTTTAAAATTTACTAAATTAAATTTCTATATTATTGTCAATGCGACAGTTGAAACTAGACATAGTTGAAAATTGATCAACTATTTGGAGCACAACAAATTGGATACTTTTTGTTGGCAGAGCTCTACTCCCTCTTTACCCTCTCTTTTTCTTGATGAATTTATCTATTTTACCATCTCCCCGACGTGGTCATGGTCAAGGGCTATCAAGTCTCAAGGAATTTCAGTGAGTTGGCGCCAGTTGACAATTCGGTCAACAATATTCTAAATTCATTCCTTCAAAAAGATAAGGATCTCGAGGGAGATTCGATTGGGATTGTCATAAGATATCAGTAGGAAAAGAAATGAAGGACTAAAACGAAGGAGATTTGTTAATGACTTACTTTCATTCTTTGATTGACTCATCTCTTCACAAGCTGGTTTGTAATTAATTTGGATTAATGGAATTAAATTTAAAAGAAATATTGAATTTAGATCAATTGAATGGTATTTAACAATTAAATAATATACGACAGATGATTGATTCAAATTTTTTTGTCAGAATAATTATGTGTAAGACACTTTAGTGCGGGTAATTTCAATATATTCGACCCATCTTTGCCTTCGCTTGACGGGATTCTTCTTACCATAGTCGACTTTTTTATTTGAACTTCGACAATCAAATACGCAGTATTACGTTGAGTTGAATCGTACTGTTACATATTTGATATTTTTCTACTTGTAGATTTTCTCCGTTCGTCGAATTTTTCATGTCATTGTTCTAGACAGATATGTGCAATGTCTAGACTCATGAATTGAAGTGATAAATTTCCATCTCTGAAAGAGAAAAGGATTCGAAAACACTGTCTCACCCCATCTGAAAAAAAGTGAATTTGAATTTCATTTTCTTACCGTTTTTCCTCCCCTTGACCACTTGCTCTTAAGATTTTCTTTTTTTTTTATTATTATTAGTATGATTTTCTCTGAAGGAAAAGAATCTTGACAGTCTTCACCTTAAGATTCTTCTTCATCGTGGAATTTATCGTCCAGTAAAAAGTAGAACCAGATGAAATGACAGAAAAAAAATGTGAAAGGAGAAGAGAATCAGCAGAAAAAATGAAAATTGACAAAAAAGTCAGCCAATCTATTGAACAATTATGAATAGTTTGCCGGCAACAAAAATAGAATAGCTGATAATGAATGCATTTAGCCACCTATTGGTGCTCGTGCACTAGCATAAAGGCGGTTTATACGCTCGAATTAATATGATGTAGATGATAAAATTATTTTTAGTCTTTCCGCTTCATCATACACATTTAATTGGGTTACCGTTTTGACTACAAGCAGTAAGTTCATAGAATTATACGTGCTTCTGAATTTAATCCGATTAATTGAAATTTTGAATTATATACGAGGACGCTACGAGGAGTATATGAATTTTATTATCGAATCTGAAATTTCCACTTGACAAAATTTACCTTAACAAAATTTCCTCTTAACATCAATATCTCTCTTGACCTTTGGACTTGCTTCATTTTGCTCTTGGTAATTGGTATTCGGAATGAAAATATGTTGAACTCTGGATACTAATACATTTTTAATCTGGAGAGCGCTCTGTGCATAGAACGTTCTCGTCGGGAGGCAGTTTTGTGAACGGAGAACTATCGATTAATGAATAGAGATGTGAAAAGGTAACGATACCAGTAATTTTACGGTTTCAATACCGTAATTTACCGAACGTCAGTAAATAACAACAAGCAGGCGTTCGTCGCTGCGTTAGTCGCTATTCCTTCGACGTTATCCTTCAAATCGCTATTTCTTCCTTTCACTTTCTGCTAATGAATTAGCCGAATGCTTCCGAATGATTCTCTCTGAATTTTCTCTATTATCTTTCTTTCTTTTCGTGTTATAATGCATTGAAATATAAGATAAAATGATTGGGATTTATTAAATTCAATTATTTTCAAATTATACAAAATTTTACATAAAAGTTCACTTTTTCACTTTGAATGTTCCCTTTTGGGTACAGTTTCTGATTCTCCTACGAAGATAAGTTGGGGCTTATTTGAAAGAGAAAAATGTGCTCTTTCAGAAAACAAAAGAAAAAATAGGGGTGTTCATTCCAAAAAATCGAGAAAAATGGCATTTTTTAGAAATATTGAGAAAAAAATACATTTTTCAATGTAATAAACGGACAACTTCATCTAAAAATTTGAAAAATTGAGGGTTTGTTCAGCTCATGAACACGAATCTTTTCAGCTTCGTCCCGGTGGAATCGGATGAGAAGTTTGGAAGATACAGCCGATTTTCGGAAAAAATTTAATTCAAAATATCTCGAAAACCGTTCAGTCGATATGCCTCAGATTCAATCCCAAACATCTTCATCAGAAACTACATATACAGATAAAATTTGCAGTCTTTAAGTCAATTATTCATTGAGCTATCGTCGTGAAACCGAGTTTTTGAAAAAAAGCACAAAAAAATTAATAACTAATAGAATGATGGGATTAAATTCATAAAAATTCGCTGAAAGTTAGATATTATGGTTGCGAATCTTGAGTAAAATTTTGAACGGTATTCGTCTCACGCAAGTTGAGAAATTTTGAAACATACGATTTAACAAAAATTGCTATATCTCAAAAACCATTGAATCGATCTTGCTGAAATTTTTATGGGACATACATTTTATCAAAACTGATATCTTGCCGATTTCAGATTTTTATCTCTCACTGTTCTCGAGTAATAGAGAGTCGTAAAGTCGTATATACCGACACACATACATACATGTCTACTTTTTTTCTCGTTATGATTTCTCAACGTTTTGCATCATTTTGAGTCGTTTCCAATGAAAATTGGCATTTCGAAAAAAATTGCGAAAACAAAGCTTCCATTCGGAAGCAAAACAGTTTAAAAACAAGCAGAAGCCTCACTCTCGGTGCATTATTTGCGAACCCCACTCCTTGTACGACATTTAATATTTTGCCAATTCGATTGGCAAAATGCTTCCGAATGGAATTCATCTATGGTGAATCAAATCGCTATTCATGTATCTCATTACTCAAAAAATAACATTATTCTCGCAACAAATACGCACGCATATATTCCTACAGATATTGCTCCAGACTGTATCGATCTGTTCAGGATTTCATCTGCGATACTTGCAATCTACTTGGAACTCGAAATCTCAGCTCAGAAGGATCAATTTAATTGCAATAATATCACATGATACATAAGAATTCAATATTAGATGAAAATTCAGATCCTACGATAGAACACGGAAATTGACGTTTGGGTTCCAAATAGGATTTCTATTTTTTCTGAATGGCGAAATCTTGTAAAAAAAATTGTCTACTTTCGAATGGTGAAATAAAAAATAGTAGTGTTCCTAAGGAGAAAGCTAAGAAAAACCGTGATTTTTGAAAAAACTAATTTATCGAACATCCTTACAAGAGACTTCTTCTGAAAAATCTGAAATTCTCACCATTTGTGGGGCTCATTGAGATGAATCTTTTAAGATGAACTTGGATGTAATCGCTTAGATAGTTTTGGAGATGTAACCTCTTTTCATAAAATGGTTTTTAGACAATATCTCAGAAACTACTGGAGCGATTTCGCCCAATTTCAATACCAAACTTTCCACTCATTAGATGCACAAACTGGCGAAATTTGAAGTCTCTAACTCGAATAGTTTTTGAGCTAGCGTGTATAGTAAATTCAGGATAAAAAACACTGCAATTGAAATTATCTGCAAACGAAAAATTTGAGCAAAATTTACCCCGAGTGAAAATTGTGAGTTCAAATGAGATCTATTTCATCGATGAGAGTGGGGCCTGTGAATCAATTTTTCGCGGAGAAGAGTCGAAAAAACGATTTGTGGAAAATTTGAATTTTCTCGAAAAGTACTCAACCGATTTCGCTGAAATTTCACTGACAGCAATTTGCACGGGAAGGGAAAGTACTGTTGAATTTTCGGCTCACCAAGTATTATCGTTGCTGAGCAATGAGCCGATATCTGTCACACATACACACACACAGACACACACATATACAGACATTTTTAGAAAATATCATTTCTCGACGTTTTGGATCATTCTCAATCATATTCCGATGAAATCTCGAAATCGAAAAAAATCGCGTTTACAATGCTTCCATTCGGAAGCAATACAGATGAAAAAGACAAAACAAGGAGATCAAAATTAAGAAAAAAGAGTCGAAAATACAAAAATGAAGGGTTTGTTTTTTGTATTTTCAACTTTTTCTTATTGTCTTTTTCATCTCCGTTTTTTGTATTATTCAACTCTTATTTGTATATTTTTCAATTCTGCTCCCGAATGGAAGCTTTGTTTTCGCAATTTTTCTCGAAATGCCAATTTTCATTGGAAGCGACTCAAAATGATCCAAAACGGCGAAAAATCATAATGAGAAAAAAATTAAAAATGCCTGGGAGAAAAAATAAGGCGAGCTACAGGCAGCGTTTTAGCATTTCCGAATGGCAGCCTAGTGGCAGTTTTTATGCCACTTTTCTGGCAGCAAACTGGTGGAATTTACGCCAAAAGTTGCCTCTAAACTGCCATTTGCGTAGAGTATACAATGACAGCAAATGAGCAGCCTTCTAGCAGGTACCTCATGCCAGTATTCTGCTTTTAGACTGCCATCTTCATAATGGCATATTCAATCAGCTAATTAATTGTACTTATAAGTACACCTAATTTAGTGCGGTAAATTCAGAAATTATGGCCATTATTCGCAGTTTTCGACGAAGATCACACCGATATGAAAAGAAAAAACGGATCGGTGGCACCGTTCCCGAGATATTACATTTTTTTCTGGGACAGAGGCTTGAACCTAGGCTGCTCTGGTTGATCTTCCTTCTCTGGCTGCTGACTTAGTCCACACAGCTATTCTGTAATACTTGAGAGGATATATTTTGATTTTGGTTTATAAATATCTATTTATTCACGGCAATTTTGTAATGAATAAATTGTATGTATAATAAAAGCACGTGAATTATTCAATGAAGGGAATTGTTCGTTTATTTCAAATGAGAGGATAGTCTACCAAATGATTATTAATCATTGAAAACTGGAGACTCTAAAATAATTATAAATAGATAAGAAAGTGATCAAATATAGCAAATATCTTTTCGACATAATCAAAAAAGTTGTTGAATTCACTCAATTTAATTGAATCAAAAATATCAATTTGTTGAATTGACTAAAATCAGTACATTCAACAGTTATTTTGAGGTATTTCGACAGATATTTGCTAAGAATCATTTGCCTCAATGTTTAATTCTTTTCACTATTAATTTTCCGCAGGGTAACCTAAGTTGTTGAAATCATTTGTTTGCCGATTGAAAAAACCGAATTGCAAAATACTCAGTCATCGTAGCCCTCGTAATATCAAATTTTTTGTCCCAGACATGAATTGTTTTAAGGAAAATCGAATCCATAGGAACGATCAGTGTGAATCTGAAATGATTTAAATTAGTAACAAAACCGCCTATTAACACTACAATTATGAGAGATAGACGATTATGGAGAAAGGCAGTCAAACAACTGCAGCGAGGCAGGTTCATGGCAGCATGTACGAGCAGGCAAATGGCATCACAAGAGCGGATTGTATAAAAGGCAGTCGTCTGGCAGCTCAAACACAGCTCACCGATGACGTTATCGAAAAACTGGGCTTGAGCTGCCAGATGACGGCATTTTCTGTTGACCACTCTTGTGCTGCCATTTTGCCGCTTGTAGGTATTGCCATAAAGCTGTCTCTTCACGGAAAATATGCTGTCATTGTTCCAATTTACCAAGGAATTTGCCTTTACGCTGCCTGTAAGCTGCCTGCCACTTTTCAATAAAAATGATGAAACGGCCATGTGCCGCTAGGAGCACGCCAGTTATCCGCAGCTTTCCATCAAATGTGCCTCTAGTGCGAAACGTTGGTGCGTTTGATGAGTAAAAGTTAATTAAAATTTGTAAATTTCTTGGGAGTGACCATGATGGCCGATAATTTACCACTTAATAACTTAAAGAATGGTCGGAAAAAAATCTTTAATAGTGCCTCTAGTTCGCCTGAATCCTGTTCGTTGCCCGCCTCAATTTTTCTCTCGGGTGTAAACTGCTTATGAAGTCAGGAAGGACGTCTCCTCATGGTGTGACACTTTTCTCATCCGATCCAACCGAAATTACTGCCCTACCGTATCTAAAGAAGTTTCACTTCGGGAATGTTAGATTTTTGAACAAATTTGAAAACAAAACGGGATATGTAAAGAAAATAGGCTCTTTTGTTATCAGCAATTTTATGCAACGAATGTAACGTTGGAGAAAAACGTAAATTTAATTTATCGTGTATGAGGACGATACAATTTCCCGGGAATGAAGCATTGACGGGAATTTTTCTTTTCGTACACAAACTTGAGCACCCACAGAGATGACAATTTCTGCATGATTAGGATGTTGAATAGTTACGGTAGTTTCGTCCTGTAACAATTATTCAAAATAGACAATCCACTCTCCAAAACTTCAATGAGGCTAGAAATTCAATACACCTATTCATCTCAGTGAAATCCTCCATGATTCTCACCGAACAGATCAATACAGAATTATGTAAAATACATGTGCGAAATTTGAAGTGTAACTTCTTTAGGCATGGTCGAACAGATTGGCTTGGATCAGACGAAAAAGTGACACGCTTCTCCTTGTTGACTTCAAACGGCAGTTGGGCGGGAAAGGAGGAATAATCATTCCCACTTTCTCTATCGCATACATCATAAACACTTTGCCGCGTGTACAGCATTACAGTGGAATTACTCTATATTTGAATCTACACTCAACCGTTCTCTATATTTGACTGTATTCTCACTCTTCGACGATTCTGTTCTTTTCAACAATTTATTGTGACCACCAGGATCACTGTTTAAAAAAAAGCATTCAGACAAGAATATTGAATTTGTCGAAGTAAAGATATATTCATCACCTATTTGGCAGCGTAGACCTACGCATGTGAGATATAAGTGTGGTGTGTTGAAGACAGAAAAAAGCTAGCAGAAGTCTCACTCTCTATGCGTTATTTAGAACCCCTACATCTTGTGCGACTTTCGATATTATGCCAATCATTTGCAGTAATATTAATATAAATCATGATTAGATAGTTCCCTTGTGAGAGCAAAAAACAAGTGTCCAATATAGAGAATAGTTCTGAGTAGGTGAGTTAAATATCGAGAAAGATTACTGTAATACTAATCGTTAAGGGGTAACAGAAGACCCAGTAAATTTCAAATTTTCAAATCCATTGTTCAGCAATAATTGTGATTCTTTTCATGGAATACTAAAAGCATAGACTTTCTGATTTCCTTCGTCAGTCGTTGCCACTTTTTTATAACGAAAATATTAATAAATATCGTCAGATAATTAGTTTGAAAATGCAATGTATACTAGGGGTTCCGTTACCCCTTAACAAATGCAAGATCAGCACTGTATGGAATCAACTTCTTCTATAAGCTAAAACATTTCAATTCTAATGCGTGAGGATATCACGTATTCTCTTTCTTTGATAATTTCAAAAAAATATTTCGACATTTAATACCCTTGATAATCCAACGTCCTATACAAAAACCCCTGAGTCGAGGAAATTTGTCGTTGCAAGTCTTCATCTGTATACCCCGAGGGCAATTCCATTTGTCCCCGATTTTTATGGCCGTTTTTACAGAAAGTTTTCGGTCTGCAAAGTTCTACCAATTTCACACGATCACGAAAGTTTTTATCATATCGTACTTCGTTGTGGCTTGACTTTTTTTTCCAACTGAAGTGCAAAGAATGAATGTTTAGAGTAGCACATCGATGATAACACGAGTGGATAGTCAGTCGTGACAAGTATTCCGAGAATTATTTATTCACAAAAAGAAGAAAAGTTTAACGCTTCATAATCAAAAAAGTTTTATGGTAATTTCCAGAAACTTCATATGAAGACAGAAATTGAGTACTCATTTTTCGGAGATTTCCATAGTTTCGGCATTTATGAAAACTTGACTGTGTTAGTGTAACCAAAAAATCTGATGCCCTCCCCTTTGAGGGAGTTCATCCGGTAACTGAATTAACAGATCAATAATTATGAAAAAATTACAATATACTTCTCAAAATCTGAAAAGTTACCCGTTGAAATGTCAAATTCTTCGAATATCTTGTTTGGGAGAAATTAATAAATGAAGATTTTCCAATTAACACGGTCCCTTATGGGTTTTCGTCTATAAACTTGAAATTTGTGGCAATTAACAGGTTTTTAGGGGGGAGACTTCCATAATGGATAAATAAATGTATAAAGAACAGTTCAAAAGTTTCCTCAAATGCATTAGATGATTGGAGATTTTCGAATAAATTAATTTGTCTCAAAAAATGCTGATTTTCGAGAATTTAACCTTTGTCTTACTCGCATGACAGTAACGTCAGAACCGCGCGCTTTTTGAAATCATTAAGAAGGCTTTCTGAACAACGCAATGTATGCTACGCTTGAATGTGCTGAATTTACCTTTTCCTATTTGATCTTAGAAAAAATTATCTCTATAAATTCGATTTTCTACAAAAGAACAATTATGATCGACGAAGAAGCATTTCTAGTATCTAACAGCTGTACAGATTACGACTACGTTAGTCGCATAACCACTACACTAGTCGTGATCATTTCTCGTCCTAATAAATCGCATACCGGATGAACTTCCTTAACCTTCTGCCTCGCAAACCGCACAAAACCGTATCGGTGTGAAACCGCCCAATCACAGCGCGCCACGCGATGTGTTAGTGAAAAATGGTCACGTGACTATTCCCTTTCTCCTGGCACATCAGGACCGTCGTACGTGTTGCAAAGCTATCCGGTACGGAAGCCGGGTTGGCTCACGTCCAACTCGCAGCCAGTGGTGCTCCACACGGCCACTTCCAACATGTGCACGCGTGCACATGTGCACATGTGCGCATGTGCGGGGAATGGTAGGTTTCTACCTGGCCGAACCCCAATAATTGAAATAGAATAATTATTCAATTTGAATTCGTGCCGTTCAGAGTGTTCCGTGCCATTCACGGGAAATTCCCCACAAATTCAGCTGCCTCTAGGATAATTCCAAACACAGTTTTTCCCCAATTGTTTGTTGTGAATAATTTTAAATATTTCTGGGTTTTTCCCACCCTCAATAAAATTCAGTACTCAACATCATCATCTAACTAGTCGAGACGCACTTTGGGTCGTTTATTACTTCGTCAAGAATAGGGCCCCCTGCTGCCATTACGATTATTGCTCCTAATCCCTCTGAAGTACTGTCCCTCTCACTCTAATCCTCTGCAGCTGCTCGGACTAGGCATACCTAAACAGCCTAATTACCTGACGCCTCTCCTACCACCTCCACTTTCCCTCACCTCTAACATTCGGGAAAATCCCAAAATCCCGACCAATCAGAGCAACCTTGCCCTTTCTCAAACTAAACCCGATTGTAATTGGCTCGGCACCACTCTACCTTTTGTGTATATAAACCCGAAATTTTAGAGAATAAGACAGTTAAACTTGTAACCTCAAGTAAGATACATGTACAAATAAATAAATAGAATAGTTAAAGGAAGACTATCATTTTGTACACTTGTTCCGAAGTATCCAAGTCTCCAAGATACCTCATTTCCCTCTCACATCCTTCTCACACATATAAAAACAACTACACAAAGACTACCTCAGCGTGTAGTAACAATCGAAAATATTAATCTGTATAGGACAGACCGTTGGAATTTACAACTCCAAAGGATCAAAAACGATTTAATATACCCTCGATTGTACATTTGGTCCTTCGAGCCGGATCGTCCGGCATAATACGATCACTCGCTCTTTCTCTCAAAGAGTTAGTTACCATCGGTGCATGACATAGATGCTCATGCGAACTCCAGGGAAAGGTAAACAGCCCAAGGTACAATCTCCACGCAAGCAGACATTCAACATGGCTCATCTAGCAAAGTTGAAGGGTCAACGTACATCCTTCAAGACTCGTCTCACCAAGACAACGAACTGGTTGAACACAGAAGGTGCCACTAGCCTTCCCGAAGTCTGCGAAGCAAAATTGGAAACCCTTCGTGAAAAATACCAAGAATGGGATCGATCCAATTCACAGCTAATGGAGCTGGACGTTGATAACGTCGAAGAAAACGAAAATGAGGAACAAATCATTGAGAACTCTTATGATGTTCTTCGAGGACAGCTCAGAAGCGTCATAAAAAAGAAGACGCAGACACAGCCCCAACAGGGACCCGCAGCAACAGTCACCGGAGGCCAGCCGACAGTTTCACACTTCAACGTCAAGCCTCCAGAAATCACACTCCCGAAGTTTGATGGCCGATTCGAACTCTATCGACCATTCAAGGATCAATTCAACGCTCGCATAGGAACCAGTCTCAACATTGACAAGGTGACTGCTCTTCAATATCTGCAAACATGCCTCACAGGAGAAGCCGCACAGGCTACAGCAGCACTGGAGATGACAGAAGCAAACTACGACATCGCCTGGGCCCTCCTCGACAAGAAATTCGACAACCCACGTCAAGCTCTTCGCCGCCATTGCTCTCTACTTCTCAACATTGGAAAGAGGAACAGAGAGAACAATAGAACGCTCATCGACCTCGTGAATGCCGTACGACAACAACTACGTTCCATCAGTACTTTTGGAAATGCTAAAGAACAGTTGAATGGATTAGTCAACACCATCATCCTCAATCAACTGGATGAAGATCTCGTCTTCCAATGGGAAACAATGATTGAAGGTAATCAGATGCCCGAATGTGAGAAACTCTTCGATTTCCTAGAAAAACGTGGCATTTGTGCCAAATCGGTTGATATTACGAAACCCAACAACAAAGGCCAATCACAGAAACCACCTCAAGGACAACACAACAACTCTCGTCAATCGGGTGCAGCTAAAGGTCACACTTTTCTCACCGATACACCTCGAAAATGTCCAGTTTGCACAGAAGATCACAGGATCTACGCATGTCCAAAATTCAAGGAAATGGATACAGAAGAGCGCATCAAGTTGATATTTGGGCAGAAACGATGTCTCAACTGTCTTGTGAAAGGACATGGAGTTAGGGAATGTGAAGTTAAAGGCGTTTGCAAATCGTGCAAAGCAAAACACCACACACTCCTCCATCGTACGCAGGAATCTCCTACAACTTCAAAGACAAAGAACGCATGACTAGCGCCTCCTCTCGTGTCAACTACTACAACAATCTCATTGCCATTGGATTCATCAGGACAGGACATTCTTCCCACAGCCATCATCAACGTACTAGACAAGAATAATCAGCCAATTCAATGCCGTGCACTCATCGACACGGCTTCTACCAGGAACTTCATTACGCAAGAATTAACCCAAAAATTAGGCATCAAACGGTCATCGTGTTCTATTCCCATTGGAGTCTTGAATGATCTGTCAACCATAGTTCGTGAAAGGGTCGAAACTACAATCATCTCTCGGATGAATAATTTCAAGAAGAAATTGAACTTCTTAATTATTCCCCAAATCTGTTCACGTATTCCCAATCAACAAATCGATAGAGAAGCACTGAAAATACCCCAGAATCTACCACTTGCAGACACAAAATTCCATAGGCCAGCACCCATTGATATTCTCCTAGGATCAAGCACATCCATCTCTATTCTCAGCATAGGGCAAGTTAAAACTCCTGAGTCAGACGTCTACTTGCAGAAAACCTTATTAGGATGGA